>CM070834.1:23573928-24832678 GCA_036326025.1 Chrosomus eos
CCAATCAACCGTATGAAAAGGTGATGCGTCTGTTGGCTGGCAGAGTGAGGGATTTGAAACTACCGCAAGGCAGAATGATTATATAACGGGTGGATGTTCAGAGTCAGCCCTAAGCACTGAGTGTCTCCCCTAGACCAATAAACAACACAGAGGGGCTTTTAGAAGGAGCTCTTTGTTGTGTCTTGTTTTAAAATGTTTTCTTTTTCTCTGCGTTGTCTTCTCTTTATTGTTCTCTCACTCTCTTTTAAACATGGCCCGGCAAACATGCAGGTGTTTGAACAAACCCCTAACCATTGGTATCACGATGTTGTTGTCATGTGAAAATACTTTAGGCCCTTTAATCTAAATGTTCTTTCATATTAGAATAGGGAGAGTCTCAGTCTCTGCTTGACCATCAAAGGTGTGATTTAATTTAACTTTGCTGTAATGCAATTTATTTAATCTTAATTGTACTTCTTGAGGATTACATTTTAAAGATGGTCACAAAATACTTCTTAAAGCAGACGTTTGAAGGCAATGTTCAGTCTATACCAGACACAAACTGCACATAGAAAAGCGTCCTCCAGGATACACAACTTCCTGCTTCTTTTCTTCTCTCTCTTTTGTTTGCCCTTCGTTTGGGGGTTACTTTATTGAGGTTTCAGAGATCAGAGAGCACCAGGCAAAACAACATGGAGCAAATGTCTCTTGCAACAGGCGCATGTTGTGAGTTTGTTCCGGATCAAGAAAGACCCATTTAAGGAGAAGGGTTGAAAGGGTGTACTTGTACAGCGCACTACGATATCCAGTTAGTAAGAGACGGGAAGAGACTGAAAGAAAGATGAAATGAGAAGGGAAGCTCTCAGGGGTGTGAGAGATGTCCTCTGTGACTTTGATGTAAGTTCTCTAAAAGTGAAACCGGGGGTAGAGAGAGCGGAACTAGCATCATTCGATTCACTGATCATTTCTATCATCTGGTCTCTTTACCACAATAGGGAAAAATAAATATATTTGTTCAATTTAATTTCCATAATGATAAGAAATTCTGCATTTGAGCTCATTATGTTTTTTGTTTTTTTTTATCACATTATTTGTCTCCCTCTCTTGACTTCAAAGCAGTGCTGGGTTTTGAACTGAGAAGGGTTCATCAAAAGTACACACTCTGAGAATAAGATGGCAGCCGAACAGAGAGACTTCAGAAGTCGCTTTAAACCATCTGTCACTGAAATCATTAAGCTTTGTATGCTTGGGATGTCAAATGTGCTGGTACTTCTGGAACCAAGTCAATACTGGATTTTTTTTAAAGTACTATAGTGTTGATAATTTTAAGTACAAACTAAGTGATGGCGAAGCTGAATTTTCATCATCATTACTCCAGTCTTGATCACATGATCCTTCAGAAATCATTCTAATATGCTAATTTGCTGCTCAAGAAACATTTCTTATTATTATCAATGTTGAAAACTGTTGTGCTGCTTTTTAGGATTCTTTGATTAATAGGAAGTTTAAAATAACAGAATTGAATTGGAATAGACATTATAAATGCATTTACTGTAACTAATCAATTGAGTGTATCTTTGCTGAATAAAATAATTAATTTCTTTAAAAAAAATCTTACTGAGCACACACTTTTGAATGGTAATGTACATTAGAACATTTTCAGCAAACATTACCGCTAAAACTGACTGAGAAATAAGTATAGGCTTTATTCTTTTGTTAATATAATATCTTTAGTAGATATTGACATATTGATATTTCTATCAAGAAATGAATTTTTGGTATCGTGACAACCCTAGTGTGGGTTTATTTTCATACAAAATTCATGTGTCACACTGCTAATGCATGCTACAGATCTAAAGTTTTTATGACATGTGGTGACATCTTTTCCACTCAGATGGTCTTGTTGACTGCATGGATCCGGACTGCTGCACGCAGAGCTCTTGTGTGACCAATCCTCTGTGCCGTGGATCACGTGACCCGCTCCAGGTCATTCAGCAGAGCCAATCAGAGGTCCAGAAAGTCCCTTCCTTTTATGACAGAATCAAGATGCTTGTGGGTAAAGACAGCACTCACATCATCCCAGGAATCAACCCCTTCAATGCCAGGTACCTCGTCTGCCCTGTCCTTTGATGGACTAAAGACATGGTTTATCATGCTCTAATATTACTTTTTTTTGTGTGATTTATTTATTTACTGCAAGGTTGAACATGGCCCACATGTGCAACCACAAATAACTATATAAAATTATATAGATAGATAGATAGATAAATATATAAATTAGGGGGTGGATTAACAACACCAGCACAGCTCCAGGATTTCCACTGCTCCACCTTGAAAACGTTCAGAAGCAATCAGTACGGTTGGCCTTTTGGGTTATTATATGCAGGGCCGGCCCGAGGCATTAGCGAACTAAGCGGCTGCTTAGGGCCCCCTAGCCACCAGGGAGCCCCCCAATCGAGTTTAAAAAAATAAATATATTTTTAGATGACTTAAAGGTGCCTTATGTCAAAAAATCAATTCATCCTCCACATATTCCATACCAGATGGGGGCAGTATACCTCCAGAAAGTTGGCCTACTCTAGTCTGTTTTTTAGTTTCAGGTTGTTAATCTTCTAAAACCGTCAAATAGTCCGCTTTGTCCCGCCAAAGCCTATTTTGATCGGTGAGGGATGTAGACTAGAATGACTGCTGCCGCTGCGCTTGACAGGGCGCGTTACGAGCAGAGAGAGAGAGAGATAGAGAGAGAGCGAGAGATAGACAGAGAGAGAGAGCGAGCCCCGGCCGCGCGCGCGCGCGCGCACTCTCACGTCTTCAAACAACAGGAGAGCGGTCCTGCTCTCTCTCCCTCGCGCATATTAATCAAATCAATTGACACGATAGTAAGACCGCAGTTTCACGTGGAGCATTTGGAGATTTTTAGAGATTAAAGAGATACAAGCAGTGCGAGTTATTCGCGTGTTGCAGTTTGGCTGGTGGTTATGTATGTTGCCCGCATACCGCCTCCCATGGCCGAAACTGGTATTACAACACCTGTCGGGCCGGGGCTAGTAATGCTAATGCTAATTTAGGTTGATATCTCTGCAACACTATAACTTTTCATTTTTTAAATGACATCATCGCCCTTATTTCTTCTCATTCTTTTGATGCGTGTAGCTCATTTTTTGGATATTTTTACCTCAATTATTACACATGGCACCTTTAAACAAGTGACATAAATTAATGAATGAATGAATATGACTGAATGAATGAATAATTCAAGACAAGAAAATTCTGATTTCATAATTCACCTGCCTACAACTGCTGCTGTGTCTCAGCGTTTAAGTCATCTGCATAATCTAAACACCTCGCGCGTGCATAGACAATTTGTGCACAACTGCGCATAGTCACTGTATAGGTTTGAGTTGGAGAAAACAGCCGCAGGGGAACTTAACCTTCTAGGTGTAAGGGTAGCAGTTTGAATAAATAATAAACATAGCAGTTTGAACTCTTCTCCACTTTATTATACCACACATCAGATCACTAACTCCAAAAACCCGCGACACTCCAGTACCAAGTGCGCACGACTCATTCCTATCTACGGCAAGCCCCGAGGGGAAAAATACATTGCATACACAAATACAACGAGCGCCATGTACATCATTACCGATATTATAGTAACAGACTTTGTTGGATTCTGTCATGTACAATCCAACAAAGTCTGTTACAATAATAATAAAAAAGATTTTGAGGACAGTTACACTGTATTGAGACAGTTGAGAAATAATAATATTTTTACAGTTTTCAACAATACTTGTCATTGTTGAACTCTTGCTCTTATTATGTTTCTGATTTCTCAGTTTTGTCATTATTTTAGCAAATAATTTATATTATATGTTTTGAGACAGTTTGTTTTAAGAAGTTTCAAAAGAGTTAGTAAAAGAGTAAAGTAAAAGTTAAAACTTTTTATTTAAGTAGGCATCTATTTTTTATAAGTATTTATTTTGTATTAATACATAACCTCACTGTATTAATTTATAATGTATCATAATTGTGTGACATTTGTGTCAATAACTGTCAAGCACAGGTGACTCCGCGTAGTGGAAGGGGGCCCCCAAATCAAATTCTGCTTAGGGCCCCCAAAAGGCTCGGGCCGGCACTGATTATATGAGATAGTTTTGTAACAAATTTAGTCCAGGCCTTAAGTGTTTTTGTTTTGGCTTTGTTAATTCTCGCTGTAGTGAGTTCTAACAGCGCAATGTATTTCATTTCTATGAGCCACAATTTGGCTGCTGGAATTGTAGGCTCATGCCAAATCTTGAAGATTATCTTTTTGGCCGCAGTTAAAGCAGTGTGAAGAATCCTACGCTGGCTAACAGTTAGATCAAGATCCACATCTTCATTCAACAAACAGAGACTGGGGTGCTTAAGGATAACCTCATCACATAGTTCTGTCACAACTTGAAATACCTCATCCCAAAAGTTACCAATATGTTGGCATTCATTAAACATGTGCATATATATAGAGGATATGCGCATGACGTCACCGTCGGCCGGAGTGAATGCGGTCACGCCCACTAAGTGGCAAAAAGACTGAGCGGCAGCATTTGTTTTCAGCGTGAATGCCGTGAAAAACACACAAAACACATCTAAAACGGGAAAGAGCTTTGCGATTGACTGTACAACTAGATTTGACCAGAAATCTGAGGTACTGTATATTTTTACAGACTGCAAAAAGCTACAGAACAGACTATATTCCGCATAATTGGATGTTTTTAAATAAACACTGACAAAAAACTATACAAGTTTTAGGGCTGGACGATATGATGATACACAGTATAACATTAATCACTCTGATTTAGACCTATCTATTGTATTTATAAAACGTTTACAGGCAAATTTTCTTAATTTATTTCCCCGGCATCGAAATCAGGCACACATAAATGTCAGGAAACACGATTCCTGGCTGCATGTCAATATCCATGGATCACTGGATCTTTGATAAGTTGTAAGGAACACTATATCGAGTCCAACTTTTAGTTTAAACTGATAATAGTTTGTTTTACTCGCGTTTTCGCAGTTTCCCCTATTAACTCCAGCCACGCAGCAGCTCTTTTGCCACTCAGTCTGGCTGAGGGGGGGCGTGTTCTGGCGGGAAAGTGACGTTAATGCATTCCCTCCTATAGGTACCCACAGTATTTGAATTACAGAGTGAGCAGAAGGGGGTAGGCAAGCGCTTCATTTTGTGCAAGATATTTGGAGTAGCATAAGTCTTATGAAGCAGTTTAGAGTGTATTAACTGATGGGCAAGATTGTTTGACAACGTTGGAATTAGTGTCCCATATCCAATCCCATTTTAGTTTGCAATGAGCCATTTCCTTTTCCCATATCGTAGTGATAGGAAGCATACCACAGCCATGCTTGAGCAGTCTGTTGTAAATGAATGACACTGCTCCTCGTGCCTGTGAAAAGTTCACACAGTCCATCAGAGGGTGAGAGTCCATGTTACAGTTCCACGGTACTCCATAAGTGCACATAGCGCTTCTCAAACTTAAATACAAAAAATAGGAATGTCCAGGAAGTTATAACACTTTTTCAGATCTTGAAAGGACCTTAAAGGGTACCTATCATGGAATTTTGAAAATTACCTTTCATGTAGTGTGTAACATAGATCTAAGTGAACAAAAACATCCTGCAAAGTTTTAAATATGAAAGTTCACCGTATACAAAGTTATTATCTCTCAAAAGTAAGAGTCGACTCTGAGTCGCTGATATGAATCGATAGACGAACGATGCACTTTCGTACGTCACTTGTCCAAGTTATTTGAATAAGATACGCCCACTCATTAATTAGGAGACACCAGGGAAAACATCATGTCGACGAGACGCTGCTGTGTTTTGAAGTGCGACGCAAAAGCAAACTTATTTCATCTGCCCAGTGAGGAGCATTTGAAGACAGTGGCTACAGTTCATAACTATACCACAGAAGTATTATAGCCCGAACTCGTTCTGTGTTCGCGTCATTTTGAAGATGATTGCTTCACAAACCTAAATGCTATAAAGTATGAATTTGCGAGCCGGCTGATACTGAAGGAGGGAGGTTCAGTACCGAGTTTATTTGGATCAGCTTCCTTCTCCGAATCACAATCTGTAAGTAGGCTGTTGCTTTTATGTTTGTATCATGTTCTATAATTATTTTGTGTGTTGTGTACGCACAGGCACAGCGCAGCTTCTAGCAGCTAACTTAGGTCTTCAATGTCAATTGTATTGAAATATGTGAAGTGTTTGTCGTTGTTAATGGAGTTGTCACAGGGCTCTCGAGTGTCACGCATCACGCATTGAGCGTGACAGTCACTCATTTCGGTCTTTTGTCACGCTCTCTGGCCACACATTGTATTTCTCACGCTGATAAACTATTTGTAATATATTTAATATGCCGCAGTGCCCAAAACTCACTCACTGTGGAACCGGCAGGATGCAAGCGCGTCTCCTCCAGTGTTGCCAGGTCTGTATGCCTGCACTGTTTCCGCGGGTTGTTTGTGTAGTGCACGCTGGTTGACGCGATTGTTTTATCCACTGGAACATGATTGTTATTGAGGAAACACCCGGGAACGCTATTTGAATAATTTTGGCCGTGATTGGGTTAGTTTGATGAGCAATTGGGCTGGTTTTGTTGTGCAGACCTGGCAACCCTGGTCTCCTCTGGTGTTGTTCGTCTGGTGTTGTTAGCCAATCAGAAAATAGCACTGTTGTATCTGGGTAAGCTCTAGCGCAACAACCAATGACACCCCGTCGGCTGGGTGTCTAACATATCACCACAGATTAGCGTCACGCAAAGGCGGGGTTTGGAAAAATGACTCGCTAAACGATTCATATGGGAGTCGGTGAGCAAATCAGGTAAAAATAAATGCATATTATAAGACAACAAAAGTGTTTTTTGTCATTGCATGCTTGTAAAACTGTTGTTGGGGACTCCCAGAACAATATTAGGAACATTTTAAATGCCATAATAGGTACCCTTTAAGCCCTGATTATCGAATATATCACAAAAAGTATTGATCCGACCATGGCTTAAACACAAAAGGTCTGTTGCTGGATTGTAAATTATGTAGGGTGACCATATTTTAGTTTTCAGAAAACAGGACGGGTTGCGTGGTTGATGGGCGGGGCGTGATTTTTGGGGAGGCGTGGTTAAGGGGTGGGGGCGTGGTTTGGGGGAGAATGCATCAAAAAATACTTGACAAATGCATTCACAACCTTGCAACTATGTTATTGTACTTTAATACATAAAGTAATACATCCTTTCCATTCAATGTTTGGCCCGCAACAATAGAATACTATTTTTAAAAAAGTTTAGCTTTTAACACCTTTTACATGACACTATTTATTTTCATGGCCATAGCATAGGTTAAAAATCTACTGCTAAAATAAAATAAAAAATCTACTACACTATTTCAGTAAAAAAAAAAAAATTTGAATCCTCCTGATGTTCTCTTAGCCTATACGTTCTTTATGTGGGCTTCTAGGTCACTAGCACCTTAACACTGACACGTGCCAACTTTGCAGTTCATGCATTCTGCTTTACACGGATCCTGACCGAAACGAAAACACAGGAATTTTCTCTGTTAAATGTCTGTGAATTAACATTTGGGCTTTTTTTTCTTTTTTTTACGCTGTTAGCTACTTACATTTTACCTCGCACTTGACCGTAAACTGAAGCGTCACGCTGCTAAAATTCTGTGAACGTGTAAAGTCCGCCTACTTTGATTTGATTGGTCATTTCAAATATTCTGACATTGACAAGCAGTGACAGACCAATGAACAGACCAAACACACACAGGCCTGTATTCTGATGATTCTGACGTGCTCTCTGCTCTGTGCTTGACGCTGCGGATTGAGGAACGCGCTGATTATAACAAGAGGGGGTGAGGCGGCCAAAGTCATATGTTTTGTGTGCAAAGGCAAGCGTGTATTTAAATTACACGCTTAATGGCCCAATGAAAAATAATGAAAACCAGGACATTTTCATCACTTTTTAAAAAACAGACAGGACGGCCAGGACAGGACGTGAAAACAGGACATGTCCTGGGAAAACAGGACGTTTGGTCACCCTAAAATTATGATTATGCCAGATTATAACTTCGATGAACTTCCCATGAATTTGCACACCTCGTGCCAGATTATAAGATAATTGCACACAATTGTATTCCCAAACCTCAGGACTTTCTTTGATAAACCCGTGAATAAAATATCCTGGAGCCGATGTGGAAGCACAGGCAATCTGTGAGTCAACCTTTAACCAAATCGTAAGAGAGCGCAGCTGACATGTCCAAACGTACAATTGTAAATTCGGAAGGGACAAGCCTCCTTTGTCAGATCTTCTCTGCAATGTTGAGAGTTTAATTCTTGGTCGTTTCTTGTTCCAAATGAATTTTGTAATCAAGGAATGAATCCATTTCTTTCTTTAAAAAAGGTTCTACAGGGAGATAAAGGGATCATGGAAAACAGAAATAAAAGTCGAGGGAGGATATTAATTTTAATGATTGCGATTCTGCCTTGCAGTAAAATAACGTCCCATCTCTGTAAATCTTCTCTGATAGTAGTAAATAAAGAACTATAATTTTCCTTAGAGATAGTCTGCAGTGATGTAAAGATCTGAATTCCCAGATATTTAAATGTCTTACTAATTGGGATCGAGGAGGACGCTAATGCAGTATTGGTCGACGCTGACAAGGGCATTAATACAGATTTTTCCCAATTAATTTTGTAACCACTTATGATGCTAAAGTCATTAAATATTTTAAGACACTGAGAAACATTAGACATATAGAGTAGGATATCATCCGCGAAAAGAGAGATAAAATGCTTGGAGTCGCCTACAGTAATCAGGGAGATAATGTGGTCCTGTCGAATTGCCTGCGCTAAGGGCTCTAATGAAATTGCAAATAGCAAGTGTGATAAAGGGCAACCCTGTCTAGTGCCTCTTTTCAACTGGATTGCATCCGAACAGCACAACCCCGTTGAAACCCGTGCAGAAGAGTTAACATAGAGGGTCTGAATTAGGGCTGGAAAAAAATCAATCGCAATTAATCCCATCCAAAATAAAAGTTTTGTTTACATAAAATATGTGTGTGTAGTGTGTATAATTATTTTGTATATATAAATACACACACATGCATTTATATATTTAAGAAAAATGTGTTATTAATATAAAAAATATGTA
Source organism: Chrosomus eos (assembly GCA_036326025.1). NCBI lineage: Eukaryota > Metazoa > Chordata > Actinopteri > Cypriniformes > Leuciscidae > Chrosomus > Chrosomus eos. The sequence continues at coordinate 23,583,107 of CM070834.1, forward strand.
TATTTATATATAATATAAATGATGTATAAATATATATACAGTATATACATGCAAATATTTTCGTACATATATACATGCATATGTGTGTATTTATATATACAAAATAATTATACACACTACACACACATATTTTATGTAAACAAAACTTTTATTTTGGATGCGATTAATCGCGGTTGATTTTTTTCCAGCCCTAGTCTGAATCACATGAATAAAACGAGTTTAAAGCCAAAACGGGTTATGGCAGACCATAAATATGTCCACTCGACCCGATCAAAGGCTTTCTCAGCGTCTAAGCGAGAGGATAGCACATTGTTCGTTAACCGGGTCGGGTGAGTCGATAATGTTCAAAAGGCGTTGCACGTTATCCGTAGCAAAACGTTCCTTAAGAAATCCTGTCTGGTCGTGGCCGATTAGGAAGCTGGCGACTGTTCTCTAACGATGGCCTAGAACTTTAGCATTTAACTTGACATCCGTACCAATTAGTGAAATCGGCCTGTAGCTAGAGCAGCAAGGGGTTCTTTCCTTTTTTCAGCAGAAGATAAATAAGAGCGGTATTCTGGTCTCTATGGAAACAACCTGTATCTATAGCTAAATTTATGGAGTCAAGGAGGAGTGGTCCAATTAGATCCCATATCGCCAGATACAGCTCCGGGGGTAAACCATCCAGACCAGGGCCCTCATTTATAACCGTTGCGTACGCACAAAACAGGCCCTGAAAGGTGCGTACGCTACTTCCGACGCATAAGTTGTGATTTATAAAAACAAACTTGACGGGAAAATGTGCGCACCTGCACGCTGCACTCTGACCCATGCGTACGAACGTTTTGGAGACGGACATGTTTGGCGACACCGATGGTGAGCTGGAGTTAAATGTCTTTTTGGTCACTTTTAGACAGAAAATCTAAAGAAAATTATACATATACAGAAAGATAATACAAATATAATTTCACTCACCAAGCCTATCACTTGAAGCAAATATCCATCCCTTCTGTGTCCGCGCCAACGAGCGCGTTGGGCCGTTAGTGAAACTGACGCGTGCTATCATTCTAATGGCATGAAGTAAAAATCTTCATTATGAGTCCTAATCATACAGTGCATGCTCACAATAACAGTTTAAATGAATAAAATAATGATTTAAACTTTGTTTTACTTCTGATATAAACATTTAGATTAAATACGCGGCGTATTTAATCTAAATGTTTATATCAGAAGTAAAACGTATTATACGCCATTCTCATTAATGGAGTTTTAGCCTACATGAAATCATTACTGAGAAGTTACAAAAAAAAATTATATTCAATAAATATAAATATGTGTTGTGGATGCAATGTTTTTCAACGCTTTTCCTCTAGCATGCTGTGTTTTAATGTTTCAACTACAGAGATTGCTTATCATGATAATAGCAAATTGTCTGAGAAAATATTTCCGTTCCCATTCAAAAACATAAATCTATTAAAAATACCATTTGGTCAGTGGAAAAGATTGAGAAAAACTTTTTCTGAAATGTATTTTACACTATTTGATTTATTTATTCAAAAACAAGTCAAGGATAGGCTACTAAATGATTTTTATTAATGTAATGTGACGGCACATCCGTATTTCATATTTTCCTAATGTCTTGTACCATTAAACATGTCATCACGTGGATGAATAATCATATGTAAATAATATGCAGATGAGGATATGCATAGTAAAACTAGGCGTTGTAAGCTCCATATATGGTTGTTTCGGGGTGGAGACGCGTGTGCGCACAATCTTCCGCTGACTGGGATTTATAAAGTGAATTTTGCGCAGGTTCTGGCGTACGCACGGTTTTATAAGTCTGAATATTTTTTTGCGTACGCCATTTTTGCATTTCGGGCGCACGTACACTTTTAGTAAGGATCCTACGCACAGTTTTATAAATGAGGCCCCAGGGCCCTTACCCTTATTCATAACCTCTAAAGCCTCCTTCAATTCTTTTAATTCTATTGGAGAATCAAGAAAAGCACATTGCTCCTCGCTTATTTGAGGGAGATCTAAATTTAACAGAAATTCAATGAAAGGTTGTTCATTCGCTCCCACCTCTGATCTGTATAGATGCTCTTAAAATTCCTTGAATTACATCACACGGAGTTGTGTGAAGAAAAGAACATCTGCCTTATCCTTAATGGCCGTTATTGAGGCCAAGGCCTTATGCAAGGCTTAACGGCATTAGTTTACCTGGCCGCTCTCCATTAAAATAGTAGTTTTGTTTGGAACGGTGTATCAAAAATTATTTTTCTTTGCCGGGGAGTGGATTAAATCTCGTTTAGATGCCATCTAGAGTGCCACTAGAACAAGGGATTTATATGAAATCGGCACAACTTAGTAGGGATAAATAGATAAATCCGGAAAATAGACAACTGAGGTAAAGTGTAGATATTAAGCAGCCATCACCATCCGCTGCGCATGCACATCCCCTCTAATATTACTTTATGTATTTGTGTGCGTGATTGCAGCCTGGCATCTCTAATTCGAGGTCAGGTTTTGACCACAGATGGCACTCCTTTGGTAGGCGTCAACGTGACCTTTGTGAAGTACCCTTACTATGGTCACACCATGACCCGCCAGGATGGCACGTGAGTAACTTCAATTTATTTGAACCCCTTTTGCTATTTAATATGTGCTGAAGTATGTTTCCTGTGCCGGTTCTCCCTAGTTTTGATCTGGTGGCCAACGGCGGAGGCTCTCTTACTTTGCGGTTTGAGCGGGCTCCGTTTCTGAGTCAGGAGCGGACGGTGTGGCTGCCCTGGAATCGCTTCTACGCAATGGACACTCTGGTGCTACAAACAGAAGAGAAAACCACAGTCAGATGTGACCTTAGTGGTTTTGTCAGGCCCGATCCCGTGGTTCTTCCCTCCCCACTGTCCTCCTTCTTCAGCTCCAACCCTTCAGAGAGACACATCCTCCCCGAGAGCCAGGTGCCTTATTCAAGACCGCTGTAATCACATCTCATTTCTGTCATGTTCGTGTAGGTCATTACACTCTTCTGTTGGCTTTTTTTATTTGCATTTTATATTCTCTATTACTCTTACTCCTCACTCTCTTCACTCACTCTCCGTTTTCACTCCCTTTGATCCATTTACTTTCTCATACCTTCTCGCAATCACAGTTTCTCTCAGCTGCTCACTTTCCATCTCTTTCATCTCCTTTCTTAGGCCGTTTTTTCCAGACTGACGGCAGCTGCAAGAATTTTTGATTCTTGGTATTACTTTTTTCTTTCTCTCTTTGTCCAGGTCCTTCACGAGCAGGTGGAAATTCCCGGCACTAGCCTTAAACTTTGCTATCTCAGCTCCAGGACCTCAGGCTACCTCTCGCTGCTTAAGGTGATCATGACTCCAGCTCTAGTGCCTCTCAGCCTGGCCAAAGTGCACCTGATGGTGTCCGTGGAGGGCCATCTCCTCCAGAAATGGTTCCATGCCTCTCTCCTAACCTGGCATACACTTATATCTGGGACAAGACTGATGCCTACCGGCAGAGGGTCCACGGCCTGACCGAGGCTTTGGGTAAGTGATATATGGAGTCATGGAAACAGGTGTATTTCAGCTGTTATCTTGTTTCTTGTCTACGCCTTAGTCTGTTCCCCAGTGTCTTCTCTTAATTTGAGCTCCAAACCACAGATAGTTTCAGTTTAATGAGACTGTCTGTCTCTCATCCATTATTGTGTATGCCAGCGGCAAGTTCCTCCTGTGAGCTAATGAATTGTTATGTCCCCGCTTGGTGATGGAGTGTTTAATTAAGATAGTACAGCTTTGCTCTTCCTCTAAGTGTCTTCCCGCTCAGTCATTTTCTCCTTCATTCTTCACATTTCTTTCCTATCCCTCTTTCAATCTGTCAATCTTTCTCTTTAGTGTCTGTGGGGTATGAGTATGAGACGTGTCCCAGTCAGATCCTGTGGGAGAAGAGGACAGCTGTGCTGCAGGGATATGAGCTCAACCCCTCGAACTTGGGCGGCTGGTCTTTAGACAAACACCACATGCTGAACGTCCGCAGTGGTACGATACTGAAACACCCATTCAAACAAAGGTTAATCTGCTCGATAGGGAAGAACAGGAGAACTCACAAGTGACATCAATGATCAGCCATGGAAATACATTAATTGTGGGACTTGTTATTGGACTGAAATCAGCTATACACAAATGTTCAAAACAGGGTTACTGTGGAATTTTGGGTGGCACATTGGGGTTCAGTTGGTTGCTGGGAGCTCCAAGAGAGTCTGCAGAAGAATTTAAAATAAAATAATAATAAAATAAAATGTATTTAGTTAAAATTCCCAAATTTTCATTTCATTTTCTATTTTAATAAAACTATTTCCATAGCACAATAAAATACATTTTTTATTTTACAGACATGTGTGCATAAATCTCCTCGCCAAGTAGTCAAAAGGATCAAGATCGGCATCCCAAACTCAGTAACGATGTGCATGTGAATAAAAGTATAGTATAACAACAATACACACTTAATAAGTGTCAGAAAAACACAATATCAGTCTCTGAAACTCTGAAGTTCAGTGTGGACCACATTGCCCAATGCCCATTCCTGAATTATAAGGTGGAAACACGGGAAACGCTCCTCGATAAGAATAATTACACTATTGAGTTGTATTTGCTATGAGGCACTTATTTTTGTGAAATACGTTTGACAGTGAAGAAGAGACAGTTCGTCCCTGCAGCTAAAGGCCTAACAAGCTTCTCCAATAACAAAAAGTATTTTTTCTCCGTCATTTCTGACTCAAACTGTGTAAAAAGTGTTGGTATTAAAGGTCATGAACTGGCTTTTTAAAATTGTTTATATTGTTGTCTGAGGTCAACTTATAACGTTCGCTTGGTTTTTACATTCAAAAACATCAAAATTAATAAGTAATGGGCTATTTTTTACCCTAGTTTTGAGCCTAGCTCAAGTTTTTGCCAAACTGCTCGGTTTTTATGGGCGTCTCGCATTGAAGACTTGGAAGTAAACGCCCACTGCTGTGATGGATAACAGTTTTGCATATTATAATGAGTTTCAACTGGTCAGTAACGATTAGACTGATACACATACACATAATTATTAGATATCAAACGATCTGTAACAATGCAATACTAGTCTATCAGATTATTATTACTTTTTAAATAAAAATTTTACTCACAAGTGTGTTGCACCATTCCTGTCGGATCCAATATAGAAGGCACAGCACCGTTTTTTAATCTTAATCGGTCTGCAAATCCAGTCTCGACCTGTGTCTTGTTTACAAAACAATCCTCAGTGAAATGAAGCGAACAAACGGACCCACATCAGCTGGAACGTCATTAAAAATAAAGTTTAAGCTTTCCTATTGGAATCCAGAGGAAGCTTATGCAGCGACTGTCTTCTTCCACAACCAGACACTGCACAATATTTTGTAAACGGAATGTTTATTGCTCGGTAGCTCGATCCGGTTTGTCATCACGAGGTAGGCCTATGTTATTTAGCTATGCGTGTAATGCGCGAATCGGTGGGCGGGGCTAAGCCGGCCGTGTTGAAGTAGGCGTTGATCTTCTTCTGCGGGGGTGGTGTTTATTGGATCTTTGACGTCATAGTTCCCCACTTTGAAAAAGGAGTCGTTTGCTGAGCCTGGTGTCAATAAAAGCTTTTATTGGACTAACAAGGACGTTTTCAGTTCTGAAACTTACAGGATATTCTTATATGATGACCCCTCAGATGTCAAAAACTCAAGGAAAATTTGATTTCTCAGTTCATCACCCCTTTAAGCAATATTATAGAACAGAAGTTATGCATGCTGTTTCACACCTGTTTATCTTTAGGCTTTTGCAGAAAAAATAAAATAAATAAATGATTGTGATTGGAGCTTGGCTAGTGGGAAGTCAAATAAGGACACAGGGATGGAGGGTGTGCCAGTGGACTATAAAATAGCATGCACACGCTGCCTAATGTTTCTCTTTTTCTGCACATTTGTCATTGCTCATAATTTCATTTCTGTATTAGGGTGAAATTCTGTGTTTGAGGGACCAGCAAGTTTTTTTTTGTCATTATTGATGATTATGATGTCTTTAATGACTGCTGGTTTCACGCTATTGATCAAGAAATGCAATAAATATGTCACAGTGTAGAAATTAATGCTTTCATTTAAGCATCACATTTGTGCGTGTAAAGACCATTAAGAAATATGTCATGTTTGAAATCTCACTCAATTGCATTTAGTGACAGTGTTTGATTTATTTCACACAGGAATTCTTCATAAGGGCAGCGGCGAGAACATCTTCCTCTCCCAGCAGCAGCCGCCCATCATTAACAGCATTATGGGTAACGGCCGAAGACGCAGCATCTCTTGCCCAAGCTGCAGTGGTATGGCAGAGGGCAACAAGCTGCTGGCGCCGGTGGCCGTAGCCTGTGATGGAGAGGGCAACCTGTACGTGGGTGACCTTAACTTTGTGCGGAGGGTCTATCCTTCCCTCAATACCACAGCTGTACTGGAGCTCAGGTAAAGCTGATAGGATGCACACTTAAAGACAACATGATACAGCATTTTTAATGCATTTCAGCTTTATAATGTAACGCATTACTGAGCACAACTCGATATTCAGCTGAAGTGTCTGGAGTTAAAAAATTAAATAGAATCAGCAAATCAAATTCCAAAAATGCATGAGTCACAGAAAAAGCTTTACTGAAGAAGAAAAATAATCATTCAAAATTTTTGAATTTAGTGTTTGGTTTGGAGTGTGGAATTACACAGTGTATTATATGTTCTGCTATGTTAGCAATATTGTTATATACAATTTAAAATAACTGTTTTATTATGTTGGCCTGAAACTTTATTTATTCATTGGAATTTAATTGAACCATGAAAAGTGGGCTGTTATCATTGGTCATTTCAGGGGTGTGGAGACATTTATTGGTAGACACAGAAGTAGAGTGAGACATGAGATCAAGGGAGAGAGATTAATCCGGGTCTGTCATGAACACCATAGCTGACCACAAAGCCAATAGTTATTGCAGTTTGATGAACATGCCTTGATGAATCATGCACTACAAGGACATTTATTAAATAAATAGGTTCTCAACTACTAGAATAGCTTTAACAATAATATATTTAAATGATTTTTTAATTGATGCATACTTTTTTGTCTCTTCTCTTTCATTGCTCCATGAAGAAATAAAGATTTGAGACACAGGTAATTAAAATAAATGCTCAATGTAAAAATATTCATCATTTGTTCTAAATAGCATGCTAATTTAAAACATAAAACATATTGTGCAGATTTCGATGCTTGTTCCCTATTCTGTAGCTGTTTTCTAGTTCATTCTATGTAGCAGAATTTCACTCTTTTTTTTATCAAAGTGGTTTCTTTTTTGAGCTCCAATTACTTTACCAGCAATGAACTATTCACATTTCATCATGTTCACCAAGGTAACCATGCTGTTTGTCAGATGTTTTTATTAAGAGACATTCTCCCAATTTGCCCTATTTCCATAGCAACAGTCCAAGTCATAAGTACTACTTGGCAGTGGATCCTGTGTCAGGTTCTTTGTTCCTGTCAGACACCAACTCCCGGCAGATCTACCGCGTACGCTCTCTGAATGGTGCTCGGCCACTGCTGGATAACGCTCAGGTGGTGGCGGGAACGGGAGAGCAGTGTGTCCCTTTCGATGAGGCTCGCTGTGGCGACGGAGGCAAGGCAGTGGAGGCCACCCTAATGAGCCCGAGAGGTGATGCTTTTTAAGAAATAAACCCGTTTTCTTTTCATTATGTGAGTTGAGTGAGACATAAATGCCTGAACTTCTCCAGAATCAGCTTTTGAGACAGTATTTCCACGCTGTCTGAGACACATTTTTATTTTCCATGAACCTAGAAACCGTTACCATTTAATTCCTTTGACAGTCACCAGGTGCTGTCATTTTCTACGATATCACAAACCTCAGTAACCTGTAATTCTCTAGACTCCAGACATCATTCTTAAAGCCCAGCATGGCCCACTGATGTGAGGAAAAATAAATGACACAGAAGGTAAAGAGAGATCGGAAGGTTAGCCGACTGCACTCGGAGACCAACTCTGCCGTCTTATCTCAGAATAAAACGTATTCTAGACATGATCACCATGACAGCGTGAATCAAACTGTAGCAGTCTGACTCTTTTCCAGGTCATTGCTCCTACACACATAGACTACTAATTATTTTGCCTTTAAAAACACCTCTCCTCCGGGGATTATCAGAATAGGAGGGAAATAAATCAGAGACTTAGGGAGCTGTGAAAGTCTTGAGAAGAGTCAGCAGTGATTTCTGTGACATTGTTTAAGAAGAAGAAAATTATCGTAATTATTATAAAAGATAATTATTCTGTCAGAACCTTCCTTTTAATACCTGGTGAATGTTTCTTACTTTGTTGAAGTCATACATGTCTCATGCAATTTGTAGCATGTCTTAATATGAGTTTTATGCACAAGTTTTGAGTTCTTTACTTTAATGCAGGTGTTGCATTGGATAAGAATGGCCTGATGTACTTTGTGGATGCAACAATGATACGGAAAGTGGATCAGAATGGCATTATCTCCACTCTGATAAAGACCAATGACCTGACTGCAGTCAGGCCCCTCAGCTGTGACTCCAGCATGGACGTCAGCCAGGTTGTAATGACTTTCCTCAACTATCTTGCACTTGCACATCAAGTGAGATTCAGCTTCCTGAAATCTCCCAATCTATGAAAAATAACATTGTTAGTTATCATTTTATGGTATCAAAGAGAAATAATTTTTGTACGAGAGCATATTATAAAATAAAAATTCTTTAGCTAGTTTGATCATTATTAATTTACACAATGTGTGATTTGTTAAAAAAGCATTTTAATGAGAAATTAATGGAAATTTGAGAAAATATATATACAGTGTAATACTGTGTATAAAAATACAGAAAATAGTCGTTTAAACAATATATTTTTAGTAATGAACTTATTTACTATACATTTATTTAAACAATTTACAGGCCCCATGAAGCAATTAAATGAGCTTTCAAACACAGTTGTGTGAACACATTTCAGCCTGTTCATTTCAGTCTGTACTGCGAAATGCGTTTTCTTTACGTTTCATCCTTGCGTGTTTGAGCTAGCACTAGCCAATATTTGCTTGTCAGAGTCTCGCTTTGGATATTAACGTTTGACAATGACAGTGACAAACAATGGAACTGGATTATCAATCAAGCCGCTGTCATAATTTGTCTATCATTGTAATAAATTCATAGGCCCGCTGATTCGTTCCACTCAGAAGAACCTGCAACGCATTTGTTTTTAAAATGCCAGTAGGAAATCTACTGCCAGAAATGTAAAATGCATCCCATCTGACCAGAAGCAGGGCTAAAATGAACAGAGCGATATCAAAAGCAGAGGCAGAAAAATACCCCTTGGCAAAGCTGAATTTACACTCACGTACCACAACTGCTCGACATCCCCAGTTATAGTACTTTTTTTTTGTTCATGTACTTTTTCCTCTAATGTTTATCTAACGTTTGATGTTTCAGGTACGTCTGGAGTGGCCTACAGACCTGGCCATCAACCCTATGGACAACTGTCTGTACGTGCTGGAGAACAACATCATCCTGCGTATCTCTGAGAACCACCAGGTCAGCATTATTGCAGGGCGGCCCATGCACTGCCAGGTCCCTGGCATTGATTACTCGCTCAGCAAACTAGCCATCCATTCTGCCTTGGAGAGCGCCACAGCCATCGCCATCTCCCACACAGGTGTGCTCTACATTGCCGAAACCGACGAGAAGCGTATCAACCGCATCCGGCAGGTTAGCACCAGCGGCGAGATCTCCCTTCTAGCCGGCGCTGCCTCTGAATGCGACTGCAAGAACGACGTCAACTGCAACTGTTTCTCAGGAGATGAGGGCTACGCTGCGGACGCCGGCCTCAATTGTCCCGCTTCGCTAGCGGTGTCACCAGATGGTACCCTGTACATAGCCGACCTGAACAACATCCGTGTGCGTTCGGTCCGCAGTAACCGGCCCAACGCCACAGCAAGCGGACAATACGAAGTGGGTTCATCTCTAGAACAGGAGCTTTATGTGTTCGGCTCCGACGGCCTTCATAAGCAAACGGTTAGCCTCATTACAGGCTTGGCCCTGTATAACTTCACCTACGGACTGGACGGAGAGTTAGCGGCAGTTACCGATGCCTCTAACAATACACTTCGGGTGAGGAGGGAGGCGTCTGGCTCCATCAGGCTTGTGCTGTTGCCAGAGAACCAGGTGGTAACACTGGGAATGGACCCAGCCGGCAGCCTACGTTCAGTGTCCGCCCTCAGCCAGGACGTGGCACAGCTCAGTTATGATGCTAACACTGAACTTTTAGCCTCCAAGTCGGATGAGACCGGATGGACCAACTTTTACGAGTGAGTATGAAATGTGGGCTATGACAACAGAACTTTTTTAAAATGCAGAAAAATCTTTTGATACATTTCTGCTGCAATGTGCATTAAAATCTCTTTTTCGTGGGAAGTAATAGCGCAATGTTTATTGGCCTATGTTAATAAGGTAATCTAAAATAAGACCAATTTACATAATAGGAGGCCTGTTTGCACTGAAAGGACTGACATTTACTTAGATGGATGTTAACCTGGAGAGTTATTATAATGCAGGTTTTTTTTGCTGAAATGTGCAAAAGGGGTGAAACTGTTCAGAATTAGCACCCCAGATTCTCATGGTGTTTTCATCATGGTAGTTTTCGTAAATGATTAATTGGGGCATTTTATCTAAGCACTGTGGTTATCATCAGCCTGGTATCTTCATCTACTGTCAAAGCAGAGGATGTTTTTGCAGCACAGCACAGCCATCTAGTGTCTGTGTACAATAACTGCTCCAGACTCTTAAATAGATTAAGTCACTCTGCAGTTTTTTTTTTTAACTGTTTAGTTATTGCTAACTAAAACTAGAATTATTAATAATTAATTAATCTTAAAAAAAAATCCTTGGCAATTAATTGAGGTGTAAGTTGAAGCATTACAGTTTCTAAAATAGTGTAGTATGTACTATTATACTCAATATACTCAGTGTATAATATACTCAATATTATACTATTGTACTCAATAGTATGTAATTGATACTAAAATCACACTGGTTTTAAACTATTTAAAATATTACAAATTAATTATAAATACATTTTTTAAATAATTAATTTCTACAGACTATTTATTTACAATCATAGTGAGTTTTGTCTTGATTCTCTTCTTCACAGCTATGACAGTGAGGGTCGTCTAACCAACGTCACATATCCCACGGGTGTGGTGACCAGTCTGCGCCGTGAGATGGAGGAGTCCATCAATATTGACATGGAGAGCTCAAACCGAGATGATGATGTAACGGTCATCACTAATCTCTCATCTGTAGAGGCGTCCTACACTGTGGTTCAAGGTACACACACCGCACACAAAGAACCAATCTCAGTCCAGTTCTCATGCTGATGCCCCCCATTTCCCCTGTAAATCACATCCATTGAGGCCAAAACACACAGCAGGCAGGTAGACTGATGTTTCTCTTTACTACCCACAGGGACGCCACATTGTTTGAATGTGTGGAATCCAGCAGAGCAGAAAAATCCCCATTTTATAATTTACCATAGGCTTCCTTTAGGGGTTCTTTCAGGAGGCAAACACTTGAAAGCTTAAATTATTTTCTTTATATCCAGTGGATTATGTGTTGTTGATGGATTTTCTCACGCAACTTACTTGTTACTTCCTGTAAAGAGTATGCTTTTGCTGTTTAATCAAGACAAATTACATGAAAATCAACCCTTTGGGTGCCATCTGCTTGTTAGCAGTATACCAAAATGCACTTAGATTTTTTTATGACTTTGAAATTGTACATGATTGTATTTCCCAGGTAAATTTCTGTGGAAAGCCGCGTCTGATCCAATTATAGCTTGTAAATGGAACTGAAGATGTTTGTGCTGCTTTTAGCCAAAGCTAAATCTTCTTTATAGCCAAAAGCCGCATTACACACATCCGCCCCACAGTGCTGCGTTTCCCCTAATGCACAATAGACTGTCAGATCAGACCTAATGCTTCATACTAAATTAAACGTGGCTGGTTTTAGGGAACACTTCATAATAACTTGCCTTAATACAAACATTACATTGTAAAATACTTCACAGATAAACTGAAGTTCATGTATATTCATTCCATGAAACAGTAATTATATATAAATATATATTATATTCATTTCACTATCGTTTTAAAGATTGGTGTCAGTAAGATTTTAAAGAACTTCATACTTTTATTTAGCAAGGACACATTAAAATGATCAAAATTGACAGTAAAGTTTCAGTTTTCAGTTTCAAACAGTACATTGACAAAATATTCTGTTGCAAATGAATGCTGTTATTTTAACTTTCTATTCACCAATGAAAAATCAGTTTCAACATTGATAATAATAAGAATGTTTCTTAAGGCCGAAAATGGGCCGAAAAATCATGTGACACTGAAGCCTGAAGTAGTAATGATGCTGAAAATTCAGCTTTGCCATCACAAGAATGAATTACATTTTAAAAAGTATTCAAATAAAAAAACATTTGTTTTACATTTACATGATCATAAAAGCTTTCTTTGAAAAACATTAAAATTCTTACTTTTGAACAGTAGTGTGTATGTGTACATTCATTATGTTATGTGAAATATTAAATAATGTGTGTTTATAATGTATTATTTAAAGAGTATAATCTGGTTTTATAATCCTTGCCAAACTCTTTTACAACTTATTGTTATGTTTTTACAGATCAAGTGCGGAATAGCTATCAGTTGTACCACAACGGCACACTGCGGGTATCCTATGCTAATGGGATGGGCATCAGCTTTCATACTGAGCCCCACGTCCTTGCAGGATCTGTGAGCCCGACCATCGGGAGGCGCAACATCACCCTACCCACTGACAGCGGCCTCAACTCAATTGAATGGCGCATGAGAAAAGAGCTGACCAAGGGCAAGGTCACTGTGTTTGGCAGAAAGTTGCGCTGTAAGTTTTTATTTTTACCATTGAAGTTAATTGACAAGTAAAGTCAATTTTATGTATAGTGCTTTTCACAATAAACATTGTTTCAAAGCAGCTTCACAGAAATTCATAACATTAATGTTTATACTACTTTAATGCCTAATAGTCCACATGTAGCAGTTCAGAGCTGGGCGATGGGAGAGTTTACAATTGGCGACGATATAAACAGTTGAGATTTGAGACAGATTTTGAGACAGTCAGTTGAGATTTGCTATGTAAAATTGCAACATTTGATGTTTGAATTTGGAGTTTAGATCTTGGAAAAACCTTAAATGTTTTCCCATAGGTCCACAGCAGAAACCTTCTGTCCATTGACTATGACCGCAACACCAGAACTGAGAAGATCTATGATGACCACCGCAAATTCACTCTGAGGATCATCTACGACGCCCAAGGCCGACCAGCCACCTGGCTCCCCAGCAGCAGCTTAGCCCTGGTCAATGTGTCTTATTCACCCACCGGACGGTTGGTGGGCTTGCAGAGGGGCAGCATGAGCGAGAAAAGCGAGTTTGACACATTCGGACGGATCTTGTCTCGAACCTTTGTTGATGGGAAAGTGTGGAGCTTCAGCTACATGGACAAAGTGAGTTGAGTCTTTTTAACTGCAGTGGAGATTTGTTTTTCCTACAGTACTATTTAGCTCACCTTTTAATTTTTCTCTTTCTATTTCACTCTACAGTCCATGGTATTGCTGCTCCAACAGAGTCAGAAACAGTATGTCTTTGATTTTGACACAGCAGGCCGGCTCACGGCGGTCACTATGCCGAGTATGGCCAGACACACTATGGCCACCCATGTGTCTGTTGGTTACATTCGCAACACCTACAACCCCCCAGAGAGTAATGCCACCATTATTCATGACTTCAGTGAGGATGGCCGTCCACGTGCCATGTTCTACCTCGGAACGGGCCGGCGTGTGCTCTACAAGTACGGGAAGCTGGGAAAGCTCTCGGAGGTGCTGTATGATGCCACTGCGGTCACCTTTGGCTATGATGAGATGACTGGAGTGCTCAAAATGGTCAACTTGCAGAGTGGAGGCTTCTCTTGCACCATTCGCTATCGCAAACTGGGCCCCCTAGTGGACAAACAGATGTACCGCTTCTCAGAGGAAGGAATGGTCAACGCTCGCTTTGACTACACCTATCATGACAACAGCTTCAGGGTGGCCAGCATAAAGCCGGTAATAGGGGAAACCCCACTTCCTGTGGACCTGTACCGCTACGATGAGATATCCGGTAAGGTCGAACACTTTGGCAAGTTTGGCATCATATACTACGACATCAACCAAATCATCACTACGGCTGTGATGACACTCAGTAAGCATTTTGACGCACATGGCCGCATCAAGGAAGTGCAGTACGAGATCTTCCGCTCATTGATGTATTGGATGACGGTGCAGTATGACAGCATGGGACGTGTTATCAAACGTGAACTGAAGATCGGCCCATATGCTAATACCACACAGTACCGCTACGAATATGATGGTGACGGGCAGCTTGTGGGCGTCAAAGTTGACGACTGGTCTACGTGGCGCTACAGCTATGACTTAAATGGCAATCTTCATTTGCTAAACCCTGGTAACAGTGCCCGTCTGCTGCCTCTACGCTACGATCTTCGAGACCGAATCACGCGGCTCGGTGATATGCAGTATCAGCTCGATGAGGACGGCATGCTAGCACAGAGGGGCTCGGATATCTTTGAGTACAACTCCAAAGGTCTTCTCGAGCAAGCCTACAGCCGCACAGCAGGGGGTTGGAGCGTCCGCTACCGCTATGATGGCTTGGGTCGCCGCGTCTCCCGCAGAACTAATGAAGGCGACCATCAGCAATACTTCTACGCCGACTTGAACTACCCCACTCGGGTCACCCATGTTTACAACCACTCGAGAGCTGAAATCACCTCCTTCTACTATGACCTGCAGGGTCATCTGTTCGCTATGGAGGTCAGCGGTGGGGAGGAATACTACATCGCCTCCGACAACGTAGGCACTCCACTGGCCATCTTCAGCAGCAATGGGCAGATGGTCAAACAGATGCAGTACACGGCATACGGCGAGATCTACCATGATTCCAACCCGGATTTCCAGCTCATATTGGGCTTTCATGGAGGGCTTTATGATCCTCTCACAAAGCTGGTTCACTTTGCCCAGAGAGACTATGACGTGCTGGCAGGAAGATGGATTGCACCTGACCATGCTTTGTGGCCGAAGATAGGCAAAGAGCCAGCTCCTTTCAACCTGTATATGTTCAAGAACAATAATCCACTCAGCGATATGATTGATGTGAAAAACTATGTGACAGGTGAGAGGTTGATAAAGCTTCCTACTTGGTATTGGTGGGATGAACAGAAGTTATGTATAAATAACTCACATTGCACATTGGTTTGTCTTGCAGATGTGAAGAGTTGGCTGGTTATGTTTGGCTTCCAGCTCAGCAACATCATACCAGGGTTTCCAAGACACTCGCTTTATTTTGTCGACCCTCCTTATGAGATACTTGCCAGTCAGGACTCGGATAATACTCAGGTGAGTTTGAGTTAGCGCTTATTTTAAATTAAAATCATTTGTCAACATTTGCTGAGCAAATGACTTTACCAGTCTTTTTTTTTTAAAGTTTACTTTCAATATTTTCCCTAACTACAAAATGCTCAGATTTATCAGTTTTTATTTTTCAATGTATTTGCATTTATTTATTGTACATTTTCTTTACAAAAAACTTACTCTCAAATTTAAATTGTTAAAAAAATAAAAAATATTTTTGTTAATATTATGTGAAATATTAGGGTTTTTTTAGAAATCAATACTTTATTCAGCAAGGGTGTACTAAATTGACACAAAAGTGAGAGTAATGACATTTATAATGTTACAAAATATTGCTGTTTATTAAACAAGCATTGAAACTTTCTTTTAATCAAAAAATCCAGAAAAAATGTATCACGGTTTCCACAATAAATAATGAGCACAACTGTTCTTAAGCACCAAATCCAATTATTTAAGTTTGTGAGGCAATAAAATGGACAAAACAGAACTAACAAATCAGAATTTTTAGTGTAAACAAAGTACTATTCCAAAGCACTTCTGGCCCTCAAGGTCTAGTTTCCTGCAGAGTTTAGCTCCAACACTAATCAAACACACCTACACAAGCTAATCAAGGTCTTCAGGATTAGAAAGTTGCAGGTAGGTGAGGTTTAATCAAGGTTGGACGGAAACTCTGCAGGAAAGTGGATCTCGAGGGCCAGAGTTGAGAACCCCTGCCTTAGACACATCTGACAACCTAGAACTGAAGGTGACCTCACATAACGAGAATCATTACTATGGAACCACTTTTATCAGGTGTCTCTAACTATTCATTCCATTACAGCTCTTCACTGGAGTTCAGCATTCAGTGGACAGACACAACCAGGCCTTCATGGTTCTTGAGGGGAGGCGGCTCAATAAACTGCAGCGCGCCAAGCGTGACAAGCCCGGTTACTGGTTTGGCACCAGCACCCCCATCGTGGGCAAAGGCATGATGCTCGCTATCAGGGATGGCCATGTATTAACAGACCTGTCCAGCTCAGCTAGCGAAGACAGTCGCAAAATATCACAGATCCTCAGCAACGCCATCTACCTGGACGGCACTCATTACACCATCGATGGCCGGGATTGCCACTTCTTTGTGAAGCTTGGACTTGCTGACAGCGACTTGCTGGCGTTGGGTCTCAGCAGTGGCCACAAATCGCTGGAGAGCGGGATAAATGTAACGATCAGCGGACGCTCCCGCCGCGGCGTCACTCTAGAAATCCACTCCTCCAAATTCACATACAGCGTCCGATACGGGCTGTCAGCAGAGGTTCTGGAAAAGGAGCGGAGCCGTGTACTGGAACAGGCCCACCAGAGGGCGCTGTCCGGAGCCTGGGCCAGGGAGCAGCATCAAGCGCGCGAGGGCAGGGAAGGAGGACGCGTGTGGGCTGAAAACGAGAAGCAACAACTGTTAGCAATGGGGAAGGTCGTAGGATACGAGGGCTACTACGTGCTCCCAGTGGAGCAGTACCCTGAACTGGCAGACAGCAGCGCTAACATCCAGTTCCTCAAACAGAACGAGATGGGCAGGAGGTAACAGAGTTCAGCTGTTGCTGATGCCACACCATCTCCTACGGAGAGAAACAACAGCGCGCTGCAGAGCCGTTTCTCAAATATGGAGAACCGACAGCCAGCAGCAAGAACACTATGACCCAATATTGGAAAAAAAAGCACTTGTAAACAATGATTTTGTAGTGACATTTTGACTTTATAGGAAGTGGTAAATATTTTGTAGTCATTTCAGACTGGCTGTGAGTGGCGGACGTTAATGTGATGATAGTGTGATGGCTCACTGCTTTAGTTTTTCATGACTGCATATCAAACCATTACAGAAAATCACACTCAATCAGTTCACCGCACACTCGGGGCCGCATTACCCAATAAAACAGTCACCTGCTCTCATACGTGTTTGTGAAACTACACTGGAACGCATTCAAAAGGAACTGCAGCACCTCGACATTTCCTCGTCTCGTTCCTCATGGATTTTCCTGGCAGACATCACTGCAGTGTTCTGTATGAAGATTTCAATCGAGGCTGAGCTTTCTGATTGGCCTTCGCTGGATGTGTTGATCATCAGCTCACACCATCTGTTCGTAATATATGACAATCATAACAGGGGCTGATACGTTGATCGATGAACTGTACATGAGACTACTGTTTTGTATAATATGTAAGAGAGATTATTGATTGTCTGGGTTTTTTATTATTATTTTATTAATTTAAATTCAACTTGACAAGTGATATCAGATGAAAGCGTAATATATATATATATTGTTTTTTTAAGTCTTTTAAAACTGTGAAACATACTACACTTGTAAAATATTCTCATTGACAACAGTTTGGGGGTGTTAAATCAAGAACTTTTCGAGGAAGTGACTTCATCGTTACGTAATGTGAAAATCCATTGCAAGACTCATCTCAGAGGTCGTTTTCTTTAAATATTATGAAAGCTAAAGCAGCCATTGGCCTTTTTTCTTTATTGATGTAAAATCTCTTCTGACTGTGGTGAAGTCAGTGTGGATATGAGCTTCATCTAGAAAAGTTACACTCAGACGCCGGTGGAAGGAGGAGGTTCTTTGGAAATTCTATGAAAATAAAACATTTGCATTTGTACTTTGAATTTTTCCTTTACAGCTGAGCAGAACACTTGTGTTCCATCAATGCCATAAGTGACGCTGCGAAAGTTGAAAATGAAAGAAAATGAAAATGAGGTGATTGTTTATTTAATATAAAGAGCAACATCTAATTTATCAGTGGACCAATCTCAATCCCTACAGCTCTTTCTATCTAAAAGAAAAAGGTTTTTTATTAGGTGTACATGGTTATTTTTTTCCATTGTCATTTTTTTAAATTAAATGTAACTTGATTTTTGAAGGATTTTGTTTTTGATAAATGTCTTTGTTTATAATTTAAAGATTATTTATAAGTTCATAAAGTTTATAATTAAAATTTTGATAATTTGATAAAGATAATTTATAAGTTTATAAAGTTTATAATTGAAAGATAACTTATAACTTAAAGATCAGTCAACTCAACAAATCTAAATTCCCAAAGTTTTGTGAAAAAAAAAAAAGATATTCTGTCTAGTAGATTATTTTCGACCTAGTCTCTGCAGTTGAGCATATTGTAATTACTGACTCATCAGTTCCATAACACTGTTACATTGTGAACGCACAAATAACATTGCCCTGTTATTCCCTTATCCAGAATTGAAGTTAAATTCCAGAGAACTAGAAGTCAAACCGTGATTGTCTTGGGCCAGTGAGGTGGAATGACAGTCAGCTGAGAACATTAGGGAGAGTTTTGGGAAGATTTCCGTGGACTGACAAACGTAAACGGCTGCGGAGATTATTAAACTTTGTAAAAAAAAAAACAAAAAAAAAACTAAATGCCATAAAGCCATCTGTCTTAATCAAATTATTTCGCTGTCATTGAGGGGCCAGTCCAGACCGAATGGCTAATGATCAGGACAGCTGTAGTTGTCATTGCTGAGAGTGGAAAAACAAGGTTAACACAACTAGGCTTTAAATAGCATGTTGCAATGCGGGAGTTAAGTTTACACCTATGGTAACCACTTCCAGTAAACTGATGCACACTGGTGCTGGGGGAATATGGGATTAATATCCTGCCATGATTCAAAACTGAAAATAAAGTTTTGAAAGGTTGAAACTAAGTGTTCGAAAACTAAAAATCTTACAAAAAAAGTTTTGCAAGATCGAAAAATAAGATTAGCAAGCTTGCAAAATGTAAAAAATATATATATATCTCTGCAAACATTATGTTGTTTTTGAGATTTCCTTCTTCAGAACTGCAACATTTTTTTTACGATGTTGCGCAAACAATTTTTTAGAGTTTCAAATTTGTCAGTGTTCTCCCACTGTATTAGTTTGTTTTCCAGGTTTGAAACCTTGTAAATGGTAATCTGAAAACTGGTGTGTGAATGTGTAAAGAAAAGTTTTGAAACTCTGAAAACAGAGTTTTGCAGGCTTGCAAAGTGGTAAAAAAAGAAAATCTCTGCAAACATAATTTTGTTTTTGAGTTTTCCTTCTTCAAAAGTGCAACACTCTTTTTTTACGGTGTTGCGCAATCATTTTTTCAGAGTTTCGAATTTGTCACTGTTCTCCCAGTGTATAGTTTGTTTTCCAGATTTGAAACCTTGTAAATGGTGATCTGAAAACTGGTGTGCGAATAGGTGAAAAAAAGTTTTGAAACTCTGAAAACTGAGGTTCGAAAGGACGAAACTTATTACATTACATTACATTAGCACTCCTATTGCAGACCATTTTTTCAGAGCTGAGTTTACAACACCCACTTTGCGGAGATACGCCAACACAGTTGCGAGCTTGCGACTCGCGAAATTTGTGGCAGCGTTGTTACGCAGCTCTGCTCTGAAACTCTGAAACTCAGACTGAGCGAAAATGAAGCTTCGCAACCTCGCAACTAAAAAAAAAGACTGGAGGGAGGGCCTTCTGCTCTTGCCTAATGCTTTGCTGTCTGCTGACGTACAGTCCAATCACAAGTCGTATTTACTGGAAAGGTGGGATTGACCGACTGCTCCGCCAATGACGAAAGCGCACAGGAGACGCAAACAGGATGCACGGCTCTCTGTGTGGCAAGCGGGTCAGAATTACGCTATAGATTAATAGGCTACATATTTAGAAGACACTTTTGTCCAAAACTTACAAAAAAGATACAAAGCAATTCGTCAAATGTCAGTCATAGTTCGTCACAATGTCATTTTACGCTCATCATTCATTAAATCGTCTATTCCAGCATATTCCACCATTATTGTGGAGCGCGCGCCGCTTACTGCATGACATGGTGTCGTCGGCGACTTGTATCTTGCATTTTCCTATCTATCAACAGTGGAAACAACTTAAAATACTCCCTAATTTCTGGTCATAAAGAAAATAATAATACATCATTCGCAACTAATTATATTTGTGTAAACTCACAATAATAAGAAAACGATGTGCTTTTGTAAAATAACTTTCATGCTCTCCGTGAACTGCAGCGCATCTCAAATGAACTGAAAAACAGTGTATAGCCTACTAGCTTTACAGTCACAGAAATTCGAAAAATACATATAAAGCTTGACATTTTAAACGAACAACACTAACTTTTAAACAAACAAATTAGAATCGAAAGCAAATAGCCTACCGTCTGATTATGTAATCTCTAAAGGCGCATCCCCTTTACAGCGGAGATAATATGTTAGCTGCTTGATTTATAAAAAAACATTAGTTTATTAATAAACATTTAAAATGCCTCGTTATTTGTTAAGACACATTTATTATCATTAGCCTCTTTTGCACCGGCAAGATTTATGCATGCGCTTGGGATAGGCTATATTTGTCCATGCACCCAGTATATAGAATAAATTAATATAGCCTAAACGTGCGATTAGTCAACTAATTGCTTAAACGAATGACTAGTAGTCGACTAGAAAAAATCTTTAGTCTATGGCAACTCTACTCAATAAACAATTTAGTTGACATTATTTACTTAGTAGTATCCAACTCTTATCATTAAATTAGTTGAGTTGACATTATTGAACTAATAAAATGATCAAATATGCTTAGCATATATGCTTATATATATATATATATATATATATATATATATATATATATATATATATATATATATATATATATATATATATATATATATTTAACTGCCACAGTGGCTGGTGGTCAAAAAAGTTAACTTCAGGCCTGTATGTGATGCATCATGAGATATTGCTGCACATCTCCATTCTCACACTGTAAAACAAACAGTGTGTACAAACAAGTATTTTATCTTGAAAGTCTTGACAGCATTAGCTATAAAGTTGATTTTGTAAGGTTTTAATAAAAACATACTTGTGCATTTCTTCTTTGAATCACGAAAAAAGCCTTTGATTATGTTTATCATATAAAAATAATAATTAGCTAACCTACGACTAAACTAATGAGTCTGAGTCAAACTGTTACTTTAAGTAGGCTCCCACGCAGTTTTTGCAGTTTTAATTTAAGTATTAAGTGTCAGTATGGTGGATGATGAAAGCAGATTCAGAAGAAGATTGAAATAAGAGACAGAATGAATGCTCAGTTTAATAGTCGCCGACGACACCATGTCATGCAGTAAGCGGCGCGCGCTCCACAATAATGGTGGAATATGCTGGAATAGACGATTTAATGAATGATGAGCGTAAAAATCTTGTGGTTATTTGTGATAATCCTAGCCCTTTATTCTTATTGTCTAAATAATCAATTATTAGACTGACATTGTGACGGACTATGACTGACATTTGACGAATTGCTTTGTATCTTTTTGTAAGTTTTGGACAAAAGTGTCTTCTAAATATGTAGCCTATTAATCTATAGCGTAATTCTGACCCGCTTGCCACACAGAGAGCCGTGCATCCTGTTTGCGTCTCCTGTGCGCTTTCGTCATTGGCGGAGCAGTCGGTCAATCCCACCTTTCCAGTAAATACGACTTGTGATTGGACTGTACGTCAGCAGACAGCAAAGCATTAGGCAAGAGCAGAAGGCCCTCCCTCCAGTCTTTTTTTTTAGTTGCGAGGTTGCGAAGCTTCATTTTCGCTCAGTCTGAGTTTCAGAGTTTCAGAGCAGAGCTGCGTAACAACGCTGCCACAAATTTCGCGAGTCGCAAGCTCGCAACTGTGTTGGCGTATCTCCGCAAAGTGGGTGTTGTAAACTCAGCTCTGAAAAAATGGTCTGCAATAGGAGTGCTAATGTAATGTAATGTAATAAGTTTCACCCTTTCGAACCTCAGTTTTCAGAGTTTCAAAACTTTTTTTCACCTATTCGCACACCAGTTTTCAGATCACCATTTACAAGGTTTCAAATCTGGAAAACAAACTATACACTGGGAGAACAGTGACAAATTCGAAACTCTGAAAAAATGATTGTGCAACACCGTAAAAAAAAGAGTGTTGCACTTCTGAAGAAGGAAAACTCAAAAACAAAATTATGTTTGCAGAGATTTTCTTTTTTTTACCACTTTGCAAGCCTGCAAAACTCCGTTTTCAGAGTTTCAAAACTTTTCTTTACACATTCACACACCAGTTTTCAGATTACCATTTACAAGGTTTCAAACCTGGAAAACAAACTAATACAGTGGGAGAACACTGACAAATTTGAAACTCTAAAAAATTGTTTGCGCAACATCGTAAAAAAAATGTTGCAGTTCTGAAGAAGGAAATCTCAAAAACAACATAATGTTTGCAGAGATATATATTTTTTTTACATTTTGCAAGCTTGCTAATCTTATTTTTCGATCTTGCAAAACTTTTTTTGTAAGATTTTGAGTTTTCGAACACTTAGTTTCAACCTTTCAAAACTTTATTTTCAGTTTTGAATCATGGCAGGATATTAATCCCATAGGGGAAGAGCGTCAAGAGTGTTGCACTTTGCTCTTGAGATTCTGGTAAGTGGCTAGCTACATGTTGAAAAGACTCACTATTCATAAATGCGGCTTACCTTACCTCAGATAGCTTATTTCAACACACACCAACATTCGTTAGCCTCGTAGCATAATTGCCCATGACAAGTCATATTTCAATGTCTTTGGAAAACAAGAAAAAAACACATAATGACTTAGGCAATTATGATATGAGGCTAACGATATGTAAAATTTTAACATTAGGCTCTGGCAAAGCTATGCTCAACGTATCTAAAGCTCTAAATTAGTATCTTTTCATCTATCTTTTAAGAACCATATACAACAGCGTAGACTAGATTCCTGTCAGTGATTAGTTTTGAGAGTAGACAAAGGCATGTAGTAGGGTGGCCATACGTCCGGATTTTGGCCGGACAGTCCGGATTTTAAGCCCCCTGTCCGGCGTCCGGCGCAGCCTCAAGCCGGACACTCATTTGTCCTCCTTTTTGGAGTTGCGCTGAATTGTTGAAAAAAATTAACCTATAAAAAGCCCGCATAATGATAGCGGCTCTCTGATTCCCCTAAATTAGGCCGGTGACACACTGGCTGCGTGGCGTGAGCGTGGCGTTTCTGCTGCGTGGCGGCTGCGTCGCGTTTTCTGTGTCTTTGCACATCAGAAGCGTGTCTGACGCGGCGCTGCTGACACGCATCACCCTTGTTCAACATATGGGAGAGAGTTGTGGAAGCCCTATACTTCGTGTTAAGCATAAAGCCTACTGATAAAGACAATGTCAGCACAGCAGTATTGACAGCAAAATAGACTACAGAATATTTCGTTCTGTCTTGACAGGTGCAATATTTGAAAATTGATAATTAGGCCTATTTATTTATTTATTTTTAAATGAGGCCTATATTTATATCTGAATTTGTCAAAAATGTAATTTATTAATATGTATTCGTGTACAAAATAACATAGAAACATATTTTCCTATTGTATTTTGCCTGGAAACGCTTCCCACACGCTTGCATGTCGCGTGAAAAATAGGTGTCGGTTCTATTTCTAGCATGAGACGCGCGTGTCACGCAGGCAGTGTGCAAGCTCACCTGTTAACATGGGAGCCGAAATAAAAACGGACACGCCACGCAGCTGAGACGCGCACGCCACGCAGCCAGTGTGTCACCGGCCTTTCAGTTCAAATCTCTAGAGCCGCGCGTGCGAGACAGAACATACTGTATGTGCTCCAAACCGTGCAGCGCGCGGCAGAGAGCGAGAGACCTTGCGTGCCCTCAGCACCAACTACCCCCCATATCCCCCCCCCCCCCCCCCCCCCCCCCCCCGTCAACAAAACCACCGATCACCAAAATATATGTGTCCTCCTTTTTGGTGTTATGGAAATGGCCACCCTAGCATGTAGTCTGTAGTACCTGACAGCTGGAGCAGTTCAACACAACATGAAGAGCCGGTGATGTGAGGACTAATAAAAAGATTCCTCCTTAATGCATTTGCAGCTGAGCTCAGCAAACAATTCCTTACAGGACTCCCAGTCAATACTATTCTAGTTTAGCTAGAATTCTACGTTAAATTTATAGCTGAAAATGCAGACAAAAAAAACTGACAATAAATTAGCCAATAATCAGTTGAATATGTATTATACTTTGTGGCAAAGGTTCAGGTCTTGTTCACAAGGTGTGCAATTAAATGTTCACAGTGGATTTATACCAGATGCTTCAGAGGAGGAGATAAATATGTGAAACTAAATGTTAAAATACCTCAGTTCAATATGCTGAAACTGTAAGTTGGTTTCCTCAAAATTTGTTAGCCTCATAGCATAATTGCCTAAGACATATTTCAAATAAACATGACTTAGGCAATTATGCTATGAGGCTAACGTGTAAACATCATGGCTCTGTGGTGCTTTAAAAACATTGCTCAGCTTGTTTGAGCATCAAGACCTTCCCCTCACAGCAACACAACACCGGAGGAGTGTCTGGAAAATTAGTTTGAAAAGTCATAACTTTGGCAGTCCCATTTGATGATGCTAGTAGCACAGAAACTACACAGAAAACACATTTTGAGTAAACAAAAGCGATGACATGGCTTATTTCCATCATTTTTAATAATAGAAACAAACGTTTTTTGTCTTTGATTGACTCATATTAAGACAGATCAAACATTCACAGACTCTGCAAGGCCATATTTGATTATCAAATCTGGCCTTATATTCAAGCAATTTTACATTTTTGCATTCATTAAAGAAAGATGACATTTGTATAAGACAAATAATAAAAACATTCGGTTTAATATGCCTCTACAAATAAGATCAATGAGTGTAATCAGTCTCTCAGTGCGTATCGTGCGTCATTGAAGGAATAAAAAGAGGTGCTTCAAGCAGGACTACTGGAAATGGAGGCTACAACAAAAACATTGCTCTATTTGTTTCTGAGTTATTTTTCAGTAGTCATACATTAAATAAGGATTGAAACATGGAGTGAAAGCTTATTAAAAACGAAGGAGACGGTCACAGCGGTTTTCCTCAATATTCTAAGTCAACATGTCCCAGAGACAGCAGCAACACAGAGCCGTCCAACATGCGGTTAAACATGCCTGGTCCCCAGAATCTTCCCGTCTGCCCTGCTCCACAACATACACTGAGGAAAAACACAGACATACAGCTCAGATTCGAAAATACTGTATATATCACAATTTTACTTTTGTTATTGAAAAACTAAAGTGCCCCTATTATGGATTTTTGAAAATGACCTTTCATGTAGTGTGTAACAGCTCTAAGTGAATGAAAACATCCTGCAAAGTTTTAAATATGAAAGTGCACTGTATATAAAGTTATTGTCTTTCAAAAGTAAGAGTCGACTCGGAGTTAATTAAATGAATCGTTTTTCAAACTAAACCTAAGCCGTTTCGTTGTGACGTTAAGACGAAACATCAGCATATTGCCTGCGCAGACACGAGGGAAAACTTGATCCTCAAACACTGCAGCTGATTCCTGTGGATACTGGACGGCATCGTGTCGAGAAGAGCCTGTGCTCTACAATGTGAAGGTAAAGCCAGTTATTTTTCACTCCCCAAGGATGAGCATGTGAAGAATCAGTGGTTAAAATTCATCTTTACCACGATACCATAGCAGTATAATCCTAAACTTTTGCTGTGTTCCCTTTATTTTACTTATGAATTCTCAAATCTCGGAGTTCAATGCAGGATTCGGAAAACGCTTGCTCTTGAAAGACGGGTCAGTACCCAGTTCATTTGGACTAACTTGCTCCTCAGAATCACAACCTGTAATTATGACTAATTATTGATGTATACATTTTCTACCGGTGTTCAAAATACTTAGTTTTGAGTTTTATATTCTCTAGGTCTCCTGCTAACTCACATTATTACTGTATTACTGAAATACTTCTGCTGATCAGCTGTGGGCCACTATTACCTAAAACTGTCTATTAAAAGCAGATTATCTGTCGTTCTCACTACTTTGAGGAAAGATTAAGCATGGAGCAAGATTATGTTACATCATAACGTTTATGTTACATCAGTCATTCATGCTAGAGCTCGGCTAATGTACTGTTACCACAGAGTTCCCACATTTTCACCGCAATAAATTAGAAAAATACACATCGGCAAATAAATAAATATAAGTTGATGGACATTCACTTGTTAATGCTGATGGTGAGGAATTACAGTTGCAAAATCTCATAATATACCTCAAAATGAGTAGCGTATCACTAGCTGCGTTTACATGGACCCTTATAATCGGATTGACGGCTCAATCTAACTAAAACACCTTCATGTAAACACCTTAATCAATCTGATTGAGCTCGATCCGATTGGAAGGGGTGGTTTACTGTTGAATAAAGTGTCATCTAAATGAGTGTCCCATTATTCTAAAATTCTCATTTCACTCAGAGTCTGAAGTGAAGCAGGGCAACGTCCCACCAGCCCTTATTTCAGACTCTCATCCACAGACGACTGGTTTTGGGCGCTGGGTTTTACTCCGTGATAAATATTAGCAGCACGGAAAAACGGTTCATATGCTCATTGTCTCCAAATCATGACCAGGGACGGATAAATATTAGGCCTGTGGTTTAAAACCAATAAAGAACCAATAGAGGAGAATAGTTATGTGCGAACAGCGGCAGTATATTCGTGCAATGTGCGCATGTTAAAAAATCAATTCTGATTTAAAGCTTCTGACATATAAATGCGCACATCAACCCGATTACTTTATTTATCGTTCATGTAAACACCGTGTTCAGATTCATCAATCGGATTGATTTCATTTCGATTGAACCAAAAGGTGTCCATGTAAACGTAGCTCCTGAAAAACGTCCAGCTCGAGTCGGAAGTTCTGGTTGAATAACTAGTTCTTCCAGCGTTTCATCATCGGACTCGCGCTCAGATTTAGAGAGATTGATTCATCTGATGAGTCGTTTGAGAATCATTGAAAAATGTGGTGATGTGCAAATGTATATCATGATAAAATGAAACAGTTTTTTGACCTTTGATGCATGTAAGCCTGTTGTAGGAGACTCCAAAACAACATTAGGAAACTTTCAAATAGATCATGTCAGAATCTCTTAGTTATTAGTATGGATTTTCCATGTTTTTAAAGTGTTCTCAAAGGGTCCCCACTGTATGTGAAAGTCCATTAGACTTATTTAAAACATGATTTAAAAACCTAGTAGGTGACCGAAGCTAAACAACTTATGTTATTTACATAACAGCTATTATACATGCTGTAATCCTCTGACCTGTGTTAACTTCCTATTAACAAAACAAGAACACCAGGAAAATGAATACAGCTATTAATGATTAGAGGACCATTACTAAAACTATGAGCAACAAACATTTCCACTAACTGTTCTAGCTGTGTTTTGTGTAAATCTGAAGATTCCACTGTTACAAATGAAGATGACACTAACCCAATGACTGTGTAAATGAGAATGTTCAACATGACAGGAAATCAAGAATCTCACCAGTGTTTTTAGGAGGTTCCCCATACATTGGGTCTCCATACTGTGGTTGTGGGTACCCCTGGTATCCTGGCTGGACTGGATATGACCCAGGGGGTCCAGGAGGGTAGTTTGGGTAACCAGGGTTGGGCTGGTCGGTATTGACTGGATATCCTTGGTACGGCTGTGCAGGGAATCCCTGTGCAGGGTATCCCTGAGGGGGGTATCCCTGAGGAGGGTATCCCTGAGGAGGGTATCCGGGAGCGTTGGGAGGGGGGTATCCGGGAGCGCTGGGACCAGGCCCTGTGTAGGGGGGAGGCTGCTCGTAATTCATCTACACGCTGGAACTGAGCTAGCTAGCTGGGAGAAAACAATGAAAAAAGTTATAATTACTTCCTGTTGCAATTTCTAAAGACAACAAAGTGCACCAATGGCTCTCTCACCTTCTTAAACATGCTAAACATGTTACTCAGGCAGCAGTTAAGATTCAGATTATTTTATTTTATTTAATGCCATGTCAGCATTCAAAGCTATTTTCATGGCAAAAATTCAATTACAAAAAGACAAATATCATATAAATACAATAAAAACAAAACAAATACAAACAACAAGTCATATTATACAATACAATTTTTTTTAATTAACATATGATAAAAAATCCAAAACCTTTTCAGGCATCAGCAGTTAAGAGTTATTGCAATTGTTTTTTTTTTTACAATTATGAAGTTAAAATGTGCACTTTTCCTTTTTTGTTTAATTGTTTTTAACAGGCTAGGCATGTATCTAGGTGTCAAACTATACTACTCTTCTTCTGTTCACCCAAAAATGTCCTCATTTACTCACCCTTAAGTTCCAAAACCTGTATGAGTTTCGTTCTTCTGCGAAGAAGATATATTAAATAATGTCGGTAACCAGATAGTTGACTGTAGCCATTGACTTCCATAGTATTTTTTTTCTTACTATGGCAGTAAATGGGGCCCATCAACTGATATGGTTGCTGAATAAAAGTGTTAATTTCTTTTTTTATGATAGTGTATATAACATAAATACACATAAAAATGTTTAGATTAACAAAGAGACCTTATTGAGGATCAACAGCATAATTTAATTTGAAATAAAGGGACAATGAATGAGGTTATGAGGGACAGACATATAGATCTTTCAATCACATCATATTAAAAATGACATTTAGCTGTCTACTTTGACTACAGTCTGTTATTTATTCAAAATGATTGTTTTGGGGGAAAAATGTAAATGGAAGGCAATCTCTATCTGAATCATTGGATGCATCAAATGATGAGTCATATTTCTAAACATCACCCAGTACATGGGCCAAAAAACACCTCTTTCATTATATGATCAGTGAATATCAAGCCTCAATATCAGTGAGTATTCTGTCCACGGAAATGATATCAGCGCTGCCTAATACACTTACAATGGCGGTGTGAGTATTTGATCTAGTTGAAGTCAAACAGTGCTCTCTTGACTCAGTCATGGTAAATTATTAACTTAATGGCTCTTAATGGAACAAGCTGGCAATGCATTACTCAAACAACACAGAGACATGCTGAATGAAATGACTGATACACACGGAGCAAATCCACACACACACACAAAAAAACTATTGTTGTGGATAAGGAAAATATTGCCACAAATCAGAATTCCAAACTTTAGGTTTAATCTTTAGGCTACCCTTAAATGTATAATTTAGCAGGCATATCCACTTACATATGACAGACATGCACAAGTATTACAGTGTGTTTTAAGGGCCTGGTCTACAGTAGACCATGGGCCCAAAAGCAGATTGAGGCTTTTATGAATTAAATCTGATCATTGAATTTATAGGCACACACATTTTCAAATGAGTTATTCACACAATTTCATGCACTCAAAAGTTATCGGAAACATTTCACAAACTTGCTCTGATAGTAATAGGGACAATGACATCCAGATAGCTGAAGGATCAAAGTACGCTGATATCTAGCTAAACTAGACACCCAATCTGAAATGAGCTTTGTCTGACTCAGAACTGAACTAATGATGATAAAAAGTGTCAGCACATCAATTGTTTTTGGCCTGTACATTAACACGCCCCACTCTCTATGGCGGTGAATGCAGTAGTGTTACAGACACTGCAGTAATAATCAGAATCAGGCGATCTGGTTCATTCACAACAAGATGATTGTTCACCTACTGCCAAAAAAAGGTCAGGATCTCATTTACCCACGCGAATGTGCGACACACACATTATGAAAACGCAGTAGTTTACAGTACAAAACACAACAACTTGAATAATACGTTATATCTTACATGTCTCACAATAGCTAATAATAGATTCGCTTTATATCCTCATGGTCTAGAGATATTTCTTGTGCGCCATAGTATGCTAGAGGAAAATGGAGGGGCGGTAAGACCCTGAGGACTACCAACCCTACCATTCAGTAGTCAATGTTTGACCGAACCAAAAACAAACAAACACATTCACTAGCAAATAAGACTAACTCATTTATAAGACGAAATACATTTCATTTGGTTAGCGTGTATTGTATTGAAAAGGCAAAGAAGTTTTTTTTTTTTTTAATTACCTTTGGAGGAAAAAAAACTGTTTCTTTTCAGCGAATTTCCCTTTGGTTGTCTTTCAGAATTTGCTTTTGTTATAATTCCGCCGCTGAAGTAAGTCCGGCGTAAACCGATGAAGCTGCAATCACGGATAAAACAACGCTTCTCGATTTGGTCACAACGGTGATGTCACGTAGACAGCGGTGCGCGGACTCCCATTGGAAATAAAAACTCGTGGTAATATCAGCTGACCGCACAGCAGCGCGTCAAGCACAACCCAATGACCCCGCCCATAGAGAAAACGTCACCACGACACAAGAAATAACTTCTCACACCAGCATACTTACTATTTCTGCCATTGTAAGATATGGTAAACCAAATTGTCTCTGGGTAAAATTAGTACGAGTAGTATACGGTTCAGAATTCCGCGATTATTATTAGGTTTGTCACTTACGTTTATAGTAGGCTAATATGTTATTATTAACTGCAATTTAAGATAGTCGGGTCTGTTATACCGGACTTTTTATTTATAGAAAAGTAGGCTATGCTTGTTTTAGCATATCATATTTTCAGATATATGCTCGCCAATCTCAATCTCACCTTGATTACAGGATGACAAGACAATAACATGAAGAAAATAAAGAAATGAACTGGATGCCTAACTGTTTTTGATTCATCTTTTAAAATGCTGTTACTGTAATTTTATCCAACAGCTGGAATGTTTTCAAAAACTAACTGTTTAAAACCAAACCTTACAAAATGTATCAAATTCATTAGTAATATGTATCACTTCTCTGCATAATTAAGGAATTTGGCTTTTGGTTAAAGGGAACCTGCAAAAGACCAACAACAGGACTGTGAAATTCAGGACATAATGAAATAAGTAATTTATGAAATACTTGAGTTAACTTGAAACATTTAGAGTATTTAGACGTAAATACAATAATAATGAGTCACAATATCTTGATGCTGGGCTTCTGGAACAAAGTATGTTTGTAGCTTCTGTGGTTACCCAAGTGTTTGTAGCCTTATCTACTCGTAAATAGCACTCTTGTTATGTAAAGTATTTGAGGGAAAGACTTTTAATCGTCAAGAAAGAAATGCTCAATTTTAGCTTCCTGATACTTAATTTATTCATTCTCTTTTCCTCGAATAAATGTATTGTGTTTATTATTATTTTATTTATTTTTATATAAAAAAAGAGGGAACAGCAGCAATTAAGCATATCATCTGTACCTTTATTAAACATTCTTGTCTTCAACTTGTCATTTACATGAACTTATACATTTTAGGAAATAAACAAAGTACAGTTGAGGACTCATTAATATATAGGCTAGTGCAATTCCACAAAAACACAAAGGTGAAATACCTGTTGGCTATAACAAATGTAGACATCAAACAAAGCAGCTGGACTTGCGAAGAGCGAGTATCTGTTTTATTTAAGGATTATTGTTTCTGTGAAAAATTAAATACTAAACATTTAAAGAGTGTGGTCCAATTTCCTTCTGGAGTTTGGGATATAGTCGTTGGTTTAATGAAAGACGGTCTGCCTCCATCGTTTGTCGTGCTGGAAGGGCCATAGGCTGTCCCTTATGGCAGTCTTGAAGGGGACGGACTCCACACTCAGGCCGAGGAGCTCCAGGCGTGAGCACTCTAACTGGGCGTTTTGTGGCCTCTGAGCTCCTGCACCAGCAGGCTGCTCTGTCATCTCCACAACACACACACACACACACACACACACACACACACACACACACACACACACACACACACACACACACACACACACACACACACACAATCAAAACAGATTATCACTTTAATGTGATCACACTGAACAAAAAGATTGGAGTCATATTTTTCACCATATTTACACAAACATTCCACATATAGCTATAATATGCATGTTACATGCAAGACAAGAGTGTATATCTGTATCGCTTTTACTGGTACTATGTAACTTTGGGTTTCGGGTAGGAACCCGACCACAAAAAGAACTACAAAATTCACTGCTTTACGTCAAGCGCTACAATAGTCATTATTTGTTTTTCTTCGTTTCTGATGTGCAATACATCATCCTTTCATGAAATCATGTAACATACTCTACCTTTTCTGTGGACATCGTTCATTCTAAAGCCGGTGCTGGATAAACAGCGAGCGTGCGTGCGACGGTAGGCTAAATTATTTACGACAGCGGTAACGGACAATTTCGGTTTCAACCAGTAGGGTCGACCGAAGAGGAAAAGTTACTTGGTGTTACTTTAAGGGGCAATATTTGCCATCTGCCCTGGGAAATAAAATTACATCAACAAAAGTCATCTTTACATTATCAAATTAGTAGCAAATCATATTCCTGTAGGCTACACAGACAAAACAAGCTAAGAGCCGTTTGTAATTGTTGCCCTAAACCTCTGTTCATTTCCGACCCTGGACTGTACTCACAGTAGGAAGGAGAGAATATGTGATGAGGTATCTTTCAGCACACAATTTTTTTCCCCTTTGTACTCACTGGTATTAGATGACTGCTAGGCAAGTTGAAAGCGTCTGCTATTGCACAGGCAATCTCATATTTGGTCATCTGCTCTTTGGCAGAGTAATGGAAGATTCCACGCAATGATGGATCCTGAGGGCAACAGGAACATGTTGTACAGAAATCAATGGTTAAGTTGATTCTGGACTGGAATGTGCATTGTGCATGCCCTCTACATGGGGACACCAAAGTGACTTAGTTCAATCCAGCCCTTGACCTAAACTGAGCTTGACACCCCTGGGGCTCACCTGAAGGGCTCGCTCAGCCATGTTCCTACAGACACGTGCCACATCTTTAGTGAAGGTGGGGAAGCGTTGCTGACAATGTTCTATAGTGCAACTCTCAGCTCCCTCCTGAACTCGGTCCCACAAAACGGTTACTGCGCTCTCTTCGACCTTCTCCACCTCTCCAAAGAGAATGGGCACTCGAAGTATAGCGGCCCCTGCTCAGAGCAAATACAGACAGAGGATTGTTTTTAAAGGGAACATATGTTATACTCTCCTAATATTATTGTGGCAGGGCTCTCACGTCTCAATCTAGCTTAAAGGGTACCTATTATGGATTTTTGAAAATTGCCCTTCATGTAGTGTGTAACATAGATCTAAGTGAACAAAAACATCCTGCAAAGTTTTAAACATGAAAGTTCACCGTATACAAAGTTATTGTCTCTCAAAAGTAAGAGTCGACTCTGAGTCGCTGATATGAATCGTTCGACGAACGATGCTTTTCCTTCGTCTAGTTGACGTCAACTTGACAAGTTATTTGAATAAGATACGCCCACTCATTGGTTCGGAGACCAGTGTTGCCAGGTCCGTATGCCTGCACTGTTTCCGCGGGTTGTTTGTGTAGTGCACGGGTTGACGCGATTGTTTTACCCACTGGAACATGATTGTTATTGGGGAAACACCCGGGAACGCTATTTGACTATTTTTGCCCGTGATTGGGTTAGTTTTGATGAGCAATTGGGCTGGTTTTGTTGTGCAGACCTGGCAACCCTGTCGGAGACGCCAGGGAAAACTAACATCATGTCGAGACGCTGTTTTGAAGTGCGACGCAAAAGCAAACTTTTTTCATCTGCCCAGTGAGGAGCATTTGAAGACTAAGTGGCTGCAGTTCATATATACAACTATACCACAGAAGTATAGCCGAACCTTGTTGTGTTCGCGTCATTTTGAAGATGATTGCTTCACAAACCTAAATGCTATAAGTATGGATTTGCGAGCGGGTGATACTGAAGGTTCAGTACCGAGTTTATTTGGATCAGCTTCCTTCTCCGAATCACAAACTGCAAGTATTATTAATATTAATTGTTGCTTTTATGTTTTATGTATCATGCTCAATAAGTATGTGTGTGTGTTGTGTACGCACAGCGCATAGGTCGTCAGTTGTATTGAAATATGTGAAGTGTTTGTCGTTGTTAATGGAGTTGTCATAAAGAATATAGCTATAACGTTACCTCTTAGTACTGCATTATCAATATGTTTATGCATTGGGCTAATGCAAACAAAGACTGAATGTGCTTTTACCACTAAACTTTGGGCTTGGTAGCTAACATATCACCGAAGGTTAGCGTCACGCAAGGGCGGGGTTTGGAAAAATGACTCGCTAAACGATTCATATGGGAGTCGGTGAGCAAATCAGGTAAAAATAAATGCATATTATAAGACAACAAAAGTGTTTTTTGTCATGGCATGCTCGTAAAACTGTTGTTGGGGACTCCTAGAACAATATTAGGAACATTTTAAATGCCATAATAGGTACCCTTTAAATTTATTTACATTTTTTAATGAAGAAAAAACTAGCAGATCCTTTCATATGTGGTTGAAAAACAGAACATACCTGGGCAGTGTCTGAGAATCTCCCTCTCACCCTCTAGCTTGGACTTCCCGTACAAATTCAAAGGATTGGGGGCATCGTTTTCTCCATAGGGAGGATTACGTCCATCAAAAACGTAATCTGTGCTGATGTATATGAGGAAGATGCTACCTGTGGACACAAGAATTTTTTTATAACCATATTCTGTCAGGACCACTATTGTCAAATACAATTGACAATTAGCATACAGAATCTCCTGAGAGTCAGCTGATGCGAGCTTGACTAACATGACCTGCCAGAACTGACGCTCAATATGTGTCACTTGACTGACCTGCTTCTTTGGCCAGAGTAGTGCATGCATGCACATTCAGGTTCATGGCTGCTTCAGTATGACGCTCCACCACGTCTGGCCTCCTTTCAGCAGCACAGTGCACAATGACATGAGGCTGGCATTCACAAAATGGAGAAAAACACTTTTGACACATCAAGCATGTACTGTATACAAAGAAATGTGTTGGTGGTAAGAGAGTAGCAGTGGGTGATCTTACTAGGGTTAGGGCAATAATGTGATAATACCTGAAAGCTCTGAATGACCCCTCGCACTGCGTCTTCATCTAAGAGATTACACTTCAGGAAACAAGGCCGGGCACGGTTGAAGCCACATCCCAAAGAATCCCAGTCATTGTTCTTGAACTCTTTATAAACAGCACGGCCCAGTAGCCCTGTTGCACCAGTCACAAGCACACGCCGGCACGGTGTGTAGACATCATCCTAAATAACAGAACAGTTTAATAGCATACACACGCATAACAGAGGTGTCTGGTTGATGTGCATGTTTTTATCTGCAGGATGCAAGTATTTCTCAGAGCTTTTGCTCATTTGAAATAAGCCATTAAAATGTTTCCTGTCAGATGTTATAATGTCTTAAAGATTTAGAATGTAGGCTATGCAAAACTGTTTGTTTAAAGATGTTTTTCTGATGTTTGTAGTAGACTCTTTAGACATAATGTGACCATTTTCTTAATTTATTCATAATTTGAAGAATGTCAATACATGGGGAAACATTTTATAAACCAAAAGATCGTGTTGATAGGGTGACCATATTTTGATTACCGAAAACCAGGACACTCGGCCCGGCAAACATACTCAAATGATACTCGAAGTTTTACTCAAAGATGCCTTATTAATTTCAATACATTTAAAGTAGGCTATGCCTCCTCTCTATGGATAGAAAATTGTTATATTACAAGACACAAATTCAGATAGGCTTCTCAGAGGTTACTGAACATGTGTTATTATGACAGGTTTCAAAAATAATGAATGAAATAATTATAGAAATAATGGCTCTTCTGTATTAGAAAAATAAATATATAAATAATAAATAACTAAAAGAAATACCAAATTGAACAAAAATAGCTCTTACAAACAACAAAAACAAACTAACAAAATATATTTATATCTTTAGTTTTCTTCTTCTTTATCCTGTTTTTGTTCCTCATCCTCCTTGTTTGCCCATCTATATTTTGCTGTAGAGCTGATCTTTCCCAGCAGTTTTTTGAAAACTAGGACATTTTCATCACTTTATAAAAAACAGCCAGGACGGCCAGGACAGGACGTGAAAACAGGACATATCCTGGGAATGTTGGTCACCCTACAATTAGATGTTTTTTTAAAATAGTTATACTGAGTAGAACGATATCAGGTTCGAGATTTGATTGACAGAACTGAAAACTAATGAGAGCCGCCCATCACAGAATCTGAACACGCCCCTACATCATTGGCAGATGATATCTATTCGTCGTGTAAATGACCATAATGACAATTGATTGTGTGTGTGACTGACCATTCTCAAAACAGCAAGACAAACGAAGAAAGGTAAGCTATTACAATATTCTTGAGAAGTTTAATTGAATTAGCCATCATGATCGTCGTCGTGTTGATGAACTGACTGTTACTAACTAGTTAAGTGGCGTACGATAAATAGGCCACAATTTACCTCAAATGTTGTCCGTGAACGTCGCTTGTTTTATTGTGAGGTAAATTGTACTTTATATTTTGATATTTGAAAGATGTAATGTTGTATTGTAAGTGTTTAATGGCTATTTAGTCTAACTTAACTTTTTTAAGTCCAATTAAGAGGACGTTTGCAACTGAAAGGAACGTTGCGTTATGTTATATTATATTCTATTATAGGCTATGATTGTTGTAGTACACAATATTCTGCACTGAGTTTATGGTAACTATGGAAATTGCCTTTAAAAATACATCGCTGTTAATCTAGCATCGCTTCAGCCTCGTGCGTGACGGTAACTTACTTAAACAACCCTATAAAGTAAAAGTACACAGCCTTTTTTAATACCATTTTTTTGCATCTGTAAGTTATATGATGTGTAAACGTTTTGTTTCAAACAGCCTCACAAGCTGAAACTAATGTTCTCGATGCTGAGGCTGCAGCACTCAGGTCTCTATTAGTCGCTATTAGCGCCACCCTCAGGAGATTTTAGTGTAAGTTACAGCTGGATTGGATTTTGGTTGGACATGTTCACAGTCCATTCCTGTGTTAAAAACGTTATTGCTATACATATTTGTATTTATGGTTTTGCCATTACTATTTTTTTATTTTTTACTCCAGTCAGACATATTTTAAATTACATTTTATAGACTTTGTTTTATTTGTACTGATGAAAACGGGGTTTCCGTTGTTTTATATATGCTCTCAAGCACGTTGTAGCCTAGTTCAACTTTAAATCTGACTTGCATCTAGATTCTAGACACTTAAAGAGGAAACTGGTTAATGAGATTAACCAACAGAGGGTTTAAATGGAGACACGTCAGTGTCGCACAGCGTTTTAATATTATACTGTACCAATAAAAAACATCATAATAAGCACCTTATGTCTAATTTCTTAGGAAGCCACTCGCATGCCTTAGTTCAAAGTGCTGCCAAACAATTCAAATAGCATATGCATTCTGTTACAACTAAAACTAAACGACGTGATAACAATTACATGATTTTGTATTTATTTTTAAGTATTAAAATGACCACAGAACGGATTTCCCTGGATTTATAAGGCAGTTATTTGATATAAAGTTACTTTGGCTTGTTTACCATACGGCTTTCTTATAAATGGTCAGCAGTCTTACCTGAACAACCTCAACGTGCCCGGGTTTGAAATGTATATTAAGCTCTTTATCTCTGATACTCATTTCAGTGTGGGTACAGTATCATATCCTGGAGGAGAGACCTCTATTTGTAATGCGCCACTCAATCCTTAAAACCTCTTGGACGGCTGGATCGTGCTGTCAAATTAGGCCCGCATTCGATATGATCTATAGAACATACGCACGTAACGCTGACGTGTGTTTGTGTTCTACAGATCAGTGAATCTAAACCTATCCGTGCAATGTAAACAGCGGCTTTTGAACCATACAAAGACCAGTGTTCTAGCGCATCATAGCTGCGCAGTTTTTATGCGCCTGAGTTTCGCATTATTTAGCGTCAGCTGTTTTGTCTGCAAGTATCTCAGACTTTAATCAATTTAATATATCAGAATATTCACAAGTGAAATATGAATGACAAAATAGTGAAACATTCTTTAGGCGTAACACTTTAAAATAGAGTAATGGCAGAATAACTTCCTCAATAGACCTAAGCCACCATAACAAAGCTAATGGCCATTAAACGTTCCCAAACAGCTTTAAATTGCTCAAATTTTGTTTTCTCTCTGGTAAGCGGATTTCTATACAATAAAATTTAGTTAAACGTTTGAGCAAAGAGTAGGATTAATACTGTTTTAATAGCTCCGAACAGAGATACAGCTGAAATCTCTAAAGAGTATATACTGAGGCTACTTAAAATCACATACATTCCATTTAAGTGCATCTTAAATTTACCTGATCATCCCCGTAGTTAAAACCAGGCATATTTGTATTATATGCAGTAGTGTGTGAAGCCTTCAGCATGAATCTGAAAATGTCATTTCAAGTCGTTTTTCCTGCTGCCACAGTGTTGATTTCAGAATAAAAGTCTGTCCATGTTTGTATAGAAGTCCCAAATTT
Source organism: Chrosomus eos (assembly GCA_036326025.1). NCBI lineage: Eukaryota > Metazoa > Chordata > Actinopteri > Cypriniformes > Leuciscidae > Chrosomus > Chrosomus eos. The sequence goes on from CM070834.1 coordinate 23,622,014, forward strand.
GAATGTATATTTGCGTGCGTTTATTATTTGTCTAATGATTTTAAAAAAAAAAAAACAGGTAGGTAATTACAAAACCTGATGTTTAGCGTTCGGGTTTTTTTTTTCTTTCTTCTTGCTTTTGCTCTTTAGTTTTAATAAAGAAAGATAAGGTTGTTTCCGCCCGGTTTCGAACCGGGGACCTTTCGCGTGTTAGGCGAACGTGATAACCACTACACTACGGAAACTATGTGCCAAAGTTCATGGGCAATTTTGAATTTTTGCCTATTTGTCCTATGACCTATATTGTTTTGAGTAATTATGTCTACATCTTAACCCTCAAATGCTCTTAGTTTCCTGTTTACACTCAGTGCATTTGGGGTCTATATGACCCCAAAGATGCATAGAGCTATTGTACAAAAAATATAAATTTTAATAATACAAATTATATATCATTTTTTTCGTTTACTTCTCATCTATATTTTTATGCTGTGTTTTGGGGGATATGAAGTACTTTTTTACCTATTTACTGCAGAATTCCTCAACTACAGCATTAGCATAAATATGAAATATTACATTTTTATGAAAAAAACACATTAATGATGATCAAATTTAAATACGAGTTGTTTCTGGATATTGATCTAGGTGTTAGATGCATAATTCTGCCATCTGCTGGTTAGATGTCTTTTTGTAGATAATATATTTTTAGCCAGAAAGTGTAATAACCATATACTTCCAGCAGAGGCCCCATAGAGATCCATTCATTTTTCTGGATGTGACTTACTGCTCTTATAACAGCTTTTGTTATGAATATATATATTTAAACATTTAAAATACATTATATCAGTATTTTGTCAAAGTTTAGAATTATTTTTGTTGTTGTTTGAGGTCTTTTGAAGTATCTTGTTATTGCAATAATGTTTTATAAATTTGCAGTAATGCCAAATAAATTTGCAATAATGCCACATAAGTTGCCACTAAAAGAAAATACTTGATTGCAATTACATATTATTTCCATAATCGAAATGTATAAAATGATTAACTTTAGAATAAGAAATTAATTTTTAAAAAGTAAATATAAACAAAAAACATAACACTAGGCGGATAGGAACAGTGAAGAGTAAACACACCTGTGTGTCTGTGTGTGTTTGTGTGCGCGCACGTGCATGTGTGTGTGTGTAATCATGCTCATTCCACATTGTTTTTTTGCTCCAATGCCAGGCCTTCATTTATGTGTGAACATATTTAGATTCATGCTGGAATTATTGGTTTTTTTTGCCAATTTCGATAAAAATGCTCTCTTTTGCAGTCACACCTGTTTGTTTGTGTGTCTCTCTGTGTGTGTGTGATATGTGTGTAGTCATGTTCTTTCCATATTGCATTTGTGCTCTCATACCATACCTTCATTTGTGTGTGAATTTTTTTAGATTTATGCAGAAATTATTAATTTTATTTCCCAACTTCTATAAAAATGCTCTCTATTGCAGTCACACCTCTCTCTATCTGTGTGTGTATTTGTGTCTCTGTCTGTGTGGGCGCACATGTGTGTGTGATAATGTTCATTCCACATTGTATTAGTGATCTAGTACCAGGCCTTCATTTATGTGTGAGAATTTTCAGATTTATGCTGGAATTATTGATTTTATTTGCCAATATCTATAAAAATGCTTTCTATTTGAGTCACACCGGTGTGTGTGTTTATGTGCGTGTGCACCTCTGTGTGCAAGTGATCATGTTCGTTCCACATTGCATTTGTGCTCTAGTACCAGGACTTCATTGTGGTATAGAAATTTTCAGATTTATTCTGGATTAATTGATTTTTTTTTACAAATGAAAAATAAAAAACAATTTTTTTTCGATTTTCCCATTCATTTCAATGTGGGGTCATATTGACCCCAAAGGTCATAAGTGTGACTTTTTTTTTTACATACCTTTAGAACAACCGAATCAATCCCAGTTTTTTTGTGTGTGTATATATAGATAATGTAGGAAAAGTGACAAAATTTTATGCAACTGAGATGAAGGGAACCATGTTTATTTACTTCAGAAAAGTCGATTGGGGTCATATAGACCCCAAGGATCAAATAAGGGTTAAGTGGTGTTACATATCTGCTGTGCTTTGCATTTTCTTGATTCTTGTTAGTTGTAGTCGTATGTGTATTTTTTATTTCATTCAAAATTAGACTGTTGTTGTTCTTCCTTCTATACCCCTTAGTCCACCATCTGATTTTAATTTCTGACAAGTGTGTGTTGGGTGCTCATTATATAATAATATGTTCATAGCATGTTTCAAAATAATGAAAATGTATTTTTTAATAATGAAAAATTTGTTTCCGCCCGGTTTCGAACCGGGGACCTTTCGCGTGTGAGGCGAACGTGATAACCACTACACTACGGAAACCACATGTGAAACAATGATTGCAGATGGGGTGATGTAAGTACAAATTATTTTGCTATTGTATTTTTGATTTGTAGCTAAACATAATGGAGTAAACCGTTTATTTAACTAATTTAGCATTTTCTGCATTGGTGTAAAAGCCAAGCGGCAACATTCTAATCTGAGAAATGAAGCCTACCCGGAAGTGCGAAAAACTGCAATACATGTAAAATCCGCTAGGGGCATGTCCCAAAAGGGAGCAGATGTCCATAGACCCCCATGTTAAAAAGTCAGTTTTCACAGCATAAATTCATGTTTTTACAGGTTGGTCCCATGGACTTTTATTGTATTTTTCGATAGGTTCCGAGTGCCTGACAACTGTGAGGGGGGTGAATTTTTTTCTAACTCGTTCAGGGTACCCGCGGGTCTTAAAAGCCTTGAAAAAGTCTTGAATTTGATCATCTCAAATTAAGGCCTTAAAAGCCTTGAATTTAGTATACAAAGTCTTGGATTTCGTTACAAAGGTCTTATATATTTTTTTGCCTTTGCTAGGATTAAGTTCATACCGTAACAAAATTAACTGTTACTAATGTAGGCTAATTCAAAATATATGCACGCAGCATTGAGTCAAAGAACGTACACTCTTTGGTTGAGTGCACCTCGCGCTTCACGTCATAGCAGAAAAAGCGATCGCGTGCGCACACGTTACTATGGTTACTAGGCAAGTGAGGTACAGAACAAGATAGTACCTAGCCTAGTTTAATCCGCTGTGGCCACAAATGACAAAATTTAAACCCCAAATAAGAGCTTTTCTGTTAAAAGAACATATTTTCTACCCGGTCTTTTCAATAGTATCTGGCAACCATGCGCGCGCGCTCTCTGTCTCTACACTGCTGAAGAAGCGCGGATGATCTGAAAACACAGACAAGCTGGAGTTCAGCGATCTTTAAGATTTTCTACTTAAATTAAAGTGTCATTCAGTTGGTCTGTGTTCTGTCACGAGCCGCTTACGCTGTTTGTGCGACTAAATCTGCGATCAAAATGCAGGCTGATATCCAGCAGTGTTCATACGAGCAAGAATGTTTCCCGATTATCCACACGATTTCAAATGTGACATTGATTTTATACAACAGTAAAAAAGAAAAGAAAAAAGGGTAACATTAAATCATGTACTACATTTAAAACAGCATTATCAGGCTTGCTCTATAACGAAATATGTGGCTTTGAACGAATCGTGAGATTCAATGAATGAATGACTCAGACTCACTCATAAAGATAGTGAGTTACTGCCACCTACTGGCGATTTTAATGTTTTTTAACATTGCCAATTTAATGAACATTGTTTTATTTAAAGCATTTTTTTTAAGTTATTACAAAGGTAAAACATGAAATGGAAAAATGTATTTAAGTGGGCAAATCTTGTCCCTTAATGGAAAAGGTGTGAGTGCAGTCTAAGTGGAAAAGAGGGGGTCCAGGGGGTACAGCACTCTAAAACACTGGAGAACCACTGAACTTAGGAAAAGGGATAATTATGTAGAACTGCACAAATGCTACTGCTTAAGAGTGCTATGTCAATAATTTCTCATAAGCTTAATTGAATTGGCCTAGAGAGAATAATTATGACATTTTCTGATGTGCAAAAATGCAAAGACTTTTCGTCAACTACAACTATAAAAAACAGGATGACTCAAATGTGATTAAGACCAATAAGCATTTTCGTCTGAAGACTAAATCAAAAATGGCTGCCAAAATGAACACTGGCCTACATACACGTGCGCGCTACAATGCTGTTGCGTATGTATTAAATATTAAGTAAATTTAATACATAATTTAATATAATTTAAGTAAATAAATTTTTTAATTCAAGTAGCATCCTTGTACATAATTATTTTCTAGGGTTTAAAATGTATACAGATTTGACATTTTCCCCTCATACTTCTGTCGGAATGGGTACGAAGTTGGCATTGAATTTCACTTGAAATGGTATTAAAAAGGTCTTAAAAAGCCTTGAATTTAAGTTGGAGGATCCTGGGGGTACCCTAGATCGTATTTAGATATAAAATGTATGACTAATAAGTGCGTGGTTAACTTTGATTGACAGCTGATAACGGGCTGCACCGAGTGAAATTTGACGTCTCGGCCATGATCTGACACAACACATCACACCACCTCTGTATCCTTTCTGAACATTTGTATTGAAATATCGTACATAAAATGGGTTGCTCTGCTATAAACTGCACTAACCGACACTGTAGGAGTAAGTTACTTCGCTCCATTTTTTCCGGTAAGTGACATTCCACTACTATTTCGAGTAGTTAGCAGTATTTGTATTTAGCATCAATGTTTGTGGGCAGTGGCACTGCAACAGTTAGCATTAAATCGCCTCAGAGAGAGGTACGATTGAACTCTCTCTCTCTCTCTCTGTGTGTGTGTGTGTGTGTGTGTGTGTGTGTGTGTGTGTGTGTGTGTGTGAGAGAGAGAGACGCAGGCACCATCGAACTGCGTTGTGTGTGAGAGAGAGAAGCAGGCGTGTGTGTGTGTGTGTGTGTGTGTGTGTGTGTGTTTCGCGGGCGCAATCGAACAGTGGAAGCATAAAAACACTCCGTAATTTCGTTCATACAGGACATTAAATCTGCAAAGTGTTTACTTATATTTGTGTACACTCGCAATAGTAATGTTACAGATAGCTGAGGCTGCTTGAATGAAGAGGCGCGTCCACCAGCCGGCTCAGTCTCACACAAAGCCTGCCCTTTTACCCAAATATGGATTGACCAGAAGGTGGGCGGGGTTAGGCTTTTCCAAGATTTTCAAAGATGGCGCCGCCCATACCCCCCATAAACGGCTTCAGAACCGTTATTCGGAAAGTCTATGGGTGACGTCACAGACGCTTTGTCCATTTTTTTACAGTCTATGGATACAACACATCATACCACCTCTGTATCCTTTCTGAACATTGAATTTGTATTGAAATATCCAACATGACATCATGACTTTTGCGTAAACATACACGCCACTTTCAAGCCAGGTGGCGTGTTATCTATACGCATTTTGAGCTATCCACGTGTATGCGTGTATGTCTACGCCGTTAAATGTCCGAGTGATTCCGCATGTATGTACACGCCGTTAAATGTCCGAGCGAAACGAAGAAAAACCTAGATCTACATCTGGCGAGCGATATTTTTTGTCCTAGGATGGTAGGGGAACACTTATTAATGGTATTAACCCCAGTGACGGGTAGGTTTAGGGACGGGGTTGGGATAGGTCATATATTTATATATACAGTAGTGTAACGTTAAGTCAACGGCGTTCATAAACACGCTGAAAAGCGATTGCGTGTTGATAGCACGCCAAAAATGGAAATACGAATTGGCGTGTTATAAAATGGGTTGCTCTGCTATAAACTGCACTAACCAACACTGTAGGAGTACTTCGCTCTATTTTTTCCGGTAAGTGACATTCCACTACTATTTCACGTAACGTTAGTTAGCACTATTTAGCATCAATGTTTGTGGGCAGTGGCAACGGTTAGCATTAAATCGCCTCAGATAAGTTAGCGTCCGAGGTACTTTACCTATAGTTATACGTTAACCGTTTATAACTGACGTTTTAAACACTGTAGCTAAATGCGTAACATAAGAATAGACTGATATGTGCCACATTGGAGTGTTAATATATTTTGAGCATTTTTAATATACCATTTTGAGCATTGTCAGATGGGTTGTACTCTTCAGCAGATTTCCAGTGAATGTAGTTGCCATAGACTGTAAAAAGTAGCCTAGTCTGCCAGTCGATCTTGTAGCATTACAGATAGCTGAGGCTGCTTGATTGAACAGGCGCGTCCACCGGCCGGCTCAGGCTGGACGATTTTGGCTAAAATCATAATCGCGATTAATCGAACAAGTCACCTCGATAACGATTATTGAACGATTATTTTTTTTTTAATTCTCATCACTGGCCAGGCTTTTACTTTAAATATGTTTACGGTTATTTTTTCTAATGAAAGTGCATAATCCTATCTTTGTGATTCTAAAATAAGGAAACACACAGATAGCTATTAATGCATATTTATTAAATATTTCAAACATTTGAATTAAACAAAGCATACAATGCTTGAAATAAAAACGTCTTATAAAAAACGTAATTTAAGTTTAATGTAAAAATAAAGTTTCCTAAAAATGTAGAAAATAAAGAACTTTTAAAAAGTTATTTTTGTAAACAAAATAAATTATTGTAAATATTGCCATCTTAAAAGTAAAATATAACTTGTATAAAACTAAAAAACAAATCATTTTCATATCGTATAGCATTTGTAAATGCTTGTGTTAGACACCTGCTTTGTGGAGGCACTTGCTGGGCGTTTGTCAGTCTCTCTCTCTCTTTTTGAGCAATGCACACGTAGGCCTAATGTCTTAGCAGCGTCTACAGTTTGCTTATGAGCTGCGATTTCTCTCTCGAAAAACCACGCTTGTGCATTTTTTTCTCTGGCGAACGATCCCGGCTTCAGCGTCATCATTACGACGACACGGCATTGATTACAGCTTTTATTCACACAGCGCGCGTTTCGGGACTGAACACGGCAATGTTACTAGGTCCCCAACCCGACATCAATCCCAGCTCGTGTTTGCGTTCACACAGAAGGAAATTTCCCAACAATTTCCCGGGATCAACGCGCTGTGGGAAAGGAGCTCATGTTGCTTCAACTGGACGGTGCGGAGTCACGTAATAGGTAATAGGTTTTAAGGGGAAAGTACATTAACACGCAGTGGGCGGAAATATTAATAGGATTCAAAAACCGAAATAACCGACATGGTAAAATTACGTCGGTTATAGGCTCTGAATTTCGGTTTCGATTATTTTTCGATTAATCATCCAGCCCTAGTCTCACACAAAGCCTGCCCTTTTACCCATATATGGATTGGCCAGAAGGTGGGCGGGGTTAGGCTTTCCAGAAATTTTCAAAGATGGCGCCGCCCATACCCCCCATAAACGGCTTCAAAACCTATTCAGAAAGTCTATGGGTGACATCACAGACGCTTTGTCCATTTTTTTTACAGTCTATGGTAAAAGCCCATTCTACTGGAAATTTGTTGCATAAAGGCTGGCTATACTTATACGGTGGAGGTGGGAACCAGAGGCTTTGTGGGCAGATCAACATCACGCCTGCTCAAGGACCTGGGACTGCGGGGAGCCACACTGAGTAGATCCACCAAAGAGCTCTCTGAAGAAGCTGAGAAAGCAAGCCACTGGCTCTGGCTGAAACGACGAGATAAGGCTTGGGGAGTAACATCTAATTAGGTTTTGCTGCAAGGGGTGTCAGGGAGACGTCCTTTTTCACTGCCCCCCGCCACCAGGAGATGTTCTGGGTTAAGGGGCGAAACGTCAATGAGCGGTGGTCCCCAGCTGAAGACCCTGCAGCAAAACCTTGCGGTTTGCAGTCATGTCTAGGCCTGGCTCAGGGAAGAGGACGCCCCTGCCATGCACAGTCCACCACAGGCACCGTTGGAGGTGCGAGGCCTAGCTATGTTCTACGCGAAGGACTGCTTAAATGTGACTCAAAGGAACCTAACACTGAAATACTGCTATCCGGGCAGAGTTCTGGGGGCAGAGGCCTCAGCAGGATGACTCTCTAAAGTGAGAGGAAGCCTAGTAAAGCCACCTTGAAGACAGTTAATCAGGGAGGCTCAAAAAGAGCCTACAACCCAGTCTACTGCCACCACAGAGCTCTCAGAGCGGAGGGGTCACCATAATGGCCCTCTATAGTGAGAGGAAGCCTAGCTACACTCTATGCTAAAAAACCACCTCGCCAAGGAGGCTCACAGAGAGCTATACAACTTGGACATTTTATCTTATGTGGAGCTTTGGAGAGCGGAGGTGTCAGCATGACACGATGTTCCTCAGCTTCGAGGGGCTGAACTGGCTTCTTCTTTCTGTTAATATCTGCCCTGTTTTTGGAGAAGATTCTTTCTGAAGGTACTAATGCACAGTCTCCCTTTCATCACCTTCACAATTCATGGTTAAACTGAAGCCTTGGTCTCCCACCATCTCAGTGGGTCTGCAGCTCTTTGGACAAGGGACTCCTCAAGATAGGATTTCTCTTCCAGTATAGCATCTGCAGTGGGATTTATTCATGCAAGGGCTCCTGTTGTTGTACGGTAGGCCGATTATTTATAAGGAAAGGAATGTTTTTCACTGATGCATATGGACCAAGGATGTATACACTAAAGGACAGTTTTCGTTATATGGACAGTTAATTGACCCTTCGCAAAGACCCGCCCTCCTTAGTTACTGTCGCTATGTTCCGACAAGCTACGCCGCTCTCACGCTCTCACCATGTTCTCACACAGTGAAAAATACATCGCGGAGCAGAGAGGAGACTGACAACACGCGGACAGACAGGACAGACCAGGTTACTTTTCGGTTACTTTTGATATTAAGCATGTTAAACAAAGTCTCACCTTTCAAATATGGTCATTTTTTGAAAGAAATTTAAACAATAAATACCGTTTTGTGGCTCTTTAATGTGCCGTGACAGATCGCTGTAGAGCATCAGTTAAAGCTGCTCGTGATCCGATCATCTCTTCCTTCTAGTTCATTTATAGCATCAATAAACATGAATTAACATAAGAAGGAATGTTTTTTAACCGCGGAAAGGCGCCAGTATATTCAGTTTTTCAAGTTCAAATCCTCCCATGTTAATCTACTAAGCTTGATCCGACAAATGGCAGATGGCGAAGTATGATTGGTCAGAACACCTGTCAATCAAGCTCCACGCGAAGGGTCAATTGTGCCACGTTTAAGCTTGAAATGTATGTTCATTTAAACATATAAGCAAGCAACACATTTTTCTACTTACAAGGAATTTGTAAGTTCCTCAGTGGTGTATGTAAGCTTGAATCCTTACACATGCAGAAACACATGCAGCATGAGTGAAGGGAGAGAGAGGAAAGAGAGGGGAAAGAGGACAGAGGGGAAAGAGGACTCTCTCTCTCTCTCTCATCCTGATTTCAACCTCTTTCGCATTTAAAATCGTTTGAATGTGTAAACTGTTAACACAAAACACGTCCAAATACATCCAAAACTTTCACTCTATGATGGTTAAACTTAGCAGTTAATCCGTTAATCACATGCGTGCCGAACTGTGATCTGCTGCATTCCTAATAATTAATTAGTGGTCAACCAATATTTATTTTTGATGGCCGGGTGAGCAGGGTGGCCGATATATAATATATGTAATTTATCTTTATTTTAATTCATATTTAAAAAATAAATAGGGCTTCATAATTAATCGAAATAAACCACACTCGATTTGGCAAGGGCTGCGATTATTTTAGAAGTAAATAACGGAAATCCATATGGACATCATACTATCGCTGTAGCTCAATAAACAGAAGATTGAAACGCTTTTATTAAATATTGTCTTTTGTTGGACAAGAGGTTCATAAATGCTTCTCAAGTTTGGAAAAAATTTGCTTTTTCAAATGCACATTATAAGCGACCAGTGTGGCCAGATGTAACGACAATTATCGTATTTGTATGATAATTTTGACCTCTGTACGATGTATAATCAATAATGAAAAAAATCCCACAATGTACGATAATTTCTGAATTTTATGACACTTCAAATTATGGTCATTGTAAACATAGGGCTTATATACTCTGTATTGATTCTAAATTGATCTAGCTGTGGATGCTATGTCTACTGTCATGATTGTGATAAATAAGTGGTATTTTACGCATTTATCTTCCATCTCATCTCACGGTTACGCCAATCATCACGAAGAAAGCACAAGCTCAACTTAAAGGAATAGTTAACTTAAAAATGTAAATTCTGTCATCATTTACTCACCCTCAAGTTGTTTCAAACCTGTATGAATTTCTTTCTTCTGTTGAACACAAAAGAAGATATGTTGAAGAATGTCGCTGACCATACAGTTGATGGACCCCATTGACTTCCATAGTATTTTTTTTTTTACTACATCAACTGTCTGGTTACAGGTTAAATTGTTTGGAATTTGCTATGTGACCATGTACAGATTCTGCAAAAAGAGCAAGATGTTAGAAGAGAACTTCCGAATGTAGGCTGATGAACAAGAGAAAAAACATACAGAATATCTGATCTGGGCAGTTGAAGCATTTTATGGACTGTGTCCACGTGAGGTAAGTAGGATAAACAGTATTAAAGATAAGAGAGGATAAAGTTAGGAGATTTATAGTGGTGCCAGTGTAAAACATGAATAGATGGGGATAACCAATATTATGATGTTAATGAAACACAAATATTGTTCAATTGTTAAAGCGGGTGCACGTTTGCTCATTTTATATAATTTATATCCTAGGGTAGGCTATGTTACAACTAATCTGGACTTTGGGGTGAATTGTAACATTTCACTCCTCATGTTTAAAAACTAAACCATGCATTTTCTGTTTGTGCTGCAAAGTTAACCCTAGCAGACACTTGTAACTAGTTTCAATCACATTTCGAACGCAGGGGCTTAAAAAAGAACTTCAAGATACAGACAGAAATGTAAAATAAATTCCCCCTCAAAAAAAAAAAAATTCTCCCTTAAAAGGGTCACCTAAGCCGAAGGGGTTGCCCCCCTAAAACAGAATTAGGGAAAAACAATTGAACAAAAATCAATGCACAGTAAAATGTTATCCACACAATAAGTCATACTAGCCTTTAAATGTAAAAATGATCCATTTTATTTACACAAACTTTATATAATGCTCATTGATGATGCAAACAACCCCTCACTAAAACAATGAATACAAGACTTAAAGTAGTTTTATTCAGTGAGGATTCTTATAAACAGACAAGACTTTTACATGATATCAGTTATTATACTTTCCCCCCCACCACTCCACTGGTGTATTTTAGTTAGCAATGGAACAAAAGATAGTATGTGGTTTCCTATTGACCAAGTGAAAAGAGTTTCCTGAGTACAGATTTGTCCATATGTACACCAGTGCAATATCCACATTACGTTCCTCCCTGGAACAGACGAGCCCTTTCATTTGAAACATCCATTTGAACTTTGGGAAAGTATTCTCACACCATTTAGCCCATTCAGTGTCCTTTAGGCCTTAGACGATTGCTTGTCCTTGCCCTGATTCTGAAGCCTCTTCCTTTCAAGCAAATATTTAATGAAGAATGCATGGGGTTGGTTCAAATGGCACCCAGAAACGTAAGACAGCCAGTGAAAAACATCATTTGAAGTCATAAGTAGATGCTTTGGTCAGTCTGTTAGAAAGTTAAGGGTTATATTGGTTTAAGACCCATTGTCTTCTTAAGGACATCAGCAGCATTCTCTCTGCATTCACAAGCATTGAGTTCATGTCTCTTCTCAATATCAGTACAGTCTCAGCACCTATAATACTCTCTTCGTTGCTTTTCTACACTTGTTATTGTGGCAGTGGAGACCCCCTCTTTTGTTAATGCAGCGATACAGACATTATTTTTGCAGGGGCTCCTGTATGAAAACCCAATTTATTAAAAAAGAGATTACTAAAAAAAATTGGGAGAAAAAAGGCAAACGTTACTTGCAAAATATATATCAATATGTACAAATTCCATTCTCCAGGTTAGTCATTACTGCAAGAAAGCAATAGGAGAAAACTGTTAGGAGACACACACAAGAAGCAGTCCTCATTTTTATGACAAGGATGTTGGAAAACTAGCAGGACTCATAGTTTCCCCGGATGACATATATAATTATACCTTATGCCAGCATCCTGGTATGGGCAGTCCATCTCGCCCCTGTCAATAAAGAAGAGAAGGAAATTAATGATTTGTTTCAAAGTTCTTACTGATGGGGTGGGAAGGAATGGCGAATCACATATGAAGCCTGCCACCAATGATTATGTGAGACTAAAGGAAGCACACTACCCCACAGAGGAACACCTTTGGCAGTAAATGTGAAAGTAAAATGCAGCACACATCATGCTCACATCATCACTACAGCTCAGATGAAGAAAATCTTATGCCGCGTTCCAGGCAACCTGTAACCCGTGTTTTTCCAACTCGTAACTGGGAGTACATCGTTCCAGGCAACCTGTAACCCATGTTTTTCCAACTCGTAACTGGGAGTACATCGTTCCAGGCAACCTGTAACCCGTGTTTTTCCAACTCGTAACTGGGAGTACATCGTTCCAGGCAACCTGTAACCCGTGTTTTTCCAACCTTATACCCGTGAATGTGCACTGGAACGGCAGTCAAACCCATGACTTCCCACACGTGAATTCGTACTAGATCGATGTACTCCCAGTTACGAGTTGAAAAAACACGGGTTACAGGTTGCCTGGAACGCGGCATTAAACCCAGGTGGGTGCAGTTATTTCTCTCATGTGATCTATATTGTTACAGGGCAAGGCATAGGTTTGATATGAACAATGGAGTTAGAAATACGGTCAGATAGGATGGTCAACTAGTTGTCCATGAACCAACTAGTCTGTAATTAGTGAGGTTGTTAAATCCAATTAATCTTTTAAATGTGTTATTTTAGCTTTATTTTTCCTATTTAGGACAAAGTGTTAACATTGATGAAAGTAATATAATTTGACTGTCAATTTTTGAGAACATTCTTACACAATCGGTGTCTGGTTGAAAAGATTCTTCCTTGGCACCGACTAGATGTTTAAATACTCACATAGTTGTTGGTTTTGAAAATGTGCAAATTGAGAGACTATAAGATAACTTGTGATAAAGTAGTTCAGAAGCTCTGGTCTATGCCAAGCCACCTGAATAAGATCTCATGGTTGTGGACAGGGGAACCCACAGCACCAGGATGAAACTCAAATGATGTGAGCACAAACACAAGATTAAAAATACTGTACCAAAGGGCAAGGGGCATCTGATGGAACCCTTGCCTCCCCACCATGTTCTCAAACCCCATTGATGTCCTGTCAGTAAAACCCATTCATGTCAAATCCTAGCTGTTGTAAACTCGTTCACACAGATCTGAATTTGCCATTCACATGCATAAAAGGGACAGAAAATAGCATTGCATTTTATAATTCCACACAACATATACACATGGTTTCATTACATACCACAGGACAAGGCTGATCAAGTCCTGGAGGTCCCTGCTCTCCCTTCTGTCCTTTCAGACCTTTCTTTCCTATTGAGCCTCTCTCTCCCTGCATGGAGACATTAAGAATTGTTTGCTTTGTCAGATTGTACTCGAATAGCATACACCAGATTTGACATTTGATTTTATAACAATGTACCATATATACAGTATTACCCACATACAAACATTAATTATTGAAAATAAAGTATTTGTTTCATTAACCTTCTCTCCCCTGTCTCCTCTCTCCCCCTTTTCTCCTTGAAGCCCTGGGAAACCCTTGTCACAGGAGAGCCATGTTCAGTAAGTAATTACTTAATATACTCGAGTGTGTAACCAATAGCACAATAATCACTTACATCTAATCCTGGTTCACCTTGTTTTCCCTTGAAAACAAACCACAGTGAGAGAAGAATTAGTGTTATATGTAGGCCTAGTTCTGTCATGACAACTCTCAAAGTGTTTGGTATGGTAATGGGTATGACAATGTTGATGTGTTTGGTCTTGGCGGAATAGATCTGCTACGCTGCTGCTTCTAGTTTTAATGCTGCTGCTGCTGTAGGTTATTGCTGCTACTGGAGAGCAAGTACGGGGCTTGTTACTGCTAATACACGACACTGCTGTGAGCAAATAAGACCTGTAGCAGATCTATACAGGTGGAGCTGGGGAAGGTGTAGGGTTTCTGAAAGCGCTCTGCACTACTAAGGCAAATGATACCCAGGTATTTGAAGGTTGAGCATGCAAGCTTATTAGCTACTGACACAGCAGGAACCAATCAGCTGTGCCCTATAGAGAATGATGTGATTACGAGCAGGTTGAGTTAAAGGACCTATTAGGCTGCACCATCTAGAGTTTCATGACAGAACTTTGTGCTATTTTCAGACTTTTTGTCTTGTCTTTAAGGTGTACAAAACACTGACCTTTTCACCTTTTGCACCTGGCAGGCCTACTAAGCCATTAGACCCTTGAAAGCCTTGAAGACCCTGTGCACAACAAGCAGAATTGTATTTGTCCAGGCTTTTCACATCTATACAAGTCTTGGAATTGTTTCTGCATATTGGTTTTGTAACAAAACTTACCCGTTGCCCAGATGGACCTTTCTCTCCAGCATCTCCCTTTTCTCCTTTGACTGCCTCACCAGGCTCTCCCTGTGTTACATTTTTAATTAATTTTAAACATTTTATTTGCCATGACCACAAAATGCACCAGAAAGGGTCATTCCTTTACAACAATACTTCACTGTCTTACCTTGGGTCCAGGCAATCCATGATATCCCTGGAAGAAAAAATGGTTAGTCTTCTTAGCTTTCCTTAACAAAAAGCTTCTGAACTAGTAGTAAACTGTATTCCTTACGGCATGCCCAGGGGGTCCAGGAGGCCCTGGTGGGCCAGGCAAAGACATAATCTGGACATACAAGAAAGTTATCAAGATCAGTCCAGTTAAGATACATCTGCATTAGGTTCTTTATATTTTAATATGTACAGTGTGCGTTAAACTTACCAAATTGTCCTCAAGCCTAGAGTCTCCTTTATCTCCTTTTTGCCCTGCTGCCCCCTAAAACACCACGATACAATAACATAATCCTAGCAGTAAACCTCAGTAAACATCACATGCTATATGTTGTAAATACTCACTGATGGCCCTGTTAGCCCAATATCCCCCTTTTCCCCTTTTGCTCCTGCTGCTCCAGGCTCTCCTGCATCACCTCTCTCTCCCTTATGGCCCTGGATGAGTATATATCATGAGTATATGAGCCCATAAGTAGTAAATAACTCTAAAATACATAAAATAACATCAAAACATGACACCAAGAAAATTAAACAACAAATCACTCACAGTTCTCAGACCTAATCAAACACCAAAAGCTTGATAAAATAAATAAGTCTTCAAGTCCTTTTTAAATATATCCATGCTTGATGAGAATTTTAAAGATAATGGGTCCAAAGTGCAGGAGCCGCAACAGAAAAAGCGTGATCTCCACTACGCCTCAAGCGAGACCAAGGGACGGTTAGGAGCATGCTCTGAGAGGAGCGTAGGTGACGTTGAGACTGATAAGGGATTAACATGTCCTTTACATACTTAGGAGCTCGATCATGCAATGCTTTAAAAACAAACAGTAACACCTTGTATTGTATTGTATTCAAAGGAAAGCACAGTTGTAAATCATCAGCATACAGGTTATAATTAATATTATGCTGCTTAAAAATTGACCCCAAGGGTAACATGTATAATGACAACAGAGTCGGACAAAGAATTGATCCCTGAGGAACCCCCCCGAGAAATAGTCGCGGATGCAGAGACATAATTTCCAATTTTAACAGAGCATGTCCTGTCATTGCAAATAAGAGGAAAGCCGCTTAAGGGCTACGCCATTGATCCCTATGGTAAATGGTAAATGGACTGCATTTATATAGCTTTCATAGACCCAATGGCCACCAAAGCGCTTTACATTTTGCCTCTCATTCACCCATTCACTCACACATTCATACACCGACGGCGGTGTCAGCCGTACAAGGCGCCATCCAGCTCGTCGGGAGCAGTTGGGGTTAGGTGTCTTGCTCATGGACACCTCGACACTTGGTCAGGTGGAACCGGGGATCGAACCACCAACCTTTCGGTTTGTAGACAATCTACATGAACCACTGAGCCACTGCCGCCCCTACATAATCCCTACATAATCTGAGGCGTTCTATTAAAATTGCGTTATTTAGAGTATCAAAGGCTGCACTTAAATCTAACGCCATTAAGGCAACACTTTTCCCAGAGTCAATACTTAACAAAATATCATTTGTAACCTTTAGTAATGCTGATTCTGTGCTATGTTTGGTCCTAAATCCAGACTTAATATATCCATTATGTTATTGTTGATTATAAGTTGATTATGGACAACTTTCTCTAAGATCTTATTCATAAAAGGCAATTTCTTTTTTTCAATGTTTTTTTTTTAAATACTGTGAATCCAAATATTTTTTTAAGACTGGTTTTAAAAACAGCATGCTTTAACCCTGATGGTACAGTTACATAAAATAAACTACTATTGATAATTAATAATATACTGGTGTCAGGGTTTGTGCAGGTGACCGAAGACGAGGACACGGAAGCTTCAATATAAGAGTTTTAATAACAAAATGAAACAAGAACAAAACTCCAGGACTTCAAGGTTTACACACAACCATACATAGACGACGATCAACAAACACTGAGGGAAAACACAGGGCTTAAAAGAACTGAACCAAACAAGATAATTAACTGAAAACAGGTGCATAAAATTGGACACAAACGAGGAGCGGGAAAACTTAACAGGACTAAACCAAAATCACAAAAGACAGGGGAAGACAAGATACAAAACAGAACTAAATACATCAAAACGTGACAGTACCTCCCCCCTCCCCGAAGGCGCGTCCTCGCGCCGTATAACATCCAAAGGGGTGGGAGGGTGGGCGCCCTGGAGGCTGACGAGGGCATGGTGCAGGTCCGGGAAGCCTCCAGGGCGGAGCAGGCTGTGGGCGTGGCCATGGCGGAGCAGGCTGTGGGCGTGGCCAGGGTGGAGCAGGCTGTGGGCGTGGCCAGGGCGGAGCAGGCTGTGGGCGTGGCCAGGGCGGAGCAGGCTGTGGGCGTGGCCAGGGCGGAGCAGGCTGTGGGCGTGACCAGGGCGGAGCAGGCTGTGGGCGTGGCCACGGCGGTGCAGGCTGTAGGCGTGGCCACGGCGGTGCAGGCTGTGGGCGTGGCCACGGCGGTGCAGGCTGTGGGCGTGGCCACGGCGGTGAAGACCCTTCAGGTGGCCACGGTGGTGAAGACCCTTCAGGTGGCAGTGCTGGTGAGGACCCTTCAGGCGGCCACGGCGGTGAAGACCCTTCAGGTGGCCACGGCGGTGAAGACCCTTCAGGCGGCCACGGCGGTGACGACCCTTCAGGCGGCCGTGGTGGTGAAGACCCTTCGGGTGGCCATGGCGGTGAGGACCCTTCGGGTGGCCGTGGTGGTGAACTTTTTTCAGGCCTCCGTGGGTCTTTGGCCGGCCACGGCGAAGGCGTATAGCGCCCCCCCCAAAATTTTCTTGGGGAGGACAGGCTCAGGATCGGGAACTGACTTGACATCAATGGGCTCTGGCGCTGGGTCAACGGGCTCTGGCTCTGGCTCTGGGTCAACGGGCTCTGGCTCTGGCTCTGGGTCAACGGGCTCTGGCTCTGGCGCTGGGTCAACGGGCTCTGGCTCTGGCGCTGGGTCAACGGGCTCTGGCTCTGGCGCTGGGTCAACGGGCTCTGGCTCTGGCGCTGGGTCAACGGGCTCTGGCTCTGGCGCTGGGTCAACGGGCTCTGGCTCTGGCGCTGGGTCAACGGGCTCTGGCTCTGGCGCTGGGTCAACGGGCTCTGGCTCTGGCGCTGGGTCAACGGGCTCTGGCGCTGGCGCTGGGTCAACGGGCTCTGGCGCTGGCGCTGGGTCAACGGGCTCTGGCTCTGGCGCTGGGTCAACGGGCTCTGGCGCTGGGTCAACGGGCTCTGGCTCTGGCGCTGGGTCAACGGGCTCTGGCTCTGGCGCTTCATGGGACTCGGAACTGGACGGGGCCAGCACATCAGGGGACTCGGAACTGGACGGGACCAGCACATCAGGGGACTCGGAACTGGACGGAACCAGCATTTCAGGGAGCTTGGGGCTGGGCTCAGGCTCTGGCGGGCAGGCGACGGGCTCAGGCTCTGGCGGGCAGGTGACGGGCTCAGGCTCTGGCGGGAAGGCGACGGGCTCAGGATCTGGCTGGATGTGGTTGACGTGAACCCCAGCCTCGGCAGCCATCCTCCTGGCTAATCGCACTGACATCAGTGGGGGATCAGTCATACAGGACATCAGCCGGGGAAGTCCATGGACCGATCTGGCGGCAGGGCTGATGCGGTGTGCAGACTCTGGCGGGCAGGCGATGGGCTCAGGGGCCGGCGTGCAGGTAATGGGCTCAGGCGTTGGCGGGCTTGGAGCTGGTTGGAGTGGTAGATCTTCTACAAGGTAGCTGGATCCACACGCCCACAGCGTGTGATCCACAAACTCCAGGAAGGATAGATGGAGGTCCTTGACAAGAATTATCTGGGCCAATGGGTCCTTCAGATCACCCCAGAAACTCTTTGTTAGTTCCTCTTCCTCCATCGACACATCATCATACATGTCCAAATAGAGCCCCGCATACTCTTCGAGGGAGCGTTCGCCTTGAAAGAGGATAGGGTTTTCGAAAGGGCTCACCTCTTTCATCTTCCTTCTTTGGCTCATCTTCAGGTTTTTTTTTTTTTGTTGTGGTCGATCGTTCTGTCAGGGTTTGTGCTGGTGACCGAAGACGAGGACACGGAAGCTTCAATATAAGAGTTTTAATAACAAAATGAAACTTTCCAAAATGAAACAAGAACAAAACTCCAGGACTTCAAGGTTTACACACAACCATACATAGACGACGATCAAAAAACACTGAGGGAAAACACAGGGCTTAAAAGAACTGAACCAAACAAGATAATTAACTGAAAACAGGTGCATAAAATTGGACACAAACGAAGAGCGGGAAAACTTAACAGGACTAAACCAAAATCACAAAAGACAGGGGAAGACAAGATACAAAACAGAACTAAATACATCAAAACGTGACAACTGGGACCAATAGTGTACAACCTCTTTAAACAATCGCGGTGGCAGAACGTCTTAGAGTGAGGTAGTCGGTTTTAAATGCATTATTATCTTTTCCAACTGAGCTAATGCAATCGATTCAAATTTACTTAAACAATGAATCGGATTCATTATATCGACTACAACATAGCCTACAGGCACAATATTCGATCGAATGAGAGCTACCTTATCAATAATTTTTTTTTAAACTCTCACACAGATCCTTTGACAGGGTAGGAAAAGAATTAATAGACTCAGTACAGTATCTGTGGTTGAAAATAATACCTTCGGGTTATTTGCATTAAGTGATATAATTCACGAAAAATATGAAGATCTAACGGTGTTTTGATAGTTTGATAAGAGATTCTCTAAGAATATCATTAGATACTTGCAATTTATCTTTCAGCCACTTACGCTCTGCATGCCGACAAACCTGCCTCAGATTCTGTGTTAAATCATTTAGCCATGGTTGTTTTTTAACATTTGACATCTCATTTTAAAAGGTGCAAAATTATCCAAGATCTCAGAGCAAACATGATTAAAAGAATGGACCAATTCATCAGGTCCCACAACGGACAATGCTGTAGGCTCAGTATGAAGGGATAATTCAGTAAAAGCAGTTGAGAAGTAGTGATAACCCTGGACAAAAATGAAGGAGGTTGATAACAGAGTCTATTTGTTGCAGAAGTAAAATTAAACCTAATAGGTCTGAGATGGCCATCACAAATATTTTCTATGGTTATCCCCAAAGAAAACACTAAGTCAGGTGTGTGCCCATGATCATGTGTTGGTCCAGAGACACATTGGGATAAATCTAAATTTCCCAATTTAAATCTAAATAAAAAAATGCTTTGGTCATGGTTTACCAGGAGGACAACAAATATGAATATTAAAATCACCCATAATCAAAATCCTGGCAGCAGATGGAACAACCACAGATGAAAACTCGAATAAAATTCACCAAGAAAATTCTTATTATAACCAGGAGGCCTATTTATCAAGGCACAAATCACTGGCGAGTGCAAGTCAATCTTCATTAATTGAGCTTCAAAACTCTAGGAACTTTCAACAGGCAGTAACATGCACTTCATCATGTTATTAAAAATAACAGCCAATCTGTATAATAGTATAATTGCACGACTAAAGCCAGGTTTGCACTGTACGATTTTGGCCGTCTGAGACAAATTTTGTGAACTCCAAAAGATTCTAGACCTCAAAAAATCTGGAGTCTTTGATCATTAGTTTGACATGTCCAGCGACAGCTGATTAATGACCATCGCGATCAAATTTTACCTCAGACGAAATTCTGGCAGTCAGAAGATTTGACGCACAGTCCCGTAGCGTGACTACTCCTACCACAACCGTCAAATCAAAAACCAATAAGAGCGCCAAACCTGATGATACAATTGACCTATCGGTAAGCGCCTCCCCTCAAATGCAGATGAGCCAATGGCAGTTGAGTATCAGTTGCACAGGGACTGGAACTCTGACATCTTTAGGTTTCAGTGCCATAGAGAAACATTGGAAGATCCAAAGCTCTCCTCGGTTTTATGGTGTTTATGCTACAAAAATGGTAAAATGATGTGCTTGGAGTACTTGTACCACTGATTCCAGGTATCCTGAGAGAATTGGCATGGGTATTTATGCATTGAATCACCGTAATCTGCGCACATTCACCAGCACTTTTCAAAAGTGTGATAAGATTTGCGCGAACGTACCAATTATCTGCACAAGACAACTGAAGCCCGGTTAATTTATTATATCAATGATGTAAGCACAGTAACCTGGTTCCCTAAGTATTCAACCCCAATCCCAATGAAGGTGAAAACGTTCATTTTCTGGTTGGCATACTCTCATTAAGTTACAATTAAAGTTAGTGAGTCCATACTAACGTACAAACCTAAATAGCTAACTGTTCTTACTTCATGTACAGAAGGTCTAAAACACCCATCTGAGATTGTGACGACCGTAACATGAGGCTTCTCCCGCTTGTATAGTGATCTGTAAATCCTCCAAAAGGGTTAATTAGTGAGGCAACAACAAACCCCTTACTCCACACAAACGTCTTAATTTTTTCCCAGTTTTCTTTTCAAAATCAAATTTAACCCAAGAGATGTTTGCTAGCCACCATTCCTATCCAGGGCCGGCGCCACGAGGCATTGCCCCCTCAGTTTAAATTTTTCCCCCTCCACCATCGAACGCGATTGATTTTAATTATCGATACTTCTGCAAAAACTAATACTAGGTTCATTAAAGGGGTCATATGATGCGTTTTCATGTTTTCTGTCTGCACATGTATAAAATCTGCAAAGTTACAAAGCTCAAAGTCTCCCACTAAAATATTTATTCTATTTAAAAGAGCAGGCCGATTCAGACCTAGGTAAAACGTCACTCGGTGGAAATATTACACAATGCCGCCCAAATGCATACACAAATAAAGAAAGAAGGTGTGGCTTCAGTTGTCAGTAGTATTGTTGCCGCTGATGTGAACCTGGGAGGGAACAAGGCCAACTGTGCACAAAGTCTATTTCTAAAAAAATGGGATAATTCCAACTTTGCTGTATTTGCAGTTCAATGCAGTTTTGTACAGTAGGAGGCCGCCTAGGGAACAGCGTCTCTTTTGCGCTTAATGGACTTTTAATAACAATTTTGGTGACAAAACACATTCACTTGCACATATTTGACAATCATAGTATATCATATAGTTCATGATATAATTAACAAATTTGTGAATATTATGAATAAAAGAAAATACGAAATAAAAGCGATTCATCTTCAGTGTGGCTGCATGACGGGTCGGCATGGAATTAAAAACATTTTAAAATAACATTCTAAAATAAAATTCACGCTGGGAGCTCAGCTAGAATATAGAGACCCTATAATATATAATATAGATCTCTCTTCCCACCAAAAAAATAACTTGGCCCCTTCAAGAATTGTGAAAGTCCCTCCAGTTCGTGTGTCCTGGGATGCTCTGTTTATATCCCGCATGTAAATGAAGCTCAGTCACCAAATGTCACAGATTAATTGAGACGACTTAAGTATAATCAGATTGTGTAGGAACCAACCTGCTTTCCTTCAGGTCCTTGCACTCCATGTAATCCCATTTCTCCCTGTTACAAATACATATTCGAAATGAATGTAGTAATATTTCAGCAATGGAAACTGCTGAATGTCAATGCAATTTAGTGAAAATATATCACTCACTTTTGGCCCTTGCTCTCCAGGAGGACCTGGAGGACCCTATTGATACGAAGAAAATATTAATACAAAAAGGTAATAGAGGGATCTTCACGAAGATTTTTTTCTGACTAAAATGTACCTGCAGTGCTTTGAGTCTAGCAGCCAGATCAGCATTTTCTGTGAAGCCAGTAGCTCCTTTCTCTCCAGGCAAACCCTGAGGGAGAGACATTTGGAAATGACTGTCAAGAACCTGAGATGTTCAAAGAGAACAAATGTATGTAATGGGGGGGAAGACTTCAATAAACACTCACCTGGGGTCCTGGATCCCCAACATCTCCCTTTTCACCCAAAAGAAGAGGATCATGATTACTGTATTATCTTAGTATCTGCATTTACCCAGTAAACTGACCTGAATGCAACTATATCATAAACACAACACAACTTCATATACTTTTACAATTACCATTACAGACAGCTCACCTTCAAGCCAGGGGATCCATCAATCCCCTTTTTCCCCTCAGTACCTGGAGCACCCTGGTCCCCCTATATGCAAAAACAATGCCTGCATGAAATCATGGTTGTCTTTGTGTTTATGAGAAAAGAAAAAAAGCTGGAGGAGGTAAAAAAAATCTAACCTTTGGCCCTAAAGGGCCCTGTGATCCAGGCATGCCGTTGACACCATTTGTACCCTTAATGAGAATTTTGTAACCAGATATTGTCAAACATTCTTTTTTTTTGAATAGTATATCTATAAATGTACATTTTGAAATGTAATGTAATGTTCTGCTTTACGCGTGTAATTGTGCTGTATTTCTTTAAAATAAAAGCCACTTGGTTTATGCAACATTAATTTTTAATTGTGGCTGAAGTGTCCAAATACTTTAGGGACCACTGTATGTGATTCACATATGTTTACCTGCATGCCAGGTGGCCCTCTTGGTCCCTGTAGGAAAAAAATATATATTACAGAAGCCAGTATGTAAAGTCACCCTCATTTATGCTTCATCACTTTGAATTCCATGAAGTTGTAGATTCAAGATTCAAAATATGAGTATATATAAGTAAACAAAAATACATGTATAAAGTTCTACCTCATTTCCATCTTTTCCAGGAGGACCCTGTTATTTAGAAAGCAAACACAAGGAATGAGTCATATTTAAAGAAACAGGCATAGGCTTGCTCTGTTGACTGTCCACTATGTAATGCCTCTTTAGATTTATGATGTTTAACAATATAACTACTTCAATCTTTTATTTTCAAACATATAATGTGAACAAAAAAGTTAAGATGATCCAAAGCGTATAAATTATTTGATACAGACAGCAGCTCTGAAGTGTGGCAGGGCTATTCAGCCAATAGGAATAATTTTTGAACGCACCAAAACAACAGTCACAGTGGCAGACAACAGTCCGACATTTCTGGCAGACATCCTGTAAGCTTCCACGGACATATTCAAGCCAGCTAGGAATTTAAACTTGAAGAAATATTGCATAACACCTGCTTAAAATCAGATTCATTTGTATCCCTACAGGCACTCGATAAGTGCCGCAGCGCAATGTCTGTCATGCTCCACGGCACTTCTGAGAAGGACAAAGACATGGCATCAGGCCCAATGAGGTGGTTTCACTTAAGCATATATAAACACAATTTGAGACACAATAACAGGAAATGGCCTTTGAGCTTCTTGACCCAAGAACATCTGCTCCCAATATGAGGCAGAGTGCAGGGTGAGAATTTTTGCCCTTCAACACTGCACTATTCTTTGTTTGGTTTAGATGATATTCTGAAAAGGAAACAAAGTAAATAACATGTTGGGATAAACTGGCTGAGGAAAAAAGGCATTTACTACAAATGCAGAAACCATCAGAGTTACATACTCTGGAGCTGCACATCAATCACAAAGTATCCTACATCACAGAATGTTATATAATACATTCCTGAAAACAGCATGTTGAGGCTTCATTCAGGGGTGCAGAAAGTAGGTGTGCTGTGTTTTCACAGGATTGTAAATGCAATGCAAATTTGTGTTTACTTAAATGTATTGATTTTTAGCATTTAGTAATTTAATTTACATAAACACTTTCAGTGGGTTATTAAAAACACACTAAAATGTCAGAAACTGTTCTGCCTTTTATGTTTAAACTGAAGTCGGACAATGATGGAGAGACTCAACAAGAAGAGACAATATGTAGAATGCAACAGGATGTTTCTGATGTGGAGTTAACTATCTTCAAGTCATTGATTAGCATATTCTGTCATGATAATCTATAATATCGCTCTTGTGGAAACTGTTGTAAGATGCCTACAGAGTGACATGTATTGCATCTGTGTTACATACTGTATTGCATGTAAAAAGATGGATACGACAGCTTGAGCAGACTCACAAATGTGCTGTACTACAACAACTTGTCCTCTTCTCAACAGTGGGCAGGGATTATGTAAATGTTAAGATTAGTGATGCCACTAACCCTGGAGGAATGTGGTGTAGTCCCTACCAGCTGTTTGTTGTAGTCCTTAAAAAACAATTTCTTTAAAAGCAAATATCTTCCTTTTCTTTGAACTTTGAGCATCGGAACTTTGCAGACGTTGTTTATGCTCAAACCGCAACATTACACACTAACTAAAGTTAGAAAAGTGAAATCATAATCAACCACCACTTTAAGTTTTTTAAAACATACCCGGAGAGTGTGATGTCATATTGTGACAGTAGCAGTGTGCGTAGAAAGAACTTATCCACTCTTCTCCTGAGCGCAAGTCCACCTTCTGTGTTTTGTAAGCAGGCAGGCAGGCTTTTTGTTCTTTTTTTGTATTCCCTGTTGCTGTGCAGGCTGTTTTATTGTAGGTGACAGTGTAAGCAGTTTAATAACCCTTTTATTTAAAGGCTTGTGTCCCGTAGAACGGTCTTTTGCATTATGATTTTGAGTAGTATCAATATTGTCAAAAATGTGATGTGCAGTCAAATGTTCCGGTGTGTATGCTGTTTAAATGAGTGTTCTCACGATACGGTACCACCCCGCCCCGCCCCTGATGCTTTGTGAAGAAGGAACGTAAAACACAACATGACATCATGACTTTTGCGTAAACATACACGCCACTTTCAAGTCAAGTGGCGTGTTATTTATACGCATTTTGAGCTATCCGCGTGTACGCGTGTATATCTACGCCGTTATGTCCGAGTGATTCCGCGTGTATGTACACGCCGTTAAAAATCCGAGCGAAATAAAGCCAAAATTTTGATATACATCTGGGGAGCGATAGTTTTCTTACTAGGATGGCAGGGAAAGACTTATAAATGGTATTAACCAGTGACGGGTAGGTTTAGGGACGGGGTAGGAGTAGGTCATATATTTGTATATACAGTAATGTAACGTTAAGTCAACGGCGTTCATAAACACGCTGAAAAGCGATTTTGCGTGTTGATAGCACGCCAAAAATGGAAATAGGAATTGGCGTGTCATACATACGCAGTTTCATGAGATCAGTCTGTAAAACAACTCCTATTCTGTATCCTAAAATCAAGCATCACTATTAATATTGCTCAAATTTTTGTAAAATATTTTAATAAACCCCAGGTCCTGTCCTACACAATTTCTGCATATTTCAAACCAAGTCACTTTGATTTGGGATAATCTGCCAAGAACGCAGAAGTGTAGAAGGAAATGCAGTGTGTCTGAACCCAACACTGAGCACAGGGTTCAGCTCAGTGAGAAGCTGCACCTGGTCTTCTGAGCAGGGGTTGTCAGCACAGTGTGACTCGTATATGAGACGCAACAGCTGGAGAATGAGTGAGCTCAGTAAAGACACAGGCACAAGAGACCATGTGAGATGGAAAGCAAGTGTCTCACCGGCTCTCCTGGGTGGCCCAGTGGCCCATCTTTGCCTGTGTTTCCTGGAGGCCCTCTGGGACCAGGTGTTCCTGGAGGTCCTGGGGGACCAGCCTGACCTTGATCACCCTGCAGAAAGAGAGACAGAACAAGTATTTTTGAATATTGTCTTTGAAAAGAGTTTCATTGCTTCTTATCTCCGTAGTCTTGAGGTTACTCAAATAGGTAATTTACTTTGCCTGCAGACTAATTATATTTCATGTTTCATACCGAAACATTAGTTTCGGTATTCAGATTGAGCATGTAAAATGCTTCTGGGGCCAAAGCTTCAAAGAGCTATCTATAAAGAAATGTCATTTGTTCCCCAAAATATTGTCTTGTTTGACATACTAAGATAATGCAAGACACTACTGCTAAAAAAATTAACTATTTTGGCTTGATTATTTGCTTTGGTCTAGCAAACATGTTTTCGTCACTATTGTCAGTAAACACAATTACCCTCTGTTTGAAATTCAAAGCAGGAATGCAACACAACATTGTAAACTGCCAGATTTGCTAATTGAGGACAAGGCACACAGAAGAAATGGAGAGAATGAGAAAAGCAGCAAGGCATGCACAAGTCTGACTCTACCTTTAGAAGGCGCCTGTGAAAAGTGTGATGGTCAGCTGAAGCCGAGAGAAAGCCATGCTCATAGCGATGGAAGACCATCTGACAGCAGAGGACGGATAATGAGAAAGATGGACAGAGTGCATAAGAAACAAAGCTGGGATGCCAGTAATGACAGCTGGAGAAACAGACATTCAGCCTGCGCAGTCTTCTCTCAGCATAAGGGGTTGTGGGAATAAAGGAGAAGTGGAAAAAATAGTGAAATAGAGTAAGGTATGAAGGCACAGATGTTTGTGAACATGGATGGCCACATGTGTCAGGAGATGCAGGGATGATAGGCTGAGAGGGACAAACCTTAACCGTGAGAATCTGATTACTGAGCAGGCCTGCAGAGGCAGCGTAGGCCGGTGGTCCCTGGGAGGTCAGAGGTCATATAGAAGAAAACGGAGGCAGGAAATGACGTAAGGGGGAAAGAGGAGATGATTCGGAGAATGACACTGTTAGGATACATATAATGGAGGGTGATGACATCTCACATTTTAATTCTGAGCTTCAACTTGAAATTGAATCCTGTGAAAGTTATTCTGGCTATTCTTCTGTTTTAAGAAACCAAGCCCATACACCTTCTGGATATGATTAACTTTCAATGGGTGCAGATGGTGATGAGGTTTATGTTTAGAGTTGCGGTTAGATAGCTCTGCAATGCATTCATGAAGAATGGCTACTTTTTCCCTGGAGAAACTTTTTCATGATTTTCCTTTCTCACAGATTGTCAAGGTATGTACTCTGCAGGAACCGTACTGAAATGGTGTCGAGAACAACCACAGCATGCCTAGATTTCTGCACTGTAAGCACCTCCCGTGGACAGGTGTTGAAAATTAGCATGTGTGCTAAAACACCCAAGCAAATGCATATGGTTTGTGCAATGTAATTGTAATGTCCATGTCAAATAATAAAATAAAACAGGTACTTGCCCATGCACAACTTGCCGCTATGATGCTAAGTTGGTTTCATGGTTTCTGAGATATTACTATGCAGTTTCTAAGTAGTTTATAGTTTGTTGCTTGGGTGTTCTGAGTATCTTCTATGTTGTTTTTAGAGATTTTCTGGGTGGCAAGTCTATGCTATGATCTCAATATACCTTGACTATAAACCTTCAAACTTCAAGACTTCTCAGACTTTTCCCCAGAGCTTTCAAATACGTCTTTGTCAAGTCAACATTAAAAGTATCTCAGACTAACTTGGCTTTTCTCATTAAAATGTGTAATGTGAATTTCTTTCAATTTCAATTCATTGCAATTCTGCATCCGAACTGAGGATTTAAACAGTATTCTTAGTTCAATTCTGAATGGTGCACATCACAACCCTACACAGGACTCTGCAGGACATTCTTCTCAGCTACCTCCGATGACACAAAGACTACTTTGTGAGTCTGATCTGCTTCTTCAGTGTCTGGGCATAGGGCAAAAGTCACAAGTCAAGAGTAAGCATAAGGTCAACTATCCACCTGCACTACAAACCCTAGTCCTGCCATCTGGAAAGAAACACGGCTTTAATCGACTTCCAGGTCAAGGGGCCATCGTCCCATGAGAGCTTTAATGGATTCCAAGGGGTCATACTCCTCCTGCTTAACTGGAGTTGAAAAAGCGCTAATTTGACTCTTACATCCACACAAAAAGAGGAACACGGCCCATGGGAGATGCTGTTTTCCTTTTCCTGACTGCTCATGTCGCCACTTCAAATGATTTGGTAAATTTTTTTTTTACTGTCAGACTGATGGCGTAAAGCAAAAACAATGTAGAGCATACAACACATGTTCTTAACATAAAGAAAGAGAGCAGCCAAAGCACATGTTTCTAATTGTGCTGAATGGTCATGAGGTATGGTGGAAAAGAAGCACGGGGAGCCAAATGATTTAAATGATAGCTTGAGTAGATATAGATAGAGAAGTGGTACGATCTTCACTGACGGATTCCTGATTTGTCAAGGCTCACGTTTTCTCTCTGTGGATGAGGCGAAAACCGGCTTGGTGGAGGCATACGGATAGTGATTGAAACCATATTGAGGTGTTATATGAATTAGTTTAACAGATTAAGATCTAACTTCCATCAACATCAGAATGTAAGACTGATAGCAACAAAGCCCTGCCATCTGATAGGAAATGGCTTAAATTGACTTCCAGGTCAAGAGGCATCCTTAGATCAGTGCAAGCTCTGTAAACTCTGACTTCTGAAGAAACTGAGCAAAAAAATGAGACGTGACACTCACCCTGGGTCCCATGTCTCCCTGGTCACCCTGTGGAGAGAGCAACCCTTAGCAATTACTTATGAGTTTCTTTGTATCTCATTGGGTAACAGGCTTGAAATGCTTCAGTTAGAGCAATATTATCACTGTAATGCTTTGATGGCTCCAATAAATTGTACATTTATCATGCTGGAATGTGTTGTGGGGTGAGTATACCTTATCTCCTTTTGGTCCTGGTATTCCCTGGCAAAAGAATAGAAAGATTCAAAGTGACAGATTAGAAACTGTTCTCAACAACGCAAGATATTTCCATTGCAAACCACAAGTCACACCACTTACACCTTCAGAAATGACTGGCAGATGTTTTAGAGGTTGAATCTGAGTGTTTGAATGAACTACTGGCTAAATGAAAAACAATAATTTGTCAAGAAATATGAAGAGGGGATTTAGAAGAGTGAAGATAAAACAATGTGATGACATTCCATTCTTGATGACAGCAAATAATTCTGCATATAATTTTACATAAGAGCTTTTATTTCATGAGTGGGCGGCTGGTTTGAGGGAATGGATGATATTAATCTGGTTTTATTCTGCTCAGCGGTCAATGCAGGAAACTTTGCTTAAGACCACAAAAACAACCAGACACATTCTGATTATCACAGTTTCATCATGCTCTGTGGTGTCGTGTTCACTATGGGTTTTCAAGCGCTGTAATTTCCTACGCGGTTTCATAAGAGCTTCTTCTCAGAAGTCAGTGTAGTGTTGTTTTGAGATTGTTCAAAGTATGTTAAAAATGAGATTCTTGTCCTAAGTGCACTTAATGTTAACTTGAGCTCAAAACATGAATTTGTAGACAGTTACAAAATGGTACAGCAGGAATCTTGGGAGAGTTTTTGTCACCTTTGATCTTTTTAAAGCGGACTGGAGTTTTATCATTATATGCCAGGATATGCTGTAAAATATGGACTGGATTGGAGGTTGTTAATGTTGGACTCAACAATGATGGCACTTAATATTTCACTTGATTTCATCCTCTGATGCTATGATTGTGATGGAGAAGCTACATTAGATGATTCAGACTTCACACATGGAGAACATTTACATAAGGTTGACATGTTGTACATCTCTCCTGTTATGTAAAGTGGTTTATGCAGACCCTCTTCTTCATGTGTGCCCAGTCAAAAACGCGCCCCTCTTTTCTTTAATCTTCAATGGTCCTTCAAGTAAACACTCGACTAAAGTGCCCTTCTGCATTTAGCAAGAAAACATCCATCCTCTTGAGTGTGATTTTTAAACCAGTGAAGCTAAACTTGGACGTAATAGGTGAAAGCTGTTGGTGTTTCACTGATGTGCTTCACCCAACTTGTGTGCAGTTCTGAGCAATTAATTGCTCCAATGTTTACCCGTCGAATGGGTTTTAAAAGAGGCCTTTGGCCCCTGCCTGGCCTCCCCATGTAAACACATATGAGTATAAGAGGAGGACGAGAGAACTGGGTATGATTGCACTAGCAATTGGTAAAGTCAATTCAATTAAGTTAAGTAAAGACCACAAGTGGGTTATTGGTAACTACTAGTTAGTTTGTAACAAATGCTGTACTTCATTTGGTTGTAGCAAGCCAGAAAGGCAGTAGGTAAGTCCTCTGTAATGTGTAGTCACAAAATATGACCTTTACTGTCCCTGATTAAAGCAGCCTCTAAGCAGCCTTCAAATTTGTAAAGAGAAGTAGTGTTGAAAAGCCATGCATTTCAGTTTATCTCATTTTGGCTGGTATTTTTAGTAATGGTAATAAATTACATCTTTGAAATACAATATATAATCATGAAATACAATAATTAGTGTGTTTAAATATGTAATTAAATTAATTTGTATTAGAAATTAGACTTAGACTTTATTTTGATGGTCCCCTTTAGACATTTTATTGACTATAAGAAACATTGACCTATATGTCAACTCTCATTAGAGAAATAAATTGACATGTACTTGCAAAGTTACTTACAGTTAGGATGGGGGACCTTCACAATGAAGTGTTAGCAGATATTTAGCAGACGGTTTACTAATATAATACATGAGAGTTAATTAACATGTAGGTGCAACGTTACTTATAGTCAACAGAATGTCTAAAGGGGACCATCAAAAAGTGTTAACTTAATTTTAAGAACTGTTTCCAAAATTAGTGAGTAATAAATACTAATACAACAAACCGGATAATGAACATTTTAATCTTTCATTAGGCTTTCTTAAATTATTTTATAAGTGGGATTACATTTCTAAGTTTAATATTCAGTAGTGCATAAATCGTAATTTAGATTTAGTACCCGTTTGCGCCACAACTAGGGTAAGCTTTATCTTACCAGTTGGTGTACCTGGCCCCTGGAGTAACCAGAGGAATGAGATCTGAATGATGCTTTCCAACATCACACTCTTATGAATGAGGTGATGGGCTGAAGTTTACGTGATGTACAAACCAGGAGTGACTGGTTTATACCAGATGCTGCGTTAGGAATCTAATGGGATGCACGATACCAGTATCGGTATTGGGCCCGATACCGAGTTCATGTACTCATACTCCGATACCAACAACAGATACCAGGCAGCGTTTGCGTATAAGAGAGTATAATGGGGATAAAAAAGAAAGCTGTCTGTCTATTAAGTAAATGTATCTTATTAGTGGTCGAGCGTAGCACTTTTTCACAGACGTCAGTGGAAAGTTTGTAGTTCAGTCGGATGTCAATGGCAAAAAAACTAAAACGAGGCATGCAACTTATTATGAACAATAGAATTGATATTTCACTGTTGTCTAAACATTTGTACCACTGACCCAATTCTAAGCACTAAGCCCTGTTGGAGTTGCTCTAAATTTGTGCTGTATTATTAAATGAAAGATAAAATATGATAGAGCAATAGAATGAAGAGTGAAAGTAACAGAAGCTCATACAATGCATTTTACCAGGCTTAATTAAGCATGAAAATAACTGAAGGAAATATTTATTTGATGAACAAAGTAAGCCAACTAATATGATTTTATATTCTTTTGGTTTTACATTTAAAAATTACAAATGCAGTGAAAATACAGGTATCGGTTATACGGTGTCGGTATCGGCGAGTACCAAAAATGAAAGTATCGTATCGGACTCGTTCTGGAAAAAGTGGTATTGGTGCATCCCTAAAATCTAAGATGCATTGCACACTGGCAACCAATGTTGGGGGTAGCACATTACGAGTAACTTAAGTTACGTAATCAGATTCACTTTTTCAAGTAACCAGTAAAGTAACGCATTACTTTCGCTGATCCATTTCAACCTTATTAAAGCAAAAAAGACTTTCGATAAACATCACATTTGTGTTTCTTTTTTTTTCTTTTTTGTATTTCTGAAGTGTGTTGAACTTTCTTCTCCTGCATCCTATTTTTTTTTTTTTTTTAACTGCGCCCTCTACTACCGTACAGGTGTGAATTTGCATTTATTTCAGTCTGAGGCTCATTCATTTCACATTTGGTGTGAAAGGGCATTTACATTTGCCAAATATATATATATTTTTTGTTGTTATTAAAAAACAAGCAAGCCCAGCCCAGGTGAGAAAAAATGGGTAACACTTTATTTTAAGGTGCTATTAATAAGCAGTAATTAACAGTTAATAAGACCTTATAATATGCATATAAGATGCATATAAGCATTAACTACTTCAAATAAGGGTTAATTAAAGCACAAGACGGAGAGGCAACTGAGCGGCCCCGGAGTGGTCATGACCCAGCTGGACCCCAGGGGATGGAGTCTACACTCACCCTGGCTGTAACTGTCGTGAGGCTCGTCGGCGGCACGATTGAGTAGAGCGGGAAAAGTGAAACAAAGCGTCCTCAGAAGTTATATGAAGTAGTTAATGCTTATATGCATTTTATAAGGTCTTATAAGTGTCTTATTAACTGTTAATTACTGCTTATTAATAGCACCTTAAAATAAAGTGTTACCCAAAAATGTAACGCTAAAGTAATGTAACATTACTTTCCATAAAAAGTAATTAAACAACACAATTAGTTACTTTTTTAGGGAGTAATGCAATATTGTAATGCATTACCTATAAAAAAAAAAACTTTCCACAACACTGCTGGCAACACACAATAATTCAATCACTTTTTAGACTGAAATGATAAAGAACCTAACCTGACTGCCTTTTTCTCCCGGAGGTCCCTATAAGGAGAGAGAAGTTAATATTCTGCAGTATAATGAGCAGTGTATGCAATACAGCAATAAACATACACCCCTACAAACAGTATAAGTGGAAGTAAACCAATGATGTTAAAAACTGATCTGATGCAATATGATCTGGTTTAAAAACTGTACCCTGAGAGAAGTTAGTACTTACAGGCTTGCCATCCATACCCAATGGACCCTTAAAGAGACAGAGAGAGAAAAGGACATTGAGTTATTACAGTTATTTCATGGCAATCATAAACTTGTGCATTAGATTTAAATTTTCTCTTTCGTTTATTTCTTCCATATTGTGACGTATATCTGAAGGGCAGGTACATTGTTTTAACAAAGGCAGATCTTAATGTGAGCCTGCAAATGATTGTAAGAAAGGGGCGAAGATTGAGTTTTAACATTTTGATTAAAAATTATGAAATAATTATTAAAAACGTATGCATGGATGAATCGTTTAGAATACGTTCAGCGACATGCATTTAGAAAATAGATTGGGTGAATTTTTGTTTTATGCCGACTTTAACCTCTTTGACATTTTAATGTGGAAAGGACAATGAAATAATTAGCTTAAATATTGCTTCTAAACTTTATCTTTGGTGGAGTCTTAACTAAATATTATATAATAATTATTTGACCCCTGTTATAATTAATTAGAGCAAGGAAAAGTTTAGTCCATCATCATCACTGGCTTCAGTAAGCTCAGACTAGAGGACGGGAGGTCGCTGTCCACGGCACTGGGGGTGCTGAAAGGGGTCTGTGCACAAAGCTCTTTGACCTGTGAAACATACTTCACTAAACGCTTTTAAAACGAAATATGAACACTTTGTGATTGAAGACCTTTAATGCAAAAGGTCATGATAAATGTAAAACAAGCTTGCTGTAAATGCAATAGGTATTAAAAGAATGTGTCAACATAACATTGTATACACACTGTAAAATTAGACCAAACAAACAAAAAAAATATAATGATAAAAAGATTTCTGATCATCCTCCTCTCCCTTTGTGTCTTTATTCAGACCAACACAGCCAGAAACCACAGACAATAGAGCTGTCTGTCTTGGTCTAATAGTGTGTGCTTGTGCTTTCAGAACGGACAAGTGACAAGAGAGCATGCAGTCGGTCTATTCGGCATGAGCAAAAAGAAACGGATGACTTGTGTGCTGATGGTTCTGAGTGCAGTTGGAAATCCGGTAAGGGCCACATGTGGTGCAGTCCTGCACACGGTTCAGTTTGGAGCAGCTCTCTTGTTATGCTTGGAGAGACTTCACACAGCACTATATTTCCCAGTTGATCTTTATGCGGAGCGGAGGCTGCCAACGCATGCAACTGATCGCATCTGGATTGCGATGGCCTGTCAGGGAGGCTTCACGCAACTAATACCTCTTTTAAAAGCAAAACTATTGGAAAGAACAATAGTTCACTGTTCTGTAAGATTTGTGTAGGCGTAGAGGTTAATAACTGCATTTGAGAATAACTATTGTTATATAATAATAACTTTATTCTATATGTGATTAAATTAGCTTATTTGATATTACTAAGTAAAATTCATTTCGAACTAATCTTCCTGAAGTTTGAGGTTCATGTTTAATAAGTAGGTTATACATATAGATGGACAGTAATACATTTTATATGCATACAATTCCATAGGTCCCATTATATATACCATATGAAAACCTTTGTGAAAAAAATTATTGCCCCATCTAACCCCAACAAAACCTGTTTTACTCAAAATGTAAGCCAAAGACAACCTTCTTGGCATCAACAGGTTTATGCATGCGATAAATCAGATGTTTAATTTCATTTGATGAATGTTATTGACCTTTAAACTAAAATATTTGTTTAAATATTTAGAATATTTTTTATATGTCCAGCAGGTGGTGCACTACGACACTTAACACTGCCTATCAGCTGAGGTCTGAACGAGTCCTCAAGTACTGTGTGTGCCTGTGGTTAGAGCAGATGTGATCAGTGTATAACCAGAGTGACAATTACCGGGTAGCCATCTCGTCCCGGAGTGCCCTGTTAGGATTTATTGAAGAAAAAAACATTACAATTAAAACATTTAAAAAAATGTCACATCCCAAACAAATATGCTACAAGTACAAAGTGCTCCATACTGCATTGTTGTCTTTAACAGTGTGTTTGCAATACATAAACACTACTTATGTAACAAATAGCTCATAAAAAATGGAACGTGCAACCATGCATCTTTACTCTCTCTTCTCCATTACTGTAGCTTTCTGCTCATGTTGAGTAATATGATGCAACCAAAGCAATAAAAGATTGTTGTGCTACAGTGTGATAGGGAGGATTGCACACATGCACACTTGAACATGTTCTAGTGTTTACTATGCATTCTGTGCGAAGGCACAAAGAGATTTGTATCAGCTGTTGGATTCTTAAAGGCACGTCTGGTTATTAGGATATAAGCGGTCACGATAGATGCCAGACAGTGAAAAATGGAGTGTGATCGATTCAGAAACTGTCTCTTGGAGCATATATCCTCCCTTCCCTCTTATCTCACCTCATTTTGGTTGTCATATCAAGGTTGCATAGCCAACACGGATCATGCCATGCTGTATCTGCCCAACTCCAGACCAACTCACATTTGTTCTGAATTAAAGCCTTAGTGATAACGGGGTACTTACTGGAGTTCCTGAAACAGAGAAAGACAAACAGTTGTATGTAAGTCACAATTATTTGTTGCGCTGAAGAGTAAGCTTCATGCAATACTGTATGCAGGACATTAATCCTATAGTAATAAATGATACAATGATTAATATGTTGTCTCATTTCTGTCGACATGAAGAAGTAAATGTGAGTTGTCAATGTCAATGTGAGTTGCATATCTCTTTAGATGCCAGAGTCAATGAGATCAGTGCGCACAAACAAACACAACACACATTTATACTGTATATCTGCGCACACACAGAAACCTGGTTCTGGCTCATAGCATTGATCAATCAAAGGATGGCGGCACAGATATAAATAGACCCTTGTTTCTTTTCCACTTTTGAGCAACTCCAGATTTGGCAAAAGTCTGTGTGTGATTAAAAGAAAAGAGGGTGGACAGCTCTAAGCACTGCCTATAGGAAAGAAAAATTAGAAGTGCAGGGCTCAACATAAAATATTTGAATGGGCTAGCAGTTAAGATTTGTACTTGTCCTTTACTTGTGTATATGTTATATTATATTATTATTTTATTATTAACTTTAAAAACAAAAAAAATGTTTTAATAATATTGAGTACTGTGCAATAGTCGTAGACACGTTATAAAATGTTTTTTAATTAATATTTTATTATATTTTTTAAATTATATTGTTTATATTATATATATATTATATATATATATATATATATATAATAACTATGAAAAAAACAGTATGAAAACATTGCTAATTGTTGATGCTTTTCAAGACCTCCAAGTCATCCTCAAAATCTATGTTAGCTTGGTAGAGAATGTGGCACAATTAAAGGGATAGTACACCCAAAAATTTAAATTATGTCATAATATACCTATCCTCAAGTTGTACCAAACCTATATGAGTTTATTTTTTCTGCTTCAAAAAATATTTTGTGTTCAGCAGAAGAATGAAAATCATACAGGTTTGGAACTTAAGGGTGAGTAAATGAAGACGAATTTTTTTTATCTTTGGGGTGAACTATCCCTTAAAATCAGTCAAATTCAAAACAATTCGTTCAATATTTAATCTCAGACGAGAGTCTTTAGTTTCATAAGAATTATAAACAATGCCTTAAATCATGCCAGGTTTGCAAAATACCAAAGTCTGCAATATAACGACTTAGTTTTCAATATTACTTTAAGCTTTATTCAATAAATTCTACTAAGATCCAGTTTTCAGAGCAGCTCATTTTATAGCTCTGTACTCTCTGTATGTGAACAGTTGTCTCATTTGTGTCGAGCTTTATTTTTGCAAAGGAATTTTATGAGAAACATCTAAGACAAAGCTGACACTAAAATGAAACATAGCCGAGAACTCCATTAAGTCTTCTGAGCTGTAAAAGAATAACTGCACATAGTGGGAGGCTCCACGTTACCAGATATTTTGCACTTAGAAGGCCAAAATGTCTACAGAAATACATGTTTAATGGCGCTCATTCGGTGCAAGTTTAACAGATTTCAACAGTCTGTGAATCTGGAGAATCCTTAATGATTTCGGGCACGAAAGAAATCCAAAACATTCCAGTAGTGTGGGAATGATCCTGGTGTCCAAAAAAACATTCTTGTGTAATATGAAGTTCACATTTACTGTATGTTCACATCTATGATTTTGATTTAATGGCGAATCATTTCAGCTATGCAAAATCATGCGGTATACCAGTGAAAGCTGAATCATGCTCTCAATGGAAAATGTGCAGGGGTTCGTGAATAGGTCAAGCTCCTGCAGTAACCCTTTATGAAGTGTCAAAAGCATCATAAGTAGACATCTGGTTTGCTATTTCTTCTGCTGCACATCTTTCCTCGCTTTTGGTCAGCACAATGAACATAATGCACAAGCCAGTCACTGGCATGTCTCTCTGCTCTGATGCCTGAGGGATGTGATAGGGAGTGGAATGTGACACCGAATAGATCCGGAGACACAAACGGTGCTGGGAGGATCCAGATCTGCCCCGGACAGGATCAGAGAGCCAAGTAAACAAGCGATAACTCCTACAAATGGCTGTGGTGATAAGAGTGCTTTCAGTCATAGGGCCATGTGGGAGATTTGACCCGTCTCTGTCATGGTGAACCAAGGAAAGGAGATTCCCACTGTGTCAAGTTTAGGTCACCCAGAGTCCTGCGGCAAGAAAGGAGCTTTTTATGGACACCAGGCTGTGTGTTTTGGAGGTTGTTAGTCCTCCCATCAACCGCCAAAATCATCACACTCAGAACAAAGGCACAGTTAGCGCATCATATCTGCTTTGAGAACACTTCCAGGGTTCACATGATATGATGAATTTGGTCCTTTAGCACTCTTCTTGCATGATCATTTACATGAACATGACAATATAACTGAAGACGAACATATTGAGCCTGCCACCGAATGTGTACTGGACCACCAGAGCAGCAGCCCCACGGCACAGAAAAATCATCTCCCTTATTTACTGCCACCACCCACCCAAGAATTAATCCGAAATGGGCCGTTGCATTTCGCATAAGGTTTTCCAGATACAGAACAATCCACTTTATATCGCATACGAGGGACTATAAAAGCCGTTTAATTGACCAGAGCTGTCAGTAAACAGAGCTGCACAATACATTTTGCAAGTGTAAAGGGGTGTTCAAGCCAGGTTTGCAAGACAATTACATGTCCTGAATTCGATTATATGTTCATAACTCCAGGTAGGAGCAGAAAAAGACCTCCCAGAAGGAAATAACTTCAGGAAGCCATTTTTTCTTGGATGGCTATTTATACTGGGGTACTTCATAAAACAAGGCTGATTATTTATCTATCATAAATAAGCCCAACATAAATTCACCAAGCTAGTTGTTTAGCTTACCAAGCAGCATGATATAATAATAATGGCACAACCATCTCTAGGGTTTACAGAGAATGGTTAAAAAATGAGAAAATCTCCAGTGAGCGGCAGATCTGTGGGCAAAAATGCATTGTTGATGCCAGAGGTCAGAGGAGAATGGCCAGACTGGTTTGAGCTGATAGAAATGCAACAGTAATTTAAATAACCACTCGTTACAACCAAGGTCTGCACACAACACACAACTTGTCGAACCTTAAAGCAGATGGATTACAGCAGCAGAACACACACCGGTGTCACTCCTGTCAGATAAGAACAGAAAACTGAGGCTACAATTCACACGGGCTCACCAAAATTGGACAATAGAAGATTGAAAAAAAAAGTTGCCTGGTCTGATGAGTCTTGACATCTGCTGCGACATTCAGATGGTAGGGTTAGAATTTGGCGTAAACAACATGAAAGCATGGATCTATCCTGTCTTGTATCAAGGCTGCTGCTGGTGCTGTAATGTAATGTCTATCCCTTTATAAGCACAGTGTACCCATCTTCTGATGGCTCCTTCAGCAGGATAACATGCCATGTCACAAAGTCTGTCACAAATCATCTCAAACTGGTTTCTTGAACATGACAATGAGTTCAATTTACTCAAATGGCCTCCACAGTCACCAGATCTTAACCCAATAGAGTATATTTGGGATGTGGTGGAATGAGAGATTCACATCAATGATTTGCAGCCGCAAATCTGCAACAACTATGTTGTTCATGTCAATATGGACCAAAATCTCTGAAGTGTTTCAAGCACTTTGTTGAATATAGGGCAGTTCTGAAGGCAAAAGGAGGTCCAACCCGGTACTAGCAAGGTGTACCTAATAAAGTGGCCAGTATGTGTTACTAGATGTATATTGAGTGCAGGGCTGCTCCTAAGTAGATTTACTTGATAAGTGTTTTATGGCTCTATTATCATGGGAAGGATATCTATACTTC
The DNA here is from genome assembly GCA_036326025.1 of Chrosomus eos. NCBI lineage: Eukaryota > Metazoa > Chordata > Actinopteri > Cypriniformes > Leuciscidae > Chrosomus > Chrosomus eos. Next base: position 23,661,587 of record CM070834.1, read on the forward strand.
CACAGTACAGAAAGCTACACAAAGAGCTGCTCTGAAAAAATTACTAGACCACAATTCATTTTCTATGACAGGTCGAAAACTATATATTAATGTCTATTAACAAAATACATCAGGGTCCATGGCCACTGCACATGTGGGTAATCTCTGTACAAGAAAAAAGGGATTATTTAAAATACTTTAGTGATTTTTTTTCTGGGGAGTCTGGCAGAGGGTACACGGCCTTGACTACTAATACCAAATTGGGCTGCAGGCTGACTGTAAGGCATTGATTTCTGTTGGGGTTAAGCACTACATATGCAGCTACATCATAATTATAATAATTTTGCCTGCTGGAACATGGTGTTATCAACTTCAAAGCACTCTCAGGTTTCTGAGGTTAAGAGATCGGCAGTAAAACAAACAGCATGCTGGGAAAATGACTGATGATGAGGAGAACATCTCTCTTCGACCCCCACTGATCAATATGATAAAAACGTCACCTAGACTACCAAAGAAAAAACATCTTTTTCAAACCGCATAATATGTACGGGCATTTCCATCTGTTCAATGGTTCCTCAAAGAAACACAAATCAAACATGACATGAAGAACGGAAGGTCTGGAACACATGAGAGGATCCTGATCCTTTCTCCTGGAGAACAGCTGAAAATCACTTAACATTTGTTTTGCTGTAATTTTAGGTTAGGTTCGTATCGTTTTTAAACTAAGAGATGAGTACAAATGTGTGTGTAATATACAGGTACTCACCAGGGTTTCCTTTTCTTCCCCGTTTTCCTGGAGGACCTGTGAACAGAGGATAACAAAGGGTGAAATATGGCACTGACTGGGAAACTCCGATTGACGGCTGGCTCACCCAATCAAATGAGACACAATGTTTTTGTTTTTTTGTGGGAAAAAAAAAAATACTATGCGCCGTGTTACTATATGTACTAATTATTATTACACAGCTCTATTGAATACTTTCTGATACTTATTGGTCAGAGACCTCTAACAAGTGTGTTTATATTACTGAAATTTCAGTGAAATTGTGCATGCACAAAAATGCCATTGTCCAATGTCAATAGTGTGGCGATGTATGAAGTACAGCTCACACAGAAGTCTGGATTTTGCCGCGAAATTTCGCAGAGCAACGGAAAATGTGACTGCGCCTTAAGCTGTATATGTGATGTAAACTCTTGTTCAGATATCACTGATCCCCTCCCCAATGTGAGAGGAACACATCCTTTTCCACAAGCTGGGGTGATAATTTTGGTGGAAACTTCCCCAGGAGTGTCCACCCCCCAGATAAGAGAGGTGGGAAAAGTAGCTTTGCGACAGACAAGGAAAGAAAATCTTTGCAGTCCCCTTCTGCAGCACAATAGCTGCCAAAAACTACTTCACATGGGTCCAGTCAAACAAACACAACGACTTCTCACAAAGTAACAGAAATATACATGAGAAAAGGAGGAAGGTTGAAGTTGGCAAAAGAAACTTGAAGTTTCTAAAGTACAACCAGACAAGCTCTAGACAATATAAATCGTCATTTAAGATGCCACCACTAGAACACAATGATTAGCTAGATAATTTGCTTTGTTTTGATTAATTTGAGATCATTGAATAAAAACATTTTAATTAATCAGAAGCTGGAGCCCTCATAATGCTCTTTTCAAGAAAGCAACAGCATTAAAGGTAGAGTCTATCATATTTGAAGTTGTTCTAATAAATATTGTGTAGGTTAGTTTCATTATAAATTCTGAAGTGAATATTGGGTGAGGATCAACTGTGTCTGGAATACAGTTGAGATAAATAAATAAATAAACTCACTTGACAAGTAAAGTTTTCTGTCCTATGCGGCTGTATTCACTATTGAAAAAGTAAGTTTGTGCAGTACATATTGTATCACACAGCTATGAATCATGATTTCCTAAATTCAAAAACCAGCATAGAGTCCACATTTTTGGTCATTTTAGTTCTATTCCACAATTTTAGTTAAATTCCACATCTGCTGAAAAAACACATTTGCATTACCTAGTTCTGGCATGCAACTCTAGATGGCGCAGGCTGATAGGTATTTAACTTATTTGGTAGCAATCGTATTGTCATCTACATACAGTAGCTGATTGGTTGCTGTTGCGTCACCGGCCAATGAGCTGCGGCTCAACATTCAAATAAATTACCGGTAGTTGATGTAAGCAACCTGCAGCTCGCTTCCAGAAACCCTCCTCCTTCCCCAGCTCCACCTGTATAGATCTGCTAAGGGGGGTTATTTCATGCATGTTACATGTGTAGAAGCAGCAACATGCCTTGCATGCTCACAACAAAGTCTGTACTTGCTGTGTATTCGGCAAATACCAAATAGTTTAACATTTCCATATCCATTCCATTGCCAATCTGCCCGAGAAAAAAAACTTTAATCATGTTGAAAATTAAAGAATCAGAACACATCAAGATGAAACATAGTGGATCAAAATTAACCTGTGTCCATTATCCAGCTGTGTGTGTGTGTGTGTGTGTGTGTTCGTGTGTGTGTTCGTGTGTGTGTGTGTGTGTGTGTGTGTGTGTGTGTGTGTGTGTGTGTGTGTGTGTGTGTGTGTGTGTGTGTGTGTGTGTGTGTGTGTGTGTGTGTGTGTGTGTGTGTGTGTGTGCTTGTTTTTGTGATATATGAGGACACAAATGTGTATAATGACATGGGTATTACACTGGTATTACAACTTACATGTGATATATGAGGACATTGCATGCGTACTCATATTTCAAATAGCTTAAAAAACATAAAAAACAATGTTTTTTAAAAATGTTAAAATCCAGCATGTCTCCTGTAAGGGGTAGGTTTAGGGACAGGGGCAGTGTAGGGGGATAGAATATATAGTTTGTACAGTATAAAAGTCATTACGCCTATGGAATGTCCTCATATATCACAAAAACAAACATGTGTGTGTGTGTGTGTGTGTGTGTGTGTGTGTTATTTCTGGCCTTTTCATAGATGCGATGTGTCTCATTCACATGGGCTGGGACGCTGGGACCTTCTGGTTTCATTTTCTCCACTGGCATGTTATGCATCAAATTGATCAAGTTAGTGTTAAGTGAAGTTCGGCATTTCTCGATTTGCCAAACAACTGGGTGCAATAAACATGTTGTCCCCTAGACGATACTGTACACATTGTTCCTTTACTAAAATTACATTATTCTAATGCACACAAGCTTTTATTTGTAAGAAAAAGACATACTTCCACCCCAAACTCAGAGGAAACATTTGCAACATGCCCGTGTTAAAAGTTGAGGCATATGAGATTAATCATTTATTACTTCCATAAAACTTGATTGTATTACTCTATTAAAGTCTGAAAGTTTGCAACCATGTTGCAACCATGAAAGCTCGTGCTAGTTGTTATTTGAGGGGCTCACACAAAAATGGAAATGGTGGTTCGTGTGAAAATTTTCATGAGCTGAATGATTGACAGACATAATGTCTGGTTTAGAATATGTGGATATCATATGGAAGACATTTTGCTCATTCTGCTCTACGATCTGTAGTAATCTATACCAACACCCTTATAATGTCTCGCATAAACATCGGCTCCCCTCCACAGGGCATGAGCTGGGCGTGGGAGATTTATCACAGGGAAAAGCTGGGTCAGGAACTTTTTAGCTTATGCATCTTTAACTGTTGAAATTAACCTGGCCAAATATGCTTGGAGGTAAAGTTTCTTTCATGTTCTCCTAATTGAAACCAAAGAAAATAAAGAAGTCTTTAAAGAAGATTTGAAGGTGGAAACAGAGGGAGCTAATCTAATGTAGAGAGGTAGACTGTTGTCCAAAGTTGCAGTCGTAAAAGCGCGATTGCCTTGTTTTTTAAGTCAGATCTAGGCAGAATGAGTAGACAGTGATCACTAAATCTCAGAGTTCTAGAAGGAGTGTAAGGACAGAGTAGATCGGTCAGGTACTGAGGGGCCAATTTGTTGAGGGCTTTATAAACAAATAATACAATTTTAAAATCAATTCTAAATTTGACAGGTAGCCAGTGCAGTGTGGATAAAATAGGGGTGATCGACTTATATTTGCGGGTCCCAGTGAGGACTCTAGCAGCGTTTTGCACAAGCTGTAGACGGGAGAGGAAAGACTGAGAGACACCAATATAAAGTGAATTATAATAGTCTAGACTATTTGTTACGAAAGCATGAATCACTGTTTAGAAGTTACTCTGGGTTAAAAAAGGTTTCACTTTAGAGTTGGCGAAGATGAAAAAATTATGAAAAAAAGATGAAAAAAATCTGTTTATCAAATTTTAGGTTGTGATCAAACAGAAAGCCCAGATTTAATAGTTTCATATGGGCCAAGTGAACCACGGTCAACTTCAAGCACACAGTTTTCCTTGGGCCCAAATAGAATTATTTCAGTTTTATTTTCGTTTAAATTTAGAAAATTACTTGAAAGCCAAAGATTAAGTTCATTTAAACATGCCAACAGGAGTTGTAAATAATTTTTATCGTTATGTTTTATAGGAGAATAGATCTGAATATCATCAGGGTATAGATGAAAGGATACTCCGTATTTATTAAAAATGGAAGCCTAGAGGTAGCATGTACAGGGTAAACAAGACTTTGTTTTGACAAGACAAGGATTGATCCCTGTGGGACTGATTTCGGACAGACTTCTGAGGCAGCATAACGGTTTTAAGGATCTACAACAAAATATAGCTTTGGTGATAACTCAACAAATATTTATTTACTGCAATACAAAAGTGGAAAAAGTTGTCCAAAAACATACAAAAACAAACAAACTGATCACCAACCGCAACTTTCAAACATCATATTTATTATTTAGTTCAAATGTCACAAAATGAACTGCACAGGATTGTGGGATATCATAGGCAGCAACAGATACATCTATGGCTGCGTTTACATTTGGTATTAACATGCGACCGATTAACATGTTGTCCACATACACATTGAAAAGACAAGTGTAAACGCGCTTCTGATTGGAATGAGGTAGCATTTTTCAGGTTTTGGATGCAGCCAAATTTGTTTAATTTCTAAATGAATCAGTGTTTTTGAACAAATCATTGACTCAACTTTTGGCCACCTACAGACCTAATGATGTAAAACTGACCACCTAACACACAGAGTTTGTTCAATTAAGTGAAATAATAACAATGAACCTAAATTGTGATCTCTAGTGTTAATATTTGACTGTGGATCTCATCACACACACACAAATCAATAGGGGCATTCACATATCCTTTAGTGACAACTAGTAATTTTAAAAGCAGCAAGTTAATGAAATCCGGAACATTCATGGAAGACATTTCCTTTGAGACTGCTTTTAGACCAACGTGAATGTACTTAAAAAGGTACGAGCCCTTGATAACATTTACACCTAGCTTTCAAAAAGACCTAACGTTAATTAATTCCTTAACACTTTGATTGCAAAGTATTGTCAGGTGCTTGGATAAGGGCTCCGGCCCTCCATCAGTGTTGTATTAGCAGCCGCCTGAGAGTGCGTAATTAATGGGGTCTTTTATTCTGAATTCCTTGGGCATTAATTGAACAGGTGTTATATGTTAAAACTTTAATTTTTAACACCAGAGAACAGGCTAATTTGGCAGAAAGGGTGCGAAAAGAGGGAGGAAAAGCCGTTAATTGCCCCCTCGTTACTCACCCACCCACCTGAGATCAAATTCAGACCAGACTGAGATGAAGACGGCTGATCCACATCTTAGGATATCAAGGCTCCGCTTCAGACCCAGCCGCCAACACCAACCAAGAGTCTCAATCGCCACAGCATAATATGTTTGTTCTTTCCTTGAACCATAGATGTGCTTTTAACACTTAAATATTAAACTGTTTTTGTAGTTACACTAGTAAAACAAACAGCTACAGAAAATGTACATACTTTGAAGAGTATGCAAGTCCTACTATATATTGAAACATTTGTGAGAATAGTACGATACGCTTTTCCAAACACGCTATTCTTGGCCTACTAGGAATAAAGATCACAGCAACTGATTCAAAAGCATATTTCTCAAAAAATAAAGTTAAACAAAGATCAAAGACTGGGATGAAAACCGTGACTAAATTAACCGTTGGGCCTATCTGCAAAGAATAGAAGACTTAAGATTTATACAACAGCAATGGCAGATGTTCAAAGCAGAAATAATATACCCCTTTCATAAGATCTGCCTATGGAATATCTCTCCATCTATAACTAGTATGGTGTCTTTAAAAGCTTTATAACATATGAAATAGTGAGCATGATTTGGCTGTCAATTGGAAATATTGTCAACCAACAAATACTCAGAAATATTTGTCATTTGTTTGCTAACTGTGTCCCCATGATTTATTACAGGTATGGAATACTGAATTTAGTCACATTATTTGACAAGCAAAAGTATTTAATTTTAAACTAAAAAATACATTTTTATATCTCATTTAATATTTATAACAATATTTTTTTGCAATGTTTTTCATTGGAATATCACTCAATGTGCATGCCCCGTTCATCACAACTATTTCATCTTAAAATATCCTGCTTTCAATGTAATTTTTAATAAGAAGAAAATATTGCATTTGTCAAACTCGACATTTCCCCTTTAAAAATAATATTTTATTTGACCAGATTATCAGATCATAAACTTTTTATCAGTAAGTCATTATTTAAAGCATGTAAAATGTTCTCAGTATGTTACGGGGGGGGGGGGGAATACTGACTGTGGTGTGGTGCATTGGTATTTGTTAGGTTTTTATGATGAATTTCTGAACTGATCTTAGAGCGTTTAACCCCATGTTGAACCCCCCATAACCCAGAGATCTGCTGTATGGAAGAACTTTAGTGCAGATATCTGTCTCCACGGCCCTCTCTTCCAGCTACTGTCTACAGGGCAGCGGCAGCCATCTCTCAAGATGAAAGGCAATAAATCAAGTATCTGCCTAGACTCTTATTTATGGAGGTTATAAATGGATATCAAATGCTCAGACGTTTTGCATGGAGCACGTCCTAGGGAAAAACCAGTATAACAAAACAGCCATGGTCCTGACTTTGATTTAATATGATCCATATAAGCTATTCAGCTGTAGTTACACATGGTTAAAGATCTGAAACAATGAATCAGTCAAGTGATTATAGTGTGCAGTCCTGAGCTCCTCTAAGAAATTATATAAAACAAACCACAGAACCACAGTTGCTTTTTAAACAACTCTGAGCAAAGCTAATCAAGCACAATTAGGTTCAAGCTAGATTTTTGCTTGTTATGAAGGAAATGTCAGTTGCATTTGCCTGTGGAAAAACTCACACCATTGCTTCAGGAGTGTTTTTAGCACAAGTGTGTTGTTCTTTTAGTCAAAAGAGCCCCAAAATACCATACCTTCAGTGTAAGTCTAAGGTATTTTTGTCTTGGTTTTGCCGACTGAAACTTGCATGCTGAAATCTAGAACACAGTCTATAGTCTTCAACAACTCATGTAAAACACATGACAACAATACTTCAAATCAATTTTCCTTCCAAAAATGGCATTATTCCTCTTGAAGCAGTGTATTATTGAAAAACTTGATGCAGGTTAACTGAAATTGCCACCTTATCCTTCACAGCTGTCTCTAACAAATACTTTAACCCAGAAACAAGAGAGATTGATGGGCAGAATATCCAACTACAGAAAAACACACTGCTGTTCTCTCTCTTTGTCTCGATTGGCTTTGAATAACAGCACGCTGTATTTTCTGCTCGTTTTTTCAAATAACCGACGTGGTTGGAAGGAGTCCGGGCCGTTATAATCTTATCATAATCGTTAGCGTATGGCCCCGAGAGGTGAGCGGCAAACGGCTTTACAACCTGATCTTTTGAGTCACGCTTGGCTAGTAAATTCTAATGACAGACTGGAACACACAACCCGACTTATTGTGTATGAGAAGCTGTTTGCATGGCTAAACTCGCACGCAGAATATGAAGTTTAATATAAAATAATGATCCACAGAAATGATCATACCACAAAATGTGCTTCATTATTTACAAGTATGGTCTTACTTTACTAATAATAATGTAACCTGAGTGTCAAAATATGTAGTAATCCGTAAGGCATGCGCTGAAATGTGTCGGTTTCTGGCACAAAGTCTATTTATAATATGTTGCCAAAATACCACAATGGTATCTGTATTACAGAAGACATTATGTTTGGCTTAAATAACTGATTTGGACCGAGGCTGGATTCAAATTAAGCTTTATGGCATTGGATTGGAATAAACAGCTCATTTGAGCTGATGAGCAACAGGATTTGATTTTGACACCCTGGTGTTTCACTTCAAAGAGCCCCTACAAAGGTTGAGCAGGAAGTTATGAGCGTCTCTGGGTTTACTGTAAATGCTCTTGATTTAGAGATCATAAAGCTCTGATGGGGTGAAAACTTCATTATGAAACTCACACATAATAATTCAAGAGAACTACAACATAAGGCTGAGATCAACAGGTGAACTGATGTACAAATGTAATCAAATACATTGCATTGGAAAGAGGTAATACGGTAATAAGACTTCAGAGAAAAGCATGACCTAGTTCTTTCAGAAAATTATATTTAATATCCCTTTATTAAAACAATCCATGGCAGCATAGTTATCCTTTGAGATTGTTTAAATCAAAGGCATATTTATTAGGACATTTAAGGCATGTGCGTGTTTGCAGACATGTAGGCTTGTCAGCTGTAGTGTTTACAATTAGTGAATTAGCAAATTTTCTGTTTATTATGGTCACGTTTACTATAAGTCTGATAAGTCATCATTATGCATCAAATTATACTTCATAAGTTCATTAATGAAGCTCCAAATCTTATTTGGCTGAAGCTGAAGGCAGCCGAAGGCATCAAAACAAGTTGTCAAATAAAATGAGAGAGATGGAGGTGGAGGAGGAATAGACCGATCTTTTTCTCCCGTATTTCTTTAGTGAGACAGAGGATCATACCCTGAAATAAATTAGGAACGGCACCTCTTTGGCAAAGGAGAACACAAACTTTTGTCGAGCTTGATATCATGAAAAGCACACCTATGATGAATGAGCTGAGCTTGGCCAAATGTTCTCATAAATTTATACAGACACACATACAGGAGGAAAATCCATTTTTTTTATATATGGAGTGATAATATTTACCTCTGTCGCCTCTCCTGTCACTAATGAGTTCATTAATGAGGGAATCGATGAATGTTAACACACCTTAAAGGGTTAGTTCACCCAAAAATTATATTTTTGATAAAACCCGATGACTCAGGAGGAGCCCCTCCTGAGCCATCGGATTTCATCAAAAAGATCTTAATTTGTGTTCTGAAGATGAACGAAGGTCTTACGAGTTTGGAACAACATGAGCGTGAGTAATTAATGACAGATTTTTCATTTTTGGGTTAACTAACCCTTCAACGTGTTAACATGCAACTTAAATGTATGCGTATGCGTACACAGGCGTTTGACGCATGCACAGTTTTGAGCAATCTCATGCCATGAGTTACATCCCAAATATCTTTGTATTCTTCCAAGGTAGATTTGAACAAATGAGGTTACTTTCTAACCTCTTTGCACAATCTCTAGCTTGTAGCTTGCATGCGTTCCGGTCTGTTCTGTTTTTCTTTGACTACCTTGTGAATCGATGCCCCCAGGGCACGGTTGCCACCTTGTGGATAAACTAATTACTGCAAAAAAAAATTAAAAATGCGCATGTGTGACCTGCACGTACAAAGTACAAAAATCCGGCGGAAATTCCGTGTCACATGCACTGTACGCTGACCAGTGACCACGTAGCGTAAGCGTAAAAAGTGAAGCATACTTTATATAGCTTATACATAGCTCAAACAGTAGAGCATGTAGCAACACCACGGTCATGGGTTTGATTCCCAGGGAATGTATGAACTGATAAAGTGTACACCTTAAATGCAACTGAAGTAATTTTGGATAAAAGATTCTGGATAACTTTTTTCCAAACTGTTTCGAACTCCCAAAATGAACACCAAACTAACTTAGTTTCGGCCTGATTTTGTTCTAAATGAAGCATACCTTAAAGAAAAGAAGAATGAAACTTTAAAGTTGCATTATGTACTATACTGTCTAATTAGAAAAAATAATAGCATATGGGTTTGGAAAGAGGGTGAGTAAATGATAACAGAATTTTTTAATCCCTTTAAGAATGAGATGCAATTCTTCAAGAGGCCAACAGCAGTCAGCACATAAAGATGCTTATTCTCTGATACCAGTGGCAACTGCATGCTGGTACCCCAGACTCCCACCTGATTTATCTATTCATTATCATAAGAACCCCCTTTTCTTTGACTGCCCTGTAAATCTCCCATAGCGCTCTGCTTTTTCTTAACAATTCAGACCCCTGCAGCATGACACAGTAAAGACATTGAACATGATATCATATAGCTTTTATCTTACCAATCTTTTCCGGTACTCTATAAAGGCTGCATTCTTTCTGAAAACCAACTTTAATGGCAGAGCCGAGGAAATGCAGGGACAGCGTTTGTATTTACTAATGTGGTTCGTGAGTTCCTAAGAGGCAGCTTGTTATTCTGAAAATAATGCTGTTGTATATAAGAAAGCCTCAAGTGAGGGTAAATGCACACCAGTTGTGAAAACATTCCCTCTGTTCATTATGCTGGCCACTGGCCGACAGACTTTCCTGCAACCCTGGGCTCGAGGCATGAAGAGAAAGAGAGAAGGGATGACAGCAGACCTTACCAGAGTCCCAACCAGGGGTTCCAGCAGCACTTGCTGATAATTTGAATTTGCTTTGTTCACCTGAATGTAACTATATTTACATTAAGCTAAATAATTATTATAAATAAAATTTCCTTTCCCCTTTTCTAATGCTCACTTTTAGTTAATCTTTCAATCTATAATTTAGCAGCACTGTTAGATGTAATCTTTAGCGTAAATCAATATTATCATTACCAGCAGAATGTTTATATTTCTGCATCCCTTATTATGACTTAATTGTATTTCTGTCATGACAACTCTCTGATTTTTTGGCATGGTAATGGATATGACAATGTTGATATGTATGAAATTTTGTGGAAATAGATCTGCTATGCTGCTGCTGCTGTTATTGTTGCTGCTGTAGAGGGACTTGATACTGCCAATACATAGCCTACATGCTGCTGTGAGCAAGTGAGACATGCTGCTGCTGCTGTACAATATAGTAGTGTTGTAGTTCTCGAGACCCGGTCGCGCGCGCACTCTTTCTCTTCTGAGCCAGGCGTAAGTATAAACAAGGGTTCACCGTCTCCTAAGTGCTTTCTTGCATGGCACATATTAATAAAAATAAATCGACACGATGGTCAAAGATCGGAAGACCGTAGTTTCATGTGGAGCATTCGGATATTTTTTCCTGAATTACCGCTGGTTGTGAATTGTGCTAAAATACGTTTAAAAAAGTATTGTTGTAGGTTTAAAAAAAACATAACTTTATGTATTGTTTATAAAAGTGGAGAAAAGTGAAGACTTTAGTGATGAACAATGAATAATTGTTTTTTTTTTGCATAATGTACTAAATGATGGAAGTCACCCAGGAGTATTGAATAAATGGTTACGTTAATTTAAACTTTAATATCTAGGCTATGTATTTTTATGGGAATGTGGATCTTTCAGATCAATTTGAGAAGCTCTTTTGATCATGTTTCACAATTTTTTGTAGTGTGGGGCGTTGGTCTTGGTCTCGACTTGGTCTCGCCCTCCCTCGGTCTTGGTCTCGACTTGGTCTCGGCCGCTAAAAGTCTTGGTCTTGTCTCGGTCTCGGGTTAGGTGGTCTTGACTACAACACTACAATATAGAGTACATGAATTACCCGTAGCAGATCTATACAGGTGGAGCTGGGGAAGGTGGAGGGTTTCTGAACGCGCTGACCAAGTATTTGAAGGTCGGAGCTCATTGACTACCGGTACAGCAGGAACCAATTAGATGTTCTGTATAGAGAATGATGTGATTTCCAGCAGATTGAGTTAATAACCTATCAGCCAGCACCAGTTCCATGACAGCATTATGTATTTTATTAATACATAGATTAGCTGTTAAGCCTTTCTTGAGAAATAGAGTGGTATCACTTTGTAGACCAAAACGCAAAAACGATTTAGCATTCTAGCACTTCCGGTTCCATCATCCCGAAGTCAATGGGTTTTTTAAATGGTATTTTGGTTAAATGGCTGAAATAAGGTCTGTAGTGAACACAAGCTCAAGACACTTTCATGTTTTATTCTACGACATAAAATGCCTCAGTATTACCCCACTCTGGATTTTTTTAAGCTGTTATGTGTCTTAAAAAAATCTTGAAAAAACAGGTAAACTAAGTTCGCTTTTACAGCCTTGTTATGCTTATAATTGTGCTCTTAAAATGTCTTTAGGTAAAAACTGAAAGAGTTGTCGGAAGTGATGGTTACGTTGGGATTGTAATGAAGTTCGTTTGTATACCTTTATCTTTTTACTTCGGGTGACTGCATTTAGGCTTCAAAATTCATACAAATTATGTTCATCTGTGAAAATAATCTTGATGGACAAAAGTATGATAAACTTTTGTTGATTACAGAGCTTGTTTTTTGAGATAATCCAAAAGCCTATGGGAAAATCCAAACGGGTTTCCAACCAGTGTGATGCTAACTGCCGATTGGCCTACAAAGTGATGTCATACCTGCACGTAAATAATTTCCATGAAAAATGAAAATTTGGCGTCATTTACTGCCGTCACTGGGGTCCAAAACAACATTGAACACTATTGGTTTTCATTGTATAGACAAAAGGAAACACTCACACTTCTTTTGTGAAACACATGAGGGTGAAAAAAATGATGACAGAATTTAATTTGTGGATGAACGACTCCTTTAAGGCTAGCTGTGAGGGCTGTGTGGGGGTACATAAGACAAGAAAGGTTGGGGAACAACTGTAAAGTCTGCATGTATCCTCTTGACCTCTAGAGAAGACAGACGGTGTGCATATGTAGACAGACTGGGGGAGATCTCCAGGTTGGGAGGTTCCAGATGGCTCCAGATGTGGCGACCTGGTGTTTTCACAGGCTGTAAACAGCACTCCCATTGGACGGCCCCAGAGTCTGAGACATTTCTGTCACCCAGCTGAACAGACACAGCTAACGCTGATATGAAAGCTGCCCACAGGAGATCTCAGCAGGGAGGGTGTCATTGTTTAGAAGAGCAGAGACGGTGGAGAATGAGTGGTGAAGACAGATCTCTGGCCCACAGAGGAAAATGAAAGCTGGATATCCTGTTTCTGTGGTCTTCTGCTTTAGCACCCCTGGAGTTCTAGACAATATCGAGACTTCAGACAATACATGTAATGTAAATACTCCTCCTTTTGTGGACTGTTTAAAGTGGACACATGTAGATATTCAGCACAGAAGAAGGTTATAGTATACGGCTTGTTGTGTATTTGATACATGCAGAGAAGTGAACGTGCACAGATAAATATCGTATGTGATGTGTGCATATGTTTTGTGTTCTCAAAGACTGTCCTTAAGAGGTCAAAAGAACCCAAGTGCTCATAACTTTGAGAATAATACCCGCTGACAGCTCAATAATTCTTCCTCTTCCATTAGGAATGAAAGATTGTTATTGTTATACCACTTTAAAGAGGGTTAATATATGACAACGTCTTAAATCTTAAAATTATGATATTAAGCAACACATGGACGAAAGGCTATAAAGACGACATAAACATTTGAGCAACACATTAAATAATAGAGAAGTCTGCCGAAGTAGATAATTATTTAACCCTGTATGACTCTTTTTTTCTTCTGTAGAATTATTATTATTAAGCTAAATTATTACATTTATATTTTAAATAAATAATTGAATGTGTTTTTGCAATTAGTTTAGCTTTGAAGTCATCTATCAGTCGCCTAAATGTCATATTTAAAAACAAATTAATAATTTATTTAATAAGTTAAACATAATCTTAAAGCAAAACTCTAAATAAATATATCCCTTTTAGAAACTACATTTTAATGTTATGTCTAAATTCCCTTGTAGCATTTAAAATGACTGATTTTATTTTTCATTTATTCAGATGAAATAGTAATATATGGCATTTATCATGGTTTTGTAGATAACATGTTTATTTAAGGATATTGAGATATTTTTACTTGAAAAAAGACTAAATAAAATGCTGCCTTAAGCCTAAAACCAAGGCACATAATTTATGTTGCTCTGTTTTTAATAAGACCCTTTTTATGATTCATCTCTGTGAGTGGCTGTTTTAAGAACATTTTGTTCAAGCACTTCAGCCATGCGAGAGCAGCTCAAACAGTAAGTGAACGCACCCTTCTATAGTCAACAGCAAAATAGCCACTTTCTGTAGAAGTGCTCTGATTCTCTTCTCCTGTGCTTGGTCATATACCGCAACATGTTTCCTTTGGCACCATAGAGCACAGTTAGGTTTGGAAGTGCATCATTATAGTATTAGTGAAAAATTTGATCTGTATGAGTTACTCGGTTAAGAAAGGCATGGGGTGTTGGCATCTTTCCTGGCATTTCATATCTGTATACTTAAAAAATAATTCTAAGATTGATATTGAACTCCAGATTCAATCTGGAGAGAAAAAGATAATTATTTAAAGAGAAGGCCAGAAAAAAAACGACTTTTGGGTCGGTAAGATTTTTTTTTAACGATGTCGATCACCAAGGGTGCATACATTTGATCAAAAATACAGTAAAAACAGTAATATAGTGAAATAGTATTACAATATAAAATAATGCTGCCTGCCTAGAATGTGCAGAGTGATACAAACGGTGAACTGGTGAGACATCAGCACTCCAGCTTTGAAGACCTGAAGTAACTGGTGTATATATATATATATATATAATTTTTTTACTATAACCTTTTCCCGATTATCATCTACAGTGTGGTCAGAATTATTTGCCCCCTTGGTAAATATGATCAATGGTCAGATGAAACAAAAAAAGAGTTTTTTGGCCGCAAACACTTGGTTCATACAGGGATAAAAAGTACCTCGAAATGAAATACTCTACCAGAGGTTCTGGACATCTTGTGCAGATACATGTCATCATGGATTCGATCTAATACCAACAGATAAAAAAAACAAAATACCATTTTTTGAATGAAAACCTGAATCAAAACCTGACAGCCTCTGCTAGAAATCTTATAACAGGCCATGTTTGGATCTTCCAACAGGACAGTGATCCAAAAACAGAAATGGGTCGCTGAGCACAAAACCAAGCATCTGCAATTGGCCATCCCAGTCCTCTGAACTGAAGAGAAGAAGCGGATCTGGACCATACATAGATCTGAGAATCTGAAGGATCTGGAGAGATTTTTGTATGGAGAAATAGTGTCTGATCTCTTGTCAGGTGTTCTCCAAAATCATAATGCATTACAGGAGAAAACTCAGAGCTGTTATCTTGGAAAAAGGAGGTTGCAAAAAGTATTTAATAAAAGGGGGCAAATAATTGTTCCCAACGTGTTTTGGAGAAAAACATTTATTTCATAACGTAATCCCCCACTTTCAATTCTTTTACTTCAATGAAAGGTTAGATTTTTGCTAATTTTTTAAATAAAATATCAAAAGGATTAACAATGCAGATTAATTTTTTTACAGCTATCTTTGATCATATTTAAAATAATTCTGACCAGCACTGTATATTTCACACATCAGATCAATCTAAGATTATTATGTGCCATTTATGCACATATTGATTTAGCCGAGTTAGACTAATTCCTATAGGTCAACATATTTAGTTGATCCTGGAACAACATTCCAGTCTGAAAATTTAGTCCTAACCCTATCCCTACCCATAAGCTATCCCTAAAATCAGAGGGAAATGCTAAGTGAATAACACTGATGTTGAAGCACCTATCCCTGGTTGTAAGCTTAAACTTTACATAAACTGTAAACTTGTCCCTCAAATCAAATTGGTTAATTGGAATTTTGCTCCACATGAAACATGTTTTAATTTGGTGAAATCAGGTTCGGCTGCCATTTATGTTAAAGGGGGTGAATTAGTGTGGGCAGTTATCTTCATCTTTCTGATGTCAGATTAAATAAATGTTTCAATTTTTCACTTAGGAGTTCTAAAAAGTATGGCTTTCATTGTACATTGAACTATTTTATCCAAAAAGAATCAAGGACAACTGTATGTATGACCCCTTTATCTGAAGTCATTGGATGTAAAACCTACAAATCTACTGACATAACCTAGGAAACTGTGAAGAGGCCTTTGTCTTTTTTGAGGCAGAGAGTTGAAATAAAAAGACTGAAGCATATCAGCTGCCAAGACACATCAAAATGCACCATCACGTCTTGAGAAGAAAATGACGACATATAGTAAATACTGTGATGTTTTCTGTAAAGCGGTAGTACTACACAGGAAATTTGCTCTATACCACAACAATGTTTTCTTTGGAATAGCTAGGACCTCTTTTCTTCTCTGTGTGCACACAAACACTAATACAGCAGTGGAAAAATATGTCTGACTAGATCATATGCAAACTAGATCTGGGATGAGTTGTCCACAGATTCCAAGACAGCCATCTGATCTTCCTGTCTCCTTCAGACACCCCGCTAAGAAATGACAGGCTTTATAATTCAACAACAAATACTGAACGCCCCATAAAAGGCTGGAGCGTTTTCTCCATCTTCTGATTTATTTGGATCTCCGACATCCAGCAAAGCATGAATGAAGCCACATAATGAAGTTTTAGAGGTATGTTTATCTTTCTGAACAATGCCATCCATTGTGTCCTCAAAGACATACTTGAGAATACTGTCTGTAATTGTGAAGTATGTTTTCGTCTGTGCGCACATAATTGATTTCATTCCTCCGTGGCTCCAGATGGGGGACAATGGGGTTTGCACCTATCATGTGATCAAATCAAACTGTTGGTCTCTGGAGAAATGATGGGCTGTAAAGTCTTGACTTGACTTAAGGGGGTGGTGCGAGGGGGAAAATTCACACGCATATCAAAAGAAGATGCTCCATGTGTATTGATGATGAGTGAGGCGGACGGATCCAGCCTGATTTTGTAACTTTTTACCACATGACAGGCTTTGAACTGACTGTCGATGGCTGTGGCATCAACATATTTTAGCAAACAGTGTTGCTATGAAGAGGCCCCTGTTAAAGGGAAGTTATTCTGGACTCCAGATGGACCAACAAAATGTGTAATTCACACACTGAAGCAGAATTTACACACATTGGAGTTATGTTAACAGGATCTTAATGCTCCAGTTTGTGCTATCAATCTTACCATGTGGTTTATTTTTAATTGCATAATTGCAGAACCTAAAATATACACCCTGAGAGCTCAGTGTGGTAGTCGTGTGTGTGAGAAATGATTCATCAACCTGTATGGTATACGAGTATCTGCGGTAGGTATGACAGAGCCGTGCAAAGAGAACAAACATCGGAGGGCCACGGCGATTGGTATTGTGTATACAGTATGGGTCTCAAGCAGTGCTAGCAACAAATGTTATCATTTCACATTTTGTATTTGCATTACATGAGAAAAAAAGGAATGGTGTGGGAATGGCTGTGATTTTTGTCATTCAGCCAATCTCATGTTACTCTATTCTTGCCACACAACAATAGTTCATAGTGACCAGAGACTATCGAGTTTCAAAACGGATGAAAAAGCACCATAAAAGTTTCATTAAAAAAAGTCGTTTAAAGGAATATGATAGCTTTGCGTAAGAAACAAACTGAAATGTATTACCCTCTCCTGTACCCCACAAAAGAATTGTTGGCGTCAAAAATGTCAATGTTTTTTTTTTACCAGACAGAAATGAATTTCGGTATATTCCTCACAGAAGATGCGAGAGATGAGGGAGGGTTGGATCCAAATGCAGAAGGCTAAACAGAATTAAAAGAACTAAACAGAAGTGCACTAACATACAGCTATAGAAACAACATGGAAAACACAAGGGCTATATAAACAGACAAGATAACAAGGGGTACATCTCAATCAACTCCTTAACTTACTAGGTCATGAATCAGTATATCATGTACTGTACACAAATTTGGGCACTGGTAAACACAGTAAGGAGCCTGGCTCACAACATATTGGGACACTGATGACTATATCCAGTGGCATGATAACGTCCTCAATGTACAACAACACTTCAACAGCAGGACTCTATTATATTATTATGTTATTTAACGTCCATTATGATGCATACTTTGCTTGTAACATATACATGCAACATTTCAGTCGTAAATCAATTATAAATGTTAGCTAGATTATGTTCATTACCTGTAATGTATGTTATTGACATATAATTAAATAATGGTTTGTATTTTAAAAAAACATCTATCAAAATGTCATTGTGTTGTGAGTTGGCTCAAGTGATTTATGTTTTGTGCTTTAAAACTTCAGTTTAAGTGAACATAGTGAGCATAGATGCTCCCTGGTTTTCAGAGAAATCGAAATACAAAATAAAAGTCCAAACAAACAAAGAACATGTAACAGAGTCATGAATGTGCATGTAAAGTTTCAAATGTGTTATGGAAAGGATGCACAAATTTTGTGGCAACAATGATGTTAAAGGTCCAATTGACATCCATTCCATGTAATCCACCAACAATCCACACATTGAAAAACACCAAAGCATCAGGAAAAATAAATAATAATAGTAGTAATGTTTATGTTCAGTTTTGTTTTTGTTTTGAAATATCTAATAGGACATATATAATGATGTACATTTTGGTACATCATTATATATGTCCTATTTTAATGATGTTTCAATTTGACTCCAACACAAACGGAGGGCCTATTTTATTAACACAGCAAGAGGGCTAAGACGAAATTCTCATGAAGTGAAGATGCATGGCTAATAGCGACTTGACAAAGGGAGGTTTTTTTTTTTAGTCTGTCTTATTTATGTCAGTCCTCTAAGTGTAGTTTTCTCACCCAATAAGATATTATTTTTAGAAATCCAGAGATGTAAGGGCTGAGATAAGAGCTGGTACTAAGATAGAGAGCATAAAAAGAAAAAGAAATAGCCTGACTAATGGTTTGGTATATTACACAACTGTAATATTAAAGCATTTAAACTTTTCAGGAAAAACAACATACTTCACCAGAATAAAGGACTCCTTTTTGGCTAAACTTAAGAGAACCGAGACCAAAACAACAGAGGCAGGGTGAGGACAAACAACATCCAGAATAAAAGTGAAACAAGCTTCTTCTTTTTCATAGAGTACAAACATTGATTAGTCACAGTTATGAAGTAAACTGTGTGTGTTGGAAGTGTAATGTGCTCATAGTTGAAAGTGTAACGTGTTCATTGTTGAAAGGTGCCCCACATCGAGCCTGTCAGGCTGACATATAATCCTAACCACAAAACTACTCCTAACTTTAACCATATTGAGCCTGTAAAGCTAATCAGAGGGGAAACTTACGTATATTGTGGCACAATGAATTGCTTTCAACATTACTATATCAACCTGATATATTCAGGAAGATATTACAAATGAAACATTTAGCCATTGTAAATGATTAATACAACTCATTACTCCTTGTTACTTTAAAATTGACCTGACAAAAAAAAAAAAAAAAACATTCTGACAAAAAACAACACCACAAAAACTGTGATTTTCCTGCGCATTAATTTAGGTACAAGTCAAAAAATCAGTTCAGAAGTCCTACCCTCATCAGGGTGCAAAGGAAAGTGGCCCCTAAAGAAATAAAATGTGAAAACAAAATAACACAAGACTACCAATTAGATTTCCCAGAAGTCAAATTATAATCAGACATGCTGTAGCACAAAAATGTAACTTAATACAGTCCAGACATACACTAAAATTTGGGTGCAGGGTGATGGTATGTGCAGACATGTTTATTATAAAATATAAAATAATGAAGTCTATTACTGTTTAAAGCAATATTGTGGGTTTAATACAAGTTAAGATCAACAGATTGTCTTAGCATCAGTGGCATTCTATTGACTACCACAGAAAATCATTTTCAACTAATTTTGTAAAGGCAAAAAAGTGTTCACATAATGGTAGTACGTTTTCCTTATAGACTTCCATTGTAAGTGCACAACACATTTAGCTTATTTGTACAAACTAACATCTAGTTTGGGTGAAATGAAGGAGACTGATCACAGTTTACGATACCTGCGACCCTAGAGAGGATAAGCGGTTTGGAGATTGGATGAATGGATGTTGATGATATATGTCGTTGTTAATGATGAATTAGAAATATATATATATCAAATTTAGGGATATACTGCATTCCAGGGATATTCAGCTCCAGTCCCAGAAGGCTGCTGAGTTTAGCTCCAGTCATAACAAACACATATCAACTAATCAAAGTCTTTAGGATTACTTGAAAATTGCAGTCAGGTGTGTAAAAGAACTAAACTTTGCAGTTGAACAGCCCAGCTATATACTGTTACCTAGTATACAAATTATTACGCATTGTCCAGATGAAGTTGGAGGTGGAAATTAGAGTCCCAGCTAACAGTGAACATTCTTAGAACTTCCCTAAAATACTGGCAAGGTTCTATCAGTTATGAACAAACATTCTTTCAATGATGTTAATAGAATATTCGTTCATTAGTTCAAGTTATTTGGTCTTTAATAACGTTCCAAAAATGTTAGCACAAAAATATTATCTGCACATCGTTCATGAAACTTTTTTATTTTTTTTTCGGAAAAAATTTGGTAACACTTTTTTTTTTACAATGTCCTTGTTACATGTATTATGTAGTTACTATAGTAATTACTATAAATTGTGCATAATTACATGCAACTAACCCTTAACCATATCCTAACCCTAACCCTATAGTAAGTACATGTAGTTAATTATTATTACTCAATGTGTAATTACACTGTAACATGGACAACTTACAATAAAGTGGACGTTCATCTAACATTTTTAAATGAATTAAATGAGTTACTACTTGTTTCTGAATATTCAGAGAACAATGAAAAAAAGTAATAATGGAATAACAATGGAATGTTCCTTTAACGTTCACATAACCAAGAAAACAGTATTGAAAGTTGTGAACATTACGTTCACATTACGATCTAGGACCTTTATACAGCACATGCCATTGTAAAGGTTGTAAAGTCCATCCCTCACAGCCTCTTTTTTATCCAAGTTAAATTTGATATGGCATCTAACCTAACTAAGGTCTATGCATGTTAATCGCCACCATCTTTGAATAGACGTCAAGTGCTGCTTCTCGCTGAGGTCTGGGGTGCATGTTTTGATCTTACCGCTTACATAAAAGATACAAGTCAAATACTTTCTGTGGTAACCCAGAACATTCCTTTAAAACAACCCCTATTAACAGTATGTCACAATAGTGTAAGTTCAACTCTGATCATCGAGTCGCCAGATTTTGACAATTCTCACGAGGGTGGCCCAGGTTGACTCCCTCAGTTAGAGAGGCCACAGGTTTATGATAAGTGCCTATCTTCTCCTGCCATTGGCTAACAGCCGTCATCACCCAGGTCCACTGGGCTTTAAAGCATGGAGGAAATCTGCAAGGGTGTTTGAGCCACAGGTCACTGCTGGTGTAACGAGGAACAGCATTTTGTGCTTACAGGGTCGATAATGATGCGGTCAGTTAAGTAGTTTACTAACTCACATGGGGATTTGTGTTTTAAGACAATCAAACTATTCAAATCCAGTTGAAATGACTGAATAAAAGATGAAAAACATGTGTTTGATGATCCATTTGATGGGCTACATCTGAGAGGCTCTTTAATATGGAAATATCACAATGAAAACAACATGCACCCATTCCTCCTCTCACAAAATAGCTGTGAAATGCTGAGCCAGTTCAACCACACAGGTCATGTGGGAATTGTCTCTCTGTGATAAAGCTCTCTAGAGCCATGGCTGTATCCCTATGAGCGAAGCTATGTGAATGCCGCTATGATCCATGTGAAACTGTTTAAATCTGTGGCTGATTATGGAAAGATACTCCAGAGGATCCTTTAAAAAGGCGTAATGCTAGCAGATGCTTTCATACAGAACAAGAGGAAGGTCAAGAGGTCCAAATACTTCAATAAAACATTAGGGAAACAAATGGAAAAAATTTGAATAATTTATCCTATGAACATGAAACTGAATACTCAAATCATGTGGATTGTTGAGGAGATGTGCTATTACTTTCTAAATGATAAGTAATAATGTTTGCCTGGAGAAAGCGAGACCATTGACTTACATTGGCGGAGAGATCCAAACCATATCTATACAGATTTCAGATAAAGTGTTTGTAAAAATACTACTGTAAAAACCATACACTTTACAGTGAAAACATTATCAATAGTTAAATTTTATTATACTTATTGCAATTAAAAATGTACCTTAAAAACTGTTTTTTCAAATTTGTACAAAAGTATTAATTAATATATCATTTACAGTTTAAATCTATAAAATACTCAAGAAAATGCACATAGATAAGTCATGACAGCCACACCATGGTCTCTAACCACCGTGTCACACCAGAGTCTCGTAACGCCATGGTCGCTCAAGTTTCCCCAGGAATTTGTTTTTGGTGGCGGGTGTTCCTGTGTTTAGTTCCCGTTTCTATAGTTACCCTTGTTAGTGTCCATGGTTACTAATGTCCCACACCTGTTCCTCATTATCCCTCTTGTTACTCAGTGTATTTCTACCCTTGTGTTTCAGTCTGTAGTTTTCAGTCATTGTCTTTACATCTGTTGTAAAGCTGTTGCATCTCCTCAGTTCCCTTTGTCCTCATGTTTGGATTATTGCCATCGGCTCTTGGTTTGGATTATCTTTGCTTATGTGTTAATGGAATACAGACTGTTTGCTAAAGATCCTCACCTTTCCTCATCCCTTCTACACCTGTGACATACTTTCAAAGTAACTTATTGTTAAAATTATTATGATTTTTAAAGCTACACTGTGTAACTTTTTTAGTTTATTCTTAGCTAAAAACACTTAGTTCTTTCAAAAATATATGTGCTCATTAATGTATATTTACTTCGTTCAAGTAATAAAGTATTCTCGTGAGTGTATAATATGCCATTGAAAATACATACGGGTAAGGGGTTCTAATGTCGGTCGCCATGTTGCCCCTCCATCTTGAAAGTACAATAGCCAAAGAGGGACATACCCCGTTAATTCAAGCTTCGCCTTTCGCGTTTTAACACGCGTGGGTTAGCACTCGAACTGCCTAACACTCGAACTGGAAGCCATGTTAATCTTGGACTACATTGGCCACCGTAGGAGTTAAAACGAAATCGGAATTGAGAGGAACAGAAACTAATATTCACTGGATGGTCATTTACCTTTTCACCCCTAGATGGGGGTAAAAATCACACAGTGTAGCTTTAAGTAAAAGTAAAAATATGAGCCACCTTAAATGTGAAAACTCATAAAATTGACCATATTTTTCATATTTTCCAATTTCACCAAATTTTTTTCAGTGAAAACTGTGACAACTGCACTGTAAAAAATTCACCCGTATATTTACAGTAAAGAACTGGCAGCTGTGGTTCCAGCGCTTTACCGTAATTTTACAGTATCAACAATGCTGTAATTTTACAGTACAGTACTGGCAGCTGTGGTTCCAGCCCTTTACCGTAATTTTACGGTTTCAACTATGCTGTAATTTCACAGTAAAGTACTGGCAGCTGTGGTTCCAGCCCTTTACCGTAATTTTACGGTTTCAACAATGCTGTAATTTCACAGTAAAGAACTGGCAGCTGTGGTTCCAGCCCTTTACCGTAAGTTTACAGTTTTTAATTTTACGGCTGTGCTGTAATTTCACAAAGTCAAAAATGGTCACTCAATGGAAAAAATAAAGACCAAATAGATTATGGTACAGTACATTGTTTGCCATTTATTTAAAACAGGTTACAGGTTTTAACAATACATTAACAGTATTTAAGGAAAAAAAGTCACAGAAAATACATTTTAAAATTCAATGAGAGAAACCAGTAGGCAAAAACAAAAACCTTACAAAGAGGCAAAAAAAAAACAAAAAAAAACGAACAAACAAAAAACTAAAACCAGCCAACATATCACATCGGCAACCAGGCCAGAGAGGAAGTCTGGGTCTGAGAGGAAAACATTGAGAACCAATGGAAGAAAAATCCTTGATAGAGGCAAAAAAAAAAAAAAAAAACTGCCAAAACATCCCAAACCTGATTTTGAAAGATCTGGCCTGAGAGGAAGTCCGGATCTGCGAGGACATAATCACGAGAACCAATGGGTGAAAAAACGTAAGAGGAGGCAAAAAACAGCCAACACGTCCCACATCAGCTTTTGACACATCTGGTCTGAGAGGAAATCCAGGTCTGAGAGGAAAAAAAAATCAAGAAAATATTAGTAGTAAAATAAAGCACATGGCAAAAACTAGTGATCACACTCTGTGAACACTTTTAAAAGAGACAATAAAATTATCAAGTTAAAGGGATAGTTCACCCAAAAATGAAAATTCTTTCATCATTTACTCACCCTCAATTTGTTCCAAACCTCTATGTGTTTATTTGTTCTGCTGAACACAAAGGAAGATATTTGGAAGAAAACAGATCTCAATCCCCACTGACTTCCATAGTAGGAAAAAATACATACTATGGTAGTCAATGGGGATTGAGATCTGTTTTCTTTCAAATATCTTCCTTTGTGTTCAGCAGAACAAATAAACACATAGAGGTTTGGAACAACTTGAGGGCAAGTAAACGATGATAGAATTTTCATTTTTGGGTGAACTATCCCTTTAATGTACTTAACTAATCTTAGTTAACTAATTCTTTTGACACTTAAAAAACAACACAACGACCCCAGTGGATGAATGAATGTCTTCTGAATCTGAAGCCAAACGATAGATCAGATGTATGTAATAAAAATATTAATATTTTTAACTCATTTTATTTTTGTGTAAGAAAAAACAAAAAAAATGTAACTAAATGAACTATAAATCATTACTTCTGATCTACTGTCATAAGACTGTACATCAGGGAAATGGTAACGTGATGCAAGTCAATTGTGAAGCTAATGCTAAGTGTCAGTGACCCTGTTCTGTTACTTCTCGAATAGCAATGCATTTACAAATGATAATGCATGATTGTGCACAAAGTTTGCAAGTATACATGGCGTGAAACTCACCAAAGATTAGGGCAAGCTGTCTCAGTAAAACATTTACATCAAGTGAATGATTCCTAGGACAAAAAGAAGAAAATAATTATTTCGTTATCTTTAATAAGCGAAGAAATTCGACGTCACAGCACGGAGAACAACATTGAATAGTGAAATGCCTCAGCTGTTGAGAACTGTCTGTCTGACTCTGCAAAAACGTGTTTCGCGCCGTCAAGAATATCCGTCTCGTTCTCTTACGAGAGTATCTCTCGTACTGCGTAATATCTTACGCTATGGGGAAAACTCTTTTCCACGAGATATTGAAGCCAAAAATTATCCTTAATTTTTTATTAATGTAAAACGCTTTGCGGCAGCAAGCAGACATAGGCGAGACAGCTCGCGCGCCTATTGGCTGCCCTGCGGCAACAGCAGCAGCCTATCGAGAGTGGCTCTGCGTGACGTCACGACGAATGGGGGCCTTTCGCGCCCATATAGTCACGTCCCGCCAGAAAGGGCGTGGTCTCGCCCTATAACCAGGCTCGATAGCTGCTCTTACGTTGATTTTCATCTCTTCAGCGAAGCCTCACGCATCGCTGGATCCAGAGTGAGAAGCCGCGCCGTCGACCTGTAGCCTTCAGCGGGACGTGCCATTGAGCCTGGAGTCGCTGGCCTCGCCGCCTTCAGCCGCCGTACCTGCTGTGCTTTCCGGCGTTATATCCTTTCCTCTGCATAGAGTGTGTGTGTGTGCTTGCATATCTGCTTTTTTCCCACCCCCTCTAAAAGAGCGGCGTCTTTTTAAAGATGCCTTCCTGCGGTTCTTGCCGAGCCCCACTCAGCGACGAGGACCGACATGTCATCTGCGTGTCCTGCCTGGGTGAGGATCACGCGGGACATCGCGCTCGCTGACGGCGGATGCCATCATTGTGAACGCTTGCCTATGGTGACTCTGCGGACTCGCCTAGCTTCGTTCTCCGAGCCCGCATCCCAGCCCGCCGTGATGCCGCGCCGCAAGAAGCGCCGCGCCCAGCGCGCGCCCGAGCTATTTCCAGCCCGCCAAAGCTCGCCGGTTCGCCCGCCAGCTTCGCCGGCTTCGCTCGAGTCGCTCCCAGACGGACAGCGGCCGCCGTCTGCCGCCGCGTCCGCACTTGAGCTCGACGAACTTACCGGAGACGGCATTGAAACTGAGCCGATGCGTCCGCTCTCTCAAGCCGTGGATTACATCGGCCTCGACTGAAAGGCGCTCGCGCAACTAACGCGCAATAGGCTGGACGGACGCTTTCTCGGGAAAGACGAAGCTCCGTCACAGTCGAGACCCGCGCCTTTCCCCCCTGAATGGTGAGAGACATTTGTGGTTAACGCTATCCGAGATGACGGAAGCCGAGCGCTCCGTGTTCCTCGACGTTCTCGCTCTGCTGGACGCCGCCCCCCTCAGCGCGGGCCCCGGCCGAGGATTGAGATAAAGCCCGAGGTCTCAAGGCCTTCCTAGTCTCTCTAGGAAAGCGACGGTGTTCAGTTCCCGCTGCGGCCGGATTTACACCAAAACTTCTCGCTCGTTCAGTTCCAAGCAATGTGACTGTTCCAGTGTATTTCGCAGTGAGCAAGCTGGTTCCACAGCCCGCTTGCCTGCGCACAAAGGCCGTCGTTTCGGCTAACTAGCAGCGCCGCCAGGCCCGAGATCAAACACCGCGCTCTCGCTCTGCTGGACGCCGCCCCCCTCAGCGCGGGCCCCGGCCGAGGATTGAGGTAAAGCCCGAGGTCTCAAGGCCTTCCTAGTCTCTCTAGGAAAGTGACGGTGTTCAGATCCCGCTGCGGCCGGATTTCCACCAAAACTTCTCGCTCGTGCAGTGAAGCAGCCGGTGTCTCAGCCCGCTTGCCTGCGCACAAAAGCCGTTTCTATGGCTACCCAGATAAATCCAATAAAGAGTGCATTTTCTGGTGTTCCGGCCACGGCCGTTGGTGTTATGAGTGTTGTAAGAATGCCCACGTCCCAGTGCCCATTCCCACACCCAGACACAGCCCGCCACGGTGCAGGGCTAGCACAAATAAAACCAACTCATGTTGGTTTGCAGAAAATGTAGTGAACGCGCCCATACATGCCCGCTTACACTACACTATGCGTGTCCCTTGGTTTCTGTAAAAACGAAACTAACACACATTTAGTCGGCGCGAGCCGACAGTGTTCTCAGTGCAGTAAATGTGCCCGCTGTCCCGCATTTCCTCACTGACACGCCGAATCCCACGGGATTCACCCCCGCTCGCTTTCTATGCACAACCCGTCACAGAGAAGCTGAGCGCGGCCAGGCTGCCCGCTGTGATTAGCGCGCACCTCGCACGCTGTGAACACAGCGTTGATTCAGTCGGCGCGAGCCGAGTGTTCTCCGTGCAGAAAATGTGCCCGCTGTCTCGCGCCCAGCATTTCTCACAGACACTCCGAATCTCACGGGATTCGCCCCCGCTCGTTTTCTCTGCACAACCCGTCACAGAGAAGCTGAGCGCGGCCAGGCTGCCAGCTGTGATCAGCGCGCGCCTCGCACGCTGTAAACACAGCAGTGATTTAGTCGGCGCGAGCTGACAGTATTCTCAGTGTAGTAAATGTGCCCGCATTTAGTAAATGTGCCCACATTCCCTCACACGCGCCGAATCCCACAGGATTCGCCCCGCTCGCTTTCTCTGCGCGTCCCGCCATAGAGAAGCTGAGCGCGGCCAGGCTGCCCGCTGTGATCAGCGCGCCCCCCGCCTCGAACGCTGTAAACACGGTGTTGTGTTCCCAGTACACAGGGGCTCTCGAGCCGCCGTCCTGCCGCGGCCAGAGCCCAGATTTCATTCTACCCCTAGCTATTCACGCAGATGCGTGGTCAAGGCTTCCCGGGGTATCAGAATGGGTGTTGAACACTATAACGAGAGGCTGTTCGCTACAGTTCGCTCGACGCCCCCGCCGTTATACGGCGCGAGTCGAAACTACGGTGTAAAGCGAAGTGTTTCATCTACTTCGAGCCGAGATAGCGAAACTACTGAGAAAAGGGGCTATAGAACCTCTATCTCAGGGCGAAGGGGGCTTATACAGCAGATATTTTCTGGTACCGAAAAAAAGATGGTGGGCTCAGACCCATTCTAGATCTGCGACTGCTGAACAGAACGCTCGTGAAGCGCCAGTTCAGAATGCTTACGACCAGGAAATCCTCGCGCAAGTGCGCCAAGGAGACTGGTTCGTGTCAATAGATCTGAAAGACGCCTATTTTCAAATACAAATAGCGTCCCATCACAGGCGATTCTTGAGATTCGCCTTCGAGGGCCAGGCATATCAATACACAGTCCTGCCGTTCGGCCTGTCCATAGCACCCCGTACGTTCACGTAGTGCATGGACGCGGCCCTCGCCCCCCTGAGACTTCGGGGCATGCGAGTTTTGAACTACTTGGACGATTGGCTGATTCTAGCTCGTTCACGAACGGAGCTCATAGAACACAGGGCCGCATTACTCGAGCACCTCGAGGAGCTGGGCCTTACAGTCAATTGGGCGAAAAGCTCACTGCTCCCCAGTCGGAGAATTTCCTTTCTGGGAACAGTGTTAGACTCGCTATCCATGACAGCACGCCTGTCACCGGAGCGCGGATTGAATATTCAGCACGTCGCGAGATCCTTCCGCCACGGCTCTATAGTCCCGCTCAGAAGGTTTCAGAAAATGCTGGGTCTGATGGCCACAGCAGCCTCCGTACTCCAGTTGGGCCTGCTCCGCATGCGCCCACTGCAGCTATGGCTAAAAGCACGAGTTCCCCCCAGGGCGTGGACCGCAGGTCTATTTCGCCTCAGGGTCGACCTTCAGTGCATTTCGGCTCTGAAACCATGGAAAGCAACCGACTGGTATCAGTCAGGTGTGAGTCTGGGGATCCCCTCGAGTGTGAAGGTGGTGTCTACGGACACCTCCACTTCGGGGTGGGGAGCGCTGCTCGAGGGCAGACCGCTAGCTGGCCTATGGTCAGCGCGGGAGAAGCTCCTTCACATAAACTGCTTGGAATTAATAGCAGTCGACAAAGCGCTAAGGCGCTTCTGTCCCCAGATAATAGGCCACCACGTATTGGTCCGGTCGGACAACATGTCAGTGGTGGCGTACATAAATCGCCAGGGCGGCGTCAGGTCCCGAAACCTTTACAGGCTGACGGAACGCCTCCTGGTCTGGGCTCAGCACAACCTGCTCTCGCTGAGAGCGGCGCATGTGCCTGGTCACCTAAATGTGGGGCCAGACAGGCTGTCCAGAAATAACGTCCCAGCAGGAGAATGGTCTCTGCACACGCAGACGATCCAGCTGCTGTGGGAAACGTTTGGCAAAGCGCAGGTGGACCTGTTCGCGTCCCAAGAAAACGCTCACTGCCCGAGATTCTTCTCGAAAAGCCGGGACGCGCTGGCCCATGTTTGGCCCCGCCGCCCCCTATATGCTTTTCCCCCTGTCTCACTCCTGCCTCAGGTGTTGGAGCGAATCAGGAGGGAGGGATGCCCAGTGCTACTCATAGCTCCGCTCTGGACAAACCAGTCGTGGTTCCCTGTCCTGATGCAGCTGACCAGCGCTGCCCCATGGCCTTTACCGTTGAGGAGAGACCTCCTCTCTCAGGCGGAAGGCTCGATTTGGCATCCTCGCCCGGATTTGTGGTCCCTGCACGCATGGGCCATCAACGGGTACCCGCTGACCTCCCAGAGGGAGTGTTAAACACGATCGCGCAGGCTAGAGCCCCGTCTACCAGACGGCTCTACTCCTCGAAGTGGTCTGTGTTCTCTGCTTGGTGTCAAGCGCAGGGCTTTTCACCTGTAGACTGCGGGGTTACGGAAGTGCTTTCCTTCCTTCAGGAGCTACTGGATAAGGGCAGGTCCCCTTCCACGCTCAAAGTATACGTGGCGGCCATAGCAACGTTTGCAAAACCGGTGTCTGGCCAGTCACTAGGAAAGAGCGACTTAGTCGTGCGTTTCCTTAGAGGAGCTCGGAGGCTAAACCCTCCCAGGCCCCCTTCAGTCCCGACATGGGACCTTTCCACGGTCTTGGAGGCCATGAAAGGTGCCCCATTCGAGCCAATCCAGTCGTCAGACATGAAACACTTGTCTTTCAAGACAGCGTTTCTTATGGCTCTCGCTTCAGTGAAGCGCGTAGGGGACTTGCAAGCGCTCTCAGTAAGCGCGTCATGCATGGAGTTTGGACCTAATGACTCAAAGGTCATACTCAAACCGAAGCACGGCTATGTGCCGAAATCCCTCAACACACCGTTCAGGGCCCAGGTGATTTCCCTGTCTGCCCTTCCGGTTCTCAATGAGGAGAAGGACGCGAGTCTCCTTTGCCCTGTCAGGGCACTAAGGGCTTATGTGTCCCGCTCGTCTGGTTTCAGACAG
The DNA here is from genome assembly GCA_036326025.1 of Chrosomus eos. Taxonomy (NCBI): domain Eukaryota; kingdom Metazoa; phylum Chordata; class Actinopteri; order Cypriniformes; family Leuciscidae; genus Chrosomus; species Chrosomus eos. The sequence goes on from CM070834.1 coordinate 23,691,985, forward strand.
ACTGAGCAGCTTTTCGTTTCGTTGGCGGCCGTGCTAAGGGACTTGCCGCTTCGAAACAGAGCCTATCCAGATGGATAGTCGGTGCCATAGCGCTGGCTTACACTTCTAAGGGCCTACAGTGCCCTTTGGGTGTTAGAGCACACTCCACAAGAGGCATGGCCTCCTCGTGGGCATGGTCTAGCGGGGTTACCCTGCAAGATATTTGTATGGCCGCGGGCTGGGCCTCGCCGTCTACATTTATAAAATACTATAACTTGGAGGTTCCCGCCTTACAAGCTAAGCTTTTGGCGGTATAAAATTCAGTGCTATCTGCCCGCTGTGCGGCTCGGATACTGAGTTTGACCTGCGTATTGCTCACTGACCGGTACAGCAGCTCATTAAAATGTTGACACACTTGTGGCCACCCAGTTCAGGCTGAATGTTCACCCTGACGGTATGGTCTATTTGTCACATGATTAGCTCCTTTCGGATGCTATTTACAGGGAATGATGCTTCTAGCCTCTCTTCCCTCACTCTCTGTGAGTGTATGGTGATTATGCACTATATGCGCCCCGGGCTTCGGCCCCTGGGACTTTGGTGTTGGATCCCTACCAGCACGGCGTGTTGCATTGTGTTCCCCATAGCGTAAGATATTACGCAGTACGAGAGATACTCTCGTAAGAGAACGTACTCGGTTACTAACGTAACCTCGGTTCTCTCTAGAGAGGGAACGAGTACTGCGTATCTTGCCGTGCTTGGAATACGCTCTGGTTCGCTTCGGCGATGAAAACCAACGTAAGAGCAGCTATCGAGCCTGGTTATAGGGCGAGACCACGCCCTTTCTGGCGGGACGTGACTATATGGGCGCGAAAGGCCCCCATTCGTCGTGACGTCACGCAGAGCCACTCTCGATAGGCTGCTGCTGTTGCCGCAGGGCAGCCAATAGGCGCGCGAGCTGTCTCGCCTATGTCTGCTTGCTGCCGCAAAGCGTTTTACATTAATAAAAAATTAAGGATAATTTTTGGCTTCAATATCTCGTGGAAAAGAGTTTTCCCCATAGCGTAAGATATTACGCAGTACTCGTTCCCTCTCTAGAGAGAACCGAGGTTACGTTAGTAACCGAGTACGTTTTTAAAAAAACTGATGTCAATTTTGCTTTGGGAATTTTAACAGCTTTACATTATTTGCATGGAAACTAAACAAATTAATCACTACATTTTAATTACTACAATGGATCTGTATATTTCGAGTAGTTTTGTAATTATTCTCCATCTTATGTGCATGATTTTATTCGAATTGATGCATCTGGTAAGATTCGCGTCGTGTAACTTAACGTTACTGAATCACAAATTCATGTAAATCGAGTTAAGGGTTAGGCTAGCCTACTACAAAAAGAAAGCCCAACTAATTTCTAAATGGTAACTTAACTTTAACCAAGCAAAGAAGTCGCAGTAATAATCGCATAGTAATCGGAGCTCAGAGAGCATTCACTAGCAGGCGAAAGTCCTCAACCGTTGAGAGCTCTGTCTCCAAAACGCGATTCGCGCTCAGTAACTTAGCACATGCAGTCAAAAATACCTCGTGAAAAAGACGATTTTACAGGTTGGGATTAACATAATGGAATAACAGCAAAGAAATAAACTTACCTTGAACAGTGTCCTTCTTTAAAACAGCCCAGAGGATGTTGTGTTGTTGCGAAACAATTCTGCTGCTTTCTGTTCGAAAATAGACCGCGTTGAAGATGCCCCGCCCCCACGTGCTATTTTTTACAGTCCAAGACTGTTTTTTTCCAGGAACAAACTGGTTTACACATAAATGCTGTAAATTTACGGCAAGTAATTAATTTATGGAACATATACTGTAAATTTACAGGATTAAACTGTTTATTGAAATAACAGTATTTTACTGTTGGAAATTGGCTGTATTTTTACAGCAATTTTTAACAGTGTGTGGTTGCCATAATTTACTATAAATGTAACAGGACATTTTTCACAGTGTAGGAAGCAGAATATTATGAAGATTTCGAGCTGGGCTCATTTAGTAACTAAGCATTTGCGCAAAAGCCTGTGTTTATCTTTCTTCTCTGCTCGCAGTGGTAAGGCCTTACAACTCCATGGGACCTCTGCGCAGATGTGCCGTAGCACCAATGAACTGTATATATTCCAATCTACACTGATATAACACTGCTAGCATCGTAACTGAGTAACCAGCACCAGCTTGTGTAAATAAATCATCTGAAAACAGCTCTAATATCCCTTTTATCCAGCTTAATCCAAGAAAACTTTACAAGTAGGTCAACCACATAAATGCACCGCCTGCAGGCCTACCATCCGACTGTGTGTCAACAGCATATACACGCGGCCCAATGCAGTCTGACCCAGTAAGTCATGATAGCCGTCTGTCTGCATCACACTTTCTTTAGCAGACAGGTCAGATTTAGAAACGTGAAAATGTTTAAAAAAAATGATACACATTCCACTGTCTGGACTTCATGGGTCTCTAAACGCAAACACATTCATTTTTGCACACCTGGAGACACACGACACGCTTCACCTTGACCATAGAGAGAGGAAGAGAGAGTGAGAAATAAAACACGATAAACACACACACACTAGAGTACATGACTGTATCTTACCACACGTTAGTACACTTTAAAAAAGTGCATTTTGTCAAATGAAAACTTTTACATCCATATTATTTGTACATTTTACATAATTTATTCCATATCTTCTTTTGTCATGCTGTAAAGTACACTTATTTTGATGAGTTGGTTCAAATACTAAAACACAAGTAAAGCATTTAATTATAGTTTGAACTGTTAGTTCAATTTAGTGTCAATCAAAATTAAGTGAATATATTGTTAATGTTGCAGCTGTAAAATTGCAGCTTCTTCCATACAAATATCTAATTATAAATATATTTAAATACATGACACAGAAGTTTCAATATAAATGTTTGCCATAAATGCTTGTAAGTATATTGAGCAATGCACTCTAAGGTTTAACTAACTGCATTTATATACAACTATAAATTTCAGTTAACACGCAAATAAGTGTCTGAAGACATTACATTCAGTTTGCACGTAAGCATATTCTTTTATTGTATATTATTTCAATAATAACTACTCTTTTTACAAGTATGCTGAAGTGTAACCAAGCATCTTCAGTGAATGCAAAATGCTGTGCAGAAAAAGAAACCTAAAAAACAACAAAACGTCAGGTAGTTCATTGAAAATGCTTTGGACAAAAATGTTTATTTACATGGAAGAGATTTTAACACATCTAGTTTGGACACAGTGTCAGACAGTAGATTGAAAAAAAACTTGATTAAAGCAAAAAGAGATGCAATAAAATATGAATAATCTGACATTGCGTAATAAAAGTCAGAAAATGAACATCACATTTCTTTGTGAACCAAAGTTGTTGTGGTAGATGTTAACAAGCTGAGAAGGGAGAGTTTTTGAAGCGTCTATTAAACTCTGGGCAGAATAATTGAGAGCAGATTGTGTCAAAAAAAGGACTCAGTGTAGCTGAAATCACCAGAGATTCCTCGGAGAATTAAAAACAATTATACAAGTATCTAATTTTCACTGCGAGCCTTAGTGCTCAATTCAGATTTTTAGCTCAGATCTGATTTTTTAGTACAGCTGCTCACATTGGGGCTGTTTACACCTGGCCACTTCATGCGTTTTCTGTGATCGGATAGCTATCCGATCGTGAAAAGACCAGGTGTAAATGCCCTCCGAAACGCATTCGAGACGGATTTGAATCCGATCGCTCAAACCACATCATGAGGTGGTCTGGGCCGCATTCCATACAAAACTGGACAAGTGTAAATGCATCTGGTTGTTGAAACCACATATGTAAATTTTACTCTTCCCAAAAATGAAAAAAAAAAAAATGTGTGAGAGCGTGTTATAGGCTATATGTCATGTTATAGTCAGATATGACGACGCTACTGCAAACACTACCGCAGATGAGCAGCAGTTGAGCGTCTATTCCTCAAGTCATGACCGTACGTGCAAACTATCGCAAATCAAAGTGAAAGTAAGTCGCAGACGCTTAACACACAATCATCTTCATTAAAAGTAAAGAAATGAAATGATCTTACCAGGGCTGTTGCCGCTCTCTCTTATTGCTGTCTTTGATATTGAAATTAGCCGATGAACAATAAAATGCAGCTCATATCTGTTGCTTTCGGTGACGTGCACTCCTTTAAATCTGCATATAGCGCGGGAATTGAAGATCGGATTTATATCCGTTTCGCAAAAACACATTTATGTGACCAGGTGTAAATGGAATCGTTTTGATAAATCGGATATCTATCCGATCTGAGAAAACGCATGAAGTGGCCAGGTGTAAACAGCCCCATTGTTGTTTTAAATGTGGCCAATATCAGATTCCATTTTGGTCTGTGTACACTGAAACGCAACCCCAGAGTTTTCAAACTAAAACGGGGTCTGCAGCATTTCCAAAAGTCTCCGTTTTCGAGGGTCGAATGCCAGGTCTAACCGTATAGCTAAAGCTATGCATTTTAAAAAATGAAAACGCACTGGTGTAAGTAGCATTGTCACATATGAGCAAAAAAATCTGATTGATTAAGGCCACATTTACCAGCAGTCTGAAGTCTGAACGTGAGCATACAATGTGATGAATGACACAAAAACATTCAAAATTATTCGTAATGTATTATTTTGGAATCTGAACAATTAAAGAATCAACAAAGCCTCTGGATAACAATAAAATGACAGATCACCACAGTATGATATTGTGGACAGTGTGTCCTAAAGATTCATCTCTTCATTTGGACTTCATTTGATGATATTTAGGTATCATCTGTTGCCTTTCTTACGTAGGTCAAATCTCATGTGTTGAACGACTATCTGAAGTCCGCCTTTAATTAGTCACAATTCATTTCAGTTAATACACATCAAGCTCTTCCTGTTTGTGTTTGTATGTGTCAGAGCTGAAAGGCCCTGGATACGTCTGTCAGTCATCGGCCCTGATATCCTCTCACCTCTGCTGACACAAAGACCTTCTCCCAGCACCCATTCCAGGCAGGGTCATGACCTCTGTACCTCCTGACCTGAGATCTGAGAGGTTGAATGACAGAGATGCTCCTTGGAGAGCAAAAAGATCACTGGTGCTCCACTAACAAGCCATAGCGAATCACTCAAAGTAGTACCCACATCTGCTGGGTCTTATATATGTGCATGTATTATAACTATTTTCTATTTTAATATATTTTAAATGTAATTTCTCCTGTGATGTCAAAGCTGAATTTTCAGCATCATTACTCAAGTCTTCAGAGTCACATGATCCTTCAGAAATCATTATATGCTGCTTTGCTGCTCAAGAAACTTTTCTTATTATTATCATGTTGAAAACAGTTGCTCTGCAGTTGTGCAGAATAACAATTGTGACTATTTTTGTGGAAACCGAGATACATTTTATACATGCTTTGATGAAAAGCATTTATTTGAAATGGATTTTTTTTAAACAATGTAAAAGTCTTCACTGATACTTTTGATCAATGTAATGCATCCTTGCTGAATAAAAGTATTAATAAATAAAAAAAAATAAAAAACTCACCCCAAACTTTTGATTGATGGTGTACATTATAATATTGTGATGCTTAAATTAACTTAGAATATTCTATATATTATATAATTATACCATCTAACATGTATCATTATTGTCCATAATAATTATCAGCATCAGCCAGAATTTTTATATTTAATATCCCTGGTTTGCTCATAATGCAGAGATGTGTGTTATAACAAGTCACAAATATCAACCTTCACTAAATCTCAGAATCAGTCGGTAAGTTCCCTTCCTCATAACTTTCTTAACCCGCTTGTAAACGCTCGGGTCAGAGGTGAGACCCAGGTCTGCCATCTTCAATGACGTTAAGTGTCCAGCAAGTGCAGGTGATTTATACGGCCAGAATTTAGTAGCAAAACGTTCAGCTGCACTGGTCTTCGTCAGGGTCATTCATGCTGACCTCTGCTCTCTAGTTGTACCTCCACCCAAAAAACCCCACCGCTGGCTTCACTCACCACCCCGCCGGCCGGCCGGCCACACATGAGGCTCTGCAGGCTCAACAATGAGCATTTGCAGAAAGTGCAGCTTCACACACATTCCCCAGTTAGCCAGTCAGTGCTGGGCTCCAGCGGGATATCAAACACGGGGAGAAAAATCAGCACATTCTGAAGTGGGGAATTCAAGATTAAAAATAGATGTGTTTGGCTTCTCAGAGCCCATTGAATTGGAGATCACAACTAAAATGGTCTGTTCCCCAGATTGCTTATCATAACAGAAAGCAGGGCCCGTTTTTCTTTACAGCATATCATTATTACATAAGCACATGGTCAGACTATTAGAAGAGATGACTCTTGTGGTGCCTGTGGTCCGTGATGAATCCTGACAAGGCGACTCACTGGTAGAAAAACGTTGAGAATAATAAGTCTTTGTGACTAACAGCATATATTTATCTTCGAGTGTTCATCATTTGGGGTTGACTGCAGTGAGGGAGGGAAGCTATGAAGAGTTTGGCCAGGCACTAATAGATGCATTCTTCACTACTATTTTTCATGTTGCATTCTGAAAAGGTCAATGTTTCTAAAAAGCCTGAGGGTTAGTACAAGTCAATCTAAGTACGAGAAAGAGACCATACAATGAGTCTGATATCAAACAGACAGTGTGGTGAATGGTTTAAACTCAGAGATGGTAATGGATACGAAGAAGTGAATCATGAACAGACACCACATGGAGTCCGCAACTGCCGAAACTCAGCAAATTTCTCTAGAACTGTAACTCCTGTTAGCTATTGATTGATTGATTGATTGATTGATGAATACTTCATTCATCCCTTTTAGGAAATTCAAGCATCCAATAGCTCACAAAACACATAACAATTGACCGTTCGCAAAGAACCGCAGTGAAAAATAAACAGCGGAGCAAAGAGGAAACTAACAACGTGCTGACAGACAGGACAGAGCAGGTTAATTTTGATATGAAACAAAGTCTCAACTTTCAAATTTGGTCATTTTTTTTTAGAAATTAAAACAATAAATACCGTTTTGTGGCTCTGTGTTGTGACAGATCGCTGTAGCGCCTCGTGAACTGATCATCTCTTCCTTATAGTTAATGTATAACATCAAATAACCACAAATGAACATCAGAAGGAATGTTGTTTCAACATGGAAAGTACACAGTCAGTACACACCGTTTTTCAAGTTGAAATCCACAGACGTTAATCTATTAACTCTTCTGACTGCTTTGTCGGACAAAATGGCGGATTTTGCGGATGGCGGATTATGATTGGTCAGATTACCTGTCAATCAAACTCCGAAGGGTGAATTACAAACAGGAAAATCACACAAACACCAAATTCTAATAATAAATAAATCAGCCACAAAAACCAAATTAGAAAATTACTATACAGACTAAAATATTGTGCATGGTCCCTAAATAATAAAAATGAATTGCTCAAAAAAATAAATACCAAAACAGACCAGACCATCCCATATGATTTTTACCAATTATTTACCCTTGGCCTAATTTGGTTATGCCTTAAATGACCAATAATAAGCTAACATAACTTAGTTTTCATTTTAAGCAAAAATATACATAAAATACACACGTATGGTCCAATTCATGCCCAAATGACTCTTACAAGACTGTTCTTTTTGAGTCAAAAACATCATTGAGGCATCATTTTTGAACCAATTTACTTTCATGAGTCGGTTATTTTAATGACTACTTAAAGATAAGTTACAGTGAGGTCACATTTATCGCTGTCCGGCAAATGTTAATGTGTGAAAACCAGTCATTTCAATAAAAATACACACAATCTGGAAATTCACGTAAGGGAGAAAGATTTTGCAATGTGTTCAAGTTGATGAAACTGATTTGTCACGTTGAGAAACAGATACCTACTCTGTTTAAATGTGATTTCTGTGTGAGCTGTGCTAGACCTTATTTGATAATAGACCTTTTTTGCCTGCAATATATATAAAGTGTCACCAAATGGGCATTATAACTGAATTGTGCGTTAATAAATTCAATCGAAACAAATCAAAATGGAACACAATCAAATCTTACTGTGCGGAGAGAGTCGAATTGTAAAATCTGTATTGATTCCCAGATTTAGTGAGTTCCAAGGCCAATTGAAAATGATCACTATTTTCTTTCTGTATTATTTTTGCAGAGGATGAAAGAGTCTCCTAAATACTCCTCACTTATTCAAATGATCAAGGCTTCTTTAAATAGGTGTGCCGTAATTCATGCTCGTGTTATGACCCATGTTTCGCAGTTCCAGTTCGGTTGAGAGACCACAGGAACTCTGTGTTTGCTCTCAACTGCACTGCACAAAAGGGGAAGAGGAGTCAGAAGTCAGGAAAACAAAGTTCTCCCCTCTTGATGGATGGCGGTGGACCAATAACTGCAAGCATCATCTCTTCATTCAACGGCTGCACCTCAGGAGATCAATTCATCTAAAAAACAGCTTGTGTATTTTCCTACAGCAATAACACATGAGCTGTTTTAAGTAATAGCCGTGTAAATCCCATCTTCACTGGAATGAGATCTAATGGAAAGAAGTAACCCTTATCACTCATTCGGTCAGGAGGCATGCCAAATAACATCTCTCATCCTTGACATGCCGGGAAGAAGGGAGAGCCTTGCTCACTGGATTGGACATGTAATAAAGGATTGTCTTTTTTATTTGGGATTTCTTGATTTCCCACTGGACCGAGTCAATGTTGACAGAGAAAGCAGCCAGGACTGATGCCACGGGGTCCGTGGAGGAAATTGCAGAGAATCCCTGGGAGATTAACTCGTGCTCAGTCCCCGGGAGTCCTGGAGAGGAGCTGTGTCACAGCCTTCCAGACGGAAAAACACACTATATGAAAAATGGACATGACAGTGTATAAATGAAGCTTTCCACATCACTCAGCTCGGCTGACACAGGCTCCCCAGGTCCCCTGTTTTCTCGCGTAATGTGTCTTATCACGTAAACCGTGAGGATTGTCGGAGCTGACGTCTGATTATGTTTATGCTGCCTTCTTTCCCATTAAAACAGACTTTTACACCAAATACAACAGGACATAGCTATAAATCTAAAGGATTACATAGTGCTTGGCCCTAGTTTGTGACCTCTGATGTTTTTTGCACTGTTCTAATCTGTCTTTCTCGCTCTCCTTTCTCCGTTTACATCACAGCAGAGAACACTTCTGTGCATTGGGAAACTGTGAAGAGATGGAGTGCAGGACGTTCTCAGTTTCACAAGACCAAAGTTTAATGTCTTTATATACAACGTAAATTCCAAAAGCACGCCATCAGCATTTCCTATAAAATCCAAGCGCAAAACAAGGCACAACATTATGTTGTAGTGTAGGGGTGCAAAACATACAGCCGGCAGGCGAACATCACAGCCCGGCTGGTCAATCCATGTGGCCAACAGGCCAAGTAGATCAAATTGAATGCAGTTGCAGAATTACCCCAAAATGAAAATGAAAAAATGAAAATGATCCCATAATTTGATCACCCTCAAGCCATCCTAGGTGTATAACTTTCTTTTTTTCAGCCAAACACAATCAGAGTTACACTAAAAAATATCCTGGCTCTTCCAAGCTTTATAATGGCAGTGATTAGAGCCTGAGATTTTGAAGCTCCAAAAAGCGCATCCATCCATCATAAAAGTAATCCATATGACTCCAGGGGTTTAATAAAGACCGTTAAAGGCTTTCTGTCACAATAACGTTAGTTTGGACTTGTTGTGTTTGGTCTTAAGGGCCGCACAGACCGGGATGAATATCGGCGTGCGTTATTCGCCAGCGTTTTTCAACGCGTTTTTTGTGTTCACACCCAAGCGATTTTTCGCTGACGATGAGCTGAGTGAACATGCAAATTCATTCCCTGACATTAGATGGCGCTTAATGTAAGCCTATGTACATGAAAGACAATTATGTGAAATGAAACTCACCATTAAGGCCGCTGTCACGTTTGTTATATATAGTTCTTTATGTTCCGACACCAATGAGACCAGCAGCTCTACATTCATCTTCCCTTGCATCTTCCTCATCTTATTTCTTCCCGCCGCTACTTGGCGTAGGCTATGTCTTCTTCGCCGTTACGTATGTGTGCTCGGCAAGACCGTTTTGTGTTTGAGCGCCCCCAAGTTGTGTTACACTGTAACCTCAGAATCTCCAGACATGTGAGCAAAAGCGGCAATCACATTGGTCGGATAGTTATTGACGTGGCACGTCAAACCAAAAAAAACGAACCTGAGGCGTTTTTAAAAAAAATAAGCTTTTACGTGTGGCGTTTTTTGTATCGGTGAGCACACTCACATTGGCGCCCTTTGTTTAGTCACGAGGCATTAAACATATAAAATATTGCGCATGAAATTCGTCCCGGTATGAACAGGCCTTTTGGTTGCGTTTACACTTGGCACATGCGATCACTGTGATCCGATCAAGCAGATCGGATCATAAGCCAATCAGGACATGGTGCATTTACACCTGTCCACATCAAGTGGCTTCTGTATCTGGTTAACAGATCGGATCTCGCATTCCCGCTGAAAAAAAAGAAAAGTAAAAAAAAGGATGACTCTGGTGCAAAGTCGACCTGAAGTGGTGGGTTATCTTTTAAAAACAGTTTTCACATTTTACAAATCTCGCAAAATGAGGAGGATGAAGAGGCTGCAGTCTGCTAGTACTAATAATGTTGATAAATGGCATAATGGAAACGGTACAGACAGAGGTGTAGTGGTAAAAAAAGAGGTGGGTAAACTATCAATTCTGGTGGACCACGACGTGGTCATCCGGTAAGGTGGGCCACTGGCACTGCCTACCGGTGTATGTGTATCCTGATGACATTGCTATAGGGAGGGCTCGACATAAGCGTTTTCATAAGCAATCTGTCATTCACTTGTCCAAGTAAAAAAGTTGCCCGTCCGGATTTTTTTTTTTTGTGTTAATTTATTCTGAAACAATATTCTCATCAGTGTTCAATAGCTTTGATATTTAAATCGGCATATTGTAATATCTGCACCTTTAAAGGGCATTCCCTCCCCAATATTATTAAATGTATGCTTAATCTTTCATTTTAAATTCCTAAATTTGATCAATAAATTCAATTATTTCAAATAATAAGACACTATGGGGCTGTTACCCTAGGTAGGGCGGATCAAATTAAATAATTTACACTGAAAAATTACAATTGCATAAAATAATGTTATGAAATTGATTTCAATTTACATTACATTGGAAAGAATGATACTACTTTTAAACATAACACTAAACCGCCAGTAGGTGGTGGCAGGCGACCGTCTTAACGAGTGAGTCATTGATTCATTCATTCAAACGTTTCGTTCAAACGGCAGATTCATTCAAGTATGAGACAGATGTTTATGAATGGGTCCTTGAATCTTTGACTCAATCGTTTCGTTCAAATTGCTGAATCATTCAGTTATGAAAACTGGTTGAGTGTTCCTGTGAGATGCGCAGTGGTTCTGCTGTGATTTTTGTTTGGAACTATTTTCGCTGCTGAAACGGAACAAAAACAGCCAATATTACATCTAAAATGTAAGTGACTTAATTTTAACTGTTTATTGAACTGTTGTAGGAAATCAATGTCACATTTTCAATCCTGATGGTGTTCAGGAAAATTATTTAGGTTGCTTAACATATGTTAAAAATATAAAAACTCCACATTTAGATTTTTTATAGGCAGTATGTTGTTAACTGAGTGTGTGTGTGTGTGTGTGTGTGTGTGTGTGTGTGTGTGTGTGTGTGTGTGTGTGTGTGTGTGTGTGTGTGTGTGTGTGTGTGTGTGTGGTGTGTGTGTGTGTGTGTGTGCTGCACTCTGTGTGTAGATTTCTCCTCGAGAGGCAGCGCGAGCGTCTTTACCGTCAGTAATAGTCAACAAGACACTGACAGTAATGCAGCGCAATATGAAAGAGTTCGTGTGTTAGGTTTAACAACCTATGAAACTAATAATGAACAATATGAAACTAAAACGACATAAGCTTAATTAAAAATGTCTTAGGAACTACAGGCTATTTAGAGGTGGATTAAACGCAATTTAGAGGTGGATAAACGCACTTTGGAGGTGGGTAAACGCACTTTGGAGGTGGGTAAACGCTATTTCCGAATATTGGGAGGTGCGTAAACGGCGTTTACGTGCGTTTAGCCTCCACTACATCCCTGGGTACAGAGAAACGTATGGGTCCGAGAACGTTGGAAAAATGTGCATTCTTTACAGAAAATTATTGGTTCTGCAACTTTCGGGTGCGAAGGCAAATATTTCAGTATATTTGTGATGAACTTAGCACTCGACTGTAAAGCAAAACCACACAGCTACGTGCAGCAATTCCTGGAGAGAGAAAGGGGGAAAATGACAATGGACGGGGTTTGTGTGAAGTCCACCTGTGAATGCAGACACGATGCATTTACATCACAGCGATCACAATGCGTCCTCGACTACCTCCGAACATGGACACGCTGATCGGATAACAATCCGATCAGAAGCGCGTTTACACTTTCAATGTGTATGTGGACAACATCTGGATACAGGTCGCATGTTAATGCCAAGTGTAAACGCAGCTGACTTAATCATTCATTTGTAGTCATGGACACTAATTCTGTTCAGCTGTGCACTCAATCACCATCATTATCACCTGTAAATATGCTCAGTTCTGTTTCAGTTCAGTGTCCGCTGTCATCTATTGAGGATGTGTTGTATGTTGCTCTGTTCGTTTGGATTACCCGTTGGATTTATTAGATATTACCTAATTGCCTTCATCTTCATGTATGTTTATACAACAAGCCCTTTGACACAATTATAAAAAAAATACACACAATAAATACATAGAATATACTCTAAAAATTTCCTTTAAGAGTTTAACTAATATTTGTATCAGTTATTCTTCATCTTTGTTAGTCTATAGGGAAAACCAGAAGGCAAAACTGAGAGATCCGGATTCAAGAAGGGGTCTAGAAGCAAAGATTGAGCTCTTATTTACAGATATTAATAAATAACTTTCCACACACTCCAAGTTCTCACCCTTAATGAGTCTTTAATTTGCTGGGAAGAATGAGCTTTTGTTCTAAAATCCATAATCATGTCTTTTGTCTTTAGCACCACATGTTAGGATATTGCCTTTTTCTCCCTTTCTAATATTTCCGTTTACACTACTGCAGCATTCTTTCATACACACTGAACTTCAAACTCATCAATGCCGTTTTGTTCTTTCTTGAACTGAACTTTTGGACTGCCATCCTGAACTTGAGCACACAAGCACAGGATAATGTGCTCAGTGTGCGATACCTGTGAGTTGTCTTCGATGCATTACGCCACTTCTGGTTCAGTGTGTGACCTATGAGATTAAATGCATACCGGCCTACTGCACCTTAACCAAGTAATGGTTATGCGTAATAACTGTGTATTGTGAAATAAAAGTATCTTTCAAAGGAATGGAAGGTGGATTCAGAATGCATATTTCAAGAAAAATTAAATGGAGAGCAGAATACTTATTCTGGGAAATAATAAAAAAATTTTTTTAAATGTATCCAAAAAATGTTTTATGCTCCCAGCAAGTATGTGAATTCTATCATTTAAAAAAATATATATAAATAATAAAAATTTGAATTGTAGTGTTTTATTTTGACAAAATAGTTGAATTTTAATATCAGACATTTTATTAGACATAACATGAAAATAATTATCAACTTACTGGTATTGGACAAAATTTCAATATCCCTAACATTTTTTGTTACTGATTCTGGTACTGACTGCTTAATATCCACTTAGTATCCAATGTAAAATCTGCCTAAAGCACAGTTAGGTTAATCTAAACCAAACTGTTTCTAAATTGTGGTGGAGCATTTGTAAACTTTAGGATCAAACTACTAAGCTTCTTCAGAGCCATCAAACACACCACGGTCGATGTAGTATATGCATAATCATCTGGCTGTTCAGTGTGAGATTCCTTTCCAGTGTCTCAGCCACACACAACACACTCTTCTCCACTATGTTTGGTGTATCATTTGTCATCTCTCATGAGCCGTTAGATAACCTAAGCACTGTTTAGACGTAGATTATCAACAATGGTCAAGTGTCAAATGCTGTGTTAATACAGGCTTTATGGAGATTTTCTCAAATAAATGTTTCTAACTAGGATGACCTTCATGTGTTAGTCAGAATTTGTGCCTGTGTTTGTGTGTAAGACAAAAACTGTAGTATGTACACTACCGTTCAAAGGTTTTGAAAAAAATCTCTTCTGCTAACCAAGGCTGCATTTATTTAAACAAAAATATCGTAAAAACAGTAATATTATTACAATTTAAAATAACTTTTTCCTATTTTAATATATGTTCAAATGAAATTTATTTTATGATGGCAAAGCTGAATTATCAGCATCATTACTCCAGTCTTCAGTGTCACATAATCCTTCAGAAATCATTCTAATACGCTGATTTGCTGTTATGCTGTTTAATATTTTTGAGGAAAATATCGAAAATGTTTTAGGATTCTTCGATGAAAACAAAGTTCAAAAGAACAGCATTTATTCAAAATAGATTTGTTTTGTCTTTACTGTCATTTTTTCATCAATTTAATACATTTTTGCTGAATAAAACTATTAATTAAAATCTTACTGACTCCGCAGTGAACACTATGTAGATGGTTGCTATGTCCATGAAAACGTTATGTATATATGCTAATTTTTACACATTATTACTGCATTTCTGAAGGGAAAAAATCCGTTGTGGATGTGTGAGTGCATCATTTAGCTAGATAGTGTCACTAGACAGCTAAAATCCACATTGACTGATTTCTGATTCACAAAACAAAACACTGAACAGCAAAAACATATGTTCATCCTTAAAAAAAACATGACGTGGCAATTTACAAAAAAAAATTATTATGCTAAAATGAGTTATGGAGGAACTGTTATTTGGGGGGGGAAACACATTTATGACATCCCACAACAATGTGCAATGTCAAGTACCGATTAATGCCTAAAAAAATGATTTTATCATCTGCTGTCAATCGGCAGCACTAGCTGACGCTAATGGAAGATAGTAAAAGCCTCTGGTGTGTCACGATGTTGGAATAGACCTCTTCTCGACATATACTTTCCCACAGTGTGCAGTGGCATCATTTCAAGAGGAACTTTCACAGCTGGAGCACTGCTCATTTTAGGTATGCCCTTGTTTAGCAGCGCGAGCCAAGAAGCCATCTCCTAAATAAAAGTGTTGACTGACTCACTGACGCTGTGTGACAGGATGTGTGATTAATTAGAATGAGATCAAGACCATGTTGTAACATCCCTGCCAAATTGTTTTCCTAACAGCAAATGAAATATGATCAGAACGACATCTTTGCGCTGACTATGACAACATTCTCCATGGGACGTTTAGTGTGTTGTGAATGTAGAGACACAAACATGTACCGACTGATTTTCTGATTATTAACGTTCCGTTAAAGGTACATTTTTATCACAACTAGGGAAGCTGTCAATGTTTCTGCCTATAAAAACAATTAATGGTTATGTGTCACAAATGCCACTAAACAATTTCCTTCCAGAAGTAACTTGCAATTTTGTTTCAGCCACAGTCAATAGTTTCTTTTAAATAAGTTATTCTTTTTATTCTTCAAGGATGCCTTACATTAATCAAAAGTGACAGGGTTCACAAAAATATTAAGCAGCACAACTGTTTTCAAAATTGATAATAAATAAGAAATGTTTCTTGAGCACCAAATCAGCATATTAGAATGCTTTCTGAAGGAAATACATATGGGATTGTGTGAAGGAATTTACAGAGAAGCATGGTTTCATTTGAAACAGTTTTGTTTAGAAATGTTAATAATGTATAAGCTCTACCTTGACGTCAGACCTGACTGGTTAAATCCTTATTTGAAAGCGCAACACAGGCTAACTGGAAAAACATACCTGTGGGCAACATTTTTGCAATACGCAAAATATGTACCAATACGTATATCACTGCTGTTTTCAACAGAAATGAACACTAGTGGCAGTAAAACAGAAAGAACTTTTAATCAGTTTGGCTTTAATTTGGCTTTAATCAGAGTTTTGATCACTTAAACCGTTCCATATGTTGGGCTTTTCTGACGTACTAAGCTTGCTCGGTAGCTCAGATGGTACAGCACTGTATATACTTGTGATACGGAGAGCGCAGGTATGAATTCCGTGAAAGACGAGTCACGATAAAAGAGCTCAAAAACAAGCTAAAATGACATGGTTACAATTTCATTTTTGTGTCAAACTTGCTTTTGTTAACACTATCGGGTAGGTTTAGGGTATAGAGTAGATGTATGTTATTTTAAAACGCATTAAGCTTTTAGCGCCATGGACTCACCAGGCATTTCAATTCAGAACTGTGGTGGTACGTACAAACACCAACGTATTAAAACGTTGCCATATTCACGTTTATCTGTCCCGGAAAAAACGAAACGTGCTTTTCAAACGCCATTCACTGGACATATCACTTTTTTCGGAACGTGGACGACGCAACAAATTCATGCGTTTTGCAAAAATGTTGCCACACGTACGTTTTTCCAATGAGCATGGGCTTAAACCTCTCTGCTGACAAATCTCTGCTCATCTGGTGGTAAATATTTTCACAATTAAAGTTGCGGTCAAAAATGACTTGTTTTTGAAGGGTAGAAAGCAATCCTCTTTATACTTTGATATTTACCCTCAAGTCTAAAACTAAAAACAATTTGCTGAGGTTCAAAGAAGATCCAAACCATGCTAATGGACCCTCCTCCAGCCTTTCCCAAGCAATCAATGCCTTGCCCATGATCTTTTATAAGTTTTGAATTATTACAGACAAGGACCCCTGGTGCATCATACCGCTTTGTTTCCTCTCACACTGATTCGTACCACATGTCTTCCAGAGGAAAGACAGAGATGGAGGATAAGAGTTAGCATCCACAGGACCGCCTGCCCTCCAACCTTCTCATCTCGGACATCTCTATTTGCCACGTCAAACGCAGATAAAAGTCTGCCCTCCTAGTGGGTTTAAAGCTTAAAAGATGAATTGTGTAAGCTTCGGACAATTTGTTCGCAAATGAAACCTCTTCAGTGAATGCAGAGCTAATTCAAAAATGCCAAGAGTGTAGAATTTACAAATGGGCTCAAATTAAAAGCACACTACCAAAGGTGCAATCATTTTTCAAATTACTCCTCAGATGACAACACCTCATTTCACCCTTTCCCCCTTCTGTGACCCGTCAAGAAAAGCGAAAGGTCAGAAGTTTTACAGACGTCTAACCACATCCATCTGGACTGACGCTGCCATAACCAGTGATATATGAATGGACACCATAGACTTCACCTGAAGAGTACGGACAATTCAGCATCGCAGACACAGCGAGGGGCATTCCTGCCTGTCTGTCTGCATTTCTCTCTTTAGATTGTCTTGTCATCCTTCACACTCTTTCTAACGGTTTCTTCATGTTTGTGAATGAGTGATGCACCACAATGATTCTGAGATGCAATGTGCAAAATGTTTTTAATCCAATCATACAGTAGAAGCTAAAATCATACCTGATCACACAACGCAAAACACTCAAACTACTGATCGATGAGGACATTTTAAAGCAACACCATGGAACTTTTCCTCTTCGGTCGCCCTACTGGTTGAAAAGGAAATTGTCCATTACCGCTAGGGCTGGGCGATATATCGATATAAAAAATATATCGATATATTTTGAAATGCGATATGGAATTAGACCATATCGCGTATATCGATATAGTTCAAATTTGCGCTGTGATCCTTGCTCCCCGCGCCCCCGCTCCTCCTATTCCACTCTGCGCGCGTGTTTAGGTAGTTATGTTATGTTATGTTATGTTATGTTATGTTATGTTATGAGAGGCGAATCATGACTAACCGTTACTTCAGAAAACCCAGCACAATAGGAACTTTTGTAGTTTTGTAGCACAATAGGAATTTGTTATCAAGTGCAAAAGAAACTAAGAGCATGCAACGCCGTTGTAAATTACACGAAATAAAAGTAATGCAGGTAGCCTGATTTTTTTAATTCTATTCACCAGGAGCAGTTTCCATGTTTCATTAACAGTTATTGTTAGTATTGTGTATTCACCATGGTAACTGTCGTTTCCATATTAACCCCAAAATGCCACTATTTTTCTTTGTGTTTAAAAAATATATATTTTTAAATGACTGTAGTGACTCATACCAACATTAACAAAAACTAGTTTGGGACTGCTATTTAATAGCTTTAGCATAGGCCTAATGTTTATTTATTAGTACTCCTTACTATTAGTCATATTCTTACAATTTATGTTAAGTAAAGGGGAAAAGTAGGCTACTTGTGTTTTTTAACAAATTTTGTGTAAACGTGTTATAATTTGCCTATATATATATATATATATATATATATATATATATATATATATATATATATATATATATATATATATATATATATATATTCGAAGGGAATAATAGGCAATTAATAATTACAATTCGAAGGGAATAATAGGCAATTATGATTTTTGTCATAATCGTGCAGCCCTAAGGTGAAGAAACCTGTTTATTATTTATTTATTTGATTTAGCAACTGTTCACTGAAATATCTGGTTTCAATAAAACTGCTTGTGACATATTTGGCTTCGACTTTGACTGAACATTTGCTCTCACTTTGCGGAAAAAATATTGGGTATATCGTATATCGATATTCAGTCTAAATATATCGGGATATGAATTTTTGTCCATATCGCCCAGCCCTAATTACCGCTATCGTAAATAATTTAGCCTACCGTCGCACGCACGCTCGTTGTTTATCCCCAAATGTTTCCAACTATTTGTAAATTGTGAGAAAATTGAAATTTTAAGCAAGGAAACGGGGCGTGTGAGCAGGGGTGAGGAGTCGCCAGTCAATGGCGTCATATACCCTCGGTTTCCACCATAGTAACCATGTGGACAACCGGGTAATGTCCGTTATGGCTAGCAGGACACTTACGCTGTTGTTGTTTTTTTTAAACATTATGGACCATGGCAAGCAGACTTTGAGACAAAAAGAGGACTAAAACGAAGATCAACATCTTTCGAAATGCCGAGAGCTCCACGTCCGCGACAAACTTCGACTTGACAGAGACGCGAGTGTTGCATGTACTTTATTAGACAGGTGAGCAAATGTACATAAAACGAATCAATGTTATTTAGTTCAACATGATAAAATGTTAGAATATGATATGTATGTTATTCGAATGTTTATCTAGCTTACTGCTAGTCTCATACAGCCAACAAACAACCCAAGTAACAACATTTAACACACTCAAATGCCGTTTAGTGTAATAGTGTAACTGTTAGAGCAAGTGAAACTGCGCTGCGTTACCTCAAGTTTAATTTGTCTAATAAACTGACCTGTGTGAGTATTAATTCTGCACTTGCGTGTAGTTCGGTAGAATGAAATGTCCTTATTCCTTTATATCCGCGGGACTGGCGTTGTGTGTGGCGCTGGTATACGTCTAGCAATTGCGCCCTGCTTCATACCACAGTCATGTTAAAAACATCAATGTATTCACTCATACATAAAAGATCCATCAGCTTGACGACAAGATCCACAATTACGCTTAATGCGGAATGTACGTCATCAATATACGCCGTTGTTATTGTAAGAGGTTAGCGACCCCTGGTGGAGAAAAATCCTACATATTGTACCTTTAATGCATTGTGTTTCCTTCTGCAGCATCAGTGAATCTTTTAATCTTTTTTAATAGTTGTGTTCGAGTCCCTCGATTGTCCTCAGTGTGGAAAGATGGATCTCAAAATCATACAGTCACTGCTGTAAAGAGTTCAAATATGCAAAAGATGCTGGAAAACTAAACTGGATTTTTCTGAAGAACATTGGGTAGTTTAACTGCTCAGGACAAACAAGTGACTCAAGATCAAACATCACAAAACAAAAAAACAGTCGTGGATCATTCAGGTAACGATAGGTAAACTTTTGAACAGGGTCATTTTATAAATTCAGCTATATTTTTGTCCTGTGGACTATATGTAAACATCTTTTATGTAAAATGTCTTATTCAGGACAGCACTAAATAAAATTATTTTGTTAAAATAATTTACATTTTACACCTGCAAGGTGTAAACTCTTGAGCAAGGATTGTGCACATATATAATATATATATATATATATATATATATATATATATATATATATATATATATATATATATATATATCTTTGAGATGTTACATATATTCCTATATACGTCTTTTACAATAGGTTCCATTTGTTAACATTAGATAACTACATATAGTTAACATAACCAAACAATGAAAAAGTTTAAAAATGAAGAAAAAGCCTAATTTACAGAATAAAAAAGTAATTGTTTGGCATAATATTTTTTATTATTATTTTTTTTCCTTTTTTTTAACACAACTACTTCACCTTTATTACTTTTTTATATTATATGTTATATTACATTTTAGTTATTAAATTAAAACCTTTCTTGAAAATGGTATAAAAGTTTATCAAAACCATATGAAACCAACAAAATTTCAAAGTGGTTTAAATAAGGTTTTTCTTCTTTATCATGGACACTATCCAACCACTCCAGTTTAGTCAGAAAGAAATTTCCTGCTTTTTCATAAAGTATTCGTTTTGGTTGTTTATTTATGTATTGTGCCTTGTGTACACCCACCATCAATATCTTAGGGGTATGTTGGCTTCCATTGCTCAGTTAAACGTTTAACCTTCTGAGTCAGGGTTTATTGTGGATATGTGCGGGAAGGGCGCATATGGCGATAGTTATTTGTTTTCTTACTTTCTCCCAATCCTCTGATGGGCAGAAAGCCACTGTGTTAATGTTTATTCTGCCTGAGTTCTCTTAACTAAGAAAACATTTGGGCTGTGGCTGCTGCGGGTGTGGATGTATAATGAGGGACAGACGCATACAGGATAAAGAAGACTGAGGCTCTCCGGCAGGATTTGTTGTGTCTGTTGCTTTCTAATGCGTCCTAAACACAGAGTGAAAATCCATTACAGCGAAGGTCAGTGCATATGCATGCACCATAAATCCTGAGCCACTGCTTTCCAAATCCTAAACCCATCCCGCCCTCTCAAGAAAGACCAATCATCTGCAATAGATCTTGAGGTAACCGCCTTTTTGGTTTAGGTCGAGCCCTGAGTGCCCAGTCAGATGTCCCTTTGGGGGCTGTGTTCGAAAACCACTGCCGTTTTACCAGTTCCAAAACTACGGTAATCCACAGCTATTAGAGACCCATTAGACACGGAGGAAATGCTTCCCATAATTGTGCTGTACTTCCCAGCACGAATCCACCAGCCTCATTCCCCTCTGTAATCACAATGAATGAGCGCTAATTAATGAGCGCTAGCAAGAGCGCGCAGCTGCTGAAAAGCCCACTCAGTAATGAAATTGTGTTTTATCCACACCACAACTGTCTTATTTAGATTGTCTGCAACCAAAGACGGAAACTGGACACGTGCTGTGTATAAACAAATGTAAACTCAGTGGACATGGACCTTAAAGTCTTTGTGGAGTAATCATCAGAGGTAATGATTCAGAGAGTGCTGCTAAATGCTTTGGTTTAACTGGGCATGCTGGACTTCTCTCTGTTCCCCGGGCTGTAGGAAGGATGGGGTCAGAGGGTTCAGTGCCCTGATCTGAGGCAGGACAGGAGCCAAACCTTGACCCACAAAGTGCCCCTGATGCCACTAAAAACAATTCAGCTAAACCTAACTTAGGCACTAGGAATGCTGTAGAAAAGAAATTACAGTTTACCTCAGTTTCTTTTCCATAATAATAAATACTATTTTTAAAGTTTATAGCTTTAAAGGTTTGGAAACATTACTATTTTTAATGTTTTTGAAAGAAGTTTCTTATGCATTTATATGATAAAAAAGTGTAATATTGTAAAATAGTATTACAATTTCAAATAATAGTTTTCTATTTGAATATACTTTAAAATATCATTTTTTTCTGTAATGCAAAGCTGAATTTTCAACATTATTACTCCAGTTTTCGGTGTCACATGATGATTTTTATAACCTGTGAAACTTTTCAGGATTCTTTGATGAATAAAAAGTTAAAAAAATAAAATAAATAACAACAGCATTTATTTAAAATAGAACTATTTGTAACAACATATCAACGCAAGAATGTGTTAAATTGATACAAAGTGATAGTAAAGATTTATATTGTTAAAAAATTATATTTTGAATAAATGCTGTTCTTTTTAACCTTTTATTCTTCAATGAATCCTGATAAAAGTAACATAGGTTCCAAAAAAATTAAACAGCACAACTGTTTCCAACATTGATAATTAACATCATTATATCGGAATGATTTCTGAAGGATCATGTGACACTGAAGACTGGAGTAATGATGCTGAAAATTCAACTTTTCATCACAGAAATAAATAAAATTTCATAATATTAATTTAACATTTTTGATCAAATAAATGAAGGATTTATAAAAGACTTTTGTTTAAAAATAATATTAAAAATAGTAATGTTTCCAAACTTTTGACCGGTACTGTATGTATATACAGTATATAGCTAACATGTAGGTAACATTAGTTAACATAACCTAACAATGAAAAGAAGAAAAATTCAAAATAATTATTCATTTAAGTTCATTCAAACTTTTACTACATTATTAAAATCAAGAGTTAATATTGTTAACGTTATTTCACGGAGCTGAGCTAACATGAACAATGATCAGTTATAATGCATTTATTATATAGGCCTATTTCATACAGACATTAATAATATTTTTATATGATAATACATGTAATTAAATACATGACACGTTTGAGTTTGGCTTAAACCATGAAAATGAAAAGTTCTGTCTTTTCTCATTTTTCAACCAGAAAAAAGCATCAGTCTATGTCCCAGCTGCACGGCATCACTATTTATGTGTCAGTATTATCCAGGAAGCACTGTGGTAAAAAGAAAAACGATTCACAAAGACTCAAAAGCTTAAAGACCTAAGTCCCACAAAGCCTCAAAGAGAGAATTACGCAAGAAGTGAATTAAACGTGGCCCTAAAAACGTTATGCAAACTGACATTCTAAGAAAAGTTACATCTTCCAAGGCCAGTGCACACTCAGAGCACAACAGATCTGGTCAGATTCATAAAATTATGATCTGATTTTCACTGATTTTAAATAGAACAAGCAAAATTAGCACTGAATTCATATTCAATGCTACCAAAATGCATTCAAAAACAGTTCACTGATGCTGCCTAATGGATAACAGGTGTTTCTCATTTAAAACATGTGCACTTTGGGGGGGGGGGGGGGGGGGGGGGGAATATCATGAATTACATTTCGGGAAATGAGAAACAAATAGCTTCCTAAAATGACATCATCATGTTTGAAGCTATTTTGGGACATTTAGAGTGATTAAAACTCTCCAATTATTTTTATTTGTGCAGTTAGGGTCATTTGTTTTGCTTGGAGATTTAGAGTGAGAATTGTGAGAGAGAGAGAGAGAGAGAGAGAGAGAGATGAGAGAGAGAGAGAGAGAGAGGAGAGAGAGAGAGAGAGAGAGAGAGAGAGAGAGAGAGGAGAGAGAGAGAGAGAGAGAGAGAGAGGAGAGAGAGAGAGAGAGAGAGAGAGAGAGAGAGAGAGAGAGAGAGAGAGAGAGAGAGAGAGAGAGAGAGAGAGAGAGAGAGAGAGGAGAGAGAGAGAGAGAGAGAGAGAGAGAGAGAGAGATACTTTAATGGGTCGCCCCTAGCAATGCAGTGATGGTGCAGCAGGTGCTGTGCTGCACTCCTGCAGTGAATAAACATCCCACTGGGCAGGGCGTTGATCTATTGGCCATGCCAGGACTTTATTCCAGAGCTGGCCAGTTGCAGCTGTCCAAAGCAGCAAATGGCCCACATTCCAGACATACTGCGGTTGGTAGGTTTGTCTTTCGTCATGCAGGTGGAGGACCACATTCCTCCTCAGTCTTCACTTCTTCGGGAAAGGTCAGGGCCATTTATTCCCTTCCGACAATCACTCCCCTGTGCCAACACACTCTCATAGCAATGTGTAACTATTTTACATTTTTGTGAATTGTTAGCTATTTCAGCTGATATTGTAATATCCCATGCATTTCATACAATCGGCTTACATTTCCGTATTCCGAATCCATACGAAATAGCCACGTTATAAGATTGGATTGATTTACACACTTTAACTTAAGTAGCCTTAAAGTCAGTATGAAATGACATGGTTCCGAGTCTTTTCTTCCCTATTGTGACGTATATTCAAGTGAAATGGCTTCTTGAACAAGAAAAATTTAGGAAGGGACTTGATTTTGTCTATTAGGAATTGATTGGATGGCTGTGGTCTGCTATTGGTCGAGCACATGTGAGCGTCAGGTTGTCCCACCCTCGTGCTAAAAAACACGTCATCAGAGACGAGACCAGATGTAAATGCTCTCCGAAATGCATTTGAGGCTGATTTAAATCACTCAAACCACTTCAGGAGGTGGTTTGAGACGCATTCCAGATGAAACTAGCCAAGTGTAAATGAATGTGGTTGTTGACGCCACATATGTAAATTTGACTCCTGCCAAAATGGTAAAAGAAATTAAAAAATATATACATGTGAGCGTGTTATAGGCTACCAGCTCCCGATAGCCACATATGACAGTGCTACTGCAACATGCATCGCCACAGATATGACCTGCCGCAGATGAGCAGCCCATCTCCTCAGCAAGCCGACGCGCAAACTGCCACGAAATAATCTAAAGGTTCACCGTCGCATCCTGAAGGCTCAACACACCCACAAATGGGTGAATTGACCTGAACCAGCATAGTCCTTATAAATGGTGACCTATGTATTATGCATAATAACAGGAAAATCTGAAGGACGATTTGAAGTCTGACAGTAATTGTCTTGAAATCGATTGTTGAAGGAAGTTGATTTGTTACAAAAGTGGTGCTTTGATGGTTGTAGCGGCAGTGCTTTAAAGTGGATGAAATTAGAGACAACTTTCTGTAGGGTTTTTAGAGTGCTGACAGTCTCACTTAGGGGTTTTCCAACTTTATTATGCCAAGGACCCTTAAATAAAATGATCCTGTTGCAAAGGATTCCCTTCTTAAATATAAAGACATACATGTTCATGTACAAAAGAAAATAAGCAGTTGGACTGTCAGCATAGACTGTCCCTATGAACTAAATTAATAACTTTTTTACAACAAAAAATAATTTAACTATTAACTAAGAAAAAGACAAACCATGCGAAATCCGGTCAGAGCGGTCAGACTGAAACGGATTTCCATAAATGCGATTTGAATAGGATTTCAAACCACATATGACTGTAGTTCAAAACAGAACTTTTGATTTCAGCAAATCATGTGATTTTTTTGCCAGTTCCCACTTCCTAAATATGATCAGATTCCAATCGGATATGCACAAATATCAGATTTGGACTGACAGTCTGAACGAGGCTATAGTGACCCTCCATTCACCCTTACAGTCTTGACAGAGGATCAGCTGAACAGAAGTCAATCAAACTCCAACCAAACCAGCTGTCACTGCCTCTAACTGGCAGCATAATGATGTGAAAGTCTGCTAAACCTCAAAAACTGAGACTGAAACATGTGAGAGCTTTCACACAGCTGTCACTGCTTGGACTTAAATCACATTCACCCAAATGACAGATTGCGTAGATGTTACCAGGCCGTGTTTGACTACTACCGCATTCAAAGCTAATTTAAGTGTCCTGTCTGCCGCCATGTTCCATAAGCCTGGACTGTCCCAGCATCTATCACAAATACTAGGTCCTTTTCCACATCAGTTTGACATACTCCTCACATCAGAGGTGCTGACACCGGACCGGCCTCTATCAGCGGGGTGGCGTAACCAGACCATTCATCTAAGCCATCACTCACAGGGTGACAATTCTTCTCTTCTACACTGCGTCTTTAACCCATCGTGCATTTCAGGGCTCAGCTTACAGTCGCTTTCGCTCTTTAACTGGAATCAAATTCTTTACCATGAAACCTAAAGTAGACATGTGCAAAAACTCCAGCAAAACACTTTCCATTGATGTTTTTTTAAATCGGTGTTGCAATGACTTACGAAACACTGAGTTCCTGTTTAGATGTGTAATGCAGCAGTATTAGTCTTGCTAATATTCAATTGTCTTCATTTGCTGCATGCAATAACAAAGTGCCACCAGTGTAGTCAAACTAATCAGTCAAACTGTGCATACCATAGCAAGTGCTTGGGAGCACTTCGACTCGGCGCAGTAATATCATCTCTCGTGAAAAGTCCTCCCCCGTTGAAATGAGAGGGAGCGGGGGGAGCGGACTTTTCACGAGTGATGATATTACTGCGCCGAGTCGAAGTGCTCCCCAGCACTTGCTATGGTATTCCGCCATATAATATAGTTATCCATTTTACACGCTTAGAAAAGCGCAACGTTTTATTTTGTTTCACCGTTCTTGGTCGAGTTACACTACTCTAGTAACTGTATTTAAATAGGGAAAACGTGGAGGTGTTTGGTCGTTTCTCTTCTTGGCACGTATTGAATGAACAGGG
The DNA here is from genome assembly GCA_036326025.1 of Chrosomus eos. NCBI lineage: Eukaryota > Metazoa > Chordata > Actinopteri > Cypriniformes > Leuciscidae > Chrosomus > Chrosomus eos. Next base: position 23,718,533 of record CM070834.1, read on the forward strand.
CTGAGATAAGATCTAACAAAGGTTAGAAACTGTTCAAGTTGTTGAGCTGTTCACACCACACGACACAACGTGATTGATCCGCAACAGGAGGTAACGCACTACACGAGTTGACAACAACTCTGTCACCCAACGATTCTATCTTGTCCACAAACCACGTTTTCTCACGAAAAATCACGTGATAAAATGAACCGAAAATGACGCGAAACAGCACACGCACCAATACCCAGGGAAGAAGAACACAACAATATGGACGTCAGAGTTGCAAACTGTTTGCGCGATGATTTGCTCTGAGAAAATATATACACTCACTCAACAACTTCATTTTAAAAAAGAACATCAACATTGTGGACATCTGCAATATATACAGTTGACTTTCCTTTTTCCTAAAAGTAATTTAGTGAAACGAAACAAACAGGGATATACTTCCGAAAAGCATCCGTAATTATATTTTTATGTCTACACATACGTGTATGTTTAATCTCTGGTTGCTCTGATTGGCTGTAGCTCATGATATCACGTGAGGTTGAGTCGCGCGACAGCTCTGGATATCTAGCATGCTAGATATTTTTCTGGGCTCGGCGACACGTCTGCGAGGCGTCTGTGAGCGTCTTTGATGCGCTGTTGGCTCTTTCATACTAACAGATTGGCGAGCATTCATCACGCGCTAATCACCCGCGATTTGCACGCGATAACACCCGACCTGTCGGCGAGCTCAACGATTTGCAAATCGGGCTCAAATCGGGCTTAAAATCATGTAGTGTGAACTAGGCTTTAATGCACGCACTGAGACGAGAGAGGTATGTATCAACTCGTCTTAGTTAAGGGAATAACATAGTGTAATATGAAAAACCAGTAGAGTATCCCTTTAACCAAGTTTAGTGTTTCGATGGTTTAACCGAAACCCAAAACAAACATCCACTCCGGACATCACTTCTGCCTACAACTGTTTTTAAAAATGTAATTTATTCCTGTGGTCAAAGCTGAATTTCCAGCATCATTACTCCAGTCTTCAGTGTCACATGATCCTTCAGAAATCACTCTAATATGCTATTTGCTGCTCAAGAAACATTTCTTATAATTTTCAATGTTGAAAACAGTTGTTCTGCTTAACTTTTTTGTTGAAGACATATGACATATTTTCAGAATTCCATTCTTGTATGAACAGAAATTTTAGAAAGAATTAAAACATTATCATTATATAAATGCCTTTACTGTCACTTTTGATAAATTTTCATTTTTCATCTTTGATACTTGGTCACTGCTGATATGGTTACTGGTAATAGAATACCGGAGTACTAATACCGCTACTACAAGTTGCTGTTTATAGGGCATTATTTCGAGACTCACACCTGTAAGTAAATGCGGTTGTCAATCTCAAAAACTGGCAGTGTGAATGTAGCCAAACTGAATTAAAAAAAAATTAACCAAATCAAAGAGTTTGTGAGTAATTGAATCAAATTGGGAAATCAAACAATACCCAGGCCTTCTGTACTTTCTTAAAGTCAAAATTTACCCTATTTCCTTTCTTAATACATGTTCCCGGTCGTTTTGTGGATGATACATCTGTACATGTTTCTTAAAAAAAAAAAAAAACATATTTCATAAACATAGCCTAATAACTTGTTCTGCCTGAAATCAATTTCCTTTTAGCTGATGTCAAATACCTGTAATATAGAGACCACTCAGTTCTAGAATCTGGTATGAACTGGCTCTGGTGTGCAATGCCCACTTTGTGTACTTTAAATGTTTCCTGGTCAAAATCTCTCAATCTTTAAATATGGCATTTACTCTAAAGCCTATAAATAATTATGTCAAATAACTTAATGTGAAGCAGACTCAAAAAGTCACAAATCCCAATAGTTTGAGCTGAATTACATCTTAAAAGACAGAAGCCTTTAAAACATTCAAGTGATGTCTTGTATAAGGGTTCAGAACAGGTGTGTATTGTAAAAAGAAACACATTGACAAAGGATCAATGAGTGTCAATAATATCCCTGACCTGATCTTCAAAGGTGGGCCAGATCTGCGTACAGAGTGTGTCCAGCTGTACCTGATGTTAACTGTCCAACAATAAATGCACAGGAAGGATTCGGTTCTACTGGGTTTACTTTTACTACCTGTACTCCCAGTCTTTCCTCATTAACTGAACGGAGTAACGACAATAACATGTGTAGGCCAGAAGCCCTGTCAGTCTCCTGAGTTTCCTCCTGTATCTCTTCTGTGCACAGATCTCACACTCTTTCCATTAGAAGCGAAGGAGGGAAGATGCCACTCCAGAAAGTTTAAATCTCCATGCGTGGTAATGAGAAACACAGGTCTGAAGTCTGGGCCATATTTCATCAGAAGTGCTGTGCTACCGGTGTAGACCTGCACTGCCCGTGATCTTTGAGGCTCTGGGAAAGCCTGGGTGCTAAGTATTTGTTTAGATTAATAGTTAATACAAGCCTTCAAACATTTCACAGAGGTCGGTCATCTTAACGGTCTCTTGAAAACAAGTAGTAATAATAAAAAGACAGCGGAGCAACACTTATGGGGCTTCGCTCGGTTCTCATGCACCAAGCAAACACTGAGGATATGTATACTCAAAATCTCTGAACCCGGGGGTCTTTAACCTTCCTAAGCCTGAAAAAAGTACTTGCCATATAAATGTATTTACATACTTTGTTGTGATGCTTACATTGCAAAGGCACTAAAATAATCATTAATAAGTCATCCATTTTAGAATGTCTATGGCCCGAGGCGCTGGGATAAATAGCATCCCTGCAACCATTAAACATTTGGCTGAACTCTAGCTTTGTAATTTGATAAAATTAATAAAAAAAATAAAGGGCTAGTTCACCCAAAATTGAAACTTCTGTCATCAATAACTAACCCTCACCCATAAGACTTTCGTTACATTCCTGCTGATAATCGGTACAATGGAACTCTTTTTGTGTGACATTGTTTAATTTTACAACTTTTCAATGCCATGAACTTCAGAGTTCCATGATATTAGTGATGCAGATCAGATACGGTTAACTGAACTTTAGCGTCCACAGTAGTGATATAAAACAAGGCTCAGTAAACTCAATGAAGATTCACTGGAATTACTATAATCACATTAGCAGATGGCTAAATTAAATGCTCTCGGCCTTGGATGAACGTTAATAGAAATCCAAGCCAAACTGAGTTAGATGCGCTGTATTACTAAGTGGAGATGACAGAATAATCAAAAGTGAAAGAAGGTTCAGTAGGAATCATTTCCTGGGCAGTGGATTAACTGTAAACAGACAGTTTGTGTGTATAGTTGCAGATGAGTCACTATCTAGATTGTCTGGTGAGTAATGTGTGATTGTGTGCATGCTGACAGGAACAGATGTGCTACTAGTGAATGGCAAGATTTGATGTCAAACTGCGCAAAGCAGAAACACCTGAAGACTCAATGAAACCCGGGGCGCACAAAGATAAAAACAACAGTATTTTCATAACCATTCCTCTATGGCCTGTCAATAAGCAGCATGATATCTGAGCCTGCTGAGCAAAGAAAAGCAGTAGACCAAGACTATTTGAAATATATATTACAGAATGATACAATGTTTGCATGTTACGCACATTGTAGATAAAGCATTATTCTTTAACCAACGTACAGTACATTCTTTTTGTCATTTATTTATCATCATATTACATTTTAGGTTGCAAAACTGTTAATATTGTTAAAATTTTGATTTGTTAAGATCTGGATAATATAATTTAATGTACAAAATAATATAATTTAATTTAATGAATTTCTAATTTAAAAAGTATCGTATAATAAAATAAAATGTCTATTCTGAGAGCAGAAAGAACGTAATTGCACCCCAATGATGCATGATGTTTAGATGACATCACATTTTTTAGCTTGGTCTCACCTTTAGTTGACTGTGTGGTCTGTGTCCAAGCTGACAGGGGAGCCGTCGGTCTAGATAACAGTCGAAGGTCTCACTAACACCAGCTATCCTGGTTTAACACGTTGTAGTAAACATTACTCCCTTCACATTGTTATACTTTATCAGCTGATTTCCATCACTCACTTAAAGTACTCATTCCAAGACAAAACACAAAACCAGACTCACATTGTTTAGGCAAACCTCTAATCCAGCCCAACACTTCAATGACCTCTCAGGCACGGGATGTTCCTCTGTAAACCAGACTCAACATGTATAGCGTTCAACAAAAGATGTGCAAGAAAGGGAAAAACAAATAGAGGGTATGTATTCCAGCTTATTTAATTTTCCGTAACCTGTCTTGTTGTTCCACTATAGAACAGCATAAACAAACAGAGTAAAACAATGACCAGCATTTACAATTTCTAAGTAGGCGGGGGGAAACAGACCCAGCTCTGTTCTCTAACACATACTAACATTCTCACCACGGCATGAACGCTAGGGGGACGTCCGGAAGTTTGTTTTTCTCTGTGAAGGATGAGAGTGATATGAAGGTCTGTGATGTGAGTCACCAAACGTCTACATAGACACAAAAAAGCACATGCACAACACTACCTGAAGAGACACCCTTAACAAGTACATTCTGCATGTGAATATCTGAACACAATCGATACCAAGAGATCAAACTGAAAGCACAATGTCGGATCTAAATTGTTCTCTCATATATAAGTGTGGGAAAAAAATAAAAAAATAAGATTAATCAATGCCAAGTTTAACTGAGGTAAATAGAATTTTTTTTAGCCAGTCTTTCAAATTCCTCCTTGTCTAGGAAATGTGCATTCTAAAACTATAACTATATGTATGCATGCATGTATGCATCATGTGTAGCCATATATATATATATGTCACTGTTGTTTTTATTTATTTGTTTGTGTTGTTGGTTGTTTTTAAAGAAATACTTTTATTTAGCAAGGGTGCATTAAATTGATCAAAAAATTATATTTCAAATTGATGCTGTTATTTTGAACTTTCTATTCAAAGAATCCTGATAAAAAATATGACAAATGAACAGTTTATACAGTCAATATTAAGCAGCACAACTGTTTTTAGCATAAATAATATATGAAATAGTGATTTTAAATCGTAACAATCCACAATATTGCCGTTTTGACTGTATTTTTGATCCAATTAATACAGCCTCGGTGAGCATAAGAGACTTCTTCCATTTTCATTTAAAAAAAATGTAAACCTTAAATGTTTAATCAGTACTGCTTATTGGATTTTTGGTCACACTTCAGATTAGGGTCCAATGCTCACTATTAACTAACTATTACCTACGACCGTAGGCTCAAACTCCTTATTACTGCTTATTAATAGTTAGTAAGGTAGTTGTTAAGTTCAGGTATTGGGTAGGATTAGAGATGTAGAATATGGTTGTGCAGAATATAAGGCATTAATATGTGCTTTATAAGTACTAATAAACAGCCAATATTCTAGTAATATGCATGCTAATAAACAACTAGTTAATAGTGAGAATTGGACCCTAAACTAACGTGTTACCGAATTTTGATTAATTTATCTTGAGATGCCACAATGCAGTTTATTAACACTTAAACACGTTATTTGTCTAATATAATGTTTGAAATGTACTTCACAACTGTGTGAATTCAACAGTTGCAGACCAAAACAGGATCATATTTATTTGACACAGCTGAAGCTCACTAGCAGCTTAGACTATCAGAGGGATGCCAGACGTTCAGTATACAACCCCCACAAACACAAACACAAACTGGCCAGCCAGAGCCAAAACACACATATAAACAAGCTGTATACGCTTAATAGAAAATACAGGAAAAACTTTCACAACAAGAGTCTGTTTATCCTAGGAGAATTTATCATAAATTTCAACAGGTCAGCACAGTACACTTATAAAATAGAGTTGTTTTTTTCCTCCAGTGAAGAAAAGTAAAAATATAAATGACATCTGTTGAATTGCTCTTCAATAGAGTCTGGTTGAAGGACGGCAAAGCATCTTATCTCTCAGTCAATCAAAACAGGCTACAATAACACACACAATTAGGAGATTACCATCATCCCAAATTCAACAACTGCACGCAACTCAGACTTAGTCTGCAAAATAGTCTTCACACGGATTTGAATTCTTTCTCTTCAGATAACTGAATGCAGATGCACCAAGGCCTCGCTGATGCTTGTTTATCAGACGTCTCAGAATGAATCAGTACAGCAGTGCACAGAACTGAGAGAGCACTGGAGGTCCACATGTAGTGTTATGAAGCTGCCCATTTCATTCAAACTCTACAACAGCTTTTTAACCTTTTCGACTCAAAGGCCCCCCATGGCATTTCTGTTGTAATTATTGGCAAAGCTGCTTGTTTTCAAACATTTTTATTACCAGAAACTGGGATTGTCAATATCCCAAATTAATTAACCTCAACTCTGTTTGTTATTACAGAAATGTCAAGAACTGTTTGTTTTTCAATAAATTAAGTTGTTATGGGGGAAATAATAAAATCAATATTCAGTTCACATCTTGATTTTGTACTTTTTAGCATTTTAGTCAAGTTAAACTGTTCCCGACATTCGGAAAATGTCCACCTTTCCGTGTTTTCAATGTTATACGGTAGGGGGCGCTATTATACATCTTCTGAAAGAGAACTGAATCTCCTGATCAAAACACTTGGGCAGATGAAGCAAAAACAAGCGATAGAATATGTAGGCAGATGTATGTGTAAAATAACGCACTAATCAACATTAAACAGCATATAAATCAAAACCTAATGTTACTGAATTAAATGTCGACCCAGGACGAGCTACAGGACTGTGAAAGCCTTGGATAGACGTGATCTGTGTTTTGATCATCGTTCTGAATCTGATCTGGATGTAGTCTTTGACAGAAACACGTTTTTCTTGCGACCCTTAGATGTTTGCTGAGGCTCCCTGGTTGAAAACCATAAGCTTTGTGCTTGCTAAGGCTAGAACTATAGCTCATACAGCGTAAAAATGTTTGTAATTTTGATGGTAAATGACTGTAAAAAGCTATGGTCAAAACGGAAAAGTTGCTTGATTGATAACTGGGAATGATGAGGAACCATTACTGTCTTTTCATGGTTTTACATTAAATTATGCAACATCTAAACTAAATAGTCCGATTCTTTTTCCCTTTTTCAATCCCTCAAGACCAGTTTCCAGAAAACCCCGAGGTGAAAACGATGCAAAACAAACCTCACAGCTTGACAGTAAAAAAGGTTTCAGGAAAATGGCAAGATCTCCCCATGGCACTGAAAAAAGTGCAACCCTGTTCAAAATCCAAGTCTAGGAAACAAGGCTCCACAGCTCCAAGTTTCTGCCGTGGACCATGCAACACAAAAGTACAGTTAGGGGAGAAGTTTAAAATGTGAAAAGACATGGCACGCTGCCACACAGATGGGGGATACAACAGAGGGAGAAAATAAATTCTCTGGCTCGCTGGAGGCATTTGGGAGATTTGCAATTAAGATTAGGCCTGACGACGCTAGGACAAGGACCAGGCTTTAGTACACACAATTATGCAAACAGACAGCATGATGTGCGGCATGTGTGACTAAACCGGCGACAGGACCCCATTGAAAGATCAAGAATAACTGGGAGGAAATGGGATATGTGAATGAGATAATAAAGAATGGTTCAGTGGAGAGACTAGAGTAAATAAAGATAAATTCTCTCTTCTGGCTCTCTGTGTCCAATACGAATTTTCCAATTTGATTCTGATTCACAAGCTCCGATTTGATTCAGAATCATTAAAGGTACATTTCATTCTCCAGTTTGTTTAATAATGATCTATATGAAAAATTAAATGAATAATATTTCTATTTATTTAGAAAGAACCAGCTCAACAGAGTTATTTATTTTTTGTGAATAGGACTACACTGCTTTTGATTCACTAAAAGAACCGGATCATAAGAGTCATTTGTTCATGAATCTGACAACACTTTTTAATCATATTCAAAACAGACTTGACTCTCACAATCACAACTCAGATGAAAACGATTGTATATGATACGGATTGACATGTAGATAAATGAATGATGATAGAATCCAGTAAGCTGTTATGAAAACACTGAATTACTGGCTCACTTATATTTCAGAGAGAGCCTGAGAATGGCTCTGTTCTGCCAACTGCAAGTGCTTAACGAGCATTTTAACACTTGTTTAACAAATTAGGAGACGAATTAAAACAGCAACAGCCCTGCCAACTCTTCTGTGCATGCTGACCGAAACAAACAAACAGCCGAGCCAAGATCTGAGGAGTAAAAACTCTTAACCACTAAAAAAAAAGGCATGAAATTCAGGACTGCACCACAAAGAGAACAAGGCACTCTTGTCATTTCTAAATCGGCATTATCTTTGAGATTAAACAAGAAAAGATACGGTTGATTACTTTGGACAAAGAGGAAAAACATTGAATGTGCTTTTAATGGCAGTTATCAAATAGTTACAAAAGCAGCACCCTGGTTTTATTTTACTGTAATTGGAGATTTTTTAAATCATGGATTGAGAAAGGAGGTATATTTAAATGTTCTCCAAATGTATAAAATCTTGTGAGGTGCGAGATGGCGGGGAGAAAAAGCGAGAGTCTTCCATATGATCAACAAATCAACCATTTTTTCTTAAAATCAGACCTAACATGCCATAATTGCTTCCATATCTCCTCTCTGTTTTCAGTGGGTACATGGCCTCACATTTCATTCAAATGAAACTGGGAAATATTGCAGCCAAACAGGGAGGGAGTTTTTACAGTGATGTTGAGAGTATGGCAAAATGCCCTCCCACAAACTACAGACAGATGCTTTTAATAAGCCGAGAACCCATACCGCTATTGCCTTTATTTTCTATTTATTTAGCAAGATCCTGATGGAGATACATTCTGACTACCTATTTTGCAAAACCAAGCAGCTAAAGACTTCATGTAAATTAAAAGTAATAAGAAAAGTTTGTGGCACATATGTGCTCGTAGGCTGCACTTAAAGAATAGTTCATCCTTTACCCACCCTCGTGTCGTTTCAAACCTGTACGACTGAAATATTAAAGAATATATTTTGGAGAATGTGGTAATCAAACTATTTGGTTACTATTGATTTCCATTACATGGACAAAAAAAATCGATTTTTTAAAAACAGCTTTTATGTTCCACAGAAGAAAGTACGTTTTCAGAACCACATGAGTTTGGGTAAATTATAACAGAATTTTCATTTTTGGGCGAACTGTCCTTTCAAAATAGTTTCTGCATTATTATTTTGGAGTCAGCTTGACAAAGCAAAGCAATATGTGTGCTGGAGATTCAATTGCTAAAGTTGGCCAGTTGGTTCTGGCGAGAAATATTTATTAATTTTCCAGAGAATCTCCTCGTTTTTCTCAGCAAAATAACCTTCTAACACGGTGTGAAGAAACACATAAGCACCCAGGGTGCACCGAAAGGGCTAGATTTTCACGTTACCTTGCTTCATGCCTACTTAATCAACGTGAAGGTATAGCATATGACTACACTTATGCACAGAGGGGAAAGCTTAACGTAGATCAGACATGAAAAAGTTCAAAACCAACACAGAGGCCAACAGATAATCTGTACCCCTCCATCTCACCCACAGCGAAACCCTTACAGCCCTAGACAGCTTTTGGAGGAAGCATTAAAGCTTACAGCCATCTCAATGGGTAGGCCAATAAAACAAGGGCGGATTACATTCTTAAGAGGCACGTTTATCCAAGCACGTCGCACTGTTTCCAGAACAACCTCCCAACCTGGGAGAGGAGACTAGGTGTCCGGATCCATGACGGGTTTGGATCTACATTGCCCTCAGGTTCAGAGTATACGGTCACGCAGTTATGTGAAACATCCAGATCTTTCCTGCTGTAGCTTTTCACAGTCATGCTCGGATTTTGGCTTTAAAATAATATATTTGTCTGTAGCAACAATAACAGTGGTGTTCAGAGCACTGGCCAGTATAGCTTCGGGCTTAATTGTGAAAAGAATAAAAACATAGATGTATTATTGAACTCAGTTATGAATGTGGTATTTATAGCGACAATGAATGCAAACATCTGTATTCTGCTGATGTGGCTGTGTCACAATATGTAGAGTATAGGGCAGTAGGGTAGGGGAGTATAGGGCCTTGTGACTATAGGATAAAAAAACAGTAATAATAATTATGACAAGGTCACAAACGTTCACAGGAAATATGAAGAAAATTCACATTGAATACTTTGAATGAATGCTTTCACCTGTTGACCACAGAAATGTACGTTAAACCAAAAGAGGAGGGTTTTAAAACTCATAAAAACAAAACAAAATGGTATTTCAGTAGATTTTTAAACCAAACGTATCTAGAAGACATTTTAATTTATTGTTGAAATGTTTTAACATTGCTAAAAACCACACTGATGTATTCTCTTACAGTTTGTGAATTATTAGTAGCAGCACGGATCAGTTGACAACTTAAAAAAGGGTGAGGAAACCTGTGGCCTTAAAATAATCAAGTAAATAAACTTCATGCGTAATTGAAAAAAATAAGTTGTGGATTTATCGAGTTCACAAAACTTAATTATTTCAATTACGCATGAAGTTTACTTAACTTAAAAAGGGAGACTCATTGCCTGAAAATGATTAGGTAAACTTCATGCATAATTGAAAAAATTAAGTTTTGCGAACTTGATAAATCCACTACTATTTTTTTTCAATTACGCATGAAGTTTACTTGCTTAATAATTTTCAGGCAATGAGTCTCCTTTTTTAAGTTAAGTCAACTGATCACTTTTTGCAGTAGCATGAATAAATATAACTGTCTTTGGGAAGTGTCTGAGCGGCTAGTTGTTTCAATATCTCATTCATCTTGAGCTCTGAGTGACCAGTGTCGTCATTTCAGGTTGAGAGGAAAGTCTGAGTGGATTCAGCTTTGACAAGGCCTGAGTCAATTAATTGCTTTGTTGAGCTCATTATGGTCCACAGGTAGCCCTTTTGTGTCTATAGTTCAAGTGTTTTTCTGATGTTTGCCATGAAAGGAAGCCCATTAAAGGCAAAGGAAGGAACAGCAAATTGCACAGATGGATGACTCAGGTTTACCATTCAGCTCAAGAAAACATTTCGATTCACCAAAAGCACCTTTAGTCTTTAATTGGAGACAGGAAGTGCAACATAAGTGAGAAAGACAAAAGGTCTATTCACTGTAGAAAACCTATAAGAAACAAGACTTACTTCCTGGCCACTTCAATTGTATTCTTTATGCATATTTGGTCCCTAACCATGAATAATAACAAATAGCATTCAACTAAAGAGAATAATATTATATCACAGCAAATAACATGATTAAAGGGTACCTATCATGGAATTTTGAAAATTACCTTTCATGTAGTGTGTAACATAGATCTAAGTGAACGAAAACATCCTGCAAAGTTTTAAATATGAAAGTTCACCGTATACAAAGTTATTGTCTCTCAAAAGTAAGAGTCGACTCTGAGTCGCTGATATGAATCGATAGACGAACGATGCGTTTTCTCTAACTTTCGTACGTCACTTGTACAAGTTATTTGAATAAGACACGCCCACTCATTGCGCGCGCCAGAAAACAGTGAAAACAACATGTCGACGAGCTGTTCTGAAGTGCGAATCAAAAGCAAACTTTTTTTTCACTGCCCAGGAACGAGCATGTGAAGAATCTGGCTAGAGTTTATATTTACAACTATACCACACAAGTATAGCCACCTTGAGCTGTGTTCGCGTTATTTTAATGAGGATTCCTTTACAAACATAAATGCTTTCAAGTGTGGATTCGCATTCGCGAGTCGCCTGATACTGAAGGAAGGTTCAGTAGCAGCTACCAAGTTTATTTGGATCGGCTTCATCCTCCGAATCACAACCTGTAAGTACTATTAATAATTGTTGCTTTTAAGGGTTTTGTAGCATGATCAATAAGTGTGTGGGGTGTGTGTGTGGTGTGTGTGTGTGTGTGTGTGTGTGTGTGTTGTGTGTGTGTGTGTGTGTGTGTGTGTGTGTGTGTGTGTGTGTGTGTGTGTATCAGTTACGCTCAGCGCTTAGGTCTTCAAGCTGTGTGTGTGTGTTTTTTGAAATATGTAAAATGTTTGTCATTGTTATTGGAGTTGTCATAAAGAATAGAGCGTATTGTAGTACTACAGTGCTTTATCAATATGTTTAAGCTTTGGGTTAACGCGAAAAATAACTGACTGGGTCGTCTGACCAATCACAGCAGATTAGCGTCACGCAAAGGCGGGGTTTGAAAAATGAGTCGTCAAACGAATCATTTGGGAATCGCTGAGCAAATCAGGTAAAAATAAATGCATATTATAAGACAACAAGTGTTTTTTTTTCATTGCATGCATGTAAAACTGCACAGAACAACATTAGGAACATTTTAAATGCCATAATAGGTACCCTTTAATAGTCCATGTTATACTAACAGTGGGCCTGTAAATTATAGACATCCTTAATAACATTAACATTAAACAAATGCCATCAACTATAGTTTGTGAGCCAATAAAAGGTACGTAGAAAAAAGTAAAGAACATCTCTTGGGTTTAACACTAGTGATGGTTGCCTTACCAAGCACCGCTTAAAAGTACATCACAGAAGTATCAAGTGTCTGATGAATAATGTTATTGAGATCTACATGTATCAGAGGTCAGCTAGTAAGAGCTGTGAGAGTAAACCTCACTCCTCTGGCTTCAAGAGGCGCACTAGCGACTGACACTAGATGCTGTGGGTCTCCATTGCCGGTTCGAATCCCGCTCAGAGCAGTGCGAGTAAAGCCGGAGGGGTTACATACACAAAACTTAACATGGAGAGATTGTTCCTCCAAAGATATCTTAAAACATCTGTCTGGCATAGGCAATGTTGAGGTAGCGCAATTACAAGTAACGCGAGTTATATAATCGTTTACTTTTCAAGTAACTAATTGCATTGCTTTTAAATTTACAACAAACTTTCTGAGCACATTTTCTAAAAAGAAACGCATGTTACTATGTTTTTCCATTTATAGACTGACACCTCTTCTGTCCTCATGTTGAGTGAAATGTTATTAAAAGACAAACAAGTAAGCCCAGCCCAGGTGAGAAAAGGTAACGCATAATTCGTTACCTTTTTAGGGAGTAACGCAATAACACACTGCTTTTAAAAGTAACTTTCTACAACACTGTACAACAAAACAAATCTCTTACAGACAATTGAAGATATGAGATAAGGTCCTTTTTAAAGTTATCAGTGTTCACTGATCTTACAAGATGACTTTTGATGTCTGTCCTGTTCTTCCTTCTATTCTTAAGGCTTTTGTGTTCTTTGATATTTCAATATCAGGGATAGACTGAATTTCTAATATGCTCTTTGCTCATGGCAAAGTTTTAAGCATGGAAAGAGAACAGAGTGCATGATAAGGTTATATGAATAGATATGAAACCAGTCCTTGGGAAAAGAATACAAAGAAAAAAAGATAAAAGAGCTTTAAAGTTGGGTTGAGCTTAAATAAAACTTAGTGTCCATTGGGACAGGGCTAAAAGTTAAATCACACCCACATTTTAGCAACATCAGAGGGTATATGGGAGGCCCTCTTTTGGTAGGCACCGCTACCATGAAATCTTCATAGGCTAGTAAATTTCTCCATGCATAATTCCACGATGCCCTGGGAGCATACGTCTCTTTAACAGTGCTGGTGTAAACCTGTCATCTTCTTTCAGGCAACAGTCAAATTTCCAATGACTAAAACATGAAAACAGAGCAACAAATTCATGCAAGGTTAAGTATCCTCTGTCTATCCCCTACTTTGCACCGATAGCTGGTAATGAATTTTAATGTCTCGTAGCTGAGAATACACAATAAATCTGTGGCATCCACTGGCCTCTGTGCAACTCTCATCTTTATAACTTCCACATGTGAGTTATTTAATTCAGCATGAAGTATATAAGCTGTGGTTCTGCCTGTGGTCACACCGAAAAGTCAGAACACTGTCACTTATCCACGCTGTAAAAAATGTTTTCATCATTACAACATCTCTGCATCCATCTATTTAACCTGTCACAATAATGGCAGTTACCGGACTCAATAGTTACTCCGAGTTTTCAGAGTTTGAACCCAGCAATTAAACTTCAGTTTGAATTTTTAACAGTGTAGATTGCAATGGTGAGATGAAAGTGACTGAATCCATCATTCCTAAGAGCTTGTTTGAAACAATTCTTTCAAAATACCCACCAAATACAGAAATATGTACAAAATGTTTTGGTGGGATAAAGTACAACTGAAGACAGATGTATAAGGCAAGTCCCTATTAAGCTCAACATGCTAGAAGGAAGTCACCTGCTGCATCATTTATTGAACCAATTAAAGGCATTGTTCAGATTTTGAGATAAAAATAGAGTGAAGATGGCTCAGTAGGTTTAGAGAAAGAAAGATAAACAAAACTTAAAAGTATCTTTGGCACATGCAGAAGAACAAACCTGGAGGACACGAGCACTCTTGCGCTGCTTCTCGAGCTGTGCGAATTTTCGACACCCCCTCTTTGAGTCTCTGAGAAAACAGATGTATATGATATAGATACATGTAGACATTAGTCATTTAAAATAACACTGTATGGGGGTGAAATCCGTAGAAAAACAGAAAAAGTACACTGTAAAAATTATGTTCATGATTTATAAAAAAATATATTATATCAAATCAACTTAAGATGAGATCAGATCACTTATGTGGTTCAGATAACATAATATTTCGAGTTTCTGTTGATTAAACCAATGTCCTTCCTTGTTTTAACTCATTTTTTTATTTCAATGAACTTAAAATAAAGGCAACCAGGTTACTTGCTAACTTTAAGTTAAACCAACAATCATTTTTTACAGCGTACAGGCTATGGATAATGTTCTGCCAGGACATGTTTTGTTAAATTCACTGATTTTATTTGATCTTAGAACACAAAGCAACGCGTAATTCAAAATATAGGGAAAACACCTGAAAAAAAAAATCAATACAGTAGGTAGAACAGCTATTCTCTAATTAATTTCACTTTGAAGCACATTAAGACATTTTTTCTAAATACATAAAAACAATATAAAAACAAATTGCCTAATTTTTAATTCAATGTTCCTAAAAGTAGGCAAGAAATTAAAAAAAAAGTCGCCTCACTCACCTCTTGCACAAGTTTCTCTATGGCATCCCAAAGAGTCGCGTGGGCATCCAGTGTCGCGTGCACAGGTTGAATCACAGACATTCTCTCCATCTCCAGAAGCTCAAATTTACGCTCAATATGAGAAGTTTTGACGTTCATAAACAGACAAACAGCCACCGAAGTCGCCGAAAGCATAACACAATAAGAGGGTTGTCAAGCAATGAAATATCAGTGATGTGTGATGTCCATTGCCGCTTGATGTCTTTGACACATCTTTTGAATCCCCAGTGGAAACCATTTTTGGCATTATGGTTATCTGACAAAATAGTATCCTTGTTCTTGAATCCTTTTTTTTAAACACGAGTAGCTCTTAATTTCAGTTAAGTGGAGATTGTGGCTTCAGCGTAACTGCAGCTGACAGGAGACGCGACGATGTGACGCACACTAGAAGAGAGCGCGTAGGCTACTAACGTTACTGAAAGTCTGCTGCGCGAGACGAGCTGATGGTCGCGCGCTTCTCTCCGTCTCGAGCGCAGGTTAAGTTGTTTCCCTCTGAAGTGTCTCTTCTCTAGTCAGCCCCTTTCTCGCTGCTCAACTACCTTAAACAAATCAATGTAAACGACAGTTGTGCGAATTGTGTGTGCGCGCAAGTGTCTTCTCCCCTCCCCGACCCAAAGGTCAAAAGTCAAAACAAAAGATTGACGGTGGGTTTTGAGAGTATCCTGCTTTCTATTCTTTTACTATGCAAGTAGGCAATATGATTCAACAGTTTCCAAACGTTTCGGTAACCACCAGAGAGAGATTAGGCAACAAGTCAGGTTGCGCGTTGATGAAGTATACGAACTATAAATAATTATCACTTTATTATTACCATACATCACAAATATAAGCAAAAACACAAATAAACAAAAACTATACTGTTTAAAAACAAGTCACCATGGAATTATAATCGACTATTCTTATTTTTAACGGAATGTTGCATAATTGTTTTTTATTAATGAGCAAGTATATCAAAAACCTTTAGTCTTTACGTCACGTCAGGTTAAATAAAGAAGAGAAGTTGCGACAATTTTCTTAATATTTACATCGTCATCCTCCAAGATAGGGTACATTTATAACCAAATATTTGACGTGACGTAGATTTGTCAGATAGGCTATCCATGTTACTTTTTTCTGTAATTTATTTGTTTATGTCATGAAAGCTCAAGTAGGCACTAAACCAATGTTCCTCAAGTAACTTGTAAGTTTATGCTTCAACCACTAGAGGTCCAAAAGATGTTACCTCAATATATGGACAAAATACAATTTGGCTTGTGCAAAATGTACTTCAAAAGGAAACTGCCGATAAGCATGAAATGTACTTATGATGCGTAGTCCAAAATTTAAGTCTATGGAACGCAAGGGTCAAAGAAAAACAGCAAGAACCTTTTTTTGTGCATACAACACATGACCCTGTAAATTTCAAATTAGTAGTGGTTTATTGCACATAGAATTGTTTTTATCCGTCTGTAAAAAAGAACACATATTAGAGTTGCAGCCAAGATAATTTGCTTAACATATTGCGAAATCTCAAGATTTTCCCCACATGATGTCCATATGTTGTCCAATATTACAGTAAACATTTACCAAAAGACTGCAGAACTAGAAGAGCTGATGGTGCCATCTGCAGGAGAGACATTATATTACCGGTCCGTTTTCTGTCGACTAGTGATGGATGATAATAAAAATACCTAATACACTCCAATACACTGTAATTGCTCTGAAGGTCAGTCCCCTATTATCAACAATGACTAAATAAATAGACAGACAACAATGGTGTGCATTCAAATCATTCAAGTTTAATTTGTCAAAAGTACAGAGGAATTTGGCCCCTATATTCAAACTGACAATAAATACGGACAGAGGTAATGAAGCAGGCAGTCTTAAAGCAGACTGATACAGTCAGCGGCAGTCTCCCTGGGAGCAGTAATGTTCATTCGATGTCACCGAGTCACTTTCTCTCTTTTCTTAACGGATTGAAAAAGGGATGTCCGATGGCCTGCTCCAGGGTGATTCGTTTGGATGAATCGTACTCCATCATCTTCTGCAGCAGGTCAAAAAGCAGCTCATGGTCCGGGGTTTTAGAGGACATGTATTGCTGCGTACGGAGCAAAGATTTAACTATATTATTTTCATCTAGGCAACCCAAACAGCAGTATGTCTCAGTTACATACTGGCATCAATGCATCTTCAAAAGTAGTAGTCCACAAGAAGACTTTAAGTGTTAAACATGCAGAGCAATTACTGGGGGGGGATTAAATACACTGGAATTTATCAACAGAAAACCACCATCAATTCAGAGAAAAACATGCAGTGTTTTCATTCCAAAAACCTCTAACATTTTGAACTTGTGTTTATATTATAGAACAAAATGATCAAACAACTCAGAGGCTCTATATATATATAAAATACAAAATGGTTTACAGGATTAAAAAAAGGAGTCATTACTGGCATAGCAGTAGGGCTGCCCCGACTAAAGATTTTTCTAGTCGACTAGTAGTCCTTCATTTAAGCCATTAGTCGACTAATATGCTGGTTTCGGTTCCTGTTTGTTTTGATTATTTTACAAAAGCACAAAGTTTTTCCGTAATGCATTTTCCAGTTCCGAATGATGCATTACTCTTATCTGTATGAACAAAATCAACAGTATTTTAAGTTGTTTCCGCTGTTATCAGGAAAAAAATGCAAGTGATCATGCCGGAGCCTCTATGTCATGTAGTAAGACTGCTCTCTGCACAAACACTTGGATATGTGCCTAAAAAAAAGCATATTCATCTAGGTTAACGTTTGAGTTATGTAAAGTCGCTACTACTTACATTTTTCAAATGATAAGCCATATTTGAGGTCGATGAATGATAGGTGAACGTTTGGATTTCCTGTCCGACATACTGTAATTACCACAAGGACCCCCTGTTAAAGGCCCACTGAAGTCCCTTTGAACACGCAGCTTTGTATCATGTGTTGAAGTAATTTCCACTGAAACAGGAAGCTAAGGCGGGACATTGAATGGCTCCTCCCCCTTTTCAAATAGCCAAAAGAGTTTACTTTACCTCACAGACTGCAAGTCGTACTTGACAGCAACATGGAAGCGAATCAGACCACTGATGATATGTTGGTTTCAATAGCAGAGGTGTGAATAAATTTTGGCCACTTCTTTCTTAACCAACATAATTGGAAAACGAAACCCATATTGCTCCGTGACGTGTCAACGTGTCGCTTTGGCCATGTGGTATTTATAGCATAGTAGGCAGGACACTAGATTCTAGAGAGCATTTGATGGAACAGAAGATGTGATGAGAAGCTGAAGTTCGCTGTATGTCATATAAATCTGTGATCCATTTTAGCGGAAGTGAGAGAGGAAGTTCTGAAAGCTTATATCTTATATTTTTCTACAACTAACCGACTACTATAATTGATAGACTAAGGCTCATCTAGTCGACTATTATGGGGCAGCCCTAGCATAATATAATTAAGGGTTTTGGGTTTTGAGAGATTTTGGGATTTGAGAATTAAGTAGTTTAGTAGGTCAGTTTACAATGGTCTTTACCTTTAGAGGTTTACAGTGTTTCCTCACGTATCTCCCTGCTGAGCTGTGGTCGTCCCAGTCCAGTTTGTCATGATGCACATAACGCCGCTTCCTGAAAATGAAGCGCAGTCATGCATGAGTCAAAGAGAGATGGCATAAATCATAAATGATAAACTTGCAACGCAAGGTAGTCTCATGTTACAATACTGCACCTGGTTTTCTGGAGTAGGTGTGTAGGTATGGGGCCTAGAACCTTCTCCATCATGGCCAGATGCTCCTTACTGTCATGAGTCTGAAAAGAGCAAGTTTCTATAAGAACGCTGCACTTAAAATCATGCTACGAGGCATTTGGTAACGTTCGTATGCCAATTGCATACCTGAAATAATGTTAATCCCAGATAGAACTCAATCAGGATGCAGCCCAGACTCCACACGTCACATGCCTGGTTCCAGCCCAGTTCTGCCAGCAGAGATCAACATATTGCAATTTACAAAATCATGCCCACATTTTAGTGGATTAACCAACAACAAAGGCCTGGTTTCACAGACAAGGCTTAGATTAAGCCAGGATTAGGCTTTAGTTCAATTAGGACATTTAAGTAGGTTTTATAAACGTGCCTCAGAGAAAAAAAAACAATACTTGTGTGCATCTTGAGACAAAACAATGGCAGTGACATTTTAAGATATGTCAGTGCAAGTTGCTTTCAGTGAAAAAAGCTCAAACATGCATTTTAGCCTGGGACTAGCCTTAAGCCTTGTCTGTAAAACTAGTGGATAGAATAGTATAAATAGTTCACCCAAAATAACTTCCGGAGCTCTGTAGTGTCGGGTTGACACCAGAGAGGTGTGATGCTCATGGTCATAGGTAGCATTGCCAAAGTCCACCACTTTCACATCCAACCTCTTCAAGGTCCTTTCATCTCGCTTCTGTAACATAATGAACATTACAGTCAGCATCCTCTCCTCACTATAAATCAACACTTATCTTCTAACAGACATAACACTACTGTTCAAAAGTTCAGGGTTGGTAAGAATTTGTAATGTTTTTGAAGAAGTCAATAACACCCCATAAAACTGCATATATTTGATCAAAAAATAATGTGAAAAAAATTCAGCATCAATACTCCAGTCTTCAGTGTCACATGATTCATTCATTCTAATATGCTGATAGATACTCATTTCTTACTATTATCAATGTTGAAAAAAGTGCTTAATTTTTTTTTCAAGATTCTTTAATATATATATCCTTCAAAATAGGGCTGTGCCAGTAAACTTGACCGGTGGCTAAGTAGCACCGGCGGTGGTCCGCCAAAGCACATTCTTTTGTATGTGAATGCTGTTTTACATGAATCGCGCGTGCGCGACCGGGTGCTCTCTCGCTCTCTCTCTCTCGGTCACACGCGCAGCAGTTCGTCTACATTACTCATCGATCGTTTTACATCTAATAAAAGCAAGGATGTTAACAAAAAAATGAGACAATGTACTGGCAATTTAGTGATATTTTCACAGTTATGGTCTTGACTGGTCTTGAAAAAAATCGCGAGTCCTCAATGTCCGAGACCGAGACAAGGCCGAGACCAAATGCGTCGAGTCCGAGACGAGACCGAGACCATCAAAAAGTGGTCTCGAGACCAAGACCGGTCTCGAGAACTACAACACTACATCGCAGCCATGGAAACGTTTGGATTCATGACCAATGAGAGAGTTGTGCGTGAGCCCATAAATTTATGATTTGTCGGCTTTGTATTCTGTTTTGAGATCTGGTCGCCCGATTATCAGCGAATTTAACAATATTCCATTAGTTATTCCACTGGACATGGAATCTCGTTTCTTTTTCCAAATCTCCACTCACGTCTCTCACCCATTTTCGCAGAGGATTATAAACGTTTCTTTCTTTGGTTCACTTTTAAGTAGGCCTATTATATACGCATTCTTTACAATGGTAAAGTAGAAAAACACTGTAGGAAAGATTTTTTTTTTTTTAAAAAGGAAACTTTTTACTTGCACGTTTGTGCTTGTTATTATACTTGGTAAGGCGCATCAAGATTATTTCGAGCTTCACACACAAAGCTTAAATGCCTAGTACTTGTGGTAGATACAATTTGCTCTTCAGACTTTTACAACAAGTAGAAAACATGAAGATATTATAAGTAGAAAAGTAGAAAAATTTATATATATATATACACCCCCCAAACACCGCGCCATTACCCCCGCGGTGGTAAAAAAAACTGCCACCTTCACAGGCCTACTTCAAAAGAACAGCATTATTTGAAATAGTAACTGCATTTATAATGTTATAAAAGATTTCTGACACGTTTCATCAATTTAACATATCCTTGCTGAATGAAGGTATTCATTTCTTTCAAAAACAGATACAAATCTTACTGACCCCAAACTTTTTGTCTGTACTGACATTTCATAATGTACTTTTACTCACCATCTTGAAGTTATATTTAATGTCATAGCTGGAGTCCACAAAGAGAATGTTTTCAGGCTTAAGGTCAGTGTGCGTCAACTTATTTCGATGCAGAACTGATGGAAACAAGGGGAATAATAAAGTGATTTATCACTATTATGAAATAGTTTCTCACTCCTATGAAATGGTGCTTGACAAGGATCTGCATCAGTGTTGCATACATGTATACTCACAGTGCACGGCTCTAAAGATCTGATCTGCCATGAGTCTGATCTGGTTCAGTGAGAAGGGCATGAATCCATTCTCCTTCAGGAAGTCATATGTGCTCAGTCCCAGCAGCTCAAACACTATGCAGACGTGGCCGTGGTGATCGAACCAGTCTAGCATCCGGACACAAGCACTGCAAAAACACAGAGGTACGTTACTTATTACATTGGAAAAAGATAAAAGTTTTCAGATGAAGCAAAATATTTCTACCTTGAAGTTAAATACTCACAATCTTTTTTCACCATCAAGCGAATTTATCCGCTCAAGCACATCAACTTCTGACATGGCTGCCTCACGGTAGCGCTCAATATTTTTGATGATCTTCAACGCCACTCGTGCACTACCTCTGCAAAAAAAAAAAAAAAAAAGCACACTGGGTATGCTTACATGCATTTTTGCTAATACGAATTAATCCAATCTGATTTCAAATCCTGAATATGTATGAAGTCTATACTTTGCATAAATTAAACTGCATATGTTGTGCAGTTTGCAAATACCTGTAATGTCATATTACTATGTTATTGCTTTTCTACGTAAAAGCGCTAGATGAACGTCTTTAACTAATGCGTTTGTGTCTTTTGCAGAATCAAGGTAAAAGTAGTATGTGGCGATTGATAGTAGATATTAATATATAAATGTATAATGTACTGACAGTAACAAGGTTGCGCTGTTGAGTCTCGCGCAGCCTTGAAGAGAAATCGAAACAAATGAGTGCATCACACACAAATAAACTAATTTAACACGGCGGTAAAAATTAAAAATGTGGAGTTTTTATATTTATAGCATATGACACAGTTAAGCAACATAACACGACCAAGAGTGCTGTTTTCCTGAATACCACCACGATTGAAAATGTGACACTGATTTTATTTAAAGATTCAATTAAAAAGTAGTTAATATTAACATCATTTACATTTTAGACCCAAAATTGACTGATTTGTTCTTTCAGCAGCAAAAATAGTTCCAAACAAAGATCCCAGCAGAAACTGTGCATGCTCACATCATGATTTTATTACAATTTTGATTAATCGAACAGCCCCAGTCAGAAGAGCTTTAAGCAAATATTTAGTAAATGTTCAGTCTCCTCCACTGGCTGGTTTGTAAGACGTAAATAAACACGTTTTACTTTTTAAAATTGTGCATATGTAAACAGATATTATTATAAAAAGACTCTGGTAAACGTGTGCATTCAAGGTATTTTTTATATATTCAAATATTTACATACTTGACATTATTTTGGTGCATGTAAATTTTAACAAAATTAAAATATGACAAAAAAAGTCACAGAATCTGGCTTACTTCGAGTGATCGAGGCACTGCACCACTTTTCCAAAGGCTCCTTCGCCCAGAGTCCCTACAATCTCATCTATAACAGGGTAAAGAAGTAGTCATAAGTAAGGCTTTGTGACTGGAGGATGCTACATACAAAAGCATAGATTTTACAGTACTAACAGGTACTAAAGGGATAGTTCACCCAAAAATGAAAATGTTATCATTAATTAGCCTGTTGTCATTCCAAACCCGTAAGACTTTCATTCATCTTCGGAACGCAAATTAAGTCTCTTCAGAAAATTGAGTAAACCGCTCAATTCATGTTGATTATTTTTATGATCTCTTTATGAACAAAAAGATCTTCATTTGTGTTCCGAAGATTAAAGAAAGTCTTACAAGTTTGGAACGACATGAGGGTGAGTAATTAATGACAGAATTTTCATTTTTGGGTGAACTATCCCTTTGAGAAGCTCATTAAATCATATTCATTGAGTATAAAAGTCTGTGCCAAATTAAAGTTTCACACATGAAAGTTAAATTCTAAGTGGTTAATATTAGAAGTCTTCAAAGGTCCCCTTATAACCCCCAAGTGTAGGCTGAATTGTCCCACTAATAGACACAGAACAGACAGTTATATAGAGAAAGGTTTGTGTTCTATACATCTTGCTCTTAGCATGTCTCCATTGTGATAGACCAGGTGACCCTCCTCATCATCCTCAATACTCTTGGTTCTTTTCCTGCGATGACTTCTCTGGGGTACATCATCATCACCACCATCAAACACCAGTCAGAATCAGGCCGTACGCATCATTCATTCATTCAGCGAGGGGGGGGTTGATGAAGGAGAGGGAGTGATTCGGACCCCCACGCCAGGCCACGGCGGCAGCAGCAAATTCAAATTCATCGCCAAGCAACGGCACAGGGCCACCATAGTGTGTGTTACAGAAGAAAGACATGGCAACACATTTTCAGACAAGAAACAACTTTCTTTGAAGTGCAGCTAATTCTGTTCATGACCCTCACCCAATCAACAAATAGCCATTTCTGCAACCAATGAGTGTAGATCAAGTGAAAATCAACTGATTCCTTGACCACCTTACTGCAAGTATACAGCGGATGGTTACTATGGTAAATCTGGATTTTAGAAACATTAACAAATGCAACAGCTAAGTAAAAATAATGACAAATGGTTTACCGAGTTTGAGGAGGGACTGGGGTGGCGTGAACGTTGGTGCTCTCTGCTGCTGCGTCGACTGCGCCCGCTGCGTGCGGATGACTGGCTGTAATGCTTGCCGTCTTTCTCCCTCTCCGTCTCGCTGACCAGGTCTACCTGACCCTTATAATCGCCATGCTCCGGACTGGCCTCTCTGGCCCTGCGGTCTCGGCACTCCAGCCTCTTGGAGCTAATGTGACACCTAAGAAAAACAAACATCAGTGAGGAAGACGACACAGCTCTACATCTAATGACAATGAGATTCTGACAGCTAAATTAAGTGGCTTTCACTTTGGTGCAATTTATCAATCCTTTCAGCAGGGGATAAAATGCTGAATCATGATCTGCGGGGTGCTGAAAGCATCAAGTGTCTTCTCGAAAGAGTATAAACAAGCTATACTTAGAAAGAGCCACAGAAACTAACTCTGAGAGAGCAGTTATGAGTGAAAGCGATGCTTTAACCTGTCAGTTTTGAAGCAGTAAATCTGTTAGGAGGATGCCTGAGTGTTGTGTTTGATTTAAACAACTTGTGATCCAAGTCACAGCTGTCAGCCTATAGTAGAGTAGCAGAACGTTCTGTGACAACTTGAAGCCTTCCTGACCAGTGAAATTTTAGGGGGTTCGTTACCCAAAAATTACAATTTTGTCATTAATTGCTCACCCTCATGTCGTTCCAAACCCGTAAATCTTCGGAGCACAAATTAAGATCTTTTTCATGATATTCCTTTTGATGCTTTATATGATGAACATCGAATTTAGGCTTTTTTTTCACATAGAAACATTCACGACTCACACATCAGTTGTGATAAACAGAGGCTCAAGCATAATCTTGATATGTAGTGACAGTAAAGTAGCGACAAATATTTTCTTCCGTATTTTGAAATATATCTGAGTGAAAAGGGCTTTACAAAACAACGTATGTAACGCAGGCACTTGGTTCAATGCATTGGTTGTTGACGGGATTTTACCACAGATGAACGCAAATTTCCAGAGGCATGTTTTAAGCAGACTAAATGATTAGAGAAGTCCAGCATACGTCACCAGAGAGGAGTCTTTTTCACCTGAAGATCCAGTTATGACATTTTGAAGAATTTAAACACATTCGTTCACAGTAAAATAGCCTATATAACATGCATTTCATGCCAACTTTAAGTGTTGGGCGACATAACACGTAGAGAACGTACAGAATGCATCACTGGCGTGGAGCTAGTTATCATTCCTGTAGTTAACAAGCCTTTACAAGTTCTCAGTTTGCACTTCAAATTGCCTGGGTGGGTCAAAAGAAAGCTAATGAAATGGCTTTTAACTTCCTACCGTATAAAAAAAAAAATTCTGGGTAGGGGATCTGACATCTTGAAGACATCAACGATTTACTTTTCAAGCAAATCGTAGAGATTGTGATCTTTTATGTCCTCGTAATAATGTTAAAATACTGCAATGACTGCCAACTAGATGGCTGTGCTGACTGGCCAGATTATACCGTGTGTCTCTTATGTGTCTTTAATGCGTGTTGATGCATTCGAAAAACAATTCAACAGCAGTAGGGCTATGCAATTAATCATATTTTAGTTCAGGTTTCGATTTTGGCTTCCAACGACTATGAAAACGTGATAATCAAGATATAAATTATCATTGTGTCGCATGTAGTTTCTTCCCTTTAAAGCGGCGTGCTTTCAACTCTCCTTAAAAACTTAACGTCTAAATCAGTAATATAGTGTAACGTGACAGTCGTAAAATGCATTCTACTGCTGGACATGCTTTACTTTAAAAGGTGAACTATGCAGGTTTTTTACCTCAACCGAACAGCTTGGGAGTCATTGGAATGGTTATATTACTCTTTTCGGGTTGAATGGTGGTCGTTTCGCACCCCCCATCGCATGTGAGGGAAAAAACACACTTGCAACTTTGAGCTGGCGGCCCGCCGGCGAAATTTTTTTTTGCAGGATGGAAGACTCATGAACCATAGTCATTCCCCTAACCGTCACTGGGGGTCTGATGACCTAGCCCTAACCCCACCCCTAAACCTACCCCGTCACTGGGGTTCTACCCCTAATCCCGCCCCTAAACCTACCCGTCACTGGGGTTAAGACCAATCAGGGATGACTTCCCTAATGAATATTCATGAGTCTTCCCCTACCATCCTGCAAAAAAAATATCGCAGCTCGCAGCATCAGGAAGTGTCGCGTGATATCAGGTCTCGCGATGTAACGAATTGCTTTACGGCAAAAAAGATCTGATTACAGCTTCCATCCTACTGAACAGGTACTGGTGTACAGGGGGAGGGGATCAGGCCGTGAGTGCAGAGCCATCTCTGCATGAGAGCTATTTACGACAGTACAAGTACTCCACACAGCGACTCTAGGGGTCACTGTTTGACAAAAACAGAATTCCTGCATAGTGCTGCTTTCAAAAGAGTTATTAAAAGCACATTAAAGGTGGGGTATGTGATTTTCTTTTTTGACCATTTTTTCAAAATCACTTGAAATCCTATTCCTAACCTGCACTTACTGGCTGTAAATTAGAAGCACTGAAATGAAAATAAAGCAATTTAATGTGGAACGGGCAGGACTCGAAAAACTCCAGCCAATCATTTTCAAGACCATCTAGAATCATTGGACAGAAAATGCGTCAAAAATGTTCGCCTAAATGGTCAAATATACACAAAAATATGTCAAAATAAATTTACATTATTTACAGTATTTATATGAAGACACAAGACAGTCAGTTATGTCTTCAGTGAATAAACAGTTGGGAAAGAAATCGGATGCGTGTCATTATTATATTAGATACATGCATTCGGTCTTAAAGCAAATACATTCTGTTGTCGTAGTCAATGTTAAACAAAAGACAGACTCGCTGCTCTTGACTGAATAACTTTAGTTTTCATAAGAATCATGAATTTTTAATCCATACAGTGAAGACTATGCAGTGTTTTAAAGTTTTGACAACTGATTGTTTATTGCAATACTGTGTTTTAAATTGTGCAAATAGATTAGGTGCATATAGGCTTGTTCCAGTCTGGATCTTCTCAATAATACATCTCAAAATTGGGAAGATCGTGATTCAGGCGGCGATATTAAAATTTTGGGAAGATCACCCCCCCCCCCCCCCCCCCCCCCATATTACTGGGTTATTACATCAATGTTTACAAGCAATGAAACACCACCAAATAGCTTTAGTAGCAGTACTATGAACAGACATTGAAAACGTCATAATCTCACAGCATACATTTTGTAAAAAGTTCCACTTGCAGTCCTAATGACAGAAGGATTTGTCATCATCAGGAATCCAAGAACATGCTACACTACATCTGGTAAGGCACTGCAAACATGCAGGATGAGTCAACAACAAATCGATCAAATAAAGCTCATTCTGACTGAAAGAAAATGAAAATACACAGTGCAAGTTAATGCATATCTTTACAGTGAATGAGTCAGTCTTACCTCTCGTATGTTTTATAGTGATGTGTTCGCCCGGGCTGCCGGTCTCGTTCCCCGCTAGGCGAGCTGCGCTTCGGTCTCTTGTGCACCTCCACTCTCTCCTCCCAGCTGTACTCCGCGATCCAGCCATCCGGAGACCGCATCCGCTTAGATCGCCCATCTCAACCAGAATAGACAAAAAGGGCCAAGTCATAAAAATGATGAGGGAAACAGTATCCCAGGACATTCCCTACACCCCGCTGGGTTGTAAAATTCAAGACAGCCGTGGTGATGCCAGCTCTCCGCTCCAGATCGAGTTATTGAATTTCATGTTGTTGCAGTTGTTTTGACTTGTTAAAAATTGAGCTGAGCAGTTTACCATGCAGTAAATCCGGATATTACACAACTTATTTACAAGCGATTAAACCTCACCAATTAGGGTTAGTTACTCTAAATTAAGGGTCAACACTTATCCCGGCACATTGAACGCAATGTCCCGCAGTAAATGCAGAAATACATTTGATCGTGATGTCTATAAAATCAAACGGTTGTTTGTTTACAGTCGCAGTTTAAATTTATTTTTTTGGGTTGCCTGGTGACAAAGAGCTAACCTCACTCGCGCTTTAGCCGCCACCGCCCTTCTGCCTCTAATGTAAACAAAACCTACGCACGATACAATGCCAGGCCACTGTGCACTAACTGGATTATGTACTTATTAAAGATAGTTACCAGAACGCACAAAAATAATTATTCATAAATAAACAACGCTTCAAGTCTGAGTGTTTTTCTTGGGTGGCTAGCCAGTTAGCATCCATGCAGAGGCAATGTACTTACACTAGTCAACACTGCAGCCTCGAGGTAATTAATACAGTTGTAAAATACAGTATTATATTACAGATTTGAACTTAAAATGCACTCACCTTCCACCGGTTATTTTCAAATCGTGAAATAAGACACTTTGCTTTCCAGACTGAACTCCGCAGCCGTTTATGATATGACTTCCGCTTTACGTTAAAGGACCGCTTCCGGTGGTGAGGATTTCTGGGTAAACACTCAACAAAGCACAAGTCTTCTTGATTGAGTGTGATATTAGGATTGAAAGATTTCCCCCCGGTTTCACAGCCTAGTTCCAGACTAAAATGCATGTTTGAGTTTTCTTAACCGAAAGCAACTTGCTCTGACATATCTTACAATATGTCACTGCCATTGTTTTATCTCAAGATGGACAACAGTAGTGTTTTTTTTCTAAGGCGGTTTTATAAAACCTACTTAAATGTCCTAATTGATCTAAGGCCTAATCCTGGCTTAATCTAAGCCCTGTCTGTGAAACCAGGCCTTTCTTTATTATTATCGGAGAAATTGTCTCAATAAATCAAAGTTTAAAGATGATTATGAAAATGTTAGCCTATAAAACAATCGCCTCCTCTGCAAACTCTTATCTTTTAAATGTATACACAAAACGAGATTGATGAATATAACTTTTTATTATAATTATTTTTATTGATACATCTTAATAATTGTTCTACATTCACCAGTGAAAAGACATGTATAATCAGTTAAATGTTTTATAATTGTATTGTTACTCTTCACTTGACAGAAACACTAATGAACACAATATTGTAAATATTCATCATATGTTCTTATGAATTTCAGGATTCTGGATTTCAGGATTCTGTAGACCTCTAGGGGTCCATGAAGGAACTGCAGTGGGTCTGATGAGAAGATAAATAGGCACACACACACACACACACACACACACACACACACACACACACACACACAAAAAAACTAAGATTTTTCTTCAAAGATTGTAATGTAATTTCCAAATATAAAACAAATGATCTTCTATTCGACACATAATGTTATTTAATGTATATAATTTAAGTGTAAACTTTACCTTTTTGTAGTGTATCCCTGGGATGACTGAGAGTTTGTGTCTATTAAACCCCTGGATGAAAGAAGTACTATTCTGTTGAGAACATGTCTTTCTACTTTGTCACCATATAGATGACTTGCTTTGTGCCTGATTTATTAACTTAAATGATCACCCCGCCACTGGCCACGACAACTATTTCTCTGATTAGTCCCTGTGGAATTATAAATCTGTAAGGCATGGTAATAAAACCCCATTAAAGCCCCCCACAACACTCCCTTTAATGTGGAAGTCAGTGTTTTAACATAGTGATCATTTCGTTAGGAATGAACTAATGAAGACTAATGTAAAATTAAAATCACTGTTTTCTACGGTAAAAGGGTCCTCTTTTTTAGAGTCAGATGACATCACCTTGTCATGTCCTTAGGGAATAATTTAAAGGGATAGTTCACCCAAAAATGAAATTTCTGTCATCATTTACTCGAAATCTGAGAGAGTCTATCTACCTCTTTGATGCTTTAAAATCTTCATAAAGAGATTGTAAAACTTATCCATATGAATTGAATGGTTTAATCCAAATTTTCTAAAGAGACTCGATCGCTTTATTTGATGAACAGATTGAATTTTCGCTGTCATCACATTTAAACATTGATCAGCGAACATAAAGAGAAGCTCAACCGATCCTGCTTGACGCGCGAGAACAAACCTCACAAGAATTAGCCTCATTGGTTCTTGTTGAAGCTCAAACGTGCTGAGTAACACACAAAAATGAACCTCATTGGTTCTTGCACATCAAACAAACATGCTTGAGCTTCCATTTAACACAACTGATGTGTGAGTTAATGAATGTTTATGTGTGAATAAAAGCCTAAATTTAATCTGTTCAGCATATAAAGCGATCGAGTCTCTTCAGAAAAGTTGTACTAAGCCAAGTCAAGTCAAGTCAACTTTATTGTCAATCAAACCATGCAACAGTACATTACGCAGCAGACTGAAATTGCATTTCTCCCATACTTCAATGTGCAATATTAAAACTAAATTTTAACACATACTAAACATAGACTAAACATACGGCTAAAGATAGGACACCACTAAACAAGTGCCGATAAATATACAACAGATAGGCAGATCCACATATCATATGGCCTACCGTGAGCATACAGTTTCCAGACTAGCACAGAGTTTCAAAATATAGTCGGGTTAAGGTATTTCACTGTGGTGCAATATGGCAAAGTGCAAGTAGAAGCATGAAGATACATAAATATTGTAAACTTTTTACATTCTTGTGCAAGGGGATATTGGCATATGAGTATTTTGCAGACATTGAGTATGCCTTTTCCACATTTCACAGGTCTTAGTGTGTGTATTATGTGGGAGAGGGGAGGGAGGGGTGTTATAATCCAGTTTTCATGAATGAGTTGAGCAGTCTGATGGCTTGTGGAAAAAAACTATTGCTGAGTCTGGTAGTGCTGCGACGCATACTGCAGTAGCGCTTACCAGACGGTAGGAGGGTGAACAGTTTATGTGTGGGGTGGGTGGGGTCTTTGATGATGTTGGTGGCTCTTTTGTGGCAGCGGGATGGGTATATGTCCTGGATGGAAGGTTGGGCTGATCTGGTGATCTTCTCAGCTGACCTCACCACCCTCTGTAGAGCTTTCTGGTCAGCAACAGAGCAGCTACCATACCAAACTGTGAAACTGCTGGTGAGGATACTCTCAATGGCACCCCTGTAAAAGGTAGTGAGTGCCAATGAGGGAAGGTATGGCTTTTCTCATCCTGCGTAAGAAGTGGAGGCGTTGCTGAGCTTTCTTGACAAGGGAGATGGTGTTGGTAGACCATGTGAGGTCATCAGTGATATGCACCCCCAGGAACTTGATGCTTTTCACTGATTCCACAGCACTGCCATTGATGGTGAGGGGTGTGCGTGGCCTATGATTTTTCCTGAAGTCCCCAGTTATTTCCTTTGTTTTATTAACATTTAAATGTAAATTGTTAGTGTCACACCAATTGATGAGTTGGTATACCTCATCTCTGTATGCTGAGTCGTCATCGTTGCCGATGAGACCCACCACTGTTGTGTCATCTGCAAACTTGATGATGTGGTTTGAGTTGTATCTGGCACAACAGTCATGGGTCATCAGTGTGAACAGTAGTGGACTCAACACACATCCTTGAGGGACCCCAGTATTCATGATGGTGGTCTGCGAAGAGTTTTTGCCAACTCTTACTGTCTGAGGTCTGTTGGTGAGAAAGTCTAGTAGCCAGTTGCAAAGTAGGGTGCTGATGCCTGCAGCACTGAGTTTGTTCACCAAGTGTTGTGGGATAACTGTATTGAAGACAGAGCTAAAGTCAATAAACACAGCTGTTTTTGTTCTCCAGATGAGCCAGACTGAGATAAAGTGCTGTTGCTATGGCATCATCAGTGGAGCACTTGGGACGGTATGCAAACTGGAAAGGGTCAAATGTGGCAGGTAGGCTGGATGTTATGTGAGCCTTGACCAGCCTTTCAAAGCATTTCATCATATATCGGTTGTTAAGTCTGACGTCACGCGTGACGTTTAGGCCTCTTCCGGGCCCAAGCGCTCCGCTCGTCTTTCAGATCCTAGACTACATAAAACCTTTTCTTAAAGGGCTTTTTTCGCTTCAGTGCCAGTGGGTGTTACTAGGGATTAAGGGATAGCACCCACTGGCGCCAAAGTTTCTTCATTCGTTTAAGATTTGTAACTTACCTAATCAACTGCCGCCATTTTCTCTTATCTTTCTCGTCACAGGGAAAGCGGTAGATGACAGTTAAATGTCACTTGTTTTTTTTTTTAACTCCGATCTATTTAAACTACACGGGGACACGTTAAAACTCGGGCGAAAGCGGTAGGTAGGTAGAGAGGATCTGGCCTTTGGACCCGGAAACAGTATTATCGGAGAGCGCTTACGTCACGACTTAACAACCGGATAGACGTGAGTGCTATAGGCCGGTAGTCGTTCAGTGTTGTGACTGGTGATTTCTTTGGTAGCGGTATGATAGTAGTGGCTTTGAAGCATTCTGGTATGATGGCTTTGTTCAGAGAGATGTTAAAGATATCTTTGAGAACATCTGTAAGTGAGTTAGCACAGTCTCTAGTCTAAGCTCATGCCCAGGTATATTATCGGGACCAGCAGCCTTCCTGGGATTCACCTTTTGAAGAGTCCTCCGCACGTGGGTAGGGTCGAGTTGAAGAGTTGCATTGTCCAAACAGTGTAGAGCTTTTGTCGGAGTGGTGTTATTGTTTTCCTCAAAACGACTGAAAAAATGAATTGAGTGAGTTTAGGAAGTCTGTGCTGTCCTCACATGGTAAGGATGTAGGCCTGTTAGTCCGTTACTGACTAGATGCCTTGCCTTAGGCGTCTAGGATCTTTTGTATCAGTAAAGTGTGACTGGATTTTTTTGTCCATAGGCATGCTTTGCTGCTCTCAGGCCTCGGTTCAAGTTGGCCCTGGCAGTTGTAAGGGCCTCTTTGTCCCCGGACCTGAAAGCCGCATTCCGTGCTTTTGGAGCTCGCATACCTCCCTGGTAAACCATGGTTTGTTGTTTGCCCTTGTGGTAATGTGTTTTATGACGGTCACATCTTCCATACATTTGGATATGTATTCCGTCACAGACTCAGTGTGTTCAGTTATATTGACATGCTGGTTGGAAGTGGCAGCCTTCCAAAAAAACAGTCCAGTCTGTGCAGTCAAAACAGTCTTGGAGCGCTGAGGTGGCCCCCTCTGGCCAAGTTCTAATCCACTTCACAGACGGTTTGTTCCTCACCAGCAGTGGCCTGTAAGATAGCATTAGCATAAGATGGTCTGAGTTTCCCAGATGGGGGTGTGGAACAGCTCTGTATGCCTGTTTGATGTTAGACCTGGTCCAGAATGTTTTCTCCCCTGGTTGCAAAGTCCACATAATAAAAGTGTGGGAGTACTGTCTTCAATTTGGCCTGATTGAAATCACCCGCGATTATACAGGCAGAATCCGGGTTTGAGTCCTGCATTGAGCTCACAGATTGATACAATGTAGAAAGTGCGTCTTTTGTACTCGCACTGGGTGGTATGTACACGGCTGTAATGGTCACGGCTGAAAATTCTCTTGGCAAGTATACTGGACGGCATTTGACTGTCAGAAATTCTATGTCCTCGGAACAGTGTCTTGAAATGACTTTAACATTAGTGCACCAATTGTTTTTAATGAAAATTGCTACTCCACCACCTCGTAGCTTACCAGTGAGTGCATGGCTTCTGTCTGCCCTGAATATTGTTAGTCCATCCACCTGAATGGCGTTGTCTGGAACAATGTGGTTAAGCCATGTCTCGGTGAGGGCGATGGCGCTGCAATCTTTCACCATCCTATGTGTAATTAGATCCAATCTGAGGTAGTCCATTTGGTTTTCCAGCGAACGAACATTGGAAGGTAGAATCGAAGGAAGTGCAGGTGTTCGGTTTGGCTTTTAGCTTTGCGCTAATGCCCGCTCGACTGCCTCGCTTTCTAGGTCTAGCACTAAGCCGCTCGATTCATGGAGTTTTACAATCCCTTTATGAACTTTTTGAAGCGTCAAACGTGTCAGTTGTATCCTTAATCCTCCATATCCTCAATTAAGATGTTGGCAATTAATCATATAAGCAAGCTATATATAAATCATAGAATATCACTTACTGGATTTCTATTTGATGGATGTCTGTTTTCAGTTTTGTATTATTCAGTTTATTTTTTTTTTATTCAGTAGTTGATTTAGTATTTTAATGGCACTTTTCTTATTTCTTATGTATATATGTATATTTGTTAGAATAACTTGATTTACCTGATCTAGCACAGTTTCAGGTTGCATTTTATTCTCTTGTGTCAGATGAAGTGATTTCCAGATTTACGTTTGTATCTTATCAGTGATTATTTAAGTAAAGCAAAAGCTTCTATGTATATTAAAAACGAGGGCTGTTCCATTCTCACAATTTAAGTTTCCTACTGCACTTCCATTTCAATTCCATGTAAAAAGATGAACCTGTCATGAGATGAATTGTGTGCGTGCATGCGAATGAGTCCAGTGTGTAACTTGTGTGTCTGACAAGTTTCATTTTCAGAAGAGCCTTTGCTCAGCACAAAACCGTGTATCGTGCATATTGACAAAAGAGGAGCGAAAAGCTCTTAGTGATAATTGGAACTGGCCAGCCACTGTGCAGCAGGGGTCAGAGCAGAGAAACCGGAGGGCCGGATTCAAAATGTGTGTGCCAGAATACTTTCACACATTCCAATAGATTTGCAGCAGTCAGAAAGTCATTTCTAACAAGCCTCAATAGAGAGCTGCAGGAATGAGTCCTAAAACCTGGAATTAAGTTAGCATTTTTGCACTTCTCGTTTCATTTTCCCAAAGTTAGTGGGGTTTAGAATGGGGTTTTAGTTAAATGCCTAAAATATACTCTGTGGTTAACAAAAGCTCAATATATTTTCATGGTTTATTCTACAGCACAAAATACATCAGTAATACCCCCCTTGTGATTTTTTAAAAATCGTTTTGGCTAAATGGACTACAGAGGTTGTCAGGGACATTAAACGGCATCACTGCAAACATTTACTGGTGTTCAATCGCGCTCTTGCAAACTATTCTTACTCATATTTTTCAACTTGTAGATTTTAAATAAAGATTATATTATGCTACTGCAATAATCCAAAAACCACTTGAAAAATCCTATTTTGTTTTTTGTCAAGGGAACCAGGGTGATGCTATCTTCCGGGTTGGCCTACAAAAATATGCCATCACTCCATAGGGGACCAAAGGTTGTAACAATACCAAGAGCACTGGCATTAACAGTGGTCCATATTTCAAACAATGCCCACTGAATAGTATCTGCAGAACATGTACACTTAGCAAACTTACCAAATAGCTAAATTGTGAAGAAATCATTTAGTGAAAATGTACAAAGGTACCTCACTGGATTGTGTATTCTCTACCTGAGAATTCATGAAAAGTCAGTGGCCACTTCAGTACAGCTCCGACTCCTACACTTGATGGGATGTGTAAAGTCTACTGAAAAGACCCATTCCTCTTGACAAATGAAGTGAACCTCTTTCATCAGGATCAATATATGCCTGAGATCCTGCCAGGCCGGGAATCATAAATCTGGCTTGCAGTGAGAAGGAAAGCGAGCGAGAAGGAGAGAGAGAGAGGGCAGATGGGGAAGGGAGGATGAGAGAGACGACGGCTCCTCTTAGTCTAATGGAGGACGGTTCAAAAGTTTAACGTGCCGGCCACCCGCTCACGTCTTTATAACCTCTTTGAGTCATTGTGTGCGGGTGAGGGCCGATCACATCGATGGCCATTAAACCAAATGCGGGGCTGGTCTGGGGGTGGGTGGGGGTGGTGGATGCATTAGGGAAATTGGCCCTGGCTGCCTGAGACGGCATACTGTACTGAAGTAATTATAGTTGCTGGAGGGATGCTGAGGCCAGATGTGTGTGTGTGTGTGTGTTTGTATGCATGCGTGTCCGGAATAGTCTGCCGCAGAGGGTCCAAGCCCCGCCCTTCCATCTCCCCCAGCAAAGCGGCTGCCAACGGGATAGGGCTGGGGCTTTATTGATGAGATGGATGAGAAGGGAGATAGGGGTAGAGAGACAGATGGGGCTTGTGTCCAGGCCATGGCAGTGCTGGGGAGCCTGCGCTCAGGGATGCCGCCAGCGTGGCCAACCTCCACCGATCAGGAGTCGCTAGAGCCCCAGCGCTGATGATGAGGATGATGATGATGCGCACCCACAGTGGATCTGAGCTCGGCTGAGGCATCTCAAGAGACACCCACCTGCAGGATGGGACTCACCTGCTTCAAGTCCTGGAAGTACAACAGTGCTGCACAGAAAGGTGAGCGAGTGCTTCACTACTTCCCACTGGTGTGTCAGACTTTCTGGCTCGCCATATGTGATGACATGAGTGTGTGTACTTGATGTAGATATAGCATGCACTAATATAAGACATGACATGCTGATCTGGATTCAACATTTCATTAGTATGTCTAGTATGATTAATATACATTAATCAAAATTAAGATGTACTATTCACACTTCACAGTGCGTTTAAAACTAGCAGCTCAACCTCAAAGAGATTTTATTGGAGTTTCTGGGTCAGGCAATTATTTCAAGTGCTGGAAGGGAAGCAGAACACGAAGGACGGACCCCATGCCGTGTTGACCGAGATTTCACTTACGAATACATTAAAGCCAAGAAGCGACAGGTATATAGCCAGTTTGGCTTTATGAGTGGGAGGGGCACTAAAATAATTAAAATAATGAGCTTGAAAAGACTCAGTAAAGAGGCGCAAGCAGAGTGACTGAGAATGTTTGGGACGGACTCTGAATCGATGTAATGTGCAGAGAAACTAAGGAGACAAAGGATAGATAACCTCCCTTTGAATGGTTTAAAACCTTTGGATGAGGAACAGCTCTGATATGTTTACCTGTTGCATGATATACTAGGTAAAAGTAATCATATTTACTGAAAGCAAACTATTAGATTTGTTTGTTTATTACGTTTTTAACGCTATGTTAGCATCAGGGATATTTACATGGCAAACAGAGGGTCAATATCACAATCCATAACATTTTTATTATAAAACATTTCAACTTGACAGATGTCATGTTTCTGAATAAAAGCGTTTTCTAGCAGTATAATCAAAATTATAGTTCAACAGAATATGTTTAAGTCAAAGGAACTTGACACATAAAATAGGAACTTTACCAGTCATTAGAAACCCATGTGTAAGTCTTGAGTGCAAACTATTAGGCAAGTCATGACCATGAGGCAAAAATGTCTGTTAAATTCATGAAAACTCGGAGAAAGACTATGCTGTTGTTTTCTGCTGTATAACCACTTAAGGAAGCACTTACCATTCTTTCAATTATTGAGTTGTCAAAACAAAGTACCAAACCCCCTGCTACTCTTTATTACAACATTCCTGTCTATCAAACATTACATGTCAGTGAACCAACTACTTATATTTCTCTCCAAGTACTTACTTTGAGCCTGTTTAAAGGGGTGGTTGATTGCGATTTCACTTTTTTCATTTTAAATAGTGTGTGATGTTGCTGTTGGTGCATGAACATTATCTGCAAAGTTGCAGCGCTGAAAGTTCAATGTAAGCAGAGATATCGTCTTTTAAAAACCAGGAAGTGTAAATGCCTACAAAAACGACTCGATTGGGACTACAGCTGGGTTTTAGATGTCACTAACCCATCAACCCTCCCCCCGGAATACGCAAAAAAGGGCATGGCCATATTTCTGCGGCTTTGCCGAAGAGGAAGAGTTACAGGGAGAGCTAGCCATGCCGTCGAAAGTGTTATTTTCATCCAGCTGTCAGGTCTTCTGTGTTCGGGCTTCATATGGACGCTGTAGTTTGCCAACAATGGCTACAATTTATGTTTGATAATGTTTCTGACAATTACAATCGTAGTTTAGCTCTTTGTGCGGCACATTTCACTGAAGACAGCTTCCTGAATCTCCAACAATTCAATACCGGATTCCACAAGAAACTGTTGCCAAAACCTGAAGCTGTTCCAACGTTAAAACCAGATCCAGCAGTTGTTGGGTCACAACCTGTAAGTAAGACTTAATAATTTTAAATGTATTTGTATAATTTTAGACGTAATGGTTTCGTTTTATCAAGGACGTAAACAAATGCCAGCGCTGGCTTTATAGTCACTTGTTATGCTATTTCGTGTTTCTATGGCAAACGCGTGCAAACATTTTGGACCTGAATTTGTAATCATATAGATTTTGTAAATGTATTTGCCACGTATAGCTACTTTCTGACGTAATTTTTCGATTTGATCATGAACGTGATCAATATCAACAGTGTTTGTTTATAGTAGCCAGTTATATCGATGCTAAGAAAACGATACACAGAGTAAACTAAGTTTTGTTAATAGCTAAACGGTTGTTCATTATATCGATAAAACAATAACTTTAAAAAACTGTATTACTCATGTAATCATTTGTATTAAATGTTTAATCAAGATAAAAACGTATCTCAAAAAGCTAACAAGCAGCAGTAGCATTTTCAAGTATAACAGGGTATCAAACTTCTTATGTAATAATAGAAATAATAATTAAAAAACGTACCATTCAGAAACGTTTTGTAACAGCCGTGGGGGGGGTTCTGCTTGACTCTCTTCATCGCCGCTTTCTGGGTCTGATTCTGGCTCAAACTGATACGGCAGTATTATTTACATTAACCGGTCCGGAGCACATGAGACCGTAAAGGTAAGGGGCGTGGCGGTTCCGGACAACGTGGGCTAAGCAGTTTAGCCAATTACAGCACACCGGCCCAAACTAACCAATCTGAGCCCACTGCCTGTTTCTGAGGGAGTGGTTTCATAGAAACAGGAAGTCAACCGGTCGTTCAAATGACAGAGGAGAAAGAGGCTTACAATAAAGGTGAAATTTATGAAAAATAAGACTTTTAAAAATAGAAAAACCACGAATACATGTTATATTGCACCCCATAAACACAATCATGCAAAGAAAAAAGGCAGTAAACCACCCCTTTAAGTAATATATATACAAAAAGAAAATGATTTCATATTTACTCTCACTATCTTCTTTCCTTACATGGAACACAATAGAAGCTGTCAATCAGAATGTTAATGCAGCTCTTTTCCATATGCTCACTGTGAATAGAAAAGGACAGTCAACTCGAAAAAGCACAATATAATACAACTTTGCACTATATTCCAGGTCTTCTTAAGACATACGGTTGGTTTGCGTGAGAAACAGACAAAACTTTAAGTTATTAATCACTGAAAATTATCCCCACCATTTGAGATTCAAGAGCTGTAAAATTAGTCTTCAGAACAGGTTTAGAGGACGATAAATATAGCACACTACTTTTAAGGTGCTTTTTTTGTCATTTCTGGAGCTTGAAAAAGATCTTCACTTTCATCATCTGGAAGAGAAAAATGGGAACATCTCCCTTTGTGGTCTCTTTTCTGTCATATAAGACAGATATGAGTGAACCAACCCTTGGCGGTCACTGCTCTGAATCTGTGAAATGCTCTTTTATGGCATTTCAATGCTCTCCTTTTAATATCATTATTGCTCAGGCCAGATTCGACGAGCGCCCGGTATTGATAAACCACTTAGCTGGATTTTTACAGCTCAGTCTTGTTACGGAAAGTGTCCTCTTTGGAATTAATTACTGCACTCTACCGGCAAATGTGAGTGGGATCTGGGGCATACTTTAATTGTGACTGAGACCCATCCTGTGATTAATATTGTCATTGAGAAATACATGAAGTAGAAAAAATGGCAAGAGTTTTTAATTAAATTATGAAAATCAATGCACTCCTTTCCCCCGTTGAACTCTTGCGGTGCTTAAAGATAAGAAATGGTCATCTGATTCATCTTGGGCTGTCTTCCAGTTAGCTCACAGATGGAAGCTTGAAGGACACAGTGACCATTAAGGACAGAGAGAGATTTTTACACAGTAAAGAGCAATACACACCACTTAGCATTAGCATCACTGCACTCAGAAAACAAGTTTTTTTATTGTAATCATTAAAAGCACTTTAAAGGGATAGTTCACCCAAAATTAAAAATGTTGTCATTAATTACTCACCCTTATGTCATTCCAAACCCGTAAGACCTTTCATCTTTGGAACATAAATGAGCTTCAGCAAGAACCAATGAGGTTCAGTCTTGTGTGTTACACAGCGCATTTGAGCTTCTGGAAGAACCAATGGCGTCAACTCAAAGCAGGTTCGGTTGAGCTTCAGTTTGTTCGCTGATCAATGTTTATGTGAATAAAAGCCTAAATTGAATTTGTTCATAATATAAAGTAATTGAGTCTCTTCAGAAAACTTGGATAAAACCACTTAATTCATATGGATTCGTTTTACAAAAAAACTTTTTGAAGCATGAAAGTGGTAGTGTAGCTGTCAAAAGAGGGACAAGCTCTCAGATTTAATTTAAAATATATTAATTTGTGTTCCGAAGATGAATGAAAGTCTTATGGGTTTGGAACGACATGAGGGTGAGTAATTAATGACAGAATTTTCATTTTTGGATGAACTATCCCTTTAACATAGAACATAAATTCACTTCTTAAAAACAAACCTCGTAAATTCAAATCCCAATTTCCCAGCACGCATAGAGCAGCCACAGGATGGGAAAAAAACAGTGGCATTAATAAGTGTGTGGATTTATCACGTCGTGGTTGGTTGCTAACAAAACCAAAAGGAACATTCTTAGATCTGAAGGCACATGTTCCTTCACATGCAGTACAAAACAATCAAAACCAACTCGTATTGTATTTGCAAGAAGGAAAACAAATATATGTAGTAAGTCTTTGGTCGTGCACACTGTAAATTTTCTGACAATGTTCTGGCGCCACTATTTTTTAACAAATGAATATTACAGTGGCCAAAGACTCATTGTGTTCTGCAATTTTAACTAAACCATTGACGGAGCCATTCTGTGTTGTCCTGTTTCTTTAGTGTTGCCATGAGCATGTTGGGCTTGGCACATAAATTGATCAATATTATGGAGTTATTTTCCATATAAAGCATTTTAATTTACTATGGGCTTGTTCTTGTTTTCTGTTTGTGTTTTAGCAAGATCTGGCAACACAAATGATTTTAGTCTTGTACCTCTTTCCTTGTCATTTTCTTTCACAGCCACATATTTGATGTGTGTTTATTATTTTCTTAACTTTTTCTTCATACATTTTAACAAATTACATCAACGAGCTAAACATTCCTTGACAACAACGGTGGCCCAAATAAAAGAGATACAGAAATAGAAAAAGAAAATACATAAAACATTATACAATAGTAAAATGAAAGCAAAGAAGAAAAAAAAATATATATTTTAAATACAACAGGTAATAAGTGAAAGTTTCACACCAAGATTCACCCTCAATGCCTCGATATATATACTAATAGGTGTCCACCTTTGTATGAAAATGTCCAGTTTCAATTGGCGTTGGGCAGTCATACGCTCCATTTTGTAAATATATTATGTTTTTCTCTCCATTAAATCATTTTTGGTGGGTGTGGCTTCATCCAATTAAATGTAATGGTTTTCGTGCACATAATGAGTACATGCAGAACATATTCTGGTTTTGACTACAAAAATCTTGGGGTATTCCCTCAAGCAAAAAATACAAGGGAGCAAAAGGCAGGTCTACATGCTAAACTTTCATAATCTCATCCTTAACCCCTTGCCAAAATGTAACTAATTTTGGACATTTCCAAAATACTTGTGTGTGGTCTCCTACCTTCCCACACTCCCTCCAACATTTCTCTACTTCTGGATTATCTGATGTATGTTTAAATACATCATTGTTCATATAAAATACAACTTTTTCAGTCGGTTCCGTTCACGTGGAATAGACTTTTTGTAAATATGGTTGTCACTCCCGTGCATAATGAACTTTGCGTGTACAAAACAAGATTAAGCACTAAAAGATGAATTGACAACCAAATTTGGCTGCAGTGTGTACGTGGCCTTTGTGACCGGTCCAAGCTTTGCTTACATTTAATCTATAAGAGTCAATAACGTCTTTGTCATAACTTTGTTCATTACATATTAGGACTGATATGTTATGCATCCATGTGTGCATCAGGTTATAGGTCATGATTATGTTGCTATATTTCTTTGGAATTCTAAAATTAAGAGACTTTTGAATATTTGGATGATGGGGGATAAACAAACTAACTTTTTCCATGTATTTTCCCTCCGTCTCTCAAATAGGAGGAAACAGGGACGTATTGGTCAGTCCTGGCTCATATTTCTTCCTGTCAAACAGCTGTGGTCAGGGGGAGGAGTGGCTGAAGAGCCTAAATAAGGGCATTTGGATACCTTTCACAGGTACAGGTACACACACTGACACACACACACACACACACGTTTAGAACCTGACTGACTAATTTTGTTTCTACACTTGTGGTCTCTGAAAAATCCAGGCCTGTGCGAGTCATTGTCATGACAAAGTATGACTGCTGAATACGATGAAACAGCAGATCCAATCAGTCTTCAGGGCTCCAGCCATAGACATAACAACCCACTCACAAAACACACACATATTCCAGTCATTTCCAAATCATGGGCCATGCATTACACACTCAAATGACTAGTCTCAATCACAGACTGCGCTTTGTCTACCGTCACGAATCTCACAAAATGCTGAAAAACACATGCCGCTAGAGCTGATGTCATTCGAAACAACAAATATTGAGAATTTCCCTCATGATTTTGGCTAAAAAAACATCACACACAAGGTTGGCAAGTGCTTTTCAGCCATTGTCATTAGTTCAAGCACCACCTCAAGAACCAAGAACTTTTCTCAGTGGTTCATCCATTAGTCTTTTCCTCCTCTATTACTACTGCATTACTTGGAGTGAGAGCGTGAGGGGTTGTGGTGGCAGCTGTGTGTCCATCTTGGCAGTGTGCCTGGGAATAATAACGTTACAATACACCTTGTTTTTCTCATGAGAGCCATCAACCCCCATCACACCCATACAATTCCATACAATGAAGTAGTTCTGGGAGTGCAAGACACTAAAACAAATATACATATATGTTACAATTGTATATTTTCATAAAGGAATAAAAATGCATTAAGGTAGGATAAAAAATATGGATCAATCCCGATCTTCATTCAAATAATCGGGAAACTCAATATTTTACTCTATTCCAGTATGGCGCACTTCTGCTGCTAAATCTACATCCCTATGGCAAAGGAAGTCATGTTTTACAGTCCAAATTGATAAGATAAAAAGGTTACAGGCAGCGTGCAATAACACAATGCGACCAGTACAATGAATGACTCTTATGAATTTAGTGAATCAAAAACAGATAGCGCAACCAGTGAGGTTTGATTCATGAACAAATGACTCCACGAACAGGTACTTTTTAGTAAATCAAAAACCCATACCACAGTGTGATCCCATTTATGAACATATGCCCATTTTAATAAATCAAACAAAAAGACTCGAACACATAACTGGAGCGTCAAATAAATTGTCAGTTTTAATTTTACTTCAGCTGTATTCCACAGACAAGTTTTGTGCTGATTAAATCTGTTTAATAAATTATATTGAAATATTCCCAAATTAATCCAAAATTAATACAATTTATTTGTAATTCACCCTTCACTGGGATTTTGATTGACAGGCAATCTGACCAATCATAATGGCAATATTATGTTGCTATCCGGCATTTTGTCTGACAAACAGACCAGACAGTAGAGTTGATTAATGTCAGTGGACTTGAATTTTAAAAAAAAAGGTGTGTATTGAGGTCTTTCCGCAGTTGAAATAACATACCTTCTGATGTTCATACGCATTTATTTTGTGCTATAACTAGAAAAAGAGATGCTCAGTTCACTTGCCCCTTGAACTGAGGCGCTACAGTGATTTGTCATGACACATTAAAGTGCAACAAAATGGTGTTTATTGTTTGAATTTCTTAACGACAAAATTTGAAAGCTGAGACTATTTCATACTAAAAGTAATCCACTTTGCTCTGTGATGTATTTTCACTGCGTGAGACCATTTACTACGTTTAGTATAATGTTAACATGAAAGCAAACCATGCAATTTTCATTATTGTGATTATTTGCTATGATGTGGTTCTTTTTATTGCCACTTTTCACATACCCCAGGTGTGTTACTGGCCACTGTTTAAATGCAAATTACATTTCTATAGAAGTATTGGAAGGTTATTTTGCGCCACGATGAACAGTGCAATGCTGCTGTAATTGGGTTTGCCTACACTACCGTCTCTGCATGAAGATACAGAGCAGAGACTGCACAGTGA
The DNA here is from genome assembly GCA_036326025.1 of Chrosomus eos. Lineage (NCBI taxonomy): Eukaryota > Metazoa > Chordata > Actinopteri > Cypriniformes > Leuciscidae > Chrosomus > Chrosomus eos. The sequence goes on from CM070834.1 coordinate 23,762,422, forward strand.
GTTGTGTTGACAGTTTACCGAATCGGAGTGAAGGGAAAACTGAACAATGTCACAGAGTTCATTGTTTAACAACAACACATGGCATCTGTATATAGGACCGAGCACATGGTCAGCAGTGTTAGGGAAAGTTACTTTTAAAAGTAATGCATTCAATATTGCGTTACTCCCTAAAAAGTAACTGATTACAATACTTGGTTACTTTTTATGGAAAGTAATGCGATACGTTACTTTTCCTCATCTAAGATGGGCTTGCTTGTTTGTTTTTTAACAAAAAAGTTATATTTTTGGCAAATGTAAAGGCCCTTTCACACCAAAAGTGAAATGAATAAGCCTCAGGCTGAAGGAAATGCAAATTCACACCTGTACAGTAGAGTAAACTGATACTGATAAACTAATCTTTCAGCTCTGCTGCTGAAGAAAATTCAACACGCTTGCTTCAGCAAATAAAAAAAGAAACACAAATGTAATTTTTATATTAAATTCATTTTTGCTTATTCGTATGGTTGATTTGGATCATCGAAAATCAGCAGCAAAGACATTGGTCAATAAAGTGAGATTAAATAAAGTATATTTGTGTAATTTAACATTTAATTATTGCAGGTTTGCGCAATATTCTGAGTTTGCATTCTACAGTTTTATTCATTTTGAGAAATACTAAATGTTTTTGTGCAAGTGAGATGAGTAAATGCATACTCACATTTAATCTAGAACTACAATAACCATCATGTTCACACAGCGCACAACACCTCTGCACTTACTCATTATTTCACGAGAGGTGTCAGTCTAGAAATGGAAAAAGTAACTCGTGCTACTTATTTGAGAAAATAACTCAGATATTTTGTTGTCAATTTAAAAGTAATGTGTTACTTTACTAGTTACTTGAAAAAAGTAATCTGATTACGTAACTTGTGTTACTTGTAATGCGTTACCCCCAACACTGATGGCCAGATGGGTACATGAGCCATGACTGTTATTGCGATTAAAATAGGCGTACGCCACAGTTTATTTGTGATTGTTACTATGATTAGAAGCATAATCGAAAGTATTGTGTTTACATGGGTTATTATGAGGGTGCATGTAAACGTATAATGATGTCTGGTGTGAAAGCGTCATGGCTGGTAGTATTGGCATGGTCCCAGCCTGATCCCAAAAACTTGTCAGAAGTAGCAACAATAACTAAGGGGGATGGGTCTTGTGAAGGGTCAATTGAATAGAGAGCTAGCCCTAGCATGTATTAGGCAATATTTTTTATAAAATGACATTGTTTTAATCAAATATAACCCAAACACCCAGTAGACGTTATTTTGCAAAGATATTGTGTGAGGAAACGTCTGATACTTTCCATGTTAAAACATGCAAACCTGAGCTGAAGGTGAAACTTGAACTGCAGAGTCCATGTTGATGCTTATTTCCCAGGAGAGATTAACATTCCCAATGAATTCCCTACATTACCTCTCCAACATAACTCAACACAGCTCTGGGGCTCCTAAAAGGTGAGAGATGCCCTTCCAGATAACACACAGCCACATTCACATGCACTGCACACTCACTGGGCCAATGTCTAAGGATCCATTTTAGACTGGGAATCTCATCAGGGGCCAAGTTACCGGGCACAAATGTATAAAAAGGGTTGGAGGGGTGTGTTCAGCTGTGTCCAATGGACATTTCTTGGAAGCAGGCCATGAGAGGTACACAGGGACAGAAAAGAAAGAAAGAAAGGGAGATATAACAGAAAGTAACCAGCAGAAAGTTCTAGCTCATTTATTTTTAGTCAATTTGTGTTTTGTGGTGTTAATGATTCATGGTGAGGGGGCAGAAAAAGGAAAAACAGACTCCAGTAACCCTCTAGTGGAGTAGCTTAATACAGACAAGACGTTTGGAAAAAAGCAGACAGAAAACTGGCATAGAAAGAGTAAGGGAAAGATGGTATAAACAATCAACAGCAGTGAATGGCACAGCAAGAGAGAGAAAGTGTAACAATGTTTGTAATTCCTCCCTTGTAATTAAGAAGGCAGACTTAATTTAACAGTAAACCAAGGAGGTGCTGACTCACGTCACTGGAAACTTTGGACAATTAAGTACAGACAAACATAACCTCCCCTTCAGAGGCGAACACAGACATGTCTGTTGGTGTCACTGTCAACAGTGGCATATGACTGAGACCTCCACTTCCAGAGGCGGCGTCAAAGGGAATATCTTCTTTATACCAGACTTCTACCCATTTTATTGAAAAGCACCAGGTGGTACATCGGTGAGCTCCCGCAGGAAGCAACCGTCACGGTAGAAGAGGTCGAGCACTAAATGGACAACAGTGTGGAGGAAGTGTTTCCATAACTATCTCTCAGGAAGTATATTGAACCGGGACAAATTAAACCGGTGGTCTCTTTTTTCCCTGGACTAAGGACACCAAATTGTTGAAACCTTTGCTAAGCTTCTGTCCTTCAACTTTGGAACTTTCAGAATTGAAACTGAAGGAACACTTTTTACAGAAATATGCTGAGAATTAGAGGTGTGCACTTGAACAATGCCTCCTCTTTCAGAATGAAGACTGTCATCTGATTTGGAATGCTGATATATCCGATAAGCATGCATATCTGAGTTAGAGGGTCACTGTTGCACATCAGAGAGAGAGAGAGAGAGAGAGAGAGAGAGAGAGAGAGAGAGAGAGAGAGAGAGAGAGAGAAGAGAGAGAGAGAGAGAGAGAGAGAGAGAGAGAGAGAGAGAGAGAGAGAGAGAAGAGAGAGAGAGAGAGAGAGGACTCTCTCTCTTCTGTGCACTAAGCCATACCTGCAGACAGGAGAGAGAGAGAGAGAGAGAGAGAGAGAGAGAGGGAGGAAGAGCAAAGGAAAAGGAACATCCAGTCCTAGACTAAACAAGTTTGTAAAACATGAGCAAAAGGGATTTGGGTTCATTGAGGACAATCATTCGGTGCCAACTTCAAGATTGCTACTGAGGTCAGGATAGTGGAAGTGTGTCCAAAAAAAAAAAAAGACAGACGGACGGACGGATAAAAGAAAAGATGCCTGAAAACAAGCAGACAATCCAGCGGACTGGAAGCTATCTGTCTCACTCTGCTTACAGGAAGATAAAAAGGGTGCTGAGCTTCAGAAGACGTGAGTATTAAATATTAGGGAGGGAGAGGGCACACCATCACACACAGAGGTAGATTTTGGTGCAGTGCAGCAGCAGCGTGCATTAATTTTATTATTGTTTGATGCATTTTGTCCTTTTCTGCGGACTCAACAGGATCTTTGTTTTCACTTTTGAGGTTAACTGCATTTATAGTGAGTCCTCTCACTATTTCAGCACATATCTATTGACAAAATTAGGTGATGCTAAAGGGGTCTGTCATTGATAACTCTATACCTGTATTTTACAGGTGTGTTTGGTCAAAGGTTGGAGGAGACAGTCCTGTATGAGAGGAGATATGGGGATCACATGGCTCCTCTGGTGGTAGAGCAGTGTGTCGATTTTATCCGAGAGCATGGGCTCACAGAGGTGGGACTCTTCAGGCAGCCCGGCCAGGCTACGCTGGTTAAAGAGCTGCAAGAAGCTTTTGATGCTGGGGAGAAACCATCTTTTGACAGGTAAGAAATTGACATTAATCGATATGTTTAAATCAGCATAATGTACATCTTGAATAAGTAAGTCTTGAATTTCGAAAGTTGTATAGGCCTTACACACAGACATAGCTATAAGAAATGACATCTATAGACATCTATGGGCAATGGCGCCAAGTGCAAAAAACACTATTTCTGAATAATTTCTTTTAAGAACTTAAGCCTACAATTATAATTTAACTTCATGTTGGACATGGTCAATTTAATTCAAATTATGAATTAAAATGGCGCTGATTCAAGTCAAAATTTTGCCCACCGCTGCTACATACTAAACTTTAAAAATAGAAAGAAAAACATCCTTTTACTTTCAACAGGTTTAGGGGTAGGGTTCGGATTAGGGGATAGAAAAATCATTATGTCTATGCAGAGTCCCACAAAGATACCGAAACTAACGTGTGTGTGAGAATATTAGTAAGTAAATTCATTTGTACAAATACTTTTATAAGTGAATTTACTCTTGTAGTGAATACATGTTTACTCTCTCAGCAGCACAGATGTCCACACAGTGGCATCTTTGCTGAAGCTATACCTCAGGGAGCTGCCTGAACCTCTGGTGCCATTTTCCCGCTATGAAGAGTTTCTTATATGTGGCAAAAGAATCCCCTCAGATAGAGAAAAGGTAAAGTCAGCTATATTACTCACTTCAAAGAAGAGAATGATGCTATTTGATAAATTTAAACAAGACAATACGACTACATTCTGGACATTTAAGGGCAGACAATAATTTTGTTTATTATAATCTCATCCTGAACTTCAGGGTTTGCAAGATTTGAAGAGTCTTCTTTATGAGCTGCCTGTAGCAAACTTCAACCTCCTGAAATACATCTGCCAGTAAGATCATTTTGTTTCATCCAAAGATCTAAAGATTTGGTTTTCAATATCTAGATACTGGCATTTGGAGCTTTAACCTAATTTGCCATGAAGTGTCTAGTCTTTAGTCATGGCTCACGTCAGATAACACTGCTATGACACATCTTTGTACCAGATTCTTAAATGATGTCCAATCATACTCCAATGTCAACAAGATGAGTATCCAGAACTTGGCAACTGTTTTCGGGCCAAATATTCTCCGGCCTAAAGCAGAGGACCCAGAAAGTATCATTGGAGGTGAGCAATATTTAGATGTTGATAAAAAGGGTCTGAGGCAAAGGGTTAATGACTTTTCTAAGATTTAGATACATCTTAAAGGTGCACTGTGTAATATTCAGGAGGATCTGTTGACAGAAATGCAATAGCATGACAAAAAAAATGACATGTTTCTACAGTAGCCCTAAACGGACAAACTTCGTCTTCGTTTCGTCACTAACTTGTTCTTCGTGCAAAGAAACAAGCTAAAGTCAGAGAATAAAACACTGACACAATGATAAACAAGTAACAATAATATTCGCAATAACAATAGTTTTACTGAATAATTAAGTAAGCATAATTTCTTAATTTATATTTGTAAAGAAACCTCATTGCTAAACTGGCTACTCTCTGCTGTCTCAGACTACATCTTTCCCTGTCGGCCACCGTAACTTCTGTTAGTTGCAGTTCACAACCTCACCACTAGATGTCGACTAGAACACTAGAAAAATCACACACTGCACCTTTAAGTTAGTGTATGTGCTCATTTGCTTGTGAGGTCAAAAACTTGTGATGCTGTTTGCCACATGGCTGTGGACCACACACTTAAACATCCCTCTCTCCTACACTAGGGGCAGCAGTTGTGCAACATTTAATGTCTGAATTGATCCGTGAGCACAGCTTGCTCTTCTCCAGAGAGAACTGCAACCCTCCCGAAACATCTTTGCAAGCCATCCACCGAAAACAAAGACACAGTAACCTTGTGGAATGGGTGCATGAACCACCTTCCAATGGCAATGATCATGTGACCCTTCCAGATCAGACTGTAGCCTGCCCACATGTAAACTCTTTACCACTAACCACAGAGAGGAGAGGATCTTTTCAAAGCCCTTGTGAGAAAAACATTAACCATCATCTATCAGACACAGAGAGACAGTTTCAAGATGACTCTTCACCAACCAGCTCTACTCTGGTTTATGACAACCACAGTCAACACAGCTCAGCACAAGAATGTCTCCATAAAAGACATGTACCTACACCCTCCACCCCACCACCTGCCTGCACTTCTATGACCAAAGTGCTGGAAGCTGGGGTTGAAATTTGTGTGCAGTCAAGGAGCTGGCCTGACATAGAAGAACCCAGCTGGAGTCCAGAGAGAGCGCTAGGGGAGAGTGGAGGCAGCAGTGAAGTCCAGGATAGTACCTTATCTGTCTATGATAACATAGTTACTGAGGAGCAATATACAGAAGACAAGGAGGTCAAAGGTTCTGCCAGCATGGCTGAGAGCAGCAGCTCTTGGTCCTCCTGTGAGATTGCGCCTTTGGAAGGGGGCAGTGGAAGCGGTGGAGCTGCAAGCCCATGCCATAGTTCTCCAGTACAGTTCCCCTCTTTCAGAATGGACTCTGGTGAAGAAGACCTTCGTCCTAACTCCCCTGCCTCATCATCTGCTCCCACAGATGCCCCTTTAAGCACCGGCAGCAGTGAAGTATTTTTGCCAAGTGCTCCCCAAGAGCCCTTAGGTTTTCCAGCATCCCATGCCATGCAGTGCCTCATTGCAGGGCTTCGTCAACAGATGACCAGGCAAAAGGCAGAGTATGAAGCAAAAATGAACAGGTAAGATATCATCATGGCACTGTCATTACATTAACATAGAGGCAGAAACCCTGCTCTACTCTAGTATAAAGAACTACTGTCCTGAAGAGTTTAGCTATAATCCTTATCAAACACACCGGAACCAGCAGAATGAAGGTGTTTGGGATGACTTCAGAAATGACATGCAGGTATGTTGGAACAGGGTTGGGGTCTGAATAGTGCAGGAAGGTAGCTCTCCAAGAGCAAGGTTGGATTTGAAGGGTTCAGGAATGTAGCTCTCCAGACCCTTCCATTTTAGGTCTCCACGGATCTACTAACAAGCTGATGAGTTGAATCAGGTGTATTTGATTAGGAAGATTTGTGTGCATCCAGGAACACGGTTGAGAAACACTAAATTAATGAATGAGTGTGCATGAACACAGTAAGTTTACCCCATTCCCCTCTCTGTCTTCAGGCTAGAGCAGAGGAACAAGGTACTTCAGGGGGAAGTTGCAGGGCTCCGCTCAACTCTGGAGCAGCAGCGACGCTGGGTCAGTGTGGCCGAGATCAAGATGCGAAATGTAGAGCGAGCCCGTGCAGATGCTGACAGACGGAACGCCACTCTGCAACAGGAGATGGAGCAGTTCTTTGAAACATTCGGCGAGCTTAAAGCAGAGGCCCGGAAAACCAGTCGCATTGTTCAGAGTTTTTGAATTCAAGTGCTGTTTGTGATTCACATGCTGTGCAACAAAACTAAGCTTATCAGCATATGAAAGGTTTCAATGTTTTAGGGCAGTGTTTTCCAACTGTGGTCCTGGAGTTCCCCTATTAGTACACATTTTGGATATCTTCCTCTGATACCCCCATTTCAGAAAGAAGTCAGGAAGTTTCGCAAACCAGCTGCTGAGTTTAATTAGGGAGATATATGTAATGTTGGAAGTACTCCAAGATCAGGGCTGGGAAACACCAGTTTCAGAGTAATAACAGTGTTAAAAACAGGAGTCTGTTTCAGGGCTGTTTAAATGAGGATGCATTCCTGAGGGAAACCATTGCCCCACTTTTAAGTACAGTTCTGTTGCCTGACTGACTGTATGAACCAGCATGTTCAAAATAATATTAAAGACAATTTTTGCCATTTAAGTGTTAAAAGACAATGAAATGGACCCAAAAGTAGGATAGAGTTACATGATGTAGACATCATGGTCTGAGCATGATGCCATATTTGAGAAAAGAGTTTCTAATAAAAACTTGTCCCTAGGGATGCTCTACGATAAATGAGCTCAGACTTAAAGTCTCGTGGCTTGGGGTCACTGTACATTATGTAATTGAGTACTGTGTAGATAACACAAGACACTCATACCTTGTACAAAAACAAACTCTTCATACACTGAATGTATTTGTACCATATTAAATAAAATTAAAAATAAAGACATCAAACATTACTTTAGTTTGAGATTTTTATTTGGACAGTTGTAACACATGGTTCTTTTTTTCTTTTCGTAGAGAAAAGAAGTCTCACTATTATTGTAGACAGAATCCCATTTAAGTTTTGCATATGCTTCAGACAGGTTTGTGATTTGGGTAACTCCCATCATAGCCCACAGAGAGGGCACCCATATGTAGCACAACAATACAAAACACGTGAAAACTAAACAGACATTACTAGCACAGAGCAGTTAGATATTAATTCCTTTTACAGGATTTGATTGAGAAGATTGATGATGACAATCATGAGAACTGTTTTCTTAGAAAGATAGTCTGAGAAGTAAATATCCAAGTCAATAATTCTTCAAGTCATTACAGATTCCACCTCTAGTGATAGATTGTCAGTGACAAAACACTGTTCTTCAAAGAGAAACACACCTCTCCCACAAGGGAAACAGACACCTAAAAGAAGAGCCCTTGAGAATGTGTGAGCCAGCTTTGATCATTGTCTTGGAGGTCTAAATGACACAGAGGTCCATACCAGTATTCATTAGAAGAATCAATGAGTCCACAACAGCGAAACTAATGTGCATGAGGCTCGAAATGAAAATGGAACACAATGCACTATTGCGTTGTTGTAATACATTATCACTTTAAGGTGAAGTAAGGTGAAGCACCAAATTAGATCTCACAAGCTCAAGGAGGTTGTGTATGGTAGCAAACATTCCAGACTGCTGAAAAAGAAACAAAACTTGAGTGCAGGCACATTACTGTCAATGATTTTGTGATCTCCAGGCCAAGCTGTAGTGATGGTGTTAGTGAGATGCTTAAGGCATGATTGGTATGGTGAAGCTAAGTTCATCCTCCAGGCCTGTCCATCAGTGAAAGTTCTACATTCATTTTTCAGTCCATCAGAAGAGCTTGGAGGACCAAAAACTCAACAATACACTCAAAATGTCCTTCTGAGGCTCTCCATTTAGTCTTCTACAACAAAAGGACAGGTTTCTGCAATGTCCTCAAGTTTTAGATGAAAGAGGCTGTGTTTTCATGCATAATGAATTTAGGGTACAGGAAACATCATACAGTCTACAACATTTGAACTGAACACTGGATGAAAAAGCAGAACGGTTGACAAATGAATTGAATGGGTCTCCATCATGAATACCAGTGTAAAAGAACACAGTCCAAAACAGGTCTCTAAGTGCATGGTTAGCCACAGTGTCACTGAATTGCAAGTCTGCACACAGTAAACTAAGGCTGAATAGACATTAAATGATATGGCCATACAAACATGAATATTCTTCAGTGTTTCCCTGAAAAGAAATCTTCAAGAGGAAAGTGAGGAAATAAAAACCTGCTGACAATCCTGTTTTTAAAAAGGAAAGAAACCATAAATTTGCTTTGTACAACATTCTTATGGGCTTTTCAAGTTTGAGGAAATTAAAAAAGGCAATGGTTTGCATTAGCTCATGCAATTAAATGTACAATCTTATGAGATGTCACAACTTGTCAGCAGTGATTAATTACCCTTGGAATGATGAGGAACAGGGGCTTTGATTAGGATATTGCATCCGCAATTTGCCATCTCAGATCTAGAAGCACATTTTTGTTCATTTTAAACCAAAATGCTCACTTTGAAACCTCTATGTGCAATTTTCTTTTAAAATCAGTTTCAAGTTCCATACATAGTTTGTTTTAGAGTACATATCCAAAATCATATTCATAAGCTGTAAAAATGTTTCCACAGCACAAAAAGAACATTTACACAAAATCTATGTACGTATATATACACATGACTACACCCTTGCCAACAGAAATGCATCATTAGGTTCTCTTTTAAAATGGGTGTATGTATGGTGACTATGTACAGAGGCAGGCACTATTGTTCCATTTCTAGATGCGTTTAGCATATTTCAGTGATCTGTAGTTAAATGGTCTGTCTAGTAAGTCTTCTTTGTTATCATGCAGCAATACTTGTAAGAGGAACTTGTTCCAGTTGGGCTCACTAGCTATAAATTTGTCAGAGAATTTATATCTGTGCTTCTTTTAGGTGATGAAATGAACAGTGATAAAAGCTACATCGCACAGAGAGAGGGGACATACATGACAAGGATAGATCCAGATATCACATGCTTCTGCAATAATAATAACAACTTCACTAGATGGATAAGATGGTAATTAATATTAGTTTATATGAAGTAAAATGTGAATGCATTAATGCATAAGCCTATTACCTATCTACCCATTTTTAAACATTTATTTTTAAAATCTAAAAGTAAAAGTGTGAAATGCAGTTAAACATACAAGAAATGGATAAAGATTTTTTGTGATCAACTGCGACAGAATTAAGAATATTACATGAATGTTTGTATACGTGAGATGGGACAGAGGAAAAAAGAAAGAGTAAACCTGCAGCCACAGATCTCTTCAGTCAAGACCACGGCATGGGCCACACTGGCGAGGGAGAGGGACGTGACAAGCGAGAGGTCACTTGATTCACTCCTCTAACTGCCCCGTGAGGGTGTCGATGCAGGAGCTGTCAGTGTCTGAGGCCAGTGTCTGCTCCGTTGACATGGATGAGATGTCATTAAAAGAAGACGATTGGGAGGCGGTGGCGCTGCTGTTCACCGTACCATCTACAACACACACAGAGCAAAATTAGGGCCCAAGATATTGTGCTTAAATATGTCTAACATTGTTATATTTATTGAATACAGTTAACATTTTCTTTTATTGTTTTTCAAAATTGTTTTTCAGTAACTGACAGTAATTCAGTAGTTACTTAAATACACATAGAGCAGCAATGCTAATGCTAGCTAAGTACTAAAACCTCTGTGGTGTTAGATGCTACATTGCCATCTATCGACGCGGATCAGCATGCTCGTTTCTGAGTTTTACATAATTACACTGATACTAGATACTAGTACACTGATACTAGTTCTCTTACGAGAGTATCTCTCGTACTGCGTAATATCTTACGCTATGGGGAAAACTCTTTTCCACGAGATATTGAAGCCAAAAATTATCCTTAATTTTTTACTAATGTAAAACGCTTTGCAGCAGCAAGCAGACCTAGGCGAGACAGCTCGCGCGCCTATTGGCTGCTCTGCGGCAATAGCAGCAGCCTATCGAGAGAGGCTCTGCGTGACGTCACGACGAATGGGGGCCCTTCGCGCCATATCGTCACGTCCCGCCAGAAAGGGCGTGGTCTCGCCCTATATCTTGGCTCGATAGCTGCTCTTACGTCGATTTTTATCTCTTCAGCGAAGCCTCACGCATCGCTGGATCCAGAGTGAGAAGCCGCGCCGTCGACCTGTAGCCTTCAGCGGGACGTGCCATTGAGTCTGGAGTCGCTGGCCTCGCCGCCTTCAGCCGCCGTACCTGCTGTGCTTTCCGGCGTTATATCCTTTCCTCTGCATAGAGTGTGTGTGTGTGTGTTTGCATATCTGCTTTTTCCCACCCCCCTCTAAAAGAGCGGCGTCTTTTTAAAGATGCCTTCCTGCGGTTCTTGCCGAGCCCCGCTCAGCGACGAGGACCGACATGTCATCTGCGTGTCCTGCCTGGGTGAGGATCACGCGGCCATCGCGCTCGCTGACGGCGGATGCCATCACTGCGAACGTTTGCCTATGGTGACTCTGCGGACTCGCCTGGCTTCGTTCTCCGAGCCCGTATCCCAGCCTGCCGTGACGCCGCGTCGCAAGAAGCGCCGCGCCCAGCGCGCTCCCGAGCTATCTCCAGCCCGCCAGAGCTCGCCGGTTCGCCCGCCAGCTTCGCCGGCTTCGCTCGAGTCGCTCACCGACGGACAGCGGCCGCCGTCCGCCGCTGCGTCCGCCATCGAGTTGGACGACAACACCGAGGCGTGTTCTCTCTTGGCTTCGGATAGCGAGGATTGGGCGAGCTCTGTGGACCTCCCCTCCGCTAACGCTCCCCGCCAACCCTCTGGGAAGAGAGCCGGCATTGAGTCTGAGCTGATGCGTCTGCTCACCAAGGCCGTAGAAAGCATCGGCCTCGATTGGGAGGCACCCACGCTGCCGCCGCGCAACAGATTAGACGGGCGCTTTCTCGGCAAAGACGAGGCTCCGTCAAAATCTAGGCCCGCGCCCTTCCTCCCGGAACTTCACGAGGAGGTTGCAAAGTCGTGGAAGGCCCCCTTTTCCGCCAGGATGCGTACCTCTACCTCCGCGGCATTCTCCGCTGTCGACGGTGCGGGAAGTAGAGGCTACCTCGCCATTCCTCCGGTGGAGACGGCTGTCGCGTCGCATCTCTGCCCGCCCTCTGCGGGACGGCGGGTTCAGACGACGCTCCCGTCCAAAGCCTGCCGAGTGACATCATCACTGCACGGACGCGCTTACACCGCCGCCGGGCAAGCAGTCTCAGCGCTGCACACGATGTCTATTCTGCAGATCTACCAGGCAGACCTCCTTCTCAAGCTGGACGAGGAGGGACCCGGTGCTATCTGTGTGGCGGACCTGAGGAGCGCTACGGACCTCGCTCTACGCGCTTCTAAAGCCGCTGCGCAAGCCATGGGGCGGAACATGGCCTCTCTCGCTGTCGCCGAGAGACACTTATGGTTGACGCTGTCTGAGATGACGGAAGCCGAGCGCTCTGTGTTCCTCGACGCGCCCATTTCCCCGGAGGGCCTGTTCGGAACGGCCGTCTAGGACTTCGCGGACAGGTTTGTTGAGGTGCAGAAGACTTCTCAGGCTATGAAGCACTTCCTGCCGAAGCGCTCGAGCTCCGCTACAGGCCGCACCAAGCCGCCTGCTCGCAGCTCTCAGCCCCAGCCTGCACCGCCCTCCGCCGCCGCCGCCTCACAGCGCCGCCAGGCCCGGGATCAGAGACCGCGGTCTCGCTCCGCCGGACGCCGCCCCCCTCACCGCGGGCCCCGGCCGAGGATTGAGATCAAGCCCGAGGCCCCAAAGTCTTCCTAGCCACTCTAGGAAAACGACGGTGTTCAGATCCCGCTGCGGCCGGATTTCCACCAAAACTTCTCGCTCGTTCAGCCCCATGCGTTGTGACTGTACCAGTGTATTTTGCAGTGAAGCAGCCGGTGTCTCAGCCCGCTTGCCTGCACACAAAAGCTGTTTTTACGGCTACCCAGATAAATCCAATAAAGAGTGTATTTTCTGGTGTCCCGGCCTCGGCCGATGGTGTTATGAGTGTTGTAAGAATGCCCACGCCCCAGTGCCCATTCCCACACCCAGACACAGCCCGCCACGGTGCAGGGCTCGCACAAATAAAATCGACTCCGGTCGATTGTGCAAACACTGTAGTGAACGCGCCCATATCCCCATGCCCGCTTACACTACACGCTGCGTGTCCCTCGGTTTCTGTAAAAACGAAACCAACACACATTCAGTCGGCCCTAAACGACAGTGTTTTCAGTGTAGCAAATGTGCCCGTGGTCCCGCGCCCACATTTCCTCACAGACACGCCGAATCCCACGGGATTCGCCCCGCTCTCTCTCTCGGCGCTACCCGCCTCAGAGGAGATGAGCGCGGCCAGGCTGCCCGCTGTGATCAGCGCGCCCCCGCCTCGAACGCCGTAAACACGGCGCTGTGTTCCCAGCACACGCGGGCTCTTGTGCCGCCGCTTTCCCGCGGCCAGAGCCCAGATTTCATTCTGCCCCTAGCTATTCACGCGGATGCGTGGTCAAAGCTTCCCGGGGTATCAGAGTGGGTGATGAACACTATAAAGAGAGGCTATTCGCTACAATTCGCTCGACGCCCTCGCCGCTACGCGGCGCGCGTCGAAACTACGGTGAAAAGCGAAGTATCTCATCTACTTCGAGCCGAGATAGCGAAACTACTGAGAAAGGGGGCTATAGAACCTTTATCTCAGGCTCAGAGCGAAGGGGGCTTATACAGCAGATATTTTCTGGTACCGAAAAAAGATGGTGGGCTCAGACCCATTCTAGATCTGAGGCTGCTGAACAGAGCGCTCGTGAAACGCCAGTTCAGGATGCTTACGACCAGGAAAATCCTCGCGCAAGTGCGCCAAGGAGACTGGTTCATGTCAATAGATCTGAAAGACGCGTATTTCCAAATACAAATAGCGTCCCATCACAGGCGATTCTTGAGATTCGCCTTCGAGGGCCAGGCATATCAATACACAGTCCTGCCATTCGGCCTGTCCCTAGCACCCCGTACGTTCACGAAGTGCATGGACGCGGCCCTCGCTCCCCTGAGACTTCGGGGCATGCGAGTTTTGAATTACTTGGACGATTGGCTGATTCTAGCTCGTTCACGAACGGAGCTCTTAGAACACAGGGCCACATTACTCGAGCACCTCGAGAAGCTGGGCCTTACAGTCAATTGGGCGAAAAGCTCACTGCTCCCCAGTCGGAGGATTTCCTTTCTGGGAACAGTGTTAGACTCGCTATCCATGACGGCACGCCTGTCACCAGAGCGCGGATTGAATATCCAGCACGTCGCGAAATCCTTCCGCCACGGCTCTATAGTCCCGCTCAGAAGGTTTCAGAAAATGCTGGGTCTTATGGCCTCAGCAGCCTCTGTACTCCAGTTGGGCCTGCTCCGCATGCGCCCACTGCAGCTATGGCTAAAAGCACGAGTTCCCCCCAGGGCATGGACCGCAGGTCTGTTTCGCCTCAGGGTCGACCATCAGTGCATTTCGGCTCTGAAACCATGGAAAGCGACCGACTGGTATCAGTCGGGCGTGAGTCTGGGGATCCCCTCAAGTGTGAAGGTGGTGTCTACGGACGCCTCCACTTCGGGGTGGGGAGCGCTGCTCGAGGGCAGACCGCTGGCTGGCCTGTGGTCAGTGCGGGAGAAGCTCCTACACATAAACTGCTTGGAATTGATAGCAGTCGACAAAGCGCTAAGGCGCTTCTGTCCCCAGATAACAGGCCACCACGTATTGGTCCGGTCGGACAACGTGTCAGTGGTGGCGTACATAAATCGCCAGGGCGGCGTCAGGTCCCGAAACCTTTACAGGCTGACGGAACGCCTCCTGGTCTGGGCTCAGCACAACCTGCTCTCGCTGAGAGCGGCGCATGTGCCTGGTCACCTAAATGTGGGACCAGACAGGCTGTCCAGAAACAACGTTCCAGCAGGAGAATGGTCTCTGCACCCGCAGACGATCCAGCTGCTGTGGGAAACGTTTGGCAGAGCGCAGGTGGACCTGTTCGCGTCCCAAGAAAACGCTCACTGCCCGAGATTCTTCTCGAAAAGCCGGGACGCGCTGGCCCATGTCTGGCCCCGCCGCCCCCTTTATGCTTTTCCCCCTGTCTCACTCCTGCCTCAGGTGTTGGAGCGAATCAGGAGGGAGGGATGCCCAGTGCTACTCATAGCTCCGCTCTGGACAAACCAGTCGTGGTTCCCTGTCCTGATGCAGCTGACCAGCGCTGCCCCATGGCCGTTACCGCTGAGGAGAGACCTCCTCTCTCAGGCGGAAGGCTCGATTTGGCATCCTCGCCCAGATCTGTGGTCCCTGCACGCATGGGCCATCAACGGGTACCCGCTGACCTCCCAGAGGGAGTGCTAAACACGATCGCGCAGGCTAGAGCCCCGTCTACCAGACGGCTCTACTCCTCGAAGTGGTCTGTGTTCTCTGCGTGGTGTCAAGCGCAGGGCTTTTCACCTGTAGACTGCGGGGTTACGGAAGTGCTTTCCTTCCTTCAGGAGCTACTGGATAAGGGCAGGTCCCCTTCCACGCTCAAAGTATACGTGGCGGCCATAGCAACGTTTGCAAAACCGGTGTCTGGCCAGTCACTAGGAAAGAGCGACTTAGTCGTGCGTTTCCTTAGAGGAGCTCGGAGGCTAAACCCTCCCAGGCCCCCTTCAGTCCCGACATGGGACCTTTCCACGGTCTTGGAGGCCATGAAAGGCGCCCCATTCGAGCCAATCCAGTCGTCAGACATGAAACACTTGTCTTTCAAGACGGCGTTTCTTATGGCTCTCGCTTCAGTGAAGCGCGTAGGGGACTTGCAAGCGCTCTCAGTAAGCGCGTCATGCATGGAGTTTGGACCTAACGACTCTAAGGTCATACTCAAACCAAAGCACGGTTACGTGCCAAAATCCCTCAACACACCGTTCAGGGCCCAGGTGATTTCCCTGTCTGCCCTTCCGGTTCTCAATGAGGAGAAGGACGCGAGTCTCCTTTGCCCTGTCAGGGCACTAAGGGCTTATGTGTCCCGCTCGTCTGGTTTCAGACAGACTGAGCAGCTTTTTGTTTCGTTTGGCGGCCGTACTAAGGGACTTGCCGCGTCGAAACAGAGCTTATCCAGATGGATAGTTGGTGCCATAGCGCTGGCTTACACTTCTAAGGGCCTTCAGTGCCCTTTGGGTGTTAGAGCGCACTCCACGAGAGGCATGGCCTCCTCGTGGGCATGGTCTAGCGGGGTTACCCTGCAAGATATTTGTATGGCCGCGGGCTGGGCCTCGCCGTCTACATTTATAAAATACTATAATCTGGAGGTCCCGCCTTACAAGCTAAGCTTTTAGCGGTATAGAATTCAGTGCTATCTGCCCGCTGTGCGGCTCGGATACTGAGTTTGGCCTGCGTATCGCTCACTGACCGGTACAGCAGCTCATTTGAAAATTGACACACTTGTGGCCACCCAGTTCAGGCTGAATGTTCACCCTGACGGTTTGGTTATTGTCATACGATTGGCCCCTTTCGGAGGCTATTTACAGGGAATGATGCTTCTAGCCTCTCTTCCCTCACTCTCTGTGAGTTTATGGTGATTATGCACTATATGCGCCCGGGCTTCGGCCCCTGGGTCTTTGGTGTTGGATCCCTACCAGCACGGCGTGTTGCATTGTGTTCCCCATAGCGTAAGATATTACGCAGTACGAGAGATACTCTCGTAAGAGAACGTACTCGGTTACTAACGTAACCTCGGTTCTCTCTAGAGAGGGAACGAGTACTGCGTATCTTGCCGTGCTTGGAATACGCTCTGGTTCGCTTCGGCGATAAAAACCGACGTAAGAGCAGCTATCGAGCCAAGATATAGGGCGAGACCACGCCCTTTCTGGCGGGACGTGACGATATGGGCGCGAAGGGCCCCCATTCGTCGTGACGTCACGCAGAGCCTCTCTCGATAGGCTGCTGCTATTGCCGCAGAGCAGCCAATAGGCGCGCGAGCTGTCTCGCCTAGGTCTGCTTGCTGCTGCAAAGCGTTTTACATTAGTAAAAAATTAAGGATAATTTTTGGCTTCAATATCTCGTGGAAAAGAGTTTTCCCCATAGCGTAAGATATTACGCAGTACTCGTTCCCTCTCTAGAGAGAACCGAGGTTACGTTAGTAACCGAGTACGTTTTAGACAACGACAATTAATTTTCTTTACTGTCCAACACAAAAGAAGAATCTAGGACATCACTACTTTGTCAACAAATCTTTCTATCCTGCAGGTTTTGATGCTTACTTTAAGTTGAAAATTTAAGAGCGCATAAAAAAAATTAAATTAGGGGTGTAATGAAAATGTATTAAATAATTTGTTTTTTCTTAATAAAGGAATACAAAGAGACATAAACAGAGCAATTCCAATAGGGTCGTCACACCATCAGTGCTCGGGCCCTAATTAAATAATTAAAGTACATCGAGTTTTTAAATATTTCTGCTTCAAACTTTAATAAGTAAAATAATTAATTTATTTAACTGTAATAAACTGATTATTGTGCTAATACCAATCAAATCAATATTTTGAATGTGTGTTATAATGTTTTTAGTCTTTCCTTCCTGTGATGGGGCAACCCAGACAGAAGCTACAAGAGTTTAAGGAGTGTTGAATTAAATGCCAGATGGTTTCGTACAATCAAAATGCCAATAACCAGGTGAAAAAAACTAGGCATAATGAGGGACTTTTAATTATGAACAAGCCCGAAACGCACCAGGACTCTTATTTTGGAATTTGTACGCTTTACTATTGCTCATTCCAAAAGGTGATAGAGATGAAACACACACTTACAACTATCTTAAAAATATTACAATATGAACACCAAGTATACATTGTCATAATTTATCAACAGTAATCATAAGCAATTAATTGGCATAAATGCATGGTGTTCAAATCATTGACATTGAACTGCTCTAAAACCACAAGCCTGTAAACGTGCAACAGTGCTGCATTTGTACTTTGAAATGTGCAGCGCTGTTAAACATTTAATACAATCATAGCCTTTGGAAGTTTAATAATAGTAACAAAATTAGTCTGTAATCGCAATTTCAGTTTTGCCATCCTCTAATTTAACTCTTTAAATGATCTCATAAATGGTCATTATGATTGTTTACCATTTAAGATATTTTATGACTTTCAAGTCATTACAGATACATTTTACAGTTCTCACACATCTATTTTTAGGTCACAAGCGTGAGTGAAATGCTCAAAATGTCTGCCGTAATGATGTTTACAGATCTTCAGATCTTTTCTGCTTGTCATGTTTAAACGTACAGGTACTGACTCTCCCGTTGTCTCTGCTGGTACAGTATGGTAATTTGCCATTTTCAATATTCACCAAATTACAGTACACCACACGTGTATCTATAGAGGCGGCAGCCACTGAGCATGAGGATTCTCTCCGGCGTTTAGTTAAACAGTGGTTACGTCATATTATCATGGAGAAATGCATTGAGGGGGTGATCTGCACCAATTATAATTAAAACGCTTTTTATAGAAAAGTACAATCAACTCATGAGTGTTAAGTTTATTTCTTAATGTGTAAAACCTTTTAAATTGGCACCAAACTACTGAATGCACCTTACATCACTAATTTTATTTGAAATAAATGGGACTTATAGGTGCCTTATAAATATATAATTTATATCTCCTCTGCTCAGTATGGCAAAATGTCAAATTTATCTAGAATTATTATTTTCATCTGTTTACAGTCCAAAGTCAAAATTCAACCCAATTTCTATCAGTTTCAGCATTAATCATTATCAACTAGACAGAGACAGCTGAATGAATACACAGATTTCACATTTGTACAAGTGACTCACCTAAACACTCCTCTTTCAGGACTCCATTCTTGTTCCTCTCCTCCCAGTCCATTACTTCTTTATAAATCAGCTCTGTAGCGAGAGAAAAACCCCAAGAAAACATAAGCAGAGTTTGTCCATTTCCATCTTTTTCAAATCACTAATAAAGCCAACTCAACCCTTCAGCAGACATTAGCTTATAAGGTCAAGACTGAAAAACTACCCATTACTGTAGAATAAATGAGAATGCAAAAGATCTTCAGTGATCATTTCTGCTGTAGGCATTCATTTTCTACAAGAAGCTTATAGCTCAACAGGAGGTTGAGGAGGGCATTTGTACCTTTCCACTGTTCAATGCTGTGTTCCCGCTCCTCCAACTGCTTGTCTGATATCTGTGGAGGCGGCTGAACACACAACACAATCATTACAAGTCCTTCTCTCAAGGGAGAACCTCCCTGGCATTGTACAAATGTCCCCTGTAAAACAGTTTCAAAGTGACATGAAAGGATAAGGGTACACTGACCGCATCGGCCTCGGCTGGGTCGTACCACACGTGGATGTAAGGGTGACTGAGGGCCTCCTGCACAGAGATACGGCTTTCAGGGTCGATTACCAGCATCTTGGACAGGAGGTCTCGTGCTTGACTAGCTACATTAGGAACGATGTAAAAAGTAATTGTTTGGTGCACCATTAAGACAAAGTAAGATAACAAAAAGACATGGAAGTTACAGACATGGACGATTTAGGATGTCTTACTTTTGATCTTGTCATGCTCGGTCTCTGATGGGAAGGCCCAATCGGGAAAAAGCTCATTCAAACTGACTCCGGGAAACTGAGGTTTGTTCATCACGTAGTTCCTTACAGTCTCCATCAAACGGTTCATGAACTCCAGCGACGGGGTTCCCAGTATCTCAATTACCTTATTCCACTGGTCAATATCTGAGATTAACTCAATTAAGGAGGTCAAGATGAAAGATTCGCATGGCATTGAAACTGAGAATTTTTTTTTAACGACTAGGACAGACACAGACAAAAATAAAGTGAATATTTAATGAGACATGAAGTATGATGAACTTTGCTAAACCAACAGCAGACAGGAAACGTCAAACGTGTAACAATCACGAGTGAACGATACTTTGCAGAACTAGGTTACACTTTATTTTAATGTGTCCTTGTTACAGTGTATTATAAACATTTAAGTATAGAGTAGTATAAATAAACTACATGTTCTTTCTACAGGGTTTGGGAAGTATTATGGTTTGGTTTTGTGTTAGTTGCATGTAATTATGTATAATTTATAGTCATTACTAACTACTACATGATGTACTGTGTACCAAGAACAACCCATGGAGGGTTGTTCACACACCCATAGTTTCATGATAGTGTTTGTGAAAAAAACCCCACCAAATCACACACTCACACTCACACTCACACTCACACTCACACTCACACTCACACTCACACGTTTGAAAGCTTTAGATTGGTAATATTTTTTAAAATATTTTTAAAAGAATTCTCTTATGCTCACCAAGACTTCATTAATTTGATCCAAAATACAGTAAAAACATTAATATTGTGATACATTATTACAATTAAAATATTTTTTTTCTATTTGAAAATATTTTAAAATGTAATTTATTCCTATGATGGCAAAGCTGAATTTTCATCATCATTAATCCTGTCTTCAGGGTCACATGATCCTTCAGAAATCATTGTAATATGCTGATTTAGTGCTCAAGAAACATTTAAAATTGTCATTAAATGTTGAAAACTGTTGTAACAATTTTGATGAATATAAAGTTCAAAAGAAAAGCATTTGGCATTTATTTAAAATAAAATCTTTTGTAACATTATAAATCTCTTTCATGTCACCTGTCACTTTTGATCAATTTAATGCATCCTTGCTGAATAAAACAATCTTTTTTTTACAAAAAACTGAACTGACCCCAAACTTTTGAACGTCAGCTTATTACAAAAGCTTTCTATTTTCTACTTTCTATGCTTTAATTTGCATTACAAAAATGCATAGGTGATTATGGACAAGCTATTGAACAAGGATCAAGAGGATACGATCAGTGCCCTGGAATATGACGCTCCCTTTGACCATCTCACCCATGATGCAGCCCACCGACCAGATATCCACTGGCAAAACACAATCAAATATTAATAACAATTTTATTTGTATCTCTCCAATGGCTTTCAAGAATATCACTGAAAAAAGAAAAAAAAAAAATAGCATTACCATTCTCCTTGTATTTCATGCCCAGGATGACCTCTGGCGCTCTGTAATATCTGGTCACTACGTAGGGTGTCATCATGAAGTTAGTGCAGGCGGTTCTGGCCAGCCCAAAGTCTAAAATCTTTAAAGTGCAGTCAGACTTCACTACTATGTTACTGGGCTTCAGATCCTGCGGGGCAGAGATGAAACAGTCTCATAGAGTCATGCTGAAAGACAATCTCACACGTTGGTATACTGTAATGTCAAACGGCTCAGAGAACACAGCTGGTGATGTGTCATGTTGTATTCGGTCTTTACTTATTGAAAGAAAAAATTCTGAGCTTATTGTTTTTATGAGAAGGAACATTTTCATATTTTATGGAAAATTAAGTTCAATCAATCCATAGGTTATTATTATAGTTTATATTTTTAAATATTTTTTCATTTTTTATTATTAAATATATTATTATATATAAAATTATTTTTTAAATTTTCAGTTTAGTTTAACAATTATTATTTTTGCTTAGTATTTGATGAAGATATTTTTTAGGTGTAGTTTTAGACATTTTTAGAATCAAAGAAAACAATCACTGTATAAGCTCTCAGAAATACTTAAATATGATTGGTCAATGGCAGCATTCTGTGGTCACATATTAGCATAATGA
Source organism: Chrosomus eos (assembly GCA_036326025.1). Classification (NCBI taxonomy): domain Eukaryota; kingdom Metazoa; phylum Chordata; class Actinopteri; order Cypriniformes; family Leuciscidae; genus Chrosomus; species Chrosomus eos. The sequence continues at coordinate 23,783,926 of CM070834.1, forward strand.
CCGCTGAACTGTAAAATCAAATGTTTTTAGTGTAGTGGTTCTAGTCTTTCATCTCACAGCCTGTTTCTTAGAAAATAAAGAAATTTCACTCAAATCAATTTTGCATTTATATGCATTTATTAAGCAGCCATGTTAATAAATAAGTGGGATAATTTTTAATCAAGGTGCAAAATTTTATAATGCACAATGTACCAAAAAATGAAACCAATATGTTTAGTTAACATGGTTATTTTTGTTTATTAAGTTAACTTTGAGGCATTACATGTTTTTGTTGTAGTTACATCTCACCCTGTGAATGATGCCAGCTGAGTGTAGATGTCTGATGCCACACAGGATCTGGTAGAGCAGGTAAGACATCCTCTCATGGTCCAGGTCCATGTGGATCACCTGACAAAGGCTAGCATCCATCAGCTCCATCACCAAGTACCTGAGGAGAGAAACGAGATTCTTCAGGGTTTTCTGTGCTCATGTACAGCTCATAAATAGTACTGACTAGCATAAAAAAAGGCCAACATCGCAAGCTTAATACACTGAGTCAGCAACACTTTTATAAAACCGGAACAGAAGTGCTGTTATCAGGAGTTGTAATTAATCTTGATTTAATAACATATAATTTTCAATCCTAAAGCTGTAATTATCACATGCAGGAGTAGGACAGTGTAATTCTCTTTCTCAGTTCCTCTTGAGATTGCATTGTGGTCTCAGCAAAACTATGAATGTTAATAATCACACCGAGGGCCAAAGCACCAATAGACCCTGCGGCTTTACAAACTCTGCTTACACTAAATTACAAGGTCAGCATAAACACATGAATTTATTAACCGAAAACTTACAAATCCTGGAACTCTTCTAATGACTTCTGAGGCGTGAAGACGTTAAGCAAACGGATGATCTGAAAAAAAAAAATGAAACACGATAAAACAAATCTGGAATAATTTACACAGAAGAATCAGCCTGACACCAAAGGCCAGGGTCTCACTACCTGATTTTCAATGATAAGCATCGTAGTCCTTGGAGAATTGGCTGCTATCAAATGAATAATTTAATCAAATATGCTTATTGGTTACAGATTAATCAATATGAGTCAAGTCAGTCAAGTTACCGTTATTTATATAGCGATTTTTACAATACAAATTGTTTCAAAGCAGCTTTACAGAGATTGAGCATATCATGTACTAGATTCAATATACTTATCAATCCAAAGTTGTTTTTAATCATTTAACAAATTATTTTATTTGTGCATTTTCCATTATTATTAATATTAACAGTAATTACAGCAAAATTAAATTTAAGTTCATATTGAACAGTCTGAATGTTTCAAAATACAGATGACTGAACAATTATTTAGAGGATACCAATTACAGGCCACCAGTTACATTGTATTCAAAGCCCTCCACAAATTCATTAATGTTAAAAACAAATGTCTCTCATGTCACAGGCAACATTCACGCTTTTGTTTTTATGAAACCCATTCTGACTATACAACAATAATAATTATTACCATTAAATACAAATTAAATAAGTGACTATCTTGATGAAGGGGTCACTGAATCATTTCTTCAACCGTTTTGTTCAAAAACGCAATTTATTCAGGAACAAAACAGAGGTGTGTTTCACTGAGATGTGCAGCCAAAAAGCTTTAAATTTAATAATAAAATTACTTTATGGAGCAAAAGTACAATTGCAATACCAATATTTATGGCTGCGTAATTGCGTAAAATAGGCTGTTTAGTGACAGGCAATTGGAGAGAAATATCAGAGGTATTTGTTTATAGACCATCTTATTTGTCTATAGACATTCTTAACCGGTGAGTCTGACAGAAGTTCCAGCAAAAACAGTCCGTAGGTGCGACAGTCCTGACCAAAATAGAGCTGCCTGAGTCAGTTCAAATTGTACTTCTGAGTGGAAGAGTGCACTGTTAAGGAGACTTACGTTTTTGTGATTAACACACTTGAGCAGCACCAGCTCTCTGTAGGCCCTCTTCGCATGGGTCTGGTTCTGAAAGGGCCGGCTCAGTTTCTTCACAGCAACTGGGATGGCAAGTACGGTGTCCAGAGCGGAGCTTAATGGGGCAGAAAAAACAGGCACACTCTCAAATAATCACAATCATCATTGTAGTTTGTTTGTTTTTTAACGCCATGCCAGCTTCTGTGGCCATTTTAATGGCGAGAAATATCTATAGTAAAACTATATCAGGTTTTAACTATTTATTTGTGCTAAAAAAAAGTAATTAAAAAAATATATTTGGTTTATAATAAGAATAAACATTATTTTCTACATCTCAAAGCGTTTTATAAAAATAATAATAATAAAAGAGAAATACAATTATACAAAAATTCATTCATAAAAGAGAAGTACATTCAGTAAATAGGATAGAAAACATATTTAAAAGTAATCAAATAAGTCAAGTTACCCTACAAATGTATTTTTGAGGGAAGACTTAAACTTCTTAATTTTCTTTAAAAATTTCTTCAAAAGAGTTAACTGAGGTATCTCACTGGGTTAACCAGCTCAATCTAATAAAACATGCTTCTATTATAAAGAGTTTTGGCAAAAAGAACATGATTCATCATTGTAGTAACCATCATCAGTGGTTCTTCAAACATGATTAATATCCATGTTTGTACCAATGTCCTATTCTACCTCAATCCCTTTTAAATGTCATTACTGTATCGTACGGTTTAGTGTCCATCTCCTGCACTTGGATAAACAATTTAGACATGCAGCTGGCTGTAAAATCCCCCTTATTATTACTGCAGCTATAAACCAGGGATTCAAATCTCTAATGAGACATTCAGGTCAATGACAAAATCACATCTGCTGCGTTCATGACAAATGGATACAGGCGATGCCTGATGGGATGTGTGATGACGACATCATTAGTCTGGAGGCAGATAAAACTGCTAATTCCAGCCGCCCACTCACCAGACGATACCCTGGGCACCGGATCCGATGGCGCGGAGCTGCTGGTACCTCCTGAGCACCGTAAAGGTGGAGTCCCCCACCTGCACGCTGTGAAACTGTCCCTCCCCTCGGTCATGGCTCCTCCCACTGAGTGCCGTGAGACGAATCAAACCTGAGAGAGACGGAGCGCAGTAGATGAGAGAGATGAAGAGATGATGTGAGACGTGAAAGCGATGATTGCATACTGAGCTCACTCCCCCGTGTTTACTGCACCGTGTGGGGGGATGACATTGCCGATGACTCATCCAAGGAGAATCAGATATAATGCATAGCCATACTGAATGACACAGGATACCTATAGGATGCCATTAGAGAGTCAAGCTAGAGATAGAACACAGAGATAAAAGCATTGGTCCACTGAAAGGCCATTCTTGATGCATTTAAACAAACATAAAAACTACAAACAAGTGAATATATATATATATATATATTATATATATATATATATATATATATATTCATACACTTCCCTGACCTTACTAAGCATAGCTTAGTACATACTTCTCTAATTAGCTACAGTTAGGGATTTGAACAAACCACAAGGGGTGTAACAATACACAATAACGGTATAATAACCAAGTATAATTGATCCATGCAGTCGGTCTTAAAACGACAATCAAAATGTACCTGCTGTTGTTATTAATGATAATCAATCAACAAAAATCTCTCACTGCTCTTGACTGAAACACTTTTGTAACTAATAATAAATGTATATTAAATTACACAGTGAAGACTATGCAGTGTTTTTTATACATTTGATTACTTACAATTAAACTACTTACAATTACATACAATTTATGTAGTATTTCTCATTTCTAGCGCTTGAAGTTTTGTAGGTCTATGTCATTTGTGTCTTTGTTCTATTGTACTTTGTTTTCCTATTATGCTTTTAATTAGTTTATCAATCACTGTTTACTCTAAGTTACCAGTCAGATTGAGTTTTTTTTTTTTACTTAGGCTAATAGTCTATTAGATTTGTGATATTGAAAATGGTGACCAGAATTATGAAATTCATTATTGAAATCATAAAAACTCATCAGGAAATCATTAAAAATAACTATATCGTGAAATAGTTTTCGTGAAATAAAATTACTCACATCGTGATATAAGATTTTGGTCATATCACCCACGTAAGTAGTCTGTATTCATCATTCAAAAAGTAAAGCCTAAAGAGCAAACAAGGCAAAACAAAGCCGTGCTTGCTTACTATTTTGCCGTCTTTGTCATTTGTATGCTTACATAGCTTTCTTTTCTTCTCCTGCACTGGCTCACTAAGCTGAACAGTCAATCAGAATGATCTCTCACAGACGTTTTTGCTCTAAAGCAGCCGGACAGGAACACACCGGAAAAACTAGCCAGAGAGAAACTCGCTGAGAAACTCAATGAGGGCCTTTTACGAAAAGGTGTGTTATTACTTTTCTAAGTCGTCAGATGCAGCAATATTAAAATTCCTGTTTGAAAACTAATAGACCAAGTCCAGTGAAGACAGCCTCAAGTTGTTATGGTGAATCACCCCAATGGACGACGTGCCCATGGTAGCAATGGCACAACAATGTTTTGAGAAACTATGAATCTAGTTACTTCTACTCTTACCCTGTCAAATGCACTGATGCAAACAACGTTTTATTCTTTAGTGTCATCTGACAAACTCACTGTGGGAGTCTGAATCTTAAGCTTTTCTTTCATGTCCTCGCTTTCTCTTCTGAGAGCAAGAGCAACAACTACATCACAGCAAACACTGAACCTTTTGTCTTTTTAGAGGAAATGCCTTCAAATATCAGAAATATCATGCTACCTGGTAAACAGGTTCTCCTGTGGGATTCAGTCTTTGCGGGGATCCTCTTTCTGCTCTTTCCTGTCCTTTTTTATTCAACAAAGAAAATCCCAAAGTGATTTGAAACTTCCATTTTAACATGTTCAACATGCCTCAGTGACTCATCAGTAAACCAAACCAAGACGAAGTGCTATAGTTAGATAACTTTCACGCCAATAATAGACAAAGCTGGCACTGATATACTAAAAAAAAAAAAAAGATCCAATTTCACCATGGCTAAACAAACACTATCCATTTAAAGCAAGCCCAATATTGTAATGGAGCAGAGAAAAAGCATCATAGTGTTTGATATGAAAATCCAGACTACATGAACTGAAACATCACTGTTTGAAGCACATTTCATTTAGAATCTTAACCCATATGTTCCTCATTATCAGATCCAACTCTTCAAATAATGAAAATTAAAAATCTAACCGATATTTGGTTTAACTTTATTTATAAAGTTAAACTAGAAAAAAACAGGCTGCAACAAAATACCTTTACGATAGTGTTTCACTGTCAATCATAGCAATTTCAGGTGCAACTCGCGGAACAATGTAGCAACAAAAAATAATCTTGCCAATTTGCCTTGCAGTTTTTATACTACTCTATGCTTTACCCATCCTGTTTTATAAAGGCCCACCCACTTAAATATTTCTGGCCTCGCCTCTGGCGATGAGAGGTATGGCATGACATGCAGCGGCGCTGTCTCAATCGGTGTCCGGCAATTTAAATTAAATTCAGGCCCTGAATTAATGTCTGTAAAAATCCAGATTGGAGCATCCCTATAAATAATTCGACATAATAATAAGAAGCTTCAAAAAGATCAGTATCAGCAGATACTGCTTCCCGTGATCGGCTCCAAAACTCCTGATCGGTGCACCACGAGTTAACTCCTTAGGTATCGAAATCTGGAACCGAACAACATGTCATTTTTCGATACTCGATAGTATCGAGGCAATTCGGTCGGTACCAAGTATCGAACTCGGTACCCAGTCCTACCGATACATGATATTATAGTGGGGCATGGGGGGTTTTTTATATGCATATTTACTCATTTAATTATTTACTTTTATTATCGTGGGAAATGCTGCGTACAAAATTTGTCATTTTGCAAGAAAAGGCGGAGTTGGTGATAGGGAAAAATCTCACATCTCAATATTGGAAATATTTCAGCTTTAAACCAAGGAAAGCCAGTGGACATCACACAAGCAATGTGCAAACTTTGCACAAGAGTTATGGCAGTGAACGAGTGAAAAAGTTTCAAACCACAGTCAACTATTCACAGACTGACCAAGCTTTTGACATCTGATGCTGCAATAACGGCACATATTCTCTCAGAGGAGACGAGACATGAATCTACTTCAACAAATGCTGGTAACAGAATATAACTGCCTTAATTTATTTTCTTAATAATTCTCTTGTGGCCCATCTGCAAAAAAAATTATTGTAGAAAAGAGAAGTTCTTTTTGAAATTCGTGTTGAAAATAAAGCTGCTCTTAATTTTCATTGAAAACTGATTATTGCAGTGTTCAGACTTATAGACTGTCACTGCTAGGGGTGTAACAATATATCGTGCCACAATATATCGCAATACAAAAATGCCAAACAATACGTGATAGTGACAATATGTATCGTGGATAGTCCCCCCCCCAAAAAAATTACTGTGTGAGAAAAAAATTCTAGTTTTCAGAGTTTTAGTGTCACTACTACATTAAACTACCATATATAATGTTGATTATAATGTATAATAATGCAATGGGGGAATATTTGTAGGTCCTGATAATACCAAATGTTACCTTACCAGTAAAAAGTGTCCCAACATTATTTGAAATATATCTAGTCAGTGAAAAAGTGCAAGACTATTCGTCTAAAATAGTTCTGTATTTTCAGCTTCAGAATCATGAATATTTTTATTCTGGTGTCACCATTGTCCTTGGGTTAAAAGCAAGGCTATTATTTACACACACAATGTAATATCAAAGTTAGCATTTTAATCAACAGACATTTTTTGTTAAACTTTTATCAAATGTCTTGGAGTATCGCAATAATATCGTATCGTGAGTTCAGTATCGTGATATGTATCGAATTGTGACATGAGGGTATCGTTACACCCCTAGTCACTGCTATAATATAATTTGAATTACATAATCAGGACTTGACCACTGTGGCTAGTGGTTTAACAAAGTTACTAGCCACTGAACATTTTTGCTGGCCACAATTCTGATATTGATATCACGGGGAAAAATGGCAATATAGATATTTTAATATCATCTCATAATTTGGCAGCAGGAATATTAGGCTGCCGTTACACTGATCCATTATATAGTTAACTTGCACGTGTGTTTCAAGTTCACTTAAAGCATAACTGACTGTGTTTACGTGAATACTCACTAAAAGACCAGTATTTTGTAATTATATTGCGGGTAACACCAACAATATTCATCAGGAGCAAATAAAACGAGTGAGGGGTTTGTGTGTCAACTCGCTGACGGAGAGCACAGCTGAAATGTGTGGCCTATCTATTCTGCGGAAAATGAGCATTGGAAGCGTTTCAGATCATTCATTATCGATTTGTACCGAAAATCTATATTTTTGATTATTAATTGAAATATTAATTTAATAATAATAGTAGCCTAATAATAATAATATTTAATACATTAATTGGAAATGCTTTTGACATTATCTCTGGCTATCGTCGATACACAATATCATTCTATCATCTATCGGCACAACCTAATCTCTGCTCCAGCAAAAGCTGATCCTGTGGTGTATGACAAGAAAAAGCTTGAGGAACATGATGCTAAAACACTCTCCCTCCGCACAGACTCCACGGCCGTACGGCTCTCAGTGGTACATGAGTCAGCTTATGCCCAGCCTGAATAACAGTCATGCTGCTAGGCCATGCCGTGCTAAATCAGTCAAAACGGCCTGTCCTGTTTTAGCATGCTGCAGCCAACAGGACCACTAGCCTGAATTTTATTTCTGCCCAAAAGCTGTTTCAGGGCCACGTTTCCACATACGGGAGAAAAGAGCATTTTGTCAATGCATCCCTGACCATTACAACTGAACTATATCCTCCTGGCAAACACGGCAAATGGCAGGACAGCGGTGGAGAGATATGATCCAGACAAAATGAGTTGGATGTTGATAAGATTTTAGTACATCACCAAAAAGACATTGGTACAGTATTTGCAGTATTAGGTGCTCCATGCAACATTTCTTATAAAGAGATTCACATGTACTACATTACGAAACATTGAGACAACGTTGCACTTTTATTTAAATTCATAACTATACACTGTCAACTTTACTAAGTATTAGTATCTCATAAGGAATACATGTAACTAATTCTCTCTCTCTAACTAGGTTACTGTTAAAATGCATGAACATTAGGGCAGTGCTGCCAGGCTCTCTGAGATGACTTCATTGTATTGTTACAAAATAACAAATGCATATGTCAGTCAAATTAGATACAATAAGATGCATATTCTTTCTAACCGTAGTGACTGGTGGGCCGTGACCTGAAAATGGGTCACCGCATGTCTATTATCACAGGACATGAATTTATCAAATAATTTTAAAATGAAATAATGCACTTGGACACAAAAATATGCACGTCATGTCATTGACCCATGTGCTAAATTAAAGCTTGCTATTTCACTAAACCTAATATTTAACATGTACAAGCCCAAATGGAAAATGTGCTGACATGTGAACTAGGGGGATTCATACAAAACTCCATTTATTTAATATATATATATTCCAATCCTCCTGACATTAGTTACAGTTACAATAGACTTAACGGGTGCGAGGTTAAATTAATATCTTACTTTTGTCTTGACTGGCAGTATGTCAACACATTATAAGACCTCATTCAGATCCCTGACCTCTTATTCGATGACACGGAGTTCTACGACAATTTACGAATACTAAATACAAACCCAGAGATTATTAGTTTCACTGTAGCACTAGGCTTGCCGCGATAGACGGTGTTGACGGTGTTACCGGTTTTTAGCCCCATCACCGGTGACATCACTTTCCCACCGTGACACCGCGATGTCTTGACTTTTTTAAAGTAGGATATTCGTTTTTGCTATTTGTGTTTATTGTGTTAATAAACACAAGATTTGTACGCATAAACACAAGATTTGTACGCATATCCAAGTGTTTAGGCTATAGGCCTACCAAAGAACGTATATTGCTATGCGGAGTGTGGAGCGTGCACTGCATGGTAGGGAGGCTCGGGCGTGAACACTTGCATTTTCCTATCAACATGGAAACAACTTAAAATACTCTATCATTTCTGGCCATACAGAAAATAATAATATATTATTCGCAACTACTTTTATTTGTCTAAACTCAAAATAACAAGACAACGTTGTGCTTTTGTAAAATAAAATAAAACAATCAGGCGCGGTTTCAAGGTCTCCGTGAACTGGAGCGCGAGAACTGAAACAAAATATCTAGCCTAGGCTAAAGCTTGAAATGTCCGCTTTAAAACGAACAAATTCGAATCGAAAGCTAATACCTTCTGATGATGTAGGCTAATCCGAATGAAAGATGCATTTCTCTCTAGAAAGATGCATCCGTTACAGCGGAGATGGAGATATGTTTAACCGACCCTGTTTAGAACACTAGTTTATTAAACACTAGTTTATTAATAAACAATTAAAATGCCTCGTTATTTTTTCAGACACATTTATTATTAGCCTATAAATCACCTTTCTGTAGCCTATGCTGTGGTTCCAGAGACATATGCCTATATTTTTCCCGCAGTGCTCTTCTCATTCAGCACTGCGGGAAAAATATCATTTCCAGCTTCTAATTTGGCCTTAGAAAACCAGTCAAATCTAAAAAAAAATCATATTAATTTGTGAATATTTTAAATGTTTAATAAAGGGGTAAAAGTCGTAAACAAAAATCCGAAAATCCGTTAATATAGGCTAGGCTATATATATATTTTGCGCAGCATTTGGTGTGTACAGTTCTAATTTAAATTTTGGTGTTCAACTTTGCAAATACAACAACCGTTCATTTTTTGTTTTGCAAAATTACGGGTTAAAAAAGGAAAAACGAATGGACACAAAAGTAGGCCTATGACCGTTTGGACAGAATACGAGACATATTTATTAAATTCATAAAAAAGAAACAATAATTACAGGAATAGCCTACCTAAACCTCAAAGAAATGCCAAAATCAAGACATCGGAGCAGAAATGAGGGAGAAACACCCAGAAACTCCTGGCTATATGCCGTTCGCAGCCCTGCCATTAATTATTGGATAACACACCACGTCTCCTTCCATTATTAATAATAGCCTACTAGTAATGTCTTGTCTAGTGGGGTGGCTGTGATATAGGCTATAAACCTCCGTTGCCATGATTTTTAGAATGACTTTTCGCGAGAGGAAAAAAAGGACGTTTTAGTCGCATAACATCGGTTAGCCTAATGGAAACGCCGTCATTTCGCAATAGTTTTTACTCAGTCTACATGTTCTTGACTGCAAGTCTGTCTTTGTCTCACCTGTCATGTTCTTTGACTCTACTAGACTGCAAGCAATGTTAATAAATGCCAATTTATAGTGTTTTTTAGAGTGCTGTCATTTATATAGGCTAAGGTCCTTTTTGAAGTTTTTATTTTATATTCGTCTCTTATTTATTTGGTTTTATCTTATTTAAACTTTGTGTAATTTATTTAGGCCTATTTTTTCTTATTAGTTAAAAAACGTTTTATGGTTCTTATTGTTTGGGCCCACAGTTTGCCGATTTTCACTTTTTTCAGCGCATGGGGTTATTTTTATTCATTCGTTATGCTAATAAAAGTTCTGTCTATAAATAAAGTTTTATTATCAGCGAGTTTTTTTTTTTTTTTGGTCCATTCAAGCAATTGACGCTGAATTGCCAATTGACGCTTTTTTCGAAAGTGAAAGTAGCCTAAACGCGCACGCATTTAAAAGCTATTTAACCCCCCCGCCCCGCCCCCCACGGTGACACCGGGATTACCGGTGTTGTCACACGTCGATTAACCGGTGGGAAATTTTCCTCACCGCCGCAACCCTATAGTGCAGTGCAACACCACGTTATCAAGTCCGGTCAGGCTGCCAGGTTGCACTCGCTCCATCACAGCAAGTTAACGTTAGTCCTCCAATAGCAGCTAGCTACATCCAAGCAAAAGATACACCACACACCAGTTAATCACTCACGCATAAAACAAATGTATTTACAGTTACAAAAGCTCGTCCTAAGCTCTTTCGCGTTTCTGCGAGTCACACTTGATTCGGCCTGATCCATCGCGAGGCCAGAGCTCTGCTGCAGATGTGTCGCGCGCTCAGCCCATGCCAAACTCCCGGCGAACTGCCACTTCGAGACAACACTATCGCACAAACACGCGCGTTCAAGTCGCTCGTTTGTAAAAACACGAAAGCACGTGTTCATGGTCGCTAACATAAATAGACTACTGTCTGAGGTGGATGAATTCTCGCTAGCTCGCTGCGTGCTTACCTCCTCTTCTTCTCCTCGCTTTCTCCAGTTCACTCCCATGCATACACACGCAGGCACGCCAGCGAACAGATCCTCTGGACCGCGGAAGTGTCGGCGTTTATCGCTTCCACATTAAACACCGTCAGCAGGGATGATGGTTAAATCAGATTTCCTCTATTTTAAGAGGCTTGACAGTGAAGTCCAGAGCGTGGCATGACTGCAGGGGCGGAGGTTGGGTAGTGGGACAGTTATTTTTCGACGCCTCTCTCTCTTTCTCTCTCTCTATCTCGAGCGCGCGCGCTGGGCAGGGATGACGTAATGGCGCACTCCTCAGGTCAAGTTGTAACTTTTGATGCAGCCTGAAAGTTGGAGGAAGACATTCATTATTGATATAATGTACGGTGTAACTATAACTTTTTAAGAAAATATTAGGACACTATGAATCTGATTCTTTTTTCAATTCTTATTTTGTTTTAAACGTATCGTCTCTGCAAATTTTATATTTAAGATCACCAACAACAAACCATTATTCTTGTTTTTAAAAGAATGTAAACAGTATTTCAACACCATTTCATCTTCAGTAAATAAGAAAGCAAGAAGAATTGTGCTCTGTTCAGACAAGTGTGTTTATAAATCATTACAACTTTCATTTGCTATGCATTTAATTTGTATTGATGCAGGTGAAGGTTATAAATACATTTTATTTTTTTATTTTCCCTCCTATCTTTTTTTATCCTTTTCTGTCATTAGCAAATTATAATAATAACATTGTTGACTATTTTTTCTATATTCTTTTGACAAGGAGTGTATTACTGTTAAATTTTGTTTATTATACACAAAAAATGTGTATCATAAACATGTCAACTTTGTATTTTTTTGTATTAATAAAAAAAGTTATGTGCAGATGAATTCAGGAAGTGCTGATGGATTAAAGTGCACCATATCCAGTCAAATTGAGATTGTGTCTCAAAGACAATTGACTCGCTGTCTAAACATCATCCTGACCATAAACCATAGCATAGGCACTGTATGCAGTGCACACTCAGGCCTCAGCCTGCACTGCAGCTTTGATGTTAAACAGCACAATGTATTTATTCTTTAAAATATAAATACTTTTGATGACATTGTTTTTAATTTAAACAAACTTATTTTCTTTTTATTATTCACTGTAGCTTTGTCATCATCATCATCATTTTCTTTCACTTATCCGAGGCCGGGTTGCGGGGGCAGCAGTTTATGCAGAGATGCCCAGACTTCCCTCTCCCCAGACACTTCCTCCAGCTCTTCCGGAATCCGGGGGTACACTGAGGCGTTCTCAGGCCAGCCGGGAGACATAATCCGTCCAGCCTGTCCTAGGTCTTCCCCGGAGTCTCCTCCCGCGGTGGGACGTGCCCGGAACACCTTGCCGGGAAGGCGTCCAGGAGGCATCCGGAACAGATGCCCGAGCCACCTCGGCTGGCCCCTCTCGATGTGGAGGAATAGTGGCTCTACTCTGAGCTCCTCACCCTATCTCTAAGGGATCGCCTAGCTACCCTGCGGAGAAAGCTCATTTCGGCCACCTGTATCCTGGTTCTTGTCCTTTCGGTCATTGCCCAAAGCTCATGACCATTCGGTTGTTAAGTCTGACGTCACACGTGACGTTTAGCCTCTTCCGGGCCCAAGCGCTCCGCTCGTCTTTCAGATCCTAGACTACATAAAACCTTTTCTTAAAGGGCTTTTTTCGCTTCAGTGCCAGTGGGTGTTACTAGGGATTAAGGGATAGCACCCACTGGCGCCAAAGTTTCTTCATTCGTTTAAGATTTGTAACTTACCTAATCAACTGCCGCCATTTTCTCTTATCTTTCTCGTCACAGGGAAAGCGGTAGATGACAGTTAAATGTCACTTGTTTTTTAACTCCGATCTATTTAAACAACACGGGAACACGTTAAAACTCCGGCGAAAGCGGTAGGTAGGTAGAGAGGACCCGGCATTTGGACCCGGAAAAAAATTATCGGAGAGCGCTTACGTCACGACTTAACAACCGGATAGGTGAGAGTAGGAACATAGATCGACCGGTAAATCGAGAGCTTCTCCTTGCAGCTCAGCTCCTTCTTCACCACGACAGACCAGTACATCGTCCGCATTACTGCAAAAGCTGAACCGATCTGGTTCAGCTCGATGAATGTCTGTCAATCTCCCGTTCCATCCTTCCCTCACTCGTGAACAAGACCCTAAAATACTTTAACTCCTCCACTTGAGGCAGGGACTCTCCACCAACCTGAAGTGGGCAAGCCACCCTTTTCCGACTGTAAATTTGTGCAGGGCCTAATTCTTAGAGCCATGGAGAACATTTATTTTCTATACGCCTGGTTCAGAGTAAAACATCTCTGTAAAACGAATAAAAAGCCTAGAGGGCTTTTCATTGGAAAAAGAGAAAGAAAATGAGCTGAAAAACATTCTGTAGCTATTGCTTTCATGGTGTATTATGTAAATAGAGTTCACTTAGGTCTCCCATGATTTGTGTTAAGCATCAGACACACAAATCCATTGGCGCTTTTCCACTGCATACGCTTCGGTACGGCTCACTTTTGGGGGAGGGGGTTCCATTATGTACAGTACCTAGTACCTGGTACTTTTTTAGTACCACCTCGGTTGAGGTTCCAAGCAAGCCATACCAATACTAAAATGCATAGATAGTAAAAGAAATGGACAGAGCGACCCCATAGATTTCAACTGAGAAAACTGAAGCCCTTTAGAAGCACTCACTTCCTGATAGCCAAGCGTACTGCGCATGCTCAAACTGAGCTTGACGACGGAGATGAGACGTGAGCAACCTTGTAGCTGCGCCAGTCGAAATCTTAATCATTCCCTTCCGAATCTTGCAGAGCCGGAGAGCGTGAGTACTAGCTGTTCATGAGCTTGCAGCAGGAGCAACTTTATGGGCTTCTCCCTTGACTGTATGCCTCCACGTCCCCCCGATTGCCCGGGAGCTTCTACTTCTGTCTATACGGTCATTGAGCTTGTGTGCGCCAGAGAGTCGCGGGGTTATGACCCAGTCGTTAGCCTATATTTACAAAAACGGCTTCTAAATCGGCCATAACGTAAGATACACAGTAATGGAGCCTTTTATACATTGTCATGTTTCTTTAGAAATAAATAATGGACAAATGGAGTCTTTGGACGTCTCCGATGTAAAGTTATTCGCTGTCAAAGTGACGACAAAATGAATGGGGGTCAATGGAATGCTAACAGCAGGTGATAGCCGGCTACAATGGTGGCGCCCGGAGAAGCTTCAGTTTCCGGTTGATGGATTACCCCCTTGCTAAAATGCGACATGTAAACTCTGCAGATCACTGATTGGTCAGAGAAAATCGTCACTACCAGCGTCACGAGACACCAAACCCGCTTAAATAGTCAGCAATAGCGACCGCAGTATCATTTGTTCCCACAAATTTTTAAACGACTTGCTTTAAACAACTTTCGCACGCAACTAAAAAATAAATGGCTGTATTGTGATCAGTAGACGAGGTGCAGATGTTCCTCTTGTTGGTAGCCGAGAAGCGGCAGTAGAGGCAGCGCAACTATAACGATCAGTCTATAATCCCACCCAATTTGAAGAGGTACTACATTGCAGTGGAAAAGCAAAATGAGCCAAAGTAAAGCGAGTCAAGCCGAGCCATACCACGCACTGGAAAAGTGCCTCATGTGTTGCTGTGAGATTTATCAGTTCCCTTTCGAAAGGGAACTCGCGGTGCGTCCGCTAGAGAGTGCTATGGGAAATGCCTCCGGTGTGATCGTGTCTGTAGTAGTACTTTTTTTACAGTCTAAGATTCAAAGTAAATCTACTTGACATGACATCACATTACCGTTTTTATAGCATCAAATAACTAAATAAGACCAAACTTATTTTTTTTAAAAAACAACAACACTTAAATGTACATCAGCGTGAAAAAAACTACCTAAAATGACAGAAAACATCTTTTGAAAAAAATCAGTTTAGTTTCCATTGCTTTCATTATACTTCATGGGAAGGCGGGCTTTATGACCTATACTGGGACCAGCCACCGGGGGGCGATCAAGACAATTTGGCTTCACTTTTCAGGGCTTGTGCGGCAAGCTTGGTCTGAATCATGAGTCTAAACAAGACAATGAACTTGACATTGGCAGGCTGCAGCCTAAGACGCCACCAGTGCTGCGTTCATAAGTATAAAAGGGCACCTGTGAAATACGTCATCCTCTTTCTTGACTTCAGGACTACAGGCAGAAACTGAAATCAGCTAAACCTGTAATAAGGACTGTAAAAAGATGGACTAATGAAGCAGAGCAGGATCTACAGGCCTGCTTCGATTGCACTGATTGGACTGTTTTTGAAGCTGCTAACAACGATCTGGATGAGCTCACAGATACTGTTACATCATATATCAGTTTCTGTGAGGATACATGCATTCCTACCAGGACATTCTTATCATTCACCAATGATAAACCATGGTTTACTGGGAAACTCAAACAGCTTCGTCATGCCAAAGAGGATGCTCACAAAAGTGGGGATAAAATCTTGTATAACCATGCCAAGAACAGACTGACAAAGGAGATCAGAGCTGCTAAAAGAGCCTACTCTGAAAAGCTGAAAAACCAGTTTTCATCCAACGACCCATCATCAGTCTGGAATGGCCTGAAGAACATCACCAATTACAAGTCACCATCCTCCCGATCTGTGGACAATCCACACCTGGCTGATGATTTAAACTCATTTTACTGCAGGTTTGAAAAGCCCTCATTCACACCTCTCACCGGCTCTGACCTGCAGTTCACACATCCACCATCACCTCCTACACCCCCTCCTCTCCCCCCTCCTGCCATCCAACCTGAGCTTAAGGTCTGTGTGGAGGACGTGAGCCGAGTCTTCAAAAAACAGAAGACTAGGAAAGCCTCAGGCCCAGACGGCATCTCGTCTGCTTGTCTAAAAGCCTGCGCTGACCAACTGGCCCCGGTCTTCACGCAGATCTTCAACAGATCATTGGAGCAATGTGAAGTTCCCTGCTGCTTCAAACGCTCCACTATCATTCCGGTCCCCAAAAAAACCAAAATCACTGGACTTAATGACTACAGACCTGTCGCTCTCACGTCCGTGGTCATGAAGTCGTTTGAAAGACTGGTGTTGGCCCACCTGAAGGACATCACTGGACCCCTGCTGGATCCTTTTCAGTTTGCTTACAGAGCAAACAGGTCTGTGGATGATGCAGTCAACATGGGACTGCATTATATCCTGCAACATCTCGACAGACCTGGGACTTATGCAAGGATCCTCTTTGTGGACTTCAGTTCGGCCTTCAATACCATCATGCCTGATCTACTCACAGACAAACTGACCCAGCTCTCCATTCCATCCTCGATCTGTCAGTGGATCTCCAGCTTCCTGACGGACCGGCAGCAGCTCGTGAGACTGGGGAAACACACATCCAGGACTCTCACCACCAGCACTGGCGCCCCCCAAGGGTGCGTTCTCTCCCCACTGCTCTTCTCCCTGTACACTAACGACTGCACTTCTAAAGACCCCACTGTCAAGCTCCTGAAATTTGCAGACGACACCACTGTCATCGGTCTCATCCGAAACGGTGACGAGTCTGCTTACAGACTGGAGGTTGAACAGCTGGCTGTCTGGTGCAGTTATAACAACCTTGAGCTGAACACGCTCAAAACAGTGGAGATGACCGTGGACTTCAGGAGGAACAGCCCAGCACTCCCCCCACTCACCATCATGAACAGCACTGTGGAAGCAGTGGAGTCATTCAGGTTCCTGGGCACTATCATCTCTCAGGACCTGAAGTGGGACAATCACATTGACTCCATTGTGAAAAAGGCCCAGCAGAGACTGTATTTCCTTCGCCAGCTGAGGAAGTTCAACCTGCCACAGGAGCTGCTGATTCAGTTCTACTCAGCCGTCATCGAGTCTGTCCTATGCACTTCCATCACTGTCTGGTTTGGTTCAGCTACCAAATCAGACATCATGAGACTACAGCGGACAGTCCGGACTGCAGAGAGGATCATTGGTGCCCCCCTGCCAACCCTCCAGGACCTGTACTCTTCCAGAGTGAGGAAGAGAGCAGGTAAAATCATCACAGACTCCACTCACCCTGGACACCACCTGTTTGAACTGTTACCGTCAAGACGGAGACTCAGATCACTGGCCACAAGAACATCTCGGCACAGGAACAGTTTCTTCCCACAGGCCATTTCCCTCCTGAACAGTTAACATATCTCCCAAGGCATATGCCTTTAAGTGCAATACCCCCACTGTTTAGTGCAATATCTCCTAAACTCAGGTTATTTATATTTATATTTATTCATACTATTCAAAATACTGTATATATGTTCATAATCCGAAAATGTTTATTCTGACTAAACCGAACCGTGGCCTTATATAGAATAGAAGAATAGAATAGAATAGCCTTTATTGTCATTGCACTGTAGAGGTACAACGAAATTTTTGTGTGCTCACAGAGCCGCCCCTTGCACCAGACATAGAAAAAAAAAAACAACAACAACAACACAAAAACAAAAATACATTTGGACAAAAGACAAAAATGGGCTAAACGAGCAATATTCTTTCATTTAAAAATAATATAAATATATGTAATACGTCCGCGCATATACACACATACTCATTCACACATATATATTTAAAATCTAAGAGGTAAAAAATGTTAAAAGTGACTGTAGTTATAGTAGTGCAATTTAGAAGGTGGGCTGATTGTCTGTCGTTCAGAGTGGAATTTAATGAAAATGGAAGGAGACATGGAGGTAGGGGCTTATGTGTGTGAGAGTCCATGGGTGTTGGCCATTCGTATGGCCCAGGGGAAAAAGCTGTTTGTCAGCCTGCTGGTGTGCGATTTGGTTGACCTGTAGCGTCTCCCCGAGGGCAACATATCAAACAGGGGGTGAGCAGGGTGCGAAGGGTCTCTTGTGATGGCCTTGGTTCTCCTGAGGCAGCAGGATGTAGAAATGTTTTCCAGGCTGGGCAGAGGGCAGCCAATGATCCTTTGAGCAGTGTTTATGACCCTCTGCACTGCCTTCCTGTCCGCGGCTGTGGAGCCTGCATACCACACACTTATACAGTGTGTAAGTACGCTCACCACAGAGGAGTGATAGAAGGCCAGCAGGAGCTTCGTGTCCAGATTGTTCTTCCTGAGGACACGCAGGAAGTGTAGCCGGTGCTGAGCCTTCTTAACCAGGGCCCTGATGTTGTAGGTCCATAAGTGGTCAGAAGAGATGTGGGTGCCCAGAAACCTAAAGGTGGTGACAATTTCCACCCGATCTCCATTTATGAGGAGGGGAGTGTAGTCCTGTCTGTGATTCCTGAAATCCAGAATTAGTTCTTTTGTTTTTAGGATATTCAGGGTCAGGTTATTGTCTGAGCACCAACGCGACAGATCCTTCACCTCTGCCCTATACGCTGTCTCGTCCCCGTCGAAGATACATCCGACCACTGTGGTGTCGTCCGCATATTTTATTATGTGGTTGGTTGGGTGGCTTGGTGAGCAGTCATAAGTGTATAGTGCGTACAGCAGCGGGCTCAGAACGCAGCCTTGAGGAGAACCAGTGCTGAGTGTGAGTGTGGAGGAGTGGTGTGGGCCAAGTCTCACAGATTGTGGGCGGTTAGAAAGAAAGTTTTTGATCCAGATGCAGGTGGTGAGGGGGATCTGTAGCTCTATCAGTTTACTGTAAAGAATGTCTGGAATGATTGTGTTGAAAGCTGAGCTGTAGTCCACGAAGAGCATCCTCACATAACTCTTCTTGTTTTCCAGGTGGCTCAGCGCTGTATGAAGTGTGAGTGCGATGGCATCCTCTGTGGACCTGTTCGCCCTATAGGCAAACTGGTAGGGGTCGAAGGAGGGAGGGAGACAGTCTCTAATGTGCTGAGAGACTGATTGCTCCAGGCACTTCATGATTATCGACGTAAGGGCGATGGGTCTATAATCATTCAAACTGTCTATGGCAGGTTTTTTGGGAATGGGGGTGATGGTAGAGGCCTTCAGACATTTGGGGACGATGGCATGTGTCAGGGAGAGATTGAACAGTTTGGTGAGGATCCCTGTCAGCTGGTCTGCACATGCTTTTACCACTGCTCCCGGGATGCCGTCCGGACCAGCAGCTTTCCTTGGGTTCACTGCTCTCAGTTTCTTCCTCACCTCGTGCTCCTGAAGCGAGAGTGGTGGAGTGCTGGGGCCGATGGGAGACAGTGATTGCAGGTGTGTGGTGGCGGTGGTGGTCTCGAACCGGGCAAAGAAGCTGTTTAGCTCCTCTGCCAGGGTGCTGCTGCTGGGAGATGTGGGAGGGGGGCGGCCTTTATAGTTGGTCAGGGCCTGGATGCCCCTCCACATCTGTCGCGGGTTGTTGTCGACCAGATGTCCCTCTACTTTCCTCTTGTAGCAGTCCTTTGCCTGTTTAATGCCCCTCCTCAGGTCAGCTCTGGCAATGCTGTAGAGAGCTCTGTCTCCCGTCTTGAAGGCAGAGTTACGAGCTCTTATCAGGGTCTGGACTGCACTTGTCATCCAGGGCTTCCTGTTAGGAAAGATCCGGATGCGTCTCTCCGTTGTGACGTTTTCAATACAGCACTTGATGTAAAAGAGGACAGACTCTGTGTGTGTGTCCAGGTCCTGATCTTCAAATATACTCCACTCTGTACAGGCAAAGCAGTCTTGCAGCTGGGTGAGAGCATTTTCAGGCCAGGCTGTGATGGTCTGTGTGGCTGGTTTTGTTTGCCTCCTGAGGGGGGTGTAGGCCGGAGAGAGGAGCAGAGAGAGGTGGTCTGATTGTCCAAGATGGGGGAGTGGAGACACTCTGTAGGCAAGTTTAATATTGGAGTAAACATGATCTAATGTGTTTTCTCCCCTGGTAGCACACTTGATGTGCTGATGGAATTTGGGGAGAACAGACTTAAGACGTGCTTTATTAAAGTCCCCAGCGATGATATGAAGACCGTGCGGATGAGCCCTCTGATGTTTATTTACAATGAGCTGAAGCTGGCCGAGTGCCGTGCTAACGTTAGCATTGGGGTTGATGTAAACAACAGTCACAATAACTACCGTTAACTCCCGTGGCAGATAAAAGGGTCGGCACTGGACAGACATGGCCTCTAGGTCCGGTGAGCAATAGGTGTCGATTTTTCTACTGTCCGTGCACCAATCCTCCAGTACATAAACACAGAGTCCACCTCCTCTGATCTTACCGGAGGCTTCGGTCCGGTCATGGCGGTGGATGGTGCGGCCTACTAGCTCTATTGTAGCATCGGGGATTTGCGGGTGTAACCAGGTTTCGCTGACAATCAGCAAACAACACTCACGGATCAGATGATTGTAGGCGATCCTTGACTGCAGCTCATCCATCTTGTTTGTCAGGGATCTAGCGTTTGTGAGAAGAATAGATGGTAGCGGAGGTCGGTGTGGCTGTTTCCTTAGCCGGGCTAGCAGGCCTGCCCGACATCCCCGTTTCTGCTTTCTCTCCTTGCGCCGCCTCCGGCGCCTCCCGGGCCCGAAAACAGTCCATAGGGCGCCCGGCGGTCTCGCTATCTCCGGCGGGATGTTGTGAGTCCGTGCAAAAGCACTGGTAATTTCCATTTTCGCCAGAAATCCGATGCCTATCAGATTTTGACGGTTGTAGATCGATTTACTTATGCATGAGTGTGTCAGAAAAAGACAAAACATACATAAAAAACACAAAAAGGTGCAAGGTAGCTGGGAGCCTCGGGCCGCTGCGTCCGTGCGCGCCGCCATCTTGTTTCCAAATATATTTTATATTTTATAGTATTTTCATATATATATATATATATATATATATATATATATATATATATATATATATATATATATATTATATATATATATATATATTTTTTTTTTTTTTTTTATTTTTTTTTTATAATTTTATTTTTAGATTTTGTATTACTGTTTCTTGTTGTATTTGTATCTGTATATGTGCACTGGAAGCTTCAGTACCAAAGAAAATTCCTTGTGTGTGCAAGCACACTTGGCAATAAAGCTCTTTCTGATTCTGATTCTGATTCTGATTCTGAGGATACCTGTTTGTTTGATCATATATCTAAAACAAGACGATTATGGCTATCACTAGTGCTAAGTCCTTTAAGAAGTGTGTGCATTCGTGTCAGCGTTTTCTGACACCTGATGACACACGATATGTGCATCATTTGCATGGGTGAGGAGGTGCACAGACCTCTTCAGGGGCAGGGGCGGAGGGACCAAAAAGGGCACTAATTTTTTTTTTTTTTTTTTTTTAACAGTACCTGCATTTTTATTCTCTTTTCAGCCAATTTGTGAGAGGGATGCTTCCTTTGGCTGCATCAGAGAGTTCCCTGATTTTTTTTCTTTTTTTTTTTTTCTTGACATTCTAAGAAAATATGTTGATACAATTATTAGAATGCATAACACATCAAATGAAAATAGGGAAATTATGATAATATTACTAAATATTATTTACTTTACCAAACAAAACAGAGAATCAAGAAGGTAATTATGGAAAATTATTTTTTAGTTTTGTTGATGTTGTAAATTTTATGTATGTATTATATGTATGAAAGACACTGTTAGCTATCAAGAATCAGTATCACTTTACAATAAGGTTCATTAGTTAATTAGTAGATTAGCTAATAATTGAACTGCATTCTACAGCATTTTTATTTTAAAGTAATAATACTTTACAGCATTTAATCTAAAAACATAATTAATAATATAATTAAAAGTTGTTTTTGTTATCATTAGTTAATGCACTGACTCTGACATAATACCAATTAACAGTTGTATTATTAAAGGGATACTCCACTTTTTTTGGAAATAAGCTCATTTTACAACTCCCCCAGAGTTAAAAAGTTGAGTTTTACCGTTTTCGAATCCATTCAGCTGATTTTCTGATATTTAGAAGAATATCAGTAAGCAGACATTCTTCTAAATATCAGAAAATCAGCTGAATGGATTCGAAAACGGTAAAACTCAACTGTTTAACTATGGGGGAGTTGTAAAATGAGCCTATATCCAAAAAAAGTGGAGTGTCCCTTTAACTAAAATACAGGCCTATACAGTAACAAATGTGTTGCTCATGGTTAGTTCATTAGTTCATAAATGAGTAATGAACAAATGAACCTTATTGTAAAGCGTTACTATGAAATCAAAGATATAAGTTCCTTACACGTTGGACATGGACTTAAGATTTCATTTAACTAACGTTAGATGCATTTCCCCTTGCACTTTTATTCCGTGGATAAAAACGAATTACATTATCACTCAGAAATCTCGTCTGATATCGAGTTATACTTTTATTATAGTTAAGCAACATGACATCATGACTTTTGCGTAAACATACATGCCCGACATGCCCCCACGGAGGAAAATTTTGAAAAATAACCACTGAAATTCATACATTTCATAGCACATTATAATGCAACTTATTAGGCAAAGTTGCATTATATATATTTTTTATATTTTATATGTCCCCACGGAAGAAAATTTTGAAAAATAACCCCTGAAATTCATACATTTTATAGCACATTATAATGCAACTTATTAGGCAAAGATGCATTATATATATTTTTATATTTTATTTTTTATATTTTATATGGCTCCACGGAAGAAATTTTTGAAAAATAACCCCTGAAATTCATACATTTTATAGCACATTATAATGCAACTTATTAGGCAAAGTTGCATTATATATATTTTTATATATAATATTTTTTTATATTTTATATGCCCCCACGGAAGAAAATTTTAAAAAAGAACCCCTGAAATTCATACATTTTATAGCACATTATAATGCAACTTATTAGGCAAAGTTGCATTATATATATATTTTATATATTTATATATTATATTTTTTATATTTTATTTTTAAAAATTTTAATAGCAAAGTAGGCTTAATCAATATACAAGACTTTTACCACTCAGATATATAAAGGCTATCATAATCATTTTGCCAAAAATGAACCATGTATTTGTTTAGTTCATAATATGTTTTATTTTTAACTTAAACAAATACAACATATAACATTCAAAACTCATCAGCTTACTGCATTTGAAGAAAAATAAACACATCCGTTTTCTGTAGCCTTGTGCAAACTTATTCAATATAATTAGACTTCTAGAATGTTCTTTCCAGTGCAAATTTTTTTATTTTTAATGTAGTAGTTTTTCTTATCATAGCCTACAAATGTCTAATTTTACTCGATTTACTGAAGCCTGTAAAACAAACGCATTTGCAGCTGCACAGCCGTGTGTATATCTGCTGCAGAGCGTCTGGCTCGCTCATAGGCTGCGCTGCTGACACTGACATCCAATAGCGCTGGCGCATCTGACGTTCGACCAATGAGCCAACTCTACGTCCTTACACGTCAGAGCCCGTCAAGGGGGCGCCAAGTCCCCGAATTTGCCATTATAGCAGCGGGTCTTCGTTCATAGTCTGTCTGTGAAGATATATTAAAGGTATGCGTCTGTCATGGATTTACACTGAACTGATTTTCAAAAATACGGAACAAAGTGCGTTCCGTATCAGTTCAATACGGAACAAGCCTTTTATGTGTCAAATACGGAACGATTCCGTATTATACGGAACGGTTGGCAACCCTAATGGTGATGGTAAGATAAATGTAATTAGGCTTGTTTGAGATGAGCAAAATCTGCGCAGAACCGATCACCGGTGATCAGCGCGTAATGCATGCCGGTTAGAAATTATGGAACGCGAACGGGGCCAAATAGTCTTTTTACGAAACGCGTGAAATTTGGCCGCATCAACACGCACTGTTTGTTCGCGTTAACGCGCAAAAAGCACAGTAGCCAATGAAATTGCTGTATTTGAGACTATATTTGCATATGTGACGCGCTGGTACGTATGTGTCTCATCGATATATACGTATACAGACATCAGAAGTCATGTTTATTAATGAAGGATGTCGCAATAGTTTACTAGTCTGCACGTCGCGTTCCATATTATGGTTCACGAGGGATAATGCATTGGTACGTAGTGTGTGATGTCAGCCTTGTCATGATTTGTCATGGCCTTTTCAGTTGCCCTACTTTTTTAGGTTCATTTAGCGGCAATGACACTTGTGCTGTGTCTAATGATCTATTATATGTTTTAACTGGCCATTGCATGCATCTAACTGTTTTTTATTTTTATTTAAGTGAAATAATATGAAAAATAGCCTATGTTTATTTAGGGGCATTTTAAAACGCTTAATGTGAAAAACGCTTAACGTGGCTACTGCACTAAGAGAGTGACATTAAAAGACCAAACTTGGTTCACATCATATTAATAAACCATGTATGAAACCATGTATGAAAAAAATAAGATGAGTCCAAAATATCAACGCAACGCGTTTAATTACACGTTAAGCATTTTCTTCCCATAGAAAACCGTTATAAGAAAACGCTTAACGTGGCTTACTGCACTAAGACAGTGATATTAAAAGACCAAACTCAGTAGGCCTACACATCATATTAATAAACCATACTATGTATAAAAAAATAAGATGATTCCAAAATATTGCTTTAACTCCTTTACTTACACATTTATCAATGGGTGTCCAGCCAGCATTTTCTATAATGGATGGTAAGAAAATAATTAAACGCATTGCAATGCGTTCATATTCTGGGCTCATTTTATTTTTTTTATACATATGTGTGGTATATTGAAATACATGTATGAACAGTAGGTGTCACTAAGGTACCAGTTGCCTAGTTGAACAGAATTGTCACGAAGTGTTGTTAGGAAGTTGGTAAGCATGTACAACGTCGAGTACTCTCTCGAGTTATTATTTTGAACGATACAACAGTATGGTATGGTTTATTAATATGATGTGTACTGAGTTTGGTCTTTTAATATTACTGTTTTAGTAGGCCTACAGTAAGCCACGTTAAGCGTTTTTTTTAATATCACTGTCCAAGCCACGTTAAGCGCTTTCTTATAACGGTTTTCTATGGGAAGAAAATGCTTAACGTGTAATTAAACGCGTTGCGTTAATATTTTGGACTCATCTTATTTTTTTATACATAGTATGGTTTATTAATATGATGTGTACTGAGTTCGGTGTTTTAATATCACTGTCTTAGTACAATAAGCCACGTTAAGCGTTTTAACGGTTTTCTATGGGAAGAAAATGCTTAACCTGTAATTAAACGCTTGTTGCGTTAATATTTTGGACTCATCTTATTTTTTTATACATGGTTTATTAATATATATTATTCATATATGATGTGTATCCAAAACTGTAAAAGCGTTTATAGCCTATAAAAATAAAGCATTGATAAATTATTTTATGACAAACATATTACTGTATTAGCCTACTTGGTGAACTCATTTTGTTATAAACTCTAATAATAATAGACTAATTATTATTATTACATTTTAGGCTATATTTAGAATACGCTTTTGTCCAAAACTTAAAAAAAAAAAGGAACAAAGCAATTCGTCAAATATCAGTCATAATACAGGTTAGACAATAATAATAAAGTGCTATGATTAGCACTTTACACGAGGCGCCGGCGAGATCACTTGCATTTTCCTATCAACAGTGGAAACTTAAAATACTCCATAATTTCTGGTCATACGAAAAAGAATAATACATCATTGGCAACTACTTTTATTTGTGTGAACTCACAATAACAAGAAAACGATGTGCTTTTGTAAAATAACTTTAATGGTCTCCGTGAACTGGGTCTCGATTAACTGAAAAACAGCGTATACCTCACAGACATTAGAAAAATACATATATAAAGCTTGAAATGCCCACTTGTAGCCTAAAATGTAATAATAATAATTATTATTATTATTAGAGTTTAAAACTATAAATGAGTTTACTTAGTAATACAGTAATATGTTTATAAATAAAACATATAGGCCTACATTTTTTGCATAATTTTTGCTTACAAATAAAGCATTCATAAATTATTTTATGATAAACGTATTACTGTATTATGCAGTAAGCATGCAGACGCAGTTAAGACAATTTGATGTATTCACACAACAACAATAATAATAACATGACTGACATTTGACTAATTGCTTGTTCCATTTTTGTAAGTCGTTTAGGATAAAAGCATATTCTAAATATGTAGCCTAAATGTAATAATCATAATAATTATTTTTAATTTGTATATAACCCATTACAAGCTTTTACAGTTATGGAAAACACAATGCAATGCTGCCGGCACAGACTGGGTGAGGAGCCACAAATCCGTGAGTACAGTTTACAAACCCGTGGGAACGGATTGCGAAAGCGTGGGCACGGTTTATGAATTTGTGGGTAGATTGCAAAAACTGAAGGCACGGTTTACAAATCTGAGAGCGCGGATTAAACTCGTGGGTACGGTTTATTAATCTGTGAGCACGAACAGTTTGAGAATTCGTGAGTAGCCTACGGTTTATAAACTGAGCAGACGGATTGCAAAACCGTCGCCACGGATTTTTTTTTTTTTCCAACAGGTGACTTCCCGGGCTCCGTAGATTTTTGATTTCTAAGTGATCAATTTATGTACAAGTGTTTTCCCCACATGATTATTGGCTGTATAGGTCTTCAGTAAATTAATGTGGCATTTAAATGGCAGTGTTTCCCAAATTAAACACAAGAGTGGTTAGTTTTGAATGATGTGAGAAATGTGTTTGTGATGCAAAAAGTTTGAATGATTTCACCGAGTGAGCCTTAAATTCCACTTTTAGTGTCTTAGCAATTTAAAAAAAAAAACTGTAAAAGAAAACTGTGACAGAGGTCGTCTATGGAATCAACCAAGAAAATCTTGAGAAAAGCATGAATGGAAGCAACAAAAAAGACTGCAATAAAAAAAAAAACAAGAGACAATAATTTTAATGCAAGCAAATATAGGCCTATTGCACACATCAGCTTTGAAATAAATCTGGAAATCTGTTTGTTAGTAATATGTAGGCTACTTAATCTGTTTTTAAAACATTAAGTAGATTAAGGCTCCTGTCTTAATATAAACCCTGTCTGGGAAACCGCCCCTAAAGGTTTAACAAAGTTATTCTTGCCACTATAACGTGTGGCTTAAAGACAAGTTTATGGGTAAATACAATATTATTAATAAAAATATAATGAATATCAAAACACATTTTAAAAATATAATGTAGTAATTTTATTATAGCACTCATCAGCCTGCAGCAGCCAAGATGATGTTCCTGGAGACAGAAACTATACAACCAACTAAACACCAAATTACAAAACATTATTATGTGAAAGTGAATAAAGCTACGCATGTACATGTGTGAGTGTGTGTGTATTTAGTTACAAATAGCCTATGTGCTGTGTAAGTTAGCCTATAATACTTTTGGAAATTATAACTTAAAACAAAAACAAATAACCATATAGATCAATTATAATAATTGTATGGATAATTAGCAATTAATACACATTGTAACATTACTTTACTCTAGCACAGCAGCAGTCAGTAAAGCAATGCAACAATAAACTGAAGGATTAATATGTAGGCCTACCCTAAATCTAAAGGTAAGTCTGCTTTTTAAAATATTACACTTCAATAAGTACAGAATGTGCGCGTTAAGAAACACGTTCAAATTGGTCGTCTCAACACGGTAAAACTGAGCGTCTTAACACGCACTAAAGTAACGCGACGAAAACTGACGCCTTAACACGACCAGAATGTGCGTGTCTACGCGTTCAAAAGAAACACGTAAAAAAAATGCCGCGTTAACGCGGACAAACAGTGCGTGTTGACGCGGTCAAATATCACGCGTTTCGTAAATAGACTATTGTCCCCGTTCGCGTTCCATAATAAATGTGTCCGAGAGCGGTCCGCCTTGCCATAGACATAATATAATACATAGACGCCCTATTGGCCGCTGGAGCGCACGTCAACGGCGCCGCCATATTGGGGATGGCAACTTTCCCATACCTCTCATACTGGGAATGAGAAAAATGCCTGTTTTGTGCGCTGCTTGGGGCTGTACAAGTCGCCACACGATTGAAAAAAGCTTTCGAGGAATTATCTTTCACAGGCAAGACTGAACGTTTGTTTTTGGTTGTATTTGGTCATTATTTAATTAGTAATAGTAACGTTCAGAGGATAAATTAAAAAATACTACTGTTATTGTGTCACAAAATGTAGTTTTAATAGTTTTTCAGTCGACAATGTAGTTGTTTAAAGCTTAAATATGTGGTTTGTTTATAAAGATAGCGCCTATTTAAAAATTTGATCTGACGTTTTCGGAGTTGTACGACGCGATCACCGGGCGCTCGGCGCTCATTAAGCCCGCAGAGGACAGCCTTACCTCGGCCAGAGCGTCTGAAGTGTGCCGCCGGCTCGGATGTCTCTAGTCTAGTGATTAAACATGAGATATTATTCGTCTTGTGTATATCTAACGGGCGATCTTTGGTCTCATTAATCTATAAATGGTTCCCTGGTAAATCGTTTTGGCTGAGGGCAAAGTGAAGTTTCATAACTTTATATTTAGGCTTTTTTAACGTTGTATCCTGCTGTATGTTTGACTGAAGCTACTTCTGTTATAATGGCTATTACTGATCAATACAACTGAAATTTAACAAAAAGAGTTAAATATTAAATATAAGTCACTATTTAACTTATTTTTTATTGTGTATATTCTGTAATTGATATTTCTTATTCTATTGCTATTATTATAGTATTATTAATAAACCATATGCTATTATCAATATTTTTGTGATTGTATTATTGTATGATATTATATAATTATACTATTCATTACTATTTTATTTGCTGTATACTATTTGTTTATGTTATTGACTAAACTATTTACTACTTCTCACAAATGTTAGTTGTACCATAACATATGTATTAGCATGGATCCATCAGTTATCTTTGTTATTGCTCAAATCTGGTCAATCACAGAAAATGCTTTTTCCACAATAAGAAAACTTAAATTATATCTCAGTATGGGGGTCTTCATCATTCTTATCCAAGAATAAAAAGCCAGATACATGACAAGTCTGAGCTTTGACCATTCTTTATTAAAACAAATATTTTACAAGTGTAACTATTGAGATTTTAAATAACTAGAGATGGAACTTTTTGTACACCACATACAAACCACTGAAATCGGTTGATAAATATAAAAACAGTTTTTGTTTTTATCCAGAAAAAACGCAGCTCACCCTTGATTACAGTGCAGTCTTGCCCTCCGCAAAATGGCGGACCCGTTGACGTATCGCAGCAACGTTCCAAAGCGGCCAATAGGGCGTCTATGTATTATATTATGTCTATGCGCCTTGCTCTGATGTCATGCTGACGTGTGTCAAAAAGCTCTCGCGAGCGCAAGCCGCATGTGCCGGATTCTGCAGTCGCGCGCAGTTGCTCTCCACCGACTGCGCTGATCAAAAGCATGATGGGAAACGACTTGCTGACGACACAGCTTAATGTTGATTGGTTTAAACAACCGTGATGTATTGTTCTCTATTAAAATGTTTGGTTTAAAAACTCGGATATCATGTTTTATGTGTATATGTTATGTGTGAATATTCCCAAACTCTCGGACAGTGCGATCTCTATGGGTTATGCAATGTCATTTTATTATATAAAAACACACACAGCCTATGTCTGTATTAAAGAACAAATGATTGATAAACACTCATTTGGAATGGAATTAAATAACAAGTACTTTGGGTGTCTTGTTCATTATATTTATTTTCATATAAAAGCAACAGAACTTAAATTACATCCAGTTTATTAGCAACAATGTGCACGAGCGTGAATCCCGTGAATCCCGCGATATCCGTCTTTGATCTCACAGGTGTCTGATCCACTGCGAGAAGCGAGAACTGTCCGTCTTGCCTGCGCTTTTTTCACTCCTCCCCCTTTACTGCAGCCGCCTACTCTCGCCTACATTTCAGGCGAGGCGAGGCGCATCTCAAACAAGCCTATTATCTGTTACCTGCTGCTCGTGTAGTTTGAAGACTCGCGCGAGCTCTGCTGCGTAGCGCCTACCAGAACCGTTAAATGCGTATGAGGCGCTGCAAAGGAAACTCCGCCTACCACTTCTCCGCCAAAACTTTTTTTTATATATAATATTTGTTTGTATTATTATTTTGAGTGGCAATTGTGCGTAATTGTATTGTTATTTATTATAATATTTATAAAAATATTAATAATTTGTATTATTTACAATTATCAGAAAAGGGCACAATACATTTTGAGACAAAAGGGGCAGGGGCTTGAGCCCCCCGGCCCCCCCCCCCCCCCTGTGCACGCCACTGGTGAGGAGCATGCACGCTCAGTCCGTGACAGGGCTGTTTTCGTGCATTGTGAGCGCTTCTCTGTGAAGAAACTTCACTCTCGTCTATTCCTTTTCTTTAGGTAATTGGGACAGCCATCTGTGCCACACTGTTCAGGACCTGCTGAGGCGAGTAGCTGGAGCTCGCAGATGAGTTTGAGAAAGGTATTAATATATTTCACATTTATCTGCGGTATATATACATATACATTATGTATATATATGTATATATACATACTATACCTGTAGTAATTCTGACAATCAAATGCGAAGAACAAGTCTGTAATGTTCCCATTGCACTTATGGAAGAGTGCCAGGTTGTTGGGCTTCACAAAAAAGAGTAGCGTGACAACGAGCCACTTGTGGTCCGTGACAGACAGCCAGAACACTGTTGTCTGCTGAGATGACCCTTGAGGACCTTATCTTGATACTCCAGATATTACCTGATGATGTTGAGGGTTGAGTCATCTTGAAGAACAAGGTCAAGGTTGAGCAGAGCCTTGGTAGTTAGCTGGACACTCTCCTCCTCAATAAAAGCCACTCCAGCAGCAGCAACTCCAGTGGTTCACAGACGGTCTTGAGGCAGAAGAGGGCCTTGGAGCACAATCTTCAGGTGGCCACTTGTGATCAGCTGAGCCTCAAGAACAGTCTCAACATAGCCTGAACCATGACACTTATGGTTAGTAATCTTGCCGAGGTAGTTCATGGCAGTATGGAACTGCCCTGGGAGGACTTGTGGTGCTTGTACTTCTCCCTGAACTTCCAGACAAGTGGCAGAACCTTCATGCACATGCCCAGATGGAAGGTGTTGATGGTGTACTTATGACCGACCTCAGCTGTATAGCCTCCTCAGACTGTCCTAATGTCCTGTAGTCCTCAAAAGTCCAGTTTACTAGCATTAGTCAAAGGAGCGAACCTCCGTAGAGAATCATGTCTCTACGATGTTCTGATGCAGAGATATAAGTCTTGCTAAATGGTTGCTAGAGTACTGTTTGGCTGCTAGGGAGTGGCTTGAAAGCTACCAAAGATGATATTCCAAAGTCTGTTTGTCAGTGTGAATGATATAAACCAACTGCATAAAATATAACCAAATGATATAAAACCCTCATTGGGTTTGGGTTGCTAGGGTGCTCGACAATGGTTGCTAGTTTAGGAAGTGTTTAAAGGTGATTCGTGATTGACTGTTTTACAAATGAGCCCACCCTCACGTTTCTATGACACTTCTATCCAAAGATATCCCTTTGACCTCTTTCAGTGGAAGTCTATGGAACTAGTTGCTAGGGCGTGGCT
Organism: Chrosomus eos; assembly: GCA_036326025.1. Lineage (NCBI taxonomy): Eukaryota > Metazoa > Chordata > Actinopteri > Cypriniformes > Leuciscidae > Chrosomus > Chrosomus eos. The sequence continues at coordinate 23,815,733 of CM070834.1, forward strand.
TGACGGCTTCATGATGATCCTGATAGACCACCCCTGTCTCTTTGACACTGTGATCCAGAGTTCTGTTTAATACAAAATTCCTATGCAAGTTACATAGTAGGATAAACAGGTATGCACAGTCCCTGTTTCATGGGCCGTCCCTTTGCCATAGTATGTCAGTATAGTTCGCCAACTTACACCCCATTGTGAGGTATGTTCTTACAGAGCCTGCCAGCCTCTTCAAATGGGGTACACATATGGCAATCAACAGGAACATCCAAGGCACTCTCTTTAGAAAAGTTAAAAAGCCTTTATTTCTATGGCTTGGTCATAATAAACACTATTAAAACACTCCGACGCGTTTCGGCATACAAGCCTTCATCCGGGAGTCACTACATTTCAAAAACAGGAAGAGCCTTATAAGTTCTCAAACCACCAATCAGAAACCTCCATTTGGCAAATGACAACAGTAGGTTCAGAATTGTAAGGTAATAACAAAGACCACTAGATGGCCCCCTTGACGATTAGTATAATATTAGTGAAAAACACATCAAAGTTACAAAAAATGTATATATCACTACAAAAGTACAAGGAAAAATCAAATAGAAAGATACACCAACATTTAGAGAAAAAACACTCAGATCGAGTTCTTCGTTCAGGCCTGGATATTTTGTAGCCTGCAGTTTATCAATCCAGAAACTTTCTCTCTAGTTTAGTAGTTTTTGCCTGTCCCCTTTTCTTAATGATAGTGGGATATGGTCAATTCCACAAATCTGTACAGTAGAAGGATCACTCTTATGGATTTCCATGTAATGTCTCGTCATAGGATAGTTCATATTGCCTATGGGATTGCATACTTGTGTTCAGCCAATCTGTCCTGCAAACGTCTCTTTGTCCTTCCTATATAAAACACTTTGCATTCAGGGCATTTTAGTCTATATACAACAAATACAGTTTTGCAGCTTATGAAATGGTTAATATTGAACTGTTTTCGAGATAAAATATCATCAAAGGTTTTAGTCTGTATAACATTTGTGCAGTGATTACAATGGTGACATTTATGAGACCCTTTGGGTTTAGATCCCAGCCATGTTTGTTGGCCTTCTGGTTTCAAATAACTCCGAACCAGTTTATCACGAATTGTAGGACACCTTCTGAAAGTAACCAGAGGTGGCTCAGGAAACAGCTGGCCAAGTACATCCTCACTTTCTATAATACCCCAGTTATTTCTTATTATTCTCTTGATTTTTTCTGCTCTGTATATTGTAGTAACAAAAATGGGTCTATCTTTTACAGGCTTAGGAGGGTTTCTTTCTAAAAGTGATTCCCTATTAGCAGATTTGGCCCTGCTGTATGCTTTTTGAAGAGTTGCGTTTTTATAACCCCGTTCCTTAAAACACGACATCATCTCTTTTGCTTTGTGCTCAAAAAAATTGTCTCGGTCACAAATTCTCCTGACTCTCTGGAATTGCCCATAAGGAACATTTTCCTTCAACCACTTAGGGTGGAAGCTCTTAGCATGTAGTATAATGTTCCTGTCAGTAGGTTTTGCTCTTTCTGAGCTTTATCAGTCCTGCCCTTGGGTTAGAGTTATACTAGGCCTCTTGTTTGAGTCCTCCACTCTTCAGGGCTGTCTGAACATAAGTTCTGAGTGTTAGGCTCTCTGTGAGCCTCCTTGGATGCTGGCCTGAACATGACCGTAGTTTACATAGACCGAGTCATCCTGTTGAGGACTCCTTTCTTGAGCTGCCCCGGTCTATGATCGCATTCCTGTTGTGCACCTTAGGGATGAGGACTCCTTTGACTCATGGCAGTGTGGGTATTCCGTTCCCTATAGCGCCCTCTAGAGGATCCATCACGTATTCCCTTTCGAAAGGTAACATCTCAGATTACGCATGTAACCATGCTTCCCTGAGAAGGGGAATGAGACGCTGTGTCCCTTTGCCAGTGGATGACGTATTTCACAGGTGCCCTTTTATACTCAAGGTCAAACCATAGCACCCTCTAGGGGATGCAGCATCTCGTTCCTTCCATACAAAGAAAGTATGAACACATGCAAAAACATGAGAACCATTGACTATGCTGCTGATCGAGAATGCTTTTTTTTCCCCTGTGAGCTTTAGTGAGCTTTTAGTGAGCCCAAAACTTACTAAACATTAACACAACTATAAAAAATGTTGCGAGACTTTACTAAATATGATTGCACTGATACACCAGGAAAAGGTTGACAACTGTCATCTAATATATATAACTGCTGGATTGATAAGAACGTTAGATGTCATCTAAAGAAGATGGATGGAAATGAACTATTTGCTACACCCTTACAGTATATATCTCTTGTAATTACATGGATTGTGCAACACTGGGATGTCTGTTATTTGTTTCGACCTGATGTAAAGTTATCATATGAGTAAGAATCAGTTTTGAGATAAGGAAGCCACCCACTGAGGTTGAGATTGAGTCAAGTGAACCCACTGGTCTTAATAATTCATCATGGAAGAGGTACAACTTCATGAATGAGCTAATCGGTGAGGGTCCATCTATCTGTCCCCCACCCTAATTGTCTCATCAGAGGAAAAGCTCTGACTCAATCCCATGGAAACTGAAAAAGACATGATGGAATGCAATGGGAACGGAGAAATCCTGGGCCTCCGTCACAAAAGATTGCAGAAAAAAAGTCTAAAAATGGCTTATTTAGAATGAACAATTGACACATTTAAATGAATTAATTTAAATTAACAATGAAACTTCATTTTAAATTGATTTAATGTATTTATAAAGTATAGTTCTCAAAATACTATTTTAAATGAAGAATCTTAATCATTAAATTTACAGTACGTAATGACTTGTAAACAGTTTTATATTGATGGTGTAAGTAAGAAATACATTCTTAACATCCCAGGACATTATTGTCATCTGGGTTTTGTTGTGTTTGTCCATAACATCCCGGTTTGTGATGCAGATATTGACTTCAACAAACAATGACCTCAACTGAGAAGCACGGATTTACACTTTTAAAGGGTACCTATCATGGAATTTTGAAAATTACCTTTCATGTAGTGTGTAACATAGATCTAAGTGAACAAAAACATCCTGCAAAGTTTTAAATATGAAAGTTCACCGTATACAAAGTTATTGTCTCTCAAAAGTAAGAGTCGACTCTGAGTCGCTGATATGAATCGATAGACAAATGATGCTTTCTCTCTAGCTTTCGTACGTCACTTGTACAAGTTATTTGAATTCGACACGCCCACTCAGTGGCGCGCGCGAGCAGACAGAGAAACCTGACAACATCATGTCGACGAGACTCTGGCTGTGTCCGAAATCTCCACTCAAACCACTACTCCCTAACCCCTATGTATGGGGTAGGGAGTAGAGCACTATAGTGAGCTCACCAACATAATAGAAACACCACTTTCGGACACTACTCCATCGTCTCTCGGCGCCGTTGATTACGGCATTACTGTCGCAAATTCGTATTGTCGCGCTGCTATCCTTGACGTCCATCCGCCATTTTTATGATCAGCGCAATGCATGATGGTATGTAGGGCTTGGGTTAGTGACCATCGGTTGTACACTACTTTTCAAAATGCATTCTGGGATACATTGAGTGGACTATATAGGGTATAATAATCATCACTATACATTCGGACAGCACTACAAAATGGCGAACTCACTATATAGTCCACTATATAGTGAGTAGTGGGAGATTTCGGACACAGCCTCTGTTCTGAAGTGCGAATCAAAAGCAAACTTTTTTTTTCACTGCCCAGGGACAAGCATGTGAAGACTCAGTGGCTAGAGTTTATATTTACAACTATACCACACAAGTATAGCCACCTTGAGCTGTGTTCGCGTTATTTTAATGAAGATCGCTTCACAAACACAAATGCTTTCAAGTGTGAATTCGCGAGTCGGCTGATATAGGAAGGTTCAATACCAAGTTTATTTGGATCAGCTTCCTCCTCCGAATCACAACCTGTAAGTACTATTAATAATTGTTGCTTTTATGTGTGTGTGTGCGTGCGTGTGTCTGTGTGTGTGTGTGTGTGTGGAGAGAGTGAGAGTTACGCTCAGCAGCTTCTAGGTCTCCAATGTCATTTTTTTTGTTTTTTGAAATATGTGAAATAATGTGAAGCGTATTGTAGTACTGCAGTGCTTTATCAATATGTTTAAGCTTTGGGCTAACGCAAAATGTAACTGACTGGGTCATCTGACCAATCACCGCCGATTAGCGTCACGCAAAGGCGGGGTTTGGACAAATGAGTCGTCAAACGAATCATTAGGGAGTCGGTGAGCAAATCAGGTAAAAATAAATGCATATTATAAGACAACAAAAGTGTTTTTTGTCATTGCATGCATGTAAAACTGTTGTTGGGGACTCCCAGAACATTATTAGGAACATTTTAAATGCCATAATAGGTACCCTTTAAAGAGGGAACGCCACAATACTGCCAAATGACCTTTCTATGCTCGTTGACCTTCTGAGTGATGATAATGAACACTGTTGAATTGGTTTTGTAAGTGGCTCTCTGTGCTGTGTGATAAGGGAGATTGAGGAGCTTAACCACCATCCCAATGATGTGGTTTTCCTCTGGTGGATACAAGACTGAGCTCTTCCAAGCACTCTTGAATCATAACTGAAATCATGATAATCTAAGAGAAATGTCAATGTATCCAGAAAAGTTGGGGGATTTTGTAAAATACGATAAAATCAAGAATCTGTGTTTTGTTGATTATCTGTAACTTTAATTTAACTGACAAAAGTACAAAGAAAAAAATTCCAACGTTTTCACTAGCCAAATTAATTGTACTTTGTAAGTATGAACAAAGTTTGATTTTTTTGATGGCTGCAACACACTCCAAAAAAGTTGTGACAGAGGCAAAATAAATGTGAAAAGACTATACTGTAGAATATCGTAGTTAAACTGTTGAAACAGTCCACGATTAGCAGATGAACTGGTAATAGGTGAGGGGATCGTGTCTGGGTATAAAAGGAGAATCCACCACAAACTTTTCAAGCGGATAGGTTATGGCTGAAATGCAACTTGAATCTCTAGCAGAACTATACATCTGTTGAATGCAGAGATGCTGGCGAGTTCTCAGGCCTGAGCTCATCTCAGATGGTCTAAAAGACAGTGGAAACGTGAGCTGTGGTCAGATGAATCCATGTTTCAGCAAAAGTACAGTATGTATCACAAAGAGGATGAGAGATGACTGGAGATTTACAGAGAAGTTAAATATCCTACAATTCTCACAACTGGTAAGACGTTTGATAAGTTGTGTGCCAAGTTAGACTTGAATGTTTTAAAGGGTAATTATTCTGTATTAATATTGTTACCATTTTCATTTTTTTTAAATTATAAATACAAGACTGTATTTATATGATTATATGAATAAATGCATGCAAAATGAATATACTATATAAACTAGCTTTATTTATTCTGGGATCTATATAACTATACATATTCATTTCAGTTAATTAACTAATTGAATAATTTACTAACTGCTTCAAACTGCCAAATTTAACACATTGCCAAATAGCCGTCCTTCACCTAGTAAAACTCCAGAAAGAAACAGCTGAGCTCATTTGAACAAGCAGATGGCAGTATGACGTTGAGCTGGTGTGGAAGGTAGATAAAGCCAGTGCACACTTCACTCTAGAGACGGGCTTAAGCGGACTAGAGAAACATGATCACAGAAAAGCCATGCATTAATACAAGACAATTTAAAACAGCCGATTATGCTTCTGTAACTTTAAGTGACTGTATAACTTCTTGTATACAATTATAGAAATATATATAGAGAAATATATATAGATATATATAAATATATATAGAGAAATATATATAGACTATAGAGAAACATGATCACAGAAAAGCCATGCATTAATACAAGACAATTTAAAACAGCCGATTATGCTTCTGTAACTTTAAGTGACGGTATAACTTCTTGTATACAATTATAGAACTGTAGACAATTATTTATTACATTTAATTTTATCTTTCAGTCATCCTGCAGAGCTATATGCCCAAGATCATAAAATTACTACACTCTTAGAAAAAAAGTTTCTATATAAAACCTTAAAGGGTTCTTTCAGGCACCTCATACCATACCATAGAACCTTTTATGGGTTCCCATCATGGGATCATTTTATAGATTTGGTATTTTATGAATAGTTCGTAAACATACTTTATCACTAGACAAAAAAATTAAATAACCTGTTAAACATGACTTGGTACACAAGTGTTATGCAACCTTTTTGGCATCAAGGGTTCTTTAAAATGGAAGTCAAGAACCCTAGGGTTTTATATAGACTTCCACTGAACCTTTACTTCCAGAAGTGTATGTGCAGGAAAATGTATGAGTAAATAAATAAACAAAAGACAAAAAAACACGGAATGATTGAAGTAACTGACATTGTTGCTGGTTGTACTTCATTTGATTTATTTCATTATTTGATTTATCAGCGATCACTGTAATATAAAGTGTCACAGCTGCTCTTCATGTTACAACCCTCAACCCATAACTTTTAAAATATAAAACGGATTTAAAATAGACATATATGACAACTATCCATACCAGGGAAATTATGTTTAAACCGTAAATGTTTGAAACTTGACAGGGACAATCATGAAGGATTTTGTCCCAGCAAGGCAGAGAAAGAAAAAAAAGTTACACTGATGGGTTTGAAATCTCATTTCAGCACAACATATATATATATTATATATATATATTATATTATTAGATCATATAAAAATCACTGGAATCATTCATAAAAAATAAAACATTTTAAAAAAAGTCTAACAACACAATGATTGTTCCCACAATGATTGCTTCACAGTCAAAGTAAACTCAAACAGTACAGTAAATCCTCCAGTGGAACCCAGTTATTATTATGATTTTTTTTTCTTTCTCTAAAGCGATTGAATGTCAGTTCATGTGATTAACACTTGTTTGCTCCATCTGAATATTTGACATAATTTTCTGTAGTGCAATGTAATAACAATAATGACAAGTGTTTCCTAGTATTGAAAATGATACTTCATTTAAAAACAATTCCTACTTGGCTTGCACATTCAGGCACTTCCACATCTACGCATCACTTCATTACCCAATCAACATAGCTAAGATCTTTGGTTCCTGCGATTGGTGGCACATTTCTTAAACACACAGATTAATTGTGCAGATTAAAGTATTGCACTTTGGTTTGTCAGAGGCAGGGGCGGTTCTAGGCCCTTTTTCGGGAGGCTTTAGCCAACCTATCTGTGTCTCAGCCCCCATGAAACTATAATCACCTCTCTGAAAGATCGGGCCGGTGGTCCTTCCTCTAGAAAGTTCCTTTTCACGTGATTAGTCTTGTCAGTTTAAACATTCAAGTGATTTTAAGCCATTCTAGTGCAATATGCGCAAGAAAACAGAAATTGGTGCGGTACTGAGATCGTTTCTGTATCAAATGGAGTTATCTTTTGCATCTTCTTGAGCAAATACACACAAAATTAAGTCAAAACTCAGTTTTGATGAGTATCCACATAAACATAGTCTTAAGTAAACGTAAACAGTTAAGAAATAACTTCATCATACGCATCATATGCAATGTTGAATATGAGTCGTGCAATTGTCTGCTGAATGTGAGATTAACAGCTTCTATGCAGAAGCCATTTCTGTTATAAATACTGCAATAACTTAAACTGAACATTATGTGCAACGTTGAATATGAGTCGCGCAACTGTCTGCTGAATGCGGGATGTCTTGTGTGTATGGTGTGTTATTTATTATTTATTCAAAAACACTATATATTAGTTAGGCTAGTATTCTTTTTTGCTGCGATCATAAATTGGAATCGAGAATAGTGAAATTTCACTGGTATCTAAAATGTTGGTATCATAAGTCAAAATCAATGAAAGCGATAGTGTTTATTTAGGCAAGTGAATGTTTTGGCAGGGCAAATAAATATCTAATTACTGTTTGACTAACCATAGTCTGTCAGTCAAACAGTGTACTGATTTGAACTGTACAACAAAAAGACTGGTATCATAATGTCATTGAAAACATTTTGTAGTGACTTAGTACCAATTTAAGTACCGGTAGGCTACTTCTGACTTACTACAGATTCTCACGAGGGCTTAAACCCCCCTGAGGATGAAATCCTAGAACCGCCCCTGGTCAGAGGTAAACATTAGACAGTTGTGATCCTTCAGGCTCAGCTAAGAGCTGAGAGAAAAGGGTGTAAGGCACAGTTTAGGGGTTCCCTTCATTTGCACTTGGATGCTGAGGCACTTATGTAGCAAAAGTTACTACGTCTCACTATCCCACTAGAATAAAATATCCCCCTCCCTCACCGGATCCATTCAGGTCTTGTGGCCTTTAGGGATTTGATCAGAATTCATAAATACCCACACTTCCACATTCACACAGCATACACAGATAAACACACACAATGGTAATTGCACTTTGGTGGTCAGTATTCTCCTCTTCTACCTTGATTAGTTCACATTTCCTGTGAGGAGCTACTCCACTGTCACAGATTTGGCCAGGTTCCTTGGGCAGTCCACCTGATGGGAACGAAACAAATAAGTGAAAATACACAAAAATTATTCATCCATTTGCCTTCAATAGTTAAGTGTAAAATAGTACTGCGAAGTGACAAATTCATTTAAAAAAAATGTTAGAATACTATAATAAAATATTGAATATTAATAAAATATATAAAATACAATACAACAAAATTATAATAATTATAAAATAAATATTTTTTTTAAAAGTGCATGTGTTTCATGCATCCAGTGGTCTTTTGACAGCTCCAGCTGTTTGTAAAAACTACAGATCATACTTGCGCATTTTTGTAGCCCTTTTTCTCTGTTTTCTCTAGTCATGTAGCACAGATAAAAAAAAAAAATAATAATAATAAAAAAACACCTTTCTACTGCATAGTCATCAATGTTTTATTAAAAAAGTCCAGCAGTGAATTACCCCTTTAATAGTTTTGTTAAGAGTGTAACACGTCGCATGGAAATTTAGCATACGCTTTTATCCAAAGCGACTAACAACAGAGGAACTCTGTAAGCATGATACTCTTTCCAAAATCGAGACCGTTAGTGGGATGCCGCCTTTTTTTGATAAAACTTGTAATAAATGATTGTAAATGTAAACGTACATCATATCCTCTGAGAACTGCCAGATGGAAAGACATGAGCTGCAGTGGAATGACACTGAGGATGCCCTGCAGACAGTCCACCGTTTGAGGAAGTTCAATAGTCTTATATGCCATTTTACTGATCTCTGGGTCGTCTTGGCAGCATATGATGATGGGGCGGCCCTAAAAGATATTCACAAGATATTAGTCATCACTAAGTGTTAGATGATTGATATTTCAGAATCTGTAGATGATGTACACTACCGTTCAAAATGTTGGGATCAGTAAGATTTTTTTTTATTAATATTTTTATTCAGCAAGGATTTGATCAAAAGTGACAGTAAAGACATTTATAATGTTACAAAAGTTTGCAAATAAATAAGAAAAGAAAAATCCTATCGACCTCAAACTTAAACAGTAGCATGTATTACTGGTGAACTGTTTAATCACATTATCTCTATATCTATATTTTATCTCTATCATTTGACATGATCTAGAGTCTGATGATTGTTACCTGTCTAGCCGTGACCTGCTGCAAGGCATTGTGGCACTTTTGGTAGCAGGCATCTTTCATGATGATCATGATGACTGGCATATGCTTGTCGATCAACGCCAAAGGGCCGTGCTTCAACTCTCCAGCCATAATGCCCTCTGAGTGCATGTACGTGATCTCTTTAATTTTCTACCGTGAACAAAAGTGTGCTTTACTTCACCACTCTTCTGATGATATGCTTGGTTATAATGCTTTTCTCTGTCTATATATTGCATGGTACTCACCAGCGCCCCCTCTAGGCAGGTGGCATAGTTATAGCCTCGACCCATGACCAAAAGAGACTTCTGATGGTGGAGCTCATCTGCAAGGTTTTTGATGACGTCATCAAGAGCCAGAACTTCCTTGATCAATTCTAAATGGAAGACAATGTCAAGTTAATATCTCTAGCACTAATGAACTACTGCAATATACCGGCCATTACGACAATTATATAATACACACACACAGACACGCACATGTCTGGTTTACTATAATTGTGGGGACTCTCCATTAACGTAATGGTTTTTGTACTGTACAAACCGCATATTCTATACCCTTACACTGACTCTACCCATCACAGAAGGATGTCCCCACCAGGATAGAAAAACATGAACACACACACACACACCTGGCAGTTTTTTGAGGCCATTGATGATCTCCAGTCTTCTCGGCTGCATTGAGAGCCTGTCTTCACTCATTATCAGACCAAACATGATCAGAGACACAAACTGACTGGTGTAAGCCTGCAGATGATTAAAACACAAACTCGATTCATAAGCAATTTTTTGCATCAAAAAACAAAAACAAAAAATACACAAGGGACGGGGGAGAGAAAAAAAACAATATAATATTGAACCAGTGTTCAAAAATGTGGGGTAAATACAATTGTTTTGAAAGAAATTAATACTTTTATTCAGAAGACTGGAGTAATGATGCTGACAATTCAAAATTCATTTTAAACTCTTAAAATTCATTTGAAAATATATTAAAATACAGGGTTTTTCCTGGCTCAAAATGAGGCGGAGGTGGTAAAATTGTAACACTAGGGGGGTCCGGGCGCATGCCCCCCCGGGAGAAAATTTTGTACATTTTAAAGATAAATTCATTAATCTGGTGCACTTTGAGTCACTCGAATCTGTTGTTAAAAATAAATAATAGTCCACCCGCCAACCACCCATATTCTTTGATTATATCTGCATCTGATCATCACGTTACAAATATTTAATTAAGCATGATAATATGGTAACATATCACACAATTAACATTTATTTAAATTAAAAGTTCTTCTTTTGGCAAAATTACATTTTCTTTATAGCCTAAACAGAGGCTTTACTCCCTTTAAACTTATTGTCAATGTTTCATTTTTGAAAACACTCTTATCGGAATAATTTTTTGTACCTTTTATAAAGGGCATTTTCCCCTAATTTTATTTAATGTATGCTCTAAATTTAAAATTCTTACATTTTATCAATACATTCAATTAAAATAATAAGACACTAGGCTGTTACCAATCAAATTAAATAATTTACATTGAAAAATTATAACTGTATTAAATTAGATTATTTTGAATATTTTTTTAATATACAAGGAATGTTGAAAAGAATGATACTTTGAAACTAAACCGCCAGTAGGAGGGGGCAGGCGGCCGTCTTAATGAGCGAGTCATTGGGTCATTAATGTAAACGATTCGTTCAAACGGCTGATTGATTCAGAATGAGGCGGTTTAATAATGGGCAATTGAATCTTTTGACTCAAGCGATTAGTTCAAAACGCTGAATGATTCAGTAATGAATCATGGATGAGTGTTGCTGTGAGACGCGATATGGTTCTGTTGTTTGGAACTATTTTCGCTGCTAAAACAGAACAAAAACAGTCTAAAAATGTAAGTAACTTAATTTTAACTATTTGTTTATTGAACTGTTATGAAATTATTAATATCTCGGTTTCAATCGTGATGGCATTCGGAAACAGCACTCTGGTCGTGTGTAGCCTATATATTGTTTCTTAACTATAATTAATGTTAAATAACTGCGCGAGACTCAACAGAACAGCGCAACTTTGTTTCCGTCCGTACATTAGGTACCATGATGGGAGTTCGTGTCTTTATTACACTCATTTAGCTGTCGTCCACCCTCGATTGAATGGAATGTTTTTATTACTCGGCCCGCCCGACCCGCGGATTGATCCGTGCAGCACTATCGGTTAGAGAATGGACACAAGCGGGAATCGCGACAGAACTGTCACGGTGGATAAAGTGTATATGAGCACGTGACTGTCTGTCCGAGTTTTGTCGAGAGGCGGAGGCGGCACGAAATTTGACGGAGGCGGCCGCCTCATAATTGTCTATGCAGGAAAAACCCTGAAATAGGAAACACAAATTTTAAATTGTAATAATAGCTCACAATATTACAGTTTTACTGTGTTATTGATCAAATAAATGCAGCCTTGGTGAGTATGAGAATCTTACCAACCCTAAACTTTGGACTATAATATAATATAATATTTGTATGTTCTATACCAGGGTTTCTCAACCTTTTACCTACTGCGACTTTTCTTGTATGCTAGTCATACGACCCACTAAGGCAGGAAATAAATCAATAGCCTAACTGAAATGCCTCTTTAGACCTAGGCTACACCGTAGGCCTATATGCTCATTATAATTTCAGGAAAACACACAAATATTTTCAGTAATTATTATGAGGCAAACTGATTTTTTACTCACGTTAATGTGACACTTGAGACTGCCGCTCTGAAATGATCATATCCAGACGCGGTGGAATTTGGAAAAGTGTGACTCGTAGTGTCGCACACAAACTAGCTGTTGTCAGCCTATTCCTGCTTTTTTTTCGTGGCTGCGTACAGTATAATAAGGTCTGGCATAGCAATAGGGCTAGTTTGTGTAACATTACATAAAGAGAGTAGGACCTTGTCCAAAAAGAGACGTTCACGGCAATAATAAATTATTGTGATAATTATTGTGATAGGACAGTTGAAGAACATCGTTAGAAAGAACTTTACGTCAATAATGATTCAACATACGACATTTGAAAATACGATTCGTTGGAGGACCGCTACGTTTACATACACAACTTTTGTTTCAATCGGACCGAATTCATTCCGATTGATGAATCTTTTTACATGAATGCTAAACACGATCGGGTTGATGTGTGCGTTGCCCTGCTTCACTTCACAGACGCAGTGAAAGGAGAATTATAGAATGACAGGGCACTCATTTATACGACACTTTATTCAACAGGAAGAACAGCTTGTTCAGCGCGTCACACATCATTATGCTATGCGCAGTCCTTTCAGTTTCGGTTTTCAATCCGATCAAGTGTTTACATGTCCTCTCGATTGGATTACAAAAGAAATAAACCACCCCTTTCAATCCGATCGAAATTGAATTCACATCGAACTCATTAGGATCGATTAAGTTGTTTACATGAAGACTTTTCAGTCCGATTGAGGCGTCAATGCGTTTACTAATGAATTATTTGGTTGCATGTAAACGTAGCCTGTTGCAATGAGCCTTTTGTGAAGCGCAAGTGTAACACCGAAAACACAGAGAAAGTCTCGCGACCCCCTATAGAAATACTACATATCGTTTATTTATTATTAGTCTAAGATGTTAATTCAGTACCTTAGTGCTGGCGACTCCGACCTCAGGCCCAGCATTGATGTGAACTCCACAGTCAGTTTCTCTGCAGATGGAGCTGCCCACTGTGTTGGTGACGCCCACTGTCAGTGCCCCGCGCTTCTTACAGTAGCGTAGCGCCATCAGAGTGTCCGCTGTTTCACCTAACCAAAATCATATCATCAATAGTTAGTTTCATAGTAATCATTAACTTAATATCTTTATCAGCAGCATTGCCATGCATGTGTTAGTGTCATCAACAAGAAATCTACATCATGAACAGTATTATACAACATTAATATAATATAATATATAACAGTAATGGTGTCTTTTTTATTCTTGGGAGAAAAGACTTTCCATTTAATCTCATTAGCATTTGGTAGAAACAACTGAGATATCTGTGTTTTTCTGTGCTGTGGGCATCTGGATTTCTGGAGATTATATCAACTCACACACTTACTGTTGTGTAATTCAGTGCCATATCAGTTCAAAGGTAATTATTATCAACCCTTTCTGGAAATATAAATCATGAGATTGACGGTAAAGAGCTGCACTTTACCCGACTGGCTGATGAAAAAACAGACGTCGTCTCTGAAAACTGGCGTGATGCGGTCTAGGAAATCGCTGGCCAACTCGACCATAACAGGAAGCTCAGTCAACTCCTCAAGGATCTGACGTGTCTGCAGAGAGAATCAGAGATAATGCTGTGATCATGTGCTCAAACAAGGGAAATGTACAGCCAGCTGGTCATTGAAATAAAGCTATTAATGAAGTCCTTCAATTTGAAGTCAGACAGCAGTCAAATATACAGTTTTACGATCAATGTACAGTACAACATTTTTTTTTTTTTGGAATGGATACATTTGAAAATAACGTTTTATGCATTGTAGCATGGACTATAAAAGCGTATGTTTAACGCATGTTTAATCAGGTGATGCATATGGACTAGGCTACTTGCACAACTACTTTTGCGTTCTACTCATTACAACTCGGCAGTTTCCGGTTTATTACAATGTTTTATAGCTGTCAATTGATTAAAACAATTAATCATGGTTTCTGCGTTAACATGAATTATCTTGAAAATGTTCCTATAAATACATTTTCTTTCCAACTGTGCATTCTGAATAATAAATAAATATAACCCGCAGCAGCATTTTGAACTGAAACTCATTTTTTAAAATAATTTTAAAAAAATGAGTGTTCATCGGAGAGGTCCAAGAATCTAGGACTCTTTTCGCACTTGAACCACAAATACACAAATGAAAATTCGAGGACTGGTTTTGCAGTTGAAATTCCTTCCCTTCACAAGTCAATTTGACCCCCTTAGGAATGAATGGAATGAAAGGAATGCTTAAAATCTGAATAGCGAAGGTTTTGAATTGCGTTTTGAAATTCATACTGAATTGTGAATTGTATCTGAATGCATACTGAAGAAAAACTGAATTTAGGACACAGCAGAACAGCTCATTTGCTCCATATAAAGCTAAAAGGTCAACTAGTGTCAAGAGTCATGAAATATCATGTTATATTGTTGTTGTTTTTTTCACAAAAGGTCGGCAAAGACACCAAATGGAAGATATTTTGAGCTGAATTAAAAGGGTTATACATGAAATTGTGAGTTATTTTGAATTCAAGTTGAAAGAATGTGCTTAACTTATAATTTATTTATTATTTATTGATCAAATCTAGTAATTTAAAGGTAAATAAAATAAAAAATCTGCAAAAAAAATTGCATAAAATAAAAATCGAAAAAATATTATCAAAAAAAAAATGAAATAAGTTTTGAGTAATTTTGAGCGTGGCATAAGCATGTAAAATACATACAGTAAAATGATTGACAATGAAAAATGACACAAATAAATAAAGTTTCATACTGATCTTTTTAATCGCGGTCAATAGTTTAGACGAGCACTGATGTCAGGCGGAGAAATAATTGCGTATGTTTAACAGCCGCTGCTTTATCAGATCGGCTTGGGTTGGATTCATGTTCCGTTGAGCTTGGGAAATTCTTTACACAGACAGTAATCATCAGAATATCTCTTCTCCTGTCTCTGCAAATGTCCAGATTTTTAAATCTTCTTGGGGACACTCATTTTAAGACTAAGGTGTTTAGTCATTGATATTTATGGTTATACCTGCATTATTGTGCCTTCTATTTATTTGTATAGTGTTGTTAAAAATAAATCTATATTAATAAAAATAAATGTTTTCCTGTGACAAAACATGAGGGCAACTGTGTTTTAGACCATAAATGGAATAGCGATTTTGAATTATTTTGCTAATTAAATGTTCGTGCAAGAAGAATAGCATAATAACTTTATTTCTGTGTGTCTGAGTTTTTATTACATTTATGTATGTGCAGTAAGACGATTTATACGGTTTACAACATTTCAGTGTGGATGATCAACTTTTGGAAAAAGATAGTGTGGATCTCATTCTTATTCCTCTCATTCAATCTCATTCTTTCATCATTTACATTTATGAATGCAATAAAATATCTATCTGTTATGCTCCAGACAATAAAATACAAAAACTCACTGCTACTCCCGCATGGTAACTAGTTCCACAGCCAATAATGATCAAGCGTCTGCATCTCTTGATCTCCTTTAGATGGTCGGACAGTCCACCAAGAAGAACTGTGCACAAAAATAGACATGCTAACTGATCCAACAACACAAAGAAAATCAGGCTCAAATGCTCTTTTTATAAGATTCTTTGCAACCAAACACACCTGGCTGCATTATTTGTTAAATAACTATTATTTAAAGTGAAATATACAATTTCCTATTCATAGGGTGATTTCCAGGAAAAGTGTAACCAACATTGACTAAATCAGTGTCGTTTGATGTAGTTTCCATTTGATGATATTAATGGTGCAGAAATGACACATTTCACCTTTAAGTTTGGCTGTAATTCTACGATATCAAATCAGGCAGCACTTTCAGGGATGTGCTACAAGAAGTAGCCTAATTTCATTTGACATGGATATTGTGGCAAAGTGGGAGGTCATGTCGTACCTATGTTGCTGTCAAAGCAGATTCTGCCTCTCATGGTGTTAAAGACAGATTCAGGCTGCTCAAAGATCTCCTTCTGCATGAAAGCCTCAAAGTTACCTAAAAGCAGGAAATGCTGTTAGCTCAAAACCAAAACCAAAGTGCAGCGTGGCATTCAAGTCATTGTTATCAAACCAAAGACCTTGCAGACAAAGATCTAAAGAACTGATACTGATATGCCCGTTTGACTGGAAGTTCTCCAAACCTGTTCCTTTTTGTTTTTCTACAAAACTAACAGTAAATGCATTTTGCTAGGTTATTTGGTACATAATGACCAAATTCATTTTTAGATGAATAGGTAATGCAAGGACTGATAGAAATGTATGAAACATAAGTCACTTTGGATAAAAGCAAATGCCAAATGCAAAAATGTAAATGCAGATATCTGATGCATCATGTTAAGATGTGTTCGATTTATGGAGTTATGGTCATATTTTCACCTGTTTGTTATTGTATTTGATGCATTATGTCTTTATTCAATTTTAATTCACTAATAATTTTTTTTAATTATTCAGTGGTAGGGTGTTTTTTAAATCATTGTATCGATAGTGTTAGTGTGATCTGAGACCTTTCATGATCTGCTGGAGCTCCACCTGTAGGGTCTGAATGACACGGACATGGTCTTCCCCAACTTTACGCTTAACACGGTGCACAGACAACTTCCCCTCCACCACCACGGCGACGTCATCGTCTTCCAGATAAACCACCTTGTTGGTGTGCTCAATGATGGCACTGACAGAGAAAAATATAAGTAAATCACCCTTTACTTTATCACAATCACATTTGTAATGATGTTTTGTGGTCAACAGGGTGCATTGCTGAACTGCCATCATCAGTTATCACCATATCACTTAGCAACTGGTATGACCTGTTTAACCAGGACGTCTGCAGTCTTCTAGGCTTTGTAATGTCAATATTATGTCAATGCTCTAGATTCAACAGTGTAATATGTGCGTGTATGTTACCTAGCATCAGAGGCAAAGTAAAACTCCACCGCCAATCTGTCATGGACTGAGTGCAAGGCATTGGTGCTGCCCACTTGGTTCAGTAAGTTTTTCTCCAGTTCGTCTCTCCTGGAATCACCTTAAGGAAAAAGGAAATAACAAAAAACACTTATTAACATCTAGAAGTACATTCGGTAAAATATAAACAGAGGATATATTAAAGTCAGGTGATTTTATATACAATTAATAGACCATTTCTGTTAGCATACAGTTAAAATATTAATTAAACATATCTTAAAGGGATACTCCACTTTTTTTGGAAATAGGCTCATTTTACAACTCCCCAGAGTTTTACCGTTTTCGAATCCATTCAGCCGATTTTCAGATATTTAGAAGAATATCAGTAACCAGACAGTTTCTGGTCCCATTGACTTCCATAGTAGGAAAAAATATACTATGGGAGTCAATGAGACCAGAAACTGTCTGCTTACTGATATTCTTCTAAATATCTGAAAATCGGCTGAATGGATTCGAAAACGGTAAAACTGTTTAACTCTGGGGGAGATGTAAAATGAGCCTATTTCCAAAAAAAGTGGAGTATCCCTTTAAAATGAAATAGAAAAATAGATGTTTTAATAAATGTTTAAAATCAATTTTTCACTATTCAACTGTTTGTTTTATACTTTTATACCACTATATAATCATATCACATGCTCACATAAAAAATTTATATCGGAGCATTACGGTTATCGCAAATAGATGATGACGACGACTGTCATCATAAAAGACCATATTTCGAAACGAGGCTTGGGCAGAATGCCACAAGCATTTCCAATAACTCGGCCCAAAATGTGCTAGAGGACAACATGACGGCAATGCTGCCTTTTGTCTTTTTCTAAAGCACATACTGTTTTTGTGGCAAAACTTTTGTGGGCAAAAGTATGTGAGACCCCCTTCAGTTTAGTTTAGTTTAGTTAGTCTCCTCAATTCTAGTTAAAGGGATAGTTCAAACAAAAATGAAAAATCTGTCATTAATTACTCACCCTCATATTGTTTCAAACTCATAAGACTTTTGTTTATCTTCGGAAAACAAATGAAGCTCTCTGAGAACTTTTAGTCCCTCTGTTGACATCTACGCAACTACCATTTTGACGCTTCAAAAATTTGATAAAGAGATTGTAAAACGAATCCATATGAATTCAACGGTTTAGTCCAAATTTTCTGAAGAGACATGATCTCTTTATATGACAAAAAGATTGAATTTAGGCTTTTTTTGGGTGACCTATCCCTTCAAGACAAATCTCAAAATGTAGAATGCCATTACACAGAACTGTGGGTTTCCGACTTTGTGGAAACATTTTAGGTAAGGTCTCTTCTGTTCTTGCATGACAATGAACAAATTTGGGATGAATTGGACTTATGCTCAGTGTCTGAATGGGAGCAAATCCCAGAAAGCTACAATACCAATCAAAGTTTTTGAAAGAAGTCTCTTATTCTCACCAAGGCTGCATTTATTTGAACAAAAATACAGTAAAAACTAGAATATTGTGAAAATGTAATGGGTGACGTGGCTGCAATACAGCCACAGAGTAAACAACAAACACAGTATTTAATAATAATCCAACAAGAACACGCAGAAGATCTCTGGAGTGGTAGTATAACAACCAAATAAAGACGTAAACGAGACCGAACCGAGTACTAAAGGCTTAAATATACAGACGGAAAATTAGGAATCTGGGAAACTAATAAGCACAGGAAACTCAGAGAACAGAACCAAAACACAATCAAACAAAACAGACATAGCACTACACATATATGGTTTCTATTTTATTCAGTGTTTCCCTAGGATTTTTTCCAGGGGGGGGGGGGGGGGGGGGGGGGGGGTTGGGTGTCAATCCCCCGAAACTAGTGTCGCGGAGCGGGCGTGTTACGGATACTTGGTGTACATTTTTTAGTAATCAAAAATCATGTCTAATTAATTGAAATCATAAAACTTTTATTATAAACAATTATTAAACTTATACAATCTTTTTTTTTTTTAATCTATTAAATGTTTTTTTTTCCCACACAAATTCTGTTGTTTTTTTCTGGTAACCAAATTAAGACAAAACATTAATTACATTTCTTTTAATCATATGAAATTGAACAAACTTTTTTGTCAAACAACGTGCTGCACAATGAGCTTTACTGTTAAAATTAAAACATGGAAGAAAAATGTATTATTCCTTAAAAAATAAAGTTGAGATCATAATTTATTTGTATTAGTGTTAGTATTATTATTACATTGAGATGCATCTAAATTCTACTGTACAACAGTAATATATTTCTGTCAAGTTAAACCGAACTTTTATTTTGACGGGTTGCCGTGAAGACCTTTGAGTTTCTGTTTATGACATGACGATAGATTTCTCAAATGAAGCGGTTAAATGCTCACGGAGTTACTTTAAGAGCGGATCTAGAGTCTGGAGAGGAAGTTTATGCATTTGTGTCCTCATATAGGCAAAAACAACCTTTTACTGTCAATGAAAACAACAGGTCGATCGTCACGCGTGCGTGTGGTGTGTGTATGTGCACCAGCTCGAGCGTGTGTGTGTGTGTGTGTGTGTGAAATGAAACTGCGCGTCTTCTGCAGTTCATTCATTCACACAGTGATTCATATTTAAATAGTATTTTAGCCGTTTAATATTCACACACTAGTCTGTCGTGATTTGATTTCAAGTGTACTAAACTGCTCTATCGCGAAAAGCATAGCCGCTAAAGTTACTACATGGAGCTCTTACGTCCATTTTTTTTTTCTCGGGGAATTTTTCATTCAGGGGGGGCGGGGGGCAGTTTTGAGGGGGCGGGCCGCCCCCCCAAAACAATGGTAGGGGAAACACTGTTATTGTATTTAAAATGTAATTTTTCCTGTGATGTCAAAGCTGAAATTGCAGCATCATGACTCATTGTCACATGATCCTTCAGAAGTCATCCTACTATGCTGATTTGTCACTCAAGAAACATTTCTTATTATTATTATCAATATTGAACACTGTTGTGCTGCTTAATATTTTTGTGGAAACCAATTGTTTTCAGGATTATTTGATGAATACAAATTTAAAACAAACAGCATTTATTTGATATAGAAATACTTTGTAACAGTATGAATGTCTTTACTGTCAATTTTGATCAATTTTATGCACCCTTGCTGAATGTAAGTATTACTTCCTTTCAAATAATAATAAAAAACTCTTTTTAATAGCAGTGCATGTTCCAACAAACAGTACAAAACCATCTTAGAAGAGTGCGAAGATGTTAGGGAGGACCAACTCACTATTGATGCAAATAGTTTTGGAATGAAACGTTTAACAAGCACATAAAAGAAGTATGGGTGTGGTGTCTTGGTATTCACAAATGTATTTTAATGAACAGAACTGGTTTGAGCAGATGAGAAAAAAGGTTTTGTGGGCTGGACTTACCACAGTTGTACTGGACGGGGATCTCCTTGGTAGAAAGCTCATACTTGCTGCGCACACCAATAAGCAGTGGGCTGCCCCTCCTGTTTGAAACAACAAGACAAAGGGATAAATTTGCTATCGACTGTTTATGGAAAGCATACTTTGTGTGTGTGTGTGTAAGAAAGGGCAAAGACATTTAATCTCCTTTTCAACATTAAAAAAAGATTATTTCGTTTCTATGGCACAACAGGACACCTGCAGGACTTAGCCCTAGTTTCAATGTACGGTGTTAGCGTAGCCCTGCTGTAAACAATGTCATCATTTCCTTGTTTAGGTCCACCCACCTCACCACTGTTTGAGGAAATATTTCAGACCTGTCCTTTACATGCACCACCTATCTTGCTTGGCGCAGCCCAGTCTTTTATGCTGACGTGCCAAAACGGTCCACGCTGGAGCAGTTTCTCAGTGCTTGCTTTGTTTGAACTGGTTGGGCAGATGCATTTCAGTGTGCATAGCAAGCCAAATGTTCACTATCCCATGAAGTTTATTTTGGATTCTAACTCCACACCGGGTGGAGGTTTCCTGAATGAACCATGAACAACTAAATGCTGAAACTCAGCAGCGCACTTTTCAGATTACTTGTGACACGTGTAATCAAATGATATTCAAATGAAGGTGAGACAGGAAGTATGAGAATTTGGAAGTGATGTGCTAATGTTAATGATTCTTTGGGATGGACAGAGCAATAAACTTGGCATTTAGAACCTCAGACTAATTACATATTTGTAGTTTTATTATTTATACACTATAAAGTATTTATTAAAACTAGCTATTATTTTGTATATTTTCAGTATTCATTTTAATTTGAGTTAAAAAGTCATTTTGTCAGGTTTATTTATTCTAACTCTTTCCCTGCCAGCGTTTCTGATAATTTCCACAAAAATGTCATGACCCCCAGATTATTTTGTTGTATGAATAACATGCAATATAGCAAAAGAAAGAACAGAGCCTCTGATTTAAACAAACAAACAAACAAAAACGTTTTATTCTAGCTTAATGCATTCTGTTTTATCAACAGATTATAAGTTTCATAAAAAAGCAATGAGCAAAATTAGTTTTTTTTTTTTCAAAAACTACATCCAGATTGGATTCAGAATGATGATCAAAACATAGATGGAGTAGATCACGTCCATCAACATCCCCAAAGCTTCACAGTCCTATAGCTCGTCCTGGGTCGACATTTCATTAAGTAACATTAGGTAGTTTTGATTTTTATGCTGTTTAATTTGATCACATTATTATGCTTCTGCTTACATATGCTATCGCTTGTTTCTGCTTCATCTTCACATGTGTTCTGATCACACATCAAAAGCGCCCCCTACCATATAACGACGAAAACACAAAAAGCTGGAAAATTTCATCAATGGTGGGGAAAGAGTTAATATTTCAATTTAGCTTTAATTGATTTTTCATTTCAGTTTTAGTCATTTTAGTTCTTAAGATTATTTTATCTCAGTAAGTAACATTTCTATAAGTCTCATTTAAGGTTTCATCTAATATTTATATTTCATTTTATTTCAGCTTTATTTAAATTAATAAAAATGTTTTTTTTTTGTAACCAATAAGAACAATAATAAACTGAATGTGAGTGATGCTTGCAAAAGTTCCCACTACAAATTCAAATTTGCTGTTAGCCTGTATTATTTCATAATTTAACAGTAGAATTCTTGGTGAAAAACTACATTACCCATGACACTGTACGGAAAATTACACCAATCAGAGTAAAAAAGGGAACACACTCAAAATGATCTCTTTAGCTCCGGGCACTCCCATGAAGCATTGCCAATGACATAATCGAATCGGTCTCTCTATGCTCTCAAAATACTGAAATGTTTGTATGTAAGCATATTTTTTTTTGCAATAAACTTAAAATATGTTTTTATACATATAATCAACATTTGTAAATGAGTAGTTTTATATTCCTCCATCATTTTTAATTTGATTATGCAGTTCACAATGCTTTCTGGGATTGTAGTTCTTTCCCTCAATAAAGACGTTCAAAAATCTATATAGATATATAGACGTTCAAATCAAAGTTTGTAGTGTTTTGATTCACCTTTTAGCTGCTTAACTTGTTTGTGGCTTAAAATATCTATGGAAAAAAATTATCGAAAAAAAAAAAAAATACTTCCAGGACTTTACAAATGTTTTTTTTTATGGCTAGCAAAGTTAAAAATGTGTAGTTTTTTTTAGTCCACACAATAAAAATCAATGGGGTCCTTGGCATCAAAGAGTTTGAAGAAACACCACTCACAAATATTCCAAGCAACATCCCCCCTAAAAGGTTCCATGAATAACCGTTCCAAAAAGTCTCTTACTTGTAGATGGCGCAAAAACAACAACATAATATTAGTGTCTATGCAGAAACCGGCACTGATGGGTCTTGCAACATGGCCTGTCTTAAAATGTTCCCTTCACAGCAGGACAGAATTGAACAAAACCAACAACACATTCGTCACAATCAGCGATGGGCAGATGGGAATAATTAACTTTGGTCTGGCCTCAGTCGACTCCCAATTATATATACAGGGTCAGAGTACCATCCAAGCATGGTGAAATAACCCTTAATAAACACCTTTGTTATATCCTTGATTCCTGGACAGGCACGGCTTTTTAAGGACCCTAGTTCCTTGTCTTTAAATGCGCAAGTTAACATCATAAATCTTTTCTGGCGACGGCGAACTGTAACCTTCTGGCACTAAGGAAAATAATAGGAAGGAGTTCATCTCAGAAGATGGAAAGAGCAAGAAAGGAATGAGGAAACCTGAGTGTGTTACAGTTCAGAGAAACCATAGCTCTTACTGACCTGGTGGCAACAGCCTCTCCTGGGAAATGAATGCTTTTGAAAACCAGAGCAAATGCCCCTTCCTGAGGGAAGATAGAGAAAAAAAAACAGTGAATGAGACAAATGTTCATTGGCGAGGGAGAGGAATAGCTATGATACAGATCTAAATGGAAACATCGTCATTCTGTTGAACAGGCAAAGGGTCTCGCGTTTCTTCGCCAGCCCACCTCTGAAGCCCAGCTGAGGATCAGGGGCCTGAAGCGGAGGCCCAGTGAGGTGGAGGGGCATCGGGAGCTGGGAGGAACAGAGCCCCACAGTGAGGGTTGAACTAAGGGGAATAGGGGCCCTCTATGTGTGCTGAGGGAGCTTATTTTTGCCCCTACCTCCTCAATGAGCCCCTCCTGACTCGCTGCCCAAAGGAAAGCACACGCGCTCACACACACCTTTACTAAATTGCTCTATACACAGTTTGTACCCACAAGACATATCTATCTATCCGTCCGTCCGTCTATCTAATTACACACACAGAATATCTACACTACCATTTAACAGTTTGATTTTTATAAGTTGAAAGAAGTCTCAACTTTTTTTAAAAAAAAGAAAAAATAGTAATACTTGGAAATATTTCACAAAATACTTTTTCATAGCATAGGATTTTTGACTTTTTACATTGTGACATTTTCATGACATAGTAATACAGAAAAATATATTTTTAAAATTAAAATAAAGGCAGTAAAATATAGGCAGTGTATATATATTAAACAATAATTTAAATCTTATATCATTATTTTGAATTACAATCAATTATTATACTACGTGGCAGTTTAATGCTTGAATCTGATTGGTTGACGAACTTTTTAAGGTGGGCAATTTTTTTCAGGGAAACGCACTGCTAAAGTAGTTTCAGGCAGGTCTTGACCGCATTACAGTTCCATATCAACTCGCCAAATTATTTCAGTAATATTTTTCGCACCAGAATCAGGTCAAAATTGCTTAATCTCTCTCTTGCTCTCTCTAATAACTGCATTAATAACTTTATTAGTCTGCCATCAATGGCTCAAAAGCCTTCGTTACTAGCTCTCAAAAAAACTTTTGAAATTAGAAAGAGATAATTGGGATCTGACAAATCTGAATGTTTTGAGGTGTGGTAACCGTTAACTGAATAATTGAACCCTGGTCTGTTGAATTATTGAAAAATAATACACACCCAAGGCATTACAACCTCGGGTGTGCATACATTTTCTAATAATTCAACAGCCTGTCAACAATTATTCCTTATTTAAACAACACCTCAACATTATCATTCTTTTATCTCTCAGTCTTCCATCACTAAGATGTCTGCCAAAGCTGTTTAGATAGAGAGCAATCAAAATTTAGTGTAATCAATTTACAGAAGATGCAATAAAACAGGCAGGGTACCATAGAGATGGTAAAAATGGGGAATGTCATGCTGATAGGAAAAGTGGGTTGTTTTATAAACCAATGATAAAGACAAGATTACTGTCAAGAATATCTCAAAGGGCACCTCCCTCGCTCATACAACGTCACAGAACAATGTTTGGATAGAGCTGAACTTCCCAGCAGAGAATATTATGGTTATGAGAGTCGTTCAAAGGTACTGACAAAGACTCATAAAACAAGGTCCGAACTTTGACTGCATGATCAATTAGTTGAAGATGAATATGCTTGTAACCCCCCACACACACACAAATTAAAACATAGTTAGCCAGTCCTTATTCATGCCTTAGTTGATTTATCAGTGTAAATTTAACTACAAATATTATGGTGGTGAAAAATCATGTAACTACCCTTCAAACAGAGCAGAACTTCTGAACTTCTTTTCCTTGTTTTTAAGAGGGCTGAAAATTTTTCCAATCCAAGCAAGGGGTTCCCAGAGGCATGAGTAAGACCACCCCCTCACCCCAAACACACACACACACACAAACACACACGTACACACTCGTGATGCTTACCAGCTGCTGAATGACTCGCTCCACTAGGGTGGAGAAGGACACATAATCGTTCTCGCGGTTGTCGTAGAGATACTTGGTCAGCTTAGGGATGACCTCTGTGTCTGTGTCCGACTCAAACTCATAGCCTTTGGAAATCTATCAATGGGTTGGGATAGAAAAGCCATGGTTACAGACACAAGCAGCGGCAAAACAAAACAAGTTTTTCTTTTGTAGAATAGGAGCGGAAAGAAGGAATCAAAGATAAATTAAAGTGAAAGAAAGAGAGAGAGGGAGAAATACTAAACTTATATTGGTTTTGAATGCTTCCTCGTTGCTTATGAATGTTGTTTTGTGGGATACCGTGCAACTAACTACTAGACAATAAATTACGTGATGTGATGTGCACCACTAAAATGATAAAGACACAATTTGTGATATGTCAGGAGCAATTACGTATTTTCTACACTATGTCCTAATAAGCATCTTAAGGTCCACGTCTAACAAATGATTATTAAGTTATGATAAGAAAACCAGGCATGCAACATGTCTTGACCAATCAATAGCATTTCATTTGCAGTCACATTTATTGCTGTTATGCAAATTTTTGTATGCAAAATCCAGTCACTCCAATAGGAAATGGCACGATTGGGAATTTGACTTGAGAGCGAACGACTTCCCAACACAGATTTTGTAACAGGTTCAAGTTGGTCACGCGGATTCGCTGCATAACCAAAGGAAAGCTGCTTGGTTTGAGAGTGACTTCTGTCTGAGCGGAACACTATTGACAATAAAGGAAATTTCATGAAATTACACAGAAATGTGACAGCACCTTCAAAATCTTTATGAAATCAAAACATTTTCCTGGTCTTAATTTTAACGCTTCTTCTGTGCATGTTATTTCAAAAGAAAAAATAATTGTTAAAAATCATCCATTAAAATGTATTAGCTTCCTCTTAATGACTTGACTTGAATGACTTTCCTTTTCCGCCGAAGTCAGTAGACTGCGTAGGTTACTATCTTTTGGCATTGTTTTAGCAAACTGGTTCTATTCTGGATCTTTTCTGGTATGTAGCGCCTCCTTTTTACATTCAAAATGATCCCCGCCCTGCATTTTTTCTGAATGTATGGCACAGAAATGGCTCCAGTAAAGAGGTATTTAAAAATACTGCTCACCAGGTATTTTTTCAGTTCCTTGTAATTTGTGATGATGCCGTTGTGGATGACAACAAACTCTAGAGAGAAATGTAAATAAAAGGATGAATAAATACACTGCAACGTTATTTTAATTACTTTTGTTAAAATACCTGTTCCTAGAGTGCTACCTCCCAACATGATTAATTATTTAATTGCTCAAATTACACTATTCTACAAAACTCTTGCCGGAAGGCCCTCCACTTTAATTAACATAAATGGCAAAATTAGAAAGGCATCTGAGATAAAGCATGTTATGCGTTTTTGTAAATGTACTAATGTAACAGCAGTAATTAGGGCCACGTTTCTCTTCATGACATCCTCACCTATAAAACATGCCTTCTGTCAGATCCAACATGCTGATACACAACAATGGCTGTCATTTATCAAGTCAATTCATTAATTAATGTAAGTCTACATGCCTTCTATTTAAATGTGAAATATACTTGAAGAATGGCTGTTTGACAAACTGTTGATGATCTACGTGTGGTGTACAGTAGTTATTTTATATAGGTAGGTACTATTGTTCATAACAATTTGTTCTCATTGAAAGCACAATACTTGTCAAAAGTTCAGATACATCCAATTTTTCTCATGATCTTGACATAGCTATTTTATTTTAGATAATTATGCCTTTATCTACTTTAATACTACTACACAACAGTGTTACCATTTATTAGTTATAGTTTAAATATATAATCTTGTGCCGATATAAGAATATATTTTTTCTTAAGATAAATTCTAAGAATGTTCCTAAGTGCAATTCTTGAAAATTTCTCAAATATTTTCTTAAGAACATCTTTTATTTTCTTAAAAAGAAAATTAAAGGCTTTCTTGTTACTTGATTGAAAGGCGGGTATTGCTGAAGACTCGTTGAATGAATAATACCTCAAACAGATTATAGTATATATAAGTTATACATATATTTTTTTACAAAAATTAATCAGAAGGCCTTTATTAACCCGCTGGAGTCGTATAGATTACGTTTATGATGGATGGATGCACTTTTGGGGCTTTAAAATCTAGGGTACCATTCACTCCCATTATGAAGTTTGGAAGAGCCAGGATATTTTTATATATCTCCCATTGTGTTTGGCTGAAAGAAGAAAGTAATTTACACCTAAGATGGCTTGAGGGTGAATAAATGATGGGATCATTTTCATTTTTTGGGTGAACTAACCCTTTAAATTTTATCTGAAGAACATTCTTAAGAAAAGTTTTTGGAAATGCAAAATATTCTTAACTTCATTCTTAAGTAAGAAAATAAAAAGAAATTGGCAGTTTTTTATTCTTAAAAATGATTAGTGAATCTGGCCCCAGGTGTCCACATTTTTGACTAGTTCTTTAAATCCTGAAGAATAATTGTAAAGAATTTAATGTTTTAAAAAAATGTAATAAAAGTTATAACATCATTATTATTAGTAGTAACGAATTATTATTATTAATAATATAACATAAAAATATTTTGGAATTCATTACTTCTATGTCACAAATTGAATGTAGGTAACTTTGTGACAATGACCATCTGCACTGCTTTGTGTCCATCGAACCTAAGATCATTCTCAAATCAAATTGGATAATATGCGCATCACGTAAAATACAAAAGAAAAAAATATATAAAACTTTTGAACCTCACTAAACATACCTGTATGAATTACAGGAGAAAGCAGATCCAGAATCAGTAGCACAGCAAACTGTGTGGCGAGAGGAACCTCCTGCTGTCTGTTTCTACCCCCTACTTACGTGTTTATTTTCTGAGGTGAACTTTCACATCTGAACCATTATTGACAGTATTACAGCTTTCACTAGCCTTTCATTAACAAACAAAACCTAATGGCTTTAAATCCTGTTTGAGCTGCCAAGTCCTGTCTTTCCTGTATAAAGAGCACATAAACTGACGGCAACCACAGCTGGTTTACTAATGACCGGATGGATATAAACCAGATCACAAGGTCAGTTAATTTGCATTGTCTCTTATCTCGCTCGACGTCTTACCATTGTTTTTGTCGGATCGTTGAGGGTGGCTGTTGAGCGAACTGGGCTCTCCGTGCGTGGCCCAGCGAGTGTGTGCAATGCCAAAGTGTGTGTCCAGTTCTGCCTCAAGATCGATGGAGTTGTTCTCTGATGATACAAATGAGATTTTTTGGTAGACATTTAATCATTATGGAAGCACTTAAAAGAAAGAAGATCAGATTTACAATAAAGTGGTTTAACATACTGTAGATTTCTTCATCAAGAGCTTTCACTTTCCCTGTCTTCTTATAGAGGCTGATATTAGTTGCGTGATCTTTTCCTGGGCCATCTACTGCAACACCTGACCAGAAAAATATATACAAGAAACCAGATAAATGATACACAACATCATTTATGGTCACAATCTCTCTTTGTCTCTGTTTTAAAGTCTTGATAAAAACAAAATGAGTGCATAAGATGAGAAAGAAGGGCCTGAGTGAGAATGCAAAAAATAACAAAAACAAGCACAATAACCCCCTTAACACAAATATCAACTGACTGCTTCAGCTGGAAGAACTGACACTCCAGGCCTTCTGCGCTGCCAATATACAAGAAACGAGTCTACTGTTCAGTTCTTGTGCCGTATCTGTTACCTGCGGAACACACTGACATTACCTTCACAGAAGTGGGAGTGGTAGTCTTACCTGCAGAGTCATAACCCCTGTACTCCAGCCTTAGAAGTCCCTTTATGAGGGTCTGAATGATATCCCCCCTCGTCCGTGGCACTCTGTAATTCAGGTAGGCGAAAATTCCTGCCACATACAAGATAGCAAGGCTTAGAGAGGGAGCAAAAATACTAGTGGCGAATGAAAAATGTTCATATCAATTCACATTTAGATGATAAATATGACATTTACAGAGTTAAGGATTCAGAGAAACCAATTTACTAAAAGATGCTTGTTGGCAAATAGACAAATGGATAGATAGATAGATAGATAGATAGATAGATAGATAGATAGATAGATAGATAGATAGATAGATAGATAGATAGATAGATAGATAGATAGAAATATAGATAGATATTACAGTTAAATTAGAAATAGGCCTACTTTACATGCGATTTAAACTTGACGTCAGCACACCAAAATAACTGTACAGGTAGTTAACTTACAGCGCAGCAACAAAATTATTAAAACAGGCTAATGAATCAAAATATAGTTTAGTAAAGTAAAACCTAATTTGACATTGTCACAAAGTGCATCAGTGTACTTTAAGAAGCAGTCATGAAGAAACATGAAAGTGTACTCTCTTTTATTGCCTAACTTGCCTTTTAATTAAAATAATTTTATATTAACTGCAAGTAACGTTACAGTTTTTTAAAAAAATATAGGCCATAAACTTACTTGTTATTTTACTAATAGTAGACAAAGTGATAAAGTTCATTCAACACATTTGGGATCAGACACGTCGAGTTTATGTCTTAAAACGCAGTTTGAGCTGCTACGACGTTGACAGGATTCTTCTGCGTCATGAATATTACTCACAAACGAAATACCAGGCAACATATGTGGCTTTAGTAGATGCGTTTAATGTCCAGAAATGCTACCTAGTTATGTCGTTCACTAGGTTTTGAGTTTCGACCGCTCTCGCACTGCAAACCGGATCTGTCAGTTCAACTGTCACAACTCCAGCGAATGATGACCAGACCAATCAAATATTTACATTTGTATGATGACGCTGGCATTCGACTCGTCGCGTTCACACACTGGGACTAATATTTTAATAGAGACAATAGCAACATGAAAAAGAACAGTATGAGAAGATATTCTTATCATACGCGGCATTCCTCTTCCTGTACAGTAAAGCTGAACTTACCACACATCGTTCAAGTGTATTCTTTGAAGCTGAAGGTAGTTTGGAGGGTCTGGTGGTGAGGCGGGAGAGCAAGTCGCAATATGATCCAAAGACTTCGAGGAGGAATTACTAACACCCGCCTGGACTTACAACTTATAACCTGCTCCACCTCTCTGGTTCCCAAGGCAACGTCAGCCCCGCCCACACTGGCTGACTGAAACGACTGAGTGCTTGATATTGAGGATTTCTGTTTTTGTTTATAACGCTAGTTTTCAAAACAGAGTTTCCCTTATATTTATTACTGACTATTGACTATGAATAGGCTCAACACAGGCTATGTGTTGTGCGCCACGTATCCATTTGTTTATCCAAATTATGCCTTTATAATGGAGGAACGAAGCAAAGATTTAAAGGGGTCATGACATGAACTGCAATTTTTTTTATAATGTTCTCTGAGGTCCACTTATAATGATATCAAGATTTTTTATATAAAAAAAATCCTAGTTTAGAAGAAATAAGCTATTTTCTATACTGTTTCTATACTGTTTTCTATACAATGCTTCTTGATGGGCGTGTCGCATTCAAGACGAGGAAGTAAACGCCAACTGCTATGATTCGGTAAAAGTTTTGCTTATTAAATTGTTTTTCAATATCACTTGCGGAAACTTTTGCCTTTAATGTGAAACATTTATGCATGCTTTATAAATCTTGGTTGTGGCAAATAATGTTGATGTATTTGGAGTTATTATTAACTGACAATTAAATGACAAAGGATGACTTACAGTGTTTTGTGCAAAAGGAATTATGAATGAATGTACCATTTGTCACAGGCTATTCATAGTTCACTCTTTTCAATAAAGTGAAAAGCTTATGCATTGTCATTTGCAGTGCCCTGTTTTAAAAATAAAACGTGTTATGTCTTTTTACTGATGACAGCACAGAATATATGTCACTCAATTAAGCTTTTATTCAGGATTATAGCGAATAGCTTAGGCCTAGTAAAAAGGAAAAAAAGAAAGAAGAAGCAGCTTTTCCTTTCGAGATGGTCTCTCGACATTGCGTACAGCTAGCCGACGCAGAAAACACCTTTCTCCCTAGAAATACTGAAGCCTGAATGCCATTGCCCCACAAGCATCAGTATTTCTGCCCCAGGCTTCAGTATTTCTAAAAGAAAGGTGTTATAGCATCAGCTGTACGCAAAATCAGTAAACAGAGATGTTCTGGAAAGAACAGTAAATCACAACTCAGTTTGACTACGGCGCTACAGTATTAAAAGCGGCGCTACAATGATGTAGAAGAAAACGCTGATCGGCCTTTCGTTGCACTATAATGTAATAATATGACAAAATCTGAAACGAGTCGTTTTCTGAGCTTGGGTTTAGCTGTTTTTTGGACTACCAAGATAGTTCTAAGTTTTGAAACTTACAGGATATTTTTATAGGACAATGACCTCTTCTTTGTCAAAAGATCAAGGAAAATTCGATTTCTCCCTTCATGACCCCTTAACAAATGGTATACTATAGAATGGTAAGTCTATAGGAACAACCTTAAGTAACTTAATATAATAAATGAATATTGAAAAATAGATTAGCCTATGCAAATATTTACACACTGTGTAAATGATGACTAACCACATGCTTCTAGTATTTTTGAATATAGCAAACAAACTTCCCACAACCCTAAGACACATCTAAATGTGACAACTAGCCTCAGTCGCTTGACTCGCCATATTATAGCCAAAAGTTTGTGGACACCACAACCATATGTGAGTTGGTTAAGCACATCATTTCAAAACCACTGGTATTAATGGTAAGTTGCTTCTGTGAATAATTTACACTAACATGGAGCATGGATACAGGGATTTGATCCCATTTAAACACAAAAGCGTCATTGAGTTTCAGGTACCTTGTGAAAAAAAGTGTGAATAATTAATAATTATAGCTATATATCACAATGTGAATATATTGATGTTTTAAAAAAACTGTACATACAGATAATATAATGATTAAATTAAAGTTCTTAAGTGTAACTTAAAGAGAGTACACTTTCATCACTCATTTCAATAGAAAGTACATTAGATTTTAGTTTACCATAAATTGTCAATAAATTCGGTAGTTAATTTTCATATTTCAAGTCAAGTTAAGTCAACTTAATTTATATAGTGCTTTATACAACACTGATTGTTTCAAAGCAGCTTTACAGTGATAACAGGAAATGATGCATTTCGGGTACTGTTCAGAAGATAATAGAGGTAATTATGAAATTACTTATAATAATGTAGCCTATACTTAAGTCCTACTAATTGCATTTGCCGTAATATAAATTTAAACTATATAAATACATTTAATTGCAATTAAAAAGCATTACATACAATTCACCCTTAAATTCTGTCATCATTTACTTCCCCCTCATGTCGTTCAAAACCTGGAGGACTTTCTTCCTTCAGTGGAACAAAAAGGGACATTGTCCCGCTGCAATAGAAAACGAGCCTCGCCAAACTTTTTTTGCGAATTTTGAAGCTCAGAATTCCCTATAATGTCTTTGTATGTAAACGAATTAAGGCTTCACTGGAAGTGAGCATTGTGTTCATTAGAAATGGTTGTAATTGCGATGATTGTATAACAAAACAATTCTTGGAAAGGACTTTTTTTTAACCTGCTGCCGTACTGGAAAACAAAGTCGATATTTTGTGAGTAAATGTCATTCATTTTAGCATTAAAGTTGCTGCTAAAATGCATTTTTTTTGAGCATATGGAGTTTATTTCAGGACATTAGGAACCTATTATAGAGAACTAAAATTTCAGTGTTAATGTTTCCACTTTTTAACTATTGGTCCTGCTGCAGCTATAACACTGTAAAGTCTCTCTCGTCACATCTGTGTCATGTTAAGCTGAATAAGACACGGGCCCTGTGTGGTCACCCTGCGGGGGGCTATTGTAAAGATTTGTGGATCCGTCCCAAGGGACCATAAGAATTTCCTCAAGCCATACAAGGTGAGCAGAACTGAGATGAGATGACATCTACAGACAGAAGCAGAAAGATTTATAGATTTTAATCTTTTGGTTTCAAGGCCAAATATTGCCCAGGGATTTCGAATTAGGCAATTTCAGGTAAACCGTTTGTGGACACCCCTTCTAAATAATGGGTTTGCATTTATCACTTAGTTCCAGTGAAAACAATCTATTACATCATACAATGATGTGCTAGGGAATTATGTGCTTCCGACTTAGTTGCAAAAGTTTTCTGTTCCAGAACAACTGTCCCATATAGAATCCCACTGTTTTCGGGGAACTGAATCTAGTCCCCCGTGAGTCTCAGATCAATTATTTAACGTTTAGAGGAAACTGTAAAGGAGGACCAACTCACAGATTGTGCTTATTGATATTCACTTATACTATATGCTGTATCATCCAAGACGCTGTAAAGTGATTCATACACTGAACGAGCTAAACAAGTTGTAAATTACAAACAGATCTATTTACTGTAAGTAACAATAGATTTTTCTTTCGCACGTAAAACAAAATTAGGTCCACTATTTCATAGTTGTGGTTTTAAGCTACGTCAGAATCCTATAATTTATCAAATCAAAACATATAAAAACAAAATGTTTGAATATGTGGTGTGAATGGCAGGAAATGCTTGAATTGTGTCCATGATGTCAGAGATACCCAGAGTGGGCAGTCAGTGACCACTAAAAGGTTGGTACAGGCACACCCTCAAATATCGCTCTAACTGAGACAAAGTGCAGTTCCAGTTGCGGCTGTGTTGCAATTAGTATTCCTTTTTAGCAACCAACTCACTGTTATCAGTTCATTCTTATCTCACTATCTTGCTTTACTTTTTATTATCTTCTACTGTATATCAAGCTGGCAACACTTCAGAAGATACAAAATGATAGGCTTCATTAAATGGGAAATAGGTAATGAAAACTCTTTATATAATGTTTAACAGATCAGTAGTTCATGGACATTCATATGTGAAATGAAAAAAGTGATCTGTTAAACTATATATAATATTTGTTAATTACTTAATAAAGAACATTATGAATGTTATTATGCAGAACTACCATCAAATACACAAAAATCCAAAAGAATGTTTGAAAATATGGTCATTAATGTTCCATGGCACACTGAAACCCTGTGGGTGAGATAGATTTTTCCATCACTTCAAACCTTTGTGGTAAATGATGTCGTGCAAGGCAGCACAGCGGTTGAGATCATTTAGACTTTCTAGTCCAGCCAAATAGACTTTGACTTGATGCCATCACTAATATCAATGTTCAGAAAGATTGCCAGATTTCTTTTTTTACTTTGAGTGGTATAATGTAATGTAATATATAATTCCCTGACAGCAACATAGTGTCGGCCCGGATCCGGCCCATATCTGGCACACATGGATTCCACTATGTTGCCGTCTGGGAATTATTGACGTTATTTTCGTCAGTTACGGCTCGTTAGATAGCATTTAAAGTAGTGCGGTAAGATTACAGTAGTGCGGTAAGATTGGAAAAGGCTCTCAGCCAATCAGATTTGAGAACCAGAAAGACCTGTTGTATAAATTATAGGGTAAGTCTACCCATTACGCCCATGTACCCTTTACCTAAAGTCCTTTATGTATAATTCGGGAGCCAAGCCGAGTTAAGGCTTGAGATTCCCCACAGTCCTGAGCCCCTGGGGCCGTCCAGCTCCAAGAGATACCGCCACTTCCTGTCCAGCTTTGACCGGGCAAAACTCGGGCCCAAGGCGGGGTTCCGGACTCCAGGCATGGAGAGGTCACCCAGTGAGCCCCCTATGCCGGGAGTATTCAGCCCT
Source organism: Chrosomus eos (assembly GCA_036326025.1). NCBI lineage: Eukaryota > Metazoa > Chordata > Actinopteri > Cypriniformes > Leuciscidae > Chrosomus > Chrosomus eos. Next base: position 23,851,054 of record CM070834.1, read on the forward strand.
AACTCGGCTTTCTTCCCGAGATATGGTCACTTCCTGTGGAGATTTGATCGGGAATAACTCCAGAGTCAAGCCGACCTAAGGCTGCTTACAATTAGCAAAAGCCAAATATCAGGTGGCATGTTCTAGTGTTAAATACAAATTTAAATAATGCAAAAAAGGTTTTAATTAATATTAAACACGGTGAATAAATATTTAAAGGGATAGTTCACCCAAAAATGAAAATTCTGTCAGTAATTACTCACCCTCATGTCGTTCCAACACCGTAAGACCTTCGTTCATCTTCGGGACACAAATTAAGATATTTTTGATTAAATCTGAGAGCTGGATCACTCCTCCATAGGCTTCTAAGGGATTGAAACTTGACAGCCCCGAAAAGCTATTAAAGAAATCGTTAAAAGAGTCCAAGTGACTATAGTGCTCAATCTTAAGTTTATAAAACAATGAGAATACTTTTTGTATTCAACCATCTCTTCTCTTCCATGTCTTTCTCCTAAGCTGTTGATGTAGTGTAACTGCGCAGCGCTTCTGGGTTATACGTCACACGTAGGCTCACTATTGGCTGACGCTGGTCATGTGTGTGTGATGCGTGTGACGTTCAACCAGAAGCGTTGCGCAATAACACTACGTGAAATCTCCAAGCCCAAAGAGAATACTTGAATAAAGTCGCTATTTTTGTTTGTTTTTTGCGCTCAAAAAGTATTCTCGTAGCTCGATAAACTTAAGATCTAGCCACTCTAGACACTTGGACTCTTTTAACGATTTCTTTAACAACTTTTCGGGGCTGTCAAGTTTCAATCCTTTAAAAGCCTATGGAGGAGTGATCCAGCTCTCAGATTTAATCAAAAATATCTTCATTCGTGTCCCGAAGATGAACGAAGGTCTTACGGGGTTGGAACGACATGAGGGTGAGTAATTACTGACAGAATTTTCATTTTTGGGTGAACTATCACTTTAACTCGCTTACTTTTTCTGTACTGTAATGCCTAGAAAAATCATAATTCAAAAAGAGAATTCTGCATTATGGCACAGAGACATCCTCTTTGATCATTCATTTATAGCAATATTTGAATGTCATTCGATGGAGGTTTCCCCCCTCTATGTATTTCCTGAATGCAGAACCATGGATTTAATAGTTCACTGCTCATAAACTTGGACTGGCATCATTACATTTGGCCGCTGCGGTGTTCACGATTAAATCAAGAGTTGTGGTAGCGGACCACTGACTTTTCTTGCTCAGTGCCAATCAAACTGAAAGGCTCAATGCTCAGAGCGTCTGCATGGTGACATTGGAATGTAGGCCTATGTCAAGTGATTTAACTTCACAAGATCCTCTCATTAATGCATATTATGAATCTCACCCTTCTGCCGCAAGTCACCTCCAATTATAGCACACACACACACACGCTCATTAAGGGAAATTACTATTAGTCCCATTTCCCACAAGTCAATCAGGTCGACGATCAAAGGTGCTCACTAATGTGAATTCGTGCAAACATTAGATGATTTTTTAATATTTAATCCTAATAAAAGTCACTTCCTTGTGCAAAAGGACAAACCTATTAGCAGAAAAACAGCTTATAAACAAAATCAAAACTAGTACGAAATAGTAACATACACTGCCTGGCCACAAAAAAAGTCGGTTTTGATTTTCAATAAGCAAGTCTATGATTATTATGTTTCTAGTATGTTGTATGTTTGTCAACAGTTCTTCTAACCCTAATTGACGGAGTGTGTAGCTTTTCATTTCTTAAACAGCCTTGTAGGAAGACACATCATGGCCATATTCCAGGATGATGAAGCAAAGATTCATCAGTCTCAAATTGTGAAAGAATGGAAAGTAGAAATGAAGAATCATGTTCACAAATGAATTGGCACCTCTGAGTCCAGACATTAAATTCATTGAAAGTCTTTGGGGTGTGCTGGTGAAGACTTTACAGAGTGCTGGACTTTTGTATTGTCAATACAAGATCTTGATCAAAAATGTATGCACTTTGATGGAAATAATTGTGAGGTTATTTCCATCAAGAGGTCATCAAGGAATGCAAGTGTTGAAATAAAGAGGTAATCTTCCAACATAAGTGATCAATACTCTTTAATGTCAGTATCCTTCACACAATACCACATCACACACTACACTACTAACATCCAACATTAGCTTCATCCTTTAGTGTTTTCTGTTTCTCTGCTGCTTCATTGGCAGTCTCCTTACATCTGATGCTGCCATGGTAAACACAAGCTTTCCTGGAAATCCAGCCCCCACCCAATAACACTCTCTCTCTCTCTCTCTCTCTCTCTCCTCTCTCTCTCTCTCTCTCTCTCTCTCTCTCTCTCTCTCTCTCTCTCTCTCTCTCTCTCTCTCTCTCCTCTCTCTCTCTCTCTCTCTCTCCTCTCCTCTCTCTCTCTCTCTCTCTCTCTCTCTCTCTCTCCTCTCTCTCTCCTCCTCTCTCTCTCACACACACACACACACACACACACACACACACACTCTCACCTCCTCCCAGAGCCCTATTATAATCCCTCTGTGACGTTGTACTTTTACACGCTGACACATCGTAGGTCATTTCCTACGGTTTCAGTCCCACTGGGATGTCTGGGTTTAATATGAAGCCTGGCGGTCCACCCAGCTCAGAGTGTGAGGGCCTCTGTTGCATGTGAGTCACTGTGATAGAGCTATGAGATCACAGTCTGACCACAACATGTGGGCTTCAGAGCTCACGGATAACGTGGTGTCGTCCACGTATAAAGCTTGATTACATTCCTGATGTTCCTCATAAAACAGCCAAAGTCTGCCATGCTGTGATTCAAGAGCACAATTATGATTATGATTACATACCCTTATGATGAGATCAGAATGGCTTTTTGAATTAGGTTCAGCGAGTATTTGGAAAAAAGTTACATTTCTTTTAAAGTTACTAAAACTAGAGAGCAGAAATTACAATGATAATGTTAAGCTATAATAATAGTAATATTATTGATAGAATTAACCAATAATAATACTGGTCCAAAGATTACCGCAATTAATTCCAATTTATCCTGTTTTGTTTGTGTTTAGATACTTAATCCCACTGGTAACATTTGTGGCCAGATTTTACTTTTGAAATATACTTAATTTGTACATTAACTCTGTAAGAGGATGTCTGTGACCAAACTCCATAAGGAAGCACGTAAAACATGTCATAATGCATTCTCTCACTCTCTCTCTCTATATATATATATAACACACACATATATATTAATGACGTGTATATATATAAAGAACGTCAACTACTCCATGCGGAAAATACATTTTTTTATATATTTTATTTTGAATAAATAATTTAATATATTGATTCACATGATAAAATGTTTTTCAAAGAGCCGGAAATTGTGCATTTATTCTATAATTTACCTTACCAATAGCACCCACAAATCACATTTCTTTTATTAAATAAAACATTTAGCTATTAAACCATTTTTATGACCCAGACCTGTCTTGTGTTGGACTCTTATTTTGAAGTGTTTTTCTGTGTTAAAGGAGTAGTTCACTTTTAAAATGAAAATTCTGTCATCATATACTCACCCTCATGTTGTTTCAAACCTGTATGAATTTCTTTCTTCTGCTGAACAGAAAGGAAGATATTTAGAAGAATGTCAGTAACCAGACAGTTTCTGGTTCCCATTGACTTGCATAGTATATTTTTTTCCTACTATGGAAGTCAATGGGAACCAGAAACTGCCTGGTTACTGACATATCTCCTAAATATCTTCCTTTCTGTTCAGCAGAAGAAAGAAATTCATACAGGTTTGAAACAACATGAGGGTGAGTATATGATGACAGAATTTTCATTTTAAAAGTGAACTACTCCTTTAAGTTCCTGTTTCGCTTACTGACTTGCCTGCCTTGTTTGTTTCATATTTACCTGGATTGTCCCCAGGTCTTGTTTGCCAGACACCTCATAAATACCCCAGGGTTTCTCATGTTCTTTGTCTGGTGCTGTCCTTCTATAGAATATAGATGTTTGTGATTGTTGTCAGTTTGGTTTGATTTCCTTGCCCCTGCCTGGATTTACTATATGTTGGTTTGAATAAATGTTTGCTGCATCTGGATTCTACTCTCTCTTGTCCCTCTGATTGTTACAACCATCTTCTTATAGGTGAAATTAATTACAGATACATGTAGTGTTTCTTTTTTTATGCAAGTACAATGTAAAAAAAACATGTACACAATAAGTGCATTGTATTATTAATTATTAATTACAATGTCAGTACAAAGTAGTTAAATACACTATAGAGTGGGATCAAAAAGGCATAATGGAAAATACAAGTGCTCACATATCAGTGATTAATTTGTTTACCCACCGAACGTTTATGATAAGAGTTGCTACACTAAAAGACAACACTTGTGGGAAGCTACTGCCACTTAATGGCAGATACAAATATTACAAGAGGGAAGGAACATGTCACATGAGTCATGATTAGAAGAAAAATGATTCTGGGGTCTCCAGTTTGTTTCACTATATTAGTGAGGACATTGCATAGACTTCCATCGATTTTATATCAGTTTAATGATATTTTATATCACCTTATCCAACCCATCACAGAAACGTACAAAACACTAGATTAATTTTTTTTTAACTAACTAGTGAGGACTCACTAGTAGTCGATTGCCATAATATATCACATAAGCGAGGACACTTCGCTCTTACAAGTTTAGCCAAACCCCATGCACACACAATACACACACACACACACACACGGTTTCACTATCTCTCCATAGGCGTAATAGTTTTTATACTGTACAAACTGTATATTCTATCCCCTTACACTAACCATCACAGAAACTTTCTGCAATTTTACATTTAAATAATAATAATAAAAAACAATTTAGTAGGCTATGTTTATCATTTACCGCTGGCTGGTCCCCACAATGTAGGTGATCTCAGGTTTTACAAGCCTTGTCCACCCATGCCCATGTGAAATAAAAAGATTTTTGCAATCGTTGTAAAAAATAAAAAAGTAAACAGGAAATTGTAGGAAAGAAATTTGAAAAAGCAAAAATCATTTATGTCCATTTATTTATTCATGTATTAACATGTATAATAAAATGAAACGATTGAAACTTGTAACAAAAATATAAGAAATTCTCCGTCCAGAGCTGTTACATTAAATACAAGTTTAGCCAAAGTTCTTTTAGTCTTCAGTCAATTTAGTGCTCTCGTCATTTGTTACACCATCCTAGACACAACCGTATCACAATGCTTTAAACGCCATAATACACACAGCAAAGACTTAAAGAATTAAGTTACCACTGAACCTATTGTGTGTATTGATGATGTTACACAGGAAATCACAACATCATTACTGATACATAACAATTGCTCTAGGCAGACAAAAAATTATAATTTTCCTAACCTTTTGCTACTGTATGTGATGGAACGAAAAATCCAACACATAAAAAACACTGCTTTTGTTCATCATAGTCAGCGTTAAAGTAAGCCATGATAATTACACCACAGTACATCCAAAAACATAGAGTCCACGCACACTCTCATACATACTAACTTAAAGTAACACTTTAAAAAGGCAAAGAGGCGGCTAACAAAAGACAATTGCACCAACAAAAGTGCTCATACACACACTCGCATGACATCTGAGGATGACCACTTACTTTAGACACTAGACACAAAAAAGATGCGCCTGTGAAGGGAAAAGCAATAACTACTGCAGTGACCCAACAGCAAGTCAGCACAAGGGAAAGAGAGAGGGGTAGACCAGCTACAGGTTCACAATGTGTACAGCTGAGGTGAAAATAGGGCGTTCTCTCAGAATCCAGAGGGTGTAAGGACGTTCATGTCCCGGTTTGAGTTTGTGAGGTCGGGTCACCTGTCTCTTTCCCTCCATGGTGGGGATCTCCATCTTGGGAGGAGCTTTGAAGTTAGGATCCTCTGCCAAGCGGGTGGCCTGAGCCTTCATCACTTCCATAGGGGTGGGTTTCTGAGCGCCCTTATAGGACTGCAGGGCAAAGCCCCCTGTAAACACACAGGAATGACGTTGGGTGTGTTGCCACAAATTAGAGGATGAAGTCCGATGAACTTTCAACATCTGAAGCACTGCATGTGTAAAAATCATTACACTGTTTTATACAGCGGCTTGTTTTGGTCCTTGAATTTGATTGGTCGAGCAGTGTTGACGTAGTAGAACAGAGTTGGTCTCTGCAGTGGTTATACATGAAAGGACTTGGATGACATAAGAAGCTGGCTGGTCTAAATGACGTAAAATGTTCACTACTGTTCAAAACTTTGGGGTCGGTAAGACTTTTGTTTTAGAAAAAAAGTCTCTTATGCTACAATTTAAAAGAACCTTTTCTATTTAAAGATATTAGAAAATGTTATTTATTCCTATGATGGCAAAACTGAATTGTCAGCATCATTACTGATGATCCTTCAGAAATCATTCTGATATGCTGATTTGCTGCTCGAGAAACTTTTCTTATCATCAGTCTTTCGTAACACTAAATGTCTTTAACGTCAGTTTGATTCATTTAATGCGTCCTCCTTGCTGAATAAAAATAAACTTTTGGTAGTGTTAAACCTCACATCTTAACTGAATAGGTTGCTGGTTCCTCTTTATTGAACAAAAAACGCAAACAAAGCGCATCATTAAATAGTTAAATCATTAATAGTAATCAACATACACATAAATAATTCTTCTGCCAAGAATATATAGTTCATAAACTTAACTGTCCGCTATTTTCAGCAAACAAACAAGCTGGTAAATTACTACTGATTTGAGATTGTGTGGGCATATGAACTATATACTTATTCAATCTGTTTTTTAAATGCGCTTTTTTTTTCAGCGCATAATTGTTTTCAATCAGACTTTGAAGAGAGCGAAAACTCAAAATGAGTTAATTGGAAGGCAACGTGAATAACAGATTTATTCTCATTCTTAGTAAGAACCTGCCTGATGATAAAAATCAAGATTTTACTATAAATACTTCAAATTATATGGTAGATAAACTAACAAGGTTGGGAGCAATGTGCTGGATTGAGAAAAAACACCAAAATCTACTGTTATTGTATTATTACTAGGGGTGTAACGATACACAAAATTGACGGTTCGGTTTTCCCACGGTTTTGACGTCTCGGTTCGGTTCGGTTTAGAAAGCTAAAATTGCTTCTTTTTTTAAAACAGTGGTTTAATGAAAAAATTGTCTTTGTCTTTAAATGAATTCAATTACAATTAAACGTTTCACAAGGGTTAAAAAAAAATCTGCTAATGCTGTAAACTATATAGGGAGCCGCACATTACTATAACATTAAAGGTTGTAGCCTAGACTTTTAACCTAAATTCAGATGCTATTTATTTTTTAGATATAATTATCAACACACAATACATTGTATGAAAACATGTAAACTGAACATAAGGCAGTTTTTGCATTAACTTGTGTTTTTACTCTAATTTGTTATTGAAATATAATTTCATTTACACAGTCATTTTCATGAAAGATATTTTAAACATACATTAAATAATCAAGATATCATTAACAGGTTAAGTAAAATAATATATATATAGGCTAACATAGTGCAGTTATTTAGTGCAAGAGTTAATTTATAGGAACCAAAGTTGTGGACACTGAATCACTTGCCTGTTGAGGTAAATATAATGCTAGTGACAAGCTATGCTGTTTTATTTACGTCTTTCCGCTGCTGAAACACTGATTGAGCGATTGCACGAGTTATTATGCCTTTCAGTAAGTATACTGCATCTTTCAACATACCTTCAGGTGTCCATTTTGTAACTGAGGAAGAGATGATCGCGTTTACTCGCGCACTGCCGCTTGAAATGAGGAGCCTAGTAGGCCTACAGCGATCGGTCACGCCACATCAAAGAGCGCCAAAACGCCATTTATTGTTTGAATTTCGTGATCTAATAGACAGAATTTGAAAGATTACACCTTGCTTATTATCGAAAATAACAAAACACGGAGCTTGTTATTTGGTGTTAATGGTGGTTAGGCTACAAAACTGAATTCGTTGTGTACTGTACACAAGACATGAGGTCCATTGAGCCGGGCTGGGCGGGGCCGGGGAGGGGCGTGTTCGGTACGCAATGAGAGTATCGCGATTCGAATAGTGTGTTCTGTATCGTGGTTTTTCGGTTCAATCCGAATATCGTTACACCCCTAATTATTACTGTTATTATGATAACATGGGAAAATCTTAATCGACTCATGCTGTTAGAATGGATTATTTGAATGCAAGTGGGGGTCAATTTGATATTTAAAGAGTATGCAGAAAGGATTCCCTACATGTAAAGTGCACCGTGTGGTTTACCTGTCATGGCTGAATCTGTACCTGGGTCAGTGGTGGACTTGCTGACTTGAGGCCGAGGTCCAAAAACACCCCAGCGCTCTACAGGTCCATCAACTGAAGCCAGATCTATACTGGAGCTAGAGCTGGTGCTCATCTCAGAGCCTGTGAGAGATGCTGTGGAGCCCTGACTACTGAACCAGCCCCTGCAAAACACACACTCAAAATTACAACCCACAAAATGATTAATGCACAACAAATGATGTGAAGCAGCTGACTCATTCAGGCACCTGCGTTTCTGCTTGGGTGAGGATTGAGGGGTCCCGGAAGGCGTTGACTGATTAGATGAAGGCTGTTTATCTTCTTTGGCATCCACACTTTGCATTTGAAGCTTCTACAACATCCAATAAACACAATTTATGCTTTTAAAAAAAGACCTGTATTGGAGATGTCAGACCAAAATCTATCCCATAACATTTGGAGCTTATGTAAAGAGGATCTCTGCCTACATGCATTGACTCTGCCAGACGATGGTATCGGGTCTCCTCTGCATTCAGGCCTTTGTGTGGAGTGTAACCTGTGTCGGTCAGTCCTGCCTGCTTCTCGAACTTGTGCATGCTCTCCTGGGTCTGCTCTGCAACGTAACACAACAAGTCCAATTAGGACTAAACTAAACTTTCCACTACAGAGCAGTTGACACTGTGAAATATGATGCATGAGGCAGTCATCGTAACATTCTTACTGATGATGAGGGAGTTCATGACAGACGAAGCTTTGGCTTTCACCACAGGGCCTGAAGATTTAGTGGTTTCAAAGGTAGCACTTTGTTTTATCCCTCCTTCTGACTCATCCTCCTAAACGTATACAGGAATTAGCAGAAGAATTGTTAGCTGTGGAATTAATCTCAAAATGTGGTATGGAGAAAATATACAGTCATGTGAAAAAGAAAGTACACCCTTTTGAATTCTATGATTTATGAATCAGGACTAGGGCTGTGCGATTAATCAATTAATTAATTTTTGATCAATTAATTGAAAAAACGATTATTGCGCCGCTGCCATATTCAGTATTGCAATTTCATTCCTTCCTAAGCCACTAAACTTAACATCTAAATCAGCCGAATCAGTGAGTGTTGTATAATGCAGTCTACCGTTGCTAAACTGTGTGACATGCCTGATATTAAACAGTGTCATTAGTGTATTAATCTGTGATAGAGACACTGTTACCCAAGAAGCTTTCTGTGCCCCCGCTGCAAGATGAAGCGTAACACGCATACGCAAAGTATTAGAAAATTAAAATGAAATTAAAAATGAAAGATGAAGCATACATTTAATAAGACTAGGGGGTGCCTTTTAAAGGTGCAGATGTTACAATATGCAGATGTAAATATATCATAGCCCCCACTGTCGATTTGATTTATTTGTGTGTGTGTGTGTGTGTGTGTGTGTGTGGTGTGTGTGTGTGTGTGTGTGTGTGTGTGTGTGTGTGTGTGTGTGTGTGCGCGCGCGGGCATTCATAACAATGCGCATCCACGGCAAGGAGCAAGCAGAACAGAATGAATGTTATTTTAGTTAATTCCTTCTTCCATAGGAATTAATTGAAAACGCTCACTCTGCTCTCAACGTCTGTTTTAGCAGACAAAATTTTTTATAATTAAGGTAAACAAATATGATATTGATCTAATATATATATAGATTCATTTTAAATTAATTCAGCTTCAATTACCAAACATACAATCGTCACTTTATTTAAAGCAAACAATACATTTAAAAGATGTGGGTTCTATGCATATTTTGTAATTTTAGACAAGGCCTTAGATATTTCTCTTAGAGACACACACACAGAGAGAGAGAGAGAGGAGAGAGAGAGAGAGAGAGAGAGAGAGAGAGAGAGAGAGAGAGAGAGAGAGAGAGAGGGGAGAGAGAGAGAGAGAGAGAGAGAGAGAGAGGAGAGAGAGAGAGAGCATTTTAAACAAAAAAATAACATCCTAACTTTGACAGAAAGTAGTCTTTGATAATGTTTGAATGTATATAAAAATGCAGTGTTTAATAAAATGAAATTACTGTACTTTAAAACACTGTTTAAAAGAAAAAACACATTCTTACATAGTATAAAACACTAGATGGCACAATATACCTATTTTTAATAGAGTCTTTCTGTTTACTTTTTTGACATTACTTTAATCCCTCACTATAATCAAAGATATTTTGAGATATTTAATATCCGTTCACAATTTAGCATCTTTAATGTATTTTCATCATGTTGAAAGTTTGGTGTGAATAAAATAAACAACTTAGGAGGAGTAGCTAAAAACTCAAGAGTCTGAAATATAAAAAATTCTGACTTCCTGTTGGTCGGAGCTAATGATTGTAAATTACAAAGTTGTCCGGCTTGATGAGAACAATATACATACAGAGTTTTGTTACTGTAGGTCAAACTACCCCCCCCACACTTGTCAAAAGCATTTTGAAAATGACACACTTTCTGCTGCCAGTTGGTGGTGCTATAACTTTGACTCACAATAGTTACATCCATCTGATCGGTCTCTTACAACCAACACACAGCTGAAGTTTCATCAAGATCAGTTAATGTATGCAGAAGCTATAACACTTTCTGTTTATCTTTTCTCGCCATAAATTTGTTTCCTCGCAACTGCCAAACCGTTCGAGATTTCAAAAATCCGCTGGCAATTTAGCATCCTCAATGTCTTGACTTTATGCAGACTGCGTTTGGTGGCGATCGGATGAATTCCCTAGGAGGAGTATATCAATCAGAATCAGAATCAGAATCAGAAAGAGCTTTATTGCCAAGTGTGCTTGCACACACAAGGAATTTTCTTTGGTACTGAAGCTTCCAGTGCACATATACAGATACAAATACAACAAGAAACAGTAATACAAAATCTAAAAATAAAATTATAAAAAAAAATATATATATATATATATATATATATGAAAATACTATAAAATATAAAATATAAGGCCACGGTTGGGTTTAGTCAGAATAAACATTTTCGGATTATGAACATATATACAGTATTTTGAATAGTATGAATAAATATAAATATAAATAACCTGAGTTTAGGAGATATTGCACTAAACAGTGGGGGTATTGCACTTAAAGGCATATGCCTTGGGAGATATGTTAACTGTTCAGGAGGGAAATGGCCTGTGGGAAGAAACTGTTCCTGTGCCGAGATGTTCTTGTGGCCAGTGATCTGAGTCTCCGTCTTGACGGTAACAGTTCAAACAGGTGGTGTCCAGGGTGAGTGGAGTCTGTGATGATTTTACCTGCTCTCTTCCTCACTCTGGAAGAGTACAGGTCCTGGAGGGTTGGCAGGGGGGCACCAATGATCCTCTCTGCAGTCCGGACTGTCCGCTGTAGTCTCATGATGTCTGATTTGGTAGCTGAACCAAACCAGACAGTGATGGAAGTGCATAGGACAGACTCAATAACGGCTGAGTAGAACTGAATCAGCAGCTCCTGTGGCAGGTTGAACTTCCTCAGCTGGCGAAGGAAATACAGTCTCTGCTGGGCCTTTTTCACAATGGAGTCAATGTGATTGTCCCACTTCAGGTCCTGAGAGATGATAGTGCCCAGGAACCTGAATGACTCCACTGCTTCCACAGTGCTGTTCATGATGGTGAGTGGGGGGAGTGCTGGGCTGTTCCTCCTGAAGTCCACGGTCATCTCCACTGTTTTGAGCGTGTTCAGCTCAAGGTTGTTATAACTGCACCAGACAGCCAGCTGTTCAACCTCCAGTCTGTAAGCAGACTCGTCACCGTTTCGGATGAGACCGATGACAGTGGTGTCGTCTGCAAATTTCAGGAGCTTGACAGTGGGGTCTTTAGAAGTGCAGTCGTTAGTGTACAGGGAGAAGAGCAGTGGGGAGAGAACGCACCCTTGGGGGGCGCCAGTGCTGGTGGTGAGAGTCCTGGATGTGTGTTTCCCCAGTCTCACGAGCTGCTGCCGATCCGTCAGGAAGCTGGAGATCCACTGACAGATCGAGGATGGAATGGAGAGCTGGGTCAGTTTGTCTGTGAGTAGATCAGGCATGATGGTATTGAAGGCCGAACTGAAGTCCACAAAGAGGATCCTTGCATAAGTCCCAGGTCTGTCGAGATGTTGCAGGATATAATGCAGTCCCATGTTGACTGCATCATCCACAGACCTGTTTGCTCTGTAAGCAAACTGAAAAGGATCCAGCAGGGGTCCAGTGATGTCCTTCAGGTGGGCCAACACCAGTCTTTCAAACGACTTCATGACCACGGACGTGAGAGCGACAGGTCTGTAGTCATTAAGTCCAGTGATTTTGGTTTTTTTGGGGACCGGAATGATAGTGGAGCGTTTGAAGCAGCAGGGAACTTCACATTGCTCCAATGATCTGTTGAAGATCTGCGTGAAGACCGGGGCCAGTTGGTCAGCGCAGGCTTTTAGACAAGCAGACGAGATGCCGTCTGGGCCTGAGGCTTTCCTAGTCTTCTGTTTTTTGAAGACTCGGCTCACGTCCTCCACACAGACCTTAAGCTCAGGTTGGATGGCAGGAGGGGGGAGAGGAGGGGGTGTAGGAGGTGATGGTGGATGTGTGAACTGCAGGTCAGAGCCGGTGAGAGGTGTGAATGAGGGCTTTTCAAACCTGCAGTAAAATGAATTTAAATCATCAGCCAGGTGTGGATTGTCCACAGATCGGGAGGATGGTGACTTGTAATTGGTGATGTTCTTCAGGCCATTCCAGACTGATGATGGGTCGTTGGATGAAAACTGGTTTTTCAGCTTTTCAGAGTAGGCTCTTTTAGCAACTCTGATCTCCTTTGTCAGTCTGTTCTTGGCATGGTTATACAAGATTTTATCCCCACTTTTGTGAGCATCCTCTTTGGCATGACGAAGCTGTTTGAGTTTCCCAGTAAACCATGGTTTATCATTGGTGAATGATAAGAATGTCCTGGTAGGAATGCATGTATCCTCACAGAAACTGATATATGATGTAACAGTATCTGTGAGCTCATCCAGATCGTTGGTAGCAGCTTCAAAAAACAGTCCAATCAGTGCAATCGAAGCAGGCCTGTAGATCCTGCTCTGCTTCATTAGTCCATCTTTTTACAGTCCTTATTACAGGTTTAGCTGATTTCAGTTTCTGCCTGTAGGTCGGTATAAGATGAACCAAACAGTGATCAGATAGCCCCAAAGCTGCTCGTGGAACGGAGTGATACGCATTCTTTATTGTGGTGTAACAGTGGTCCAGTATATTACTGTCTCTTGTGGGACATGTAACGTGCTGTCTGTATTTTGGAAGTTCACGGGAAAGATTTGCTTTGTTAAAATCCCCTAGAATTATTAAAAGAGAGTCTGGGTACCTTTGTTCCGTTTCGGCTATTTGTTCAGCCAGCTGTTGTAGTGCCGCGCTCACGCACGCGTCTGGAGGGATGTAAACATTCACGAGAATGAAAGAGGAAAACTCCCGTGGCGAGTAGAAAGGTTTACAGTTTATGAAGATCGCCTCTAAATTAGGAGAGCACATCTTCTTCAGTGTTGTTACATCTGAACACCAACTTTCGTTAATGTAGAAACACAATCCACCACCTCTCGTCTTCCCCGTTAGCTCCGCGATGCGATCCGCTCGGAACAGCTGGAAGCCCGGCAGATGTATTGCGTTGTCCGGTATGGCTTCACTTAGCCAGGTTTCAGTGAAGCACAGAGCAGCAGAGTTTAAAAAATCCTTGTTAATCCGGGTGAGGAGGAGAAGTTCGTCCATTTTGTTAGGAAGGGATCGGAGATTCGCAAGATGAATACTAGGGAGTGCAGTGCGCAGGCCGCGCTCGCGGAGTTTAACCAGCGCGCCCGCTCGCTTTCCTCGTTTGCGTTTGAGCGCGCGTTTGAACAACAGCGCTGCCCCTCCGACGAGAATGTCCAGCAAAACGTCTGAATTATCAAAAACTGTAGAAAAGTTATCTGGTGTGTGTTTCCTAATGTCCAGTAGTTCGTCTTTGGTGAAGCTGATAGGAAAATAATGACTAAACACAGGACAAACAAACAAAAACAACACAATAACTGGAGAGCTCCGCACCGAGGCAGCCATCCGCGGCGCCATCAAATTCTAGAGCATGCATTTTCCAAACAACCCATAATAGCTGACTTCCTGTTGGGCTAGCATAAAACGTAAGAGCACGAAGGTTGTTCAGCTCGTTGAGATCTATGTTTTCATATTATTATATGCAAGCAAGTTTGATATATGGACAAGTGTCCGGAGACCCAATTCCAGGGCAGACCAGGGCAAAAAAATAGTTTTGGGGTTTCATGACCCTTTAAGGTCCTGTCACAGCTTTTCAATCGGTTTGAGGTCTGGACTTTGACGAGGCAAGTGCAACACCTTGATTCTTTTCTTTCTCAGCTATTCTGGTGTAGATTCGCTGGTGTGCTTAGGATCATTGTCCTATTGCATGACCCAATTGACCTATCGGTAAGCCTCTCCACTCAAATGCAGATGAGACAATGGCAGCTGAAAATCAGTTGCACAGGCACAGGAACTCGGACATCTTTAGGTTTCAGCAACATAGAGAAACATTGGAAGATCCGAAGTTCTCATCGGTTTGATGGTGTTTGTGCTACAAAAATGGTAAAATGATGTGCCTGGGGTACTTGTAACACTGATTCCAGGCATCCTGATAGGATGAGCAATGGAATACATTTTATTACATTTCATAAGCCCAAACAAGACAGAGCGAAACGTCTGTGTATTAATCCAATGACGTGGTCACTGGTTCCCTAAGGATTCAACCCCAATCCCAATGAAGACGAAAACGTTCATTTTCTGGTTGTCATACTCTAATTAAAGTTACAATCAAAGTCAGTTATGCTGCCATGCTAACGTACAAACCTAAATAGCTAACTGTTCTCACGTCATGTACAGTGCAAGTCAAAATTATTAAACTTGTTAGCTGTAAATTAATTTAATCTTACCCTGCGGTACATGAACAGTGTTGATCCTTGATGTTGTCATCTGCAATCGTGACAACCGTAACATGAGGCTTCTCCTGCTTGCATTGAGATCAGTAAACCCTTGCTTCCAAATTATTCTTGATACCCTCCATAATTATTTTTTAAATCTTTTACATCCCACCATGGCATATTTAAGTACCACTTGAATGCTCCCCGACGAGAGGTGGTCCTTCTGTGTCCAAAATGTATCAAAAACATCTTGGGACAAGGATGACACTGACAGCTGTCATTGTAAGACAGTTAGAACTCTGTTCGTTTATCCGAGATAGCAACAGTAACTAAGGGGGGCAGGGCATACCGATAGGTGAATTTTGGGCAAGCTTTAGCTGCCGGACAGATGGCCTCACATTTGACTCTAGAATACTCTGGGATGCAGAGGAGCTCATAGTCGACTCAATGACTGCAAGGTGCCCAGGTCCTGTGGCTGCAAAAAAGCCCAAATCATCAGCTCTCCACCACCATGCTTGACAGTTGGTATGAGGTGTTTGTGCTGATATGTTGTGTTTGTTTTTTGCCAAACATGGCACTGGCCTTTATGGCAAAACATCTCCACTTTGGTCTTGTCTGTCTAAAGGATATCATTCCATTAGTCTTGTAGGTTGTTAAGTTGCACCTTTGCAAACATCAGCCTTGCTGCCATGTACTGTCATGAACTTTAACATGCTAAATGAGGCCTGTAGTATGGAAGCATGTATCCACCACATCCCACCAATCTCACAATTCTGACTTTTTTCCTCACAATTGTGAGTTTACATTTGCGTGATATAGTCACAAATGCAAGCTATAAAGTCAGAATTGCGAGATATAAACTCACTATAGTGCGTTATAAGGTCAGAATTGCGTGATATAAAGTCGCAACTGTGTCTTATAAAGTCAGAATTGTCAGATATAAACTAGCAATTCTGAGAAAAAAAGTCAGTCTTGTTTTCCTCAGAATTGGACTTTATAACTCGCAATTGCGAGTTTATATATATATATATATATATATATATATATATATATATATATTATTCACAATTCTGAAAAAAGAAGTCAGAATTGTGACCTAAAAACTCAGTTGCAAGAAAAAACTCAGATTTTATCATTGATTTCTCACAATTGCGAATTTATATCTCGCAATTCTGACTATAACACGAAATTGCGACTTTATATCACGCAATTCTGACTTTATAACACTCAAAAAAAAATAAAAAGTCGCTATTGTTTTTGAAATTGTTTTATTCTGTGGCAGAAACAAGCTCCCATACTGTAGAGTCTGAGATGCAGCTCTTGTGTTTTTTGAGGCATTTGATTAGGAGTGCCTGACCCCTACTTACTCTCTTAATTCCTATGGAAGCAGTGTACTTCGAGGGTACTTAGTTTGTCACAAATGGCTTCTCCATTTTGGCTTAGTTATTGTTAAATAAACCATGACATGGTGTAATACGAGTCCCGGTGTCATGTGTTGTAGGTCATCTGAGGTTGTATTTACGTAATTTTAAGACCTGCTAAGGGCCAGAGTTTTTTTTATTTTTTTTATTGCATCTGATACATAATACCATATAATTCAAAAGGGTGTGCTTTCTTTTTCACATTACTCTATAATGTGTGTGTGGTATTGTATTTGCATGTTCCTGTGGGCAAATCGGTCAAAGAATAATCAATGCACACGAACCTCAGCAAGTCGTGCAAACTTCCTCTCCGGTATAACAGGTCGCCTCCACAGGTTGTTAATATTAATGTCAGTTGGAGGTGGAGACATAGGCCGCTCAAGATTATCATCATAGCTGAAAGCTCGACGGGTCATCCCGACTGGAATGGACATCCCTCCGAGGAGTCCCTCTGAGGAACCTGGACCTGCTTCCAGGGCTGAGGTAAAAGAGCAAAACAACAAAATCTGAACAAACACATTATTTGATGCATTTAAAATTAGAAACTGGTGTGATATAACCATATTAAACGTATTGAAAATGTAGGTTCTCCTTCAGTCGCTCACGTTCGACGTGACGTCTCCCGTTCCCTCCTTCGGGGAACGAGGGTTACATTACTAACCGAGACGTTCCCCTTCAGTCGCTCACGTTCCACGTGACAACGTTAGGGGGTCCCCTAACGTCGTCACGTCGACGTCACGTCTCCCGTTCCATCCTTCGGGGAACGAGGGTTACATTAGTAACCGAGACGTTAATACCCTTGACCCCTTTCACTTTATGCACTGCAATGTGTAACATAAACAGGTCTAAATCTCTCCTTTACCTGGAATGTCTCCAGGTCTGGACACCATGGCTACTGAATGAAGTGTTTCTGTTAGACCAAAAAGTGAAGACAGGCTGGACAAACCCAATCAAAGGAGACTGGATCAAAACTGCCGATGAAATCAAGAGAAAAGAACAAGTTACACATTAACCAAGCTATATTTGATTTTAAGGCCAAAGAACCATCCAACAACATCAGATTAATCATTAAAGAGAGACAGTTCTGAAATCCTTTGGTAGTGTTCAATTGACCCTCTGCATCATTGTGCAAGTGACTGACCACACAACATCATTACCAATGAATGAGTGGCAAAATCCCAGATATTATACAATTTATTACAACATTACATTTAATACCATTGTATGCAAGTAATATCATACAACCATGATATTTTTCATCCATGTTTTAATTTATATAGCAAGTATACAAATTCGATTGTGTGGCACCTAATTTAACAAAAATAAAAATGCAAATGTTTTGTTGTAAATTACTTTGGATTATAAGGGACTTTTTAAAAGATTTATGAATTAATTTCATACAAACAAACAAACAAACAAACAAACCAGTAATGGTTACAATCATTCATGATGTCTGACAAATACATGAAATGCATTAACTTGACCATCAATGGCATGACATGAATTTTGTTATAAATACTGATACCGAATGACATGAAAAAAATAATATTTGTGGCCATATCACCCAAACCTATTCACACAATTTCTAACCCATGTGCTGTCCACCATTTAACCATATGTTAACACTGACCATGTCCAAGATAATGATACTTTACCTATTTAAATCTTATTTATCATGCCTATTTCGATAACAAATATGATTGCCTTTGCATAAATGAATACATGTAGGTCATGTGGAAGTACTCTGTAACTATGTATATCCAAGACAATATGCCTTTAATTTAGCATTATAAACATGAAATTATTTCCTAGCTGAGTAAAGAGTTGTCAACGCATTTAAGTTTAGATATCAAAAGCATGTTTGTTCGTCTCTTACCTGTTACGGGCGGCTGGATCACCACTGCTAGAGTACTGGTTGATCTTGCTGACAAGCTGAAGTTTGCTCAGTCAGCATTGTGGGACGCCAAGACTAGCACAGCCAGTATAAGACAGAAAAAGCTGGAGAAAACGAGGGACGTATGACTGACTGCAAGACAAACCTTTTGTCTGAGAAGATACCACGTGTTATAAGAAATGCATCTGAACACGGTCTATAATAAGAATAAACACCGTTATTGAAGTGACAACGCAATACTGCGAAAGGGGTCACAACAGCTGTCTGTCCGGATGATGTTATGTAATGCTGTTCACTTTCACAGTAACGTTCCTGATTTCCGCTACGTCAAAAGCCAACGCACTAGCGTTAAACACAACAACACGCTTCTTTAATCAAAACATTATTTCGGCTAAGTTTGAAAGTAGAAAATTAACAATAAGTGAAATACTAAATAATACCTCACAATTGAACAAATACGACAATGTTTATTGAATGGTATGTAAATGAGCCTACTAGATGTTCAATCCAGTTTCGGCGACCTGAAACCGGTTTCAGGGATGCGCTGGTGAGCTCAAGTCTTCCCGCACCTCCTCTACAGCAGCTAACAGCCCAACCGACGTATTGATGACACGTATAACCGAATGGTTAAATTATACAGCACATATGTTTGATAAGAGTTGGCCTTTCTATCTGCCATAACTTCAACAGCCAACCACGACAACAAAGCTGGGGCCGCAGTCCCCCAATCTCTCGCGATACTTTGATTTGTTATTATCATCATCATCATCACCACAGCAACTACTGCAGTACTTCAACTTGCCGCGCGAGGCAGTAAAACACCTCAAATAAATACACAGCAGCCATCAGAATCAGAAAGATTTTTGCAAAGTATGTTTACATACACATTGCATAACTAACGACTCGGTGATTATTTCATAGCTAATTATCTTAGCTATGCAAGTTAATTAACCCAAAAATTAGTTATTATTTAATCACCTTCATAGTAGCAAACGTATGTAGGCTACTGTTTTTTTTTTTCGGTATTAACGTTACATGACTTCTTCTTTAATACATCCCTTCCACAGTAAGTTATAATAAGCCAATAAAGAGAACTGCAAGTCATCAATGCTGTCAACCAGGTGATTAAGATTTATTCCACCTATGCCATGAATACAGTTCTCATTTCATCGACATTATTGCATTTCTACAATCTTTCTGGTAGGCTATTGTAATATTATATGCATGCATTGTAATGTTCCTGCTGTTTTCTATTATTTTCTTTCCTCTTTTTTCCCCTTTTCTTTCATCCCTTTGCTTTTAGGGAATTAGAAGATTGTTACTGTATGGGCATACACACACCACCACCACCACCAAAATTCAGTAATGGCACCAAACTAACAAAATGCGTGTGATTCTTCAGTGATTAGTAAGAAGCTTTTGTTTCCATCGGCTCCCTCTGGAAATGTAGGGCCTCATGTACTTATATAAGGACCCCCAAGGAACCACATGAAGCCACAAGTAAGTAGTCCCCCCTGCCAGGGGTGTGGTGGGGGGTGCAGGGGACCCTATAGCGCCTTACAGGAGGGTGTTGTGTTGTGTTGGTGTTTGGTGGGGGGTGTGGCACAGGGGTTAACATAAGAAAACACCCCACCAAATCCCAGCACGCATACAAAATAGCAAGAACATACATTTCGTAAAATTAAGCATACCATAGTAAAACAGTTTAGTAATTACAAAGCTCATTAAAAACTCCAAATATATTTAATTGTGTAATAAACCAACACAACTTATATGGTATGATCCTTGTGTTGTTGCCTTACCTCTTATCTGAGTGAGCTTCACAGTATATATACGGGATTTTTCAGCTCCTTTACACTATGGTGTTCCTCAGGGTACTCTTCTATGACCATTGCTGTTCCCTCTTTATATGCTCACTCTGTGCTACATTATTCAGAAATGTAATATCTCATATCTCCTAATATCCATTGCTAAGCTGATGATACCCAATTGTATTTACCTATTAACTTAAACTGTTATATTGGAGTGCTTTGAGGAAATTAAAAGCTGGATGGCTAGTAACTTTTCGCAGCCTAAAAAAATCCAAAATCGAAATGCTGATCCTAGGCTCTCCTAGCTCTGCCTCATCTAGGCTAATGCCCAGTCCCATGTAAAAAAGACATCCTAATAGACCTTATTCACAGCACCATCTTTGATGGCTTTGAGGGAGGTGAGATATACACACATATTTTCAGTGGGTTGTACTATTATTTAATGTGTTTCTGGATTGTTCTTCTTCCAAGAAAATGGAACATTAGTTGTGGAAAATTAAATGTGATCTAGCAGCTTATACAGCAGATGCCAACATGATAAGTCTATCCCTCACACAGCCTCCTTTTCATGGCGCTGCTCTGAATAAGGTCTATTATTTTAATAAGCAAATCAGTGTAGTGCTTAGGGGAGCTTTTTTCCATCTTAGGGCTATCACTGTCTTATCCAGGAACGACTTGGAAATAGTGATTCACTCTGTCATGTATGATGTGTACTTTTTGTATTGTAATAATGGAGTGAATACTGTAAGGTGCTGTTTATTACTGCACATCAAGGCTTGACTACTGCAACACACTTTTTGTCGGTCTACCACAACTGTTTGTTTTACAATATTACACAATCTAAAAAAAACGTAACTTTTTTACACTCATATTTTGAGTCTGTAAAGAAGCACCGACGCTAAAGTTTTCTCTGTTTCCTAATCATTTCATTTCACTTCAATTAGCACATTGTTTCTGCCTTAACTTAATGCATTGTTTAACAATGAAACTGAATGAAAATTAATTGAAATGTACACACAGTCACCTCTGATAACAGATCACTCTAAATTGTAATTTACACGCATGCATTTTCTGTAAAGCTGCTTTGAAAAGATATGTATTGTGAATGCTATACAAATAAATGTGAATTTAATTAAATATAGGCTATTGGGGTGCTGGATATGCCTCGCGCTCAGCACGCATAAAGCTTGCCGCAAAGCACTGGCAAAAGAAAAAATGTTTCGGGAAAAAATACTCAAGGAGATATTTTAATTGTTTCAAGTGTTTACTGAGAGTGTTGGTTGCAAAGATAAGTATGGCGATGCTGACTCGTCATTCCAGCAGTAGTGAACGCGCGCACACTATATGGATTACATACGGTAATCAAACTATTTATTTCTAATTGTTTCGTTTAAAAGTAGACTTATTTTGACCATCTATAGGCCTATTTGTCATGTCTGTGAGGCAAGTATCCGCTGAGTTTCGGTTCATTTGTGATGTGCTCCAGTTCTTGCAGTTGAAGACGGATAAACTTTCTACTCTCGCTGTTAAAGGGGGGTGAAATGCTGTTTCATGCATAGTGAGTTTTTTACACTGTTAAAGAGTTGTATTCCCATGCTAAACATGGAGAAAGTTTCAAAAATGAAGTTGTAAGTTTGATGTAGTAATTCTGTTCCAAAAATACTCCTTCCGGTTTGTCACAAGTTTCAGAAAGTTTTTTCGAATACGGAACTGTGTGACGTCAGAATGGCCGGAATTTCCTTATACGGGTCTTAAGAGCACTTCTCCCGGAAGGGCACGCGCAGCTGTAGCCTAGTGCGTGCGAGAGTACGCCTATGCCCGTCAGAGCGCTGTGCTCGGCTGCGCTGCAATAAAAAAAAAGGGCACCAAAAAAGTGTGTTTTTGGTTGCCAGGGCAAGACAACACTGCACAAATTTCCAAAGAACCCAGCGTTAAGGGACCTGTGGATGGATTTTGTTTTTCCAGAGCAGCAACGGAGTTGTGCAAGTGTTCTTGTTTGTTCCCTTCATTTCGACGGTAATAGTTTTATAAACAAGTCCCAGTTCGACGCCGGATTTGCAGATCGCCTAATACTTAAAGATGGAGCAGTCCCAACAATAAAGGTTCACGGTCGTGCGTTGGAACCGCAGGCGGTGAGTAAAACTGCTTCAAATGTCTGTGTGTTGTTAACTATCGGCGTGTAACGTTAAGCACAGCAAGTAAACAACATGATCACGTACAGTTAATGTATCTATGGAGCATGCGATGTATGGTGTGTGGTGTGTGTGTGTGTGTGTGTGTGTGTGTGTGTGTGTGTGTGTGTGTGTGTGTGTGTGTGTGTGTGTGTGTGTGTGTTTAAATACATTTGTTTAGCTGGCCACTGTAGGTGTCAGTTTGTTTATTGTAAAACTAAATCATGTCCTCATAAACCACGAGTCTGTCTGTTTACAACACACGCAAAAGCTTCGCGCGCTCCCGCCCACACGGCATGCCTCCACCCGCTCGGTTTTTTTCCGGAAAGACTCGGTAATGCCTATCTTTCTTTTATACATATAATAAAACTAAAGACCTTTTGGAGATATGAAGGATGCAATACTACTCTATAGGTACTCAAGATTAACATGAGATTGAGTGAAACTGAGTGTTTCACCCCCCCTTTAAGTCCCTTATCAGATTTATTGTGTTGCCGGTCTTGGCATCAATTGTCATCAAATGTCGAAAATATTGCATCGCGTGCTTCTGGCATCGAGTCTGGTACATAGGTAGGTACACTTTTGATATTTTCCACGTATTTTCTATCTGGACGGTTGGGACGCTTTTTCTGCCGCGTAAACTAGTGTTTTTTCCGCCACAGCCAATCATGCTGCATGCTTATTGTTTCACTAACGTTGACGAGATTAACCCCTTAGGTATCGAAATTTGGTACCGAAAAACAAGACAATATTTCGATACTCGGTAGTATCGATGCAATTCGGTCGGTACCTAAAAAGTACCGAACTCGATACCCAGCCCTAGTTTTAAATCACTTTTCAAAATGCACTATTATTCTTGAATTTTATCATTGATTGAAATTGTGTGGATGTGTTGGTTTAGTTGTTTGGTTTATTGAATCTGTGCAGCTGTAATGAATTCCTGAATTCTGGTTTGTTTTGTCACGTGTAAGCGTGCCTGTGTTCCTTGTATTGGTTCTGCTCGTGTTCTAATTCTGTTTCCTGAGTTTCTATTTGTTTTTTGGCCGTTTTTAGATTGTTTGAGCTGGCTGATAGTTTGTCAGCTCAGCCCTGGTTTCAACCTTATTGCTCCACCCAGACCCTCCAAGCTCGTCACTCCACCTTGGCCTGTTGACTAGTCAGCTCTAACTTGGCTCAGTCGTCACTCTGCCGTCACCATGGACTGGCGGGCCACCGTCTATGACTCGTCTCTCCACCCCTTTGGCTCCTCCTTCCCTCCGACTCCACCTCAGTCTTCGGGCACACCAGCTACTCCTCCGTTTTCTGGCAGTTCTGGCTTGTTTTGTCATGCGTTATCTTGCCTGTGTTAATTTTGTATTGGTTTTGCTCGTGTCCCCTGCCCGCACTGCCCACACTGCCCAGTCCTTCAGCCCTCTCTTCACTGCCCCACATAAGCCCTTCGTCTCCACCTACGCTCCCTGTTCAGTACATTATGGATCTGCCTTGGGCTGATAGTTTGCCAGCCTTGGTCAGTCATCTCTCTGCCATCACCATGGACTTATGGCCTTTGTCTGTGACTTGTCTCTCCACCGTTTTGGCTTTGCCTTCCCTTCGTCACCACCTCAGTCCTCCAGCAACCTGCCTTTGCCTCAGCTGCTCGTCTCAGTGTCTCCGCCTTGGTCTTCAGAGCCTTCTGTAGTCGTCAGCTCCGTCTCAGTCAGTCGTCTTTCTCCTTGGTTTTGCCTGCCAAGTCTCCATAATGGCTCTTTCCTCACCCAACCCTGTGTCCTGCTCGGCCTTCTGAGGGTTCTGTCCACCTTTGTCTCCGCCCTCCTCCTAGAGGTCCTATCTAGTCTGCTTAGTGTCTTCTGCCTAAGCCCTCTCCCACCCTCGGTGGAAATATAAGGGATTCCTGAGTTCTGGTTTGTTTTGCCATCTTACCTGTATTTGTTTATATGGGTTTTCTTTGATTTGATCATCATGTGCACCTGTTGTTCATTTCATTGATTAGTTTGCCTGGCTATTTAAGACCTGCTCTTTCGTTCACTGTCTGTTCTCATCTGATTTACCAGTTGTGCTGTTCCAGTTGAGACTAATCTAAGTATCTTGAGTGTTTTGTTTGGAGTTACTGGTTTATAAAATAAAAACTGCTGCATTTACATCTGTTTTATTATTGTAACCAAAGCTGACAGCAGCACTTTAAATTTGCTTTAAATAATAAATGTATTTGTGGCGAGCAGGACGAGGCCGAGGGCCGTGAGAGATACGAGACTGGTGCATCGTGTAGGTGTCGCTTATTAGCAATCACGCCTTCTCTCACGGCAGATATTGACTTGGGAATATATGGGGGGAAGCACAGGCGAAGCACTGCTACTTGGGCGCAGATGTATCACGCAAGTTAGGTAGCTGTGACACATGTGCGGGCACGCTCATCTTGATCTGGCAGTACCTTGTCCCACTCGCCACAGCACAGACACTCTATTTCAGTTGGCATTAGGTTGGCATATTCCCCCACACTCACACCACCAGTTTGTGTTGGCTCTCATCCTCAGGCTGTTGAGTGATCGCAACCTCCTCCTCTTGTCGTTCTATTTCCAAAGCACACAGCTTCTGAAAACTCTGGTTCGTAGAGGTATGGTTCTGGATCTTGACTGTCTGCGAAGAAAACCCTCTTCGTCTCTCACAAATTCCACCATGTTCATCGCCATACACTATGTATACTGTAGGAAAAATAGGCAGCTAATTTTCACGCCGGTATGTTGACGGAAGTTGGGGGATTTCAGGTGTTGCGTGATATCTCTGCGCCCAAGTAGCAGTGCTTCGCCTGTGCTTCTTCACAATATAGTCCCAAGTCAGTATCTGCCAAGGAAATCGCCTAGTCTTAATCTGCAATGCTATTTGTACTCGTTGTGAATACGCAGGCCTCAAGAAGTAATTCTTATTATTTTTTAATCACTTTTACTCACGACATGCTATCCAGCAACAAAGGATTCCATTCATTATGTTAAGCTAAGCTAGTGGCGGCGCTGCCAGACTAAAACAATGCATGCACTGAGACAAAAATGTGTTTGCCCATGTATCTAAATGTTGGGGAGAAGGTGAATAACCCCTTTTTCAAAAAACGGTGGTGTGTTCCTTTAAACACAATAGTAATGTTTAGTCACATTATGGTATCGCTGTTTGGTTGCTAAGCCATAATGCTCATTAGCTTTTCTGTTGATCAATAAAAATGAATAAAATGTATTGATATAATAAGTCATCAGGTTTTGTCAGATCAATATTATAACTAATGGAATAGACTACTAATTGCCTCAGAAGACTCACTGACTAACTTTTTAATCTAGTTGATTGAACAGAACCACCCCCCCCCCCCCCCACCACCACCACCACCACCACCACACACGCAAAATCCATACATAAAACACAGACATTTTATTAATTTTAAAAAAGTGGGAAAAAAGTACAAGGTTGCTGAAAATGTACAACATATTTTCTTTTCTCATATAGTGTAATATACAGTCTCTCAAATCATTACATACATAATAATAATTCAAAGAAATCTATTGTGCATGAATATAAAATAATTTACAAATTCACATGCGACCGTACTAATTAATCTTTTAACAGTAAGACAATTTCAAAATACTGAAACACCAAATCAATGCAGAGAAAACCAGATTTTCTGGGTGTGTACAAACAGTCTTAACAGTGCAGTTCTACATTGGCCTTTTACCATACATGTGAATATCAAAATTATGTAGGTCAGATTTTACATTTTATTTTCTGTTGTTGAAAAAAGGTGATTCCTAACCAGGACATTTAATCATTTATCCTCTTACCAGATTACTCAGTTCACTCTACAGCTGTCACACAATGTTCCATTTTTAAACTGCAAAACAAGGGCCTGAAAACAAACATAATGGCTGTTTTCAACATGATCTCATGTCATTTGTCCTTTGATGTCAGAAGATGGAATTATCATAGCTTGTTGTGTAAATACACCAATATATTAAAGTGGAGGGTTTGAGATATAGAAATAAGAGTTGGACATGATTATCATAGAGACAGGCGCAATAATCTTCCCAAAAATCTTGGAAATGCCATCAAATGTTCAATAATATTTCAAGGAAGCCTGGCATATTCATTCTGCATCATAGTAGCTGCCTAATATGCGAATTTGCTAAAACCTGGGTGTTCAAAAAAGTGAGATTCTTTTCTGTAAATATTATGCATTTCTGTACCACTACATTGTGTTGCGTATATTAGAACTGCAATTGCAATTGTATATTAAACCTGCAAATATTTCACTAAACAATGTTAAAGGCATCCAAAAATCAATGCGTTTATTGGTTACGACTGGACATTACTGGGCTGACTCAGTCTTGTCATTGACATTCATGGTAACTCTACACTATGGTGTGGTATCGACATGGCACCATCTATAGGGTTACGGTTTTAAAAATACACCAAAAATGTATATGCATATAAACCTGAAGTGCAAAGTCATAATTCCAAAATAATCCATGTTACTCTACGTGATGTTTAGCCTCACCGGAAAGAGATTTTAGCAAAAGCAGATTACTTCTCTGCGATGGCGGGCAGCATGCAAGCTCGAATGCGGGCTTCCTTCCACGCGCTGCGGCATTCTGCGATCCAGTGGGACACTATGGTCTGTTTGTCCATGCAGCGACTGCTCTTTCCCCTCCAGCCAGCAGGGGGTCGTCGAGCTTGTTGGGAATGCCGCTGCGCGCAGCCAGGCCCCCGTCGTCCAGCTTCTTCCTGCTGAGAGGTGACCGCTGCAGGACCGTCACTGCAGTGACTGTCTCAGCCAGGCAAATCTCTGGGCAGCTGCTCTTGCGCGGGGCGTCCGCTGGCGAGGAACAGCACGGGTAGGTGTCGCTGCGTGGCCGACGCGGAGGAATGCTCCCCCTTCTGGTGGGGAGTGCTGTCGCACCTCTGTGGCTGTAGAGGTACTCCAGCGGATCTGCAGGGCTGGGGACGTCCTCTCTGCATCCGTTGTCGTCCTCTGGGGCGGCTTGGGCCTGCAGTGGTTCTGATGGAGCAGATCTGATGGTCTCTTTCTCTTTATGAACTTGTTCAACTGTCTGGTCGTTGCTCGTGGAGGTGTGGGGCAGTGGAGACTGCAGATGTTGGCGCAGGCGTTGCAGTCGTAGGCAGGGCTTTGGGGAATCCAAAGGGCCGATGGAGAGGATGTCACAGTCGGGCTCATGCAGAGGGAAGGTAGGCCGGGCCAGATGGCAGATGGAGAGGAAGTAGTCCTGTGTGGTGGTGTGCTGGCTATTGGTCTGGTTCAGGTCCTGTACTAGCTCCTCATAGCCCTCCCTGATGGTGGGGAGGCCCCGTTTAGCCAGTAATCTGGACCTGGGACGCATGACTGTAAAAGTGGAAATAGTGCTTCATTAAATAGATATGTACATAGGGGAAAAAATTGGTAACATTAGTTTAGGGTCCAATTCTCCCTAACTAGTAGATTATTAGCATGCTTAGGATATTAGCTGTTTATTAGTACTTATACAGCACATATTAATGCCCTATTCTGCACAACCAGATTCTACATCCTTAATATTTCCCAATACCCAAACTTAACAACTACCTACTAACTATC
Source organism: Chrosomus eos (assembly GCA_036326025.1). Lineage (NCBI taxonomy): Eukaryota > Metazoa > Chordata > Actinopteri > Cypriniformes > Leuciscidae > Chrosomus > Chrosomus eos. The sequence goes on from CM070834.1 coordinate 23,879,192, forward strand.
AATAAGCAGTTATTAGGAGTTTACTGAGGCAAAAGTCATAGTTGGACCCTAATCTAAAGTGTGACCGAAAATAGTATATCATGATAACACTTTACAATATCCCATTTGATAACATGCTTTCCCTAACATTAACATTGCTACAGTATTTATTAATACTTTCTAATAAAAATCCAACTGTTTTAGCTCAGGTCCATTAAATAATATCAGATAAATGTTAAAATTAACAAACTAAGATTACTAAATGTTTTTGTAATTTTGTTATTGTTAGTTCATGTTAACCAATGTAGTTAACTAATATTAACTACTCATTGTAAAGTGTTACAGATTACTTTAATATGAGATATTAAAGTAATCGTTGTTTCGACATAAGATTGTTTCGACATAAGCATTGAGATTAAATAGAGAGCAAATGGAGACTTCGCACGTGAAGGTGTGGTCAAATTTGTGGGCAAAAACAGTCTTTCGTCAATAGTGCAGTGATGTATGATGCACAGTTCACACAGAAGTCAAACCAAGCAGCTTTCTGTTGGTCAGCGTGACAAATCTGTATGACAAGCTTGAACCTATTGCAAAATCTGCTCTCAGATCACACTGATTCCTATTGAAATGACTATTTTGTCTGTGAAATTCACTAAACAATATATGTGACCTAAATCCCTTGGTTAAAAACATTAAGGTTTGTTACATGACGTATTATTCTTCTCTCAAATCAGCTGTGGAGGCAGCACAGGGTGGCAATGTTCGACACGGAGCGCTGCCCCCACACATCATGCCATTCCTCATCTCAAAATGCTCCAGCAAAATCACAAAATAAACTGCAACCAAATACACCACCGTTACTGATATACATCTGCTGACAAACAGAAATGAGACGGAAATGTTTATAAAAATATATTCAAAAATATTTTTTATAAGTATTATATACTTTTATAAACAAAATTATTATTAAAAAATAGAATTCACTATAAACCCATTTGTATATGATATGCTCAAGACAGGAATCACTTGCAATATTCCTAGTCAAATTCAAATGATCTGGTCTATATCCACATTATTAGTATCCTCTTAATATTTCTGTCTCCCTCAAGGCGTTTTAGACAATTTGAGAAAGTCGATTCAAGAGAATTCCTGATCTAGGAAAGAAAAATCTTTGAATAATACAACTTTCTTTTGGAAACCATACCAACATGTATTAGCAATTTGCATATCGTTTGGTTTAAAATAAGGTTCCTTTTGTAAACGTTAGTTAAGACATTAACTAATAATAAGCAATACATGCAGTATTTATTAATCTTTTTTAATGTTAGTTTAGTTTTAATAAAACATTCTTACAAATATCAAATTCACCAGCATACACACATACTCTCAATCACAGACCTTAATGCATCTCTTATTGGCTTTGACCCACATTATTTCTGTATTCATAATTAATAACAGCATAATTTCAGAATTTGTTATTACCTGCTCAATCCTTCTTAATGATGCTCTGTACAGTAAATGCCAGAAATCAATGTATATAATGGGAAGGATTGGTTACAGGAATATGTGCAAGCCCAGTCTCCATGACAACGCCTCTTCCCATCACATCCCAGGCTGTTCTCAGATTTCACAGCAATCGGAGAGCACATACATAGACACACAGACACACACACACACACACACACACACACACACACACACCACACACACACACCACACACACACACACACACACACCACACACACACACACACACACACACACACTGAAGCAGCTCCTACACCACCCCCTGCCGCCCCATGCCCAAATCATCTGAACACTAGATGTTTATTGTGGTGGACCAATGTAAACAACCCAGCACCAATTCCCACCCATCCCTATTTTCAAATAATTTCAGTTGCCTAAACATGCTTGGATTTTCCCAGGTCTCAAATGCTCCTACAACAATCAAAAAAGAACTGCAACATATTTCAAGATCAAAGCAAATCTTTCTTACACATCCCATTACGACGGACATCTGGCGTGGGTCGCTGTTTCTGACAACAATATACGAAATTTAAACTATCTCTGGCCCTAATCCTAAAACAAATTTGAAATTGTCAGATTGTGTTATATGTGAAAACCTGACATATTATGTAACCATACCCTTCCCTGGTTTGTATTAAGGCCAGTGGTGCGAGTTGCGTCCCACCTGAGATGGGTCTCTCCGGCTGCCTGGTTTTGCTGTGGATCTCTTATTCTTCCTCCACTCCTCTCGTTTCGTCTCCTCTTCCCTGCCTTAGCTCAGAGCCTCCAACTGCTGCTACACACAAAAATAATGATTTTCTCCCGTCTCTCCCTCCCTCTTTCTCTCTTGCCTGTTTGCTTGCTCGCCCTCTCCCGTGCGCCTCACTCTCTCTCCACCCTTGGTCAGTGCTAAAAATAGCACCTTCGTTCCCGTCCCTGTGGCTGCGAAGAATCATTTGCAAAACGGATTTTACCGGTGTGGTGGGGAGAAAGAAACAGGAGAGGGGAAGAAGTTTGTATGACAGTATGGAAAATTAGTCTGAGAGAGAAAAAAAAAAGAACCTCCTAAATCATACCCCTAATAAAAAGATTGTGATTAACACATTGATTAAAAGAAACCTAAAATTAAAAAGGGACATGATGCATATCAGTATTAAAAATACACTAATATTTCTTTTGGAGACTTAGTTGGTCACACTGTACATTATGAACCTTATGAACTAACATTAAATACAAGAGTATGGATTCACTGTAACTACATGTTGTTCTGGAAAATTCCCACATTTATATTTACAGGTTTAGGAGCACTGCAGGCAGGCACAGAACTAGCTAGCAAACCTAGGTCTAAACCTAACCCTAACCCTAACCTAACCCTAATCCTAACCCTACCCGCCTCCCGGGCGAGATGCCCCAAAATTTATGAATCTCGTCCACAAAGTGCTTCTGACACTCGCTTGTCACTCGGAAGAAGAGAGCAAGTTTGTCGCGTTTGTCATATAGTTCTTTATTCTCGTTGTTGTCTCTTGATAAAGACACCAACAAGACCAGCAGCTCTTCATCTGGCCTTGCATCTTCCTCGTCTTATTTCTTCCCGGCAGAGTGTAGTAAACGCTGACTGTATATCTTCTTCGCCATTACGTATGTGTGCTCGGCAAGACCGTTTTGTGTTTGAGCGCCCCCAAGTTGTGTTTTACTGTAACTTCATAAGCTCCAGACACGTGAGCAAAAGCGCCAATCTATTGGTTGGATAGTTGGATAGTTTTTGACGCGGCGCGTCAAACCAAAAAAACGAACCCGAGGCGTTTTTAAAAAAATGATGCTTTTACGTGTGGCGTTTTACGCGTCGGTGTGCACACTCAAATTGGCGCCTATTGTTTAGTCACTAGGCGTTAAACGTTGGCAAATATAGCACGCGAAATTCGTCCCGGTGTGAACAGGCCTTTACAGTATCAATCAAAATAACATAACAATGTTTGTTTCTTAGTGGAAAAAAACATCCACGTTAGGTAGGGCTGATCAATGGTGTTAATGATTGGTTAATTAATTTGAATATCCCCAACTGAGCAAGCCAAAGGCAACAGTGGCAAGGAACCGAAAAACTCCATCAGGTGACCTAATGGAGAAAAAAAAACTTTGGGAGAACCCAGGCTCAGTCGGGGGCCAGTTCTCCTCTGGCGTAACAGTGTAACTACAAATGTTAATTAAATGCAAGTAGTTTAAATGTAATTAATGCACTAATGGTAGTTCTGTCATGACAACTCTCTGAGAGATTGTAATGGTAATGGATATGGCAATGTTTACGTATTTGGTCTTGGCGGAATAGATCTGCTACGCTGCTGCTGCTGCACATATAACATACATGAAATAACCCCCTGTAGCAGATCTATATAGGTGGAGCTGGGGAAGGAGGAGGGTTTCTGGAAGCGCTTTATGCTTAGGTTGAGCCGCAGCTCATTGGCTGCTGATACCACCACAACCAATCAGCTGTGCTATGTAGATAATGATGCGATCATTAACAAACTGAGTTAAGGACCCATCAGCCTGCGGCATCTAGTGTTTCATGACAGAACTTTTTATTTAAAGCCACCTAATATAAAGTGTGACCACACTGGTCCATTCCTGATACCAAGTCAACAGTCATAATTTAATTTTCCAATATCATGCATTGCTCTCTCATGGTTGCTTTTTTACAACGAGGAAATAAGCATGTCAATTGTAAGTAATTTTAGAGATATGCCTCTATTTTTTGACCTTGGTTTGCTGAGTGGTGCTCTTATCTTGAGTGAAGAGAGTGTTTATACAGCTATAAATAGCTCCGTCTGCAGGTATATTGAGCCCTCAATGACCTTTTATCATGTTCACGTTGCTGTCAAACATTGGATGGGCAGTAAACTTGTGAGCATAACAAACAGCACGACTGTATAGGTGTCGATTCCCCACACTTGTATGGAAAACTCAAGCAAAATACACAGAGTAATCTTTTGTATACTAGTCCTTCTCAAGCCAAACGGACATACACTCTCAGAAGAAAAAGGTATTAGCTATCACTGGGACAGCACCCTATAAAAGGTTCTATGTACCATTTAGGTATTTGGTACTAATATGTACCTTTGATACTAATATGCACTCTTTAAGTACAAAGGTGTACCTTTTGAAAGGGTACCGCCCCAGTGACAGCTTTTGTAAATAAACATGTTTTTGTCGTGCAAAGTCCGTTACCTGTGATGGTAGATAGCTGTCCCGTATATTCCACGTTTGTTGGATGAACTGTTATCAGATGATATCGTCAACATAAGCTTTATAAAAGGTAGACTGCCCTGTTTAAGCCACAAACATCATGTTCAGTCTTAAAAGTGTTTGTCTGACAAGGAAGGGTGTGAGAAAAAGAGAGAGGGAGTGGAAGGGAGGGACATGTTGAGAGGGAGGTGGTTGTTTTGAAGGTGGAGCAGTTTGGAAATAAGCACGTTTACAGACCAGCCCTGTTAAGTTCAATATAATCCCATTCCATTTATCTCACTTCTGGTCAGAGGTCAAATGAGAAGATTTTCAGTCTGCTCTGATTGAGTTCACTCCACATAAAGCAGTGTTATTTTAGTATCAAGCGTGTAGTATAACACGCACGACTCAGAATGACTGCAGAAAGGGCAACTACACTTTAACATAAACAATACCAGACAAGGAACAGAAAGAAACATTTTAGCTTTAGTAAATTTGTTGTGCTGACTATCTGTCTATAGTTTTTATATATTTTATTTCACTTTTAGTTTTAGTTATTTTAGTAAATCAAGTTAATAACTAAATAAATAAATAATGCCTTGGCAACTAGCTGAAATAAAGTAAGTTTAAGTTTTTTTAAAACTTAAAATATTTTAATTTCGTAACCCTGCCTCAGGGATGGACTGGCCAAAGGAAGCACTGGGACAGGTGGACCTTTACGTAATTTATTGAAAATGTCCTTTTAATTTTATTTAATCTTTTAATTATTTATCAAAGACTTGAACATAAATCTCTAAGAACACCTGCAATGTCCTCCTAAATACTCAACCCAAAAAAATGTAAGATTCTCTCAGAATTTACTCACCCTTATGCTGTCCCAGATGTACCTTTCTTCAGATAAAATAATGGTAATAATAGTCTATAATGGAAGTGTTACGGCGTCCAGTCTCCCTGAGTCTACCATCTCTCAACCACGAGCGCCCTCTCCTGAGTTCCAGTGTGTTGCATACTCTCTTATTAGTATGGATCATTTGCGCTGTGACTATCATCACCTGTTCTGTATTAATCATTGCTCAGCCTTTATCTGCCTCATTAACTCAGTGTTCTGTGCGAAGTATTGCCTCTCTACGTGTGCATGTCCGAGCCGTTTCTGTGTATCAAGATTTCCTGTATCTCTGATCCTCGCTATACTAACCCTCTCTGATTGCCTGCAGCCTGCCTCTCGACCCACAGCCTGACCTGGATACTGATTCAAGCCGCCTGCCCAGACCTTTACGCCTGTCCCTGGTTACCGCACTGTCTTCGTCCACCTACTTAAAGCCTGGTTTCTATCCGCAGTCACCACATCCTTATTCAAGAATTCCTGTGTTTCTCTTTGACTGTCTTTGAGTTAATAAAGTTGTTGCATATGGATCTGCCTCAGCCTTCTGGTTCGTTACAGAATACTTCGCCGCACGAGGATCCAGCAACTATGACAGCATTATCTGCAGCGTTTAACTCACAAGCCTCGCAACTGGCTTCGCATCATCATCAGCTCTCACGTCTAACAGCTGTGACGGAGGAACTGGTAAAGGCTGTGCAAGCTCTTCGAACCCCTTCCTCGGACGCCTCGTCTGATGCTGTCTCTCCGTCTCCGGCGCCGGCGTCACCACTACAGATCACCGCGAGCCCGCGGGGTAATCCAGTTAAATGCAAGGGATTCATCCTTCAATGTTCTCTGTTTCTGAGCCAACAGCCTTCACAGCATCCTTCGGACGCCAGCAAGATCTCCTTCGTCTCCTCCCTGCTGACCGGCCACGCACTGGATTGGATTACGGCCATATGGAGAACGGATGGCTCTGCATTCCGCTCGTACGACGAGTTTCTTCAGGAATTCCGGGCCGTATTCGAACATTCCAAAGAGGGGAAGGGAGCGGAGGATTTGCTACTGGAACTTGCGCAAGTACGTAATACAGCAGCTGAGTATGCACTAGAATTTCGTACTCTTGCCGCGCAAACTAACTGGGCTGATAATTCCCTTAAAGTGATCTTCCGGCGTGGTCTGAGTCACGCGTTACAGGCGGAGCTTGCGTGCCGCGATGAAGGAAGGGATTTCAACCAGTATGCTCAACTCGCCATTCAGATTGATAACCTGATGCGCTCACGCCCCGCTGGCATTCGCTCCACTACCTCTCGCAGTTTTCCTGTGCCACGATACCACTGTTCCATGCCTACTGATTCAGGTGAACCCATGCAAATTAACTCTTTTCATATTTCAGAAGAGGAAAGAGAACGTCGCAGATCCCAGAGACTATGCTTGTACTGTGGAGGGGCTGGTCACTTTCGTCAAAACTGTCCACATCGGTCTGCCAACAGAGAGAGTACTGCGGTGAGTCTAACCCTTGACTGTTTAAATCCAAAATCATGTATAGTAGTTCCCATTGAATTTACTGTCAATGGTAAATCTGTTTCCACGTCTGCACTGTTGGATTCTGGCGCTGCTGGGAACTTCATGTCACAAGAATTTGCTAAACTTCATAGTATTACTCTAATTCCATGCATTTCTCCCATTTCTGTCGAGGCTGTTGATGGTAGACCGCTGGGCACCGGTCACGTCACTCACCTGTCTCAGGAGTTGCACATGCGCACCAGGCTGCTACACAGCGAATTGATCCAATTCTACATCCTTCAAGCTCCACACACTCCCATGATTTGGGGGTTGCCCTGGCTCCGTAAGCATGACCCACTGCTGCAATGGACTTCCGGTCAGATCATCAGCTGGGGAAAAAGCTGCTTTTCCAACTGCCTGTCCTCGATCCAACCACTTCCTGTGAGGAGCATCCGAGAGACCCCTAGTGACACCGTGTTGAATCGCCTGCCCCCTGTGTACCACGACCTGGCGGAAGCCTTCAGCAAGTCTAAGGCCACTAAACTGCCGCCTCATCGCCTTTATGACTGCGCCATTGACTTCTTGCCTGACGCCACACCACCTAAGGGCCATATCTTCCCTCTGTCCCAGCCCGAGACGGAAGCCATGCAGAAATATATTGAGGAAGAGCTCGCCAAGGGTTTCATTCAACCATCCACTTCTCCTAGCCTCGTGAGACCATCCTGATCTCGCGAGCTTTCAAGGTTTCACTCGCAGATCAGTCTGGATACTTTCCGTTAAAGAAAATTTGGGAGCAGTTCACCAAACGAACGTCCAATCAGCGTTGGCTTTGAGGCGGGTTGAGGTGTGACGCAACGAGAAGCGCGACAGTTCAGTCTTAAGAACATGGCGGCTTCAGCGGATGAAACTAGCATCAGTGTGGCTATCGAGCAAGTTTTATCGGAATTACAGAGTTATTACGGAATTACAGAGCTAACGAGCCTTTACCTGCAGCAGCAAAAGTAGCCTGGCTTGTGGTTGTGTTTTCGTCGTCGCTCTCATATGCTTCGTTGATCTGATTGGTTGATTTGGCCCGTCTATCACCAACATAGGCCAATCAGCTAACCAGTATTTTCGCCCCTTACCAAAACTACTTCAACGGAAGGTTTCCAGATGGATATGCGGAGCAAATCTATCTGGCGGAGTCAGGTTACACTTCTCCCGCCTCAGCCGGATTTTTCTTCGTTCAGAAGAAGGATGGAGGACTCCGACCATGTATTGATTACAGAGCGCTCAATGATCGTACCGTCAAATTTCGCTACCCACTGCCCCTGGTTCCAGCTGCACTGGAGCTGCTCCGCAAAGCAAGATACTATACCAAGCTCGACCTGCGAAGTGCATACAACCTCGTCCGTATCCGCGAAGGGGATGAGTGGAAGACAGCCTTTCCTATGTGTACCGGGCACTATGAATACTTGGTTATGCCGTTTGGGCTTTCCAACAGTCCAGCTGTATTCCAATCCTTCGTTAATGACGTGTTCCGAGACATGCTCCAACGCCACGTCATCGTCTATATTGACGACATTCTGGTTTACTCAGACTCCCTGGAAGCCCATGTCCAACACGTTCGTGCTGTGCTTCAGAGGCTCATCCAGTATCAGCTCTACGCGAAAATTGAGAAGTGTGACTTCCACCAAACCTCTACCTCGTTCTTGGGCTACATCATCAGTCTGGGGGGTGTGGCTATGGAGGATGGCAAGGTAAAGGCAGTGGTGGAGTGGCCCCAGCTCACTACACTGAAGGAGCTGCAGCGCTTCCTAGGGTTCGCAAACTTTTATCGCCGCTTTATCAGGGGGTTCAGCACGGTGGCGGCACCCCTGACCGCACTGGTTTGCAAGGGTACTTCTCGTCTGCCTTGGAGTGAAGAGGCTGCTTGGGCCTTTAACCGTCTCAAACAGGCTTTTACCTCAGCTCCCATCCTGCATCATCCTGATCCAGAGTCACCTTTTGTGGTTGAAGTGGACGCCTCGAGTACCGGCCTGGGTGCAGTGCTGTCTCAGCGTCAAGGATCGCCTCCCAAATTGTACCCCTGCGCCTATTATTCCAGAAAGCTCAGTTCAGCGGAGAGAAATTACGATGTGGGTGATCGTGAGTTGCTGGCCATGAAGGCAGCTTTTGAAGAGTGGAGGCACTGGCTGGAGGGCTCCACATATCCTTTCATCGTTCTTACGGATCACAAGAACTTGGAGTACCTGCGCACGGCTAAACGGCTGAATCCCCGTCAGGCCAGGTGGTCTCTGTTCTTTTCTCGCTTCCAGTTCACAGTCACCTATCGTCCGGGCTCGAAGAACATCAAGGCGGATTCCTTGTCTCGTCAGTTTGATTCAGAGGTAACCATCCAGACTCCAGAAACCATTCTCCATCCTGATTTAATCGTCAATCCCATACGATGGGACATTGAGACCGAACTCGAACTTGCCAACGCTCACCCCGAGACTCCTCCAGAGTGCCCCCCAGGGAAGCTATATGTACCCGAAACTCTCAGAGAAAAGGTGCTTAAGCATGTTCATGCCCTGCCCAGTTCCGGACACCCTGGTATCACCTCCACCATCCATCTTCTTCAGAATCGCTTCTGGTGGTCAACTCTGTCCCAGGATGCCAGTCGATTTGTTCACCAATGCCTAACCTGTAATACCCAAAAAGCTTCCCATCTCATGCCTGCCGGTTTACTTCAACCACTGCCCATACCACAACGACCCTGGTCTCATATTGCTGTCGATTTTATTACGGATCTGCCTCCATCTGATGGACACACCACTATCCTAACTGTAATTGACCGCTTCTCCAAGGCCTGCCGCCTCATACCCCTAAGTAAGCTTCCCTCAGCCCTGCAGACTGCTGAACACCTCTGTAATCTTGTATTCCGGTTTTACGGTCTGCCTGAAGACATCGTCTCGGACAGGGGTCCTCAATTCACCTCCCGAGTCTGGTCTGCCTTCTTCCAAATGCTCCAAGTCAACGTGAGTCTTACCTCTGGCTACCATCCTCAGGCCAATGGTCAGGTCGAACGACTCAACCAGGAGATCTCCCGTTTCCTCCGGTCCTACTGCCAACTCCATCAGAAGGACTGGAGCCGGTATTTGATGTGGGCGGAATACGCACAAAACTCCATTCAGAAACACTCCACGGGCTTGACTCCATTTTAGTGTGTTCTCGGATTTCAACCACCCCTGTTTCCCTGGTCTGGTGAGCCCACTAACGTTCCTGCAGTTAACGACTGGCTAAATCGGAGCGAGGAGACCAGGAACCTGGCTCATACACACCTTCAGCGGGCTGTCAACCGTGGTAAGAGGCAGGCTGATCGACACCGCCGTCCCAACCCAGAGTACAGCCAGGTCAATGGGTATGGTTATCCACGCGTAATCTTCGTCTAAAACTTCCGTGCAAGAAGCTCAGTCCAAGATTCATGGGGCCTTACAAGATCTTGCGTCAGATAACTCCAGTGTCCTTTCGTCTAGCTCTGCCCAGGCATCTGCGAATATCTCCCACTTTCCATGTCTCTCTGCTTAAACCCGCCACACCTCCCTCTGAGGAAAGGGAGGGAAAACCCTCTGAACGATCTTCCCAAGCCATCATTGTGGAGGGTGAGGAAGCCTACATTGTTCATCAGCTACTTGATTCTAGACGTCGGGGGGGGAGTTCTGCAGTATTTGGTTGACTGGGAGGGCTTCAGTCGAGAGGAACAGTCTTGGATCAATTCTGGTGACATTCTGGATCCCTTGCTCACTCAAGAGTTTCACCGTAATCACCTGAAAAGCCTGCACCTCGTGCTCGTGGCAGACCCCGCCGTCGTCAGCATCCTCGCGCCAGGAGTCGCTCGCAGGGGAGGGGCTCTGTTACGGCGTCCAGTCTCCCTGAGTCCACCATCTGTCAACCACGAGCGCCCTCTCCTGAGTTCTAGTGTGTTGCATACTCTCTTATTAGTATTGATCATTTGCGCTGTGACTATCATCACCTGTTCTGTATTAATCATTGCTCAGCCTTTATCTGCCTCATTAACTCAGTGTTCTGTGCGAAGTATTGCCTCTCTACGTGTGCATGTCCGAGCCGTTTCTGTGTATCACGATTTCCTGTATCTCTGATCCTCGCTATACTAACCCTCTCTGATTGCCTGCAGCCTGCCTCTCGACCCACAGCCTGACCTGGATACTGATTCAAGCCGCCTGCCCAGACCTTTACGCCTGTCCCTGGTTACCGCACTGTCTTCTTCCACCTACTTAAAGCCTGGTTTCTATCCGCAGTCACCACATCCTTATTCAAGAATTCCTGTGTTTCTCTTTGACTGTCTTTGCATATGGATCTGCCTCAGCCTTCTGGTTCGTTACAGGAAGTGTGTTTGATCCCTAAAAGTTGAGGCCTAAAAAACAACACAAAGTGTACATCAGGGGTGTTTAATAAGTCAAGTCAAGTCAAATATATTTATATAGCGCTTTTCACAATACAGATTGTATCAAAGCTGCTTCACAGTATCAATCAAAACAACTTAACAATGTTTGTTTATTACTGGAAAAAAGACATCCAAGTTTGGTAGAGCTGATCAATGGTATGATTGGTTAATTAATTTGAATATCCCCAACTGAGCAAGCCAAAGGCAACAGTGGCAAGGAACCGAAAAACTCCATCAAGTCACCTAATGGTGTCCTAAAACTCCACCAGATGACCCAATGGAGAAAAAAAAACCTTGGGAGAACCCAGGCTCAGTCGGGGGCCAGTTCTCCTCTGGCGTTTATGAACTAGAGGCCGAATTTACAGTAACTGTAAGATAAAAAATGTATATGAATGCCTGGCTAAATAGATGCGTCTTTAGTCAAGTTTTATCAGGACGAACAATATCAGGAAGGCTATTCCAGAGCTTCGGAGCTAAATGTGAAAATGCTCTGCCTCCTTTGGTGGATCTGGATATCCTAGGAATGACCAGAAGCCTTGAATTTAGTGATCTTAAAGAGCGCGATGGATTGTAGGGCGATAGAAGATCCGTTAAATAGACTGGAGCTAAACCATTTAGAGCTTTATAAGTCAAAAGAAATACCTTGTAATTAATACGGAACTTTATAGGTAACCAATGAAGTGATGATAAAATCGGTGTTATATGATCATATTTTCTTGATCTAGTAAGAACTCTAGCGGCTGCATTTTGGACTAACTGTAGCTTGTTTATTAAAGATGCAGGACAACCAGCTAATAAAACATTACAGTAATCTAGTCTCGAGGTCATAAATGCATCAGACAGTGATAGCATATTACGTAGCTTAGCAATGTTTCTAAGGTGGAAAAAGGCTGTTTTTGTAACATATGAGATATGCTTTTTAAAAGACAGGTTGCAGTAATATAACACCCAGGTCTTTTACTGTAGCGGATAAGTAACAGGGCATGTTAAAGTCGTGCTGTGAAAGGTTTTGTAGACAGTTTTTAGAACCGATAAGTATTACCTCTGTCTTGTCTGGATTTAATACTGTTCCTGGAGATCTATCTACCTTCACAATTCAGCTGCAACCCTGATCAATTACTACTGAACCAGCTAAATAAGGGCTGTGTCAAAAAACTTAGCTGCTCAGCTGCCTCGCTCCCTTATCAGGCAATGAAGTAGTTGGCAGCATTTAAACACAAAGGTACCTCACAAAACTGAATTCAGACAGACTTCTGAAGCAGAGTAACGTTCTAGACTAATGTGAGCATGCATTTACTCATCTCACTTGCACAAAAACAGATTCGGTATTCATCAAAATGAAGACAAATTGTGAAATGCAAACAAATAGAATATTATGCAAACCTGCAATAATTAAATATAGATACACTTTATGTATTTAATCGACTTTAACTATTGTTTTTGCTGCTGACATTCAATCCAGTTCAACCAAACCAATAAGCAAAAATAACTTTAGATAAACATCACATTTGCTAAAGCAAAATATCACATTACTTTCCATAAAAAGTAAGTAATATAATTAGTTACTTTTTTAGGGAGTAACACAATATTGTAATGCATTACTTTTGAAAGTAACTTTTCGCAACACTGCTTTTATCATTAATATGTTGTGTTCTAACCGGCTGCTTTTGCAATAAAAACGGTGATTAAAAATTTCAGACAAATGCAGTGAAAATCAATGGTTCTGGAAATTTGAGGTAAATCTGGATATTCAGCAAAAATAAAACAAATATTTAGAATTCTAGATGAAAGAGTTTTACAATAATTTTTTTATAATAGTACCTCTGTGCAACAGTGACACCAATGAACAAATGTATGGCAAATGGCAAAATTAAATAAAAACTCAAATGAGTAGAGGCAATGCTTCCACTTCACTGTAATTGGATGATTAATGCAATAATGTTGTCTATCATGTCAGCAACTGCTCACAGCCTAAATTTGTCAAACTGGAGCAAATTGGTGGATTAATTGAAGCTAAAAATTAATTAGAGCTCTTTGAAATAATGGCCTGTGAGGTATTTTTTTTAGGGAGTTCTCAGCTCAATTAAGTAAAACTGTCTTCGTGCCTGTGACCATTTGTCCAAGTGTTCACGATTGAGTACTTCCAAATGCTATTTTGGGGGATGTGGAATGAAAGACAAAAATTATTAAGAAGAAAATGAGAGAATGAGGATTAGGAAAAGATAATAAGTAAGAGTATTATTAAAAAAAGAATAAGATATATATAATAATATTCAGAAAGACAGGGGGACAGAGTCTTCTGTGCTAAGTAGGTCGACCTGAGTTAGATGAAGGAAGAACATAATGAGTGACAAGAGGGAATACAGAAGAACTATGGAGTTTTATAATAAGGACTGTAATAGCACGGGCAGTGAGTCCTGAAAGACAGAAAACCATGGCAACACATGCGGATCATGCTACAAACTGAACTGTGTTGCCCTCAGTGAACTGCAGTCACACCCAGCTGATATATTCTCATACTCATAGCCATCTTGTACTGGCAGCAACTCTCAGCAATGGAGAGATTCACAAGTTCCTTTAATTTCCAGCACAGAACTGAATCATGCATGACTGCTCCAGGAGACCAAGCACATTTAAAGTCACCATGAAATCAAAATGGACAATTCTTTTTTTCTTTCTCTCTCTGGACATTGCTGTCACACTCTGCATCTCAATGTCCATCTATACTATTCATCGTGAACAGTATGTCAGTATGTGAGATTAAAATAAGTGTATCCCAAAGCATAGTATGTTGAAAAGAGTATGCCAGAAGTCCCCGGATGGTCTACTACTTTCGGTCGATTTTCGAAGTGTTGATCTGTGCATGCACACTATAAAGGCTAATATTGCCCACAACCCATTGCGCTTTGGAAGAGGATTCAGTTCAGAACTACAAACACAAGTTAAAAGTGTTCAGAAAACGTCTCAGTTCTGGATGTAACTCTCGTTCCCTGAGTAGGGAATGGAGACGTTACGTCGGATGAAGACGAATGGGGTTTCGCTTAGAAAGCCTATCGACTTCGAGTATACAAAACGAGCCAATGGGGGGAGCCAATACACATATGACCCGAAGGAATGCATATGGAGAACACTGGGGTGTCCAGCCGCAGGTGGACTATTTCAACCCCAGGGGTGGCAAGGTGGCTTGCCAAGGGAAAGACACATGCTCAGAGAGGCTTACAGTGGAAATACACATGTGGGGGTCGCCCAGAGGGGGGACCATGAACACGGAGGCACCTAGCCAACGCGCAGGCAATAGGCACTGGCGTCGACATTAGTAGTGCTGGAGGAATGGCGTGGAGTGGAATGGCGAGCAAGCGAAGACACCTGAGCGGGTCCGGTACTAACTGGTTGAAGCGAGTACATGAGAGGACACTGGCTCCACTCGGAGATTGTTAATTCTGGCGAATGTGTCGGGTGTCGCCCAGCATGCGCTAGAGCCCAAGAGGACGCCACACTCCGGGTGGAGTGGGCAGTCACACCAAGGGGGCACGGTCGACCTTGCTGCTGGTATGCCAAAGCAATGGCGTCCACTATCCAGTGAGACAGCCTTTGCCTGGAGAGAGCCTTTCCTTTCAGCTTCCCACCATAACAGACAAAGAGCTGGTCTGAGGTCCTGAAACACTGCATTCTGTCTACATAGGTGCGGAGAGCACGTACTGGACAGAGCAGTGCCAAGGCTGGGTCTGCCTCCTCCAGGGGCAGCGCTTGCAGGTTCACCACCTGGTCCCGGAAGGGAGTGGTGGGAACCTTGGGCACATATCCAGGCCGGGGTCTCAGGATCATGTGAGAGTAAGCCGGTCCGAATTCCAGGCACGCTTCGTCAACGGAGAATGCGTGCAGGTCCCCTACCCTCTTGATGGAGGCCAGTGCAATCAGCAGAGCTGTCTTCATAGAAGGAAATTAATATCCACTGATTGCAGAGGCTCAAAGGGAGCACTCTGCAGGGCAGTTAGAACCACTGAGAGGTCCCAAGAGGGAACGAGAGGAGGGTGAGGAGGATTCAGTCTCCTCGCTCCTCTTAGGAACATGACGATCAGGTCGTGCTTCCCTACGGATTTACCTTCCACTGTATCATGGTATGCGGCAATAGCGGCAACGTATACTTTGAGGGTGTAGGGAGACAGCCTTCGCTCCAACCCATCTTGAAGGAAGGAAAGCACGACACTGATCGAACATCTCCAGGGGTCTTCTCGGTGAGAAGAGCATGGTTTGACGAAGAGGTTCCACTTCAACGCATAGGCATGTCTCTCTTTATTCGTGGACGATGCTCTAGTGGAAGTGATGGTAGCCACCACCGCTGGTGGTAGGGTACTCAACCTGCCGTCCCGTCCAGGAGCCACACGTGAAGGTTCCAAGATCGGGACGAGGGTGCCATAGGGGTGCCCGTCCCTGAGAAAGGAGGTCCTTCCTCAGAGGAATTGTCCAGGGAGGAGCTGTCGCGAGGAGTACTAGTTCGGAGAACCAGGTCCAGGCGGGCCAGTGCGGTGCGGCCAGAATGACCTGCTCCTCGTCCTCCCTGATCTTGCACAGGTCTGTGCAAAACAGCTCACTGGGGAAAAACGCATACTTGCGGGGCCCCGCGGCCAGCTGTGCGCCAGTGCGTCCATGCCGAGCGTGCCCTCGGACAGGGAGCAAAACAGAGCGCAATGGGTCGAGTCGTGGGAGGCAAACAGATCTATCTGTGCGTCCCTGAACTGGTCCCAAACCAGCTGAACCGACTGGGGATGGAGTCACCATTCTCCAGGGAGGGGCTGAAGCCGTGGGAGCTCATAAGCTGCACAGTTCAGGGCTCCAGGAATAATGGCTCGAAGCGACCTCAGATGCTTCTGACTCCATAAGAGGTGGCGGGCGAGTTGCGACATATGGCGGGAGCGCAGACCACCTTGATGGTAGATGTATGAAAAAACTTTCAGTGGAACCGCACTCTTGCGCTTGATTGTCTGGAAGTTGATTGAGTGGAGAAGGCGACCAAGTCAATACCGAGAAAAGAGATCCTCTGCACGGGGCAAAGTTTACTCTTTTCCCAGTTGACCCGAAGGCCCAGACGAGCTAGGTGCCGGAGCACTGGGTCCCTGTGTTCGCAAACCTGGTCTCGAGAGTGAGCTAGGATAGCTAGCCAAGATAGTTCAGTGTAAGGAACTTAGCTCTAGGAAATATTAATAATCAATAATAACTTGTTATGATTAATTATTAATATTTGGGTCAGTTAATTAGATTAACTTGACATGGCTAAATTAATATTACAATCAATTACTCAGTTCGTCCAACAAACTCTTTTGATTATTAATTTATTCTAAGAAAAGGGTATCTTCCGTGGCCACAGAAGAATAATTATTTCTTAGCATGTACAGCGCTTTGAGCATTTAGCAAGATCAAGATCGTAAAAGAGACTTTGTTTGCAAGCAGTAAATCAGAACCAAATACATAAAGTGCATAAGTTTTATTAACTAAATCATAAACATGAAGAAACTAAACAAACATACATAAATGCATAAATACAGGTGTAGGAAAAAGGAGTGAGAGATGGAATGATGTAACGATGGAGAAGATCCATCTAACTATGAGAAGAACCAACAGCATTTCATTTTCACATTTCATTGAATTGAATACTTGCATTTGTAGTGGGAACAATTCTTGAAGTTGTGGAAAATGGAAGTTGTTGAGGGTTCCGGCAGTGGCAAGTGGAAGTTGTTTGAAAGTTATCTTTCTCCAGGAGCACATGGCTGGTTTGGTCAAGGCCTGGGGCCCTGTTGAGATTGGAGTCGTTGTTGGTTGAAGTTGTTGTTCCAAAACTCCTGAGATTGTCCTTGGTTCTTTGTGAAAGAGTCTTCTCTCTCTTGAATGAACCCATATCTGGTTGGATCAAGGCCTGCTGAGCCCTGGGGCCCCCGTGGAGGGGGTTCCTCAGTATCACCAGAAACAGTGTTGCGGCTGGATGAAAAACTAAGAGAGGGAGGGCTGGTGTGAATGCAATTTATAATCTGAGAAAAGTGTCCCACCTCTCATTGGCTCGATCAATAAGAAGGGTGGAAGTTCCAGGCGGAAATTTGGTTTATTGCTCTTTGTTCTAAGGGTGCTCATTGCATGTGCACCCTGGAGGGGTGGTAGCCGATGAAGAAACTAGGAAATATTCTTGTAATACTAATATGTTGTTGTTATCGACATATCATGTACACAGTCATTTCGATCTTCAAAATACCAAGTTATAGAGACCAAATATGCCACACATATGATTTCGGTTAACCATAGTATGCAAAGTCTGAAACATTAACCCATTAGAGTTTGCAAGAAAACATAGACCAAACAACATAAAGGAAAATCATGAGATGGAACATTAGATACAATTTTAATACATTTATCACATGGTTTTATAGAATATATAGGATTAAAAGGGTTAATTTCTCCTTCTCAGCAAGAATTAAGTGAGAGTCAGCACTCTCTGAACATTCCTTTGGAGGTCGTAAAAGTCTCCTTATCAGTCCTGTAACCTGAGACTCGGTTCTGCCAGGGTGTTCGTTTCATTTGGGATGTTAGTTTTGGACGAGTTTCATAGACCTTTGTATATAATGAATAATTAGTGTGTGTCTGATAGGTCCAGACCCTACATCAGGATGCGAACCCCGTGTTCGCATGGAGGAACAAGGGGTGCCTCGACAACCTTTGTGAAGGCGTGAGGTGACAGGGCTAGCCTGAATGGGAGAACAGCGTACTGATATGCGCGCCTCCTGACAACTCGAAGGAGAACGGAGACATGCAAGTAGGCATCCTTCAGGTCGATCGCTGCAAACCAATCCTGTGGCCGCACACATTCAGAAATGCGTTTGGCCAGGAGCATCTTGAACAGCATCTTGGCAGTCTGGGGACGCCAGTCGGGGATGGCACACACTGTCATCCTGCTCAGAGCGGCCCGGAGACAGAGGGGGACGAGGGGTGCACGGCTCATATTTTCATCTGCAATAACAATGAGGACTTTTATAAAGATCCGTTTGGGGAGGGTTCTCTGCATGAAAGATCCTCGACTGCAGATCAACGTGCTACTACATTTCTCTCTGATATGGTAGGAAATAAAATGAAATCAAATGTGGAGGATTTTAACATTGACAAGATGATTGACAGGTGAGTTTATGGTGATAGAATGCGACAGAGAGCAACCGTTAAAGACGCAATTGTATGACGTGATAGTATGTCCCAAAGCTTGTGTACTCTTTTGCTAACACCTCAAAAGTATCTACTTTTTCTTCACGAAAAAAGAGTACATTCTAGTGGAGTACAAGGGAATGGAAGCTAATACCCCGCCCACCCTCCCACTACTGAGAATGTGTATCATCGTCTTCAGTCCTGCTAACCCCGCCCAGCCTCCTTCTCCCACCACCTCTCCAGATTGCCATTATGAAGGCTTTGATTTTTGTAGGCTTTTGTTCTGTTCTCCATTCTCCTCCTCAGCCACTCCTGCCACCCAGTCATCACTGTCATGGATACACCTCGGGACTGCTGGGAGCCATCTCCTCCTTGGCGTGAGAAGTCTGTGTCTCCACCTCCGGCCTCAGAACATTCCGCTCCACCTCAACTCATTGTTCTAGTGAGCCGGAAGGGCTGATGATTTTGCATAGTTTGTGCTTGCTGTTTAATAATTATTTAAAACTTAGAAAACTGGCAGCTCCAGTAGTAAGATGAAAAGATGTATAACTCTGTTATGGAAACTGTTTAAACCTTACTTATATAATTTAATAATCAATTAAAAAGGAATACCTGTATGATATTACGCTATAGCCACATTGGACCAGCGGTTTGGAGGATGGATGGATGATTCGGCTGTGGACGCCATCTTCTGGTCAGATGCGGGAATTCATTTGGCTTGCGACTCTCATTGTGCATTATGGGTATTGAGCGTACATCAGTTGGACACATTCTTGTGGTGCATTGTGGGATTGAATGAGTGCACTTGATAATGTCCACTATGGTTTTGGACACCACTACAAATGGCTGTCCCTTCAAATAGTGCCCTATAGGTATAGGGGGCAATTTTGGACACAGACCTTGTTTGAGAACAGTCTGTTTTTGTAAATAGTTTTTTTGGTAACACTAGTGGCTCAGAAGCTCTGTTCACTGATGTTTGCTTTTTGAACAAAGGTGCACAAGTTCACATTATCACCAATAAATATTATTTTAGTTTAACAAAACAAATTAAAGGGCACCTATTATGGCATTTAAAATGTTCCTAATGTTGTTCTGGGAGTCCCCAACAACAGTTTTACATCCATGCAATGACAAAAAACACTTTTGTTGTCTTATAATATGCATTTATTTTTACCTGATTTGCTCAGCGATTCCCAAATGATTCGTTTGACGACCCATTTTTCAAACCCCGCCTTTGCGTGACGCTAATCTGTGGTGATTGGTCAGATGACCCAGTCAGTTATTTTTCGCGTTAACCCAAAGCTTAAACATATTGATAAAGCACTGTAGTACTACAATACGCTCTATTCTTTATGACAACTCCAATAACAATGACAAACATTTTACATATTTCAAAAAACACACACACTCAGCTTGGAGACCTAAGCACTGAGCGTAACTGATACACACACACACACACACACACACACACACACACACACACACACACACACACACACACACACACACACACACACACACACACACACACACACACACACACACACACACCCCCTTATTGAGCATGCTACAAAACCCTCAAAAGCAACAATTATTAACAGTATTTACAGGTTGTGATTCGGAGGATGAAGCCGGCCCAAATAAACTTGGTAGCTGCTACTGAACCTTCCTTCAGTATCAGGCGACTCGCGAATGCGAATCCACACTTGAAAGCATTTATGTTTGTAAAGGAATCCTCATTAAAATAACGCGAACACAGCTCAAGGTGGCTATACTTGTGTGGTATAGTTGTAAATATAAACTCTAGCCAGATTCTTCACATGCTCGTTCCTGGGCAGTGAAAAAAAAGTTCGCTTTTGATTCGCACTTCAGAACAGAGTCTCGTTGACATGTTGTTTTCACTGTTTTCTGGCGCGCGCAATGAGTGGGCGTGTCTTATTCAAATAACTTGTACAAGTGACGTACGAAAGTTAGAGAAAATGCATCGTTCGTCTATCGATTCATATCAGCGACTCAGAGTCGACTCTTACTTTTGAGAGACAATAACTTTGTATACGGTGAACTTTCATATTTAAAACTTTGCAGGATGTTTTCGTTCACTTACTTTACTACGTTACACACTACATGAGTGTTCAATTAGAAAATGTGTGATTTGATGTTATGAATGATCTGTTTGGCCATCATTACATGTCTATATCAAACACCTCTACTTCATTGAATAATCACCCGAATTTATTTTAGTAATCACAATCTGTTATGAACAATCTCTCAAAACATAATTTCAATGTGTGATTACTAATCTGCACTAGTTAACATTGTATGCTTAGTTTACCAATAGTCGTATTATGCCATTTTATGAAGTCTTGATTTTGTTTTTGGGGTTTGAGGATGTCTTTATGCTTGTTATTATTTTTCACATATTTTACATTATTACAGCACCTCTCCCCAGTCTGGCTTAAACATGGAGATTTCGAAGAAGTCCCTCCTTCCGAAATACGAAATGTGCCGTGATTGATTAGCTGGCTAGTGTGTTGTGATTGGCAGTGCTTAGCACATGTCCTGCCCTTTCATAACAGCGAGTTCTTCTTAAGTGTAAATATGAGTAAAGATGGTGTCAATTTCAAACCAATTCGAGGCCGATTCAGACTCTGATAATGTTAACAAACAAGAGAACTGTGCAGAACAGATTTCACGCACAGACTTTGCAAGTAGCCTACGGATTATATATTATATATATACTACATTATAGATAGATGTTATCCACCATTTAATCGTGATATTTGTCGGAAAACTATGTAATACAAACGATTGATTTGTGAAAGTAATCAATCACAAAACGTGCTCGCAAAAAATGGCTAATTTTCTAAGGAGCAACAGAAAACAAGCTGTTCTCCATAAAATGTGCAGCGCACAGATAAAAGGGTTTTAATGTTTAATGTTGTTTATATGTTTATGAGGTGTTTTTAATATGCTTTAAGACAAACCATGGGCAAATTCATAAGTCAACACCATTGCTGAGTATTTTCTCATTAAAACTGCAGTGAACCAAAGACAGTCTCAAAAACGCGGTTTGAAATCATTGGTGTTTCTGACGTCACAAACTACCTTGTAACCAATCATGTCAACGTGTGATCGTCAAACAAGTGAATCTCTCAGATGGTGTGAGTGACTGTAGGCGAAAATAATTTGCACCATAGAACCCATAGAACCATACTAAATGAACCAAGGGTTTAGAGTTACATTTAAGCTATTTTAAGGCATGCAGATTTTTTTTAAGGGAAAAACATTTAAATATGTAATTTTGGTGATCAAAGATGAGTTTTAAGGGATACAATTATCGACTACAGGGGGATTTTAATAAAAATATCTCCCATTGAAATTGAAAAAGTGGAAAAGCATAATGCTTTTCCAAAAAAACAGGGGTTTTTTAAGTGCGAGGCTGAATTATATTTTACATACATTTTATTTAAAGATAAAAATGAGTGACTTATATTAACATTTAAAGTATTTTATAAACAATATTGTTTGTAATTACCATAGATAGCTAAATATTAACCTACTGTTAAATAAATCTGAAGAGCCTGTGTGCTCAGATATCATAATAAACATGACACAGAAGGGCATTTAGGTGTAACATGAACTGGAAAGACTGGTTTATAAGCAACTGTGCAGATATATTTAGCATGCTACCAGTTTATCACGTGCAGAATAGCGACCTGCTGTAAGATCCTTTGAGAAGATGACCTTTGTCATTCTCCCTCAGCATCGACAGCATGTTTAATGAGAGCAGGGGCTACTAAAGATGTTTTGCTCTCAGGCGACACGATACCTTTATCGACCTTCTGTTCGTGACTGCTGCATCATCTCCCTGTCTCTTTAATAAATGAAGCGTGCAGCATGTGATCTTGCATCAACGGCTTTGATCAAGCTACATATGGCAAGCCAAACATAACTCATCCTCCTTTGATATTTTGAAAAACATTTTTTTTTAACAGTTGAATGAGTAATTTGCTGTGTCTCCTAGTTATCTAGACGTCATTTTAGGGCGTATGGTGTAGGCTACATCAGATAATGTTTTGAGATATTATATTAGACATTAATTTTCATGTACAGGTGTCATCCGCCCTGGTTTTCTTAACACAGATGAGAATGTTATTTTTTGTAATTTCTCTCAATATCTAACCTAAAGTGTTCAAATCAACAACACTTTTGACTAGTAGCCTAATTATTTTTGTGGTACTACTCCAACTCCAAAGATCATAATAAAATATTCAAGATAAAGTCCCCATGGAATCAAAATTGAAGTTTTTTGGCTTTTATGAATATTTTAGCCTACAGTTGTCTATAAGCTAGTTTGCTCCAAAACAATGACAGAATTTTTATTTAAGAGATATAAGTATTCAAAACTTACTCGCTGCATACAAAACTGCATACTCTTTTGAATAGGTACTTATTTTGAAGAAGTTATTTTGAAGTACTGTGAATTCGGACATACTTCATTTGTCATATGTTTTCAACATCAATTGCGTCATCACCAGGAATTTTGGGCCCCATGACAAAAAATCACATTGGGCCCCCTCTGCGCAGCTGTTGTCACCACATCTCTAGGACCTAACTATGCTAGGACAAAAGCTTTACATAACTCTAATCAAAGGCTTGCAACTGTCTTGCTTCTTGTAGTTCAATACTAGTATTAGCACAATATTTACTGCTGGTGATTTATAAATGCAAGTCTGCATACAGTATGCATTTCTGGGGGCCATGACATTTTAGTGAAAATTATCAAAAATGCTAGCGGTGGCTGGCAACTTAAAAAGAAAAAGAAAAACCTGGTGGGAAAAGAGTTATTAATAATAATGTCAGAAAATGAATTAATCTTTTTAACTCAGTGTCTTATCCGTTTTATAATCCATGGCAATTTCAATTTGGATATCATTTAGATTTACACTAAACTTTGCAACTTTATATATTCTCCATGTATCACAGATGAATTTCTAAGAGTAACCACCAAACTCACATTCACATCTGCCAGCGAAGAGCAAAAACATTAGCTAGAGCAATAAACAAATCTAGCATTTCCCATAGAATATGAATTTTGAAAACATGTAAAAAAGCTCAAACAATCGTCCGTAAAACGAGTCTGCGCCAAATACTAAGAATTAATAGATAAAATAATTGCATTCGTGGGTAAGCTCAAAAAACATATCAAAGTTTAACAAGAAGACTTGCACAAATCGTGATAAGTCTTATACAATTTTTTTAATTTATTTAGTGCCAATATCAAATTCCTGATTAATATCATACGTTTTTCTGTATATAAAAATATCTACGATTATGTGTCAGCTCTCTCCTTGTGAACTTTAATACATTACTTTTAACTAAAAAATTTGATTTGCACAAAATTATATGTCCATAGATAAATGACATTTGCGAAATAGCAGTATATGAAGTAAATTGCTGTATTAAGGATTAGTTACTTCAGATGAAATTTCCTGATAATTATCATCCAATCATCAAGATTAGTCTTTCATGAAAGAAATTAAGGTTTTTGAGGAAAACATTTCAGGATTTCCTCCATGTAGTGGACTTCAGCGGTTATAAACGGTTTGAAGGTCCAAATTTTCAATGCAGCTTAAATGAGCTCAGCCGAGAACTAAGGCTCTTATCTATCGAAAAATTAAAATATACTTTTTAAAAACAAATGCTAGCTTGCACTAGCTCTGCGATGCGCCACACATTTCGTAATACACGTATTGAACACGTAATACATACTTTTTTTATAAGTATATATATTTTTTTTAGTGCAACTATAATAATGAGTAATGAACAGAACTAATAATGCTCAGCTTTTACTTTCTTACTGACACTATTTAGACTGAAGGTAAAAAACAGGACCTGCAGTTGTATATCCCAGTGGTCATTTGTGTCCATTAATTCCATTGCTGACTCCAGAATGTCTCAGAGATGTTGGTGCCAGTTCATAATGGAGTCAAAACATCTTAATGCAATACAAGAAAATGTGCCCCACTTTGTTGAACATTTTTAAAGTCATTTTGTGAACATTTTAAGGTTGGCACATTGATTTAATAATCTAATTTTAATCTACAAATATACAAAATATCAAATTCTTTGTGTTGCAAACCGCTTATAACATGTCCTAAAAGAGATGTAAAGTGATTTGGTAATGGAATTTCAAAGCTAGCGTGATACACAAACTGTAAAATTACGCAATGGCATGTTACTTCACATAACACAGAAAGCAATTTGCCCTAAAAAAAACTCCATTAGTTTGCCAGTTGTATTCAGGGACCGTTTTAAGTAACTCTTACACAATGCAGTTATATAAAACGCCACCAATCAGAAGTGTGCGTTGGTTGAAGAGAGATAGAACAAGGCCTCAAGGTTCCAAAGGATTTTATTATCGCAACTGTTGAATTATTCAGGAATTTTAAGACAAAGTCAACTTCACCAGAGCAGTCGAGTGACCATTAAAGTTTCAGTGCTGCTCTCTGTGGAAAGAAATAAAGCCATGAAATATTGATTGGATGACATGAATGGATTTTGTTTGTTGTAAATGTTCAGTACATACTGTATGGGAGAAGGAAGGACGACAGAACATTCCTGTTGATGTTCTATATGCAGATAAGAAGGATACTGTCAGGGTTGTGTGCAGGTAGCTGAAGACGAGGATGCAGGCATTTCAAAAGTAGTTGATTTATTTACAAAATTAACTTCAGGAACAAGAACAAAATAACAAACTCCAGGAATTCAGTAACACAACCATACAAGGACGACGATCGACAAACACTCAGGGAAAACACAGGGCTTAAATACACAAGGAATAATAGGATAATTAACAGAACACAGGTGAAGGGAATTACTAATCAGACAGAGCGGGAAAACTAACAGGACTAAACCAAAAATCACAAAAGACGGGGGAAACAAGATCTTAAAACAGAACTTAAACACACTGAAACGTGACAGTACCTCCCCCATCCCCGAAGGCGCGTCCTCGCGCCGTATAACATCCAAAGGGGTGGGAGGGTGGGCGCCCTGGAGGCTGACGAGGGCATGGTGCAGGTCCAGGAAGCCTCCACGACGGTGCAGGCTGTGGGTGTGGCCAGGGCAGAGCAGGCTGCGGGCGTGGCAATCGGCAGGTGCTCAGGCTGTGGGGCGTGGCCATGGCGGAGCTGGCTGTGGGCGTGACCAGGGCGGAGCTGTGGGACCCTCGGGCGTCCAGGGCGGAGCTGTGGGACCCTCGGGCGTCCAGGGCGGAGCTGTGGGACCCTCGGGCGTCCAGGGCGGAGCTGTGGGACCCTCGGGCGTCCAGGGCGGAGCTGTGGGACCCTCGGGCGTCCAGGGCGGTGAGGACCCTTCGGGTGGCCACGGCGGTGAAGACCCTTCGGGTGGCCACGGCGGTGAAGACCCTTTGGGTGGCCACGGCGGTGAAGACCCTTCGGGTGGCCACGGCGGTGAAGACCCTTCGGGTGGCCACGGCGGTGAAGACCCTTCGGGTGGCCACGGCGGTGAAGACCCTTCAGGTGGCCGTGCTGGTGAGGACCCTTCAGGTGGCCACGGCGGTGAAGACCCATCAGGTGGCCACGGCGGTGTTATTTTTCCGGGCCTCCGTGGATCTTTGGCCGGCCACGGCGAAGGCGTATAGCCCCCCCCCAAAATTTTCTTGGGGAGAAGGACAGGTTCAGGAACGGAAACAGACTTGACATCAACGGACGCTGGGTCAACGGGCTCTGGGTCAACGGGCTCTGGCGCTGGGTCAACGGGCTCTGGCGCTGGGTCAACGGGCTCTGGCGCTGGGTCAACGGGCTCTGGCGCTGGGTCAACGGGCTCTGGCTCATCATGGAACTCGGAACTGGGCGGGGCCAGCACATCATGGGACTCGGAACTGGACGGGACCAGCACATCATGGGACTCGGAACTGGACGGAACCAGCATTTCAGGGGACTCATGCCTGCAGATTGGAGAGTGGTGTCGGGACTCCTCTCGACCACCGCCTCTACTGCGGCCTCCACGGGTCCCGCGAAATATGGCCATCCGGGTTCCCACGAAGGCCCGCTTATCAATCTCCATGTTCGACTGGAGGCCTACACTGGAGGTTTTTCTTTTAAAGGTCGATCGTTCTGTCAGGGTTGTGTGCAGGTAGCTGAAGACGAGGATGCAGGCAGTTCAAAAGTAGTTGATTTATTTACAAAATTAACTTCAGGAACAAGAACAAAATAACAAACTCCAGGAATTCAGTAACACAACCATACAAGGACGACGATCGACAAACACTCAGGGAAAACACAGGGCTTAAATACACAAGGAATAATAGGATAATTAACAGAACACAGGTGAAGGGAATTACTAATCAGACAGAGCGGTTAAACTAACAGGACTAAACCAAAATCACAAAAGACGGGGGAAACAAGTTCTTAAAACAGAACTTAAACACACAGAAACGTGACAGATACATACAAAATGATCTAGTAAACAAGCTACAATTTTAAATACATCAATAGCATCCTCTCTGCTATTTTCATTATACACAGTCATATTTACAACTGATCCAAACTGTTCAATTAAAAAAGAAAATTATTTTTCAAAGACAATAACAAAGAAGCATTGATTTTAACCTCAAATTGTTTTTCAAACTATTAAAATTCCATTTAAATGTGATATATATGATAGCCTATACTTTATTATATTTTCTTAACTTGCCAGAACTGGTTTTAAGTCAAATTTACAGTTTCCTTTACTTATGTTTACATATTTATACATAAAACATGAATAAATACAATAAAGTATGTAATATGATTCATTGATTGGTGTAAACACTGCAAATTGTTCGCTCCTGATGGCGGTTTGTTTTGATTTGTTTCATTGTTAGTGTTCTGACTTGTGTTTTTGCTGAAGTCAAAATGATCCCAAATGGAAACAAAGTTACTAGTCACATTTCTGAAAGTGCATGTCTGTTTTGTGGTGAAAGTGTTAAAACTTCTATAATATCTGTCAAATGGGTTTTGATAAGGTCAGAGGAACATTAAAAGAATTTGAGGGGAAAATAAAATGTTCATTTTGAATTTGCAATCAAAAAATTCTAAAGTATAAATGATGTAAACATCAAGCCAATCATTAATAGAAAACCTAGAAGTTTTATGTGCTATGTCTTAAATAGTAAATAAGTAATCTCTGGCTGATAGCAGAATACTTCCTGAATGTAACATTGAAATAAACATTTTCTGTTAAGCTGACTCAAAAAAAAATAAAAAAAAAACTAATTTGATTTAAGTCTCTCCAGTCAAAAGGAAATCATTTTAAGTATTTCCAGTTCAGTTTAGTTTTTGTTATGAGAACACAATTGTATATGCAGATAAGGTTTATTTTTGTACTGTTTTTGTTTCCACCAGATAAGACAGTCATCTGATACAAAATCCATGAGGAAGTTGTCATATAAACATGTGCCACGGGGCAGCTAAAGTTTTTAAGATGTTACCATATGTTATTATGACTAAAGACACTAAATTACAGATTGGTCTGTCATAATTACAATGTTGTCTACATTATGATTATAAAATGAGACATATTCCAGTGTTTTTAACTGCCTATCAGTATTAAATGCAATTTCAGCAATTATTTTTATAAGTTTAGTGTATGCTACACATTTTACATAATATTATCATAAAAGCATGTTTCTAATAAACTTAAATAGCCAGCAGGATTGAAACTTTGAGTAGCCAGTTGATTTTTTTGCTGCAATAGGCAAGCTATTTTTGTCAGGCCTTCATTTAATTTGTCTAATAGAAATAACACAAGGTTGCTTCAAAGTGAAAACAGCAACTATGAGACCTTGACCCCCCAACAGTAAAACGTAATAAAAGCACACAGCCAACTGCTGTCTGTAATATAGCGACTGAGAGACTCAAAGTAAAAACTGTTGTTCTTCATCTTTAAATAAACTCTGAATGTGATTAGCAGTTTAGATAAGTGTTTAGACAGAGACAAATCATTCCAGGAATGAGAAATTGAGAGACATAAAGACTACTCACGTCAGTTCCAGGAAAACTGATAAAGAGAGAAGCACTGCTATCTTGTGGCCAGAGTTGGTATCGCCTGCCTAAAGGGTTAGTTCACCCAAAAATGAAAATGTCATTAATTACTCACCCTCATGTCGTTCCAAACCCATAATCTTCAGAACACAAATGAAGATATTTTTAATGAAATCTGAGACCTTTCTGTCCCTCCATTGACAGCTATGCAACTACCACTTTCAAGCCTCAGAAAGGTAGTAATGGTATAATTAAAAATCCATGAGTCTAGTGGTTTAACCTAAATTTTATTAAGTGATACAGTACAAGTGCTTTGTTTGCGAAAAAACAACAACAATTTACCGCTTTATTTAAATTAAAGCTACAATCTGTATTTTTTTTCCTCGCTAGAGGTCACTAACCTTTTACGACAATAACAAAGGCATAGATTGATGACGCATTAAATGAGCGTCGAATCATGGAACTTGTCGTCATGTCGATGGATCTAACGTTAATAATGTTTAAGGGGAAATCATATTTATGGATGAGTGAATACATTCATGTTTTGTAACATGACTGTGGTATGAAGCAGGGCGCGATTGCTGAGACAGATATCAGCGCCACACGTGATGAGTCCCCTCGTACATAAAGTTAAAGGAATAAGGACATTTCATTCTACCAAACTACCCGCAAGTGCTGAATTAATACTCAAACTGGTCAGTTTATTTGACAGATTTAACTTGTGAGGTAACGCAGCACTGTTTCACGTGGTCTAACGTTACACTATCACACTAAACAGCATTTAAGTGAGTTGAAAGGTAAAATGTTATTCTATGTGTTAGTTTGTTGGCTGTATGAGACCAGCAGTAAGCTAGATTAGAATGATCATTTTCTAACATTTCATCATGTTGAGCTTTATAAAATGTATTAATTTCATGCACATTTGCTCACCTGTCTAATAAAGTACATGCAAGTTCGGTCACGGTTTCAAAGTTTGAAACCGCAAATCAAAGTTTGTCGCGGTAGCGGAGCTCTCGGCATCTCGAAGACGCCACGGCGTTGGTCCTCGTTTTATTTCTCCTTTTGTCCCAAAGTCTGCTTGCCATGGTCTATAATATTTGAACGAAACAACAACAGCGTGCCGCTAGACATTACGCAGTTGTCCACTTCTGTCGCCATGGTTACTATGTACTACGTAAGTCGGTTACGACGACAAACAATAAATGAGCGGCCTATAAAACAAACAAATTGACGTAGTGAGGAATCTTCGTCTGCTTTTCCCTTGAGCATGTCAATCGGAGTATCAGGCAGTAAAAGTGAGAGATTGAGGCCGGCGTGATGCTTTTAGGTGACGTGACGCGCACTCCATTATGGACAAAAAGGGATTTTTGTTATTTACAATATACAATCAATCTCAAAAAGGGTAGGCTACTTAATCAATATACATAACATTATTCTTATATGATGAAACAAAGAAAAATGTTATTTCGACGCATTGCATGATTGAAAGGAGAGCGCACGAGCACGAGTAGGTAACATGCAGAAAATGGCACATTACACAGTCCTTAAGGGCAGGGCTAAACATTAAGCCTTTTCATGTGCTTGTCCTTCCGACAAGTAAATCGGCCATTCACTTGTCCGAGTAAAACTTGTCCAGAATTCTTTTTTTTTTTTTGTGTGTGTGTGTGTGTGTTTTAAATATAATTTGTTCTGAAGCAATATTCTCATCAGTGTTCAGTCAGCTTGATATTTAAATCACCATATTTAGTTATTTTAACCTTTATAAAGGGCATTTTCCCCTAATCGTTTTAGGGGATATGCTTCATCTTTCATTACATTTAAAAAAAAAAATCAATACATTAAATTAGAATAATAAGACATATAGGGCTGTTACCAATCAAATTAAATAATTTACACTGAAAAATTACAACTGCATTAAATAATGTTATGATATTGTTTTGAATAGTTTTTTGAATATACAAATAAGAAATGTTGGAAAGAATGATAGCCTACTTTTAAACACGAAACTAAACCACTAGTAGGTGGCGGCAGGTGACCATCTTAATGAGTGAGTCATTTATTCAAATTATTTGTTCAAATCGCTAAATCATTCAGTAATGAAAACGGTTACGTGTTCCTGTGAGATGCGTTATGGTTCTGCTGTGATCTTTGTATGGAACTATTTTCGCTGCTGAAATAGAACAAAAACAGTCAATATTGTGAAAATCTTAATGACTTAATATTAACTGAAATCATTGTCACATTTTTAATTGTGATGGTATTTAGCAATATTGGGCGTGTGATAGGCTACAGTTGCTTAACTGTGTCATGTTATAAATATAAAAACTCAAAAAAAAAATTTTTTTACCGCAGTATGTTAACGGAGTTTCTGTGTGTGTGCTTCGCTCATTTGTTTCGATTTCTCCTTGAGAGGCTGCGCGAACCTCAACAGCAGAACTTACTGTCAGTATTATATTATTACTCACTATCAATCGCCACTTATAGGCTACTAAATGAATGCAGAATCATTCTCGCGTTTTGGTGATTCCCTAATTATTTTTTTGTTATTGAGGTTTTAATCAGACTAATTGTCCTGTCGGGCAAGTAAAATTCACGTTCACTTGCCCCTTCAAAAAATCCACTTGTCCCGGACAAGAGTTAATGTCGAGTCCTGCTTAGGGGGACATTTTCCCCCACTCTATTGTAGACGGAAATGGGAGATTAAACATTCTAAAACAATAAAAACATAGAACATTAAAAATAAAATTCATAGTGTATTCCGATTGTTCCTCTGGCAGTAGGTCACTGAGCAGAGCGCAGCTCTTCATTTAGATTTCTACCGATTTTACACCAGCATCGCTGACAATGACCTCATTCAGATAATGTTGCACAATTAAAATGAAAGGTAACGCATTTAAAGGGTACCTATCATGGAATTTTGAAAATTACCTTTCATGTAGTGTGTAACATAGATCTAAGTGAACAAAAACATCCTGCAAAGTTTTAAATATGAAAGTTCACCGTATACAAAGTTATTGTCTCTCAAAAGTAAGAGTCGACTCTGAGTCGCTGATATGAATCGATAGACGAACGATGCACTTTCGTACGTCACTTGTACAAGTTATTTGAATTCGACACGCCCACTCAGTGTGCGCGCCCAGCAGAGAAACCTGACAACAACATGTCGACGAGACTCTGTTCTGAAGTGCGAATCAAAAGCAAACTTTTTTTTTCACTGCCCAGGGACAAGCATGTGAAGACTCAGTGGCTAGAGTTTATATTTACAACTATACCACACAAGTATAGCCACCTTGAGCTGTGTTCGCGTTATTTTTAATGACGATCGCTTCACAAACACAAATGCTTTCAAGTGTGGATTCGCGGGTCGCCTGATACTGAAGGAACGTTCAATACCAAGTTTATTTGGATCAGCTTCCTCCTCCGAATCACAACCTGTAAGTACAATTAATAATTGTTGCTTTTATGTGTGTGTGTGTGTGTGTGTGTTTGTGTGTGTGTGTGCGTGCGTGTGTGTGTGTGAGAGAGTGAGAGTTACGCTCAGCAGCTTCTAGGTCTCCAATGTCATTTTTTTTGTTTTTTGAAATATGTGAAATTATGTGAAGCGTATTGTAGTACTGCAGTGCTTTATCAATATGTTTAAGCTTTGGGCTAACGCAAAATATAACTGACTGGGTCATCTGACCAATCACCGCCGATCAGTGGCGATTTCTTTAAGACTGCAAGGGAAGCTCAGCTTCCCCTATAATGTCAAAAAATGAATGGTCAAATGTGTACTATTGTGTTAACATTTTATTGACTAAAAATGCGTTAGAACACGTTCATCTCGAAGAGGAGTTAGTTCAGAATCAGCTTCGTAGATCGGCTGACTCGATTTCCTTCTCATACATTCCCGGAGCGTCCCAGTGCATTTCCCCGTTGAAGCCGAGCGTCCATTGACTTCAAATGGGGCTGCTTTGAAAAGTTTTTTTCAGTGCTTCGAAACTAGACGGTCATTGGATAAATGCTGCGATTATGTCCCGCCCACGGACGCTCAGCGTCTCTGGGGTGAATAGAGAAGTGGGCGGGCCTGGAGTCCGGGCGTCTGCGTGATGATTGGAGGACTACATCTCCTTTTGATTGACAGCGATTTCGTACAATAAAAAGTTAGGAAGCTATTCGAGATTTCGAGCTCAGTCCCATCGCGGATGTTGAAAGTGTACTCGAAAGACAAACTGACTGCTGTAACATATTTCTTGGTATTTGCAATTTTCATCATACATTTCACAGTTTAACCTAATTCTCGCATTTCCTCCGTCGATGTCAGGTGCCTTGTTTACATGTGCGAGGCGTGGTGGTGTTTGAATCAGGCACATCTGTCTAGTTTGGTTTCGGTTTTGTGTCGGGATTTGGACATTCATGCTCCTCGTGTTTGTTTTCTGTTGTGAGCGCACAGGATGAGCTTTCACTCCTTCGTGCATAACGTTCTGTTTTGTCGTGTTCGCGTGCGGTTTCGTGTTCGCTCTGTCCACGTGTGTTGTGTTTTGTGTAGCATGCGGTTCGTGTTTACATCGGCCACGTGCTTTCATATCATGTTTTGTCTTGTGCTGTGTGTAGCACACAGCTTGTGTTTTACACTAGCTGTGTGCTTTCATGTTGTCATGTTCTGTGTGAACACGTGGCTTATGCAACATGACATCATGACTTTTGCGTAAACATACACGCCACTTTCAAGTCAAGTGGCGTGTTATTTATACGCATTTTGAGCTATCCGCGTGTATGCGTGTATATCTACGCCGTTATGTCCGAGTGATTCCGCGTGTATGTACACGCTGTTAAAAATCCGAGCGAAATAAAGCCAAATTTTGATATACATCTGGGGGAGCGATATTTTTCTTACTAGGATGGTAGGGAAAGACTCATAAATGGTTTTAACCAGTGACGGGTAGGTTTAGGGACGGGGTTGGGGTAGGTCATATATTTATATATACAGTAATGTAACGTTAAGTCAACGGCGTTCATAAACACGCTGAAAAGCGATTATGCGTGTTGATAGCACGCCAAAAATGGAAATACGAATTGGCGTGTCATACATACGCAGTTTCATGAGATCAGTCTGGCTTATGAGTGTTCTTCATGTCTTGTTTTGAGTGAGCACATTGCTTGTAATTTATTTTACTGGCCATGTGCTTGTGTTTTTTTGTCATGTTTGGTGTGAGCACATGGCTTGTCATGTATTTTCCGTTGCCATGTGCTCTCCTGTCGATTGTGTCGACTCCCATCTTGTTTCCTGATTATTAGTTATTTTGCCCCACCTGTCCTCCCTTGTTACCTGCCTTGTTTGCTCCCTATTTATTCTCCTTGTGTTTGCAGTCCTGTGCTGGTTCTAGCTTT
Organism: Chrosomus eos; assembly: GCA_036326025.1. Taxonomy (NCBI): domain Eukaryota; kingdom Metazoa; phylum Chordata; class Actinopteri; order Cypriniformes; family Leuciscidae; genus Chrosomus; species Chrosomus eos. The sequence goes on from CM070834.1 coordinate 23,913,282, forward strand.
TGTTTGTATTTTTTTATTTTATTATTAAAATAAAGCCCATCAACTCTGCACCTGAGTCCTTGCTCTTTTCACCTTCACCATCCCCACACCTGACAGTCGAGTTTAAAAAAATGAGCTTCCCCTCTTTGAAAGACCAGCAGCCGCCACTGCCGCCGATTAGTGTCACGCAAAGGAGGGGTTTGGACAAATGAGTCGTCAAACGAATCATTAGGGAGTCGGTGAGCAAATCAGGTAAAAATAAATGCATATTATAAGACAACAAAAGTGTTTTTTGTCATTGCATTCATGTAAAACTGTTGTTGGGGACTCCCAGAACATTATTAGGAACATTTTAAATGCCATAATAGGTACCCTTTAAAGATAGCACAGCCTCAATTGTTATTGATTCTTTGCAGAAGTCTACCGGAAGTTAAGTTTGAGCCACAAAGGCGTGCATGCAGTAACGTTTGTTTTTGTTGTTGCCGTTGAAACCATCTAGTAAAAATTTCCGTCATAAAATTGATATATTGTGTTCCGAAGATGAACAAATGTTTTACTGGTCTGGAATGAGGGTGAGTTATTAATGACAGAATTTAATTTTTTGGGTGAACTAACCCTTAAAAAAAAAAGAAAAGAAAAACTCCCCACACACATTGAATGAAATGTGTAGCTGGAATAAGAACAACACTGTTAGTTCTTTTTGGTTGCTTTATTAAGTAAAGAATGTGATGAATCAAGAATGTTGACGTCCACTCAGAGTCATACCCTTAAATCAAGTAGACAGTAATAAATGAAGAATCTAGATGTGACGTCCTCTGCATTCTTAAAATACTAACACTGATTTCTCAGTACAGTGGACAATGTGGAGGAGATATCATATTGGCTCTTGGATACGTGTAGGATTATCACTCATGCCGCATGCACATAAAAGCTCAAAGTGGTCTGATAAACACAACAGCTCTGTGAAAAAGCACAGTTACTTCAATAAATACAAAAATAAAATTCTAGTTCATATTTACAACATTTACGAAGGGATTCAGATCTGTGCATTTATTTAGAGAGAAGCTAGATGGACATGTTTTGGCAAGAAATAGTCATGTGATTACAGAATTTGTTTTCACCTAAAATGTTATAAGATGATCAAGGTTTAAAAAAATCCTTAGCAACCTTTTAAGGGACCATTCACACTTTCGTCCATCTGTGTTTCCCCCCCCCATGTAAACAGTGTGACATATTTGACTGCTGCAATGCTTCTCGCTGTTTATTTAGATTCTTGCTCAAGTTAGAAAAAGTTTACATTCCATTTTGCTTCATCTATCTGATTTACATTTAGGGCCTATTCATTTAGAAGGATATAAATATTTATGAACACACGAATGACACCAAAGAGCTATGATTTTTCAACGTACGGTTCATTAAAGCACGGTCACAATTTTCAGCAAATTTTCACAGGCAAAAATCATTTCAACTGGAATCAACACGATTTGGAATGTTGAAAGATTTCCCCAGATTTTGTAACAGGGTCCAGCTGGTCATGTGGATAATACTCATCACGATCTACTGTATATACAATAATGACAATATATTCAAGAATAATGGAATAATTACCCCCATAGAAGAAGGTCATGTGGATTTTCCATGCTAGAAAACAGAAAGATGCTTGGTTCGAAAGTGACTTCTATGTGAGCTGAAGTCTTCATAAATATCTTCACTATTGACAATATTGTCACACATGGGTGCTATAAATATTGCATGAAAAACGAAAAATCCACAGAATACAGAGCAGAATAATAGGGCATCCACTATACACTAAGACAAGTCCATAGAAAGAACTGAAAAAAACCCCACACAGACTAAATTAGTTATTTAATGGAACGACATTTGAACGGAATAATTAATCAAGGGAACAAACTGGCACACACTAGAAAACAAGGTCACACAGGCAAACAGGAACTAAAACACAATTAAGCTAAGCCAAAACGTCAAGCAAACAGCTCATGGGACGAGGCGGAGACGGGGATCCGGAAGAGCTCTGAGGAGCAGAAAGCAACGTTGGAGCATGAGGGAAGGTGAAGCTCGGTAGAGTTGACTACCTCAAATTCATCCAAAATATTTCCAGAGGCCAGGCATCACTTTTTCACAGCGGAGGGAGTGTGGGTGGGGCTTCCATCCATGTCCTTAAACTCAACAAGCATTCCTTCAGAGACGAGTGTTATTGCCGGCTAGCGCACCTGGTCAGACATGTCCTTGGGCTCAGGCTTCGGGACGGGGCACGGCTCAGATGGGTCTTCTGGCTCATTGTTCGTGACAGGTACTGTCTCAATGTCTGTGGTGGCCACAAGCATCTGTTCTGTCCGGCAGGGTGAAGGCTGACTGGGTTCTGAGTTTAGAGTGGGGCTGGTGTCATCCTTCGCATGGCCGATGTTGAACACCGACTTGTTGTTCACCAGCACCCACTCTACGAAGTCCTCACGAGGACCGCTTCCTGGGAGGCGTGCCCTGGACTACTTGCTGAGGCTTGAGATGTAGAGTAGATGTAGGTCAGGATAGTGCGTCTGGCACTTCAACTCCAAAAACTCCCTGATGTGAGACACATATGTCATACTACTGTTGTCTTAAGTACTTCGGTCCCAAGTCGGTACTGAAATTTAAAAAATGTGACGATACCAGCATTTCCCTCTAGCATTTTGAGTGCCTGCTTTCATCTGTGTAAGCCCTCAGTGAAAACAACATGTTGTTGATCATTGTAGCCAATTACAGACATATACTGTATGTTGAGCACGTGAACGCAATGGCCCACCAGAGGCGTTTAAGAATCCGTTCAATTTCATTTTCATCCGTTAATTCTTAAAAGTTTCAGTACTTTTGACAACAATAACAACACCCTGCATTACCTTCTGTAATGCCCACATCTAGAAAGCACATTCGACCACTGTAATAAACACAGAGATTTTAGTTCTGTCCGAATCTGTACATGAAATCACAGACGTCGAGTGATAAGAATTGTAACTCAAACGTTGTTTAGAAAACTAAATCTGTCCAAATTGGGCTAAACTGGCACACACTAGAATACTAGGTCACACAGACAAACAGGAACAGGGAAAACTGAAACACAATGAAACTAAACCAAAACAGAACATAATAGCATATAACCATTACTAATTTAGAGTGGACCTTTTTTGCCTGCAAAATTTTGCTGTTAATGTGACCACACTTTTATCAAAATCCAATACAAAATCAAGTAATTTCTATATGAATACACACAATCAGGAATTTCTAATGAGGGCGAAAGATTCCCGCAAATAGATTTTGCATCGGATTCAAGTTGGCCACAGAAAATGACAAATGACAATTAACATTTGTTGCCCACAAAAAATTCACAAATGTGAACGCATTTTTTACACATTGTTCTTGGACAGTTAGCTCTATACATACTGCAATGCAATGGATATTTAAAGCAAGTTGACTTGAAAAGTTCTGACAAGAAAGACCAGATGTTGAAAAATCATTCCACAGATAAAAGAAACATTAAACCAGCTTTTTGGTTGGTTTCTGCTTGGTTTAAGCTGGTCTACCTCTCCGAGCCTGGTCTATGGTGTTAAGCTAGTCTGCCTTCCTCACCAGCTGACCAAAACTTGTTTTAAGCAGAGTCAATAAACCTTTAAAGCAGGTGTGCCCAACCCTGCTCCTGGCGATCGACTGTCCTGCACAGTTTATCTCTAACCCTGATCAAACACGCCTGCCTTTAATTTTCAAGTAATCCTGAAGACCTTAATTGAAGACCTTCAGGTGTGTTTGATTAGGGTTGGAGATGAACTGTGCAGGACAGTCGATCGCCAGGAGCAGGGTTGGGCACACCTGCTTTAAAGGTAAGACAATGACTATCAACATGACTTTTCTATCATAGGTTCGAGAAATATGGCACAGTTTGTGAAAAATAAGATTTATGGATATCTTAATTTTATAATAATGAAATGTGCAACCATTGTTCATTCGAGTACATCTAAACAGCACAAAATCGGAGAAATTTTGCTTTAAATCAGGTTCAAACTGTACGATTTTACCACCCAAGATAAATTTTGGGATCAAAATCTGAGGTCTTTGTGTGACACGTGTATTCACTATTGGACAAATAATTTTCTACACAAGGACACAGCCTCCAATGAAATTGCGGCGGTGAAATTTTCTGTCACAGTCACACAGTGTGACCGCTCGTGCAAGCTGTCAAGGTCCACATTGGGACCCAAGTCTTGGCTATGATGTGTATGTGACTGATGACATCACAGAGTGTCCCATGACTTTTATCCCAGATCTCATTGGGATCATGTACAAAAACCGTAAAGGACTGAAAAAATTGTACAGTATGTGCCCGGTTTAAATGAAGCTTAAACCATCTCCACAACAGAAAGCTTCTTACAACCCTGCATTCATCCCATGTTTTTAAAGTAGCTAAATGTGGTAAACCTCTGGGTCATCTTCAGAAAAAGCCTTGACTAGGGTCATTTTTTCTTTCCGATCAGATGCCTTGAACAGATACAACATGAAAGATTGAGATCTGAGGTTATTTCCTGTAAAAATATTGTAAATGCCAAAAGAGAGTGTAGAGGCCATAAAACCACTTCAAAAATATACTCACAAAATACCATAGGGATAAAGGAAAGGAAACCTATCAGTCTCCTGGTTTTCGTTTCAGTCTTTGAAGTGGGAAGTCTTGTCGTCTTTTCTCTGCAAGGAGCTCTTGAATTCTTTTATTATGCGTTTTCTCACGGAACGACACTCGCTTTTTGGGGACAAAGTGGTTGAGTGTGACCTCGTTCGGACTGACAATCCTGTAGGGCACATCAATGGAGTTATTCTCCTTCTTGTCTTCTGACCGATGGAGACTAACTATGGCAGGAGGGCTCGTTGTTGCAGTAATGTTTGGCGGTAGCGTTGTCATAACCGTTGTCTGGATGTTTTCATTCTCAGGCGTGCTTGTATACTTTTTAGTGGTTGACCAAGGCTCTGTAGACGATGAGATGATCTCATGAGATTCCGATTCCGAGAAGTGTTCAGCTGAGACGTCGGTCCAGGTTTCTTCCTCGTAGAAGGGGGTGCTGGTTTCCTCTTCGTAATTGAGTGTGCTGGAATGCTTAGTGTCCACAGTGACAGAACCAGTGGTGAAAGTGAGTGTGGTTCTTTCTTTTATGGTCACTGGGTTCAGAGTGGTTGTGCGGCCCCAAGATGTGGGGTTGGTGCTGATGTTTCTCAATCTGCTGACTGATGGTGTGATTGTTGTGGTGGGCTTCTGTGAGGTCCTGTACAGCTGTGTCATGTGAACGGGAGATGTTGCAGTGGGAGTTTTGGGTGGGGCAACAGTGGTGTAGATCCAGGGTCTGGTCAGGTTGAATTCAGAGGTGTAGTTGCCTTCGTTGCAGGACTTGCAGCACATCTGCCTGTAGCCAAGGTTGGAGCAGTACTTACTGAGAACCTCCATTCGACAGATCACAGACTTGTCTCCTTTACAGCGGGGCCCTGATAAAATAAACCAGCAGGGGACTGACGTCAGTACAATAATGGTGGAAAAAAGAAAATTTATTAAATATAACATAACAATATACACTACCAAGTCAAAAGTTTTGGATTGGTAAGATTTTTTAATGTTTTTAAAAGAAGTTGAAGGGTTGGGGTCAGAATAGCGTTTAACAAAGTCTTTTTATATATATATATATATATTATATATATATACAAAAATCTTATTACAAAACAGCATATCTATGTGAATATCCTGTATAGTAAAGTATAATTTCTTCCTGTGACCAAAAAAGTGTAATTAAAATAAAAAATCGATCCAAAACGTTTGATGGTAGTGTGTATATATATATATATATATATATATATATATATATATATATATATATATATATATATATATATATATATATATATATATATATATAATATATATAATATAGTGCTGGTCACTATTCACTATATATATATAGTGAATTATTTGCTTGGTAAATTGGTGAATAATCAAAGATGGATGTACAAAATAAATTTGCATTGATAATCCTTTTGATATTTTATAAAAAAATAAATAAAAAAAAAGCAAAAATCTAACCTTTTATTGAAACGAATTGAAAGTGGGGGCAAATCACATTATGAAATAAATGTTTTTCTCCAAAACACGTTGGAAACAATTATTTGCCCCCTTTTATTAAATACTTTTTGCAACCTCCTTTTTCCAAGACAACAGCTCTGAGTTTTCTCCTATAATGCCTGATGAGTTTGGAGAGATCAACACCTGACAAGAGATCAGACACTATTCCTCCATACAGAATCTCTCCAGATCCTTCAGATTCCCAGATCCATGTATGGTCCAGATCTGCTTCTTCTCTTCAGTTCAGCCCACTCATTTTCTATAGGGTTCAGTTCAGAGGACTGGGATGGCCATTGAGATCCAAGAACATCCAACATGGATCTGGGAATCCGAAGGATCTGGAGAGATTCTGTAGAGAGACTGTTATCTTGGAAAAAGGAGGTTGCAAAAAGTATTTAATAAAAGGGGGGAAATAATAAACGTGTTTTGGAGAAAGAAAATTATTTCATAATGTGATTTTCCCCCAACTTTCAATTATTTTACAGTACTTCAATAAAAGGTTAGATTTTTATTCAAATAAAATATCAAAAGCATAAACAATGCCGATTTATTTTTTAGAGCCATCTTTGATCATATTAACCAAGGGGGGCAAATAATTGTGACCAGCACTATATATATATATATATATATATATATATATATATATATATATATATATATATATATATATATAGATTTTTTATCCTATAAATGTAATTTATATATATATATATAGTAAGATTTTTTTCCTGCAACAATGTCGAAATGTGATATATATTCAGATTTTATTCATAAATATAAAAGATTTATGAAATATGAAAAAGAACTAAAGAGGCTAAGTGCAGAGTAATGTCAATACAAGAGAAATATAAAATAAAAAAAATTAGGATAAGAAAATCAAACAAATTAAAAGTATTTAATATATTAAGAAATATTATATAAAATAAAAATAATACAATAATAATGTAAAAAAAAAAATGAAATAAGAAAATGAAAGATCCAGAACACCAGTAAATGAAGTGGAAAAGTGCAATGCAAATACAGTTAGTCACAACAGCAACAAAAAATGATAGAGCAAGAGCACATATTCAGAGGGTTTAAGTATTCAATATATTAGTTGACCCTTTATTCCCAATAAACACAGCCGACAAGAAACCACATAGTTACATAGAGACTTCCTGTCAAATATAGAGCGTATACAAGACAACACATACAACTTTTCTCAGTACAATGTAAACTGCTTTGAAATGTCACACCATTCACAGTTTAGTAAAGATTTTGGTAAAACATCTCAACACCATCAAATCCATTGAAAAACTGAAAATTTTGAGGATTATAGTTATATATATATATATATATATATATATATAAAAAGGAAAAATGCCACATCCTGGATTACATTTAAACAATCACAAAACGTAACAGCACGTACTGTAATGTTATATAATGCTACACTGGAATGAAAGAGCCATGACAAATAAGACCTACAGAGGCCAGCATTCAGCAGAGATCTGACTACAGGCCACATGCTGCCTTCAACACCCAATCTCATATCACTTTAAACACTTTTAAATACTTCAATAATGTGTCCAGATGTGAGGTGGTTTGAATATGTAATTCCAGAAACGTGCTGGAAGAACTGTCGAAAACAAATGCTACCGTTAATGCTTTTTTATTGTAAAGCTTGTATCGAAGTCTCGTGTGTTTAAATAAAGGAGGACTTTCAGCCTAGATCCTGTTATATTTCTTCACCACTCAGAAGCATTCCCATAAAAAAAAACCAGAACCAGAACCAACACACACACTCACACACCACCACATACACTTTATATTCCTTTAAAATATCATTAGAACTTTAAATACTATTTTCATCATGATATATACTATATGCATCTCAAATCATTACTTTCCAGGCAAGAAAACATGGTCTGTAAGGTCAAAATACATAGATAAATACAATATATTACTTTTGTTACTGGTGTAAGAGATAACAGTCATTGAATATGTTAATATATTAACGTTACTAAGTATGTTCAACATCATTTAATATATACACATAATCGCTGTATAGTTTTAAAAAAGGCCTTTAGACATCGCCAGCATCGCTAAAGCTTCGTCTTTCCTCAGACTCATAATCATAACAGTGAGAGACTGTGATATAACCGAAGATCTGAGGAGAAAGCAAGTGTCTACACTCCCTTAGCTGTAAACATCCATATTCGTTGCGGTTCCTTTTTTTTAGCTGCCTCTTTTCGAAATTCAGTGGGCATGCAAACGCAAAATCGTGTCCCTTCAACCTTAAATAAGGCAAAAATGTCTGATGTGAGTGGAAACTAATTACGCAGAAGCATGAGGTATTTTTTATCCTTCAACCAATTTATAAAATAATATGCGAGTGTTAAAGCGTGCACCATCATCATATCGAAAAAAACTTAATTTGCTTTTAATGATTCCTTCTATATACTCAGCTCTTCAAGAAAATATATACAAAAATACATGACATTTAACAGTCAAAATAAAAAACGATTATGGCTCACAATTGCCATTTCAGTGATATATTCTTTATGCTCATTTTGTATAAGTATTGAATTGACAAATTGACTGAAATGCTCCAGTTACTTTAAGTACTGGACCAACTCCCTCACTCAGGAGTTTGTTTTATAGAGTTCGTTGAATGATTCACCCTGGATGTCGTCACAACAGTCATATCCATATTACCTGACGTAGCACAACCATCATGGCTTCTCAAAACAAGGCCCCTACCGCACTTTTAGGCCGTGTTATGCCCTCAGCCCTGCAGAAGACCATGTACAGAGCGAACAAGGGCAGAGGAAAGAAACAGCCCACAGAATTCCCTCGAACAAAGGAAATGTTAAGACCGAGAGGGACAGAAAAGCGCTCAAGGCCGAGTGTAACAGAGCCACAGTGTAAGAGAGAGAGGCAGGGTCCAGGAAAGAGCGGCCATGCAGCACACAGCAGGCTGAGGATTGGAGACGGGACGTTTACTTGAGGAGATCTTGGGCGCTGGGAACTCGGGGTCAGCTCTGGAGAGCCACTGGATGAGGAAGTTCCCTCTTTCATCTGGGAGTTGGGAGAGAGGATTTAAGAACAGGGTTATTGTGGTTAAAATGAGTTTTAAGTGAATTCTGAGGAGCTGTATGGACACTCACTTGAGCACGGTGTCAGAAGACATGGTCTGATGATCTCAGGCTTGGTGTCCATGCAGATGCCGATGGCATTATCAGGGGTGCTGCACATGACCTGCCGCTCCTGAGTCCCATTACCACAGGTCACTGAGCACTGCACATACATACACATATAAACATATAGCAGAATGTGGCAATAATACTTATTAACTTATAAACAGACTGCATTGTGTTTGAGAATAAAGTCTTGGCATTACGAGAATGCTTGTTTTGGGAATGTTTTGAGAATAAGGTTGTTACAGTACATTAGATTTTAAAAGTAATCATCATATTTTAGTAATAAAATCTAAATTAACCTTAAAAGGGACAGCCTTAAAAATATACCCAGAAATGGGCTTTCTTTCTTCTGTGAACATAGACATTTTAAGGAATGTCTCAGTGTACTTTATTAACCGTTTCCCTGCCAAACAAGGAATTATCCGTTATTTGTGAGAAAAGCTTCCCTGCCAAACACTACGTTTTCTGTGTTTCCGTGTTTTCAGTGTTATTTGGTAGGGGGCGCTTTGACATCTTCTGAAAGAGTACTGAATATCCTGATCAAAACACAGGAGAAGAACATGCAGAAACAAGCGATCTCATATGTAATCATATGCATATGTAAAATAATGCGATCAAGAGTTATTGCAATGGAAGTCAAATGGTGACCAAAACTGCTTGGTTACCAATATTCTTCAAAATATATTTTGTGTTCCACAGAGAAGTGAGTTAATGATAACAGAATTTTCAGTTTTGGGGAAACAACTCCTTTAACATAATTAATAATGATGGTACAGTTTAAATTGACCTGAACTATAATTGTATACAAACATATTATTGTGCTGTTCATAGGGATACACCAATATTCTAATTATTATTTATTATTAAAACTTTTTTGTCTAAAAATGTAAAAATAAAGCACTAAACACTAAAATCATTTGAAATGCTACAAGTGAATAACTTTGAGCATTAGATAGTGACAAAAATATGGGAAAAGAGCATGTACAATTAAATATCCAATATTGATCCAGAATTTTTTAACTCGCCTGAGACCAAGGTCCAGTTCTCCACTGTGCGGGGCATAGGTGACGACTGCAGGGTCGTCGTCCTTCAGGCCGGTCGTCGTTGCAATATTTGGCGTTGATGGCTTTGTATGAACCGTCCGGTTCAGGTCTCACACAGCGCACAGGTCGAGTCTGAGAACCGGTCTTACCACATGATTTACTGCACTCCTCCCATTCTCCTGTCACCCAGCTGATATACACAATACACATTTAAAAAATGTCCACAAACCCCCATATCCTTACACCATCATCTGTCACTCGTGTGTTCAAGTACAATTGTATGATATTGGTTCTAAAACTACCACATGGTGAACCTCATTTGCTTACATTGGTTCTGAGCACTCCTTCTGGTTGCAAGCTCGACTGATGGCACGGGGTTTGGGGATGTTGGCGCAGAGTGTGCGGTGTACCATTTTGCCATCCGACTTCCTCCGGCATCCAAAACGTGTGTACTGTTTCCCTGCAAGCCAGACAAATAGACAAAACGCCACAATACAAGCTGTTGTCTTCTACGGTTGATCCATGTTTCAGTCATAGCTCGTGTCTGTCAGGGTTGTCCCCTGTTCAGAGGTGAACTGAGAATTACATTATTTGATCAATTTTCCTCAATTTTAATTGAATTTGAAGTGAGGTACCAAACAGAATACAGAATTGTAATTCAAACCTTAATTTAAGGAAGTAAAATTAAATAACAAACAATCAATACTTTTACTTTTCAGTATGAATTACACACAAATGTGTTATCATATACGGTAATACTTTACTAATACTTTTATATTGCTACAAAATATTCATATTACAAATAAATGCTGTTAAAATACTTTATATTAATAAAGAAAATCCATAAAAATTAATCATGGTTTCCACAATAATATTAAGCAGCACAACTGTTTTCAAGATTGCTAATAATATAAATGTTTTTTGAGCACCAAATCTCATATTAGAGTGATTTCTGAAGGATCATGTGACACTGAAAACTGGATAAATTATGTTGAAAATTCAGCTTTGCATCACAGCAATAAATATTTTTTTTAAAATAGAATTAAATAGAAAAGTTATTTTATTTATTATATTTCACAATATTTTTTTTAAATAAATTTTTACATAAGATAATTCTTTCAAAAACATATATTTAAAAAAAATCATACCAACCCCAAACTTTTGAACGGTTTTGTACATAAAACTTTTTAATTTGTTTGAAATGCCACCTATTCAAAAATGTATTTTTAAATGAGTATTTTATTGTCATTCCTAACTAAATTCGAATCCAAAATAATGTGGGATATTGTCAATTAAATTTAAATTCTAAGACTTGAAAGTGAATTAAAAATGAGAAATATTCTTCTATTTCTGTGTACCTCCGCCACATGGCTTGGAACAGTGCGACCACTTCCTGAGAGCCCACTCGAAGTAAATTGTGTCGTCCTGAGGCAGGGTGTTCTCCATTGATGAGAGCGGGTCTTCAGGCAGGATGTATTTGTATGAAAGCGTGACTTTAGAAATGCTCTGAGACTGAACCTGGAGAAGATGTTTGATATTGGAGAAGTATGTTACTTTTATAAAATACATTGAATGAAATTGAAATACATTCATCAAAATGAACGAATCTTTTTTCGAGTCATTTAGTTAATTGTTCATTTTGAACGAGTCTTTTTTCGAGTCATTTAGTTTATTCAACGAACGAAATTAGCTAAATGACTCGGAAAAAGATTCGTTCATTTTGATGAACGAGTTCGAACAATAGAGTCACGAACGTGCATCACAGAACAGAGCAAGGCGAGCATTTGTGCTAATAAAACTTAAACTTTTTTATTTCTTTTTGAAATAACCGATGGTTTTGCTAGATAAGACCCTTATTCATCGTCTGGTGTCGTTTAAAGCCCTTTGAAGCTGCACTGAAACTGTCATTTGGACCTTGAACCGTTTGGTTGCCATTGAAGTCCATTATATGGAGAAAAATCCTGGAAGGTTTTCATCAAAAACATTAATTTCTTTTCGACTGAAAGACATGGACATCTTGGAAGACGTGGGGGTGAGTAAATTATCAGCAAAAGTTTTTTTTTTAAAAGTGAACTAATCATTTAATTAATGTTTTCGTTTTGAAGCAAAACGAAAGGTGTGTGTAAGAAAAATATAAAGTTCTGCCATGAAACTCTAGATGGTACAGGCTGATGGGTGCTTGAAGCAACCTGCTGACAATCACATTGTTAACTACACGGCACCAGCTGATTGGTTCCTATGCATCTGCAGCCAATGAGCTGCTGCTCAACATTTAAATTGTGGGTCAGTGTTTGCTACCAGTGTTTGTTACCTACTTTCAGAGTTCCTCTGAAACCCTCCACCTTCCCCAGCTCCACCTGTATAGATCTGCTACTGGCAATTTCATATATGCTATTTGTGCAGCAGCATGTCTTACATTCTCATAGCAGCATGTCTGTGTATGTATTGGCAGTAGCAAGTCTTTGTACTTGCTCTGCAGCAGCAGCGTAGCAGATCTATTCCACCAAAACCAAATACATTTACATTGTAATATCCATTTGTAATGTTTTGTCTGAAGCCCCTTGACTTCACCACTAGATGGCTTTATTTCAACCTAGATTAATTCTCTCTTCATTAATAACATCCATTACCATGCTAAAAGAGTTGTCATGATAGAAATACTAATAATTTCAACTTTTTAAAAAATATTAACCATTGCTTCCAGTCTTCGGTCATACGAGCGCTCATGAGAGGGACGTTGTTATATGTGACATACTATAAGTGCGTCACATATCAAAAAGCTTGTGCAAGAAGTTGGTCCTCTGTGCTTCATTGTTACTTCTTGCGCAATCTTCTCAACGCCCTTACGTTTATGTTAAGCTGAATTTGCGAAAGCATCTTTAGCCGGAAGGGATGGTTTATATATTTTTCTCACACACCTATCGTTTCGCTTCAGAAGAAATTGATTCATCCACTGGGGTCGTATGGATTGCCGTCACAATCGCTGTGTGTGGTAGTAGTATTTAGAAATACACTAATAGATCTAGTGCCCTTATTATCCTTATTAACTTCCTTTAGGCTTAGTTCTGGATTTATAGTTGTCTACTTTGGTTATTTTGGATATAATGCTCATTCTCACCATTATGAGAACTCCGTATTTGAGTGGTCCGGTGGTCTGGACCGTCTCCATGTCATCAATGTTAGCATACTCCCACACCACACCTTTCTCGATTACTGTACGTGACTCAGGGAAATCACCCTCGTCATTCAGGAAGAGATGATCTGTGGCCAGGTTCTTCACCGCTAGCAGAGGACAATTTAACATTAGGACAATCTCATCACCATGCAGTCCAATTTATGCACCCAGTGAGAAAAAACAAGGATCAGTCTTCATCAAGCTGTTTTTATATGTTTCTTGTACCTATAAATCACAATTTTGGAAGGCATTACTTCAAAGTAGCTAAGATGCTTCACGGCCACTGAGCTGGAGCTCCTAATGTTATCAGTGCCAGGAGGAGTCCAAATCTCTCCATCAATAACAAACTGTGGGAGGCCAGACACTTGCACTATGAGGGCCAGTGTAAGAGTAATTAATCACACTGCCATTTACTAAGAATGAGCTTCTACCTATAATATGTGGAGTTCCTTTGAATTCACGGATCTGTATGTGGCGTGCTCCTCTAGGAATCTCCAAGATCTTCAGAAAACCTAAGAATGAAATTCACAAAAGCCAAAATGAGATTTGAAAATGGAAAGATTTCCTGATTATGATGAAATTTTAGAATGAATCTGGGTTGAAAACATTGAGTGACCTGTTCATGGAGTCTGCAGTGAGGGCAGAAGCTCACCTGGTTTCCTTGTGCTGCGGGTGAAGTTTCCTTTGACAATCTTGCAGGTGGAGTTGTCTCCTCCACACACACCACACTTATCGTCCTCTAGCTCCGAAGCTATAACATTGTCACAGCCCACTTTCTGTGCAGAGAGCAGGGTTTAGGAGAACCAAGAATATATAGAGAGATGTAGGATCAACTTAGGTTCTGACCTTAGATAAGTTGAGCAGATTCACAGAAATGTTATTTCATAAAATTAATTTTTGTAATTAATACAAGGTGCATTTTTTTCCATTAAAGGCACAATATGTAAGATTTTTGGATTCAAATATCCAAAAACCACTAGAACAATGTTATATATTTTGTAGACTTGCACTTACATTATCTCAAATATTTCCAAGAATGTTTAGTGATTTCCGGTTTTATTTTGTAGAAACCATGTAGAAACCACCAAAGCCACTTTAATATATTGTTTTATTAGACAGGTGAGCAACTGGACACATTCATTAACAGAAAACTATTCAGTGTTATATAGCTCAACACAATTATTCTTATTGTTTTAATCTCATTTTTTATTTATTTACCGTGAGTACCATGTTTTACCATGCCAAATATCAATCTAGCTCACGGCAGTGTGCAAGAAACGGTATCATAGTAGCCACCAAGTGAACGCACAGAGTAGCATGATAACATAACTTTCAACACCCTGAAATCTATCTAATATGATAAACTAGCGCTGCGTTACGCATGACTGGACGACCCGAAAGTGGTCGTCTGCAGAATAATAGAAGCTCCACTGCTCTCGAGCTGTGTGTCGTGCTTGTCTCTCATTAGCAATCGCTTCAGCGGCCTCGCTCAGGCTTTCAGCCCCACCCTGCTTCTGCAATGTTAATTAATCTTTAATAAATTAGCTCATCCGTGAATATGATTTCTGCAAGAGTCCCATCAGATTTTTTCCACCGCCTGTAGAGGTGAAGACAACAACTCACATGATTGCACGAAATCACAGTGTCATCAAGCTACGCCTTTGTTTTGAATAAGCGACCTCTAGTGGTGAAAATTACATGTTGTGCCTTTAAAAGGTTTCACTCATGAAGAAATGATCAGTAGTGGTATTATTAAAAATAAAAATTATTTAACATCACACTAGTGACATGCAATAATGCTGATTTAATTTTCACCAGATGTTGGTAACAACCCAAGTAATCCATACAAAGAAACCAAAACAAATAAGTTCAGAAATTAAGTTATGTATAATAATGTGAAATGACACAGGGAAAAAGTATTGAACACACTTACTGACATTTATTTAATACTTTGTACAAAAACCTTTGATGGTGATGACAGCTGCAAGACGCCTCCTGTATGGAGGAACTAGTTGCATGCATTGCTCTGGTGTGATTTTGGCCCATTCTTCCACACAAATCTTGAAGGTTCCATGGGCCTCTTCTATGAATCTTGATCCCATAGATTTTCAATGGGATTCAAGTCAGGTGATTGGCTGGGCCATTCTAGCAGCTTTATTTTCTTTCTTTGAAACCAATTGAGAGTTTCCTTGGCTGTGTGTTTGGGATCATTGTCTTGCTGAAATGTCCACCCTCGTTTCATCTTCATCATCCTGGTAGATGGCAGCAGATTTCTGTCAAGAATGTCTCGGTAAATTTGCCCATTCATCCTTCCTTCAACTATGTGAAGTTTGCCAGTACCATTTGCTGAAAAGCAGCCCCACACCATGATGTTCCCACCTCCAAACTTCACTGTTGGTATGGTGTTTTTAGGGTGATGTGCAGCGCCATTTCTCCTCCAAACATGGTGTGTATTATGGCATCCAAACAGTTCAATTTTGCTCTCATCTGACCACAATATATTCTCCCAGTAATTTAACTGGCTTTTCCAAATGTTGTGCAGCAAACTTTAAACGAGCTTCAATCTGCTTTTTTTTCAGCAATGGAGTCTTGCGTGGTGAGCGTGCAT
This sequence comes from Chrosomus eos, assembly GCA_036326025.1. Classification (NCBI taxonomy): domain Eukaryota; kingdom Metazoa; phylum Chordata; class Actinopteri; order Cypriniformes; family Leuciscidae; genus Chrosomus; species Chrosomus eos. The sequence goes on from CM070834.1 coordinate 23,929,411, forward strand.
ACTGGCCATGGCGGTGGAGTGCATTACTTACTGTTTTCTTTGAGACAACAGTACCTGCTAATTGCAGGCCTTTTTGAAGCTCTCCACAAGTGGTCCTTGGCTCTTGGACAACTCTTCGGATTATTCTTTTCACTCATCTGTCAGAAATCTTGCGAGGAGCACCTGGTCGAGGCAAATTTATGGTGAAATGATTGTCTTTCCACTTCCGAATTATGGCCCCAACAGTGCTCACTGGAACATTCAGAAGCTTAGAAATGCGCCTATAACCAATGCCATCATTATGTTTTGCAACAATTAGGTTGCGAAGGTCTTGAGACAGCTCTTTGCTTTTACCCATCATGAGATGTGTCTTGTGTGACACCTTGGCAATGAGACCCTTTTTGTAAGCCATCAGTTAGGACTGAACCAGCTGATATTAATTTGCACTGGCAGGGGGCTGGATTGCTTTTTAATTACTGATAGTTTTCAGCTGTTGTCTTGGCTTTCCATGCCTTTTTGCACCTCCCCTTCTTCATGTGTTCAATACTTTTCCCCTGTGTCATTTCACATTATTACACATAACTTAATTTCTGACCTTTTTGTTTTGGTTTCTTTGTAACCATTACTTGGGTTGTTACCAACATCTGGTGAAAATTTCATGTCAATAGCACCTTTGGAAATATATTTACTGAGAAAAATGGTGACGTGTTCAATACTTATTTCACCCGCTGTATATGGAGCCTCTTGAGGCCTTCTATGTTCAGATGACCAGCCAAATACAAAATTCATCCGTAATAATCATGGGCTACTAATAGGCAAATAAATACTTCATAAATCATTTTTAATTAGTATATTTTCTCAGTAAAAACATCCAAAAAATACAATTTATATCAATACATAATTGCAAAGATAATGGCAAAAGACTTGTCTTCAGAGCAATTATATTTTTCTATATTATATTATATATACACACTGCTGTTCAAAAGTTTGGGGTCGGTGAGATTTTTAATGTTTTTAAAGGAAGTCTCTTCTGCTCACCAAGGCTGCATTTATTTGATTAAAAATACAAAACAAACCCAGTAATATTGTGAAATATTATTTCAATTGTAAATCAGCTGTTTTCTATGTGAATATATATAAAGTGTAATTTATTCCTGTGATCAAAGCTGAATTTTCAGCATCATTACTCCAGTCTTCAGTGTCACATGATCCTTCAGAAATCACTATAGTATGATTATTTGATGCTCAAGAAACATTTATGATTATTATCACAGTTGAAAACAGTTTTGCTGCTTCATATTTTTGTGCAAACCGTGATTCATTTTTTTCAGGATTCTTTAAAAAGTTAAAGAGAAAAGCATTTAATTAAAAAAATATATATTTTGTATTTTTATAAATGTCTTTACTGTCATTTTGATCAATTTAATGCGTCCTTTCTGAAGAAAAGTATTAATTTCTTGAAAAAAAAATAATAATCGTATTGACCCCAAACCTTTGAACGGTAGTGTATATACCCCTTTCTTCTCCTCAGCACCAAAATCTCGTCCGCCTAAAAATAAAACATATCGACATTCTGTGCCGCATGTCAACAAATGCTGGCTAAATATTTCACTCCAAAAGTTGGCATGATTGACACGCACGCACGCACGTACGCACGCACACACACACACACACACACACACACACGTGTGGTTCTGCAACCATAGAAGTAAATGTCATTTTAAAGGCTAAGACAACATTATGTGTGCATGTGTGCATGGTCCATTAGCTCTAAACTCTAGCTCCTAATTCAAACCAGTACTCCTATTTGCCAATAAAATCAATAAGCGTCAATAAAGTTAAAGATCAGGAAACAATCTTGAGCACACAACTGAATGGAAACAATCACAGATCCTCTCTTTCCCTTACTGAGTGCCAGTGCCAGAACAAATTCAAACCCATCCTTTTCCAGACATTCACATCCCTCTCAGATTATAAAGCAATACATATCGGAATGCACTTTATCTTTTAATTCGAGTAGCAAAACATAGAGATCTAAGCATGTACGTCATCAATCTGCCCTACCCACGGGATATCACAGTCATGTATTCCACCAATAACAGAACAAGCTAAAAACAAACAATTCAAGAGAGTTTTCTGTTCTAGCTCTACACTTCAACTGGCAATGAGGAGCGGAACGGCCTCAGAAAACTGATTATATTAGACCTGATATTATTATTCATTCTATGGCATTTTGGAGGATGAACTTCAGTGATGGATGGTTTGTGTGTGTGTGTTTGAATAACCTTTACCTCACACTCCCCACGCACACAAACGCTGTAAGGGTCTTTGTAGGAACAACGTGTGCCGTCATGCACCATTCTCTTCATGGGCACCACATCTCCGCTCTCTTTTGACTGGCAGTACAGTTGACATCTTTCGTCAGCTGTCCAAAAACACAAAAAAACAAAACAAAAGCAGATCACAGACAAATTCATTTTTGTAGCTATTTGTATGTGAGGTGCAGTTTTAGCACACATACATTTTTGTATTTTTGACACTGAAATGAATGAGCATTAAAGGTGTAGTAAGCGATATCTGAGAAAGGCTGTTGATATTTGAAATCACCACAACTCGCCTCCTACCCAAAAGGTCCACACCCCTACCTTGATAGCTCCACCCCCAAATTCACAAACACAGGCACCTCCCCCATCACGTGACTAGGTTTAAGTCTTGTCTGGGAAACCGAGGGATGGTGTGTTTTTAAGGATTTCGTCACTTAACTCAAGCTGACACTTTAGAATGTTAAAATAAATTCAATGTATTATTTTGCATACATTTTTGTTTAAAAACATCTGTATATGACAGTATAAATGAGACTGTACAATTTTAATAACAAAAAAAATCCTGGTTTCCTAAGAAATATTAAGCAGTATTAAAAAGTTTTAAACATTGATAATAATAAGAAATGTTTCTTGAGCAGCAAATCAGCATATTAGAAATGATTTCTAAAGGATCATGTGAGAATGAAGAAAATTCTGCTTTGCTATCACAGGAATAAATTACATAGATTTAATAAGAATACCAGTGATATCTTTGCAGTGTATGTGTCTGTGTTTGCACTAAATGAAGGTGTCTGCTACATGAATAATCATAAATAATAACAAAGTTTCTGCAACCACTGCAACATTGTTCATACTGTGTACAGAAAGCAAGACCGTTTATTCCTCTCAGGAGTAGAAGAGGACACTGGAGTGGTTATTAGCTGGATAGTACCTGCATTCCTTTTACTGTAGCAGTAATTTAGCCCCAGTGGATAACTGGAGATGCCATTGCTGCTTAATCACATTTCCATGTGCCTTTCTTTCAACTGCTGCTGTCCAACGCTTGGCTGATGCCCTTTTCAGTGACTGGGCCAAAACTTTGGCGAATGTATCCAAGCAGCAAAGAGTAACTCTCCAGTTGAGTAACAACCCTATTACTCTTTCTAAATTCCTTATGTTGACGTTACCAAATAAATACGTAAATAATGAGACTATAATCCTGAAGGAGAGAAAGAAAAAAAAGGATTTTTTTCCCCCGAAAGGAGTTTTGGTTTCGTCCTTTCCAATAATTTAATTTCCATTCTCTTTTTTGCTACCGACCTGTCCTATCGACCTGCCCTGAGCGGGAATCCAATCGTGATTTCGGGCGTGGGAGGCGGGCGCTCTAATGAGGAAGCTAAAGACCACAGCCTCTAGCGTCAGTCGCTAGAGCGTTACTTGAGATCAGGGGAGTGAGGTTTAGATGCACATCTCTTACTGGCCTACGATAGTTATACTAGTAAATGTTGATATTAACATTAACTAAGATCCATTGTTACTTCATGCTAACCAATGTAGTTAACTAATGTTAACAAATAAAACCTTACTGTGAAGTGTTACCGATATCTCAAAATGCAGAAGCGTAAAGTTACTAGAATACAAAAAAAGTGGTTTTAAATGCCATATAATAATTTCCTTGAACACAGATTACAGGGACGAGGGAAAGCATTTACAGAAAACGTAGCTTTGTGAATATTTAAAAAGCACATTCCTTTGAACGAAAGACGAACATGGACCAAGACACATGGCGAACATCAGGATGCATTAAAATGAAAAGTATAACATGTGAGTGTGCCAATGTCTTTTTCACCTCCAACAAAAGTGGAAAATGATTTGGGGATTAATAACATTACATAAATAGCTTTGACTCACGTTCAGGGTGCTCGTAGGGCAGCCAATGGTGTTTGGTGTCTTCATGCTCAAAGTGGGGGTTCCACATCTTGCACTGCTCCTCTCTGAAGTCAGCCAGGGCCTTTGCACACTCCTCCACGTTACAGAGCTGGAACTCATAGTTGTTTCCATAACAAGTGCGCCCCCCATTGGCCGGACTAAAACACAGAACAGGTTTGTTCAAGTCAACAGACGAGAAAGGTGATGGGACGGTCAATCTAAATACACTCACATTGGGTTGTTACACTCTCGAGTGCGGAACCGTACTCCACCACCACAGGTCCGAGAACACGAACCGAACTTGGTCCACTGACCCCAGTGGCCATCCTGCCTAAGCATGTCTGGTGTCAGCTTGACACAGTGACCCTTAAAACAGTGCTAGAGAAATAGAGAGAATAAAAAATAAAAGTGGTATCTGCTATTTTGGTTCTGTGAAATGTACAGTAGAGTAGAGGGTCTACAAGTCCAACCTTTCCTGTTGCACACTTGGTCCCGTCGATAGGAGGGCCCTTCTTGGTCTTGCAGAAGAAAGGGTTCTCGGGGTGGCTGCACCACAACTGCTTGCAAGGATCATAGGTGCTGTACTAAAAGAAACAGTCATGCTCTCATTCATACACATAGCCTGTGAAAGCTAAAGCTCGTGAGACAAGCTCAGATTACATGGTTGTATGTTGGCAGGGAAATAGGAAAGTGACAGAGAGTTGTGTTTTTTAAATGGTTATTTTGATTTACTTGTTTATATGTGAATTCCCTGCTTAAACAACGTTACTTCTTAATATAAGATGATAAACATATAAGCGTCTAGTCCAAGAGTCTAGAAATGTTTCTATTTTGCATTATTTTTTGTTACTTTATTACTTTTTTTATTTTTTTACTTGTCATAACAGGAAACCATTAACCCTTTCACGCATAGTGGTCACTACAGTGGACAGCTATTAAAAAAGCATTTTCTTGAATTTGCAAGGGTTTTGATGGCAAAGTTGCACATCAATCTCTTCAGTGGACCCTGGTGCATCATCCTATACATTGCAACCAAGTTGCAAGCCGTTGTGTTTCGAGTTTTTCCCCCTCCAAACCGAGATGGCCAATGGTCAGTCAGACATGCCAAGTTGCTCCGGAATATCCACCCATTCCCTCTATCCTAGGAGACTCTTGTAGGTAAAAAAAAATATTGCAGCATCAAGCAATATCTAATGAGTCATATGACAGTAAAAATTTCCAAGTTTTGATTTTAGATTGGGAGAAAAATCAGATTTAATACCTGTCCACTATAGTGGACCTCATGCATCAATGGCTATATTTCAGCTACAATTCATATTGAATATACAATTCATATGTGAATATTGTTTTTGAAAATACTTAATCTGCAGTGACTTTTTTTGACTGTAAATAAATGTATTTGTATTATTAGAATGCTAATTTCATTGACATCGAAAAAAGTTAATGTGATTACATAATTTATGTGACTTATGTATTACTTTACTCATTTCATCGAAAAAGTAATCTAATTACGTAATGCATTACTTCTAAGATCAAAAAGTTATCTGTTTACGTAATGAATGTTGCTTGTAATGCATTTATTTACTCGTAACATCAAAAAGTAATCTGATTTCGTAATGCATGTTACTTGTAATGCATTACTTTACTTGTTAGATCAAAAAGTAATCTGATTTCGTAATGTACGATATTGTAATGCTTTTCTTTACTCGTAACACCAAAAAGTAATTGATTACATAATGCATGTTACTTGTAATGCGTTACTTTACTCGTAACAACAAAAAGTAATCTGATTACGTAATGCACATTACTTGTAATTAACTACTTTACTTGTTAGATCAAAAAGTAATCTGATTAGGTAATACATGTTACTTGTAATACATTACTTTACTCGTAACATTAAAACAAATCTGATTATGTAATGCATGTTACTTGTAACACATTACTTTAATTGTAACATAAAAAAGTAATCTGAATGCGTTATGCATGCCCCAACACTGCTAATTTCAGATGAGATTGAAAAATACGTATCGCTAGGTTTTCTCAAAGAGGCCTATGCCAGAAATGTGTCTATCTTGAACATAATCAGAATTATCAGCTAATAAAGGTAAATTGACAAACTCTGTACTAGAGTACTAGTTCCCCTGTTGTATGAGCAGTAGAAATTTCTGATGGAATCACGTCCTCATGTTCTGATATCAAATATACACGAAGTGCAACTTGTATGAAGTTCAATTGCTTTTGCAATATTTCGGATTTATATTTTTTGTATATATTTTATAGTTTTCACATGATTTGATATAATTGTATTGATTAGTTTGTTAAATACACATACTTTATCGGTTTGATTATTGTATTATGTTTAAATATAGTATCTCTTCAGTTTAAACCATAAATGCATGCTGTCCACTCAAGTGGACACCTGAAAATCTCTTTGGAAAATTTGTAAAAAAATAAAAAATAAAAATCAAATCTTTTTTTTCATGCCCTAAGAGCAGTAAAAACACATAGGAAAAAAATCCTGACTGAGGTTATCATAATTCATGCATGAAAGGGTTAATGTCAATGGGGAAAATGTGCACAAGTCATACACAAATAAATGGAAAATACATCTACAAATGAGAAATACATCTACAGCAACCTTGTTAATAATAATAAAGTGGTAAACAGACTCTGATTTAAAGTAAAAAGAAAATGATTAAAAATACTACAAATTAATAAATAATATAAAATTAATGAAACCTTACCCAGTGTAATTTATTACTCTTTTTTTTAAATTATAAATGATATAATAACCACTCTCAGAAAAAAAAGCCTTTAGGGATACAACAGTTTGTCACAGGGGAGGTAACCTTAAAGTGACAACTCTGTACATTATGTACCCATAAAAGTACATAGTAGTACCTTACATATTACAAAATGGTTAAAAAATGTGTCCCTTTAAAGTTAACTGTTGTTACCCCTAAAGGTAAAATATTTAAAGAACAAAAAAATCTGATGATCATGTTTTTCCTGCATGTTCTACTTGCATGTTCTCATGTTCAACTATTTGAGAATGATCCAAAGATCATCTTGTGCTTCAATGGAAGCAAGAACATATAATCATCTGTACAAAGAGTTACATGAGCAATGTCATTTGATTAATCATATTAGTAATAATATAGAAACTTGAAGGGTTAGTTCACCCAAAAATGAAAATTCTGTCATCAATTACTCACCCTCATGTCGTTCAAACCCGTAAGTCTTTCGTTCATCTTCAGAATACAAATGAAGTTCTGTTGATGAAATCTATGAGTGTCTGTCCCTCCATTGACAGCTACCAACAAACACTTTCAAGCCCCAGTAAAGTAGTTAAGAAATCATTCAATTAATCCATGTGACTCCAGTGGTTAAACCTCAATTTTATGAAGCGACACAAGTGCTGGTAAACATAATTTACTACTTTATTTACAAAATATTAATCTACAAATTGCGAATAGGCAAAGCCTGCTCTTGCGCCAACACAACACGCATGTGTCATGGTGCTCTCATGAGAGCGCCTTGGAGATTAATATATTGTAAATAAATTATGATTTCTTTTTTTCTTTTTTTTTGCACAAACAAAGCACTAGTGTCATAAAATCACAGATCACATGGATTACATTTATGATGCCCTTACTACCTTTCCGGTGCTTGAAAGTGGTAGTTGTGTAGCTGTCAATGGAGGGACATAAATATCTCACATTTTATCAGAGATATCTTCATTTGTGTTCCGAAGATGAACAAAAGTCTTACGGGTTTGCAACGACAAGAAGGTGAGTAATTAATGACAGGATTTTCATTTTTGGTAGAACTATCCCTTTAAATATTCCTTCTTTATTTTATCTAATAGCTTTTCACAGTTTGAAACATAAAAAAAAAGAAAAAATATTATTTGATGGTTTAAATAAAAACAAACAATTGCACATTTTCAGCCTATCTCTCATTATCTTAACTTTTTGGACTCCACTGTATACTGCATTGCCAGATTCACTAACATAAATCTTACTAGTGTATGTGGTTGGATGTGGAGTCGGATGGCATGTCATGTTGGTTGGTGTGATATAATTTCTGTTTCACTCACCGCAGTGCACATCATGTAGCCCATGCCAAAGTCGAAGCGGCACTGTTCATTCATAGAGTAATGCAGACCAGGCAGCTGGGGCAGAGTTGGCCACTCATGATCAAAAGGGTCGTCCCGAAGACAGTCATATGCACTGCATGAGTAACAGCACTATTTTAGTATTTACAATCAATGAACCGGGTGGATATGTTCATATACTACAAATCAGGAAGCTACAAAAACACAGTTCCTCACTTGAGGTATCGCCTGAGCTCCTGTTGACTGCATAGGGACCAGTGAAAGCGGTGGAAGGCTGCTTGAACCAGAGGAGCCATGATACTGCCCATGGGAACCTCATCCCCGCACTCATTCGCCTGGCCGTCATGCTCCATCCCCAGTCTGAATATATTACACACGAATATTACTCTCTCAGTCATCTTTTGTACTTAGGAAACATGGGTGAGAGAATGTAAATATGTACATTTAATATTCTATTAGTTAAATACATTAGCTTCATAGACATCCTTAATCTCTGATATCTCCATTCTGCTCCCTGTTTGTTCTGTTTCTTTGTCAGGACACAAGCACTGTATATATGCTGTGTCGTCTTGGTTTTTGGTATCGGAACATTTTAATGAGAACGAGTGCAAGTACTTGAGCACAGAATCGGCCTGATACAAGTATTAGTAATTATGGCATTTCTAGTTTTATTGCTCATTTTTGTGCCATATAAATACTGCTCTGATTAAAAAATAAAATAGCCCGATATTCAGAGATATTGGAGGGTTTGCGCTGACACAAGCTATTAGTAAATCTGGCCCATAGTGCCTTGACTCGAGGACTTTACTGTAGTTCAGCTACTTTAAATTAGGAGTGTTGACGCTAAACACTTTCATATTAGCTTCACCAACATTGGTCCATGGTGGGAAATGATGGTGTAAGTTCTGATCAAGTTTTTCTCACACATGTCCTGTCTCATGGGCCACAACAAAAGCAGAGGAGAAGCCATCCTCGTGGGTAAGAGTGCAACTTCTCACAGGGTGACACATTCCTGTCACAGGAGCATAACCTGCAAAGAAAGGGAAGATAAAAGTCAGAGTAGGAAAGTATAGAAGAATTTGCAGTCACATTACTCAGTCGCATAAACAACAGTCTGTTCGACTGATCGGCAAGTCTTGCTGAAAATAACTTTGTGTAACTCTCTCTCCTCGTTACATGAATTTTAGCTAATTTGACATGCTAGAGTTATCAAAAAGTACCGACTTTGGTACCAAGTCAGAAAAAAACAGGCGTCTATCAGCGGATATATTATCCCCTGACAGACGCCTGTTTTTAAATGCTCCCGTGTGCATCTATGTAAACTCTCTGTGAGGAGCGTCAAAGATGTCATTGTTGATCATATATGTTGAGCGATGAGCGCTTCAACACAATGGCCAATCAGATGTGTTTAAGAATCCGTTCAACAGCGCTCAAAAGGCTGGGGGGAAAAGCTAGTATCATCACATTTTTTAAATTTCAGTATCAACTTGGTACTGAAGTCTGTACTTTTGACAACTCTAGTACATGCATCATGTTATGTTTTCATAAAGTATTACCCTGCATGCCAGTGGGCCCAAACTCCTGCCTGGTGAGGAAAATGGCATGATCGTGGTATTCTGCATCATTCTTGTCCTCTTTCTGCTGCAGGAAGGCCCAGCGACAGACGTTCTCCAGACTCTGAGAGGCGTTGGCCAGCTCAATCAAACCCATGGACTGACAAAACAACACAAATCACAGGTTTATACACCCACTTTGTCAACCTTTTTACTAGGGATTTGAGTCCCAGTAAAATATTACTGATAAATCCTTATGTGTCAATGTACGGACCTGAGAATTATTTTTCCTGATAATATTTTAGCAATCATGTTGTGTGTGTCCTATCAGTTGTGTTGAATCACAGAGGAGAATGGCAAATTCGTGAATGAATCACTCTTTTGATCTGTCAAATGGATTTGCGAAAAGGTCTGAAATTGTTCAGTGGTTTCTTACAATGTAACAGGATACTTTATAAAACAGAAAACAAAAAGAGCGCTGGATGAGGTGGATATTGCTACAATACATTGTTGGAAAAAAAACTTGCAAATGCTTGCAAAAGCATCTCTTTATTGCATGTGCATCTTGTGAAAGATGACATGTATATATGTATATCCAAAAAAAGAATGGGCACACTTTAGTGATGGAGGGGGAGGGGGGGATTTCAATTACCAGATCTCAATTTAGTTTTAGAATTTAGTTTCTATCTTAGAGCACAAGAGACAATTAGAAACAAATCAATCAAAGCCTTTCATAAAGGTCAAAAGAATGCAGTGAATTCAACACCACTTTGACTGAACCTAAAATAATTAAACTTATCTTTTCAATTTTTGCATGCTGATTATTATTTTTTTTTTTTAGTGTATACAATTTTCTCATTTAACCTTGAAAAGATTCTTAGGCATTCAGATCATTGTTAATGAGACATAAATCCAAAAGTCTAACTTTAAAACGATCTTCTTCAGCTACAGCGGTGAGACTTTGCTTTGGATTGCGATAACAGGATACACTTCAAAACAGTCTCTGTTGGACACTCGAGTACACTAGATTATCATATTTTTCATAGTTAAGATCTTTTCATACTTTGAAGTGCTGTTGATACAACCAAAGTCATCCAAAAAAGTTTCAGAAGGAAGCTGGCTGATGCCGTCTTACCTTGGAGGAGCAGAGCATCATGATTCTAACCAGGACAACATTAATATTGGCACCCAGGGAGCTGTCCTGATAAATCTCATTCACCTGTGGAACGATTCATAAGAAAAACATAAAGGATAAGCAAGAAGAAAGGTAACACAAACACAGCCTTAATAGAGACAGCCAAAATGTGATGCATGGATGTGTAATTCGTCTGGGCAATAACACGGATACCAAAACTATGTAGGCAGGAAAAACTGTCACAGAGCCAGAGGCAATTTGAGAAGTTGCAGAGTTTAACAAAAGCAGACTTTACTGCCTGTGAACTGAAAAATGCACAGCACTTACAGTCACCTTGAGAAGGTTTTAAAGGTGAACCCGTACCCTGAGCCATCATTTACTAGTGCCTTGGCATGTGTTTAGGTATTTGTAAAGTATATTTATATCTGTAGCTATGACGTTATGTCTATTGTACATGTTCATTCCGATTTTTCAGACAGAGATTTTTAAATGAAAAAAATATTTCTAGGTAATAATTTGTACATAAAAACGTATATAGAAAAGGGACGTCCTGGGTACCTTAGAGGGAAAAAAAAGTGTTAAAAAATGTATAAAAATGGTTATTAAAAATAAGAGAGGTGAACAAGGAAAGAGAAAGAAAGAAAAAGAAAGACAACCCTGCATATCTGCATCCCTTCATAAAAGAACATAGATTTAGGATCCCCAGTTCAATTTCTGCATTACATGAGCCTAAAGAAGAGAAACAGTTTCACCATGCTCACACCTGACTTCTCTCCACTCATTTACACAATGCCCTGGGGGAACCTGGGAAGAAATATGTAAGGAGACGCTAAGCTCTGGCTAAATGACCAGGGTGTGTAAGAAAGAAAACGAATGAAGCACTAAACCACACACACACACAGACTCATACAAAAAAGACACTGACAGATGGATGACAGCTCGACTAGAGGCTGTTTAAAAATCTGAGCCTGATTATGGAGAGCAGACACTGAGCTAGCTATAGTTTCCACTAGACGCTTCAACCTTTCACCAGAATGCACACAGATACAATTAGATGCCTATTCCTTATAACACCACTTGTTTTTCAATGAAACTTTATATGAGTGTGTGTCACATAATCACAGATGGCTCCAGAAACTACTGTTACTGTAACAAGAAGATATCAAGAAAATAATAATTTTTATAAAAATCTTTTGATATTTTAGTCACCATGAAATCAAAATTGACATTACTTTTTTTATGGAATATTTCTGTATTTATTATGAATGATTTCTCTTTTCTTCTCTATGACGTGTTTACTGGCGCAAGGGCGGGAAAACCTGTCACTCACATGACATCGCAGCAATAGCAAACCACAACTATCCAATCAGTTCCCCAACATTTTTTTCTTGTCTGAAAAGCCATTTCACTCGGATATATGTCACAATAGGGAAGAAAAGAATATATCAAATTATTGATATATTGAAAAACTCCAAGAATGTCAAGAATTAATGATCTAAAATAAAAAGTACAAATACATTTTAGAGCAACCGAACTGTTTTAGGGTAGATTTACACAACAGCGATGTACTATAAATTAAAAGGGTTTTTCCTTCGCGTTTTTTTGCGTACAAAAGACAATGTTGTCAATATGACTAATGCTGCGAAAATGACAACATTTGTGAAAACAGTGACTAAAAGTGCTGTATTACGCATGCCAGGCCAGTAGTTGGCGGTCACTTTGTAAAGAAAAACTTTAAACTGCCTATAGACTGAACACGTAATACACATATGCACAACGTCACTGTTTTCACAAATTCACGTTTTTGTAGTTTACACGGAGTATCGTTTTCAAAAACCTTGCATTCTCAGGGCCCCCAAAACGCCATTGTCGTGTAAATGACGGCCAAAACGGTGAAAGAAAAAAGGAAACCATGGTAAACGACTAGCACACATGGTAAACGGTTTTGGCTTGTTGTCTGCTATAGAGGGGTTCGAAGAGGATATTCTACTTGAGCTCCGATTTGGCCCCCCCCGGACTACTACATATGGTGAAATACATAAAAGAGGAGGAGAAACTGAACTAAAGACAAGGTAAGAAGCTGTTATAATATCCTGCCATTAATTTGAAGATTAGGGCATACTCCTCTCGAAATTACGTTGAATAACTTCACTTTTATATTATAAAATTTATAATATAAAAGTGAAGTTATTCAACGTAATTTCGAGAGGAGTATGCCCTAATCTTCAAATTAATGGCATAATTTGATAAAAATAAATTATATTTTTATATAAAATTTATTATTTTAGTGAATTATAGTATTTAATACTATAATTCACTTAAATAATAAATTTTATATAAAAATATCACTATTATATATTTATAATGAGAGAAATAAGAGATTTTTCCTTGTTGTTAAAGTAACAATTCATTATCACTGTTGCTAAGCATATCAGTCTCTAAGAAACAGTGCCAAGCAACCCTGTTCCCACCTGAAACCATGTGTCTAGGCACTCAGTAATGACAGCTATGTAACCCGGCACATTAATGACTATTATCAGCACATACTCTCTTGTTTGTATTCTCTTCTCTCCCACGCACACACACACACACAGACCATACTAATCACCTTAGCAGCAAGTCTCTCATTAGTGCTGGCTATCTCTGGCCCTCTCCAGGACCCTGTCAGGATTTTATTAGTCCAGATCTCAGCTTGTCTTTAGCAGGTAGCTAATTGACGTGTAAGAGGCCAAAGTGCCAGAAAATCATTAGGACTTAATTAATAATGCAGCAAGGTATGCCATCGGAGCTTGTCTTCTGCTTAGCCACGGAACCGCCGTGCAAACAAAAATTAACTGTGAATGAGAGAAAAAGCGTGGAGGAACACTGGAATATAGGTTGCAAGACCTTTGGAACAGGTTGCTAGTCACTTTATAATATTAGTAAACATACTTTACACAAGCACAAAAAAACGAAAACGTTTCTAGCTATGGAAATTCGATTTTGTGTGTTTTTTGCGTTTCAAAATGTCAGACCGCAGTTCATAACGCAAAGCAAATATGCATTGCATTTCGTACATTGCCACAAGGGGCACTATAACAGCCATAAACCAAAAAAGCAAAACGAGACTAAAATGAAAAAGAAAAAGGAGGGAAAGACAGAAAATGTTTAGTTGTGCAGGTTTGACGGCAAGTTCATTGCAAGTCTGGTCTTGTCGAGGATCTCAAGTACATCAATCTTTCAAGTAGGATACTCTGTCAGGGATGTGGATGTAATTTCTTGACTTAGAGCAGTTGTCAGGGAAAAAGATGGATGTTTGGCTCAACCTCTGACATCCAAGCATTGTGTTCATGAGTTAGATATAATCATCCTTGGATATAACAATGATACTGTCTGCAAAGTGACATTGTGGGAGATTTTTGGATAAGCGTTGATCTGTTTACACAAGACGCAGAACCTAGAAGTTCCTAAGGTAAATTTCTCGTCATTTAGCTGACAGATAATTAAGCAAAAGCCATTTAGCTAACATCTTTTATACAAAGTAACATAAGTAGAATAGCTTTTTCCCTGAACTCTTAAAGGAATATTTCACCCAAAACTGAAAATTGTCATCATTTACTCACCCTCAAGTTGTTGATGTTCTTTATTTTGTCACCCTCAATTTCTTTCCTTTGTTGAACATAAAAAGAAAATAATTTGAAGAATGTTGGTAACCGAACAGTGGATGGATCCCATTGACTTCCATTGTATTTTTTTTTTGCCATACTATGGAAGTCAATGGGGTCCATATTCTTTAAAAATATATTTTGTGTTCAGCAGAAGAAAGAAACTCATACAGGTTTGGAAAAACTTAAGGGTGAGTAAATGATGACAGAATTTACATTTTTGCCAGAATTATCCCTTTAATAATAAAGGCAAAAGGGTGTTTTCACAACAGTGAAATAGAAGAACCATTTCGGGATACCAATTTATTTTACTATGAACAGTGTATGGTGTAACAGACAGTGTAAAGAACTTTTTAATAATCTGAAAAACCTTTTTGATCTGTAAAAAACCTTTTACGCAATGCAAAGATTCCATGTTAAAGGTTCTCCATAAAGCCAAAAAATAATAAAAAGGAATCACTTGCGCCTCTGAAGAACACGCATGTGCGTCGAAACGATGGTCATTTTATATTAATAAATTTATTAAAACGTCCTGTGCTCCGGTCCTGCTCCTTGGTCCCATCGACCTTGGGCCCTTTTTCTCATTTTGCCAAAAAATAATCTTTATTTTTTAAGAGTGTGGGGAAAACTTTGGATTTTGCTTTGGTTATGAAAATAGGGTTATCTCAGAACCTCTTCAAACTATGTACACATTTACATGAAATCAGTGTAAATTCTTTTTGGGAAACTTACAATGTTCATGAGGGTGAGGAGGTACTTCTGAATGTGCTCTCTGCCATGAAACATCACCACAGAGCAGTCCACCCCCAACAGAACCTCGATGTTAAAGATCTCATCGTCATACGTCTCTCTACGAGCTCGTGTATTGCTCTTTATTTCCTTCTCAACATGGTCGTGTAAAAACTCCATTCCATCCAGACCACCCAAAGGGGAACCTGCAAAAAAATGCACACAAAATATTCAAGAATATAATTTAAAGAGGTCAAATCATGGGAATCAAATGTCCTGTGATCTTTTGGGTACAATGAAAACATATTGTAACTTACAGAACCAGAAGTGGAGCACAGAGGGAATTTTTTTTCAAAATAATAAAAAAAAAGCGTGATGACCTTTGGGAAAAAGAAGTACACTTTGGCATACTTTTTAAAAAGAGAAGGCCTACTTATTAAGGAAATAATACTTAGTGTATATACAAGAAAATACTTAAGTGCGAATTGCGAATTTAATTGACCCTTCGCGTGGAGCTTGATTGACAGGTGTTCTAACCAATCATACTTCTCCATCCGCCATTTTGTCCGAAAAAGCAGCCAGTAGAGTTAGGAGGATTTTAACTTGGTAAAATGAATATACTGACGCCTTTCCGCGGTTAAAACAACATTACTTCTTATGTTCGTTCATGTTATTTGATGCTATAAATGAACTAGAAGGAAGAGATGATCGGATCACGAGCAGCTTTAACGGATGCTCTACAGCGATCTGTCACGGCACATTAAAGAGCCCCAAAACGGTATTTATTGTTTAAATTTCTTTCAAAAAATGACCACATTTGAAAGGTGAGACTTTGTTTAACATGCTTAATATCAAAATTAACCGAAAAGTAACCTGGTCTGTCCTGTCTGTCCGCGTGTTGTCAGTCTCCTCTCTGCTCCGCGATGTATTTTTCACTGCGTGAGAACATGGTGAGAGCGTGAGAGCGGCATAGCTTGTCGGAACATAGCGACAGTAACTAAGGAGGGCGGTCTTTGCGAAGGGTCAATTGCTTCGCCTCAGAAGGAGGGTGAGTAAATGGTGGGATAATTTTCATTTTTGGTTGAACTATTCCTTTAACTGAGCCATGGAAACTAAACTGCCCTTTGTATATTCTTCAGACTGTAGATTAAGATCATTATTCAGCCCATTTCTGAATACAGAAATAGCTGTACAATGATAAACAAAAATGTGGAAAAACAGTGGCAGTATGTTTTTCATTTGATTCGGCGCATTCCCTCTCTTGTAACTTAATACACGACAAAAACACTCTCTTAACTCAAAGAGCTTTCATGTTCAGATTGGGTGCAACTGAGGCATGTCTCTCGGGCTCTGCCTGTGCCAAAACTGCTCGAGCGAGGGACAGTGTGAATGACAGGCAGAAAAAGATTACTGTACCAATTCAGTGATATCTTGCATTTGACTTCCCTTACAAAATAATCACTGCGGTGTACCAATCATTCACCACGGTATTTACATGGTACTTTACAACACCATGGTGTCATGTTCAAAAACATGTTGCTTTTTTGTAAGTCGCTGCTATGTGCTCAGTGACTTCTTAGTGATTTAAGAGATATATGATGTTTCTTCCCAAGGTGATAAACCTTATGACTACAGATTTTTATATGCCATTTGATGTTCTAATATAATTTCAGAATTTATTCAGAAGTAATGAGATAATCCTAAAGGAGTGATTCACCAATCAGATAAGTTGCTGTTACTATGGAAACCAGAATCCCAGCAAAAGAGCTCAGAAGTGACCGCCCACTCCCATCAAGCACAGTGGATGGTATAATCAGTTCTCCTGACACTGTCAAACAACTTGTATATGTTTGAATGTTTTGCAAAACAACTTGGAATGTATGGTATTTTATACTATATTCAATACTTTTGTAAATTGGAGAACCCGATTTCACCAAGTGCAACATGTTCCTGGATCAACATCTTTGTTGATACTGGAACAACATTCCAATCGACCAATCAGATTTGAGGGACAAGTTTACAGTTTTTGTCAAGTTTAGGCTTACAACCATGGTTTGGTGCTTCCACATCAGTGTTACTCCCCTATCATTTCCCTCTGTTTTTAGGGATAACTTATAGGTAGGGTTAGATTTAGGGGTTGAGATATGGATAACATTTTCAGACAGGAATGTTGTTCCAGGATCAACAAAACATGTTAACCCAGGAACGTGTTTAATTCAGCAATTTATCATTGGATGAGTGATTTCCAATTAGTTTAAATAGTTTCTCTTAAAATCAAATGTTTTATTGTTGTGATTCATCTTGGAGATTTTAGTTTTATTTGAGTATCTTTTATTGCCCTTACTTCGACAGTGATCCAACATTTTTGTGTTGTGTTAACCCTTAAATGCATGAATGTTTCGCCAATCATCATTACATATTCGGGTCTTTAGCGACATGGATGGATCTCTCCCTGACACAATAATATAAAATTCTAGTTTGAGCAGATGTTTTATACCATCATCACTGTCCTCTTCAGAGCTCATTTCCCAGCACATTCAGCATCTGGCTTATATTCACAATCTCAAAACTATCCTTTTCAACATCTTCAAAATCTATATTTTGATCTCTGACAGCTTCTTCACCAGATCCACCATCAAATGACAGTGACACTAATATTTGATTGCGTTTTGATCGCGGAATCTCTGAGTCATTTCAAGTTCTGCTGATGATTCTTTCTATTCTTTTGTTTTTTGCCTGCGGTAACTATGAGTGAAACGTCACTTCATCATTGTGTATCAGACATTGACACTTTGTGGAATAAAAGTGAATTGCACTTATTTAGTCATTAAAGATTCAATTATTGTTGTGCAGAAAAAATATACTTTTGACTAATTGATTGAGGAATACTAAGAAGGTTGATGTCTAACTTTTAAAAAATGAATGATGAGGAGGTTAGTGAATGACGTCCCGAGTCCCGATGTGTTTAAGGGTTAACCCGCTGTTTTTTGATCAGCGATTCAGGATTTCAAGATCAATACCCAAAGAATTGTAATTCAAAACAAATGCTCTTCTTTAGTTCCTTTCAGATTTTATTTCCCCTAGTTTAGAACTTTTAGGGTAATATATGTAAATACATTATGTCTGTGAATATAGATCAGAATGGAGGCAAATGTTTTGGAAGAGCCAAAGCAGTGTACATCGTCTGATAAACTTCTTGTTTATGTTTAAAGTAACACCAAGTAACTTTTCCTCTTCGGTCGCCCTGCTGGTTGGAAACGAAATTGTCCATTGCCGTTGTCGTAAATAATTTAGCCTACCGTCGCACGCACGCTCGCTGTTTATCCAGCACTGGCTTTAGAATGAACGATGTCCACAGACAATGTAGAGTATGTTACATGATTTCATGAGAGGATGATGTATTGCGACATCAGAAACGAAGAAAAACGAAATAATGACTATTGTAGCGCTTGAAGTAAAGCAGTCGAATTTTGTAGTTCTTTTTGTGCACGGGTTCCTACCCGAAACGCGAAGTTACATAGTGCCAGTAAAAGCGATACAGACCCCGTCAGGCTATGGCAGACGTGTCGTTTAACTTATTTTAAGTCGATGTACCATCACAAGGGTCTTGGAAATTATGAATGTTGAAAAACTACTTAGTGTTACTTTAATAAAAAAATAGAATTTGATAAACTTTTGGCTTTTTTTTAAACAAGCAACACCCTGATATATTAACCAAATGAGAAGTCAAACAAATGTACCACAAAAATCAGCAATGTTTACTGCCAAAGTTAACATTCATTTATAAGCGCAAATGCTGCAAATGTTTCCAAAAAGAAATGAGCAGAAACAATAAATGTACAAATTCCTAAAAAAAGATATAATTTAGGTCAATATCTGCCATCAGACATTGCTTATTACCTTGTTTGACGTGACAAATTAACATAAAATGGGTCATCAGCTTTGTCCGTCCAATAGACATCTGCTTTACTACTTCCAAAGAATCAAGCTGTGTATTTATATACACATTACACAAGAAATAAACTTAAGAGGAAAACCCAAGCTGGTCCATGTCACTCAAACTGAATTTTTTTGCATGGAGTCAAATTAGACTTTGGAAAACAAGTACTTACTAATATGTTAGGGTGACCTGTAAATGTGCGTCTACTGCTGGAACAACACAGGATAGAGGCAATTACCAGGACATCCACACAAAAGGCCAGTGTCATGGAAAAGGTTAAGTATTGGCTTAGAATAAAAATTACTTTCAAATGAGAATCAGCACAGACCATGGGTTGCTGTAACTAAAAGCAGTGCTAAAATTCCTGACTGTTTATTAGTTTTGTTGTATTAAGTATGAATTTACCTGTTTGATGTTTGATACTGTCACCCTGACTGAGATTCAATTAAACTCCTTTACTGTGTTTGTACCAGAAAAAAACACTGATTAAATAAAGAATTATTGGATAGTTATATTTTATTTAAAAAAAACACATTGGCCCATAAGTAACACTAATATAGTTAGCTTTTATAGATAATGTGAGTATTAAAGTAACACTATATAGTTTTTCAACCTTCATAATATACTTCCAAGACCCTTGTGATGGTACATCGACTTAAAATAAGTTAAATGACACGTCTGCCATAGCCTGACGTGGTCTGTATCGCTTTTACTGGCACTATGTAATTTCGGGTTTCGGGTAGGAACCCGTGCACAAAAAAGAACTACAAAACTCGACTGCTTTACGTCAAGCGCTACAATAGTCATTATTTCGTTTTTCTTTGTTTCTGATGTCGCAATACATCATCCTTTCATGAAATCATGTAACATAGTTTACCTTGTCTGTGGACTAGCGAGCGTGCGTGCGACGGTAGGCTAGATTATTTACGACAGCGGCAATGGACAATTTCGTTTCCAACCAGTAGGGCGACCGAAGAGGAAAATTTACTTGGTGTTACTTTAAAGGGATTGTTCACCCCAAAATGAAAATTCTTTCATCATTTCTGTCTCACATTCAAGTTGTTCCAAACCTTTTTAAAAATATCTTCTTTTGTGTTCAGCAGAAGAAAAAAAATTCATTCAGGTTTTGATCAACTTAAGGGTGAGTAAATGATGAGAGAGAATTTTCATTTTGGGGTGAACAATCCCTTTAAGGTAAAACTATGAAGTGACTTGGCTACTCTCATATACAGTCAAGTATCACAATGTCAGCTTACACCCAACCGAATCCCACAGTCATCGTATTTCAAGGGCGTACTTTCATTTTCAAGGGTAACGGCCTTCAATGTGCCACTGTGTTCTTTTGCTATTGGCTAAAAATATAAAGCTACAAACAAGCATCTTATATTCTGGTTGCCATTCTGATAGACCACGTCCGCTCCTAGTTATCCCCTGACCTGAAGTCATTGGCGTTTCTAACTTTAGCTTGGGTTTCCAACACCGGTCTGCAAGGGTCGATGCTGATGTACAGAATATTGATGAAGGCCAGGCAGTTAGTAACTGTTGCCAATTATCATAATTCTTCGAATCAATGAGTGCTGGGCTTGTCAGTTCTGACATATCAGGGTTATTTGTATTCAGGAAACGGGAGCGTCATGAAAATCTGCAAGGATAAAATGAAAACTGAATCTTTTAGAAGCTTTCAAGTAGAACCTTTGCTTTAAAAATGAAATCAAAGTCATTCGGATCTGTTAACAACTGGAAAAATCCTCTTTGAATATGGCAGTGGAAGCTCTCTTGACATGTTTTTCTGTATAAAAATACCTCAGAGACACTGTTTCGTGTTTACATTTCTGATGGTAAAGTTAATTTTGAATCAAATTAGACATGAATATTGCCAAACACATTGCAAAACAAAACAAATTTTCATGCTAAAACAAGTATACAGCTTGGTTTTTACATCAATGCTGACTGATGTAACTGGAAAAAAATGTGTGCTAAGTCAAAGTAGCTAAATTAAACTGTATAACACAGAACTTGAAATGTTCAACGAACAGGTGAAGCAAGGAAAGTTCCTCAAACTCCAATCTGCACTGATTTCAACAAAGACAAGAACAATGACAAAATTGATTGCTTATGAATGTTGCACAAATGTAGGTTGTCTATGAATGGATCAACTTGTTCCTCTATTACAACAACACAGATTGAAAACTGTGTTGCCTTGCAGGATGAATGAAGGTCTGTCTGCTTAGATAAGCAAGAGTATCTTCAATGAAGGAGTGACTCAGCACAGAGGAATATGAGCCCGCACGCACGCACACACACACACACACACACACACGCACACACGCAAACACGTCTGATTTTTACTATCATTGTTTTTGAAACTATGGCTCTTTTTCTCTAAACTCTACACACACAAAACATGCACACAATATGCAAAAGGTCAAACATCTCTTGCAAAAGTAAACACTTCATTCAAAAACTATTTTAACTCTAATAGTTCTAATAGTAGAACTCTAAAAATTATAAATGTGTGTAGTAACTCTACACACAAACTTTAAATGTTTAGCTAAATACACACCAAACTACACACAAAAACACTATTCTCTTGTGTCTTTTGCTTGTTCGGTGTGCAGTGGAGTTACAGGAGTTTGTCACATATACATGAATGTGAACCAATACACTGTATAATAATACTACAATAACAAGACAAAAAAAAATAATAAGACTATTGACTTGTTAAAGCTGCTTTAAAGCATAATTTAAATTTGTTTCTATTGTGATAGAAACAAAGTCAATTAATCATAAGTTGATTTCATTCACATATATACTTCATACGCACGCACACACACACACACACACACATCTATTTCAGGTAAAATTGGTTGACCATTCACATCTGCTGGTTGACATCAACAAACCAGCATCCAAAAACATGCCATTTTCTACAATATTACCCAGGTAGAATCGGAGCATATCTTCTGTCGGATAACATCTTCAAGATGTTAAACACCGTTTGACTAGTAACCAAAAGTTCAAATCAAAGTCTCTGCTGCACCAATTTAATTGATATTAATACTAGTGTAGAACATTGCATAGAAACTGTGTTTATTCCTCGTTTACTGAGATCAAATAATAAATCTACAGCAGGATCTAGAAAAAAATTAATTGTTATTAAAACAGAAAATCTCGCTATTAGTGAACAAAAACAAAAACAATTTCTAAAGCTAGGTCTTCTAAACATTAGATCACTCACACCTAAGTCAGTTATTGTAAATGAAACAGTCACATATAATAACTTCGATGTTTTTTGCCTTACTGAAACCTGGCTTAAAGGTGCCCTGTGTCATTTCGGCCAAAAAATCAATTCATACTCCACATTCCATACCAGATGCGGGCAGTATACCTCCAGAAAGTGAGTTGGTCTACTCTAGAGTAACAAACGAGAAACGGCATAGTCTCTATGCTCCGCCCCTACCTTCACAACGACCCTGCCATAGCCGAAGCCGAGCCAACTACTGATAGAGGAGGTTTTGACTCCAGAGGAACGTTGGTGGATGTCAAGTGATTTTTAAATATGACATCGTCAAGCTACTCCCCTTCACCTTTACCAGTGAATATGTTCATATTCGTTTTGTTCATATTACATTTTTATTGTTAGTTTGAATTACATTCATTTGACAGACAGCATTCGCTGATGTTGACCAAGCTAGCGCCATTCAGAGCTGCCAACTCAACAGAGCTGTCAGAGAGAAAACTAAAGCACCGTGGTACAACAGTGCTACGCATGTTCTAAAGAGAGAAACCCGTAATTTAGAGCGTAAATGAAAACAAACTAATTTAGAGGTCTTCAGAATTGCGTGGAAAGACAGTATGTCACGTTATAAAAAGGCCCGCAAGAACTTGTTATCACCCCGCAAGAACAATTACAATGCTTTACAACCATAGAACAAAAAGAGTTAAATAAACTTCATCTAAAACAACAACATGTTAATTAGATCCTATACCAACTAAACTACTGAAAGAAGTGTTACCTATAATGGAAGAGCCTCTTCTCAATATTATTAACTCATCTTTATCTTTAGGTCATGTTCCAAGAACGTTCAAGCTGGCAGTAATAAAACCTCGTATTAAGAAACCACAATTAGATCCAAATAGCCTAGCAAATTACAGACCCATCTCAAATCTTCCATTTATGTCTAAAATACTAGAAAAAGTTGTGTCCGCTCAACTGGGCTCTTTCTTGCAAGAAAATGAAATCTATGAAAAGTTTCAGTCTGGATTCAGGCCACATCATAGCACTGAAACTGCGCTTGTTAGAATCACAAATGATTTAATTTTAGCTTCGGACCAAGGCTGTATCTCAGTACTAGTTTTACTTGATCTTAGTGCTGCGTTCGATACTATAGATCACACAATACTCTTAGATCGACAACAAAATTATACTGGTGTTCAAGGACAAGCATTAAGCTGGTTCAGATCATACTTATCTGACCGCTACCATTTTGTCTATTTAAATGGAGAAAAATCTATCATAACTTCAGTAAACTATGGAGTGCCACAGGGATCTGTGTTAGGCCCTTTATTATTCTCAATATATATTATGCCACTTGGAAATATTATAAGGAAACATGGAATTAGTTTCTATTGTTATGCTGATGATACTCAAATATATATTTCATCACGGCCGGATGAATACGCTAAATTATCCAAATTGACAGATTGTGTTAAAGATATAAAAGATTGGATGACACGTAATTTTCTTTTATTAAATCCAGACAAGACAGAGGCACTACTTATCGGTTCGAAAAACCATCCGCAAAACCTCTCACAACACAACTTTAACATAGTAGGATGCCCTGTTACTTTATCCAACCTGTCTTTTGAAAAACATATTTCGTATGTTACGTCAAGAAAATATGATCATATTACACCGATTTTATCATCTCTGCACTGGTTACCCATCAAGTTCTGTTTTAATTACAAGGTATTGCTACTGACTTATAAAGCCCTAAACGGTTTAGCTCCAGTCTATTTAACGAATCTTCTATCGCCCTATAGTCCACCGCGCTCTTTAAGATCACTAAATTTAAAGCTTTTGGTTATACCTAGGATATCCAGATCCACCAAAGGAGGGAGAGCATTTTCACATTTAGCTCCGAAGCTCTGGAATAGCCTTCCTGATATTGTTCGTTGCTCAGACTCGCTCTCCCAGTTTAAAACTAGACTAAAGACGCATCTCTAAAACCAGGCATTCATATAATATTTTTATTTTACAGTTACTGTAAATCCGGGCTCTAGTTCATAAACGCCAGAGGAGAACTGGCCCCCGACTGAGCCTGGGTTCTCCCAAGGGTTTTTTTCTCCATTGGGTCATCTGGTGGAGTTTTAGGACACCAGTAGGTCACTTGATGGAGTTTTTCGGTTCCTTGCAACTGTTGCCTTTGGCTTGCTCAGTTGGGGATATTCAAATTAATTAACCAATCATTCATACCATTGATCAGCCCTACCTAACGTAGATGTTTTATTCCACTAAGAAACAAACATTGTAATGTTATTTTGATTGATACTGTGAAGCTGCTTTGATACAATCTGTGTTGTGAAAAGCGCTATATAAATATACTTGACTTGACTTGACTTGAACATTGTCAACTTAAAATGACTAAATGAATGTGAATCGTAGATCGATTACCTCGATTTTCCCATCATCTCTCAGGAGTACTTCATCACATTTTTATCTTGGCTATCAATCTTAAACCTATAAACCCTTTAATCTGTAAGTTAATGTCTCATTCACATAAGCACCATCAGTTATCAGAGCATTGTTGAGTCATCTCACAAGCCGGAATTTCGAGGCACGGAAAGATCATTCTTCATTAGCTCTCTTTTCTCCTTCTTAAGACATTGCCTTGCTTCAAAGGTGGCCCAGCACAAATGGAGATATTTGCAGCACTTGAGGAAGCCGGTGCTCCTCCTTTCTGTAAGACCAAGCCAACATCTATTAGTCAATGGAACAACCGGAATGTTTTTGTTTCAGGGATTGGGAAAACGTTAAATGAAAAACACATGCTGTCACACATTTTCTAAAGCCGTGAACACACATACAGCCACACACACAGACCTATACGATCCTCGATGGCTATATTTAGTATGCTGCAGCTTGATATGTGTGGGCTGAAATGTCACAAAAGTGCAGAAACGACACTCTTCTCAAATGCAGTGACAAGTGACAAGGCAAAAAGGCTCAGATTTTTTCACCTTTATATGTAAGGTCATCTTCAGTTATATTTGTTATGAGACCTATTGCTTTCAATAGACAGATTTGCATCCACATATTTAGCAAATATGAATAAGAAATTAAGAAATGTATCAAATCAAATTTCCAAAATGTTTACACTTACACTTGTAGTGCACAATTTTTGTTTTTCTTTTTCATATAACAATGATGGAAAAATAAAAGTACTTTATTCTGTAATTTACAGAATAAACATTGTGATGTAATATACATTCTAATGTTGTGATTCCCAAATAAAAATCTTTTGCATTTAAAACAACTGATTCATATCTTTAGTGTTTTATTTTTAATTTATTTAGTCAAAATAGTATAGAATTGTAATATTAGCTTTGCATCCGTGAAAATGAAATAATGGAAATAGGCCTAATTATTGGCTTTTTGGTATTAGACAGAATGCCTAATTAAACTTGCAACTTGGATTGAAACATGCTAAATAATTAGCATGCCCGCCATTAGTTAGAAAAACAGCCATCCTCAAATGGGAAACGTTCCACAGAGGAGGGAAACTCTGGATTCACCTGCATTATTCTGATAGGTCGGTGAACAAAATACCAAAATCAATGTTTGTAGAGAAAGCACAAAGTATTGATGATTCAGTATTGTGAAGGCTAGCTTTCTCAGGTTACAGTAACAGGAAGTCCTTTTATGATTGTGTAAGTGAACAGAATAAGAGCTTTCTAGAAAGAGTGCAGCCACAGCTTCTAAAGTCATATAAATGCTTGAGACTGGCAGACACTTCCAAAAAGACCAATACAATAAGACATTCATATACTATCTAACCCCCTGTTAGCATGAGATACATCATTATAGAGTCAATACAGATCTAGAAGTTCAAAGACTAAGTCAAGGTCAAATCTGGTCCATACAAGATCATGGTAATTCACAAAACAAACCCTCTAACGCAGTTATCTAAACCAAATAAACTAAAAAAGAAATTATATAAACAGAGCGGAGGAGTTTTTTTCCAGAATATCTGATTATGAAACTTAGGGAAAAAACCTCTCACCCTTCTCTCCTCCCACCATTTTTGCAGCAATTCTGAATTGTGCACGTCTGCCAAGCAGAACTTAAACTCTCATCAAGCTTTGCCACGTAGACACTGGCTGCCTGAGTCCAGCATGTCTCTGCTGGAAGTCAATGAGAGCAGCAGCTTCTCATACGCACACACGCGCTCCAGCTGATGTCGCCAAAGACCTGCTCGCTCAAGACACAGAGATTCACTTACAGATATATTGTCCTGTTATTTTTAGAACCGGCTTGGGCATAACCGCACTTCCACAATGCAATTCAACATCAAGCCTATACTGTCACACGTGTAACCTTTCCACTCAAGTTAAAGCTGAATAAAGCTAAATCTGATAAACGGACACACCCCTAAGGGTTATGACTGATTTATGACTTTAATTTGATGTGTTCGAGATAAAAAAATACCCCCCCCCCCCCCCCCTCCCCCTGAAGTATCAACTGCTGTGTAGCAACAATCACCTGAAATGTGAGAGAAAACACATATAGAATTTTCACATATAGAAAACACTATAATAGTTGCTTTATACTGACCATACACATTTCACTTCAAAATTATGTTTTAGAATCTTAATTTTAAACACAATTAAAAAGTAACAAGCTGTCAGTGTCAAGACAACCAGCATACATCTTGTCAAAATAACATCTATAAATGCAAACTTGAGACTTTGGTGCGTTATGGGTTTATGCATTTGTTCCTCACTATTTTCATTCTTGTATACATTCATTTATCCCGCATTCAAAGCATTTTTGAAACACTGATTGTTGCGCACTGCCATGCACTTTCGTTTAGCAATAATACATTAAATTGTGACATCAGAGACATTAACATATAATTTTACAAATGATTTCTAGTTCAAATAAACGTTTCTTGAACATTCTGTTCATCAACTGTTCACCAACTGTTTTAAACATTGATATTAATAAGAAATATTTAGTACTTGCTGCTGAAAATTAAAATTTATTTTAAAATATATTCAAATAGAAAACAGATGGTTTCAATTGAAATTTTTTTTCACAATAATATTGCCTGTACTGTATTTTTGATCACATAAATGCCTCCTAGGTTCAAAAACATTACAATACTGTAACAACCCCAAATTTTTTAATAGTAGGGATGAATTCAGGGACACTTTTTGCCATTGAGATGACTTGGAAAAGGTGTCCCAATCAACTTGAATTCACCAAAAGATCAATAAAAGACCTAAAAAAAGCCAACAAGAGAGACTCTCAGTCAGACAATAATGAATAACACAAAAGCAACTTAAAGTATTAATTCCATAAAAAGTATTTATGTAAATGTAATTAGTTAAGGCCCGTTCAAGGCACCTAAACTATTAACTATGACCTATAACTAATTCTAATAGTGAACTCCTCACAACACCCATAACAATAACGACAAAGAGAACCGATAATGTTGGGATCCCATTCAAAGCATTTTCTTTTAGTCGATGATAGTCAATCACAAACCATTCTACTTTCAATATAACAATGTAAACACCAATACAGTTTTAATTCTTGATGTGAATGGGCCTTTACTTTTTATGATGCATAATGCAATATTGTAATGTTGCTTTTAAAAATAAAGCAACAAATTGCTTTTTAAAAGTAGCACTGGAAATGATTACAGTGCTAATAAAAAAGGATACGAAAGAATTTCTGTCAAATGGTCAAGCCAGGGTTCTGTTATGCAGCACTGCAGTTTAGCAATTCATGCAGCCCTCTGAAACAACAAGGCTGAGAAAAAAATGAAAACGCGAAGGGACTGTGACACATGTCGAGCCTCTCCATATCCCCCGGCTGAACTCGACCGCTCAAACTCAAAGTGACATGTGAATCCTTTTTAGAGAAGTTTATGACTTTATCCAGTCACTCTGCTGTTCCTCTCCTCACACGGGATGCTGAGCGAGACAAAGAAGGGGGTGGAGGGACGTACGAACAGCCTGGGCAATGACTCAGCCCTGGAGAACTTTCTTTACTTCATCCACGTACTGTATCCTGATTTTGTAAGGAATAGTTCAACCAAAAAACTTTACATTATTTACTCACCTGAATTGTCAGTTTTTGAAGAAACTATTTCTTTTACACTACAAGACTTGGCTTTTAGCTTTGATAGACAGTGAATATCTGATTGTAAACTAGTTCAAATGGATACAGCCTAAGCAGTATTGCTAAAAGGGTTACATTTAACATGTCTTAAAAAGTAATGTGCCTCACACATTATTTTAACAATCATGCCAAATATTTTATCTTACCCCGTTCATATCTGGGTCAATGTGAGAGGGCCAGTGCAATCATGTACATACATTTTTATGCCTTGTAAACTTAAACTTTTTTTTTCTCAGAGATTTAATAGCAAATTCTTGTTTATCAACTTCTTTTAACTGTTGGTTTATATAGAGGTTTTGTCGAAATTGCAATAATGATTTGAGTCTTGGTGCATCAATGAGAATGGATCGAAACTTAAAAACCAATCAGTAATGTTTTGCCATGTATGCCATTATTTTACAGCAAAAAAGTGTATACATTTATGGAATTCCCTAACTGTATAGTGCCTATATATAATATAAAATGAATGTATTTGTAATCCTTTTATGGTGGGCACAGAGAAACTGCTGGTAAAGCAAGTAGAAATTTGAACTACTGGGTCGATTAAGCAAGAAGAAAATGCCTGACTGCTGAGTCCTGCTAACTTTACCATCAATCCTCCCTTGGCCAACCAGTTTCATCAGAAAGGCAAAGCCAAACCGGCACCAAACCGACATAAACCAGCATTGAAATTGAACCTCAGCATCCCTCCCTAGTCATCAGCATGCATGTGAAGGAGTCGATTCAGCGCTCCATGAAGAGCTGGTGTCATAAAGGTGATCTGACCTCTGGGGTGAAAGTCAGCGGGTTGATTGACGGGCGGCTTCTTGATGTCAGAGGAGCGGTAGACGATGTGATGACGCCCGGGTCCTCCTTCCTCCTCTCCTGTCATGTCGCCTCCTCTCTCCAGTGGCTCGATAAAAAACTCCTCTTGACCTGCACGGATCATCCCTGCCTGACAGGTTTGAAAGAGAGAAAGAGAGGTAGAGATTAGGAATTTCAAAGGCAGGTACAGCACAAAGCTTGCACATCAAGTCCATTAAGCGAATCAGCTATAAAGGCTATTTCTGTAAGCCTGCTATATCATGTTTTCATCAGCTTTGGAAGAAACCCTCGGGCAACCCGATCTCTGAATCGATCCATCCCCTTTCTGCATCGAACTCGTGTGTTTCAGGCCCCGACCCTCTCTAAAACTCTGTGACATTGCCTGTCATAAGCAAAAACAAACTTTTGCTAATGTTTCAGAACAATTCGCTGCTTTAAGGGAGCAAACATGAGACCGTCTTGTTTGTGCAGTTAAAGATGACGGTGAGAATAGTCTATGAGGGCAAAGAGGGAAATCCAAACCGTGAGCAAAGATCAATAGGAATCTCTCTGCCAGAGTGAACAAACTCACTGACAGACACACTTGGCAGCTCATGTTCCGATCTCGCTGTGTCTAGTTGAGTTTCGTTGGCTTTGAGCGAGGAGCCGCATCCACTGCCAGGGGTGCTGAGAACGTAATGAGAGAGGGAGAGAGAGAGTCTACAAGGCTTTAGACACACAGAGCTAATCGATTGTAGGACACGTTGCAGTCCCTACGACTTATTGGCTTTTCCCTGCTAGAGCATATGGTCTTTTCCCTTTGCTTTCATAGCAAATTAAGACAGCCCCAATGAGAGCACGAATTGAATAGCAATGTTAGACCTCTTCTCTGATGTGGTGGAATATCAAATGTGAACTTCAAACAGGGCTGTTAAAGTCACGCCGGAGCCCCCTCAGTCATTACAATACTGAAGCCCGGCATAGTGCAGGCCGCTGAGCTAGTCGTTTAGCTTGGTCTCCCAGGAAATATTACACAGCGAGTGGTCCCGCCACCTCCCTCACTCCCTCCTGCTTCCCCCGAGGGTTCATTACGAAGGAAATACCCGTGCGCTGCATAAATCGACACCACTGCATGAAGGGCTGCCGTTGCCGTTGGTCTACATTGACTGAAAGTGCTGATGTAAAAACAAAATACTCGCATATACTTTTGTCCTCTCCTAAAATCCACTCAAAACAGTGTGTGTCGTCTCTATTGCAAATGGAAATGACAGTGTCACCAGAGGTTAAAGAAACAATTAATAGTATAATGCATGATCTGCATAACATGTTATACACTCTGCAAAGTAAGTATTTTTTCCTTATTTACTAATAAAAATATCAAGTAAGACACAGTAAGGCACAAGATAGTTTAAGGTGTTTTTTTTCACCTTTTGGTAAAAAGTAATAAAATATAAGTAGTTTATAACATACATACATAACTAAATAACAGTAGTTTAGTAAAGTGATTTTTTTTTCTGCATGCAAAAAAGAGAAACAATGCAACAAAGAATAGATTCAACAAAGAGAAAGAATATTGGTGGGATCCCGTTCAGAGCATTTTGTTTTAGTCGCTGAACAAATGTATCCAAGTTAGTGTAGATGTATCCATAAATTACCCTTACGTCAATCATTCAAGTCAGTCAGATGGACCCTTTCCATTTGTTCAGAGTCTGGGCACAATGCATTGTTTCCAATAACATTTTACCAAAAACCACATTTTCATACTTTGTGCAGGGAACTGAGGCTGACCGACTACTTGGAAAAACTAGTCACTATACAATTTTAGAGGACAATCGAACATGTCTGCATTTCAACCAACTAATTCTTTCCATTTGGACTCCTTTGGGACATCTCCAGATCCTGTAATCTGAAATGGAACCCGTCATCAAAACCAAAGCCCCTCTTTCCTCATGGAGAAACTATGGCTAATGCCTATCTTTTGGCCATCTCGAGCACACATAGTTAGCCTCTAATGGTTTCAAATTCATCTATTGTAAAATGTTCTGATATGTTACAGTCTAAGCAAAAAAATACAGCACAAAACCTCCAACAGAACCAGCCAGGCCAGCTGCACCATCCAACTTCATCTAAGACCTCCATACCAGCAAATCTGTGGTTGGGTGGACATCAGCCGGTCTGAAATGTCACTATCTGCCAAAATATCCAAGAGAGTTCATGAGAAGATTCACAAGCATTATCTGTGTTTGTATGTGCATGAATGTTTGGGAACTGGCCACCCTCCCAGTCCAATAAGAAATCCATAACCCTCTGTATGTGTGTGATTGCTCATAAAGCTGATATTTGTTTGACTCTGACAGCTACAAAACAAAGAGCACTGTAGCTATTCTATTGTCATTACGGCTTCTAGTTCTCTTACGAGAGTATCTCTCGTACTGCGTAATATCTTACGCTACGGGGAAAACTCTTTTCCACGAGATATTGAAGCCAAAAATTATCCTTAATTTTTTATTAATGTAAAACGCTTTGCAGCAGCAAGCAGACATAGGCGAGACAGCTCGCGCGCCTATTGGCTGCCCTGCGGCAATAGCAGCAGCCTATCGAGAGAGGCTCTGCGTGACGTCACGACGAATGGGGGCCTTTCGCGCCCATATCGTCACGTCCCGCCAGAAAGGGCGTGGTCTCGCCCCATATCTAGGCTCGATAGCTGCTCTTACGTTGATTTTCATCTCTTCAGCGAAGCCTCCCGCATCGCTGGATCCAGAGTGAGAAGCCGCGCCGTCGACCTGTAGCCTTCAGCGGGACGTGCCATCGAGCCTGGAGTCGCTGGCCTCGCCGCCTTCAGCCGCCGTACCTGCTGCGCTTTCCGGCGTACATATCCTTTCCTCTGCTTAGAGTGTGTGTGATTGCATTATCTGCCTTTTTTCCCCACCCCTCTAAAAGAGCGGCGTCTTTTTAAAGATGCCTTCCTGTGGTTCTTGCCGAGCCCCACTCAGCGATGAGGACCGCCATGTCATCTGCGTGTCCTGCCTGGGTGAGGATCACGCGGCCATCGCGCTCGCTGACGGCGGATGCCATCATTGTGAACGTTTGCCTATGGTGACTCTGCGGACTCGCCTAGCTGTGTTATCCGAGCCCGCATCCCAGCCTGCCGTGACGCCGCGCCGCAAGAAGCGCCGCGCCCAGCGCGCGCCCGAGCTATTTCCAGCCCGCCAAAGCTCGCCGGTTCGCCCGCCAGCTTCGCCGGCTTCGCTCGAGTCGCCCACGGACGGACAGTGGCCGCCGTCTGCCGCCGCGTCCGCACTTGAGCTCGACGAACTTACCGGAGACGGCATTGAAACTGAGCCGATGCGTCCGCTCTCTCAAGCCGTGGATTACATCGGCCTCGACTGAAAGGCGCTCGCGCAACTAACGCGCAATAGGCTGGACGGACGCTTTCTCGGGAAAGACGAAGCTCCATCACAGTCGAGACCCGCGCCTTTCCCCCCTGAATGGTGAGAAACATTTGTGGCTAACTATCCGAGATGACGGAAGCTGAGCGCTCCGTGTTCCTCGACGTTCTCGCTCTGCTGGACGCCGCCCCCCTCAGCGCGGGCCCCGGCCGAGGATTGAGATAAAGCCCGAGGTCTCAAGGCCTTCCTAGTCTCTCTAGGAAAGCGACGGTGTTCAGTTCCCGCTGCGGCCGGATTTCCACCAAAACTTCTCGCTCGTTCAGTTCCAAGCAATGTGACTGTTCCAGTGTATTTCGCAGTGAGCAAGCTGGTTCCACAGCCCGCTTGCCTGCGCACAAAGGCCGTCGTTTCGGCTAACTAGCAGCGCCGCCAGGCCCGAGATCAAACACCGCGCTCTCGCTCTGCTGGACGCCGCCCCCCTCAGCGCGGGCCCCGGCCGAGGATTGAGGTAAAGCCCGAGGTCTCAAGGCCTTCCTAGTCTCTCTAGGAAAGTGACGGTGTTCAGATCCCGCTGCGGCCGGATTTCCACCAAAACTTCTCGCTCGTTCAGTTCCATGCGTTGTGACTGTCCCAGTGTATTTCACAGTGAAGCAGCCGGTGTCTCAGCCCGCTTGCCTGCGCACAAAAGCCGTTTCTATGGCTACCCAGATAAATCCAATAAAGAGTGCATTTTTCTGGTGTCCCGGCCACGGCCGATGGTGTTACGAGTGTTGTAAGAATGCCCACGTCCCAGTGCCCATTCCCACACCCAGACACAGCCCGCCATGGTGCAGGGCTAGCACAAATAAAACCAACTCATGTTGGTTGTGCAGAAAATGTAGTGAACGCGCCCATACAATGCCCGCTTACACTACATGATGCGTGTCCCTTGGTTTCTGTAAAAACGAAACTAACACACATTTAGTCGGCGCGAGCCGACAGTGTTCTCAGTGCAGTAAATGTGCCCGCTGTCCCGCATTTCCTCACTGACACGCCGAATCCCACGGGATTCACCCCCGCTCGCTTTCTATGCACAACCCGTCACAGAGAAGCTGAGCGCGGCCAGGCTGCCCGCTGTGATTAGCGCGCACCTCGCACGCTGTGAACACAGCGTTGATTCAGTCGGCGCGAGCCGAGTGTTCTCCGTGCTGAAAATGTGCCCGCTGTCTCGCGCCCGCATTTCTCACAGACACTCCGAATCTCACGGGATTCGCCCCCGCTCGTTTTCTCTGCACAACCCGTCACAGAGAAGCTGAGCGCGGCCAGGCTGCCAGCTGTGATCAGCGCGCGCCTCGCACGCTGTAAACACAGCAGTGATTTAGTCGGCGCGAGCTGACAGTATTCTCAGTGTAGTAAATGTGCCTGCATGTAGTAAATGTGCCCACATTCCCTCACACGCGCCGAATCCCACGGGATTCGCCCCGCTCGCTTTCTCTGCGCGTCCCGCCATAGAGAAGCTGAGCGCGGCCAGGCTGCCCGCTGTGATCAGCGCGCCCCCCGCCTCGAACGCTGTAAACACGGTGTTGTGTTCCCAGTACACAGGGGCTCTCGAGCCGCCGTCCTGCCGCGGCCAGAGCCCAGATTTCATTCTACCCCTAGCTATTCACGCAGATGCGTGGTCAAGGCTTCCCGGGGTATCAGAATGGGTGTTGAACACTATAACGAGAGGCTGTTCGCTACAGTTCGCTCGACGCCCCCGCCGTTATACGGCGCGAGTCGTAACTACGGTGTAAAGCGAAGTGTTTCATCTACTTCGAGCCGAGATAGCGAAACTACTGAGAGAAGGGGCTATATAACCTCTATCTCAGAGCGAAGGGGGCTTATACAGCAGATATTTTCTGGTACCGAAAAAAGATGGTGGGCTCAGACCCATTCTAGATCTGCGACTGCTGAACAGAACGCTTGTGAAGCGCCAGTTCAGAATGCTTACGACCAGGAAAATCCTCGCGCAAGTGCGCCAAGGAGACTGGTTCATGTCAATAGATCTGAAAGACGCCTATTTTCAAATACAAATAGCGTCCCATCACAGGCGATTCTTGAGATTCGCCTTCGAGGGCCAGGCATATCAATACACAGTCCTGCCGTTCAGCCTGTCCCTAGCACCCCGTACGTTCACGAAGTGCATGGACGCGGCCCTCGCCCCCCCTGAGACTTCGGGGCATGCGAGTTTTTGAACTACTTGGACGATTGGCTGATTCTAGCTCGTTCACGAACGGAGCTCATAGAACACAGGGCCGCATTACTCGAGCACCTCGAGGAGCTGGGCCTTACAGTCAGTTGGGCGAAAAGCTCACTGCTCCCCAGTCGGAGAATTTCCTTTCTGGGAACAGTGTTAGACTCGCTATCCATGACAGCACGCCTGTCACCGGAGCGCGGATTGAATATTCAGCACGTCGCGAGATCCTTCCGCCACGGCTCTATAGTCCCGCTCAGAAGGTTTCAGAAAATGCTGGGTCTGATGGCCTCAGCAGCCTCCGTACTCCAGTTGGGCCTGCTCCGCATGCGCCCACTGCAGCTATGGCTAAAAGCACGAGTTCCCCCAGGGCGTGGACCGCAGGTCTATTTCGCCTCAGGGTCGACCTTCAGTGCATTTCGGCTCTGAAACCATGGAAAGCAACCGACTGGTATCAGTCAGGTGTGAGTCTGGGGATCCCCTCGAGTGTGAAGGTGGTGTCTACGGACGCCTCCACTTCGGGGCAGGGAGCGCTGCTCGAAGGCAGACCGCTAGCTGGCCTATGGTCAGTACGGGAGGAGCTCCTTCACATAAACTGCTTGGAATTAATAGCAGTCGACAAAGCGCTACGGCGCTTCTGTCCCCAGATAAAAGGCCACCACGTATTGGTCCGGTCGGACAACATGTCAGTGGTGGCGTACATAAATCACCAGGGCGGCGTCAGGTCCCGAAACCTTTACAGGCTGACGGAACGCCTCCTGGTCTGGGCTCAGCACAACCTGCTCTCGCTGAGAGCGGCGCATGTGCCTGGTCACCTAAATGTGGGGCCAGACAGGCTGTCCAGAAACAACGTCCCAGCAGGAGAATGGTCTCTGCACCCGCAGACGATCCAGCTGCTGTGGGAAACGTTTGGCAAAGCGCAGGTGGACCTGTTCGCGTCCCAAGAAAACGCTCACTGCCCGAGATTCTTCTCGAAATGCCGGGAGGCGCTGGCCCATGTTTGGCCCCGCCGCCCCCTATATGCTTTTCCCCCTGTCTCACTCCTGCCTCAGGTGTTGGAGCGAATCAGGAGGGAGGGATGTCCAGTGCTACTCATAGCTCCGCTCTGGACAAACCAGTCGTGGTTCCCTGTCCTGATGCAGCTGACCAGCGCTGCCCCATGGCCTTTACCGTTGAGGAGAGACCTCCTCTCTCAGGCGGGAGGCTCGATTTGGCATCCTCGCCCGGATTTGTGGTCCCTGCACGCAGGGGCCATCAACGGGTACCCGCTGACCTCCCAGAGGGAGTGTTAAACACGATCGCGCAGGCTAGAGCCCCGTCTACCAGACGGCTCTACACCTCGAAGTGGTCTGTGTTCTCTGCTTGGTGTCAAGCGCAGAGCTTTTCACCTGTAGACTGCGGGGTTACGGAAGTGCTTTCCTTCCTTCAGGAGCTACTGGATAAGGGCAGGACCCCTTCCACGCTCAAAGTATACGTGGCGGCCATAGCAACGTTTGCAAAACCGGTGTCTGGCCAGTCACTAGGAAAGAACGACTTAGTCGTGCGTTTCCTTAGAGGAGCTCGGAGGCTTAACCCTCCCAGGCCCCCTTCAGTCCCGACATGGGACCTTTCCACGGTCTTGGAGGCCATGAAAGGTGCCCCATTCGAGCCAATCCAGTCGTCAGACATGAAACACTTGTCTTCAAGACAGCGTTTCTTATGGCTCTCGCTTCAGTGAAGCGCGTAGGGGACTTGCAAGCGCTCTCAGTGAGCGCGTCATGCATGGAGTTTGGACCTAATGACTCTAAGGTCATACTCAAACCGAAGCACGGCTACGTGCCAAAATCCCTCAACACACCGTTCAGGGCCCAGGTGATTTCCCTGTCTGCCCGTCCGGTTCTCAATGAGGAGAAGGACGCGAGTCTCCTTTGCCCTGTTAGGGCACTAAGGGCTTATGTGTCCCGCTCGTCTGGTTTCAGACAGACTGAGCAGCTTTTCGTTTCGTTTGGCGGCCGTGCTAAGGGACTTGCCGCTTCGAAACAGAGCCTATCCAGATGGATAGTTGGTGCCATAGAGCTGGCTTACACTTCTAAGGGCCTACAGTGCCCTTTGGGTGTTGGAGCGCACTCCACAAGAGGCATGGCCTCCTCGTGGGCATGGTCTAGCGGGGTTACCCTGCAAGATATTGTATGGCCGCGGGCTGGGCCTCGCCGTCTACATTTATAAAATACTATAACCTGGAGGTTCCCGCCTTGCAAGCTAAGCTTTTGGCGGTATAAAGTTCAGTGCTATCTGCCCGCTGTGCGGCTCAGATACTGAGTTTGACCTGCGTATTGCTCACTGACCGGTACAGCAGCTCATTAAAATGTCGACACACTTGTGGCCACCCAGTTCAGGCTGAATGTTCACCCTGACGGTATGGTCTATTTGTCACATGATCAGCTCCTTCGGATGCTATTTACAGGGAATGATGCTTCTAGCCTCTCTTCCCTCACTCTCTGTGAGTTTATGGTGATTATGCACTATATGCGCCCCGGGCTTCGGCCCCTGGGACTTTGGTGTTGGATCCCTACCAGCACGGCGTGTTGCATTGTGTTCCCCATAGCGTAAGATATTACGCAGTATGAGAGATACTCTCGTAAGAGAACGTACTCGGTTACTAACGTAACCTCGGTTCTCTCTAGAGAGGGAACGAGTACTGCGTATCTTGCCGTGCTTGGAATACGCTCTGGTTCGCTTCGGCGATGAAAACCAACGTAAGAGCAGCTATCGAGCCTAGATATGGGGCGAGACCATGCCCTTTCTGACGGGACGTGACGATATGGGCGCGAAAGGCCCCCATTCGTCGTGACGTCACGCAGAGCCTCTCTCGATAGGCTGCTGCTATTGCCGCAGGGCAGCCAATAGGCGCGCGAGCTGTCTCGCCTATGTCTGCTTGCTGCTGCAAAGCGTTTTACATTAATAAAAAATTAAGGATAATTTTTGGCTTCAATATCTCGTGGAAAAGAGTTTTCCCCGTAGCGTAAGATATTACGCAGTACTCGTTCCCTCTCTAGAGAGAACCGAGGTTACGTTAGTAACCGAGTACGTTTTCTTGGCTCCACCTGGCCACTTTGGCTCCAACATAACTTTTCTTGTTGTCAAATTTAACAGGAATTGATAGCCAAGATATTTTCGCAAGGTATCTCTCAATGCCCCACTGCCTAGCAAATTACTGTCTTCACTTCAAAGAGTGAGAAATAATTTTCATTTACACCCAATCCACAGCCAGAAGAAAATACAACGAGTGTCAATTTAAAAGTTCCAATTTGAACTGAGGTATCACAGAGGGGAAACAGTTCATCATTCAATCATGACATTTAAGACAAAAGCTCTACTCTAAACTTAAACTTAAAAAAGTACAATTTACCATACTTCTAAAATGACTTATTACAGAAATATATTGTATTATAATAAGTATTATATGTATTATAGTATTATAAATGTATTAAAATATGTTATGTATAGTTACATTTTTAATTAAATTAACGTTTTTGACCCACAACAAAACACACTGCCCTTCTCATCTGGAAACCAAAGACAGTTATGTTCGAATGCTGTTCATTGATTATAGTTCATCATTCAATACAGTGATACCATTAAAGTTCATCAATAAGCTTGATACCCTTGGTGTGCCACACCCTCTGTAACTGGGTTGTGAACTTTCTAACGAGCAGTTTTTGGGATGTGCTGGAGTAGACTTTACAGAGTGTTTGACTCTTGCATTGTCAATACAAGACAGCGTACAGGAGGGAAGTGGCAGATCTAGCAAAGTGGTGCCAGGATAACAATTTCTACCTAAACATTAACAAAACAAAGGAGATGATTGTCGATCTACGGAAAAAGAGGGAACAGCACTCAAAGTTGCACATTGGAAAGACGGAGATGGAGAGTGAGCAGCTTCAGATTCATGGGAGTTCATGTAACTGAGGATCTCAGCTGGTCTTACAACACCACACGTCTGGTCATGAAATCATGTCAGCGATTGCACTTTTTGAGAGGTTTGAGGAAATTTGGCCTGTCGAGCTGGATTCGAAGATGCTTCTATAGGCTGGGACACACCGAGCCGACAGTGGGTCGTCGGCAAGTGTCTGTCGGGCTAGTTTTTGTGGTGTGTTCTACACTACGGCTCTCACCGGGCTCATGTTGGCAGCAGTTTGCCCGTTTCAGCAAGCTGAATCAGTGTCGAGGACTCTGATTGAATGTTCAGTTAAGCGAACGAGTGATGATAGAGAGCCAGTAAGTCAAGACGGCACAGACAGAAGGCTACTCTAATGTTGTTATCCTACCACATACCAAAACGCGAATATATTTATAACAACATCAGTTGCTTAAAATTAGGATGAACATAACTGATATTCAAAATGGTAAGCAAGCGCTGCTTTGTTTCGTATATCTGCGTTTATATACGGGCGCAGAACGCACATGCTAGTTTGCAATCGGCTGTAGTCTGTGCTGTGTCGCATCTTTTTGGTCCAGACTATAATTTATGTTTGTGGTTAGAGGAAGATTAGCAGAATAAGAATTTAATTTTATGGTGTAATGACTGGTGTTTCCCCGTATATATGACAATAAATTATTGAATCTTGAAGTGCACTTTCAATATAAACTATGCACATTTCTTTTTCACAAAGGAACCTATACAGGCAGCATCCTAACTGTCATGAAACATCACACTCTCTATATAGACTTTAGGCAGACTTTAGCATTTTGCTAAGCTAAAAGTGCAATAATCTTTTATTTTATTATTAAAAAAGTATACATTGCACTTTCAAATATTGGGTAAATAACTTTTTAATTCCATTTATCGAATTAAAGTTTAATTACATTTGACATTTCTCTCACCTCGTCGCCATCTTTATATTTTCACTTTGTCACAACTAATTCTTGAATTGATTTCTAAGGATTCATATAACGCAGCAGCATTAGGTGAAAATATGTATTTTAGGACACAAAAAATCACGGAACAGTCTTCACATTTCAAAAATACTGCCTCCGTAGGTTTTGGAACAGAGCAAAAGTCTCAATGCTCAATTCTCAAGATGAGAACTAAGAGAGATAGAATTGAGACAAAGTGATAATAGCCGCGTTTCCACTGCCGGGCCAGGGCCGAGCTGTGCCAGGGCCAGTCGCGTTTCCACTGTCACTTCCGAGTCTTGATCGGGGCTTACTCGGGGCCAACGGCCAGGATTTCTGGCCCGTCGAATACCTTGGGCGAAAGCGGGCCAGCTCGGGCTAGAGGCGTGCTCAAGGTAAAAGGCGGAGTTTATCGGTATTAGGGAAAGTTATGGTCTGCGGCAAGATGCACATTTCACTTTTTTATATCGCGCAAAATAATCGCTGCTCGAAATGGAGAATCGCCTATAGGTACTGGTCTGTCGAAGATACCAAAGCTCTTCTGAGCATTTGGGCAGAAGAAAGGGTACAAAACGTCAATTTGACGGCGTGTGAAGAAACGAGGACGTTATAAAATACATCGATGCTGAACTTTCTAAGCTAAGCATTCAGCGAGCAACGCTTCAAGTTTGGGAAAAAATAAAAAAGATGCGGGCGCAGTATTGTACAAGGAGATTAAAACGCACAATGGACAAAGCGGAGCTCAGAGAAGGAACTTTCCATGGTTCGACTTGATGGACGGTGTGCTGGGTCACCGTCCTTCTGTTAGTGGCGACTCGCGAGACAAGTCGGGACACTATTGCAGCCACGGCCGTTGAGTTAATATACATGCTATCTTCCTAACTTAAAAAATAAATAAATTCATAATACCCGCTGAAATGGGTTGGGTTGTATGACGTTTGATCCAGGAAGGTGTGTTAAGGGCGGGGTTTAGGTTAGCGCTGCGGGGCTACTGGCCCGACAGTGGAAACGCAAGACCGGTGCTTAAGGCACAAGAGGAAGAGGAGAGAGAGAGAGAGAGAGAGAGAGAGGAGAGAGAGAGAGAGAGAGAGAGAGAGAGAGAGAGAGAGAGAGAGAGAGAGAGAGGAGAGAGAGAGAGAGAGAGAGAGAGAGAGAGAGAGAGAGAGAGAGAGGAGAGAGAGGAGAGAGAGAGAGAGAGAGAGAGAGAGAGAGAGAGAGAGTACACAGACAAAGTACTACAGTTAGAGCTGAGTCCATGAGACAGTGAGGAAGTGCAGTGCAGTCCTTCTCCGGCTTGAGGCCAGAAGCCAGAAAAAGCCAGACTCTGACATAACACAGGAGTCTATTAGAAAGCTGTTTATATAGTGTAAAAAAAAGAAAGAAGAGTTTTACATATGATGAAAGAGAGGCGTGTGGGTGGTTTGGCGTAATGACATTAATGACGATGGAGAGACAACACTTAACGTATTACTGTCCAATCCATCAATGGGATAATGTCAGAGTGTGGACCATGACAAATGAACAAGATATTAATGGAAGAGCTCATTCTAAGGCATAGTCATAATTTAATCACCCTCTGTAACGCTGCATGTTAGGTTAGTGTCTATCATTCCTGTTCCTGTATTCTCCTAAGTGTCTGTTAATTATAATCTATATAGTGAGTGAGTACTCTATTGTTGTGTTTAAAGACCAGCAATTCGTGATCAGAAAAGATTATTATGGACTTACCAGCTGTCCAACTGCTCTCCAGAGCAGGAGCAACAAAGCCTTGAGGACCACACCAAAGGGCTTTTTATTCTTGAAATAATTTACCTTGGATCATCCCTAAACCCAGGGTAAACGGAATCCTTGGTTATCTTGCTTCACATTTCACACTGCTCATTATTTAATTGGGGTTAACAATTAATTCTGCATATTTGCGGTGTTACCAACTGTACTAACAAGTTTATACACTCCTGAACAAAATCTTAAGACCGGGGAAAACATTACCAGTATTCGCATTTTGCGCTGGGGGATCGTAACCTGGTTGTAAGTACTGCTTCAAAATGCCAAAAGAAGAAACAGGAGCAAGAGAGAAAAAAAAGAGATTTATTGAGATTTTACAATAAATTGTAAAAATTTATTTTACAATTTATTGAAAAGTGCATTTAAATCAAAGCTGTTCATCAGCTGATCAAAAGTTTAAGACCATAGTCTTAAAAAGGTCAAATCTGCACAAAAATATGTCCTTCAGGCAGTCACACTGTCATGATCTCCTGATGGCAAGCGTAAGGGTGTACTCACACTAGGCACGGTTGCCATGAACCGGGCCCGAGTACGATTGTCCCCCCTCCCCACTCCCCCTCTGGCCTGTACTCACACAGAGGGTTTCAGCATTCGTGCCGGAGCACGCTTACGTCATTATGGTGCGACGGTTTCGGGATAAACAAGAAGAGCGGCGCTCTCAAAACACAATGGAGTCCATCGCTGTTCCGTGCTCCAGCACGGTTAGCGCTCACACTGCATGCGAACCGCGCCCGAGTCCAACTGAACCGTGCTCTGGCCCACCTCTTCCGAGCCGCGCCCGGGCACGGTTCGGAGCACTCACACTAGTCAAACGAACCGCGCTTTGATGGTCAAACGCACTCGAGCACGGTTCAAACTGGCTAGTGTGAGTACACCCTAAAAAGGCTTTCTCTCTTTGAACGCAAGGCCTTTTGCAACGCGCCATCGATGCCGAGGTTGAACGCAGTAAGACAGTCATTTTACATTTCTTAAAAGATCCTGAGAGTTATGGGACAAAGTAGTCAAGTGATAGACCCACAAAAATGTTACTTGCACTGAGCCGGAGGATCCGACGGGTTGTCCGTGAAGAAACAGGTCGATCCTCAACCCAAGTACCGAACATGGTACATTGAAAGATGGAAGAAAGTTTTATTCTCTGACTGAGGGCCCTCATCTGTGCAGTAATGACTGGGTCTTTCAACAGGACAACGCTTCAGTTCACAACGCCTGCCTTATGAAGGACTTCTTCCAGGAGAATAACGTCGCTCTTTTGGACCATCCTGCGTGTTCCCCTGATCTAAATCCCATTGAGAAAGTTTGGGAATGGATAGCAAGGGAAGTTCCAGACCGTGGATGCCCTTCGTGAAGCCATCTTCACCATATGGAGCAATGTTCCCACCAACCTCATGGAAACAGTTGCTTCAAGCATGCTGAAACGAGTGTTTGAGGTCAACAAGAATGGTGGGGCTACTCACTACTAAGTACTTTTTTGACACTTTTAGTTCTGTTGTGGGTTTATTTTTGGGCTATGGTCTTAAACTTTTGATCAACTGATGAACAGCCTGTTTGAGTTTAAATACAGTTTTCAATAAATTGCCTATTCTCTATTTTTTGTCTCTTGCTCCTGTTTCTTCTTGTGGCATTTTGAAACAGTACTTATGTACAACCCGTTAACGATCCACCAGCGCAAAATGCGAATGTAATACTGGTAATGTTTCCAACCTTAAGATTTTGTTCAGGAGTGTACTGAATGGACATTTCGGACTATAAAAGTAAGAATGAAATGGTCTCTTCTTCACTCAAATTGCAGTGTTTTCTGTCAGCATTTGACATTTTAACTCTCAGATGCTGAATATACTGTTAATAAACAATGTACAGTGTGACGCACGCAAATATGTACGAATTTGGTCTGCAGCTAAATATCTAGCTGTAACATTCTAACACTCCATAATTTCACACTGTACAAGTTTTGCACCACAATGTGGGGTTAACACTGTAAAAGAGGTGCTAACCCTGCTCCGGTGCAAGGTTTCATAACCCAAGGTAAAAAGCGGTGCTAACCCCGCTTCTAAATTACAAGTGTGGGTTACCCGGGGTTGAGTGCAGTATGAAAAGCCCTCAAGGGCTAACGAATGTGCCTAACAAACTTTCCCGACCGCTTGCTGTGCGTGTTTTTCTGGACCAGCCTGAATGAGTGCACAAAGGCACACCTGCTTAGTGATGGTCATCAGGGGGATTTCGCCCCCATCTACTTTCACAATTTGCCCCTGGGAGGACGACACCAGCCCTACTCCAGACCCAGAGCCCAGCCAGCGACCTCCGCCACTCTGCAAGGAATGAACGTCTGAGCCCACCGCAGATAGAGAGCCTGAGCCTACCGCGATGTAAGCCAGATAGAAGGACTGAGCCAGCCATCTCCCCGGAGCCCGAGTCCCACAGTGAGTCTGACCAGGTGCGTGAGCCGGCACCACTGTGCAACCCAGTGGCCATACTCGTGGATTACGAGGGCATGAAATGGAGCCCTGGCCACACTCCTGATGCTGAGGCTGAGCTGGAAATTATAATGAGGAAATAGAAGAGGTAATTTTCTTGAGCTTCATCTCGGACGCTTGTCGCTGCGGCTTCACCTAGGCCTCCACAGCTATCGGTGTCGCCTGGTCCCATCGGCTCTTCTGCTATCCTGCTCAGCCTGAGTCTCCACCTCTATTGGCTCCATCTCTGTCTGTCGTCCCCCTAACCTGCCAAGTTTCCACCGTGGCTCCTTTCTCTGTCGACTCTGCCATGGGTCCTTGTACTTGC
Organism: Chrosomus eos; assembly: GCA_036326025.1. Classification (NCBI taxonomy): domain Eukaryota; kingdom Metazoa; phylum Chordata; class Actinopteri; order Cypriniformes; family Leuciscidae; genus Chrosomus; species Chrosomus eos. Next base: position 23,973,971 of record CM070834.1, read on the forward strand.
TGCGGTCTGGGTCCCCTCCTGGCTCCTCCTGCTCCTGGCTCCTCCCACCATCATCGCCGCCTTGGTTTCTCCATCAATCTCATCCTCGGTTGGATTTGTTATGATGTGCCTTCCGGAAGGGGGGACTATTGTGATGTTGCATGCAAGGTTAGGGTCTATCATTCCTGTTCCTGAGTTTCAGTTAATTTGAGTCTATATATTTATCTCTTTATCACTGTGTTTACTGACCAGCAATTCGTGACACCCTCATGTAGGTGAACTATTCCTTTAAAATGTTGCCCTTCAACTTACAAAATCATGTAATCTTTGCCTGGTTAGCTTCCACAGTTTTCCCCTGGTGATAGAACTGTAACAGTAACAGCAGCTGTAACTGCAACAAACTTTGACAGTTTTGGAATGACATGAGGATTAGTAAATGATGACAGAAATTTATTTTGAGGTAAATTATTTCTTTATTCAAAATTAAATAAATGCTATAACAGCATCCAAATACTTGTAGAGAAGCAAATGCTTCTGAGATAAATGGAAATGCTAAGCAATAGCTCTCTCCAGGTATATTAAAACTCTTTTAAAAGAGCGGCATATGATGAACTAGACTGTCAGTCAGGGAATATAGTACATAGAAGACCAGCTGCGTATGCTTTGGATCCTAGATGAGAGCAGTTTTTTCCATAGTTCCTGATGACTGTTATTCAATACTAGCCTTGGGAGAAAGAAGAGCAGCTAAGGTTTAGGTTTCAATCAAGATCGGATTTGGACTGTTTCCAAACAGAACCGTTTTATAAGAAAATGGCATATTAACCTTGTTTTTAAACATGATTTGCTTCATTCAGAACTGTAAGGATATCTGCTGTACAAAAGCAGTGACTCGTGTTTTCATTCACACAGAACATTTGCAGTGTTTTTCATTCATTTCGTTTTAAGCAAAGCCAAGGCACATATGAGGTCTTTGATCAGTCAAGACTTATGATGATGAGCTTCCTCATGTGTGTTTTTGTTGGGACAACAGAGCTGATTGTGCTAGCCTGTGATTTATCTTAAATCGGTCTCCTCTATCCATTTCATATACTGTATATATTCAAATGTTTTGAGTAACTTTATGTTATGTCTAGATGACATGATTATCTAAATGTAAAAATAGAGGAAATGAGCATGTACAAATACTTGAAAAATACAAAGCTACTAGAGATGCACAACATTAAAATTTTGACAATACCAATATGCTGACAGCTATTTCCATGCTATGTATGATAACCAATAAATGGTTGATATTACATTCTATAGTACTTTTAAAGTGCCAATTTTTATTTTTTTAATTCACAAATTTGTAATGATTCTCAAAAGACTCAACGGATGAATCACTTCCTCCTTTCCGAGAGCCTACACTGCTCTGATTGGCGGCCCAGTCTGTTGTAATTGGTATATCGCTTGCAGGACGTGTCGGAAGCTAAACATCCATTACCATAACTGAACTCAATGATTGTACACACTGCAAGACAGTATCCGATGGAGACGATTTTACCATATTAATCCGAGCTCAAGTCCGATAATAAAACATTGGAAGATCTAGTTATTAAAGGGCACCTATTATGGCATTTAAAATATTCATAATATTTTTTATTTTACATGCATGCAATGACAAAAAACACTTTTGTTGTCTTATAATATGCATTTATTTTTACCTGATTTGCTCACCGACTCCCTAATGATTCGTTCTACGACTCATTTTTCCTAACCCCTCCTTTGCGTGACACTAATCTGCGGTGATTGGTCAGATGACCCAGTCAGTTATTTTTTGCGTTAGCCCAAAGCTTAAACATATTGATAAAGCACTGCAGTACTACAATACACTCTATTCTTTATGACAACTCCAATAACAACAACAAACATTTCACATATTTCAAAAAAAAAAGACAATGGAGACCTAGAAGCTGCGCTGAGTGTAACTTACACAACACACACACATACTTATTGAGCATGCTACACAACCCATAAAAGCAACAATTATTAATAACACTTACAGGTTGTGATTCGGAGGAGGAAGCTGATCCAAATAAACTTGGTACTGAACCTTCAGTATTAACCGGCTCGCGAATACACACTTGAAAGCATTTATGTTTGTAAAGGAATCGTCATTAAAATGACGCGAACACAGCACGGGTACAGTTTCGGGTACAGTTGTAAATATAAACCTTAGCCAGTGATTCTTCACATGGTTGTCCCTGGGCAGTGAAAAAAGTTTGCTTTTGATTCGCATTTCAGAACACAGCGTCTCGTCGGCATGATGTTTTCAATTTTCACTGGTGTCTGCGCGGCGTGGGCGCATCTTATTCAAATAACTTGTCGAGGTGACGTCATATAGATCGAGAAAAAGCATCTTCGTCGATCGATTCATATCAGCGACTCAGAGTCGACTCTTACTTTTGAGAGACAATAACTTTGTATACGGTGAACTTTCATATTTAAAACTTTGCAGGATGTTTTCGTTCACTTAGATCTATGTTACACACTACATGAAAGGTAATTTTCAAAATTCCATAATAGGTACCCTTTAAAACCAAATCTCCATCGCAAGGACGACTTGAAGTCGACAGAATGTTTCTCAGAGATACGCTACTCATTTTGAGGTACATTATGAGATGTTACAGCTGTAATTGCTCATCATCAGCATTAACAAATGTATGTAAGTGTAACAAACTGATGTGTACATTTCGAATTTAATGCGGTACAATTGCGGGTACTGTATCAATAACAGCGCATACTTTAGCCAAGCACTAACATGAATGACTGATGTAACAAAGTTTGCAAAACAACTCTGGCTCAATTCTTCATTATCTTAAAGTACTAAGAATGACAATCTGCATTACTAGACACAGTTTTAGGTAATAGTGGCACACAGCTGATTAGCAGAAGTATTTCAGGAAGACGTTAGCTGAAGACCTACACAATATAAAACACAAAACTATGTATTTTGAACACCCGGTACCGAATATATACATCAATAATTAATCATACTCACAGGTTGTGATTCTGAGGAGCAAGCTGATCCAAATATACTGGGTATTGACCCATCTTTCAAGAGGAAGTGTTTTGCGAATCCCGCTTTGAAGGACAGGTCAAATTTTTCGTGACGCGAGCTGCCAACGTAGAACATAGGCAGAAATTATGCAAATGTGTTGGCTAGTGACGTGTAGCCGTAACTGATTGATTTTCGGATTCCTGATGACTTGTTTAGGCGGTTTAGTGTCAATTATTTATTTTGGGAGACAATAACTTTATTTATCATGCTCTTTCCATTTGCATTCACAGACAGATATATTACACACTGCATGAAAGGCAATATTCGAAAAACCATATTGGGGCACTATAAAAAAGACAAATACTAAAAACTAATCAAAGTAATCTAGTGCATTTATTCATCCCTTAGTTAGTTAGTTAGTTAGTATTCTTTATTTCGAATTTATTCAAAACATCTGACAAGAAAATCAAATCCAATTGACAAATCAAAATAATTAGAATAAGACAATAAAAACAAATTAATTAACAATAGATACAACCAAAGACCTTTTAACTCTTGTCAATGTCCATTACATAATCGAAAAGGAGTGGGAAGAAGAAAAAAAAACTTATTTAATCCCACCCCCTATCCACAAATCAAAAGCTTACAAATAATCAATCGCATTACAAATTATGCATCTACTTTGTTATACCTCAAAGCAATAAAAAAGTACATCTCTTAATGAAACAAGGAAAAAACTAATTAAATAAATAATATGAAAATAACTTTAAAATAAATATCAGCAGCTCAGAAAAAAATGAAGTAATAATAATATCACAATGAAACTGAAGATAAATACTAGCCCCAACAATACTCATTGATTATTGACCCCCTTCTTCATCCCTGTATCCCTTAAAGACCATATCTTTATACCTTATTTTAAACTGATTTATGTTTGGACATTGCTTCAGTTCCTCGTTGAGCCTGTTCCAGAGCTTTACTCCAGAGCTTGAAATGCAAAAACGTTTCCTGGTTGTCCGTATCATGTTCGTTTTGAAGTTATGTGTCCCTCTTAAATTATAACCTCCCTCTCTCACCCTGAATAATATTTGAATGTTTCTCGGCAGTAGATCATTTTTGGCTTTAAACATTATTTGGGCTGATTGATACTTCACAAGATCCGGAAATTTTAATATTTTTGACTGTAAGAATAATGAGTGAGTGTGATCCCTATACCCAGCGTTGTGAATAATTCTTATTGCTCTTTTTTGTAGAACAGATAGTGAATGTAAAGAACTTTTGTAGTTGTTTCCCCAAATCTCAGCACAGTATATGAAATATGGCAAAACTAGTGAACAATACAACATGTGGAGTGATTTTTGATCCAGAACCTGCTTTGGTTTATTTATTACTGCAATTGATCTTGATAATTTAGATTGTACATGATTAATGTGGGATTTCCAACTAATTTTGTCATCTATAATTACACCAAGAAATTTATTTTCATGAACTCGATCAATTATAACCCCATCTATTTGTATGTTCACATGAATATTCATATTGCAATTCCCAAATAACATTATTTTAGTTTTATTTAAATTTAATGATAATTTATTTCTATCAAACCATATTTTTAATTTGTTCATTTCTTTAGTGACATCCTTCACCAGTTGTTGTAACTTTTCACCTGAACAAAATATATTTGTGTCATCTGCAAATAAAACCATCTTCAGCAACTTAGAGAGTGAACATATATCATTAATATACAAAATAAACAATTTTGGTCCCAGCACTGACCCCTGAGGGACACCACAAGCAATGTCCAAACATACTGACCTGGAGCTTCACAAACTGCTGTCTCTCACTTAGATAACTCCTTACCCAATCTAATACTATCCCCCTGATACCATACCTTTCCATTTTATTTATAAGTATGTCATGGTCGACTGTATCAAAAGCTTTTTTAAGATCAACAAATACCCCCATTACATACTTTTTATGATCTATGGCACTTGTGATTTCCTCAACTGATTCTATTATTGCCATCGATGTAGATCTATTTAATCTGAATCCATACTGACTGTCATTGAGTAATTGATATTTATCCAAGAATGTATCTAATCTGTTGTTAAATACTTTTTCAAGAATTTTGGAGAATTGTGGAAGTAAGGAGACAGGTCTGTAGTTTGTGAAGTGGTGTTTGCTCCCATTTTAATTATCCCTATCATCACTGTCATTGTGATGGTAGTGCAAATAATGTACATTATGAAAATGCATATATGCATATATTTATTTTGAGCTTTCAAATGTATCAAAGATTACATTCAAGTGTTATTTAATGAGTAGTTTTAGTACTTTGAGTGAGTGTTAGATGATAGCAAAGACAATCTAAATGTAAAAATAGAGGAAATAAGCATGTACAAATAAATATCTGATATATATATATCAGATATTTATTTGTACATGCTTAATTCCTCTATTTTTACATGTACAAATATATATATCCAATAATGACCGATAAAAAAATCATTAACATCATCTGATAACTGGGATAACATATGGTGGGAATATAATTTAAAAAGGCTCTCTAAAGGGATAGTTCACCCAAAAATTTGAACTCATCATTTACTCTCCTTCCTTTTATGTTTCCCTGAAGAAAAGTCATACTGGTTTGGAAGCAGATAAGGCAGAAGAACAAAAACAAGTCAATGATTACAGATTTTTGATTTTGAGGTGAGCCATGCCTTTATTCAAAATTATATAAACTCTATCACACTTCATCTTTTGTGAAAGTGAATTTTAGTCGTTGTTACCCATGTGGTATATTGTGCCAGGCCAATGATTCATGTCAGATTACTCAAGGATTATTGAATCTTGATTTAAAGCAGAACCCTGAGTGTGCGTGATCAGACACACAGTGAAGTGGAATAGCAATTCCACAGAGAGAGGCACAGCCTTACATCCTGAGCCGGGCAAAGACAACAACGTTCCCCGAGCCAAACCTACTGCTTTTCCACAGCCTCTCCAATGGCTGGCCTGTATTTCATACAGACATCTCATCTCCTTTCTAAACAACTGACAGGGAATATGAGCAGCTCTCAGAGAGGAGGAAGAGCTCTGGACTTCTTTGCAGATTTTTTTGGTTTTGGTGCCATTAAAGGATGACAGATGAAGGGGGGAAAGAGCCAGAATTCCCCAATTATGGCAAAGAGTTTAACAGGAATGCTGAGATGATGAAGCAATGACGGTGGGTTCTAAGTACTGGAAAGTATTTACACACGTGCACACACACGCTGTATATGAATCGGGTCAGACCTCACACACACGCACAGCTTTTCCTGTCAAGGGTCTTGAAAAACCAAAATTCAGCACTTCCAGTTCCAGCGTTGTTTTCTAAGACCATTAGGAACTCCAGCCAAATAGCTAATAACATAATTAAACCTAGAAATTCACCTTTTTTCAAAACTTTTCAGTGTCAGCTTTCACTGGAAATCTTTTCTATCAATGGGCCTATCGGTGAAACCATGATCTCATGTTACAGGCTCTTCGCCACATCATCAGCTGAAAGGAATTCGTTGACTTTTTCCTTTCTCTTTCCTAAACACAAGGAAAAACAGACACTCGCATCTCACACTTGCACTTCCACGGTTAAAACAAGGTTAATGCTTGACGTTTCCTTCAAGAAGAGATCAAATCAAAGCCAAGCCAAAACCAAAATTAAATACTGCTAAAGCTTATGTCATATTTCAAGGTATTAAGAAGGAAATTGGTCTCCACTACTTTCATCTAAGTCCCGCTGGCTTTGTAGTCTAAGTTTTGTATCTTTTTTGGCTTTTAGTTCAAAAACGCTCTATGACTTGAAAAATAAGTATTTTTGTCCAGTAGAAACATTTGAAAATGTTGCACCGCAATGCAATAAGAACATGAAAATGGGGTGACGGAACACAATGAACCTCAAAACACAGCCAATTAGATCAAGAAATGACGGCCCAATAAGGTTTTGGTATGGGCGGGGCTATCAGAAATCAGAATGACTGACAAAATCACTTGCCATGTACATCGCTTAACGCTGTGTACAATATTTACAATTGTTTTCTGTGAATGTATATTGAGTTAATTTGAATCGTTTCTTGTTTTAAGAAAAATCCAACATTTTATGCTCACGCAAAAAAACAAAACTTCATTTATCATTTTCCAAATGTGTATGATTATTTCCCCCCACAGAACACAAAAGAAGACATTCAGCAGAAAGTTCATGCTGCTCGTTCATACAATAAAAGTGAATCGGGGTCTATCAAGCTAAAAAACAACAACTAAATGTGTGGATTATTCTGTTTGTCTGTATTCTGCCCTGTTTTTACTGTTTGGGTTGTCTGCCATGTGTTTTTTTTTTTTTTTTTGGATTATAATTCTAATCTGGATTGCCTGAATAAAAGCTGCTTGTGGATCCTTATCCTGTGTTTCAGAGCAGTATGTGACAAAACTCTATATAATATACTATATTATACTTATATTTTTGGCAATGGGGTAAGAAAAATAAACTTAATTCAGATGATAAATCACTGATATTCAAAAGTTTGGAGTCAGTAAGATTTTCTTTTGAAAGAAATGAACAATATAAGTTTTATTCAGAATGAATGCATTACATTGACCCAAAGTGACGGTAAAGACAATTACAGTGTTACAAAAGATTTCTATTTCAAATCAAAGCTGTTATTTTGAACTTTCTATTCATCAAAGAAAACTGGAGAAAATGCATCACAGTTTCTACAAAAATATTGATAACCGTTTTCAACATTGAAAATTAGACAATAGTATTTTGTTTTTACTGTATTTTGGATCAAGTAAATGGTGAACATAAGACAATTATGTTAACAGTAATTAAAAAAAAAATCAGTAAAAATTTGCTTCTCAAGTCAATTTAACTGATAAATTAAATGCTTTTTTGCAGTGTTGTGCAAAGAATGTTTACTCGTCTGGAATCTCTGCAAGAAATATCACTTTAAAACAGTGCTGTATCACACATTCAGCACAACTGGGCCAGAGGGAGAACGAGAAACAGAGCAATAAGGGAAACACCTCTTTCTCTCCATGAACCAACTAACCCAAACCAATGTCCTCCAATAATTTGAGGAATTCAGATATGAGCTTCTCACTTTGAGTTCAAGTAAGTACAGCCTTAGGGAGGGACTCCTTATCTGGCTTATGACTCTCTTCCCAGTCCTCCCTGAACACATGCGAGTCAATCCAGTCTCTTTTATTCCCTCCACAGGAAGGAGAAACGTGTGTTTAAGGTATCAGGAGACTTCTCTGAAGCAGGCCAGACCACTCTCCCGCTCTCTCTTTCACAGCTGCCACATCACAAGACTCTTAAGTCGAGGTTCACAATAAAAGTGCAGAGGTTATTCCAGAAATGAGAACTGTCATGCATCTGGAAGGCAACTCTCAGTCAATCCCATGCCCAAAGCTCTTGACTGATTTCATTTGTACCTCTAAACCGTTCTGTTACTTCAGCACACTGAGCAGCGCGCTCTGGAATTTGCCAACTGTTTATTTCTTTCTTTCCCCGCCACTTTATGTTTTGGAGAGCGTTGCTGCTGGAATGTTAATGACATCCTCAAAGCACTCCGAAAGATTTCCAGGCGACAGGTGCCAGGAGATTTCTGGAGCAACCCCACCTGACTCGTGCTCCCCTTTTATCCTCCGCCACAGTGCAATGACACACACACACACACAAACGCTTTTCAAAATGCCCGGTTTCTCATTCGGAGCTTTTTTCAATTCATTTGAGACAGCTCAGAGGTCACTTGAGACTCTCAGCTCTAAGCTTGTGCACCGCTCTCATGGCGCTGCCTAAACCCAAACTGAACAAACCTGACATCAAAAGAGAGTGTTCAGAAGATTAAAGGCTATCGGTTGGATCTTGAATCAGAGTAATGTACACTCAGTTTCATCAAAGGTGGAGAGAAAGGATTGTATCGGCACAGAGGATGACTGCTGGAGTCCACTTCAAGAAATGCACACAAGTAACACTAGATACAATGAGTAGGGGCATGCAAACATACATATTTTCGAGTCAGTGTTAATAAGAACACATGCAATAGAAAGCAACAATAAACTATGCATGTGAATAAGGTTAATTATTTTTATGGTGTATATAAACACATTGACTTACAGACATTCATTAAAATTCAATAAATTTGAGGTTTAATGAAAAGTATTTTAAAAAGTACCAATTGAGGGTGTTTATTGGGAGTGTGAGTTCACTAATGAGCTTTTAAATGGATGTTCGCTTTAATGGGAACAGCGTATTCTCTGATTAGAGGATTTAATCACTGTTCTTTATCAGAAATTCAGCTATTACACACAGTTTGCAATATATCATTACTTAATCTCAGAACTCAAGGTCAGTTTTAAAAGATTTCTGTTATTTTTTTAAGGAACAATTTCCCTATGGAGAAAGTCGTTGGGATTTTGACTTCCTCAACCCGACTGTTGCGCTGTATTAGGCAGGTTTCTTTAGAAGTGTTTCCGTTATACAAGATCTTGCATTCAACATCAGCTTGACAGAGAACAAGTGTGAGCACAAGACTTCAGTGTGATTGTGAACTGTATCACTGTAGCCGCAGTGTTTTAACAGATATTAATTTTAAGATACCACTTCCTAAAGAGAATTTCCCATACAACCCATTCAACACACTGTAAACATATGTTATTTGGTTATGTTATTTTATTGTTTATTGCATTCTTTTAATGTCATGTGTGTTACCCTAATAATGATATTTTGTCTTTGTGCCTATGAGCCCCATCTATACTCTTTGTTTTATGGACAGGCTACTTATGATGAACTCAGATTCCTCATGTAAAGCCTTTTTTTGACCACCTGTATTATTATGGTGGTTTTCAGTACTGTAAGGTTTTTTTTTAAGTAAAAATTTTTTTTTAAGTAGCTTAGTATATTAGCATTATATAATTTAATGAAATATTGATGAAATATACAGGCACCAATATGTCATTCCATTATACCTAAAACATTGTCACAGTATTTTCTACAGTGAATTCATATAACCACAGCAGTCAGTTTTTTTTACAGTGCAGGACAAAATCCAATTAACAACTCCATGCTTAATAAAACTAATACAAATATTATAAGAAATCTAGATTATACTAGTTGACCTCATTAGTCAGTTGTTTGGATGACTAGTCAACTATCAAGGGCTATTGCTAACAAAGAGTAACACAAACATTCATGAATATGTGGGTGACTTGAGTCAAGAAGCCAAACAAGCAGCAATCGGACTAATGAGAAAATGGATGCTTGTTTACATAAATGAGGATTTTCATTTCCATTCAGTTTTCCAGATGTTTCTGTATTCCCCGATGTGCTGGACTAATGATGTCAAAATTACAAAAGAATGAAACAAACCGTCTCATATCTCAGCAGTAGAACAAATTTGTAAGATGACACTTCATGAGGCTTCCCCTCACTAGGACTGCGGACTCTAAAAGGTGCAGAGTGTAATTTCAGTGCCGAACGCATCACCGAACGAAATCACAAAAATAATTATTGTTACCAACAGGTTTTCCAGAACACTCTTCGTACTCCATTGGTCAACCAAATAGATAGTCCCGCCCCCAAACTCACACTATTGGTTGAGTAGATTGTTTCAAACAAACAATGTTTTGAAAGCAACAGAGTCAGTGTTAACACTTTTCAGTGGAAATCAACCCTCGAATGCCTTGCGTACAACACACTAATAAAGGATAAGAGAATGAATATTACAATGACATGCTTCACCTTTAAAGACGCATTATCCACAAACCCAAATAATCCCCTTGTATATATTGCTAAGCCTCATTGAGTAGGAGTATCCTGCTAATTTCAGGCTTCCTGTTACAAACTAGCTTTAGTAACTTGCAGCAACAGCTTGTGCCCCTGCTGGAGAACTAAGGCACAAGCTCACGGTGCACCTCCCACTCACTTCACACTTAGCAGGGGTTCAAACCTCACAGAGCGCAACTGCCCCAGTGATCTCCACGACAGGCTCTGCACCAATGAGCTCTCCATCCTCTGCTCTAGAAAGAACATGAGCGTGTCAGTGAGGACACAATGAGACTTATTCGAGGCTCTCCTTGTTTAGATTAGTTACAAACAGGAAGTGGGTTTAAAGGGAAAGCTCACCAAAAATAAAAAATAAAAATTTGGTCATCATTTACTGTATCTATTTACTCATGCCGTTCCAAACCCATACGACTTTGGTTAATCTTCGAAACACAAATTAAAGGGGTGGTTGATTATGATTTAATTTTTCAAACTTTAGTTAGTGTGTAATGTTGCTGCTTGAGCATAAACAACATCTGCAAAGTTACAACATTCAAAGTGCAAAGCAATGCGAGATATTTTCTTTTAAAGAAATTGCTTTTTAAGGACTACAACAAACGGCTAGTATGGACTACACCACGTTCCTCCCGGGTTAGTGACATCACCAACCCCAATATTTACATAAACCCTCCCCCGGAACACGATTTATAGATTATCAAAACAGAATATGCTAATCATTGACTAGAAGATAACTACACATAAGCTACATAAATTTATCAACTAACCGTTCAGGGGTGCGTTTCCCAAAGCCAACTATGGTCGCAAGTTCCGTCGTTACCAATAGAGTTCAATGGAAATTGCGATCATAGTTGGCCAATGATGCTTTTGGGAAACGCACCCCAGGAATGTTGTCTACATGTTGTCACTTATTCTTGAGTCTCTCCATCATTGTCTGACTCCGGTTTGAACATAAAAGGCTAAAAGTTTTTGAAATTGTCAGTGCATGTCTGTGTGAGGTAATGGAAGCTGCTAAGAACAAGAGCTCTTGTAGCTCCACCCCTGTGCTGGGAGCAGCAGCTCATTTGCATTTAAAGGGACAGAAACAAAGCGAGGCGTTTTTGCTCACATTTACATTAATCATGTTTGTTATATATTTTTTTATTAAAGTGGAAATCAGTTTACTAAATAATGTAAACTTGACAGACTGCTTCATTTCCACTAATGAAGTTATGAATGAATGCTCATTGGCTCAGAAGGGGCGTGGCCAGAGGAAGAGATCACTCCTGATCCTAGAAATCGAACTTCCTGCAATTTAGTTGCAACTCTAAACAAACACACCTGACAGTCTCGCTTGAAAATTACAGGCAGGTGTTACAGTGGTTAAGACTAAACTCAGCAGCAATGTAGATTTCCAAGAGAAAGATGGAGCCCTCCTGACAATAGGAATAGGTTAGGGTGCTAGGCCCAATTGCTTTTTCAAATTGCAAAGATGTGAAAAATGTATCTCATGTTTCTCTATTAATGTGGTGTTGATGTAACATGCACTTTTCCACAAATATTGTAATATTATTCCATTGTCATGAGGACAAAAACATATATATATATATATATATATATATATATATATATATGTATATATTCATGTATATGAATAAAAATTATCACATTTTAAGTTACTTTTGCACACTTCAGAAACAACCCCCCGTGCCAAATTCTTGTACCAGAGCACAAAAGTAAGGTCACCCTTTGCTCTTCTACAACAATTATAAAAGAAATGAGAATTTGGACATGTATAATACGAATATCCATATAATTGATTATCTGTTGGTTAAGAAATGTCCGTGTTCCTTAATCTCCATAAAATCCATTCTAGCCCTTGGTATTACATAATTCTGTTCTTCCACAAACTCCTATTATGTAAGAATTAGGCGTGTGTGTTTGTACGTGCGCATGTGGGGGGTTCAGACATTAAATATGCATGGAACTATGCAGTCTGCATCAAAAGCAGTTAGGTTGTGAGGTCACATGCTTTGAATGTGTCATTGAGTGTAATATTGTACAACAAAGATTTTGCTGTACAATCTGAGGTCTAGAATTCACTAAAATATATTGAAGTCATTTAGCTGCACGTATTTACTGTCTGCATGGATTTAACACTTGATTTGATAAAATCATTAATAAAAAAAGTCCAATTTACTGTGAAACACAATTTGCACAATGCATGTTCCCCATCCTGGAGGATACAACACACTTCCGCAATCTGACATAGTTTACTGGGACTGCATCATTTTCCACTGTGATCCAGATACCAGAACTGACTCTTTTAACTGATAAAAATGTGCTTATACCACTACACCTGTTTATATACGTCGTTTCCATTATTTGACTGTCATTTGATGAATTACTGATGCCCTGATCAATTGAAAATGAATATAAACAAAGCTTATTTAAATAAAATTCTGTTAAGCGCCTACATTTCTCTAACAATAACAGCACAATGTTAACAGCACCCAGCAAATAGTGCTTAGTTTAGTGTATAGAAAGTTTTTGTGCTGAAATACTGCATGCACTGCAAAACTTTTTAGTCAATTCGCCCTTGAATGTGCAAAAAAAAGTGTCTAAGAATAACACAATTACCGGTTAAAAAGCGGATCTGCTGAATTAGACTGCATAGCTAAAGGGTAGGGAAATTCTCCCCAAATGCAACATTAAATTCCTTTTACTCTTTTATGAGGAATCTAAAAAGGTGACTGTTTCCCCTTAAGATTCCGTCTCCGGAGTAACAACCCAGTGGGTCAAATGGAATAATCCAGAAATCCACTCTACATCGACTAAAAGCCAGGCCCTGCTCTCCTGTGGTGCTGTGCGTGTCTGCGAGTTCACTGCAGGGCTACTGTTCCCCCGCCTCTCAGCCTGAATTGATGGAGGAGCAGGGGCTTGTACTTGTGAGGTCACTCCAGTGTGTTTTCCGATGCTGCCCAAACATGCACTAAACTCCACGTGCTCCAGGCGCAGAAATATAACACCCTCCGCGTGAGGAACGTACAGACAGCGGATGGCTAGTGTATCAATCACCGAAAGCAACAGAAAGTAGCTGCTCCCTCTTTTCTGAAAAACCAGTCTCCATTCAATCTAACATCTTTTTGGTCATTTCAGGATTTCCAGTGTTGGTTCACCCAAAAATAAGGGAGAGCAAAATGATAACCCTCATGTTGTTCCAAACCAGTAACCTTCTTCTTCAAAAGTGGTGCGTGTCAGCCCACTTCCAAATCATAAAATGGCCAATGGGACACACTAATCACTAATGTGGATGTAAATCCATTTAGGACAGTCATTTTGTTTTTTTAAAAGCGAGGCACACATGCTAGCCTTTAAGAACCCAAGCTAACCTGCGCTTGAATAAAGAATCACTTCTTCTTTACCACATTCAACCCACCAAAGCGTATGGTAATTCCTTCCAATTTCATCCAAGATATAAACACATGAATAACATCTATGTCGATCTCTAATTCATGGACAACAGCCAAGGCCGAATAGCTTTCGGGCGTTTTGTGAGGTGGAAAATGGTAGCAAATACTCGATGCCATCTGTAAAAGAGATATGTATAAAAACAAGGAGTCGGTAGGATTAACCATGCTAGTCAGCGCTCAAGCACGCACAGAAACCCGGCAGGAAGGACCTCTGGCGGACATCCAATAGCAAGTCGCTAAATAGCCTCCTCAACAGATAACAAAGGTTAAGACAGTATACAACTGATCTGAAAAGCACTGGGCTCTATTTGTACATGAGCAAATGCCATTCAATTTATCGTTCAAGAAAAAAAACATTCTAGTTTAAAACACGTGGCAAGCCTTAGAAATAGATTTTGATAAACTATGTAATTTTCAATAAAACATAAAATTACACTAAAAATGTCATGTCGTGCAATCAAGTAAAAAAAAAAAAATAAATAAATAAAAAACATTAATTGTTACTTTAAGATGATCTCAAAGTAAGAATAATAATCTCAAAGATTAAAAATAATAGCCATTCCTCCAGTCTTCATTGTCACATGATTATTTGTTTTTGCTGCTTAATATTTTGTGGAAACTGTGATAAACTAGCATTGAAATGTTTGGGGTAAGTAAGATAAAAAAAAGAGGTTGTATTCACCAAGGATGCTAGCCTGACTTCGTCATACTCATATTCTAGTCAGAACATGAGTCTGATACTGGTCAATAGGGCTTTGATTATGAGGCGTGTCTTAACCGAACCAGGAAAAACAACAACTCTGCACTCAATTGGATAGACCGACAACCAATCAGAGCAACGCAGTAAGTGACGCATGTTGAGCAACGCATGATTGTTATCAACAGAACTCAACTGCATCCACTCTGGAAAAAGTATGAAAAAAATGAGTGTTAACGATCTTTGCCGGTGTTGCAAAAATAACTTAAGGATTCGCGGAGTAGGCCTACTTGCATGCAAACACGAAAAGCATTTTTGAAAGAAATACGTTTGATGACGTGATGATTACGTTATTGGATGGATTATCTGTCCATCATCGTATAAAGCCCGCCCTGGCAATTTGATTGGTCCGACCATTTTTTGGCTGATCATAATTACTCCTCAATGGATCGAGTCCAGACCGAACTTCCCGACCAAAAAATGTTGTGGGCGGGGTTCGGGCTGGCATCCAGGCTACAAGGATGCATTAAATTGATTAAAAAAAAGACAGGAAATACATTTAGAATGTTACAAAAGATTTCTATTTTTAAATTCATCAAATAATCCTGGGGTTGATTGGAATTTTCATTCCACAAAAATATTAAGCAGCACAACAATTTTTAAATAATAATAATAAGAAATGTTTCTTGAGCAGCAAATCTGCATATTAGAATGATTTCTGAAGAACCATGTGACAGTGAAGGCTGGAGTAATTATGCTGATAAATTCAGTTTAGCCATTATAGGAATAAATTACATTTTATAATATATTTAAAATACAAAAGTTATTTATCTATATATATATATATATATTACAATGTTACTGTTTTACTGTATTTTAATCAATAAATGCAGAGTTGTGAAACTTGCAGTAAATGCTTTATATGATAGAGCAAAGAACTTACCAGGCCATCGCAGTTGCTGACAGCCACTGATGTATCCTGCATATTGGTCACATAACCCACATATAAACAGTCACTGGGCAACAAGGGCTCAGAGTGCGTTTGGTTATCGTCCTCAAGCCACTCCACCTTTGCTCCTGGGGCCACGAGCCTGTTATTTAGCCTGAGGCGAAGGTGAAACTCCTGTCCGAAAACAGTGACGTTATAAAAGAGTGTCTCCTTGCGCCTCAGGTGGTCCTGCTCCTCGTCGCTCTCTCCATGCTGGTTGGCCTGCCTCCTCTTGCGCCGGTGGGACCCCTGCCCACTCAACCGGCTGGCAGAGATGGCGTGGGAGAGGAAGCGCCCGTCTGCATCCACACTCACCGGCCTCACTAGCCCGTACTCCCTCAGGACATGCTGCAGGGAATCTGTCAGGGGCACGCACACAGGTACAAACATTCAAATGTGCACGCTAACACAAAGGCAATAGATTTCACAGCAGAAGCTTACCAACGGTCAAAACAATCCCGAACCCAAACAATCTCGAAATCAGCTGCAATACTTACACAGCTATCCAAACACATGGTAATTGTGTAACCTATTTATAATAACATCTTAAAGTTTCAGGTGTAAATACTTTTAACCCTCTGGTGCACTTCTGGTAATTTTCTTTTTATTTCAATGAAATTAAAGGAGAACTCCGGCGCAAAATGAAATTTGGTCTAATTACACATTGTTACCTAGTCAACTGTTATCTGAGATTTGTTTTCATGATTATCGAATGTAAATACTTTTATCTCAGTTTACAGTTTAGCCTATAACACTAGTATAACGCTAGTATATGGGGCATAGAGTAATGACAAATAAAAATCGCTAGTTAATACCACTAACAAGGCTCAAAATAGCCCAACACTAACACTGTAGCATAATCAGGGTCCCTACATACAAACCGAAGCATTGAGAATGTTGTAAGTGTACAAACAGTTTAATAAGAAGATATTTTATACATACAGTCAGCTTCGCGAAAACAGACAGGAGCCATCTTTGGAAAACAGTCTCGAGCAATCGAACCACGAACGCCGAGCCACCTTATCACAACAACTGGCTCGTTCACATCTCACCAGCGCACTTGGCTCGGCGTTCGTGGTTCGATTGCTCGAGACTGTTTTCCAAAGATGGCTCCTGTCTGTTTTCGCGTATGTTTTCTGTATGTATAAAATATCTTCTTATTAAACTGTTTGTACACTTACAACGTTCTCAATGCTTCAGTTTGTATGTAGGGACCCTGATTATGCTACCGTGTTAGTGTTGGGCTATTTTGAGCCTTGTTAGTGGTATTAACTAGCGATTTTTATTTGTCATTACTCTATGCCCCATATACTAGCGTTATACTAGTGTTATAGGCTAAACTGTTTTTAGAGATAAAACTATTTACATTCGATAATCATGAAAACAAATCTCAGATAACAGTTGACTAGGTAACAAAGTGTAATTAGACCAAATTTCATTTTGCGCCGGAGTTCTCCTTTAATGTACTATATTTTAGTTTGATAATGTTTTTTATTTATAATTTGTATTTTTAGGAGATTTTATGGTACTAGATTATGTGCCATCCAGAAACTTGCACTCTGCAAGTGAACGTCGTCTTGTGGTACCATCTCAAAGAAGCACAAAATCTCTTTCTCTGACCTTTCCCATGACTGTTCCCTGCTGGTGGAATGAGCTGCCTAACTCAACCAGAGCTACTGAGTCCAAGAAACGGCTGAAGATGTATCTTTTTCGGCAACACTTGATGCAGTAATACTAACACTTTCTATTATATTTTTTATTATTAATAAATAAATTAATAAACATATACTGCGTTAGATTAAACTGAGAAGGGTCATAGCACTTGCATATTGTTGATTAACTGCTTCTATTGTTCTCATTTGTAAGTCGCTTTGGATAAGAATGGATTAAATTAATAAATGTAAATGTAAATTATATTTACGCTGTATTTATAATCCATTTATTCACTTTTTGAGCATAGACCTGAAAATTTAATTTCCAACTTAAACTGTCGTAAGTCTTGAATGCTTTAGAGCACAGACTTCAGTTTGATCTATTTTCAAAGATGTTTTAAAAAGTGAACTTCAAAAAAGTTACAGAATTTTACGTTTATTGTTATGAAAAATGTGCAAAAAATACTATTTTTAATTTTTATATGAAATATATATTTTCAAAAACATGTTTTACTTTAAAACTGTAAGAAAATCAAAGCCATACATCTAAACAAGTTGTGTTCAAAATTTGAGCCTGATATCTCAAAAAATGAGCTTTCAGTGAGATTCTATTTGGCCGCAGTACCAAATGTTTTCACTAGGTGAAATTCGTCTCCCATTCATTTCCAATGCGGCCATATTTGACGCGAGAAGCACAAGTGTGGCTATTTTTTTCAGGACCATTTAATCTGTTCGAATCATGTTCAAGATTTTTTGTGTGGACATAGCAAGTGCCAAAAACTTTGCCAAGTTTTGTACCATTCCGATGAAGAAAAAAAAGAAAAAAAACAACAACATGTTTTTCAGTCAAACCAGTGGGTAACAATAAAAAATCTATGGAAACATCTTGCATTGAGGAGAGTTGGTAAATTAAATTATCAATTTTGCTCAACTTGTGCTCTAGGCAAGGAGAAATGAGAAATGCCATCACACATCTCAGAACCTGCCAAGTGCAACATGTTCCAGGAACAACATCTTTGTTGATCCTGGAACAACATTCCAATCAACCAATCAGATTTGGAGGACAAGTTTACAGTTTATGTCAAGTTTAAGCTAACAACCAGGGTTAGGTGCTTCTTCATCAGTGTTATTCACATATAATTTCCCTCTGTTTTTAGGGATAACTTATGTGTAGGTTTAGATTTAGGGGTGGGGATATATTTAGGATTACATTTTCGGACAGTAATGTTGTTCCAGGATCAACAAAATATGTTGCCTCTTGTTAACTCAAGCTGTCATATCAACAGGCAGTTTGAGTAAATGCCTGATCAATTCGGTTTGAACATTATTCTAAGACAACCATAAATCAGAGAACATTTAAAACCTTAAAACCCCCTTTTTTTTATTTGATGGACTCACTCAGATTATTTAAAGTAATTTAGTCCTCACTTAAGGAATTTCAAAGAGAAATATTAGTTTTCCTAAACTTAGATCACTAGTTCAGTTGGTGACACAGCTTATACCCGAAAGCATCTAACACACCCCACAGGGGAAAAAAGGTAAATTTGCAATTCTCCGAAATGCATATTTTTTTAGAGCTGCATAGATTTTCTTTGACAGTACAGCTGTCATGAAATTAATTCAGACATGCAAAAAACAGCTTTTTAGCATAAAAATAGGCAACTCATCACTTTTCTAATGTGCAGCTGAAAACTAATACCTATTTGACAAAAACGGTGTAGTTTTTTTTAGAATAAGGGGTATACAAATCTTACCCCATTGTCCCTTACAATGTGTCATGCATTCCTTTCATGCTGATGAGAGAGGCAGCAACACATTTGGCTGCTCTGTTTATGCATAGTGTCCTTCACTTCAGCAGCTTACAGCAAAGTAAACACTATAATATGATTTAGCTGATCTAATTTGACAGTAAAGTAATGTGCATGGTTCTTCGGTCTAATTTACTCTTCTGTATACTCATCTTGACAGTAATGTCGGCATTTTGCGACAGTTATTTCAAAGCAGAAGACACTATATCCATCAGCTGTTTTACATTATTGACAGGTCGCATGGATTTTTTCGCTTCCTTTGAGTTTGACGATCAACGCGTTAATCGTAAATAGGCTATAATTAGATGCATATTGTATTATAACGTTCTTTTTACTCGAACAAAAGTTAAAGATGTTTCAATTTAGAAGCCATGAAAAGTTCCAGATCTACTCAAATTCAAGGAAACCGTCGCTGACAGATAAATTCTTCTTAAAACTCGTAGAGGTAGCCTACAAGTTGCTGAAACATGAGTTGCTGCTTCATACAGCTGGACACCCGAACGGATCCGTTTCTCCTGCATAAAGTAACCGTGATCAATACTGGCAAATAAAAACCTTTCCACGTACCTATACTGTTGGCGATGTAAAGAGTATCTGCGTGCTGAAAGTGAAGGAAAATAATGAAGAATGCACATCCAAGAGTAACAACATCCATGGCAGGTCCGCGGAGAGGGGAGAGCGCACGGGCGAAAGGCGGACTTTGAGATCTCAGATAAGCGATCCAGCAGCGAACGCTACCCCCTCCCCTTTCAGACTGACTGCAAAGTGCACCGGGGAAGATAGGCTCTCATTCTCACCCTCCCTTTCCAGCCCCCTCTCCTCCTCCACAGTCCACGGTGAGCGTGAATGCAGATCCTCTCCTCACAACAGAAGACCACCAGTCTGATCGTTCATCTCATCAACGTTGACGGGGAACTCAGTTTTATCGGCCTTGTGATGCACTCGGGTGGTAAACATAAACAAATTGCGATACTCACTCTTCAGAGTCAGAAGTTTTTGTTTTGTTCATAAAGTTCATTAATAGACGGCATTCAATAATCATGTAGGCTAGTGGACAGAATGTGACGATTATGAAGAAAATCAAATTAAATAGGACTATTGTATTATTTGGGTATTGCAACTAAAGTTTATAAAGTTTTACAAAAAAAAAAATCATTGTTCACTCACATGAGAGGCCAATCATAGCAAAAAACTGTTTTATTCTACATGGAGCGGGTCGCCCCCTCACGGGCAGCGCCATGCTGTCATCACATGACCTGCCATGGACTAGACAGAAAATAATACTCAAATAATACTACTACTAACTACTACTATTTTATTAGTATTTATAATTAGGCCTATTGTTTTTATTGTTTTAGCATGCTGACTATTCTGAGCTGTAACAAGAAAGTCATCATTTATTTATTTGTATAGCACTTTTCACAATACACATTGTTTCAAAGCATCTTTACTGAAAATCATATCCCAATATCTTCAATTTCAGCATACACTGAAAAATATAAAGTTCGGTAAATATCTTTAGGAGAATCAGACACTAAGAAATCATCAATATAAGTTTTTTTGCTAATCTAATGGCGTACGACATCTACTGGCAGGACAACTGCGGAAACTAACCAGCCAAAACCCCTTTACTTGTTTAGCATTTTAGAAGGTAAAAGAAATGATTAAGATGCCCATTTCCAATTAAGACATTTCAGAATGAGAAGGTGAGTACTTTTGATTGGCATTTGAAAAGGAAACAGAAAGCTAAATGCTCTTTTTGTGGTTGAGTTTTTGGATGGTGTCTTGTAGAAATCATTCATTTCCCCATTCATATTTCTTATAACTAAAAATGAGTATGTCTGTCCTAGTATTTTTAATATCATGCTTTATACAGGACCACGGCAGTTGGAGAAGAAGCATCCTGCTCTGTTATGAAGTTAGTGGATTATTGAAATAAATCACCTGGTGAGATTGGATGCTGGGTTCTTGAATAAAGAATGTCTAATGCATCTCTGTGGCGCAGGAGGAAATGGATCATGTGCCATCTATCTGTCAGCAGCTTTACTTCTCCAACCTCCTCTGTGGGGCAAAGGCTCTAAAAGTACAATGATTTACCTTCATTATTTTAAAACACTGATGATGAGCAATAACATGCAAGAACCCACCACAGGTTGCTTTTCATTTGCACCATATGGAATAAAAGCAAACCGACATTAACATTAGTAACCATTTCAAATGTGATTGTGTAAATTGCTTTTTCCAATAATTTTCCTTTGATCATATTGATCAAATAGTAAGGCTCTCATTACTTACACCCTGACTTTGTCTCTTTTGTGGAAAACAAAAGCAGATGCTTAGCAGAACATTCTGCTTTTGTTCATACAACAAATGTGGATGGTAAACTGGAACCGTCAAGATCCAAAAAGGAAAAAAAGAACATAAAAGTAGTTTAAAAATGTTGCCCTACACAACAGCTGTTAAATCTCATTATGCCCACATGGTAGTTTTGTGATCAGCAAATTATTATTAGGGGCCAAGCACCAAAGTCGTAATCTTCTTCTTCTTCTTCTTCTTCTTCTTCTTCCACTTGTCTATGAAAGCCCATAGAATTGCCTGCGGGAAAGTTATGAAACTTAGCACACAGAGGACAGTTGGAACTGTCACCATCGCAAATTTGGAGGCTCTAACTCAATCCGTCTAGCGCCACCAACTGTCCAAATATGCACCATATGACATAATTTTCCTTTCGGAAAGTGTTCCGCCATTTGGAATTAATGTTGTTTTTTTGGGGGGTTTTTCACAAAAATGTAACCAGGTCATCTTCATACCATGCCAAAATTTTTTTATGGAATTCAAGTTGGTTCGTCAAACCCAATTTTCCTATATCGGCAATTTTGGAAGTTGACCGTTTCAAATTTTGACTAAAAAGTGCAATATTTTACGAACACATTGGGGTATTGTTACGGAACTTGGTATGTCTCTTTAGCACCATCAAAAAGTTTGGGGGCAGCGCCACCTTGCCATAGTCAGCCGAACTTGGTTCATTCTGAGAACATAGATAATTTTGCTATAGTTGACCAAAGTTCTGTCCACCATTTTGATTTTCTTTAAAAACCTTTTTCAAACTCCCTCAAGTGTTTGTCTGATTTTCACCAAATTTGAGACAGATTATCTTTAGACCATGATGGCAAAAAGTTATGGATTTCGTGTCGATAGACAAAAAAATCGTTTTTGTATGCCACATTAACAAATTTGATGGCATAATACCAAAATGACTCTGAGGCTGTATCTCTGCAATTCTTTGGCAAATTGACACCAAACTTTGCATGTGTCATTGTCACCTTACTCTGACCACACCATATCAATTTAGTCACAGCACCGCCTTTTTGTCAAAAGTGATAAACCATTAAAAAATTTCATTAGTGATTGTATTTTTTTATATTTTTCAGTCATTTTGCCAAAAATCATCTTAATATGCCTTTAATTGCTCATTGTTGCAGTTGGTCTGATACCCAGCCACGCTTGCATGACTTATTGTGCCTTCTTTGTGCTTGGCCACTTAATGGCTGCTTGCAGCTATATTTATTATTATTTTTATTTTGGCTATTATTCTTTATAAAATTAGACATTATCAAGGGATCAATAACAGATCAACTTGTGTATCCCAACTCCAACAGCCATCAAGTGAAAAATCATACACTTTGTAGAATACACATTTAGGCTATATCATATGGAGTAATTAACTTTTATTTGCATTCCATTCACTAGAGAAATTTATAAAAACAAACAATTTACTTACATAAATATTTGTTTAGAAAACAGTGTTGGGAAGCATTTCGAATCAGATAAGACTGTAAAAAACAGCACACTATTAAACTATAAGCTCAGTTAGCAAAAGTCAGCAGTGGTTAACTTTATGACATAATTGCAGAGACCTCAGATTGTGGGATTTTAAGTGCAGAGCAGAAGAGAGGGTTTCTGAAGGGGACCGCATCTATTGCTCATGCTTCTCTGACTGAGGTAAAAGATTGAGGTTGTCACTGTGGTTAAGGGAGACGATGGTTTAATTGAACCTCTACATCCCAGCTTCATTGCTAAGCCAGATGGGTCAAGCTATCATGCTTGCAACTTTCTTGTAGCTGGGCATCCAGAATGTAAACTCGGTGCATTGAGTATACATGCTAAGGATAACTGCATTTAAAATTTGATTAGTACACCATATAAAGGCCAAAGACGCTGTTAAAGCTGTAGAAGTATAATTTATACTAGGTAAGGTCATATCCTGGGAATAGTTGAGAGTTTTGTCATTTGAACTTGCATGATGAGGTCAGATGAGGAAAGGCTACATGAGTTTTGGTTCACTGAACTGAAAGAAGTTGCTAAAGAGTAAATGTGGAAGCAGATGGTCATGTATATTAATTCTTGTCTAAATAACACCATTGGAAGCAATCTGCAAAAGGAATATTTTCTCTAAGCATTTAATACCTCTGTGAAAACTAAGCTATTGGATAACTAGCACTATAGATAAATAAATGATTGCGCACCAAATCAGCATATTAGAATGAGACTTCTTAAGGACAATGAGACACTGGAATAATGATGCTGAAAATTCAGCTTTTTTATCAATTAAATGCAGCCTTGTTGAGCATAAATGACTTCATTCAAAAACATTTTAAAAAACTTATTCTAAACTTTTGACAAGTTTAAAGATACAAACAGTATATTCAAATAATTTTTTTACTAAATAATTGTATTTATATATTTTTTTCTATAAATGAAATTTTAAGTTCAAATTTAAGTGTAAGCAATACAATCAACACGACACAGAACACATTTTTAAATTTCATTTACAAACACAATCTTGTCAGGCAACAATAGACTATTGCTATTCCTACCTATTTACTGCCCACTGTGGACAAAAAAGATGAGTCAGCCAATTTCATGTAATAGAGCCTAAAGGGAAAAACCAATAGATGCATACTGCAGCTAAACACAACCTTTAGATACATAAACCAACAGATACATACAGCAGCTGGCTTTAGACACAACCTAAAGTCTAAACACAACCAGCCATTAAAGTCCATGAGAGCTGAGATGTATGAGCAACTTAATTTACATTATGACCAATGATATTATCACACACCACATGTGCAACAACATGTCGTAATGCGTGTATCACACTGTTTGAATTCCTCTCTTGTTCCGGTGCATCCGGCCAATTCCACCATATGTGTCATATGATTCACTCATGTGGAGCCGGGAAATGTAGGACAGATATGCTGTGTTACTTAGCCTTTGGTTTTAATCTGAGACTGCATGAATAGGGTCCAGAGTTGGCATAAGTTAGCAGTAGAGGGACTTGTTACTGTTTAGTGTCAGTAAAAGAGAGTTGGATCTATGTTGCCGTAACTGCTGGCTCTCAAACGAACCACGGCCGAGCCAGTGTGTATCGCCAGGACGTGTGTTTCACATTTGTTCCTCCGCTCCCTTTCTACCCTCTACTCCTGAAACTCCTTCCGCACAAACTCACGTCACGTGACCTGCTGGGCTAAACGGCTGCTGCTGAACAGACACATGGATTACATGAACATACGCTTAAAGGCATACAAGCCCTTAGATACAAGTACTGACAAGACACAAGGCAAAGTTCACCCAAAAATGAAACTTCTGTCATCATGTATTCACCCTCAGGTCGTGCTACAGCATTTATTCTGTGGAAAACAAAAGAAGATGTTATGAAGAATGTTCATGCTGCTCTCTTAGAATGAAAATTGGATGAGGCTCTTAAGCTCAAACTTTTCGAGGGCATAAAGTCAAAATTTTCACGGTGATTGAAATCAGATGTCCTGATATTATAAGAAGAGAGAAAAAAAATGTAAAAAGTAGTTTGGCATTATTTATTGTTATTATCATTTCTTTGGCAAAAAAAAAAACTGCTTTACTGTTATTAATAATGTTTAAAAAAAATTCTGTCCATCAAACTCACTCTGTTATCATCACACTGTTATTATATTTTGAAATAATTAATTTATAATGTAGAATGTATATTCTTAATCTTATTTATATTGTAATAATGGTGTTTATCTACTTTTGAAATTGCTTAATTTATGAAATTAATAATTCATGGTATTTGTAAAAACAAAAAAATCTTAGAAATGATATTTTAAACCATGATGAGATGTGTACACTCACATGAATTGTATAAGGAAAACATGTTATTACTTTGTATTTGATGGTTACACCACATGACGTTTTTAGAGTCAATTAACTTAATTCAAAATAAACGTAAATCTTAAATAAATTTAATTAAATGAAAAGCTTATGAAACCAACGAGAACACAAAGACTAAGGACTTGGCACGTGTTTTAAATTTATTTGAAAGACTTTTACTTATTTATCATGCCATGGGCACTGCACACTGTACAATGATGACAGTAGATTTAACTTTTAGATGAACTATTCCTTCAAGGAAACAATAAATCTGTTGAGTCCATTGATGAGCAACCTCTGAAAAGGTCAAACACTGCACACCGTGTTTATGCCGAGTTAGACGTGTTCCTGGATCAACATATTTTATTGATCTTGGAACAACATTGTCTGAAAATTGAATATCCTATTCCCCTAAATCTAACCCTACCCATCCCTAATATCAGAGGGAAATAATAGGTGAATAACACTGATAGAAGCACCAAGAAAGCCTAAACTTGTCATAAACTGTAAACTTGTCCCTCAAATCTGACTGGTTGATTGGAATGTTGTTCCAGGATCAACAAAGAAGTTGAGCCAGAAACATGTTGCACTTAATAAAAATCAGGTTCTGCGTCATACACACACAGTAACATATTTTACACCTCAAAACTAGTGTGATTTTCTGCCATGCCTTTCAGCTGACACACAAGTCCTTGTTTTGGTGGATAGATATTTGCATACGAAGCAAAAAAATTACATCACCACACATTTTTAAAACTCTCATGAGGGGTTTATATCCTCAACAGTGTTTTTCCATGGCAAACCTGCTTTTTCTTTTGCTTTAACTTTGAAGGAATTTTGTGTGATATACCGTGGAAATACAGTGGCTCACCCCACAAGAAAACTTACTTTATAGGAAGGTTTTGGCTGGAGTCCTTCAAGACTCAAGAACAGCATCTCTGGGCAGCATGATTTACAAATGACATTTACAGGACCAGAAAGAAAACAAAGTGGACTAGTAAAGGGAGCAGTCTGGCACTGTTATGAAAGCTGTTGTTCAGCTTTCTGAAAACTTTAACTTTATAAAAACTCTATAAAACCCAGTCTTGTACATGCATGCAAACCTTTAAACCCGTTTTGACAAAAATCAGCTTTTTCTTAAAGGTGTTCTCAGTATTTTTAGTTGTACTGACTGTTGTCTTGGACACGTACTATCACCTAGTGGTGTGGATGCAGCATCAAGCAAACACAAGCGTTAGCAAAGGAATAGCCACTTACTTTTCGCAGAGGGACTTGATTAACTCTTTCTCCGCCATTGACAGTATTTTCCATAATTTATGAGACAACACTTCCCAAGTGTGGTTATCTGCAGGTTAGAGTAATGGGCATGGATAAAGGTCTTTATCATTGGTCGCGATAGCTGTCTGTCAGACAGGGGTAGGGTTAGGCGTTAGGGGTTAGTTTCTATTGTAGCAATTCACCTTTCGGCATGCCCGTATACTTCGACCCGCAGTATCCCTGTCTTATGCTTCCCCGCCATTGATGGAATTTCCCAGCTTTCCGTGTTTTCACTGTTATATGGTGGGTGGACGCTATACACAACTTCTGAAAGAGTGGAGAATCTCTGAATCACAACACAGGCAAAAAAGGAGCAGAAGCAAGTGATAAAAGCGAGGTTGTAGTCTTTGAAAAATGTTTTTTTTTTTTTTATGAAACTTGCACACATTCAAGTGTTGATCAAAAATAATGCATGAAGCTAGAATAAAACGAGTTCCTTATCTGTTAGTCACATTCAACGGTATGTCAAAAAGACTGACAAATGCGGTCTCACTTGGGAGCCCAAATCACCTCGAAGTTCACCTCGAAGTTTCAGAAAAATGGTAAGCCCTGTCCCTTTCATCCATTGGCATGGAGGACTAACATTCTGGGCTTACGTGGGGCACTGGGTAGGTTAGGACTTAAGGAAAGCAGTTCCAAAAAGGCATGCTACAGCTTGCCAGCATCTGCATTGCATTTTCATCCCCCGTAACACAGTTCAGTGGTTGTGGCGCTTTCCATAGGACACCATGTGTCAGTCTTTTCGACATAACTTCGAACTTGACTGACAGATAGGGAATGTCTATGTCCCTCCTGGCACAACCCTGAACCACCACTGAAAGGCCGAAGCCCTCGTCTCGGCTCCTCAGTATAAACCTGAATAAGTGGATGTGTACCGCCATCTTATATACCCGTTTTAGGGGAGTGGCTCGGCATACAAATTAGCCAATTCCATTGGCTGTTTTATAAAACTGGAGTTTGGGGTGATTGGGGCTCCCAAATGAGACCCCATTTGTCAGTTTTTTCGACATAACGTCTTCGTTCCCTCCATTTTTTGTTTAAAAGCAGAGGCTCTGTTCTTTCTTTTGATATAGCCTATTGCATGTTCAGCACCATGAAAGTTTTGTGAAAATTATTAAAAATTCTGGTGGTGGTTGTCAACTTTTTTTTTTTTTTTTAACGCTGATGGGGAAAGGGTTATATTATTCTCGAGCAAAAGTGAGATTAATTACAGAGATTAAATTTAAAAAGCAGTATTCGGCTGGTCATGTGATCTCAAAATGTCTGCCCTCACAAGGTGACCCTCTCCAATGTAAAATAAAACAGCTTTTATTCAGCTACTGATATGTGCAAAACGTTTTTAATGACAAAAAAATGCAGAGCATACATTTAACAAGCAGAAACGGGTGTGTGGATAAAATCTTACGCAGGCTCTGTTTTCTGTGTCATCAGTTTATGAGATCACACAGCTGAGATGACTATGAATAATGGTGAGGGATTTTCGAGGAATGCATTAGCAGGTACATCATTCTCTCAAGCGATGGAGACGAAGATCCGACTGCACCTTGATATTGATATCCCAAATGGGTTCAGGTGAAGGTTATCCCTTTCTGCTGTTTAATGGAGGAAGATTGGGAGAGCTCCCTGCTGTAGCACACAATAAACCCACTGAGCTGCCATATGCCAGATCAGCAGTGCACATTACGGTCCGGGAGGACCTCAAGGTCTTCTGGATCTTCTCTTGTATTGACTTTGCACCGAATGAAAAGTCACCAATTCAGGACTGTGGGGCTAAAGCATGAGGGGGCTGTATGAGACATGTCTGTGACAGCAGCCAGTGGAATCTGTCTAGAAAACGGACCAGGAAGACTGTCACCGTGGTTACACACACAGCGACACCAGCGCTCCTCATTAGAGGGTGTTTCATAGACAAGTCGTCCCTGCAGGAAACACGTCCTCCTCCAAATCGACTGTTTCAATGTGCACTGACAGCACAGAGGAAATAGGACAATGATTAAGATTAGAAGACAACAGATTCGCTTTTGTAAAAAATAAAGGGTACTTTTCATGTATAAGGTTTGCATTTCATTTTAGTAAACAAATTAAATACTTTGCTGTGTCCCACATTCTGCAACTCTGTTATAGCCAACAATTTTCCCCCATTACAAAAAATGTTATAATAACATAAATTATTTAACATTTATGGTTACACATTCAAATCATAATAATTTATAAGTTTATTGTATAATCATATTGTCACATTATGTTCTGTTAAATTTATTTCATGGACTTTTAGTTTGTTATCATTCAGTCACATGTTTTGTTAGTTTCCGTATCATCCTTTCATGGAACTTCAATCACATTGTTCATCATTTAGTTCATCAACATTGTGTCTTTAAGTTCTTCCTTGTGCACTCTTCATTTGTCCAGTATTGTTCGTGTTTTAGTTGTACGCTGTCTCAAGTGTTAGCTTCTGTTTAAATAAGCCTTGTCATTGTTTTTATTGATCTGCCTTCATCATTGATCTGCTTCATCTTCATCTTACTATTCATGATAATAAGAATCTGCTTAAAATCTGCTAACACTTTATTTTGATGCTCCCTCAACAGACCTTCTACTGACTATAAATAACTATTCAACTTGTCAACTTATTCTACTAACCCGAACCCTAAGGGTGCTTTCACACCTGCCTCATTTAGTTCGGTTGAATCGCACTAGAGTTCGTTTTCCCCTTTGGTGCGGTTCGTTTGGACAGGTGAGAAAGCAGCAATCGCACTCGGGTGCGCACCAAAAGCGGACCAAACAAGCGGTCTCGGTACGCTTTCAAACGAACTCTGGAGCGTTTCGTTTGTGACGAGAACGTGATCCGACCTTAAACCGACCCAACTGCCAAATAACTGCGCATTTTTGGACTAAACCAGCTGCCGTAGTCAAACAAAACTATTATTTAGATTGTCAATATCGCTCCCTTTAAGCTATAGACAGACTTACCGCGTTCTGCACTCTCACTAAAACTCCTCATAAACACTGGAGTTGTCCGCACTGCACAGAGAATCTCTTATTTATATCGCGTGTAGACTTTGTTGTTTATGAGGGATTTGCGAAAGGATAAAGCTCGTGCTGATTCTGAACATACATTGTGAGCGAATTCTCCGCATGTCTGCTGGATTTTCATCCTCTTTGTTTACTTCCGGGAGTTCTGTTGGAATTTTCCCGACACGTTAATTCTGACCA
Organism: Chrosomus eos; assembly: GCA_036326025.1. NCBI lineage: Eukaryota > Metazoa > Chordata > Actinopteri > Cypriniformes > Leuciscidae > Chrosomus > Chrosomus eos. The sequence continues at coordinate 24,004,128 of CM070834.1, forward strand.
ATCGAAATGCAGTGGTGGAAATATGTTCAAGACACATCTGGCCAACGAGTGATGTAGATGTTGTCACGTGACTACATTTTGGTCCGTTTCATCAACTCATCAACTGACTCGGACCAGAGCAATCAGTGTGGTGTGAAAAGGAACCAAAACGACTGAAAATGATACAAAGTATAATTTTTTGCCCTTAGTCCGGACCAAATTAACTGAACTACAGGTGTGAAAACACCCTAACACTCTACTAAGAGTCTACTAATGCTCCATTGAGAGTTAGTTTGCATGTAGTTACTTATAGACAAGTTACTTCAGTTAGAGTGTCTTAAATGTGGACTATCGAAATAAAGTGCATCCAAAAAGACCAATATTGCAATAGTGACATTATATTAATGTTAATCTACTGTTTAGTGCTTGAAAATAACAAAACCAAAAAACTTTGGAAAGTGTTTTAGACGTCCCACATTTCAGTAACAGGGCTTTATAAACTTCATATAAAAAATCATATAAAATAAATACTTTATTTGACCTCTTGAGGTGGAAGAATGGCATTTAATGAAGGTTAGGCACCTCTTCTCACTGATTTGCGAAATATATTCTTCAAGCCCCATTTACGGAAAGTGCCGATTACATGGATCTGAAACGTGGTGAGAGCGGTAGACTATCATCCTCAAATGTGAAAACGAACTGAATAACAGACTGTGCGCACTAAACAAGATTGCGAGGTTTAATCCCTCTGTTTAACCAGAAGCAGCCTCCATTGCTGGCTCTCTCGACAATGTGCTCCACATCTTCTGCTTCCAATTCCATGATCAAAGCCATTGAAATGTTGGACAGGAAAAGAAATGGAATGGATGGGAGGGAAATCTTCCAAAAAGTGACTTAAAGAATTGAAATCCCCTGGTGTTTCAGGAACAGTTTGTTTTTCACTGCTCGTCTTGTCTGTAAATCTGGTGAGTGTCTCCACAATGCTCAGCGCCACAACATAACTTACTGTCTCAGTTTTTGTCCAGTAAAAGAAATTAAAAGATGCATTACATCACAGGACAACTTGCTGACAGGCCTTTCAAATGCACACAAAGAAAACTTCATGTTACTTTATTTGGTTAATTTGTGGTTTCATCTACAGACATTCTATTACAGCTTCTTGGTTTCATTAAACTGTCTTTCAGTTTGATGAAACCAAGTATTATTCTTAAATTGGACTTTAGTTTCCCACATGGACAACACCATGTTCCCTGTAAATTAAAACGCCCACTAAAACACGTTTTCTTTCTTATTACCTTAATTACCACCAAGAGATTCTCTTTTTATCGTGGAATCGTGACCTACTTCACTGGACCCTGACGCGTGCAAATATAGGGCCAAACTTTGCAAGCCAAATATGAGAAGTAAAGCAAAACACCACAATTGTATTTCTCCTGATGGTCAAAAAGCAAGTGCTTGAGGATGTGTGGCAAGGTCATCAAAGCTTACATAAAGACTCTGTAATATTCTAAATATAGCTAAATATTTGTCCAAAGGTCGCAACATGCAAGTAGTACGAAAATAGCTGCTCTGCTTTTGCTTTCAAGAGAATGTAATAAACAGTGAACAGATTTTTCCATATTTAAAATTTTGAGCTCAAGCACCAAAAAAAAAAAAAAAGAAGCTCTTTCGAAACCAAAGCACGTTCCCTTTTGAGCAGCTTCTGTAAACAATAAGAAATTCCCATCTGCTCAGTCATGTTTGCTGTGCCTTCTCACCTCACACTCCTCCCTGCACTTTTGCAAGCTGCCTGTTCTGTTAACTTCACTTCAGACTGCTGAGCTCAGCATTCCCCCATGGATTCACGGATTCAGCTACCTGCAACTGCTGTCACCCTGCATCTTCTCATCCTACCTGTACCTGCACCTCCAGCTGAGCCTCGCTCCCCCGCTAACAAACATCAGTGTCCTTGATGTCCCGCCGACAACATGGCAGAGACAAACGCCTCTCCCCGGCTCTAGATGCTACAGTTTAGCTTTGGTCCTCTAAATCTCTCAATTCGGAGCATGGCTTCATCAACAACTCAATTTGAGGGAGTTCACTTAAATAACTCTTTGATATAACGCGGGTCCTTGTGAGCCAGATGGATGACGCCGAACATTTGAAGTGACAAAAGTAAGGAAGTAACCTGCAGGGTGACAAGTAATCAATCGGGTTTGTTAGGTAAAGAGCGAAGAGGGTTCTCTGCGAAATGAACTTTTCTGCTATAGCAAAATGGAAAAAAGCAGGTGACATTGTGAGTGGAGCACAACTCAGGGAAGTGTGGAGGATGCATTTGGGAGCTGTCTGCCGAGATTTATGTCAAATCCACCTCACTGAGGTGACTGCAGTAAGGACCCATCTGTGTGTGTGTGTGTGTGGCAGCACTTCTCTCAGAGCACTGATTTTTGCACTACCACTGAAAAAAACAATGATATCCGCATCTGGGATACGAGATGGCGACTTTCTCTATATTGAGTTAAAGACTCTATTTAATCAAAATAGGAATTGTGTAGCTTTTAATCCTACCCTCTGAGCTTTAAGGCCATCTACTGTATATGAATACCTTTTGATTACTCATCCTGCATTTCTTCATTTTGTCCAATCAATACTATCCAGAATGAGAATATTCTTGCCCCAACAATCCTGCCTTCAAGCGCACTTGGAAACTCGTACCTCCAAGTCAGACGTTTGTTATTACGACATGTCATACATTCGTGCCTAAACAAACAAAGGAATTATATTGTGAACAAAGAACCCACATTAAAAATGATACAAAATATTAATTTGTATAATTTATTTGTACGTAGTGTTTTTATCTCTATATGAAGATCTCCGATGCAAAAGTCTCTAAAAGCCACCTCTGTCAAAAATTAAATAATAATATTGAGTCAATGCTCTGCGCACATAGTATACGCTCATCAAATACTTTCACTTCAAACCCACTAAATCCCAGCCTCAGCTCGTTCAGAAATGCCGGTACTTGAGTAGAAACCAGCCCGATCTCATGAAAGTGCGTATGAATACCACGAATGTTATTTCTCGTGGCATTTATATGATACGCAGTTTTCGCGTGCATATGATACGCACTTTATGGCGTGTAATAGGCACGCACCCCCATCCCCCCTCCCCCTAATCCTACCCAAGGGATTTTCAGTGCGTAGCATATGCACGCCAAAACCATTCTTGGCGTATAAATGCCACGAGAAATAACATTCGTGGTATTGATACGCACTTTCATGAGACTGCGTTGGTAGAAACCTATACATAGGAGCCTGATCAAAATGTTAATATTAAACAAAAACTTTAAACAGACTTTTGCATCTTAAGTCTTCATATACCGGTACTATCTTCCTGTCAAATCAAGGTCCATGGCTAAAATTTTTTTAAAATTTATATATATTTTTCTGTTGAAAGAAATACATGAATGAAGCAGAAATCCAAATTATGAAATGCCATGGATGTATATTTACTGAATCACCTGAGATTTGGAGCCAAATTACAAGGGGGTAAAAATGACTTTAAAGGCCCACTGAACGTGCAGCTTTGTATCATGCGTTGACGTAATTGACCCTTCGCGTGGAGCTTGATTGACAGGTGTTCTAACCAATCATACTTCGCCATCCGCCATTTTGTCCGAAAAAGCAGCCAGTAGAGTTAGGAGGATTTGAACTTGGTAAAATGAATATACTGACGCCTTTACGCGGTTAAAACAACATTACTTCTTATGTTCGTTCATGTTTATTTGATGCTATAAATGAACTAGAAGGAAGAGATGATCGGATCACGAGCAGCTTTGACGGATGCTCTACAGCGATCTGTCACGGCACATTAAAGAGCCCAAAACGGTATTTATTGTTTAAATTTCTTTCATAAAATGACCACATTTGAATGCTGAGACTTTGTTTAATATGTTTAATAACAAAAGTAACCGAAAAGTAACCTGGTCTGTCCTGTCTGTCCGCGTGTTGTCAGTCTCCTCTCTGCTCCGCGATGTATTTTTCACTGCGTGAGAACATGGTAAGAGCGTGAGAGCGGTGTAGCTTGTCGGAACATAGCGACAGTAACTAAGGAGGGCGGGTCTTTGCGAAGGGTCAATTTCCACTGAAACAGGAAGCTAAGGCGGACATTGAATGGCTCCTCCCACTTTTAGTTTACCTCACAGACTGCAAGTTGTACTTGGCAGCAACATGGAAGCGAATCCGAGCGCTGATGATATGTTGGATTCAATAGTAGAGGTGTGAATAAATTATGGCCATTTCTTTCTTAACCAAAGTATAGTAGTAAAACGAAAAAAAAAAAACGAACACACATGTCCAAACCCATATTGCTCCGTGACGTGTCAACGGTCGCTTTGGCCATGTGGTATTTATAGCATAGGAGGCAGGACGCTTTAGATTCTAGAGAGCATTTGATTGGACAGAAGATGTGATGAGAAGCTGAAGTTCACTGTGATGTCATAAAATCCGTGATCCATTTAGGCAAGGCAAGGCAAGGCAAGGCAAGTTTATTTATATAGCACATTTCATACACAATGGTAATTCAAAGTGCTTTACATAGGAGAAAATAAAACAATCAAAACAAATAAGAATAATTAAAACATTTTAGAATAAGAAATAAAATAAAGTACAGTAAAAACAGCCGGACGAACAGTGGCACAGTGCTCATTCAGTAAAAGCATAGCTAAACAGAAGTGTTTTGAGTCTGGATTTGAATGTGACCACTGTAGGAGCACATCTGATCTCTTCTGGAAGCTGGTTCCAGCTGCAACTGGCATAGTAGCTAAAAGCAGACTCTCCTTGCTTAGAGTGAACCCTTGGTATTTCTAACTGATGTGATCCTAATGATCTGAGTGATCTGTTGGGTTTATATTCAGTGAGCATATCTGCAATATATTGAGGTCCTAGCCCATTGAATGATTTATATACCAGTAATAATACTTTAAAATCAATCCTAAATGTAACTGGGAGCCAGTGTAAAGACCTGAGGACTGGTGTGATATGTTCATATTTTCTGGTTCTGCTCAGAATCCTAGCAGCAGCGTTCTGTATGAGCTGCAACTGTCTTATGGTCTTTTTAGGAAGGTCAGTGAGGAGTCCATTACAATAATCCACCCTGCTGGTGATGAAAGCATGCACAAGTTTCTCTAAGTCTTGACTGGAAACAAAGCATCTAATTCTTGCAATATTTTTCAAATGATAGTATGCTGATTTAGTTATTGCTTTGACATGACTACTGAAACTAAGGTCTGACTCTAGAGACACACCAAGATTCCTGACTTGATTTTTAGTTGTTAGACCTCTAGAGTGAAGGTATGCATTCACCTTGAGAACTTCATCTTTGTTTCCAAACGCAATGACTTCAGTTTTGTCTTTGTTTAACTGAAGATAGTTTTGGCACATCCAACCATTTACTTCATCAATGCATTGGCACAGGGAGTCAATGGGGCTGTAATCGTTAGGCGATAGGGCTAAGTAGAGCTGTGTGTCGTCTGCATAGCTGTGGTAAGAGATTCGGTTCTTTCTCATTATTTGGCTCATTGGGAGCATATACAGGTTGAATAGGAGTGGTGCAAGAATTGAGCCTTGGGGGACTCCGCATGTCATGGATGTCCACTCAGACTTATGGTCTCCTATACTCACATAATAACCTCTCCCTTCTAAGTAAGACCTGAACCATTTTAGGACTATCCCAGAAAGCCCCACCCAGTTTTCAAGCCTGTCAATAAGTATGTTGTGATCGACAGTGTCAAATGCAGCACTGAGGTCGAGTAGTACCAGCACTGATAATTTGCCTGTATCAGTATTTAAGCGAATATCATTTATTATCTTTATGAGCGCTGTCTCTGTGCTGTGATGCGATCGGAAACCAGATTGAAAATTGTCAAAGTAACCATTCAAGCTTAAGAATTTGTTCAGCTGATTGAAGACAACTTTTTCAATGATCTTGCCTATGAAGGGAAGATTTGAGATCGGTCTATAATTGCTTAATATGGTCTTATCTAGATTGCTCTTTTTCAGGAGGGGCTTGACAACTGCAGTTTTCAGGGAGTTTGGAAAACTCCCAGAGAGAAGTGAGGCATTTACCACTTCTAGGAGATCTGCTTCTAAACTGTTTAACACACTTTTGAAAAAAGATGTGGGAAGTGTGTCAAGGGCGCAGGTTGATGTTTTAAGGTGCTGTACGGTTTCTTCCAAAATTTTGCCATCAATTTCTTCGAAAACAGACATAGTAACTACTTTCTCAGGTAGTGGTCGGATCTGTTTGACCCCAGCACAACTCAAGGATGAGCTGATCACCTTTCTGATATTATTGATTTTCTCAGAGAAGAAAGAAGCAAACTCACTGCACTTGCTGTCTGAGAGCATTTCACTGGGAATCTGGCTTGGGGGTTTGTCAGTCTCTCTACAGTAGCAAAAAGAGTGCGTGTGTTGTTTAAGTTGCTGTTTATAATATTTGAGAAGAAAGTCTGTCTAGCTTTGCCTAGTTCCATATTAAAAGCATGGATGCTGTCTTTGTAGATGTTATAATGGACTACAAGTTTTGTCTTCCGCCACATGCGCTCTGCTCTTCTGCATTGTCTTTTCATATTTTGCACTGCTGTTGAGTTTCTCCAATTTAAGCGGAAGTTAGAAACTCTAAGTTTTGAATATCTCCTAAATGCAAATATTTTAATTGTTTTGGAACACACCAGCTTATTCAATCATAACCTTAAGGCAACATATTCATACTAAAAAAAAAAAAATTACATTTTGCTTTCAGAGGGCCTTTAAAAAGATGGCAGCATCATTATTTAATTTTTACACCAAGATTGCTGCTCAAGCCATTTTAGGGTGTCTTAGCTTATTATCCGCTTGCATTCCCCTCAGAGGAACAAAAAACTTAAACGAATGATGGATATGCCACATGTATTTGATAACCAGCATGTATTTGAACATCAAAGAGAAACATCTGAAATATGTTAGAATACGAAATCCTAAAATACCAAGATGCACATGTATTACCAACTCATAAAGATCCTCAGGATACTTGATTTATTCATTTACGAAAGCCACTGAACAATTTATGAGCCTAAGAGGACGAAAAGCAGAGGACCATGAGCTTCCATTTTCCATGGAACAAAATCTATTTTTGTCTATAAACTTGCTTCAAAACTATAATATTATACAAGTGTTCAACCGTTTTAATTACTTAACCAGCACCAGGCATCAAATGTCTTTTCAAAAAAACTAAATTGTGAACCTTACAATAAAAATGTAAAAAAAATATATATTTTTTGAGTCTCAATGAAAAGTTTTGCAATATACTTTTAGCAGAATCTGTTGTTTAGCGTTGTTTTTAAATAACAGCAAACATAAAGAATTGTTGTGTAGGCTACAGTACTATTTAACATAACAGACATCAATTTATATTAAGATAATCCGACTTTACACAAATTACAGTACAAAATAACTTTTTTATCAGTATTATTTCTTGTTTTCCAGTAATAAAAAACACAATAAAATACATAAAATATTGAGACTTGTTTTTGGAAATATATGCGTTTTCCCTTAAATTGAATATTAGGCTACTGCTAACTCACAAACATATATTGGTAAATTACAAAATTTCAAATGTCATGAAAAACCGTTGTAGAACTTCATCCAGAACTAGAAATGACCTTTCTACTCCTTTTTATAGTAAAAAGAGAGTTTTAAAGTTTATTTTACCTGTCAAGCAGAAGCAAAGCGAGATTGGCATCCGTTTTCATAGACTTTGAAACTCTCAGCTCACTCCAGTGATGTAATACTTTGCCAGCGTTTACTCTCCTTTTTACTATTTTATTTTTTTGGTCTCCTTGTTTTATTCTTCCTAATCATTTTAGGACGTTTGGCTGTGTACGTCGGGAAATCTCAAATGAAACATTTCATCTTTCTACTTCCGGCTTCCCACATATGGACTTCACGTAGGATGAAAGTCACTTCTGATTGGGTTAAACAAATAATCTGACCACAGCCTGCGTAAACAAAATACAGACTTATACCAGAGACAAGGGCGGTTCTTATTTCAACGGTATCTTTCAGGGAGTCGCCTACAATTGTTGAACTTAATGAAAAATCGCACGTTTAATTAAAGGTACAATATGTAGGATTTTTGCTGTAGAATATCCAAAAACCACTAGGCCAATGTTATATATTTTGTTTAGTTTATTACTTACAATATCCCAAATGTTACCAACTCTTTGTAAATCGTGAGAAAATTGTGATTTTAACCAAAGAAACGGGCGTGTGAGCAGGGTGAGGAGTCGCCAGTCAATGGCATCATATACCCTCGGTTTCCACCATAGTAACCATGGCGACAGACGTTGACAATTGGGTTTTGGCCGTAATGCCTAGCAGGACACTCACGCTGTTGTTGTTTTGTTCAAACATTATGGACCATGGCAAGCAGACTTTGAGACAAAAAAGGGGCTAAAACGAAGATCAACATCTTTCGAGATGCCGAGAGCTCCACGTCCGCGACAAACTTCGACTTGACAGAGACGCGAGTGTTGCATGTACTTTTTTAGACAGGTGAGCAAATGTTCATAAAACTAATCAATGTTATTTAGTTCAACATGATGAAATGTTAGAATATGATCTGTATGTAATTTTAATGTTGATCTAGCTTACTTAGTTTTATACAGCCAACAAACAACCTAACATTAACTAACAACATTTAACACACTCAAATGCAATTTAGTGTGATAGTGTAACTGTTAGAGCAAGTGAAACAGCGCTGCGTTACCTCAAGTTTAATTTGTCTAATAAACTGACCTGTGTGAGTATTAATTCTGCACTTGCGTGTAGTTCGGTAGAATGAAATGTCCTTATTCCTTTATATCTGCGGGACTCGAGTTGTGTGTGGCGCTGGTATAACGTTACATCTCTCATTAGCAATTGCGCCCTGCTTCATACCACAGTCATGTTAAAACATCAGTGGATTCACTCATCCATAAAAGATCCATCAGCTTGACGACAAGATACATAATTCCGCGGAATTAATGCGGAATATACACTCACCTAAAGGATTATTAGGAACACCTGTTCAATTTCTCATTAATGCAATTATCTAATCAACCAATCACATGGCAGTTGCTTCAATGCATTTAGGGTGTGGTCCTGGTCAAGACAATCTCCTGAACTCCAAACTGAATGTCAGAATGGGAAAGAAAGGTGATTTAAGCAATTTTGAGAGTGACATGGTTGTTGGTGCCAGACGGGCTGGTCTGAGTATTTCACAATCTGCTCAGTGACTGGGATTTTCACGCACAACCATTTCTAGGGTTTACAAAGAATGGTGTGAAAAGGGAAAAACATCCAGTATGTGGCAGTCCTGTGGGCGAAAATGCCTTGTTGATGCTAGAGGTCAGAGGAGAATGGGCCGACTGATTCAAGCTGATAGAAGACAACTTTGACTGAAATAATAACTCGTTACAACCGAGTTATGCAGCAAAGCATTTGTGAAGCCACAACACGAACAACCTTAAGGCGGATGGGCTACAACAGCAGAAGACCCCACCGGGTACCACTCATCTCCACTACAAATAGGAAAAAGAGGCTACAATTTGCAAGAGCTCACCAAAATTGGACAGTTGAAGACTGGAAAAATGTTGCCTGGTCTGATGAGTCTCGATTTTTGTTGAGACATTCAGATAGAGTCAGAATTTGGTGTAAACAGAATGAGAACATGGATCCATCAAGCCTCTTTACCACTGTGCAGGCTGGTGGTGGTGGTGTAATGGTGTGGGGGATGTTTTCTTGGCACACTTTAGGCCCCTTAGTGCCAATTGGGCATCGTTTAAATGCCACGACCTACCTTGAGCATTGTTTCTGACTATGTCCATCCCTATATCCAGCAGGATAATGCACCATGTCACAAAGCTCGAATCTTTTCAAATTTGTTTCTTGAACATGACAATGAGTTCACTGTACTAAAATGGCCCCCACAGTCACCAGATCTCAACCCAATAGAGCATCTTTGGGATGTGGTGGAACGGGAGCTTCGTGCCCTGGATGTGCATCCCACAAATCAACTGCAAGATGCTATCCTATCAATATGGGCCAACATTTCTAAAGAATGCTTTCAGCCCCTTGTTGAATCAATGCCACACAGAATTAAGGCAGTTCTGAAGGCGAAAGGGGGTCAAACACAGTATTAGTATGGTGTTCCTAATAATCCTTAAGGTGAGTGTACGTCATCAATATACGCCGTTGTAATTGTAAGAGGTTAGCGACCCCTGGTGGCGAAAAATCCTACATATTGTACCTTTAAGTGAGACTTGGATTCTTATCATCAGTGTTCAATGGAGTGTTGGTGGCAAAAAAGTCCCTTTTTTGCTAACAGCATAAGGGCCAAAGAAGTAGATGGAGCTCAATGTGTCAGTCGAATCATATAGCCTAAATAAATTAACTAGGCTATTATATAGACCTCCTTGGTATAAACATTCCCAGCCATGGACATGGACATATTTTGTAAAAATTACTCTGCTGGCAGAGGACCAAATTATTTAAAATGTGGTTTTAGGATCAGCATTAAAGGAGTAGTTCACTTTTAAAAAAACTTTTGCTGATAATTTACTCACCCCCATGTCATCCAAGATGTCCACGTCTTTCTTTCTTCAGTCGAAAAGAAATTAAGGTTTTTGATGAAAACATTCCAGGATTTTCTCCATATAATGGACTTCATTGGGAACCAAACGGTTCAAGGTCCAAAAGACAGTTTCAGTGCAGCTTCAAAGGGCTTTAAACGATATCAGACGATGAATAAGGGTCTTATCTAGGACCCTTCGAATCATGACTCGAAAAAAGATTTGTTAATTTTGATGAACGAGTTTGAACAGGAAAGTCACGAACGCTCATCATAGAACAGAGCAAGGCAAGCATTTGTGCTTATAAAACTTAAACTTTGTTATTTATTTTTTAAAAGACTGATCGTTTCGCTAGATAAGCCCTTATTCATCGTCTGATATCGTTTAAAGCCCTTTGAAGCTGCACTGAAACTGTCTTTTGGACCTTGAACCGTTTGGTTCCCAATGAAGTCCATTATATGGAGAAAATCCTGGAATGTTTTCATCAAAAACCTTAATTTCTTTTCAACTGAAGAAAGAAAGACGTGGACATCTTGGATGACATGGGGGTGAGTAAATTATCAGCAAAAGTTTTTTTTAAAAGTGAACTACTCCTTTAAGGCCTTCAGTGTAAGCCAAGCGAATTTTAAAGCGATCATATCTAAAAAAAAAAAAAAGTGGCCATCCCCCAAGAGATTGTTTTTGTTTCGAAAAAAGTTTAGCAGGGATCATTGCTTTGGGTCATTATAACCAACCTACAGAGAGAATTTAGAAAGATTCCCTACGGACCAAACCTTGAAATGAAACTTCAAAACTAATGAAGTCTATCCAAGGATAAACCCAACCTGTAAACAACTTCAGCTTTAAGGCAGCACAATTACATAGTGATTTTATGTGCAGAGAAACACCAACATGAGCTCCAACATCCATCCATTTATCCATCCATCCCATCGCGCATATCTCTGTCTGTCTATTTCTTTGTCTCACTGTCTGCCTATTAATTTTTTATGTCTGTCTATCTAATGTGTAACATTTTCACCCGGGTAATTGTCTGGTGTTTCTTTTTCTTACTGCCTCAGAGACAGGTCAAGAGTAGATATTGTTTTGATACTTTGATATTTTCCACATTGCGCATGTGTTCATGATTATGTATCTCAGGTTCTCAGCGATACATAATTTGTAGCACTTGGCTGTCTTATTGACAAAGTTTAAACAAATTATGACTGACATGACTTATTCATCTCGGTGCTGCAGATGTTTGCCGCATTGCTACCCAAGACTGACTGTTTATATACTCCCTGTGATGATCGTTTTGGAGGAGGGTTTGTCTCCATGGTAATTGTACTAAATCACAATGGAACTGCAGGGAAATGTCTGTTTACACATTCATACAGACTGTCAATTTGAGGGTTTGTAGACAATATAATACATATTCATCTGTGTCTGGTAAAACACACTGTAATCTTACAAAACTTTGTACAGATTCTTTCTACAGGATCCATAGTGTCATGTGACTTTTGTTTTATAAGACACATATATATACACATTTAGAATTCTTGCCAAGCTTACAGATGGAAAAAAGAGACAAGTTCATAACCACTAAGAAGTAAAGAAAAAAGAATCATAATCATCCATATGAAACATGCACTCCATCTGCTGGGTGAAAAACATCAGGGCAGACAAAAGGTTATAAAATGAAAGCTACATTTTACTATCTTAAAATCTCCTGTCCCAGTTTTATATATAGAGACAACTGTAAGAAAGATATGTGTAGCTTGGCTAACTAAAAACTGTATGTGTAATGAACAATGAGATTACTATCAAAACATTGCTGTTGGTTTGAGGATCCGAAACATAACCAATGATATGAGTATCGGAGGTGTGACTATTTGTTCAAACAATGAAAGATGTTCAGTTAACCTGTTAAAAGAAGGTGTTTGCAACTTTGTTGCACTAATTCACCCAAAAATGAAAATTCGGTCATTAATTACTCGCCCTCGTGTCGTTCCAAACCCACAGGACATTTGTTCATCTTCGGACCACAAATTAAGATTTTTTTTTTATGAAATCAGAGAGCAACAAATTATTCTCTTCCGTGTCAGTCTCTGACGCTGTACACCCCGAGACGTGTGTGATGCTGACACAGAAGCCGGCTGAATCCGAAAAATCACCCTCAAAAAGAGCATTACTTGAGGGGACAGCCATTTGTAGTGGTGTCCGAAACCATAGTGGACGTTATCGTGTGCACTTATTTTATCCCACATTGCATTGCAATATTGAGTGTACAGCCATCTTACGCTCAACGGCTGTCCGACTTCGCTCACTTACTAACTCTCTGGGCCTTGAAAGTGGTAATAACGTTGACATCTACAGGGGGGACAGAAAGCTCTCTGATTTCATCAAAAATATCTTCATTTGTGTTCCAAATATGAACAAAGGTCTTACGGGTTTGGAACGAGTAATTACTGACAGAATTTTAATTTTTGGGTGAATTAACCCTTTAATGCTAAAAGGAATTGACTGTTGCACGTGTTGTAACATCGAATCTAAGAATAAACACAAAACACCAAGACTGAAACAGATATAGAATTTATTTAACCATGAGTAGGAAAAAAAATACATAGGTGTAAAGGAAACAAGCTGACCCTGTTATAAACACATCACTACTCAGAGAACCAAGAGAACTGGAGAAACAGTGAAATCCAAAACACTTGTTTACCATTAGGTTTTTATCCCCAACACTTAATATTGAATTAAAAACAGCTGCCATTATTTGATTTTCTTTAATTAAATATCTATAATCTTTTACCATATATATATGTATTTATTTATATATATATATGCAACATTCTTATTTGAAACATTGTGCAAGTGTTATGCTGGTATTCCATAAATGGTAAACAAGAGTTGGTCCAGTGCATTATATAGTGACATTACCTAAATACTTATTGACTCTCAGCTGATTCAACCACAATCCTGACCATTGAACTACTACCCCTACTGACAGAGAAAAGTCAACTATGAAACAGGAAAAGGAAATGAAAAGGATTTCTATGGTGAAGCCAGAAACATCTGCTCAAGTGGATCAGAATGGGGGGATGGATGCAAGCGATTATTGCCAAGTTGAGCATGTTGACGTGATTAGCATTATGTCGTTTTTGCTTGTCGTGCACAAGACACCACCTGAAACCATTGTCTTTGACCCAAAGGAAACAAAAACGTCTCTGAAAAATATGGTGATGGCAACAATATCTAAACATGCACAATTTATTTATTAGAAGTGACCGTTTTTCAGAGATCAGTGACACCGAGTTGTGCACAGAACACGAGCGAAAACAAGAAAAAAAAAAGAAAGTCTCATCCTACTCTCAACCTTACTTTCTCCTGGAGAGCAGTAGCAAGAAAACGCCTACAAATAAAGAAAGAGAGAGACAGATAGAAAGAGACAGATAGAAAGAGAAAGAGACTGCTATTCTTGCCACAACCCGAACACATTTGCACGCTTTAAACTAACTGGCTCAAACCAGGTGAAATGCCACAAAGCTCAGGGTCAAAGTTGAACTTGTTTGGTGACAAAATGACAGCTCTTTATTTCTCTGTGATTTTACGATTTCATTAACGTATCTTTTTTTCTCAAAAGTTTCTTGAAGTGAAGGTTAGCAACAATATAAATCTATAATTCAGTGTGCCAACATTTTTACAAAAAATTTGGTTTTGAGTATTACAAAACAAAAGCAAAATGAAAATGACAAAAACTATTAGATATAATACACACATCAACACAATTCATGTCAAAGAAAGGAAACGTGATACATTATTTATTCACACTTTACAAAAATCTTTTTACTACAACACCATCAGCAATCCAATATAACCAGACAAGTTGCTTCCAATTAAAAACAACCAGAAGAAAACAAAAACGGACAGATAATGAGGAATAAAAAGGGACACCAAAAGGGGAACTATAAGATGGTCCTCCCCAGTTCATCTATTTACTCTTGCTTGATAAAAGTCATTAAAATTGACCTCTGCCTCATGGCAAAAGTATGTTTTCTTTTTTTAAAAAAAAGCAATGAGTAGCTGCACCAGTGATCTACAATAAGTGCTTGTCAATCCATTAGATTTTTTTTAAAACATGACAAATCGAGAGGGAGGGAGGGAAACGAAAACAAATTGGCTTTGAGAGCACGCAGCAAGAAAACGACGCAGCGCTATCGCAATGCCACCGTAGACGAAGTAAAAGGTCAGACAGCGCTACAGGAATGGTACTCTGGGCCTTGCGTTTAGAGCAGAAAACTGACAAAAATCACCACGTACGTTTTCATCAGGTCAGAGAACAGGCTTTACAGTAGTAAATCGAGCTTTACACTTGGCCTTGTGGCAGAATGCATTGGATGGCACGACACGAGATAACCGTGGTCTAGCAGGAAGTGAAATACAGAACGAGATCCGAACGAATAGAGAAATACACAAGCAAAAATAGACGGTTAAAGTGAATCGCCTGAGTCGAGAGGGAGGAAGTGGCAGTAAATAGAGGATGCGAATGGAAGAAGAAAAAAATAATTAAATTTGGAGGAATGGTGGAACTACATGAGAATGATCACGAGCCCGGATCGGCACAGCAGACACTCCTTTTACTCGACATTGTAGACACCCCCCCCAAAAAAAAGGGAAAAAAAGGAAATTGTACAAGTAGATTGAGGCTGTTCAGGTGTTCACTGATAGCACTGGCAGTGCGCTTAGAGAAACGAATCAATGAGGCACAATGTCACGTGTTCTTGAATATCAAAGAGGGTAACAGGACCACATCACCAGATATCTGCCTCAGTGGAATACATCCAAAATAATAAAAAATAAAATAAAAAAAACTGGTACACTGGGTAAAAATGGGAACCTGGACAAGTGCAACTTTACACAGCAGATACCTGAAAACAATTATTTTACACACGCTGGTCTTTTGAAATGTTCATTAGGATGAACATCTAAAACTGATAGAAATTTCGCTTTCATTTACAATACAATCATTTTCATCCAAATCTAAAAGTGTACGTACAAAAAAAAAAAGGAACGAAAAAAAAAAAAAATAGATGTAGTAGATCAGGACATTTGTTGCTTGTATACAATCATGTAGAGAAAAGAAAATCCAAAAAAATTAAGAGTGAACTGGAGTCTTGGCTGGGCGAAGCGTCTACTGGTGACATTGAGGGTTTAATTTATCCGTCTATGAGCGCTTTTCTTTGCCCATTCTAGCATATTCTCGTCCTCTTAACATGATCTCCTGCCAAACTCCCTCAGGTGCAAAGGCTACGGTCACTGGCGTTTGCTAAAACACAGCTGGCCCTTTCCAGATGATTTCCCTTAAGTGAAACTCTTGCTCGGCTGTACGCACCAGATCTGCGGGCACCTCAACTAGAGGAGGGCTCTATGGCACATGAAGCTTGACAACTTCATAACTAGGCCATTTTGGCTCTTGAAATGTTGCTTTCTTAAAAGCATGAGTAAAAAAAAAAAAAAAAAAAAGGTATATCAATTGCTCTGGCATCCAACGGACTAAATTATGAGACGGGCAAAGGCCCGATAGGTGATGGTGGGCCGCGCAAACCTGTCACTGGTGTACAGCTAGAGCGCGAGGCAGAGCATCCGTGTAGAGGCCTCAGCACCATTGCGTGCAAACGTGAGAGTTTGGCCCGCTCTCTTTACACATTAAAAGCCCTTTTTTAAAGGGTTGCTCTTGGAGATCGTACTCTCTGACCTAAGCTGGTGAAATTAGTTTTTTTCTGTCTTCAAATTCAGCTGCTCGCTCTAAACTGGCCTCATATTAGCATGATCCAAATTATGCATTTCATGATATTTCGCTTGAGCTGGACTCCCTGCATGTTTCAAAGATATTGCCATTAAGTTATTTATATAAAACAAACTCATTTTTTTCCTTAAGGTAAAACTTACATGATCACTTGGGGCCCTTAGGGTTTTGAAAAAAAAAAAAAGGTACAGAATGGTAACGTGTGCCCAGAAACAGAGGGAGAAAATTAAACAAAAAAAGTCGGTGGGAGGTGGTATAGATAAGACTGACAAAAGTGTCTGCTTCAGTTAAAATCCATGGGAATAAAAGTTTGCCATACCCTATCTCCTCTTAAGAGATTCAGATTTATACACAACAGCCCGTGCCTCGCTCCCTCTCCACCGAGAGAGCAAAAGGGCCGGAGCTCCCCCTGCTGGCTCGGAGAACTACCTGCGACCAGGCAGATGAATGCCGTTGACAGCAGGCGGGTAGGGCAGGAGCAGCTCCAGTTGTGCAAACAGGGAGAAGTGATCAGAGGGGATGTGAGGATGGGGGCAGCCAGTGATACTGTTCTCGTGGAGCCAGTGGGGGTCAAGGGGACCCAGTACACCCAGCACGTTGAGCAAAGGTTGAGAGTAGAAGATGTAGTCAATGATGCCCTGAAAAAAGAAAAACAAAATTGTGCCATTGATGGATTTCAACTTTAAGATGAAAATTAAATAGGGATTAATCCTTAAGCTTTTTTTCTTGTTTCTTTAAGCAAATGTATTCACTCTATAACAAGCTTATTTGCTCAAATACAGGCCAAACTGGTCTTAAAACAAAATCTCTGTAGCAATTTTAAATATGATCAAAGATGCTACGCACATGTAGCATGAGCAGTTGTTTAAATGAGATGTAATGATAGGATTTGACGGAAAAACAGAATGGTCTGCCTTAAGATTTGTGAAATGATGCATAGCTGAAAAATTAAATTATGCATAGCTGAAAGGGCAAATTCATTCTCAGACAGTAGGTGGTGCTTTTGGAACAAGCAGCGATAGAAATGATTGATTATTTTTACTTTATTTTACAGAACAACAGTAAAATTACATTACTAACATTTAAGGTAATTTCTTTCTTTTCAAACATTAAAAAAATGTATCTTATTTTTGGTAGGAAACCACAGAAAGAGCTTAACGCTTCTCTTGGTTGACAAAAACAGATTTATAAACTTCTCATGACAAATGTTGCATTCCCAAATGCAAATTATAGGCATTAAATGATAAGTACTAGAGTAGCATTAGGGATGTGACGGTTAGACTATTTTCCCACCGGTTAATTGACATGTGACAACTCCTTCGAGGCAGTGCTGGTGCACTACTCTGAAACATGCAGCACGTCAGACTATATATTTATATAATTACATCACAACCGTTGTGATCTGATGACTGCACTAAGCCAGTACTTCTCAAAGTCCGGACTCCGGTCCGGAACCGGACCCGGAGGGAATTCAATCCGGACCCGCCTCCATTTCGTATTTCAAGAGCACTAATTGTGTGTAAGGGATTAAAAGTGTGGATTTCCTACTTTGAGAAACGCATGTTAAAATCATTTGTTTATTTTTTGAGATGGTCCGAAATTAAAACGAAGGCGAGATATTTAATGTTTTCCTCCGTGATTTAGTTGCCATGACATCCAGTAAGCGTATGACTTTTGACGTAATCAGGCGCAACCATAGACTGTAAAAAGGGGCGCAACGCGAGTACGCGACACTTCACCGCAGTAAGCGTTTGAATGGGTGTGGAGGATGTCATTGTCCAGGAAAAGAAAAGTTGATGAAGAAAATAGAGTTTTCAAAGATGATTGGACAGAGAGGTATGTGTTCACAGATATCCCAAGTCTCCCGGAAGTTCCAGGAGTCTCCCGCATATTGATAGCGGCTCCCTGATGCCCGCAGATTAGTTCAAATCTCCCGCAATCTAGAGCTTGCGAGCTCCAAACCGGCAGAGAGGGAGAGAGCGACCTTACGTGTGTGTGTGCGCAAATGTGCTTGTGTGCCTCATGGGTTGCCAACCGTTCCGTATAATACGTATTTGTAATTTGTTTAAGTTAAAAATAAAACGTATTATGAACTAAACAAATACATGGTTCATATTTTTCGCAAAATGATCATGATAGCCTTTATATATCTGAGTGGTTAAGTCTTGTATATAGATTGAGCCTACTTTGCTATACAAATTTTTGTGCAACTTATAAAAAATATAATGCAACTTTGCCTAATAAGTTGCATTTATAATGAGCTATAAAACGTATGAATTTCAGGGATTATTTTTCAAAATTTTCTTCCGTGGGGGCATGTCACTACTACCGTCAACAAAAAGTTGACGTCTCTAGTTGGAGCATTTTTAATTACTCGCACTTGCCTCCCTCTGTCATAGTATGCTACCACGACAAAGCACGTACGCGAAGTCAGAAAAGCATCAGTACATTATAATCAGTTATGATCTATTACTGAATCGATACCGAATCGTCCTCGTCTGCATCGTAGAAACGATTAATTTCAACACCCCTAGCAGCAAGCCTTACCATGTCCATTTAGGGGCTCCGTAAAATGCTTTATTATTTTCAGTGCCTTTCCAAACAAGATTTGACTTTGGCATATCCCTAGCAGTGAGTGATTTTCTCTTTTTCTTTTGTTGTTAAATTAACAATGACACAGACTGCAGCGGGTTTATTAGGCGGCTGTCTCTTTAAGATCTGACTCAGATGGCACGGATCTGATTGACATTTTGACATGAATGACATTTTCTTCCAACTCTTTACCGCCATTTAAGACTGAAAATAGATAAGACTGTGCTTACAAAGATACTTGCCAAAAATGGACATTGACAATTTTGTGGTTTTTACCATTCAAGCATGATACGATGTAAAAGAGAACATGATTTCATTCAGTTGTGTTTGATAAACACACTAAGAATTTCTCAAAAGTTTAATTTTATATTTGAGAAAACTGAATAGGGGCATATTTTTTCCATACTTATCTGCATAGTAAGCCTGATGGTTTAAAAGCACTTGAATAAATTAGATTATACTGTAACACTAGCCAAAGGATGCCAGGGGGAAAAATAATATTTAACACGTTAAATAAAAAAAATGTCAAATTAACATTTAGACAGCCCTTATGTATTTTACGCATGCATGCATGTGTGATTTTGCAGATATATAAACAAGGAATACAGTGAAATATTATGCAATTTATTATTATTGTTTTTTTTTGTTATTTATTTATTACACATAAGGGATTTATTTTTATCACGATATTATGAACTCTTTTGGCCACAATTTTTCAGGAAAAATCTGATACTATGAAAGCCCTAGTTTAGCCTTTTAAAGTTTTAGAAAACAAATGAAAAAAAAAAACCAGCTAAAACAAACCTTAAAGTCAAAGGTGTAGTTGGTGTAAGGCATCAGGCCGTTCTCGTAGGCACTCTTCAGCTTGAAGCCGTGCGTGATCCTGGTGCTGGAGGTGCCGTTCTTGCCATTGCAGTTGAAGTTGGTCAAGCTGTCAATGTATCGCAGCTCTTTGAAGTCCTTGTGGGTGCTGTCCACACCACCTGTGCTCAGGTACTCCACCACACCTGTGTGCATGAAAATCTCCATCAGGAACTGAGCAAGAAGCAAAATCAAATCTCGAAACACTCTGGTACTGGCACACATACCCGAGTCAGGTAGAGAGTTGAGGTCAGCGCACAGGACGAGAGGAATGGCATTGGTTTCCCCAGAAACTGAGGAGAGCTTCAGACTGCGAGTGGCCTTATCCACAATGTTCTTCACTTCAGACAGGAACATCATAGTCTGGACGAGCTTCACATCCGAGTACTCGGGGTCCCAGTGCATATGAGCATTGGCCACCAGGAGGAGTTGTTTCTCCATGCCATGCAGAGACTTTCCAGCTACGGAGCAAAAAGAGACACTGCTTTAGATACTTGTCTGACTTTAGTCTCAATGATGCTAACATGAGACTATTATATTTCTTAATATTTTTAATTAGTTTGTAATTCATATTTCCATTTTAAAATCCCTTTTTTTTTTTAAATCAAGTCTAAACACTTGAATTTTTATATACCGGTAGTCTTAATTTCAGTATATCAAGTAATATAAAGGAGAGAAATGTTGTCTTTGCAAACTAGGCAAAATAAAATGTTTATTATATTTCAGTTACCTTAATTTCAAGTTTCAAATGTTTTATAAAAGTTAGCTAACAATAATAACCTTGCTGCCCACAAACAATATTAAAACTATATACCAATTTGAGATTTGTTAAAGATTACATTGAACAGTATTACTAAATAAGTGTTTAAGGATGAACCAAATGAGAATTAGATGAACGCAAAGATAAAATGTAAGGAATGAGAATGTACAATTAATTAGAGCTGCACGATTCTGGATAAAATGAGAACCACTATTTTTCTGTCAAATAGAGATCACGATTCTCCCATGATTCTGAACAGACAACAAAACAAAAGTAATTATTTACTAGAGGTTCTGACAATGTCAATTGCTGCAGTCTATTTAAAAATTTGCAATAAAAATTCTAAATAATCAAATCTTTTGAATGTATGATTCAATGACAAATACAAAATTTATTTTTGTATAGTCACGTGTCGCCACCTACTGCTGGTGTAACGATGTAATGATAAAAGTTTCATTTCAAGCACCGAATTACTTACAAAAGGTGACTATTTTAATCACTAACATAGACATCAGTGTTTATATTGGAACTAAACTTATCTCAGTATACTGTGTGATTGTAAAGACGGTTTGTGAAGCGGTTTCATACCTATGTATATGACAACTGCTCTTTCTTGGTCAGTGGCAGCGTCAACACAGTGAGGCTGCTCCGATCGGGATTTTTCAGGTCGATCACAGGAAGCAGTATCGGCCGATACCGATCACCAATACAGATCATGGGGTCTATTTGAAGCCTTCTTTTTCTTTTTATCATGTAGCATTATTTATAGGGATGATCAGGATCTTAAAAGACTTTAATTCAGGACTTGAATTTCATTTTGGAAAATGGGGGGGACTTGCCCCCTTAAGTGACTCTTTTGGGTTTGTTTTTTTTTAAAGGGGGAAGTTGGTGGTGGGGGAACACTTTTTTTAATTACAATTATCTTACCTAAATGTTGATCAAATATTTGTTTTTACGACAGGGCAATTTTGTTGCACAATAGCTTACAGCACAAGCCTGATGTCAAACTTTCAATTACATTTACAAAAAAGACAAAGTAAGCAGTCAGTAATAAAATGAGAACAAATAAACAAATTACAAGCAGTAGCACAAATAAATGCAATAAAGATACAAATGAAAAACAGTGCCTTAAGTTACTAATAATTGAATAAGGAATCAAATGTAGAATAACACTATATTGTCTTCCCTGAATAAATTAAATACCAATTAATCCTAACATTTAAAGTTATTCAGTCAAGAGCAGTGAGTGATTCCTCTTTTGTTGATTGATTAACATTAAATGACAGACAGCAACAGGCATCTATAAGCTGCTGCCACTTTAAAATCTGATGTACGGTTCCAATATACTTTTACACGTGTTTTTTCCTAAAACGTTTGCGTTCACTTCAGACATGATCGACTGCGTTTACGTGAATGCTCGCCAAGACGGTCATTTTTCACGTGTGTATTGTGCATTAGCCATGAAGAGACCTGAGAGCTGTTTGAGGCGGCTTTATGTGCACACTCTTAAATTGTGCATGAGTGCTAAATGGTTTAAAAATGCTTGAAATGTTTAAAGTAGCAAAACTTAAAAATAATGCTGAAGGTGATGTACACTTGTCACTTGCTGGGCACTAGTGTTACATCGTTACCAAAGTTTATAATTTGCACTTTTTTTTTTTCACCCACGCCGGAAAGAGATTGAGACTGCGATGCTGCAAGCATGTCATACCACACCTCTCACGGCAGGTGCGCGTCTTTTTGCGTCATCAGAATGAGAATGGTTTCTAAGATCGGCAAATTGAGAGATTGATTATCGGCTAATAGCGATCGGTAGCCGATCAGAGGACCCCTAGAACCCAGATTTGATTGATTCGCTGTGATTGTCAAAGGTTAAATAGACATAGCTGAATCGTTGTCATTCAGGAATAAGATTGCGTGGGTGTTTGAATCGTGATCTTTTGATTAATCATGCAGCTCTAAATTAATTATAAAAAAAGATAGTTTCAGTTCTTGATTAGGATTGGCTGAGCCATAAAGCTGTTGTAAAATACTCTATAAACCCACACCTGTGACCTCATTACACCATTATTCCTCTATGGCAACCGTTCTGCTAAATGTTGCTGAAAACTGCATTGCTTGAAATTATTAGTTATCAAAATACATTTTGATGCGGTGCTTAAATTATTAGTAGATCTGATGTTTCAAACCACATGTATTATTGTGGTTCAGATTATAAAGTACATGAACAAAATATCACACTGCAATGGTTTCATTTAACAGTGTCATTATGTACTGTAAAAAGTTAAGTTAAAAATATTTTTATATATTCTGTGATTATTTTATATTTTTTGTCAGTAAATCATACAAATTTAGAGTGCAACTGTAATGTAAAGAAAAGAACAGAGGAAAAAAAAACAGACCAGACTGCTCCATGATCTCTTTCCGCAGCTCTAGAAGTACAGCCACTCCGATGTTGTCCTTGGTCATCACCCTGTTCAACATGGCCTCTGAGCCCTCGGAGTTTGCCATAGCCAGCTGGTTGAACTCCACTGTGTGTTTCTGTACCAGACTGAACCTGCGCAACACAGAAAAAGAAAGGTCAGGAGAGTACACTATGCTAGTAAACTGTTGTTCTAAAAGTCATATTGCAGATATTCTACACAATACAGTGGTTCTCAATCCTGGGGTATATATATTGAGAACCAATAAACTAAAGGCCTGCAGTCTGCTTATTTGTGAGACTCACTTATCCGTTTTGTAGAAAACGGCGCAGCCGTCCACATGTTTGCGGTCAGATTCAGACATAGTCCTGGCTCGGGACTTAGGGCTGAAGAATCCTTCGTAACCCTGTTCCTTCAGCTCCACCAAGAAGTAGTTGTAGTACTGCTCTGTCTCCACCTCCTAATGGGCACAAATGTGAAGAATGTGAATGGCTGCATCCAAAATCGCATATTTCCCTACTATACAGGGAGCGAAAACAGTATGTGACAATAGTAAATGCACAGTACTCAGAAAGGTAAGCAAAAAGCACCCAGACAACTAGGGCTGGGGTAAACGATTTAACAAAACGATTAGTTGGGCGATTATCTTATCGATTAGTCGACTAATCTAACGGTTCATATAAAGATTATTTTTCTGCTGCTAGATTAATAAAAAAACAATGTATCTCAAATAAATACAAACTAGCGTACTGAATCATGATACTGTATAAGCTGGCTAACGTTAGTCTAATGTTATATATTTGAACACCATTATTAGAACTCTATAAACGCCAAAACAGTGTTATTAAAATATTTTGTACAAACATTTTTATCAGAGAATGTTTAAATACTAATATCAGCTTCCGAGGGAACCGGAGGCGGAGTTAGTGGTGCTTCTGCTCCTGCTGGAGATGATTCGGGAGGTCTGTTCCCCTTTACCGATCAGGGGTGCGTTTCCCGAAAGCATCGTTAGCCAACTATGGTCGCAAGTTGGTCGCAATTTCCATTGAACTCTATTGGAAACGACGGAACTTGCGACCATAGTTGGCTAATGATGCTTTCGGGAAACGCACCCCTGAGTGCACGCTGACACGGTGTAAAGCCTTGTTTATACTCGACACGTCCGCACGAGTGTGCTGCAAAAATGACGTGCAGGGTGTGCAAGACTGGCAAGATGCTAGCCTGTGTGCACGGCTTCTTTTGTAACAGCGCGCGCGGCGCCGCATTCGCGGATGAACGACTGCAAGCCGAATCTGCCCGTAAGTCTCACCGCACCGGCACCCAGTTTGTGTGTCTAAATTGCAAAGTTTTTTGTTAAGGATTTGTTTACTGTGTGTGATTCATTTAATGGAAAGCACATTCACTTCTAGTGGTCTTCGTCCTCCATTCTGCAATGTTTCGGTCTCCCACGCGTGTTGGCGAGCTGTACTGCTGGAAACGGTGCAAAAAATAAATAAATGAAGTGTCGACGCAAAAATATGGCGTTGACGTAATTTTGACGTTGAAGAGTCGACGCGCCGCTACAGCACTACAGACAACCTACTAACTTCCGACATATGATGGACACTTTACTATTCCGTGAGGCCACAATAGAGGATTTATGAATGGCAGTGAAGTGACGCAACTAAAGCTTGTCACATGATAATGACAACATGATGCATGTAACACGTCCAGATTTCATTAATTTTGCACACATTCATATTATACAACACATACTTTTTTAGCTGTCACAGTTTGTGATTTGACACAGCCAATGTTTTTCACACAACCCTAACTGCATCCATAATGGTCAAACTTCTGCCAAATAACTTGACTGGATTGAACTGGGATTGGGAGTAATTAAACGATGTTGGTATCAATAGAATAAACCGCTTTTAAGCAAAGATTGCAACAAGATTAGCCAAACTAAAAAATGCCTTTAAAGCACAGTTCTCCAGCTCGAGTTATGTGAGTGGCTGACAAACCTGTAGGCTGATGATGTCCGCACCACAGTTGAGGATCTCTTGCATGATGGACTTCTTCCTGTACTCCCAGTTGAGGGCCCAGGAGGGACAGTAGCCATAGAGCTGACGTGTGGCGTACTTATCACACAGCACGTTGTAGCACATTACAGAGAAAAGCGCTAAAGTACGAAGGGAGAGGAAGCAAAATTTCAGTGAGGATGTCAAAAATAGTCATTCAATAAGATATTTTTGATACTATTATTGTTCTTCTCATTAAATAAAATATTGATACAGAAGAATATTACTACACTATAGCATTATATTCAGGGCTCGACAATAAGGACTGCGCCTGATGGACCGGGGGCAGCAAATTTGAACTGGCACAATCGGTCCCATAAAAAAATCCTTAGCGTTGACCCTGATATTTGAAGCAATTTCTTCACTTTCATATGGCATTAACCCTTTACGAGTTCTTTCTTCTGTTGAACACAAAAGATGATATTTTTTAAGAAAGTTGGTAACCAGACAGTTGATGGGCATCACTGATTTCCATAGTATTTATTTTTCCTACTATGGAAGTGAATGGGGCCCATTAACTGTTTGATTACCGACATCTTTTAAAATATCTTTTGTGTTCAACAGAACAAAGAAACCCCTACAGGTTTGGAACAACATGAGGTTGAGTAAGTGATGACAATTTTCATTTTTGGGTAAGCTATCCCTTTAAGGCATTGTGAAATGTTTGCAAATTTGGCACATTTTGAATCAACACAAAGCAGGTCTGTACAATTAAATTCAAATCACAATATGGACTAGTGTCCTTGATTAGTAGACCACAAAGAGACTGCCATTTAAATATCAAGTCTGCATGTTCTGCGTGTCTCAAGAGTGAATAAGCAGCACATTTTGGTCCACTGCACATACTCAAGCATGCGTGATGCTGGTGTTTTCTGCGTATGCCCAATCACTATAGAAGGACACTTTACTTTATGAGTCTTTCACCATTTCATTTGGGGGAGGGGAAAAAAAAACCTTTAACAAAACTTTTAATTTGATGGTTTGTAGTAAACTTTAAATTGTATACTAAAAACTATTTCTTAATGTAATAATTATAGCAAACCTCTGCTGTGAAACACTTTATTTAACAAAAGCAACTAAGACTTTAAACGGTTACGTTTTATGAACTCATTTGTGTTAATCAACTAAAAGTTTCAGAACAATAAAAATAAATTCATAAGGTCTTAATGAATAAATTAAATTCTTAAATTATTGATTCAATTATGCATTTTATGCCAGATGCTTTTTGATTATTAAAAATCTTAAATCAATTTAGGACTCTAAATTGGAAGCATACCAAACACAGATGGCTAAAATACCAAGATTATTACAGAAGTAGGCTATATTACAGAAAAAGTGGCTGCAGACTGTCTAATCAAATCTCAGCATTTTGCGGCTTAATTGCAAAACACCTTATCACAAATTCAGAATTGTTTGATTAATAGTGCAACCATATGGCGCTTTTCCACTGCATGGTTAAGATAAGATACAGTTAACCCTCTGGGGTCGGCCGTCACGCGGCCGTGATCTGCTCACTTTTTTTCTCATCAGTGCAAAAGAGACTCAAATTACTCTGTTGATTTTGATCTTACATGTAAGTGTTATACATCATTCAAAACTGTTAAATGTTTTCTTTTATTTGTGTACACTCATAATAAAAACAAAATGTTGTGTTTTTCGTAAAATAAAGAAAATGAACATGATGCGCGTTCTGCCGTCTCTCTAAATGTAAAGCTCATTCTGAAACGCGACAGAACATGACCTGTAACTCAGCTAATACTTGTCACTGTGACATGAAACATATGTCTTTACAACACTTTGAGTCTCTATTTTTAAATGATGTAAATCATATCAAAAACAAATATTCTCTGTTTAAGTAATTCGTATGAAAGCAAGGACGTACAGTTTCTCCAGCCTGAGCTAATTAAAGTTAATGTGACCACGCCCGCGCGCAACAGCTGCTCGCATACTAATGAGCCATGTGGAGGAACGCAAACTGTTAACGACCTCAAAACAGAGAATCCGCGACTTCAGTCTTCAGTCCTGCTCTTCACGTGTGCTGTGCTGTTTATCTTGGATTTACATCAGACGAGTTAGAAGAACACAATTTGATTATAAGAAGGATTTATAAGGTAAGACATGTCTTTGTTAGTAGCATGTTAGCAGCATGTTATTGTTGCATAAACTTGTAGCTACTAGTTAAACTGGTGCCAGACTAAAATGTACGTTATGAAATGTGATTGGAGTAAAACATGAAGCCTAATGCTAAATGTATATACATAAAAACACATGTTTGATAATTAAACAGCACGATACAGAAGGCTTGTATGATTGTGAATATTATGTTTAGACTTGTGTTTATTGTGTTTGTGGATATCTGCTCACACGAAGGTATGTATAATTATGTAAGAATATGCGATCGAGCCGGACCAAAAAACTATGAAACGTTATATAATATAACGTTTCATAGTTTGATCCGGCTCGATCGCATTCAGTAAATGTTTGCATGCGCTGAGTTTGAGTCACGCGCGCTGTGGGTTTGAAAAGCAAAACAAACCAATCATTAGGCTTTATGGTTTTACTCCAGCAATCTCATCTCATAACGTTGTAACGAATGGAAACGTTTTAAGTAACATGATAATCCATATAGTTTTCTCTAATGTAGGTTACTGAACTTTTTAGTGATTTATAGGCTGCCTAGCTGCTACAGGCTATTGTTATTATTTCATGCAGCCCTACATATGCCTACAACTACAAGGCACAACATATATTGGGAGTTCATATATGTAGTATATGTATGTATTTAGTAAATTTCATAATTTGAACCAGACAAATCTAAAATAGTTTCTCCTAATATCAGCATGTTCACAGCTGTTTTTTTGTTTTCTAAAAAAGGTTTTTACAGGGACCAGCACTGATGAGTCCAGCTGACATTCACGTGAGTCTCTGTACATGAACATGGTGAAAAATCAAACACCTTGGAGATGACAGGTATGTAACCTATATGTTTTAGGAATGGCACAAAGCTGTGTGACTGTCCAAGTCTCTGTCTTTAGATCAGTGTGTTTTACTAATGTGCTTTTTTGTCTTTGGTTGTGTATCTTTTTGATTGTGTTGTAAATAACTTGGTTGTGTTGTAAATAAATCCAAACCATCTAAAAGCCATTCTTTTTTAAGTCTCTCCTCCTTCTTTGTGCAAGGCTTCTCACAATGACAGCACCTGATAGCACCTTATAGGGCTATTAGGGGAGGGCCTTTGTCTTTCTCAGGTGTGAAAACACTATATACTAATGGGTTGTTAACGCCCCTCCGCATAAAGCTTTCTTACACAAAACACGTCTTACAAATTTTAAGTCAATATATTGTCTTATCTGAATGAGTAGTCACGATGATTTTCACATAGTTTTGAAGCAAATATTCTAGGCCACATGATACAATTTTCAAAATTCTTGTGAAGAAATAATTAGTATGGGTTTAATGACCTTATTTCAGTGACAATGTTTTTTTGTTTTTTCACAAACCACGCATAAACGTCATTATCTCAAAACTAAAAACTTGTACATACATGCTGCTGACATATTACTGTAGCAGAGTTTGTGCTGAATACAGTGTAATCAGACTTTAGCCATGAAAATGTCACAAGTAACAGAAATAAGCACAAATGTCAGAGCATTTCAGAACACCTCCAGGACCCAGAAAACACCTCAGACCTCAGAGGGTTAAGATCTGTAGCACAATCTGAACTGAAGTGAGTGTCTCTCACCTGCTGGCCGTGTTCTGTCTGTATCCTGCAGTGGTATCCATGAGCGAGATGGCGGCTGGTCTATAGATACTAGGGCCAAAAAAGAAACGAAAAAAGGGTAAGTGATAGAGGTGTGCGATTTTATCGATTCTGAGATATAAATCGATATTTTTTCCCCCCAAGAAAGTATTTAAGCCGCGAGTATCGATATACAAGTCCCATTCAAACCCCCCCTGTTTACCTTTGCTCGTCAAGGGGCCGTTCACATATCGTGTCTTTTGCGCGCTCAAGTTCGTTATTTCAAATGTAGGCGCGTGGCAAGCGCGCTCATAATTGAAGCGACGCGCTCATTTTCTCCAGGCGCAGCGAGATGAAAACACCTCAACTTTTCAGAATGGCGCAAGCGCACCGTGACCGCAGTTCATGTGACAAGAACCAACCATCAGCTTCACCCTTTCCATAACCACATTAAAAGCTCGGTCAACATGAAGCATGGGGGTGCACCTAAACACTACGGTTGTTTTTCTTTTCTCCGTAGATAAATCTTGTATCAGAGCTATATCAAGCGTTTTTCGGTGGTGGAAATCCATTAGCTACTAAAACTTTGTCGTTGTGGAGAGCGCAGGTCATGGTTGCTTAGCAACGGCAGACGCCACGGGAAAATCAGACCTAATTTTACTATTAATAATAAAAGATAAGATAATGTGCATTGTAAATGTCTGTAATTTATCTTTTTTGACTCATTTTTATAAAAATGATTTAAAGGCTGAAATAGTGAGGTTTATCTTTTTATAAAACCTTTTTTCTCAACTTTTTGCACTTTTTAACTCTCCATTGTTAATTGCAATACTGCACTTTATTTACTTTTCAAAGGCTTGCAAGCTACAGTTTGCACAGTTTCAATAAATGGAACTAATTTTCTCAACACATCTTTAATTCATTTTGTCCAGCATTTGCAAGCTGTAGACTCTGTCCAGTCAGAGACATATATATTGTTTAATTGATGTTTTTAGTTTTCAGTTCAATTAATTCAATCCAAGTAAATGGAACACTCACAAGATGTCACCAAAATCACTCTGTCCCCTTTAAATCTTTCAGAAAATGATGTAAGTGTATCGAATTATATCGAATCGTATTGTATCGTTGGCTGAATATCGTGATATATATCGTATCGTGAGCTGAATATCGTATCGTGAGATTAGTGTATCGCTACAGCCCTAGTCAGTGAGTGAACCTAAAACTCAAATGGATATGGTCCAACCGCTGCAATGTCATGCAAGAACATAGTTATTATCCCCACAGTAATTCAGAGCAAATCAAAAGAAAGTGTTCAATAAGAGAACAATGCCATGACTCATTTCATTCCATGAAATTAATCTGCACTAAAATAGCATGTGCAATAATATAAGCTTTTCAGTGATCGCTGTACAAGCGGGGCAGCGGTACAAGAGTTGACTCACCACGTTTGGTGCCTGCAAGATTGTCCAGCAGGTAGTTGAGGAGCCGGCGTGTCCCATCAGGCTCTTGGTAGAGGTTCAAGATTTCTTGTGCAAGAGGGTTACCTACAGAACACAACCAAACATGAAGAATGACAGGAACATTACAGAACCAGTACATGGGTCATAACTAGAATTCCTTTTCCAACTGAATTTCTCTTAAATGCCACTAATCACATAATTGTAAATCTATAAATTGCCTAATAGGGAAACTAACTATTTAAAATAGTGTTACCATTTTGAAAGGCATAATTTAATGATCAGACAGACATCTATATCTATATATCTATATATAATACTTATTTTATCTATACAAACTTTGTAATTAAATGTTGCATATTTTAAGAATTTAAATAGTTTATATTAGGCCTACATCACTTTGGAATGGTGTGTTTTAAAAAGCATACTTAACAGTTCCTATCTAAAAGTAACAGCTTGTGACTGCAATTGTAGAATGACCCAGATAACGGTCTAAAACAACAGACTGCACTTTAAGAAAAGTTACTGTAGAGCAACAAAACATCAACAATTGACTAGGCCCACATGGATTCATATTCTTCGGCCATTGAATGTTTACTATGCATTTTGTCTAATTTGATTATGCATTTCAGCTACCAATAAACACTTTTACCATGTCTACATCTATTCTGTAGATTTCCCTAAAACCAGCACATAAAAAGCAAACACGACCATCTGGGCCTACACAACTGAAGTTTTATGGGTTATAAAAGGAAGTAGTACCTTTCAAACCCAACGTTTGTAACTGAAAGAGTTTTCCAAGCTCAAAAGGCAGAACTCGTAACTGGTTGTTATTTAAAAGCAGTTCCCTGTGAAACAAACAAAACAAAAAAAGATACAATTTGCATGCCATAAAAACATCACACAGCAATAAGCATCTGAAGCATACAGGGATACAGAATGCTACATTAATCCAACTTCAACAGGCCATTTTGGCATATGAATACTGCACAAAACCTATTGCAGCCCAGTGCATTTCAGCTGTTGGATAAAATCCCAACCACTTTAAAGGTACCTAATAATACAGTAGCATTTCAGCTCCTCTGAACATGATTTATAACCATCCACAGCAGCAGTAATCACACTAGCAGAGAAGTGGTAACATTTCAACCTGTGACAAATTAAATTGATTCAGAGTAAACCACTGTGTCACCCACATATGAGAACAGTGGTGTTCAGAGCCCAGGCCCTGGATAAAAACTAACAATCACCTTTGAAGAATAAAGGACCTAAGTAACAATACCCATAGGCTCACGACTTGCACAACAGCAAGTATTGGGGTTAAAATCTCTGCACACTACCACAACAGCCTCATCCATCTGCCTAACATCAAACCACAATCTTTATACAGTGTGCAAATACACAGCCAATTAGCCACCCACCTGAGAGATACCATGTTGCCTAGCTCAGCAGGCAGGCTCCTGATCTTATTGGACGAGAGGTCCAGGTACACCAAGTTGTGTAGTTTGGCAATGTCGGGCGGGATTCGCGAAAGTGAGTTATCACTGATATGAAGAGCGGTGAGGTGGGTAAGGGACCATAATGACGTACTCAAACTTCTCACTTTCCCTGCAAAGACAACAGGACGTAAACATTAAATTGTGCGTTTATTATTGATTAGTTAGACCTACAATAAATTAAAAATCACTAATAATTAAATTAACATTAAATGGCATTTTATTACTACATTTATTGGCAAGATTTTAAAAGTGCAACGTTGGCTACAACAGCCTAAAGGCCAAAGGATATATAGTTCTAAATATAAGTAAAATCCACACAACTTTAACGGTACAGAGAAACAATATTGCAATCACTTTCAGAATGCCCCCACTGAGAATCCCAAAATTACCAACAATCTCCAACTCTGCCCAATATGACTTCTTCCCATTTGCCGCCTCCTCAGTGGACATTATCGTGTACATCCGCCTTGGGTCAGGCGGATCATATTTTTCCTTGGGCATCCCTGTAATACTGAAACACAAACAACAATCACTTTTACTACTGAACACCATTACAGAAAATGTATTGCACAGGCACTTTACATTAACATGAAGCTGCTTGTGCAACTAGGGCTGCATCGATACGATACCAGTAGTCGGGTGTCGGTCCAATACCGTGCTCATGTACTCGTAAAACTACCCTGATGCAACCCAACCCAATACCACTTTAAGGGGCAGTTCACATGTCGCGTCTAAAACGCGTGGAGTGCACGGCCGCACGGTTTCCGTAAAATGTTTCTTCTTTCCACAAGCACTTGCTCTCCCGTGGCGTCCGTCATTGCTATGCAACCATGAACATATGTGCCCCTTGGAAAACGAGCGTCACTTCTATTATTTATGAGCGTGCTTACTGTGCGCCTACATTTGAGATAACGAATTTGCACGTGCAAAAAAACGCAATGTGAATGGCAAGGACCCCTTATGGCAACCTGACATTAGCCTAACCTCTCGTC
The DNA here is from genome assembly GCA_036326025.1 of Chrosomus eos. Lineage (NCBI taxonomy): Eukaryota > Metazoa > Chordata > Actinopteri > Cypriniformes > Leuciscidae > Chrosomus > Chrosomus eos. The sequence goes on from CM070834.1 coordinate 24,036,899, forward strand.
AGTTGAGCGAGGAGTAATGCCAGCCGTTTGGAGATATTTGAAGATAAGCGATGATAAAAGTAGAGCAGACTGCAAACTATGCTCTGCTAAATTGTCAAGAGGAGGGGTGAGAAATGCCTTCTTTAACACAAGCAATTTGATTATACAAGTTGTATAGGCCTTTTTACTCTGTTACAGTCAGAGAGGGAAAAACATCAGATGAAAATAAAACATTGTTAAAAGAATTGTAATGGTATTATTAAAGTAACACTAAATAGTTTTTCAACCTTCATAATATATTTCCAAGACCCTTGTGATGGTACATCGACTTAAAATAAGTTAAATGACTCGTCTGCTATAGCCTGACGGGGTCTGTATCGCTTTTACTGGCACTATGTAACTTCGGGTTTCGGGTAGGAACCCGTGCACAAAAGAGAACTACAAAATTCGACTGCTTTACGTCAAGCGCTACAATAGTCATTATTTCGTTTTTCTTCGTTTCTGATGTCGCAATATATCATCCTTTCATGAAGTCACATAACATACTCTACCTTTTCTGTGGACATCGTTCATTCTAAAGCCGGTGCTGGATAAACAGCGAGCGTGTGACGGTAGGCTAGATTATTTACGACAGCGGTAATGGACAATTTCGTTTCCAACCAGTAGGCGACCGAAGAGGAAAAGTTACTTGGTGTTACATTAAGTACTCATAATTTGACTGATACTTGGTATCAGCAAGTACTCAAATATAAGTAACAGTTACTTGTAAGTAACTAGGTCTAAAAATAAAGTGGTACCAGTGCATCCCTATGTGCTGCAACACTGCAAAGAACAGGTGAAATGCTTAGTGAAAATGACACTGCAAACCCTCTGAGAGTGAGGAGAGGGAACAAACAAAGCAATTCCAAAATCAATAGCCGAGGGGATTTTTCCATTAGAGATACTCGCGCGCCGCACGGCGTCACTACGCTTATCAAATTTGCATAATGCAGCTTTCAAAAGGCGGCGATTAAAACGAACACCGAACACGAGTATGAGTTTAATAATCTATGACAAATTAGCACTCAAATAAAAACTATGGGTAAAGTTTTACATAAACAGCTAACATCTATCGCTGGTAAATCCGCGTTCTTGCGCGAGCAGCCGGTACTGTGGGCAAAGACCTACTATATCGAAGCAAATTCGCTTTACAATTTTAGTCAGACATGACACAAAAAAACGAGAAGTCGGCTCGTATTACAAATCACATGAAACAAAGGTGCAACGGTCTACAACTGCACTCCATATAAACACGGCACCAGTATATTTCCATTACATAACTGTAGTGTTAATCGCTAACTAATCACTTAACCAACAGGCCAGAGGAGCGTCAATGTTGGTCTTTCATCATCGCTGTGCAACTCAACCCAAACAAAAACACCACCACCTCGTGTTTATTTCCCAGAGCCACGTTACAGAGCTAGGATGCTAGATGTGCGAGCCTGGCTCATGCGGGGGGAAAGGCGTATTAATGAGTCGATTAAGGGCAAGCAATTAGGAAATTAAGTTACTTTAGATCGTGCTTGAGACAGATTTGCGGTCTAACTGCTTTAGTGAATTAGTTTGATCGGACCCCCTACAATGTTAGCGTTGTCCGTTTACAGTAGGGAACCTCTCTTGACAAACATCGCCTTAACTTTGCAAGTGCATGTGTGCGATATTAAACGCCTGGAACACACACAAGTAAACTAATAAGAAGTTTTATAATGTTTATAAATGCATAGTGTTAGCTTATGTAGCTTCCCTATGGACACAGCAGGCTGCTTACATAACCAACAACACTGATCTCAACATTTAAATTCGCTTCGTTGATCATTTCACCCAATCCGTCATCGTTTTCAAAGTGCACATGCACGCACAGAGGAGAAAATACAAATTAGATCTTACCGATCCTTCATTTCCTCTCTGTTCAGATTTAGCAAATTAGCTTATACGCTAACTGGCTAACAGGCGATTATACATTCACTAAACTAGACCAACACTACGCGCAAAGGAGTAGAAAAAAAACAAATTCCTTTGCTTATATACCACTAGATACAACTGGAACACCTCAACGCGTATTCGTTTTACCTGTAAGCTCATACCAATTCACAAAGACGAGTGCGCGTTTCCTTTGTTTCTGATCCGCTGCTCTTTCTCACTGATGGCAAACAAGCATCATGGCGGACGTGAGAGTTTCAGGGCGCGATAAGAAGCGCCCCGCTCATTGGCTGCCCCTGAAACGAGCGATCTGATTGGTCCGCTTGTCCACTCGACGCCTCCAAAATGTTTACGCCAGCGAGGCAGGCCAAAAATGGGAGTCACAAAAATAGGTCAATTTTGCGGATGTTGACAAGTATTTTTTTTTTTTATTAACAAAAATATCAACATACAAACTCTTGTAGGGAAAAGAGCATATACATGGGTATATACAAATGTTGTCAATATACAAAAAGTGTTAACCAAGCAGAAAACAATAAAAACAAACCAAAAAGGGGGGAGCTATTTCAAAATACACAAGTCAAAAGCAAAAAGGCTAAAGAAAATAAAAATAACATTTGGAGCGGCACACAAGGGGAGATTAATCAATTTCCTAGATATGTCTCTACACATTTTTCTTGCGATTTTAGTAGATTTGATCTTTTTCAGTGAGGTAAAGAACAATTTAAAATCATTTATAAACCAAACATAGGAACGCTTAGAACATCTGCACTTATGAATATATTTACCCATAAGAATAATCATATTGACTAAATCTGATACTGATGAATCTACATTATCCATATAAAAGATGATGTGTGGCAAGATGAGAGTAGGGATATTATCAATCTTAAGTGACAGCCAATTATGTAGCTCGGACCAAAAGCTGTTGGACACGGGGCAAAAAAAAAAAAACATGTGTTCCAGAGTCTCATCAGCCATCTCACAAAATACACAAGGGTCTACATCAAACTTGAATCTTTTTCTAAGAAATTTAGCGACCGGATATATCTTATATTATTTTAAAGTGAGTCTCCTTGACTTTTGGTAAAATGGGCCATTTAACGAATTTAAAATGTTTTTTTTCTATGAATGCAGCCATATTTGGGATCTATACACACAGTCCGTTATAATCAAAAACAATTTAGATTTTAAAGCATCTTTAATATATTTATTATTACATTTTTTTCGGATGTTGACAAGTAGAGTAGCCTACAACAAAGATGCAGTTAGCTATAAACGCGCTATAGATCATTATGTGATGATAATAGTAATGACAATTTATTAAATAAAAATGTAAGAAAAACAGTAAATAAATAGGGGCGTGTTTTGTTATATAAACACGTTAAATAGGCTATTTGAAATTATATAGTGACTGGTATTTAAGAGATGGGCTTGCACTGATTTTAATTACATCGACTTTTGTGAACTTTTTTTTTTAAGTTCGACTTTTGTGAACTTAAAAAAAAATCAGACGACACGTGCAAAATATGCGAATCGTTTAATCTCTGTTACTGATATTTGTATAACTTCCCAATAGGCCTATTATATCAAATATGTGAAGAAACAGTTTTCAAGAAAATAAAATATAATCTGCTATAATTAAAATGTGTTTATGGTTGCAGTACATCTGATGAACACTGGATGGCATCATTTAGCTTTACACACATCAGGGCTTTGTTCAAAATTGAATAGGCCTAGTTTACTACTGTCTGGTCCCTAGTTTGCACACTACTATATAATACTATAGCCGTTATTTTGTCAACCGTAGCTGAAATAGTAGGCATTTATGGGATTAATATCCTGCCATGATTCAAAACTGAAAATAAAGTTTTGAAAGGTTGAAACTAAGTGTTCGAAAACTAAAAATCTTACAAAAAAAGTTTTGCAAGATTGAAAAATAAGATTAGCAAGCTTGCAAAATGTAAAATTATATATATATATCTCTGCAAACATTATGTTGTTTTTGAGATTTCCTTCTTCAGAACTGCAACATTTTTTTTACGATGTTGCGCAAACAATTTTTTAGAGTTTCAAATTTGTCAGTGTTCTCCCACTGTATTAGTTTGTTTTCCAGGTTTGAAACCTTGTAAATGGTAATCTGAAAACTGGTGTGTGAATGTGTAAAGAAAAGTTTTGAAACTCTGAAAACAGAGTTTTGCAGGCTTGCAAAGTGGTAAAAAAAGAAAATCTCTGCAAACATAATTTTGTTTTTGAGTTTTCCTTCTTCAAAAGTGCAACACTCTTTTTTTACGGTGTTGCACAATCATTTTTTCAGAGTTTCGAATTTGTCACTGTTCTCCCGGTGTATAGTTTGTTTTCCAGATTTGAAACCTTGTAAATGGTGATCTGAAAACTGGTGTGCGAATAGGTGAAAAAAAGTTTTGAAACTCTGAAAACTGAGGTTCGAAAGGGCGAAACTTATTACATTACATTACATTAGCACTCCTATTGCAGACCATTTTTTCAGAGCTGAGTTTACAACACCCACTTTGCGGAGATACGCCAACACAGTTGCGAGCTTGCGACTCGCGAAATTTGTGGCAGCGTTGTTACGCAGCTCTGCTCTGAAACTCTGAAACTCAGACTGAGCGAAAATGAAGCTTCGCAACCCAGTAGCACCTCAATGCAGTACATGAGATCCACGGGGAGGAGTCGCAACTAAAAAAAAAGACTGGAGGGAGGGCCTTCTGCTCTTGCCCAATGCTTTGCTGTCTGCTGACGTACAGTCCAATCACAAGTCGTATTTACTGGAAAGGTGGGATTGACCGACTGCTCCGCCAATGACGAAAGCGCACAGGAGACGCAAACAGGATGCACGGCTCTCTGTGTGGCAAGCGGGTCAGAATTACGCTATAGATTAATAGGCTACATATTTAGAAGACACTTTTGTCCAAAACTTACAAAAAAGATACAAAGCAATTCGTCAAATGTCAGTCATAGTTCGTCACAATGTCATTTTACGCTCATTATTCATTAAATCGTCTATTCCAGCATATTCCACCATTATTGTGGAGCGCGCGCCGCTTACTGCATGACATGGTGTCGTCGGCGACTTGTAGGCCTATCTTGCATTTTCCTATCTATCAACAGTGGAAACAACTTAAAATACTCCCTAATTTCTGGTCATAAAGAAAATAATAATACATCATTCGCAACTAATTATATTTGTGTAAACTCACAATAATAAGAAAACGATGTGCTTTTGTAAAATAACTTTCATGCTCTCCGTGAACTGCAGCGCATCTCAAATGAACTGAAAAACAGTGTATACTAGCTTCACAGTCACAGAAATTCGAAAAATACATATAAAGCTTGACATTTTAAACGAACAACACTAACTTTTAAACAAACAAATTAGAATCGAAAGCAAATAGCCTACCGTCTGATTATGTAATCTCTAAAGGCGCATCCCCTTTACAGCGGAGATAATATGTTAGCTGCTTGATTTATAAAAAAACATTAGTTTATTAATAAAACATTTAAAATGCCTCGTTATTTGTTAAGACACATTTATTATCATTAGCCTCTTTTGCACCGGCAAGATTTATGCATGCGCTTGGGATAGGCTATATTTGTCCATGCACCCAGTATATAGAATAAATTAATATAGCCTAAACGTGCGATTAGTCAACTAATTGCTTAAACGAATGACTAGTAGTCGACTAGAAAAAATCTTTAGTCTATGGCAACTCTACTCAATAAACAATTTAGTTGACATTATTTACTTAGTAGTATCCAACTCTTATCATTAAATTAGTTGAGTTGACATTATTGAACTAATAAAATGATCAAATATGCTTAGCATATATGCTTATATATATATATATATATATTTAACTGCCACAGTGGCTGGTGGTCAAAAAAGTTAACTTCAGGCCTGTATGTGATGCATCATGAGATATTGCTGCACATCTCCATTCTCACACTGTAAAACAAACAGTGTGTACAAACAAGTATTTTATCTTGAAAGTCTTGACAGCATTAGCTATAAAGTTGATTTTGTAAGGTTTTAATAAAAACATACTTGTGCATTTCTTCTTTGAATCACGAAAAAAGCCTTTGATTATGTTTATTATATAAAAATAATAATTAGCTAACCTACGACTAAACTAATGAGTCTGAGTCAAACTGTTACTTTAAGTAGGCTCCCACGCAGTTTTTGCAGTTTTAATTTAAGTATTAAGTGTCAGTATGGTGGATGATGAAAGCAGATTCAGAAGAAGAATTAATGAAATAAGAGACAGAATGAATGCTCAGTTTAATAGTCGCCGACGACACCATGTCATGCAGTAAGCGCGCTCCACAATAATGGTGGAATATGCTGGAATAGACGATTTAATGAATGATGAGCGTAAAAATCTTGTGGTTATTTGTGATAATCCTAGCCCTTTATTCTTTTGTCTAAATAATCAATTATTAGACTGACACTGTGACGGACTATGACTGACATTTGACGAATTGCTTTGTATCTTTTTGTAAGTTTTGGACAAAAGTGTCTTCTAAATATGTAGCCTATTAATCTATAGCGTAATTCTGACCCGCTTGCCACACAGAGAGCCGTGCATCCTGTTTGCGTCTCCTGTGCGCTTTCGTCATTGGCGGAGCAGTCGGTCAATCCCACCTTTCCAGTAAATACGACTTGTGATTGGACTGTACGTCAGCACAGCAGACAGCAAAGCATTGGGCAAGAGCAGAAGGCCCTCCCTCCAGTCTTTTTTTTTAGTTGCGAGGTTGCGAAGCTTCATTTTCGCTCAGTCTGAGTTTCAGAGTTTCAGAGCAGAGCTGCGTGACAACGCTGCCACAAATTTCGCGAGTCGCAAGCTCGCAACTGTGTTGGCGTATCTCCGCAAAGTGGGTGTTGTAAACTCAGCTCTGAAAAAATGGTCTGCAATAGGAGTGCTAATGTAATGTAATGTAATAAGTTTCACCCTTTCGAACCTCAGTTTTCAGAGTTTCAAAACTTTTTTTCACCTATTCGCACACCAGTTTTCAGATCACCATTTACAAGGTTTCAAATAAACAAACTATACACTGGGAGAACAGTGACAAATTCGAAACTCTGAAAAAATGATTGTGCAACACCGTAAAAAAAAGAGTGTTGCACTTCTGAAGAAGGAAAACTCAAAAACAAAATTATGTTTGCAGAGATTTTCTTTTTTTTACCACTTTGCAAGCCTGCAAAACTCAAAAACAACATAATGTTTGCAGAGATATATATATTTTTTTACATTTTGCAAGCTTGCTAATCTTATTTTTCGATCTTGCAAAACTTTTTTTGTAAGATTTTGAGTTTTCGAACACTTAGTTTCAACCTTTCAAAACTTTATTTTCAGTTTTGAATCATGGCAGGATATTAATCCCATAGGCATTAAATGGCTAGAACGTTGCAAATGCCGCAAAAGACCAATCAGAGAGCCTATGATGACCCCTGTCCACCGATTGAAAGTGCCTACAATGAGCACGAGTATCGGAACTGGACCTTGGAGCAGTTAAAGAAGGTCGCCAGGTCCATTGACTCCCGTTTTATTTTACGTCACGTGGATGGCCATGTATGTGTGTGTTTGGAGAAGTGCGTCAAGTGTTGCCCTGGCCTCCAAATTTCCCCAAATCTCAATTTAAATTAAGCATTTGTAGGATGTGCTGGACCAACAAGTTCAATCCATGGCGGCTCCACCTTGCAACCTACACCACTTGAATGATCATCTGCTGCAAATGTCTTGGTGCCAGATCCCACACCTTCAGGGGTCTTGCCTCGGTGGGTCAGCGCTGTTTTGGCAGCACGTGGAGGACCATGGTGACTTTAAAGGATTAGTTCACTTTTTAAAAACTTTTGCTGATAATTTACTCACCCCCATGTCATCCAAGATGTCCATGTCTTTCTTTCTTCAGTCGAAAAGAAATTAATGATTTCGATGAAAACATTCCAGGATTTTTCTCCATATAATGGACTTCAATAGTGGCCAAAACGGTTCAAGGTCCAAATGAGTTTTCAGTGCAGCTTCAAATGACTTCAAATGACAAATGACGATACCAGACGATGAATAAGGGTCTTATATAGCGAAACGATGCACCATTTCGAAAATAAATAAAACAGTTAAAGTATTATTAGCACAAATGCTCGCCTTGCTCTGTCCTGAGATGTACGTTTGTGAATCTCCTGTTCGAACTCGTTCATTAAAATGAACAAATCTTTTTTCGAGTCATTTTGTTCATTCAACGAACGAAATGACTCGAAAAAAGATTTGTTCATTTTGAACGAGTCTTTTTTCGAGTCATTTTGTTCATTCAACGAACGAAATGACTCGACAAAAGATTTGTTCATTTTAATGAACGAGTTCGAACAGGAGAATCACAAACGTACATCTCAGGACAGAACAAGGCGAGCATTTGTGCTAATAATACTTTTAATGTTTTATATATTTTCGAAATGGCGCATCGTTTCGCTAGATGAGACCCTTATTCATCGTCTGGTATCGTCATTTGTCATTTGAAGTCATTTGAAGCTGCACTGAAAACTCATTTGGACCTTGAACCGTTTTGGCCACTATTGAAGTCCATTATATGGAGAAAAATCCTGGAATGTTTTCATCAAAATCATTAATTTCTTTTCGACTAAAGAAAGAAAGACATGGACATCTTGGATGACATGGGGGTGAGTAAATTATCAGCAAAAGTTTTTTAAAAAGTGAACTAATCCTTTAAGGTCTGTGTGGAAGCTCTTCTGTGTATTCAATGGATACAGACTGTTTGCATAACGTGGACACAGTTTCACAATAGTGAAATGCAGTAATATTACATTGATTTATTTAGGATTTTTTCAAACTGTAAAGCATATTGGATTGTTTTAATATTTTCATAAATCATAATCTTAACTGATGCTGAGAAAAAAAATGTCTTAAGTGTAATTTCCTATAACTGATTAATTCATAATTAAACCACAAACTGAGAAAAAAACACTTCAAGAAAATGACACATTGATAATAATAACTACATGTACTTCAACTATTATTAAAATGGAACGAGGAATTATTCCAAACAAGTCGTTTTGAGCATGAATGATTTTCAAACTAACAGAAATCATGTGCTGATGAATTCACATCATATCAAAGCTAATTCGCCACTGATATGTAAAAGGAATGCAGGCTTTTCAATAAATGTGCTTGAAATGTGGGATGTAAAGATTTGGTGACAACACTGAAACTGTCGAGAAATAATCCTGCCATAAGCACAAACACACTCCCACCTCCCGAGGGCTAAATATAGTTTCATCCCTGACATCTTCCACATCATGCATGCAACCAGGCTATACCTTTCAAAACAGTAATAGGTCTGAGATTTGAGGTCAGGCTGAGGCCTTGAAGATACCTTGATGTTAAACTGGCCTTTTGTTTAATGAAATCAGATTCAGGATATTAAAGATAACAAAGCACATCTGAAACAAAATGAGTATGCAATCTAAAACCAAAGCATTTTAAATACATATGTAAACCGAACGTTTATCAAAGTCTTTTCTGTCTTCATTCATTCATACATCACAGAATAATTCTGTCATTTTTGTCTGAAAGTCCAATTTCCAACACATTTTTTAGATAAAACAACCAATTCCTTAAAGCTTATTTCACAGCTAGCATTTTATGCATTCTAAATACACGCAATTAAACAATGTTTTCGCACCCTTTGCATAATTTGACAAAATTATAGCTTGATTGGAAATGACACAATTTAATTAGCTTCACATGATATTTACCTTGGTTTTCTTTGTGTTCTTCAAGTCATATTTCACCTTGCACTCAACTGACATGGTTGTCTCCTACACTAAAATTCTTGAGAAGGGACAAAAATGATCAGTGTAATGGAAATTATAAAAATATAAAACTATAAAAAGTTATTTTTATACAATACATGCACTGTTTAGATTATCATTGTTGTACTTGAAAACAATCATATTTTTGGTGATACATTTTTATATTTTAAAGTGCCCATATGCTTTTTTTGGATATTACCTGTCATGTGTAATATAATGTTCACTGTTCACTGGCTGTTGCGAACAACATCTACTTCATCTACTTATCTGCAATCAAACACTAAAGGTGAATTTACATGGACCCTAATTATCCATTTGGAATCAGACTATGGAATGCCAAAGCTGACTTAATTAAAAATAAATAAATACATAAATAAATATATGTAAAAAAGCAAAAATACATAAATAAATACATAAATAAATATACAAAGAAATGTAAAAAAGTACAAATAAATGAGTATTTATACTTTTATTTCCGTATTTATGTATAATTGTATTTTTTCACACATTTATTTATTTTTGTATTTATACATTTATTCATTTATTTCCACTTTTATTTATTTCCACATTCATTTATGTACACTGTAAAAAATTTCTTGTCAAATTAACAGTAACTTACTGGCAACAATTATCCAGTAGTTGCTGTATTTCATTCAACAGTAAAATTACTGTAACACTAACTACAGTAGTGTTATGCATACTGTAAAATTAAATACATTATTTTACTGTAATTTTTTTATCATGTTGAACTACAGTATTACACCGTTAATTTTTAATAATACTGTATAGTATTATACAGTTATGAAATGTTATTTTATTTCTTTTATAGTGCTACTGTGTAACCTGTAGAATATGTAGAAAGTCCGTAGAAATATTATTTTAACTGTTAATGGGAAATAGAAAAAAGAACAATTGAAGCTTTAACTGCACAACCAGGTTTATTGTGTATTTTCAAACAATACATTAGTAATAATAATGTAATATAATACAACAATAAAAATCTGTTTTAAAAAAAGACTAATGAACAATTTATCATTAAAGGGATACTCCACCGGTTTTTCATATTAAACTATGTTATTCCCTTAACTAAGACGAGTTGATACATACCTCTCTCGTCTCAGTGCGTCGACTATATCTCTCTGTATTGCCGCAAAACTATGTTAGCACTTAGCTAGCACAGTGCATTAAATATGGGCCAAAAAGAAAAGCGACCAAACACTTCCTCGTTTTCCCTATTTAAACACAGTTACTCGAGTAGTGTAACTCGACCTAGGCTGGTGACACAAAATAAAACGTTGCGCTTTTCTAAGCGTTTAAAATTGATGTAAATAACAGGGGGCAATATAGTCATCAATTTTAAACGCTTAGAAAATCACAACGTTTTATTTTGTGTCACCAGCCTAGGTTTAGTTACACTACTCGAGTAACTGTGTTTAAATAGGGAAAACGAGGAAGTGTTTGGTCGCTTTTCTTTTTGGCCCATATTTAATGCACTGTACTAGCTAAGTGCTAACATAGTTTTGCGGCAATACAGAGAGATATAATGCACGCACTGAGACGAGAGAGGTATGTATCAACTCGTCTTAGTTAAGGGAATAACATAGTTTAATATGAAAAACCAGTGGAGTATCCCTTTAAAAATTAAAATCAGTGAACAATTTATGTATTTCAATTCATGCAATAATGATCCTGAAGAGGTAAAATAGAAACTTGAAAGCAGAACTGGTGAGGATGAAGGCCAGGTGAGGAAAAAAAGTGGAAGAGCAGCGACAGCACTTCTGATAATCCTGCAAGAAATGATAAGCACAAATCAATCAGAGGCTAAACATACAATTAATAAAAAAAACCTAAATCACATTATCAACACCTTTTAAGGGGATTTTTTTTTTTGCCTATGGTATCCCCTTATTTTTCACAGAAGAGTGGGCCGGTTTCATACGCTTACAGTTATTTCTAGCTGTACACAAAAGCTTGTTATGCTTCTCGATTCACATATGAATTACGATTCCATCTTCTGCGGATTCAAACCGATTCACACATTTCAAAAATCGATCTAAATGTTTAATAATGTGATGATGTTGTTTCAAAGAAGGACAGTTTAGAGCGCACAAGCTTGAAACAGAGGAAGCATTATGAATGAAGCTTATACTTGACTACAGAAGTTCATATCAATATCTTAACAAATAGAAAATAGTCTGAAATAATGTTTAGTTTAGTTAGTTGAGCACACTTCAGGCTTTTCTTGCGATCTTTCCATGTACAGGTAGGCTACTTTAGTTTTTACATACAAGAAACACGTTCAACATGGTACCGCCTATAAAAGAGCATGAACATGTCCTGTATCAGAGGCTAAAGTAATAAATATTGAGAATGCAATGGCCCTTATTCTATATCTCTGACTCCAAACAATCGGCCACTGATGAGGGCTGCCTTTCAAGCATTGTAACCTTAAATTAATCATAGAACAATTACCACCAATGGTCTACAATCAATTTAGGCTTACGATGCTTTTGGTAAACGCAACCCAGATCCTGATGATAGTCAGTTCCTTTCATAGATATGTCTGTTGACTTGATGCTCACTAATTTGAATGATGAAAAAGATGCATGTATGAATGCTGAGCGGCAGCGGGCTAGATTAAATTAACGCAGATATGAGGTGTGTATAATTTAAACTAAATAACTCCCACTCGATTGGGAATAACAGTAGCTGCTGTTTATTTCTATGCTGTTCGATTTTGAATCCAATTTAAATTTGATATATGCATAGAATATATTTAAAATCTATGATCAAATGTAAATCTATGCATATATCAAATTTAAATTTGATTCAAAAGAGAATTGATTTTTGAATCAAATCGTGACCCCAAGAATCTATTTGAATCGAATCGAAAATTTATGATTTAAGTCATTTCCGCCCTTTTTGGATTTTTCTAAATACAGATTCAGACACAATCATTTCTACCGATATGGGCTCCGCTGCACATCCCTAATATCTCTTACCTTAATGATTTTGCCAGTCATATTCTGCAAAGTCCCTGATGAATGATGTGTGAATTCAAAGACATGTTCTTCCTCTGAACAACCTTCCCACTCTTTCTGCTCCCCTGGAACTGTGATGTACATTTTGAATTTTCAAGATTTATCCTGAAACCTGTAAATAAATAAAAAAATATTTTCCAACTGAATAAAAAACAACAACTCTTACGGACCATTTCTTTAATTGTCATTCTAACTGCATTCTAATAGGCTTCATCGCGCAGTTTAAATGGATAGTTCACTTCAAAATGAAAATTCTGTCATCATATACTCACCATCAAGTTGTTTCAAACCTGTATCAGTTATGCATTTCTTTCTTCTGCTGAACACAAAGGAAGATATTTTTAAGAATGTCAGTAACTAAACAGTTAACTGGGCCCATTGACTTCCATAGTATTTTCTTCATCCTATGGAAGTCAATGGATCAAGTTAACTGTTTGGTTATGAAAATATCTCCCTTTGTGTTCAGCAGAAGAAAGAAATGTATACAGGTTTGAAACAACTTGAGGGTGAGTATATGATGACAGAATTTTCATTTTGAAGTGAACTATCAAGCTTGACTCTCAAGGCGTCGTTTTTTTTCTTCTTCAAATGAGTAGCCTAACAAGTCAGTTTGCACATAGTTAAAACATCAATTACGATATTATAGCTGACAATATGTAAATGACATACCTAGCTTTGTCTTTGGACAAAAATGCACACTTTTGAGCGCTTCCATCAGATAGACTGAGGTAAATATGAGCGCGCAACTGCACAAGGTAACTTTACTGGCTGATCGTCAGGTCCAGAGTAAAAGAAAATAGTGATTTACACGAAAATAAGCGCGAATAAATCGATAAGAGGAATTGAAATGTTAATTTTAATAACAATAATCCGAATCCTAACCTTGGGTATCCGATTTCAGGATACATTTCTCGATTTTCAATTCCCAACCCTATGAAAATGTACGCTACCCGCAGGCGCTTCCACCGACTTAAAATGGTAAATAACAAAATGTTTAGATCATTCTGACCGTATACGTGGTCAGCTAATAACTGTAAAGTTAATAATTAGCTAGAATCCATGTATGCATACAAATAATAAGATTTATTACTTACCAGATGACGAAGTTCCACAGGTCGGCAGAAACAGACACGATCGATACACTGACATGACAGTCACAGAAATACTCGTTCAAACTCAAATGCGCTCTCATGCACCCCCCACTGACAGAAATGAATACTGTCATGGTCACCCCATCCTGAAAATGTTTTATGTAGCCTAAAAATAACCAATTTTTCCTGCGTAATTGTGTGTGGTTTTTTTCGCGGGCAATTTGCACTGCTGCATTTAGATTTACAGTAACTGATAATTTCCCAGAATGCATTGAAAATCAACAGTAACATACTGTCAACTGTGTGCACAGTACATAACTGTTGAAAATACAACATAATACTGTGACAACATCTAAATCTACTGTAACTTACTGTACATAGGTTATACAGTAAGAAACTGTTGAGAAAAACAGTATAATCCTGTGAAAACAACAGAAATCATTTACAGTGTATATATGTTTTTATGTCTACATTTATTTATTTTCACATTTATTTCTACATTTATTTATTTCCACATTTATTTATTTATACATTTATTTATTTATACATTTCTTTGTCCGTATGCTAATGAGGGAGGCGTGTTTTACCTCAGACAACAGCAATCGAGCTGAGAGTGGCAGTGCAGAAGCTTTGAGGCCACAGTGACACCTTGTGTTGTGTGACCAAACGAAACGCAAGAGGTGTGCGGACAATATCACGTTATGTCATGCATATCACCCTAACTCCTAACTGTATGTAGGGTAGGGTTAACAACACACATAGCACACATGAACAGAAACTGCACTTCAACGGGTCTGATAGCAGACACTTGGACATGGAAGCGCATGAAAGTATCCACTATTAATAACAATGTAAAGGCGGTGAATAGGGCTGATAAGAGCTTGCGTTTATTGTCGATGAGACTCGCACACCAGCGCAGAACGCGGAGAGAAACCAGCGCACATTTCACTGACTCCTACGCAAGCATATTGATCAATGAGTTTGAAACGCGACTCAATACACGGTTTACATTCGCTTTTCATAATTTCGTATGCATAACAGGTGACAATTCAAATGCGTAAAACACAACCCATATTTCATAGATGCTGCTCTTAGATACTGATTAATCACAAGTCATCAATTTGGTGTTGGTTTGGTGTTGGCATCATGTATAGAGTTGGTGGGCGGGCTTAACATAATGACTGCAGAGTTGTGATGATTCCGCGTGATTTCCCTGCTACTTGAAAACAAAAAAGATGACGCTGCAGCTGGTGAACAGCGGTCTTTCAAATCGGCTTTGGCCGCGACTCTGGAGGACTTGGAGTTAAGAGAACGTCACTTAAGTCATTCTTAAAAAAGGAAGATGTGTTCGGAGTTTGGACGACCGGATACCCTGGTGGGAAAACGCATGGGACTCACTCATCCACAACCGTTCGTTGCTCTGGTTATCCCGCCCCTCGGATTGAGGTATGCCAATGGTGAGTTTCCAGACCTAACATCTTGATGTAGGTCTGGCTTGCCAGGCTAGTCTGGGCCCATAAAAAGGGTAAACTGAACAGAACCAAACTTAACAGTATTCAAACCAACTAAGCAAACCAAACTAAACAAAAAAAAAATTACCTCCCAAATGACACACATGGGGAACTTATGTACTCAAAGGACTAGTCCATTACACATACACAGGGAAGAAGACAAACATCACTTAACACAATACAAATAAATAATTAATTTCAAAAATATGAAGAAATGGGTCATAAACTAAGTAATATAAATTATAAAAACAAACAAACATACAATTAATCCTGCACCCCCCCAGCTAATTGGCAGCATGGATTAGCCCAACAGAACAAAATGGCGGCAACTGACGCCAACCGGTCCTTTATGGCTCGTTTCAACCGAGTGGTACGGTACAGTACAGAACAGTACCATTCAGGACGGTAAACCCTCATCCGGCTTGCGTTTCCACCGCCAACAGTAACCTTACTTGATAGGCGTGGTGTAGCCTATGCTGGAATGAAGCGATCAACGTCATTTTCACGCGAAGATGACGTGCATCTGGCGTGCACCTGAGACCCGCTCTGTAGGTAAGGGTGTGATGAGCTGGTGCCTGCTTATGTCACGCGGTACCACAACATCCAAAAGGAAAATTCAACTGCAGTAGCCACCGTTCAACCTGAAGAGGGCAGCACTCAGACGTTTTACACCATATATTGTAGAATTAAAACACTTTATACCCAAATGTCGAAAAATGTACTCGAATCAATGAACAGCATTAATAAAGACCCAGTCTTACAGATCATTAGCTAAAAAAGGTTGTTTTAGTGTTTAGTTACCCTTTAAACTCAAAATAAATAAACATTTACAATATACCAATAATAACTAGAATGTGTGCACCCAAACTAGTAATTTATGGCAGAAAACTAATTTAAAATAAAACAGTGGCAGAAAACTAATTTAAAATAAAACAGTGAAAATGAACCAAATCTGTGTCAGTCATTATTATGAAATATGTACTGTATATAGCGTGATCTGTAACCAAGGTATCTGAAATACTGTATATCATGAAATACTAAAAATAACCCAAAATTATTTGCAAACAACCCAGAAAGAAGGATGCATGTATGCATGTGTTCCCTTATCGAGTCGGTCCCTCAACATTACATATGGGGAGATCCATTTTCCTCGCAATGCTGAATTTGAATAACTCTTTTGCTTGCAAAAAGCCAATGGCGCCCGCACCCTCGCCTGATTGGCTGACAGCCTCCAATAAAGGCGACTCCGGGCGCCAAGAACCTCAGAATCTTTCTTCTTCACCTGGAGCCTGGATTCGCCATAGAATCACGCAAACCGTGTGAACATCGTGGAATTATCCCCTCTCGCGTTCCAGCTGGATTCTTTGCTAAAAACCAAAAATTAAAAATGACTGTTTGCCGCATGTGGGGTGGACCTGTTGACTTCCCGGACGCACACGAGCAGTGTGTGCTGTTTCTGGGTCGGGCCCACACGGAAGCTGCGTTCAAAGGATCAGGTTGTCGAGCCTGTGAGGAACTCCCCATCAAGATCCTTCGCTCAAGGCTGGCCATTACCCGTAATGGTGGCCTTATGACTCCTGCCTCTCCTCCGCACGCCGCCGCAGACCGGGAGACTGCAGAAAGCTCCGTCAGTGGCACATTCAGCCCGAAGACTACTTCATTGCAGTGGATCTAAAGTACTTTCACATTCAGATAGCCCCGCATCACAGGCGCTTTCTGCATTTTGCATTCGAAGGTGTTGCATTCCAATTCCCCGCCTTCGTCAGATGCCAGTTTGGGACCTATCGTTAGTGCTCAGTGCGCTATACGACCCACCATTCAAACCAGCCGAATCTAGTGACCTTAAAGTTCTCTCAGTCAAGACTTTGCTGCTGATTGCTGTAGCCTGTGGGAAAAGAGTGTGACTTGCATGCCCTGTCAGTGAACAGAGTGTATATGCAGTTCAGACCAGACGATTGCATGGTCAGCTCACACCACTACACACCGAAGGTGCTCTAAACACCGTTCAGAGCCCAGGTGATTACAATTCAAGCGTTTTGCCCCACTGAACTGGACACCAATTCAGTGTCACAGAAGTGCGCTTTGTGCCCCGAGGGCACTCTATGTGCTTATGTGAACAGGACTAGCCAGTTTCAAGCTTCGGAGCAGCTCTTCGTCTGCGTCGCGAGCACCAAGAAAGGCAACGCACTGTCAAAACAGAGGCTATCACACTGGATTGGGGAAGCTTTGCGACTAGCTTATGCTTCCTGAGGAACCGATTGCCCAATAGGGGTGCGCGCCCACTCCACTAGGAATTTACCATCGTCATGGGCTTGGGCAAAAGGCACGTCTATTCAGGACATTTGTCTTGCAACGGGCTGGTCATCTCAAAACACGTTTGTGAGATTTTATAACTTGGACATTGCCTTGTTCTGTCAGTGCAGGACTCGCCTAAGGACACGCCCCGACCGGCGCGTGTTTCTAACCATGGTTTCGACCAGGTCATATAGCGAGTTACTAGTAGTAGCTGCGGTTGATAATAATCACATTGACTATAATATGGCCCCTTTATTAAGTCCGCATTCATAAGCCGGCAGTATTATCAAGCACCAACATGTTTGCTGCATTTCCCCCCCATATCACATCAGTTCAGTGTTGCTTAACTGGGTACAGGGAGACACTGATGGTGGCGGCTCCGAGTTGGCTCTGTGCCAGAGTAAATCTGGGTGTTTCAACAAGGTCCAGTACGGGCTAGTGCGCTATAGTCTGCGGGCTTAGTGCTTAGTGCTCTACAGGGGCTCGATGCGAGCTGGACCGGCCAATTTTTCACACGGCGTGAGTTTTATACGTTACCCATACGTAATGTCGAGAGACCGACTCGATAAGGTAATGTCTCTGGTTACTTAACATAACCGCAGTTCCCTGAGAGGAGGGAACGAGACATTACGTAAACTGCTGTGTAAAAAGCCTTTTTCAGCCTCAATAGCTTTCGTTCAGTCGAAAGATTCTCGGCGTCGCCTATATTGGAGGCTGTCAGCCAATCAGGTGGGGTCGCGGGTGCCATTCATAGACAGTATAAGAAGTGGACAGAGCCATCTCATTGGAATTCAGTTGAGACAGTTGAAGCCCATTTTTAGCGATTTTTGAGCACTTCCGACTCAAACCGACTCAAACTAAGCTTGATGACGTGAGCAACCTGTCTGACAGACGTAAATCTTCTAGTAGCTGAGCGTGAAAATTGCCAACGTTAATCTTGCAGAGACAGGGAACTTGAGCAAAGAGTTCTTTGGCGTGAGTGAGCAGGAGTATTTTGTCCCGTTGCTTTTATGGACTCATTATCTATGGGCTTCTCCCTTGACGGGACGTCCCCCCGATTGCCTGTGAGCTTCTCCTCCTGTCTGTACGGTCATTACTGTACAGCGCGACAGAGAGTCGAGTGGTTATGACGCAGTCGTTAGCCTATTTTTTACAAAAACTGTTTCTACAGGGCCATACTGTAACATAGAAGGGTAATGGAGCCCTTTATACACTGTCGTGTTTCTTTAGAAATAAATAATGGACAAATGGAGTCTTTAAACGCCTCAGATGTAAAGTTATTAGCCGTCAAAGTGACGCCAAAATGAATGGGAGTCAATGGAAATGCTAACGCAAGTGAAGTTCTGCTACAAGATGGCGGCACCCGGCCGACTTCAACTTCCGGTCGATGGATCTCCCCCTTGGTGCCATTGCATTTCGAGGAAAATGGATTTCCCCATAGGTAATGTCTCGCTCCCTCTTCTCAGGGAGCTAGCTGGTTAAGTTGAGTAACCAGAGACGTTCTCAGTTACCATCCTTTTGTGTGGCCACGTCATCAGACATCACAGAGACTTTGAAAACAAATTTAGGAACCTTAAAAATAGAATAATAAGGGCACACTATAATTAAAAGTCTGGGACTGGGACAATAAAATCTGCACATAAAATTAAAATGCATAGCTAATATAAATGTTGAAGACACGATAAAAAATTTCCTAGACAGTTTCTTAATCTTAATCTAACAAAAAAGTTCTTAAGTTTAATAAACACCAAGTTACAAGAGGTAATGATGTGATTTAAAAGAATATGTTGAAACTGCAATATCTGATCTAATATTAGATCTGTAGTTTATATATTTTACCAAGCCCCAACTTTTACTGCTCTATAATTCAATACAAACCTTTTAAAATGTAAACATTTTTATCATCTACATGTGCCCAACTGAATCCACATCATCCAATTAGCACCTACATTCAAAACGGTAGTTTAAGTAGCATCCTCATTTAGCAGCCACCCATTGAAATCTGACAGATGCTTTTGCCGCATTCACTTATCTGAGCATTGCAAGGGTTGCGCTTGTCAAATATTCTATCATCTTGTGTTGCTCTATCTTCTAGCACCCACTTCCGCTTACTGTGCAGATGTGTGCCAGAAAGCTCTCCAATGCAGTGACTTAACACTTTGAACTGTAGGATTCATTTAAATGACTATGATTGAGACATCCCTGCCAAAAGCTATTGAATGGCTTTCAATAGCATGCAAGAGTCAGTGTTATCAGCTCTTTCAAGAAATCGAACGCCTTGGGTTATATAAATCAAACACTTGATAATTATCTCAGTGTGGTAGGAAAGTAGTCTGGTAATGTCTTCATTTCCCATCTCTAATGAATAGGCACTGAAGGTCAAGGGAAAAAGGAAAGGTTGTAATAGAAAGAAGGAAATATTTAATCTTAGCATGCAGCGCTGCATATGGTATGAGACCCTGTGGCATAAAACTTCCATCTCTCTTTACTCACCAATTCTTCCAGTCACATCTTATTTCATGTTCACTTTTGATTCATATTCATTGGTGGATGGAGTTGTACAGTGTAACTGAGTGATATAGAGGAATTGTATAGGTAAACATGACAACTTTAAAACGAGTCTTACTTTGACTTTGTTTCCAAGACTATGGGAAATTCCAAGATCAACAAACAGATTATACAAAGAGTACAATAAACAGAATGAAGTAAATAAACTGATTCATTATTGTTTACTGCAACTCACAGTGTTTGAATTAAAGAGGATTAAGCATATTGTGTTTGTAATTGGCTTATTGGAGTCTGAAGACACATTCTCTAATGTGGAAATCTGAATGCGCTTGTTTTTATGGAATTATACGTGTGAATATCACTTGTCAATAAATCCCCTGTGTCAATTTTTATTCATTAGTGACTCTCTGGAATACATTCAGGGGTTGAAACTGAAACACCTGGTTTTAGACTACAATAATTTATTAGAATGGTGTAGGGCCTCCTTTTGCTGCAAATACAGCATCAATACGTATTCGGAATGACAGATACAAGTCCATCACAGTGGTCACAGGGGTTTTGAACCATTCCTCTTCCAGAACAGTGGCCAGTTCACTATGTGATGCTTGGCTTCTCAAAATATCCCAAAGCGCTGCTCAAAAATATTTAGATCTGGATCTGGTGACTGGGAGAGGTTCAACTTAGCTTTCATGTTCATTAAACCATTCCGTCACAAGTCTTTCTGTGTGTATTGGTGCATTATCATGCTGATACACAGCACCCCTTTCAGGGTACAATGTTTGTACCATTAGGAAAATCCCTGCACATGGTCCCTCAGATTGGTTCGGTACTCCTTGGCAGTGACGTGCACATAAAGCACAGTAGGGAATGCCATGATATTGCCGCCAAAACCATCACTGATACAGATGCCATGTTGTGTGGATTGCAATATTTTATGTACAGCTATGCTATTGCTCTGCTAATTCAACCTTCACACTCTGCTCTGACTGATGGAATGTAAAATCAGTGAAGATTGGTCACCAGGCTGTGCATATATAGGTGTGAAACCTCCAACACTGGCTGCGTCCAAAGGCTGAAAAATGCTGCCTTCGGCAGATGCATTCCAAAGTATAAAGGCATCATGGCATGTCCGAATTCACTTTGTCTCCTGAGATTCCTTCATCTGAAATATTTTTGAAGGCAGGATAGATGTATCTGTAATAAAGTCCACTGAAGGCGAGCAGAGCTGAAGAACCCAAGTGTATAGTTTGTTTCAAATAAACAAAATTCAAAATAAATGAAGACTTGACTTGCAACATAAACTTAAACTTGAATGAAAACTCACCAACAGCAGTTACAAGGATCAAAACTAAAGGAACAATGAAACTGAACCTAATGAAACAATGAACTGATCATAAAGTGACACAACTGTTCAGAAGGCGAGAATGCAGCCCGTCTGGCGATTTATGTAGGAGACTAACGTAATGTTGTTCACCCGCACTAGGACATGGTGGAGGAAGCACTTCAGGGCCACAAATACAGCCATCAATTCGAGGCAATTGATGTGCCAATCGATATGATGACCTCTCCAGATCCCTGGGGCTGGTCCCCAGCCAGAATGTGAAGTTTCTGTCGTTAGCATTTTGCAATGACAACACACACCTAGAGTGGGACCCAAGGTGAGGAACCTGGGTCTGAGCCAGGGAACGAAGGCCATGGCACGTAACCCTTATTTGCCTTTAAGGATTGGCCCTTGGATGAAATTCCCTGGGTTTGAGCCACAACCGAATCTGTCTCATGTGCAGAAGGCCCATAGGTATCACCATGTGCTGCCAGAACACCTAGAATTTTTTAAAAGTAAAGGAAAGTAATTTCCTGACCTAGCCTGATATTGCTCAGGGTGTTTAAGATGAACTCAACACATGTGGGAGACAGCTGTGCCTGTATGGTGACCGAATCCCATACAACCCCTAAATACATTGTCCTCTAGGCAGGAGAGAGAAAACTTTACTTGATAGAGATACAAGATGAGCGAGAACGACATCCCGATGTTGAAAAGCAAGCTCTTGAGGCTGGACCAAGATCAGCCAGCCGTCTATGTAATTTAAAATGCCAGAGCTGCATCCATGCCTTTTGTGTATGTGCGGGGTGACAAGGCTAGGTCAAATGGAAGAACTGAAATCAAAATCTTGAGGAAAGCCTTCCCAGAAGATTGGAAGCTTTAGCTGTCATAGAGGGGACCCCCTTTTATTACTCCATAATATTGTCTATGTATTTAGAATACAATGCCATTAAACTTCCTGTTGGTGTAATGGTCAGTTGACTCAATACTGTTGTCCATATAGTGTATTTCCATGCAATGTATTTTACATTTTCTTGCAAAACTTTTGATTAAAAGAGTGCAAATGTTTTGCAAGAAAATACTGTTTCTCGGGGGAATGCAATACTTTTGTGAAAGAAGGCAAATGTTTTGCAAGAAAATGTCTTTTTAAAGCAAGAAAACAAGAAAAAAGGTTTTGTGAGTGAAAGCAAAAGCAATGAAATAATAATTTTCCTTCCCATGTAATTTATTTTACCATCACCATGTCCTTTTAAATTCTCCATACAATTGAAAAGTCAGAATCATATATTCTGCTAATGAATAAAAATTGATTGAATTGACTTGAATTGAATTCACAATGAAACTGAGAATGTTGTTTGCTCAAGCAGAGGTGAGAGATCAGTAAAGATTTATTTTTTTGCCGTCTCTGAACAAAGAAACTGCCTGTGGATCTGAATCATGAAAAGAGTGGGCCCTGGGATTTCCCTTCAAGCTGCAGCGGCCTGGGAATTTGTCACAGGGGTCACATTTTGACCTTTGACAGAGCTGTGACAGATTTTCTTTTCTGCATCTCATATAATAATTCAAGGTAAAAAAAGGTTGTTGTTTTTCCTTTGTTGTGTCTCCCTGTTTAATTTTCACACTCACACCCCCACATTCTCACCTCCAGTGAGCGCATCTCTAGAAATAAGAGCAATGTTCCTCTTTGCATAACAACCTGAATGTCCAAGTATGTCTATATTGAGGAACGCAGGTGCCATTGTGGAGAGAAACAGTGTGGGTCTTTAAATGAATTGCATTAGGGCCTGGTTTCACAGACAAGGCTTAGATTAAGCCAGGATTAGGCCTTAGTTCAATTAGGACATTTAAAGGCACACTATGCAGGAATTCCGTTTTTGTCAAACAGCGACCCCTAGAGTCGCTGTGGAGTACTTGTATTTAACGTTACTGTCGTAAATACCAGTCACGCAGAGCGTCCCTGTACTCCACACTCACGGTCAGATTCTCGCTTCCTTTTCCTAGACTCTTCCGACCGCGTTTTCTTCGGTTTTTTCCTTTGTCGAGTCTGCCATCACGTCTGAAATGCACGCTAGTGTAGTGCCTTCCATAGTGGGTGCTTCATATGTTGTTGATGTATGTGACGTTGTGACGTAAAGCAAGTCGGGATTTGGCGGGGAGAAATCTTCTCGCGAGATTTGGCCAAATCTTCTCGCAAGATCCCCCCCCCACCCCCATACAAATCTTGCATAGTGTGCCTTTAAGTAGCTTTTATAAATATGCCTTACTGGTGTGTATCTTGAGACAAAACAAGGGCACTGACATATATTAAGATATGTCAGTGCAAGTTGCTTTCAGATAAAACAGCTCAAAAATGCATTTTAATCTGGGACTAGCCTTAAGCACTGTATGTGAAACCGGATAGATGTTAAACACAAAAAATAGTGCTGCATTTAGCCTTTAAAAGCTTTTTCTTGACTGTATGGTCTTGGTCTACCATGTCACTAGCATTGTCAAGTCAAGTGGAGTTGCAGTTAATTTACTGTCTGACTCTGCCAATGTGTCCAGTTGCCACATCATGAGAGGACACGTATGCCATGACAGGATGTTCCCCTAAAGCTTGAAAAATCACAACCAACATGCACTATTAATCATCAGATGGACCTTGCCGGCCAAAACTGAGTGACGGATTGTCACAGACAAGATGCCACATAGTTTATTAAACACAGGCTAACAGAACATTTAATGCATTCTGGGGGCATGCCATTGGTTTATATAGCCTAATCTTGTACTACAACATGGCCAAGTCCTCAAATCATTGAGTCTGAAAGAAGAGGTCCTGCTACAGCCCTTACTCAGAGTTTCACATACTAGCCATGAATCTGGCCTTTCCTCATGAATTGAAAGGCATAAAACTTTGGTTTATCAATCATGCAACAACTTGGCTTCTTTTCCAAGATCTATTGATTGATACTGTAGAAATTCAACACAGACAGGAGCAAAATAGTTCATACAAACCTCCAGTGAATTTCATCCCACATGCATTTAGTATTTCTATGCAATGCGTTGGTCTCAATTAGGTGTTTTATTAAACCACCAATTACTTTTTTTTGTATTTTATATTGAACTTTTTCAGTAAAATGTGAGTTTATGCTTAAAAAAATTATATTACTTATAGTATTTATTGAATTCAGTTTATTTTTATTATTTGTTTTCAGCATACATTCATACATACATACACATAATGTAAGACATTTTGTAAGAACAATAAACTTAATTCAAGAATTGTCCTCTGGAATTGTTTAATATCTTATCATCTCAAAGTCTTTCTCAAGTAAAATTTAGGAATTAAAATATTCAGTACTGAAGAAAATGTTAATCCTGAAATTGTACTTCATGTGGTAACATCTGAATTAATTGATTTGATCAAAGTCAGCCAGAATTAACCCAAATGATGCTATACCAACAAATATTTTACTGTAAAAAAAAAATATATATATTCCTTTTTTTCCATTTTTTCCCCAGTACTTTTTTAGATGATTTTCAGATTGTCTCTTTGAATTGAACGAAGACATTTATCAATCCCAACAGCACTTTAAAGGATGGCAATTAAAACAAATGAACAACGAAATCTTGGTTGATGACACTGCTATATATTTGACTTTTTTTCTCCCCCTTTGAAGCTTTAAATAAGGAGCTTCATTAGCTGAAGGGAAACAGGAAAACAAACTAAAATAGGCTGGAGCGGAAAACAGTTCAAGGCTGTATTTTGTAAAACATTTCGTGTTGTATCTGTATAATGGCAATGGCGTCATAGAAGGCTACAGCTGTAATGCTGTTAAACCACCAAGTCATGACGCACACTGAGGGAGTTCAGCATCCCTGAGTCCATAAACCCCCAGAACCCACTGACCGTGGGGATGTTCCACAGAAAAGTGTGTGTGTTTTTGCTTGTGTGATTGTATTCACGATTTGTGAGCCAATATGCAGACAAAGAGTAAGAAATATGCACAGATCTGTGCTCATCACAGGAAGCAGCAGCAATAACGCATCTTTAGACTGAGATGTATATGTGCTGGCACTAACTCCTGTAAACAAAGCATCCAAATGTGAGCAAAACATCGCAGTGCACTCCACTCATTAAACTGTGATCCTTCAGTATTCATTACTCGATACTCACTATTCAAGCACAAAGCATACATCATACTTTTTTATTCTCTGGCTATGAAATCATTGTGCAATTATGACCTTAATTACAATTAAGAGGGCTCAACTGAATTTGTAGCCTAATTGCATCAATCAGCACTTCAAAGACAGAACATTTGCCCTTTGAGTGCCATAAAAAGAGAATGGTTGATTACCCACCAAAACCCCTGACATTAGCAATGCAGCATTCAGAAAAACAAAGGGGCAATTTTTTAAGGCATCATTTGTGTTACTGCATCTTAATTATGGGAATCCACCCAAATATCAACGCATTCTCATCCCATGGCGTCATATAGGTGACGCTTTTTTGACATTCGTCTAATGCCGAGTTCAGACTGCACGATTTTCAAAATAATCGGGTCACTGTTGTTTTCACACTGCATGACTATCTGGGGTAACATTCAGTTGCTTCTGTGTTCATACTGCACGATGGGTCGGCGACAGGAGGTTTCACACTGCATGACTTTACAAAAGAAAGAATCGCCGACAACCTCTGCCTGGTCCGCAAACTACGTTTCACAACCAAACAAACGCGAGAAGTGATACGGAAATAACGGAAGATCACGCGTGCGTGAGACCGGAGTTCTCGCGCGACACTGACTTTGTTATTAAAAATGATAGCCTACAAGAAGATTGCGATCCAAATTGTCTGTGCACTGATTTGTAGCGAAAATGAAACAAATAAATATTCAGTTTATGCAGGAGGAAATGGTTGGGAAGACGAGGGGAGCAAGGACTGTGTTTTGCAAAGAGAGTTGGGGGTAAATAAATAATTTTGCAAACGTCCTGCTGTTGCTGCTGGTCATGCAAATGTTTGTGCTTTGTTTCTGTTTGATATAATTGTAAATATAGGCCTATCTATCTATTAAAATACTGATATTCTGGTCTATAACTCCTCCCCGAACAGCCTGTCCTGTATCTTGCTCTCTCGTTGGCTGTCGTTCATCGCCGATGAAGTTTTCAGTCAGAACACTTTCACACAGCAGGATTGTGAATCGCCGACAGGTCCAGATATTTAGCATGCCAAATATCTCACGGGTGTCGGCGACTCGTCGGCGATTCTCTCAGATCGTGTCTTTGCTCATTCACACTGCGTGATTGTCACTCGCGTGAACGAGCACCGATTTGCCTGTGATTTCGGGCATTTGTCGGCGATTTCTCAAAACCTGTCGGCGAGCCAAAATCGTGGCTAAAATCGTGCAGTCTGAACTCGGCATAAAACTGATGCACATGGCACCCTTTAGCGTCAATATGAGATGCACTGTTATGGGTAGGTTTTGGTCTGGGGTAGGGTTAGGTTTATGATGCCTTGGGATCTGCGTCTCATATTGACGCTAAAGGGTGGCCATGTGCGTCGGATTTAGACGAAATGTCAAAAGCGTCACCTATATGACGCCTTGGGTTCTGCGTCTCATATTGACGCTAAGGGGTGCCATGTGCGTCAGTTTTAGACGAATGTCAAAAAAGCGTCACCTTTATGACACCTTGGGATGAGAACGGGCTGCAAATATGAAAGTTCTGTCATCATTTACTCACCCCCATTTTGTTTGAAAACTAGATGACTTTCTTTCTTCTGTGGATCATAACAGAAGATATTTTGAGAAATGTCTTGGTGTCTGTGAAACCAGGCCATTATTTTGTCTGTGAGATAATAGGGTTGTTCAACTTCATGCAGCGGTGCACAGACTGATTGGCGGCTGATACCGGTTATACATTTTGTCCAACTTGAGAGAGCGCCGACTCCACGTCACTGTGACGTATGGCAACAAACTACTGCAAGGGCGATTCGAGAACAGACAGCTGACTCAGACAGAGCAGCTTCTCAAGAGCGGCTGCACAAGCTCTGTTTACGAGACATGTGATCGTTGTCATGCGGTGAATCCAGCCAATCGTGGAACAGCTGTGTCGTCATCAGAGCTTGAGCAGCCGTTCTTGAGAAGCGCCGCTTACTGAGTCAGTCGTCTGCTCTCAAATCACCGTTGCGGTACTTTGATGCTATACGTCACAGTGACATGGTGTCGCCGCTTTTTCAAGTCGGACAAAATTTCTAACCGACATGAACTGCTTCAAGTCATCTGCCGATCGGTCTGAGCAGCGCTGCATGAAGTCGAACAAGCCTATTGTCATGAAGTCACCAGGCTCCACCAGCACTCCCTCACATGTTCATAGTAACCAGAGTATTGTCACCTGCACCTACACTATGGACTACTTATCTCCTGCGATATTACCAAAGTGATTCTCCAGTGATCCTCTCCTTCACCTGTAAGCCTCAACCATTACCTGTATTCTCACCTGTACCATCCATCCTGGGAAGTGTGTGCTCTCCATGATCTCCATCACCAAATCCATGATCTCTACCGTCACCTGAAACACTGTGAAACACTGACTATTGCAGTGTCCAGTCTCTTATCTGCAACTTGAAATTACCATTTACTCACCTGAAAGGCCATTACCTGTAAAACTGCCTTATAAACCTGTGTTATCTCACCGTATTACTGTCTCTGAGTCTGGAATTCCCTTACAGATATATAGTGACAAATACAAAGTTCTGGCATGAAACTCTAGATGGCGCAGGCTGATAGGTCCTTAACTTATTTGGAAGCAATCGCATGGTCATCTATATAGTGCTGATTGTTTGCTGTTGCATCAGCGGCCAATGAGCTGCGGCTCAACATTCAAATACTGGTAGTGTTGCTGTTAGCAGTCTGCAGCGCGCTTTCAGAAACCCTCCTCCTTCCCCAGCTCCACCTGTATAGATCTGCTATGGGGGGTATTTCATGTACTGAATGTTATATGTGCAGCAGCACATCATGTCTTGCATGCTCACAGCAATGCCTGTAAATCTATTGGCAATAGCAAGTCTCTGTACTTCCGCTGCTTAAGGAGCAGCGTAGATCTATTCCACCAAGATCTAATTCATTAACATTGCCAGATCTCTAAGAGAGTTGTCATGACCAAACTTATATTTACTTGCATTTTATGTAAGTATCTGCTATACTGCTATAAAAATGTTATTGATTAAAGTGCCCCTATTATGCTAAGATTCCTTATTTTGTTTTGGTGGTCTTCTACAACAGGTTTACATGCATCAAAGGTTACAGGGTTAAGATAAATATTCTAGCCAAATTCAAAGGTGGCATTATATATTCTTCACAGAGAAGGCCATCGCAGAATGCATTATGAAAAGGTAGTAAAAGGGAGAGAAATATGAACTATAAATATGCTTAATGTTAATTTAATTTTAAACTTATTTTACAAGCTGTGTATTTTTATGCTTACTATTATGTTGCATTTAGCTTGCAAACATGTTTGTCAAACTACTGAAATCAATTTTGAGTTGAGTGATGTGTTGCCTTGAGCTTTCCATGTCAGAAAGCAGTAGGCAGTGGGGCGCACTGTTTTAGAAACAGAGATTTGGTGAAATTTTTAATAACATGCATAATTGAAAACCGTTCTCCCCGGACTGTTTTATTTCACTCATCAAATAGAAGGTTGTCAAACTTTCAATTTTCATTTACATTTTTCATTCATGCAGTGTCCACTGACAGCATCTCTTTCAGGGAAGAAAACGTACTACCATCGCCAGCCGCTCAATGCAATACTTCAAAAGCATCTTTTTTTTCTCTCTCACTGGAAACATCTGACCTGAAATTAAAGTTGGGCCCAAAACTCTGAGATGACATTGAAAATCTGGGTTTCAAAAAGAAATAAAAATCAGGAAATACACAACTTTTTGGGATGTTGAAAAAAAAGTGCAAACTGCTGTTGAACACAACAAGCCCTTGTTATTTCCATCTTCTAGTTATGCACTTTTATTAATTCAGCTCCATGCTCTGCAAACACTCATTTTGACACTGAACCAAAATGATCTATTCCTCAGTGCTGACTGGATTCCTCAGTATTCAACATTAAGGGTCATCATCTTCGTTGCATATCTGTGACTTATAGGTCAGCAATGTTACTCATGAATTCTGCTTTTACCCCCCAAAAAATACCAAAAATGGTGTTATATAAAAACATTTTCATTTTAGTTTGATTGGTAATAGCAAAAGTCCAGGGGTATCATTAGTTGGATACTGACATCTTAAATGCTAATTTGCTATAGCAGTCAATGAATCGCTGTACACCACTTTCGATTTACTATTCATTAGAATTACAGGCTTAAGATGTGTTGTGTATACGGCCCCTGGTTGTTAACTTGCCATGCAGTTATTAAGGCTAAAGGTAGCCTTATTAACTTGCCGATTTAGAAGAAACTCTTAAAAATAATGGGCATGTCAATCCTAATTTTATGACTCCTTTAAGAGTATTTTACAAAGCATTTTAGCACTAAAATTATAAAACATAATTTGTCGCTTGAATTCTGCAATCTCTTTAGATGCAGGCTGACAATTATCTGAACATATACTTGTTTAATTATCACACTTAGCCAACATGATACCTACTACAATATTGATCACAGTATTCTATTATATTTATCAGACAATTACTGTGGTCATAGTTAGTAAGCAGGATGACATCATCCATAGTAACAATGTCTACCCCACCCTTACTATTAGCTTAAGACTTCTCTCTATTCCTTAGGAAAAGTTGATCTCAGCAGCTTTTTGAATAGGTTTTAAGAGAAAACTCTTACCTTAGAACTTTTACTGCTATTTAGAAGAACTCATAGCGGTAAGACTAAATGTTTTGTGAACACGGCCCCAGATCTCTAAAAATAAATGGGTATATTTGTTGCTAAAGCTGTGGGGGAAGCGCAAACATCGGTTCACACTGGGAATTACATTAGTGGGTCACTGACTTCAGCACAAGATTATGTATTGTGATAAATAGTATTATTCATTTATTATCATTATTATTATGATGCTTAAACTACCATATTTAGATTTATTACTTAAATAATAAGTGATTACTTATTTATTACTTAAACCCGTTTTGTTATGATAAGTTATGTATATTAGGGTGTTTCATGCTGCATTTTATTATTGTAACCCCTATTGCCATCTTATAACAGCTGCCCGTTCTTATAATACATAAACTGTATTATATAAATAGTATTATATAATTATTTATAATTATATATATATATATTATATATATATATATATATATATATATATATATATATATATATATATATATATATATATATATATATATATATATATATATATATATATATATATATATAATTACTGTGGTCATAGTTAGTAAGCAGGATGACATCATCCATAGTAACAATGTCTACCCCACCCTTACTATTAGCTTAAGACTTCTCTCTATTCCTTAGGAAAAGTTGATCTCAGCAGCTTTTGAATAGGTTTTAAGAGAAAACTCTTACCTTAGAACTTTTACTGCTATTTAGAAGAACTCATAGCGGTAAGACTAAATGTTTTGTGAACACGGCCCCAGATCTCTAAAAATAAATGGGTATATTTGTTGCTAAAGCTGTGGGGGAAGCGCAAACATCGGTTCACACTGGGAATTACATTAGTGGGTCACTGACTTCAGCACAAGATTATGTATTGTGATAAATAGTATTATTCATTTATTATCATTATTATTATGATGCTTAAACTACCATATTTAGATTTATTACTTAAATAATAAGTGATTACTTATTTATTACTTAAACCCGTTTTGTTATGATAAGTTATGTATATTAGGGTGTTTCATGCTGCATTTTATTATTGTAACCCCTATTGCCATCTTATAACAGCTGCCCGTTCTTATAATACATAAACTGTATTATATAAATAGTATTATATAATTATTTATAATTATATATATATATATATATATATATATAATATATATATATATATATATATATATATATATATATATATAATTCAATGCACACTTTCGTTTTATTAACGAAAGTTATTATAACGTGCGCCTACCTTTTAAAATGCTTGATTAATTAATCCCAAGTCGAAAGCTTGTGTAGTTTGACAGCACAAACAGTAGCCTACACCCCCCTGTCATAGAGAGAGAGAGAGAGAGAGAGAGAGAGAGAGAGAGAGAGAGAGAGAGAGAGAGAGAGAGAGAGAGAGAGAGAGAGAGAGAGAGAGAGAGAGAGAGAGAGCATAAGTGTTCAGCGACACACTGGAGCGCACCGAAAATTCAATCCGCCTGTCTCGGCGCGCGCTTCTTTAGGAAACAAAACATGTCTTGGCTAAGTGTGGTTCACTACTGCCCCATCAAAAAGGCAACTAAAACAGATAAACGATATCCAAATCATCGGGGAGTTTTAAAAGTTAGCACACCATCTTTGGTATGATACGTTTGGCGTGGAGTGTTTGGCGGATTGCGCAGCGCTTCAGATTGGATGCTACAAGTTTGAAGTCGAAGCGCGTCTTGGATGAGAATACGCCTGGAAATGGGGGATCAGCGCCAAGGGTCATCAGAATGGATTTAAACACCATCACCTTTACTTCGCCGAACTCATCCGATGATACTAATAGCACGACCGTGCCGAGACCACCGCCGCATTCACAGTGCATGGCGGTGCTCATTGTTCTCGTGGTTACCGTGATCATCTTGGTGACCATAGTGGGGAACGTATTAGTCGTGGTGGCCGTTTTCACCAGCCGCGCGCTGCGTGCGCCACAGAACCTCTTTCTGGTCTCTTTGGCGTCTGCTGATATTTTGGTGGCCACTTTGGTCATTCCATTCTCCCTAGCCAATGAGGTGATGGGCTACTGGTACTTTGGAAGCACCTGGTGTGCCTTCTACCTGGCTCTGGACGTGCTCTTCTGCACGTCGTCCATTGTCCACCTCTGCGCCATAAGTTTGGACCGGTACTGGTCAGTCACCAAAGCGGTCAGCTACAACCTAAAGAGAACACCGCGGAGAATAAAGTTCATGATCACGGTGGTGTGGATAATTTCGGCGGTGATTTCCTTCCCGCCGCTCCTCATGACCAAACACGACGAGCTGGAGTGCTTGCTGAACAACGAGACCTGGTATATCCTTTCCTCCTGCATGGTGTCGTTTTTTGCCCCTTGTCTCATCATGATTTTGGTGTACTGCAAGATCTACAGGGTGGCCAAACAGCGCGCGTCCACTGTGTTCGTGGCCAAGAACGGGATGGAGCGGCAACCGTCGCAGTCCGAGACCTGCTTCGTGCGTAAAGGCAAGTCAGAGACGGAGAGCCCCAGTAGCCACAGCTCAGGCAGTCGAGAGCGCAAAGGCGAGCTCGACGACATCGATCTAGAGGAGAGCAACGTCTCCAACAGACAGAGGAACTGGAGGAACACCAAGACCAGGAAGGTGGA
The DNA here is from genome assembly GCA_036326025.1 of Chrosomus eos. NCBI lineage: Eukaryota > Metazoa > Chordata > Actinopteri > Cypriniformes > Leuciscidae > Chrosomus > Chrosomus eos. Next base: position 24,069,912 of record CM070834.1, read on the forward strand.
GGGTGCACAAGCGTGCCCAAAGCAAAATGGACGTCTGTCATGGGCTTGTAGCCGCGGGTCGGAGCTCGAGCAGGAGCCGACGGCGCGTCAGATGTCTTTATCCAAGTCCAAACTGGCACAGATGCGAGAGAAGCGCTTTACCTTCGTGCTGGCAGTGGTCATGGGGGTGTTCGTGCTCTGCTGGCTGCCATTCTTCTTCACGTACAGCCTTCATGCAATATGTCGAGAAAATTGCACAATACCGGATTCTCTATTCAATCTCTTTTTCTGGATTGGTTACTGCAACAGCTCTGTGAACCCCATTATTTATACCATTTTCAACAGAGACTTTAGGAAAGCGTTCAAGAAGATAATGTGTCAGCATTCTAAACGCACGTAAATGTACATGTATATGGGTCAGTGACTAATAAGAGTCGGAGGGGCAATTTTTTGTATAATACTAAATATAATTGGCTATAATATAATATAATTTAACACATCTGCCTTACTGTCTTAAATTATTTCCTTCACCAGTTTTCAAACAATATTTTATCATCATATCATGAATTGTGATTCATGAATATCAAGAAGTTTTCTTTGGCTGAATAAAACATGCCCTTTTTATTTAAAAAAACACAGTAATATGGTTTTATGGCTTGTCACATAAAAACAAAATGGCTTTCTGCTTGTAAGTCACAATGTCTTTGCTTTGGTGAACTTTCTTCTTCAAATATTAATAATATTTAAACCAAATTTCTTCACTGCTTGTTTTGTAGTGAAAGATAACGAACACCAACTTTTCAATTCTTTTTTAAATTTAAGCCCAATTTACAATCTCTAGCAAGTTACACTACCATGAATATTTTTTTTCTTTATGCCACACTAATGTGACTTATTTTGGCAATCAAAAACATTTTATCATAGAAAAGGTGTATTTAAGTATAAAAAACTTTTTTGCTGTATTTTTGATGAAGTACCTCATGTCATCGACCCATATATCGTCTGTGTTGCCTTGTGTTTGTTTGAGTTTGTCTGTGCTTTGCAAATAGTTTTACAGGATCTGCATTTCTCTTGCTCTTTGTGCACACATTTTGGAATATACAATATACAGTATGTTTATTTCCTCCGAAAAACACGGGCAGGTGACCAGGTCAAATATGAAAACTCCTTTAAAGACCACCCATAATGTGGCGGTTCACTTGAATTATGTATAATTCATAGGAGTACATGTTCAAAATACTGCACAACTGGATCAAAAAATCTTAGATATGACACAGACACTTTCCTGAAATTGTTTCAGTGTACAAAGACATTAATGTGAGACGGTTTAATAAAGTTTTTGAACCCGTGTTTATGAAATGGACTTACAAAAACGTTCAACTGTTAAAATCTCTGAATATTTAATAGCCAATTACCAGATAGAACAATGCAACTGTTTGTTGATTAGAAACACATGTTTTTCAGTCTTGTGATGACACTGCAGACCTGAATTCTCGCCGCTGTCCTCGGTCCTGATGGGCTTCAAAGGCGTGCAAAGCAAACCTGGCTGTGAATTTGTCATCCAAAGGCCATTAAATACATGCAATATTAATTTGTTCCTTCCCCCAATCACATGATGTAAAATGAACTAGATCAGTCAAAGGCTGCACAAGATGACAAGGATAACTGGGTTTTTAAAGTCTAAATTTGATTATCCTCATTTAAATGTAATTTATATGTTAATGCCACCCTAATTATGTAATGAAATGTCCATAGCGTTTACATCTCAGTTAGACAGAGTAGCTTATTCATATCATGTTTAAAATCAGATATTAGGCTATAAGCCAAAGCTGATAAGTCTGGGCCAAATAAGAATGATTCATTTATTATTTTTGCTTGTTTCTCCTTATTTGGCAAACAATCATATCCTTATTGTTCCAAATCTTAACAGTATTGTGATGTTAACTCATGATTCTATGTACAATGCACTATATAAAATCTCAGTTGAGGGCTGGATAAAAGGACAACAAGACCCTGCGGCACAAAAGCCACAGGTATAAAAAAGGTATATTAGAGATATTTCCAGGGTTATTATCATAAAACTAAAAGTCGAAACTACTATATAAATAATTTTTGTAATAAGTAATAATCAACAAAAATGGATAATCATTTGGTTAGTCGTCTTATCACAGTATAAGAGCAGGTTAAGCAGGTTAATAGACCCTAGAGGATGTGTGAAAATTATGCAAATGATGAAAAGATCCTGTTGTGATTTTAAGTTTGATGCATACTGTTTGTGATTATGAATTGTTCAAGTCCAGGTGCCCCTGATTACACATTGGGCTCCAGTTCAGTTCATATAGATACTTACTGCTTCGGGCCCCTGGGAGTCTGGGGCCCCAGGGCATGTACTCCACAAGCCCTTTCGGTTATTTTCTGGAACTGAAACAAAGTTCCCTAATAAGAGCACTGACAGAACTGGTAGTTATTGCTAAAGCAATCCCGCTCTCCTACTTGAAGGTAGGAAAATGGTGGAAGCTGGTGAAAGCTATTGAAAAACCTCTCTGCAATTGACTTCTGAGAACAGATACATCATGTTCAATGAGCAGAGACACACTTCAAAGAGAAAAAAACAGAATAGCAAAAAGCAAGGACAGATTCGCTCTGAGGAAAATCTTGCAGATCATGTGTACCACATTCCGCTCTTGACACTAACACAGCGGATAATGCTGTTTTACAACAAATAGTGTGATGTTGTGGTGGACACACTGTTTACAAGCTTTTAAACTGCAACATGAGATGTCCCTTTTGTGACATATGTAATATCTTCCTTCAGGCTAACGCTTAGAAACTGCATTTGGCAGAGATCCCCATTAGGACTTAAGCGAGAAGCTTATTAAATTTTTCAGAGAACCATGATTGCAGTCGGTTGTCATTCAGGTCGAAAAAAACGAAACAAACCTTAAATGAACAGAGCTTTTGGTGAAGTGACTAAAAGCTGGGAGGCGTCCACTTTGCATGCTCACTGATTAGTGTTAGGAAAATGAGAGAAAGGAGTCACATGAGAGTCCTGCTTTCCCTGTGAGAGATGGAACGGGGTCACACGGGGGAAAGCGGGGGCGGATGGGCGGGCGGCAGCTCCAGCACACACTAATCTGATGAGGGGCAGCATTGTGTACTGTGGCACAGAGGGAAACGATGTGAAGATGAAGCATTAAGTCCTTACTGGAATGTGTGCAACCTCTGAGCAAAACAACTCACATTGTTGCAATACAATTTTTTTTACGCAGGACTTAGCAGTTTCATCACATGACAACAAAGTGTTTCACTTAAAGAAATCATTGCATTATGTACGGTGGAGTCTAAAGTCTGAGATCCCATTAAAACTTATTTAAAATCTCATTGAAGGTTTCAGAAGTTTGAAAAATGATAAACAAAGAAAAGTTATGATGTGAAATTAAAATGAAATAGTGATTTTGCACTATTTCTGGGTCCCTTATCAGTCATATGTGAACTCACTGCCTTACTGATATTCATCCTGATAGTGATTTTACTCAACAGTTCAATAAAGGAGAAGTTAATATTGGGTAACTTACATTTTAGATACAATATTGCCATTAAATTTCGCATTGACAGTGAAAATAGTTTCAAAAAAGAGCAACTCTCAAAGCAACTCACAGTGGCATTTTCTTCTTAAAAAGAATCATTATATATACACTTGTCAGTGATTCATTGATTCACATATATATTGCATATAATTCACAGTATTCATAAAACAGTATGCGAAAAGTACTTAGAGGACGTATTTCGTCCAGTTTCTGAAGTGCACATCTGATGGAAACTTTGCTATCCACTGAGGCCAAATGGGAGGCGTTGTGAAGTCACAAAACTGACACGACACTGTAGGTCATATGACAATGAAATGAAAAATGTAGCATCTCTGGATTTCATTCATGCTATATTACGTAGGGGAGAGCGGGGCACAACGCTTTTTGACTTTCTCAGTTTGTGTAAACCTAGGGTTCAGACTCAGAGTATTTTTTTTTATCCGGCATTAATTTCACACATATCTAGTAAAATTATGTGGCTGGTTTTTCTATTTGCATGTGTTTTCTTCAGTTGCTGCGTGTTAAGCTTTGACTTTTGGTTCAATTTCTTCTCTGTATGGTGTTGATATGGCAACTAGTAAATACACTAAGTTTCTTCATGCTGGCATGTGTGGAAGTATTTAAAACAGGTGTGTTACAACTATCCCCGCATTAGGTTGTGCCCCGCTCACCCCTACTTTACAACCTTTAAAAAAAAAACATTACCAAGTAAAACATTACTACAAAAATCAAATAAAGTGCACATTACTAAAGCACATTACATATATTTTTGAGCATACTCTTTAATATGAAAAAGTGAAAAGAATAATTTTGACTACTTCAGTTACGCAGCAATGTGAACCTTTTGAAAGCTTTTGAAGTGGGTTGACTTTATGTACAGTGTGAAGGTATGAATCGGAAGAAAAAAGGTTTGAAGCAGCTGTGAGATAAACATATTCCTTATGAACTGTCATTTATGTTGAGAAGACTACCTGAGCAGATGTGTGTTACTTACATCTAAATTGGCAGTTTCCCTCAGGGCAATCAGTTTTCCTTCTCTATAGGGCAATCACAAGTGTCAATGGGTTTGATGTATGAATTTCTCAGGGGTGAAATCAAGAAACATTTTAATGCAGTCGCATATTCATTCAGAGTATGATTATCTTTGTAGAAACCCTGTGGTCACCCATCACAGGTGTCAGCTGTTTGAGAAAGAGGTAAACACCAATAGCTTTGAGAGCTACTTAAGACATCATAAAAGGCTGCACAGAAATAACATCTCTCGTCAGCTTTTTGCCACGAAAAATAACAAGCTTGTTCTGCTACAGTTTAATTCACTCAAATCTCATGGAGATTTTTTGTTAAAGGAACACGCCGACTTTTTTGGACTTTAGCTTATTCACCGTATCCCCCAGAGTTAGATATGTCCATACATACCTTTTTCATCTCCGTGCATGCTGTAACTCTGTTTGACGCACACACCGCTATGCCTAGCTTAGCACAAAGACTGGATGTAAATGGCTACAGCTAGCATACTAATCCAAATAAGTGACAAAATAACGCAAACATTTTCCTACTTACATGTTGTGATTTGTATAGTCACAGAGTGTACAAATAACAAGGTCATATGAGACACAGCCATCTTTTAACCGTATAAATCTTGGGAACTATATTCTCAGAAGGCGAAGCACTGCTACTTGGGTGGAGTGATTACCGCAGCACCTGAGACGCACCGTGGTGAGGAGCAGAGAGTTCGTTCAGAGTTGGAGTAATAGAGTCAGCAATTACTAGATACTAAAAGCATAGTTTACAATCATGGGTGTTCGCTGTATTGTAAAGAGCTGCGACAATAAACAGGAGAGACCAGGTAATACCATGATGTTTCATAGAATTCCAACCAAAAACACTGACCTGATGAATCAATGGCTACTTGCTCTGGATATTGATCCAAACACACCTGAAGAGATCATCAAGGACCATCGTGTTTGCTCAGTACATTTCACTGAGGACGACTATTTTGAAAAAAATGGAATTTGCCACACGGACCATAAAACGTGTGCTGAAGGATACGGCCATCCCATCGATAGCACAGACATGACAAAGTGGATCACCTGCGGCTGCGGTAAGTGTTCCGTTATGTTTTTAGATGACTATCTTGTCTATCAGCTATACCAAAGTTTGTATCTCCTCGTCTGTGTATTCTGACTCAAAATGATATGGTTCTGGATCTTGGTTTGATACCAAGTAAAAATCATCTGACAATTCCTCAAGTCAGCCATGATCACCATTGTGACGTCCACTACTAGCTAGTTAGTCACGTTAGTTTTGTTTACGGAAGAAACAACGGTGCGTCTCAGGTGCTGCGGTTATCAAGTAGCAGTGTAGTAGCAGTGTAGCCCAAGTAGCAGTGCTTCGCCTTCTGAGAATACTGTAGAATTACTGTAATGTATTACTAGCTTGTTGTCCTGCATCCTCAATAAACAAGCTACAATTAGTCCAACATACTGCTGCTAGGTCAAGAAAATATGATCATGGTTAAAATATAATATTTTTTATAATAACATAAAATAACATATTTTATAAATTTTATCATCTTTACAATGGTCACCTATTAAGTTCTGTATCGATTACGAAGTATTTCTACTGACCTGTAAGGCCCTAAATGATTTAGCTCCTAGCCAATCTTCAATCGTCCTACAATCCATCACGCTCTTTAAGGTCACAAAACTCGGGACTTTTGGTTGTAGCTAAGACCACTAAAGGAGGGAGAGCGTTTTCGCATTTGGCTCCTAAACTCTGGAATAGCCTTCCTGATGATGTTCGGTGCTCCGGCTCACTCTCCCAGCTTAAATCTAGTCTAAAGACACATCCAATCATTCACATAATTTATCTCATAACTTTGTACTCTAGTTATATCAGATCAAATGCACAAGATTGTCATTTTCATTTTCGGCAAAATTGACAATTATTTTCTATTTGCTTTTCTGCTCTATCTCAGGATGCCCATCCCTATAGGTAACTAGAAAGTACCTCAGCTTCAGTTTGGATCCAGACTCTTAAGACTTCAGATACCCCAACACCTGTGAAGAGTTGACTCGAGAGGACTTCAGATGATGCAAACTCTGAACCAACATGCAGGACACATTATTACTGTTTTGTATATTGTCTCTTGTATTGTATTTTGTTTTAGACATGCTTTGTGATTGAACCACTAAATAATGTAACCTTATTGGTATCATGCTACCTTTCAAATTAATCCTTTCACATTGGTGATGCCCTGCATATTGGTGTATATCACCTCCTTATAGCATGCATTTTATGCTTGTTATATTAATCAGAGCATAAAGGGACAAAAACTGCCAGCTTACTCCAATCATGCAAATGAGTCATCTTCCAAATAAAGGAACCTTTCCAACTTGAAAAGTACACCTTTCTCATTGGCCAAGCCAAACTGGAGAGGTGTGACCTGAGGAGGTCAAAGAGCATCCGCACAGTTCGCTTCAGGTTGCTGTTCACGTGGAACGCCACGGACCTTTGTCCCGGAGTGGCCACGACTGGGCCTCAAGATACAACCATTGTAACTTCCTCGACAACGATTGAGACAGGCTAAAATCGCAAGTTAATAATCATTTTTTCATTCAACGTGGAAGATATTTATTGCAACTTCAACACCATCGACTCATGGAATCATCAAGACTTTTTGAGACTGAGACTCCTGAGATTGCATCCGGACGCTTTTTCAAGGGCTATGGCTTTGCAAGTATCGTATAATTAACTAACTACACAGAGGTTTACAGTATATGAAGGTAATATGATGCCATAAAGAATTGCATGCTCAAGAGAAGATTTGTGCATTAAAAGTACCATTTCGGTAGCCTGGCATGCCAGACCTACATCAAGATGTTAGGTCTGGGAACTCTCCATTGACATACCTCAATCCGAGGGGCGGGATAAATGGTTGTCTTTCAAAATCCCTCGGCACGCGATAGGATAGCGCTAACCAACCAGAGCAACGAACGGCTGTGGCTGAGTGAGTCCCGTGCGTTTTCCCACTAGCGGAGCTAGTTGATATATTAAACTTTTGCCGTATCCGGTCGCCAAAACTCCGAACACATCTTTCTTTTTTAAGAATGACTTAAGTGACGTTCTCTTAACTCCAAGTCCTCCAGAGTCGCGACCAAAGCCGATTCGAAAGACCGCTGCATCTTCATTGTTTTCAAGTAGCAGGGAAATCACCTATGGAAATCACGCGGAACGTCATGAACTGTGCCGTCATTGTGTTAAGCCCGCCCGCCGACTCTATACACGATGTGATTGGCCTGACCAGTTTTTGTTTTTTCCAGCTCAAAAGCCTATGGAGAGTTGCTAGACCACACTGGCAGCGAAATGATTTTCGCTGCCGCTAGGGTGCTTCTAGATTTCTAGGCTACCATTTCGGCAACGAGAAAAGAAGATAAAGATGTGTTCTGGCAACTGGCGTGTTTATTAAACCAATCAGATAAGAGTAAATCGAGAGTCAGCAAGAAGCTCATTTGATTGTCTACATAAAGAAGGTGGACCCACCCTCCCCTTCACACTTGCAAAACTCAATGAGTGAGAGAATTGTGCCAAAACTGTAAGCGCAGCTAAAAGAAAGACGCAACTGTACAAATCGGGTTATTTTGGGAACTTTTTTGCCCCATGCACACAAGTCATTTAGACATTTGAAACATTATTTTAATTTTTTGCACATTTGCATATTTTATTTTAATGCACAAAGGATTGTTTTACAAAAATCAATCTGTTTTGCGGTTCCTGACTGTTGTTTTCGCTTGTAAATTGCTGTCCACAGGCCTGCAATGCTTTTGGCCATATTTGTGTGAAAAAAAAAAAAACGTTCCAAATGTGTAGGCATGGAAAAGTCAGAAGAATACAGATCAAATTTATTTTGTTGTAGCATGAAACTGCAGTTTCACAATACATGAATTATTTACACTTACGAATAACAGTAAAAAAAAAAAGTTCTTACAGTTAAAAGGCGATTTACACCTTTACAAATCTTCTCTTGCGCATGCAAATTTAATTTATGCTTGCAATCTTTTATACAGTTTAACAAATCTTACCCTGTGCATGCATTTCTTTATGGCATCATACTAACTTCATAGTGTTATTTTCCTGTTTCTACTGAAAATAGTTGTTAGACCATAGATCAATACTGAGTGTTCGCTGGTCGAACAGACTAATTTATTTTAAAATGTATTTTTATATTTATATACATTTATTACAACAAGTTATGATTAATTATTCATATTTCCCTTTTGAGCTACTTTGCTACAATACTCATAACTCTTGAAAATACAAAATGATCTTGATAACCTAAGTCAGAGAATACAGCAGCCTTAGTTTCAAATATTTTCCACCAGCTTATATTTCATATTCTGCTCCATGGTAATAAGGTATTCTGAGTAGCCGGAAAAGCTTCTAAAGTCTCTGAGCTCTTCTCAGCCTCAGAATCATCAATGCTGAATGAGTTAGGTGATTTTTTTTGCTGGAGATAACCTATGCAAAAAAGCACCTGAAAACTTATCAAAAAAGAGTTTCTTTTCTTAGTCCTCTTGTTTCATTCTTTAAAAGACTCGGGCATCAGCAAATTCTTGTCCTTTAAGATTTCTAAAGATGTGTCAAGATGGGATTGGAGTATCTCTGATATCCTCAAGCTTTGAAACACAGATGTAAGGAATGAATGCGGCGGCTGCTAAGTGATGCAAGATTGCGTAATGTATGCACAGGAAGTGACTGGCTTAATTGCTCTGCTTGACAACATATTATGATGCTCACTAGTCTTAATTTTAGAACATTTAAGTTCATTTCCTCGTTTAAAGGTTTGAAAAATATTCTTTTGTGAAGGGATCAAACAAAAAATTAGGTATCAAAATGACTTTTACAACAAAATGGTTTACAACTTTCCAGCTGTGTAGCATTTTATACCCTAAAAGTAAAAACTCATATAAGCTTGAAGAAATATAACTAGACCTGGAAGCAACCCCTGCTGGTCATCATTCAAATGATGGGGCACAGATCATTCATATTTCTGGGGCACAGCTGGCATATAGAGGAAATCACAACAGCCCAGTGTGACACAACAAAAAACACAGAGATCAAAAATAAAATGAATGCCACACACTCTCGATAGCAAGAAGAGATCAGCAAAGAACACAGTCACACAGACAGACAGGAAATTTTTATTTTAATTATAATTGTGTCAGTTCTGATGTATCAAAATTGTTTTCAATATATATATATTTTTAATTTTTACCCCCATTTTACCCCAAATTTGTGAGCTACATTTATCATAATCAGAGTATTACATTGTTCCTTTGCCACTATAAGAATCAATTGTGAGTCAAGCACCTAAAGAATGTTACAGGTTCCCATGTGTTTGGTGTTTACAGGCTTATCATTATGTAGTGTTTCATGTCTTTGTTTCCCATTTGGTTTCTAGTCACTTTGTAGTCCTATTGTTTCAATGGTTCCCAAAAGCGTGTAAAGCATTGTAAAGCTTTTGCATTCGTGTTTGCCTTGTTTTCCCGCCAAATGGGTTACCTTTTGTTCTTTTGACGGTTGTGAATAGATCCAAGCCTCTATTCTTCCCTGCTACAACTGAGACAGAACAACTGACCATGCACTGGATCTAGCAGCAGTTTGCTTCCTTCTGGAACAGATGGATCGATCCCTCAAGGACAATACGATGAACTTTTTTCAGATCTGGCGTGCCCACTACCCAGACGACTCCCTCGGTGCATTCGTCCATGCAGAACTAAGTTATCAAAGGCACACCCTGCCCAACGAAGGTCCTCGAGCCTTTGCTGAATATGTGGAGTGGGAGCTCTGTTAGTACAGAGCCCACACCCGCAATAGACCTTGCGCATGAGCCCACTGCCACTACGGCGCCAGAGCCAGCCTTCATGTCCATTACAAGACCAGAGCCTACTGCCTGATCCATCCCGGAGTCAGCGCCAGCTACCCAGCCCCTTCCAGAGCCAGAGAAGTCTCTTCTCTGTCGGTTTCGTCTGGCTTTATGGACGATCCAATCCCATCTGAAATCCTTCCCTCTCCGCTGGTGCCAAATATCTATCCCCTCGACTCTGCTTTCTTCCCTGGTGATATCCAGTACTTTGTCTCTGCCTTCTCCGCTGGTCCGGCACAGCTCCTTGGCTCCACCTTCACTGCGTAATCCATCCAGCTCTCTGGTTCCGCTTCAGGCTTCTCCACCACCAGGGAAGTTTTGTGACACAAATCCCCTGGCTGTACTTCGTGCATCAGAGAGCATAATTCTACCTCGTCCTGTCAGCCTTTCAGCTCCACGCTCCCTCTGCTCCACTGTGGTCTATCATCCCTCAAGCTCCACTGGGCTCCATCGTTCCTCCAACTCCACCTTGGTCCATTGTTGCATTGGTCTGCCTCACCCTGGAGGTCATCTGCTCTGTCTGCTCTGCCCTGGTGGTCCTTTGCTCCACCGTGGAGATCCCTGGATTTGTCAACTCCACCACGAGAGTCTACGGTGTGTCCGTGTATAAATAGCCCAGTGTTGCAGTCAGTGTTTGTCAGTAAAGCTGCTGCGCTCATATTTGCCTTGATTTTCCATTGAATGGACTAAAAATGGGAGAAATTAAGCTTTTCAAAACTTTGAATCATTTGAACCAATTGCTTACCGAAATGATTCGCTGATTTAAAGTGTTCAAAATGCCACACATTGGTGAAGCCTGGTGGTCAGAACAGTGTAAACAGCGTCGCCCGTCGGTGTATGAATGAGAGAGTGAATGGGTGAATGTGAGGCAAATTGTAAAGCGCTTTGGTGGCCAGTGGGTCTGTGAAAGCGCTATATAAATGCAGTCCATAAATGCAATGAAAACTCAACCCAAACATGCATAAAGAACACTAAGCCACTTGCACATATTTTGTAGGCCTAAGATGTAGTGATCATTTAATGCAGTTTCATACATGCTCCAATAGCGTATGTATAACACGCCAATTCGTATTTCCATTTTTGGCGTGCTATCAACACGCATAATCGCTTTTCAGCGTGTTTATGAACGCCGTTGACTTAACGTTACATTACTGTATATATAAATATATGACCTACCCCAACCCGTCCCGAAACCTACCCGTCACTGGGGTTAATACCATTATTAAGTGTTCCCCTACCATCCTAGGACAAAAAATATCGCTCGCCAGATGTAGATCTAGGTTTTTCTTCGTTTCGCTCGGACATTTAACGTCGTGTACATACACGCGGAATCACTCGGACATTTAACGGCGTAGACATACACGCATCCACGTGGATAGCTCAAAATGCGTATAGATAACACGCCACTTGACTTGAAAGTGGCGTGTATGTTTACGCAAAAGTCATGATGTCATGTTGTTGAAACAAATGATTCACAAAGATTTGTAAACTTCAGAAAGCATGTTTTGAAAGTGCCCATCATTAGAATAGATTTTCTTTTTGCTTTAATAAATTCTGTTACAAATAGACCCAAGCCTCTGCCCTCCCTTGCAACGACTGTGACAGAAGTCTTATTTGCTGATGCTAATATGTGTTTCAAATCACTCACTTATGAGGTTTTATTTAAATTAGAATGCTGTCATAAAAGACGTATAGGCAGTAGACAGTGAGGCAGCTGAGTACGTATTGTAAAGGAACCAGAGATATGCGAGACAAGAGACAAAAGCAATGAGAAGAGCGAGAGCGAAAAAGACTTACTGCTGAACTTTCCCCTCAAGTCTTCATTATGTCTATTGAAAGCAGAAACCCCAGCACTGCCTCTTAGCATCTGAAAGTCTCATCAACAACATAAATAATATATTTGGCTTGCAGGACAACACATCTCCGTTGAAACCTCAAACTGCTCATGATGAATAGACCTATATGCACACCTGCATTCATATGAACAAAGAGGAAACAAGATGACAATGATTTGTCGGATGCTTCTTAAAAAGCCTTTGAAGTAAGAGCAGCTTCTGAATGCAGCCTCTGCCCCCTTAGTGCCTCTGTAAAATAGATGCAGGATTAGTTAACTTCAATGAAAACAGGTAATGCCCAAGACACTGGGATAGTATCCAGCATTCCCATTCCCACCCAAACATGATAGGACAAACTGTTTATATACTTGGAATAATTAGAATATTTTATTGATTTATTGTCACCAAGGCTGAATTTATTTGATCAAAAATCCAGTAAAATAAATATAAAATATTGTAGCAATTATGATTGAACTATTTTCTATTTCAAATCAGAAATCATTCTAATATGTTGAATTGGTGTTCAAGAAATATTTCTTATTATCAATATTGTAAACTGTTTTCCCTGTTTAATATTTTTGTGGAATGATACACTACCATTCAAAAGTAAGAAAGAAATTAACACACTTATTTAGCAAGGACACATTCAATTTAATCAAAAGTGATCTTTGGTAACATTATTAATATGTTTTAAAATACATGTTGTTCTTTTTTCACAATAAAGTTTTTACCTCTAAAAAAGAAAAATTTGACAGTAAACATGACTGTACGCTTGATAGTAAAATTAAAGGCAATGCTATGTTAAACCAATTACCTTTTTTATTCAATTTACAAACCATTTACAATTTTTTTTTTGTGTACTCAAAGAATGTAGCAATAGGATTATAAAAACAACTGCAAATCAGTATTTTATGACAAATCTGGTCAGTGGCAAATGCATGAAATATCAGTGGTCTGAGGGGATCGCTGACTGAAATACGTTCACACTCAGGGCTAAAAGGATATTTAGGAACACGGTTATATCTGATGACAATGAAAAGGGCTCAGCAGCAAACAATATTAGAAACTTGTACTATGCACAATCAGTAGATTTAGAAGTGCTTGTGGGTCTTTGCAACAGAAGGAAGATTCATTTTTGTCTAAGAATTCAATCTAGAACACCACACAGACTTTTGACAAACATTCACATACAGAGGTTTACCAGCGAAACGCTAAGAAAAACAGTTTACCATTTTTTACATAAGTATATGCTGACGCATTGCATACTAAAGTGGCATAACCATTTTGGGAATTTGCCCCTTGATGTGTTAAAATGGCCCTTTTATGCCATTTTAAAGGTTCTTAATTTTGTTTTGGAGGTTTTCTACAATAGGTTTACATGCATCTAAGGTCAAAAACACTTTCATTTTCTATACACATTGAGCATCACCTCTTTTCTCACAGTGTCTGAAACAGTTTTATCAACAATTCTGTCTCTCTAAAGGCCCTGACAAACCAAGTACAGTTAGCCCACGTCAGGTTGAGCATCAACTGCCCAGTTTTTGAGGTGTGTTCTGCATTTTCGGCACTAGTTGGACTGGACATTGTCGGGGGTATTTTGGCTATCATCGTTTTCAAATACCTTGTCCACACTGCAAATGCAAAATGGGTTTTCCAATGTATCCACTTGGGAACGCGTTTTTTCAAACGGCAGTTTTCGCAGGACAAAAACTTCAAACTGAAAACATTAGTGTGGACAAGCCCTCAGTTCATTCATTCATGTCTTTGTTCGGGGTGTCTTTAGATGTTTGACGGGTGATGTGATTCCCATCAATGTGATCAATCGCCAGAAAACAATTTTATTTTGTGTCTAACCCTCCACAATAACTCAAATGTTCTCTTAATCACACTAGTTAAATGCAAACATGCCCTATCCATTTGCACCACTCACCCCCTCACTATTTTGAGTGGGGAAGAAATACTCTAGATTACATAGATTGCCAATGCTTCTAAAGACGGTTAAAAAGTTGAAAATGGTTAATTAGAACCATTGCCATAGCCTGCGGAAAACTGCTTTAGCCTAAGAAAAAATTGCAGTTTCTGTGGGTGAGTTTTAATTTTGAAGCTGAGTCATTTATGGCTAAATGAGATCAGCTCACTGTGTCCTCTTATGAAAAAAAACCAGACTGCCTCTCTTTTGTAATATTTAATATGAGGGCAACATGACTGAGAACAGTGGATCTCTGCAAACATTATTAATAATAATAATAATAATAATTCATTACATTTATATAGCGCTTTTCTCTGCACTCAAAGCGCTTTTCATAGAAAAGCGGAATAAATTATTGGAAGGTTGTCATTGAACAGAAGATTGCTAACACATGTAAATATGAATGGAGTTTATCAAATCACCCAGGCGAGTCTCTTGATTTCAGAGAGTTCTGGTAATACTGGCATGTGAATGAAAGTCTTATCTTGTTGCAGGTAGTGAAGAGAAGTGGCTGGTGGGCTGAAGACTGGCAGAAGACGGGACGAGACTGGACTGGACTGGACGATGCACAGGCAGGTTTTGTTTAGTGTGGACAGGTGGTAGCCAGAGAGGATGATGGGAAATGTAGTGTGCTCAGGTGACTGGTCTGGTGACTGAGGACTGTGACAAAGGTGTATCAGTATAGTCAGTTATGCATTGAAAATGCTTTTTTTAGGGGGCATACAGTAAAAAATGTCAAGGTACTGAAACCAATCCAGAGATCATAATGAAGAAAAAAGTCTGTAATTGGAATTTAACTTCTTTACTATTTTTGCAGCAGTTTGACATCATTTTTCATTCCAGATTTCTTAAAAAAAGAAAAGAGAAGCAATGAAGCCATTTTGTTTATAGAAAGCCATTTTGTTGTAAAATAAAAAAGAAGAAAAAATATTTCATTTGCAGGGTCCGCTTCACACACACATTTGATTTGGCGCAAATTTTACGCCGGATGCTCTTCCTGACACAACCTAGCGCTGAGAGTGCTGGGGCACATTGACACTCACACAATTTTGCACATCCAATGCACCTAACCTACATGTCTTTGGACTCTTGGCTCAGCCAGGGCTCGATCAGGGTCAATGACCAGTTTCAGGCATTAAAACAGTGGTTTCAAACTCCGCTCCTGGAGAGCCACTGTCCTGCAAAGTTTAGATCCAACTCACCTACCTGGAAGTTTCTAGTAATCCTGAAGAGCTGGATCAGATCTGTTTAATTAGTGTTGAAGCTAAACTCTGCAGGGCAGTGGCCCTCCAGGAGCTGAGTTTGAGACCGCTGCAATAGAAGGACACTTTGACACGATTGCAGAGTACCAAATGAGTTCAGGTTTAGAGATTTAATGAACAAAAATCATTGTGCCCACAAAGTGTGATTTTTAACCTTTCTGAGAGTTTATGATTAACTTTTCTCCACCTGTAGCATTCTCAATGGATTTCATACCCTAATCTCTTACAGCCTTTATGTCTTTCATACCTGCAGAATCTCACACAAAGGGCCTTGACTCAGAAAAGCCCAAGTCAACCAGAGAATATGTTCCAGGTATTTTACCAGCCATATGAAATATTAATGGCTGCATTTGGCATCTGTCATCTTGGTTTTCACGGTCCTTCAGATGTGAGTTTTGAATGTGAATTTATGGCTTGAAATTCACACAAAACCACAGAGCTTTAAGAAAATCTATTTATATGACTGGCAAGGCTGAGTTTTCTATCCAAGCTCACGTGAGTGCGATGCAATTCAACAACTTTTTATGTCCTAAGTAACAAATCATCATTTATTATGAGCCTGCTGGAAAACTTAAAACCCTAAGGGTGAAAAACTGGAAAACTTAAACTAGCCTAAGATGGTTATTTGGTCGTGAATATGAGCCAGATGCTGAATGTACTGGGAAATGAGCTCTGAGGAGGACGGTGATGATTGTATACAACATCTGCTCAAACTGAACATCTGTCCATCCAAGCTCCAAAAGGTAACAACATATGCTTTCTTTTATTCTTCTGTAATTGCTACTCTAATATAATGAGAGAAAAATATTATGTCAAGTCAATAGGGTTTGGTTACAGACATTCTACAAAATATCTTCTTTTGTGTTCAACAGAAGAAAGAAATTTATACAGGTTTGAAACAACTTGAGGGTGAGTAAATGATGACAGATTTTTCATTTAAAGTTAACTATTCCTTTAATTGCAATCTAGCTATCGTTTGACAGTGAACAATTAATTTTTCAATTGATTCTCTGTTTCATTTGTTCTACTGAGCCATTGTCAGTATTACATTCATACTTGTTACTCCAAATATTCATTAAAGGGTCGAATAAACATTGTCATTAGCGAAAGGGCAAAAGTGCAAACGCTAGACTGAGGCTAATGTCTGTGTTTTGCCAGTGAATTAATTCTGGAATAATTTAATCATTTAAGTGCCCATTAAAGCAGAGAAATCACTTGCTCTCACACAAATACACACACCCTCAGGGACACAGATAAAGGTATTGTCAGGGCAGGGTGTGTGCGTATGTGTGCATGTTTGTGTGAGCATATTTAGCTATATATATATGTGCTGTGCATGTGAGATGAAACATAGGGTTAGAAGCATTTCAACAATGAACTGAAGTGAGACGACAGGGAATTTGAGGATTAATCCTCCAGTTACTGACCTACGAGTAGGAAATACAAATAGGTACCAGTAGTACAGAGAGTGAACACATGTGCTCTTTTATGTATGTACCAACAGGAGGTGGGATGCTAGAAGGAATTGAATGTTCTGCTTGGACAGGGTTTCATGAAGAGACACATGAGACACTCTGAAAACCTGTTTGTGAGAGGAGGTGACTGAATTAGAATGTGAAACTGTCTCACGGACAGAGATTTTATTAAGTACAGGTTTCCCTTTTTTCACAACAAATTGATTTTAAGATTTTTTATTTTATATAAGTATCAACTTAGATGTTTCTCTTGAAGATTCCCATAAAGAAATAATAAAAACAGACAACAGACAAATTTGGGAATTGGTCATTTTAGTTTTTTTTATGACTTTTTATGAGTTCAGTAAACATTGGAAGAACATTGTTTTGATTGTGCTTTGGTTATGAGTGACTGTGCGGATGAATCTGGTTATCTTACAGCTCATAAAACATTCACTACTCCGCTTGATAGATATAACCAGTTTAGATGGAAGCATACAGAGCCGTTTGCTCTCTTATGGGCTCCTTGCACGTAACTACTTCCTTACCGGAAATGCGGCCTGTCTTTTCCGGCGCTATTCTACACTATGAGATGAGATGTTTACAAGAGTTGCCGAAACTTACAATAACGGACGTATATCGCCTTTGTAAGACCTCCTCCAAATCACCTACCAGCAAATTAGAGAGAAGGGCTTTAAAATGTATGCCTCTTCATATATCCACGGATATGAAGGTAAGTCTATATATCTCAAACTTTATGGCTTACGTTAGTTTGCTAGCTTACATTAGGCTAATAAACAACCCAGGGCTGACAGAATATGCGTGTTATAATGCTGTACTGTTTTCTAGTATTAGGCGGAAAATGTCTACGTTGTGTATGTACGCCTTCAAACCGGAAGAGAGCGAGCCGTATTTACCCGTTGTGGATATGACGTCAGGTTGCTATGTGCAAGTAGCCCATTGCTCTCGTGGTACTTTGTAAATGTCATACACCGATCGGTCTGTGCAGTGCCGCTTCAAGTCGAACAAGGATGACGAGACACACGGGCGAGTGACATGTACGCAATTTCCAGTGAAAACCATCCCGTCAGGTCTAAAATATAAACACTTACCATATTACCAAAGTGAATCAGGGTAAGACAAAAACACGTTTTGGAATTTTTTTTGTATTGACTCATTATTTTAATGTTGTTAATTTTGAAAAAAGTTACTTAGTGTACCAATAATATCATTCAATGCAAGCATATATTTTTGCTCTTGTTAACTTCTAACATATAAACTGTCAGTGAATGTTTGAAGATCTATTTCTGATACTGTCTCTGTGAATTATGATATTGAATGCTTTCTGACACAATCTCTCTTTCTATTTAAGTAAATGTCGTTGTTTGAGAGCAGATGATTGAGTTTGGCAGAGTAGGTACAGTATGAGTGATTTTCATTTCTCTGAGAGACGGCTATGAGAATGCTTCATTCTCATTGTTTTCAATTTCCTGTTGGCAAATATAGATGATTGTCTCTGAACCAAACTAGATTTCAGCGGTCTTTTAACACAGATTCATTTTTATCAACTGATGTAAGCTGTCATTAAACCTCCATATAACAGACTACATATCACATGACATCAACTGGAGGGACACAGCCATAAATGAATGCAGATTTTTATTGTCTGTATCTATTAATTTATTTTTAAAAAATGCAATTCATATTTTAATTTAGATATGAGGATTTCTGTTTGTAATGTATTTTTTTCTTTTCTTTTTTAAACTTTTCTGTTCTGATATTGTTGGTTGCAGTTCCCTTTCAAAGCCATTCTCCACCCTAGGTTTGTAGGCCTTCCAGAAGCTTTACTTGCCTTTACAGTCTGAATCTCTCATCTTGATCTCAAGGATCAAGGGATTCAATTGTAACCAAAGACGTTTTTTCTTTAATCATTGGGGGGAAAAAACATCTTCAAGGCTTATTAATACTTTAAAAACTCGTATCCGCGCATCAAAGTCATGTGGTGTGACCAATATGCAGAAATGAGCAAATAATCATAAAACAGGAAAATATATCACAACATCTGCAGAGCCTCATGACTGTGAGCCAAGGTCAAAAAGAAAATATTATTTTCATTGAGCCACCTGTCATTAAACAATGCATGACACATATACTGAAACATTCTTCAAGCAGGAATCACATCAAGCAAATCACTTTATTCACAGAGTTGTCGTCTTGTCAGGATAAGCTATGAACATGCCACATGGCTAATTCCCTTGACGCCTATTGCATACTGCAGTTATAGATAATTCATGTCAGCCATGTGCAAAGCTCGGCTCTATAATTACTTCTCCACAATGTGTTATGTGTCAAGGTTGTTGAATTAAGGTGAGAATGATCTGTATTCTGACACTACAGCACCATTACTTTACACCTGGCAACTCATTCATGTCCTCATTGTGCACGTGAGTGCATAGGATATGTTCAGATATTAAGTGGGCAGTGTAATCAAGTTTATAGTCCCTCATGGTATCTGACATTGTGAATCACTATCCTTAGTACAAATCCTGACTCAGTGCAGCCAAATACAGATTAAATTACTTTTTACAAACAGCCGCTCCATTGCTCCACTTTCGTTTTTTTTGGCACCCTTGAAAAGAGTCGATTTATATTAGAGCTTCATTCAAATTGAGTTAAAAATGACCAAAAAGAACTGTGGTGGGGATATACTGTAAACGCTCCATCATTACCTCAAGATTTGACACAAATTATGATTCAAGTTCACAGATGCTCGTCTCTGCTTTAATAAGATTGAATACTCTGTGGCTGCTGTTGGTAGAAGTGTCTTGAAGCATCACACAATCCCTCAAGTCACAAATGATTGATTTTAACTTCCAAAGTGCAACTGTGGTAACAAATACAATATCATTGATTATCTACAGTGTATATCCGATCTTTATGAAAGAATATGCCAATACAATAAAAACCTTTCAATATAGACCAAAATCACCCATGAATATATTTTTAATAACGTGTGCTATTAAAACCACCTGTGATTTTCACTTTTGCGGTTTACTCAAACATCTCACATTTCTCTTCTTTTAGAAGGTTTCAAAAATGAAACGTCATAATTTACTCATCCTCATGCCGTTCCAAACCTGTATGACTTTCTTTCTTTTGTGGAAGATAAATGAGATATTTTGAACAATTTATCAACTGTTTTTTTGTCCATACAATGAAAGTCACTGGGGTCCAAAATATCTTTTATGTTCCACATAAGAGAGAAAGTCATACACGTTTGTAAATAAAGGTGAGTAAATTATACCATTTTCATTTTTGGATGAATCAAGACTGTGTATTTATTAACTTGTTATACATCTTTCAAATTTGAATCAGTGTTATTTTAGTATTATTTACTTTTTATTATAAAGATAAAGTTTAACCATTTTTTACTATATAAGTTATACACTATATTCTTTATTAATATATTAATCTCATAATATATTCTGACATATCTAATTTTCAGTTTTCATTTTAATTACATTTTAGTAATTTTTTTAATGTTCTTTCATCATTTTATTATTATTGATTTAAGTTTACTTTTCGTCTTAATATTTAAATTATTTAGATTTTAGTTCAGTTTAATTTTTTTCCAGTTAACAATTTTTTAGCAATTCATGTCGTCTTTATTTCAAGTAACAAATTTGTTTAACTTTTGAGTTTACAACCCTGATTCAAATAGTTGAAAACTTATTTTGTCTGTAGTTCAAACATTATATATCATAACCATCATTAACAGACATTGCATTATGCTATGAGATCATTGGAACTGCTCATATCCTTCACTCAAAGCTGAAGAACCACAGCTTTTGGTATGATATGATTTCACACTGATGCGGCTTGTGGGGAACAATCAAATATTTTAAAGTTGGCTTTTTGTCACTTTAATTAAAATGAACATAGAAGGACACAGGAACAAAACTGGGATTTACTACAAACCAGATTGCATATAGTAAGCATCATGCGTACTAATCGCCACAAAGTCTACTTGGCAGCAAATAGAAATAATAAAGCCACAAATGGCAGAAAGAAACAGTAGAAACACGGTAAAAAGTCGCATTAAGATGCACTAAATGTCATGGCCGAGATGTCGTTCAGATTGAATCGCATCCCTCTCTAAAAGAATCAGAGTGTATCATTATCTAGCAGCTGACAGTAAGATGGATCCTGCTTAGAGCCAAAGCAGGCACAAGCCCATCCATTTAGATGTGCATTCGGATCGCTCTGCACTAGAATACCAAAAACTCAGCCTCTCATGATCTGCGGAGATAAGTACTTTACCAGAAGTTCAACTTCTGCTTCACATGGTCACTTGCATATATATTGCCCACTCATTTTTTATGAGTCGCAGGTATGAAAGACATATATATCAAGGGAGCGATCCAGCGCACAGAAAAATAGTCCCCCTTTCAGACAAGATGGATTAGGCGTGTTCCTGATGGATACCATTCTGCTGGTGACCATGGAAACTGCCGTGTTCCCTGTCCCAGTCTGCTTACAGATCAGAGAGCAGATGCCTTTACATACATCTGGATTTTACTTAATAAATGGAAGCCTTTTTCAGAATGAAAGTCTTAATGAGAGGAAATTGGTTCGAATTGGTACTAAACTTCTATGGAAGTCACGGCTTCAGACCAATATTTGAGAGCGGTTGCACCGCTGTCACCAAGTTTTACAGATGGTGGCAACAGCACCTGATTTGGCAGATGAAGTTTAGCAGGCAGACTTTAATAAATCCATGTGAATCCATACACAGAGAACAGCAATCCAACACAAGAGACACGACAGCAATGAACAGAAACAAAGGAACTTAAGTACAGGCAAACAAGGATTAATCACACACACCTGAACTGAATGACGAACCAAATTAGCCAAAATAACAATGAAAACAAACACGGAAACCGTGTGACAGTAGCCATGTTTCCATCCACTTGTCAATCGAATTATCTGAAGTTCGGTAAAAAGAACCTCATGTGAATAAAGCTGGTGAAAGTGTGTTTCCATCAAACCGCTTTAAAGCGGATAAAAACCTGTGCGTAATGACGTCACACGCTGTTTTGCGATCAAATTGGTGTATCGAATTGATTTGAGACATTTGAAGGTGTTTCCATTCATTTTCTCACTGAATTGCACAACATTCAAGCAAACATTTGCGAACAAAGTTTTACTAGGCAAAATGGATCGCGCCATAATAACGTTTCCATCCGCGTTTATCGCATAAGCCGTATATCCATCAAGATAAAATCCGATGAGACTGATCGTATTTCATTTGAGTCGATATTCATGAAATTCAATCGAATTTTACTGTTTCCATCATTTGATATCACTTAATGCGGATAAAAACGTGTGGATGGAAACATAGCTAGTGTGACTTAGTCCAAACAGTGTGAGATTGTCACAACATGGCTGTAAAAAGTAACAATTTAGTTTCTACGGTATTTGTTATGCAATTACGGTAGCCTAAACACATTTACTATAAATAAAAATGCACAAACAGTGCTAAATCTTTAAAAAAAAAAAAAAAAAACACTGTAGGCTAATTATATTCCATTAATACATTTAAAGTACCCCTGTAGTCAATAATTTGATCCCTTAAAACTCATCTTTGATCACCAAGATTACATATTTAAACGTTTTTTTCCCCTGTGAAAATAAGTCTACATGCCTTTAAAAAGCTTGGATGCAACTCTTCACCCTTGCTTCATTTAGTGTATGTAGGCCATGAATATGCTAATTAGCCCCGTCTCCACTCCCTCACACCAACTCAAAGATTTCACTTGGTCAAATTGACTGTAGTAAACGCTGCACAAACGAGACTCAGAGTCTTACAGACGCCTTTTAAAAATCAGCATCCTAAGAAACGCTTTGATTAACTGAGTAAAGCATATAGTTCATCATAACATTGAAATATACATCATAAACATAATTCAACTGCTATATTGCTAAATGTTCCCGATTTTTAACGTCAACAGAAACCGATACCTGGATAACCTTCTCTTGAGACTCCACTGCTTTGTAGTTAATTATCTGCTGACTTATGAATTTGCACATGGTTTGTCTAAAAGCATATTAAAAACACCACATAGACATATAAACAACATTAAAACTTGATTTTCACCACAGGGGGTCTTTAACACACATGTATGCATTAATAATATAATTCATTAATATATACGTAATACAATTTGATTTGAATAGCCCTACATTTCTGCTACTGTAATGGTAAATGCTGGTGATTTGTAGATTGAAGAGCCCTCTGTAACAAACACCTTCAAACATTTATCTAGTTCCAGACCGTTTACACATGGTATTAAGGGTCAAAGACGTTTTGAGCTTGTCCACTTTCAACAACTTCCAGAAGTAGTTGAAAATGCTCATGTGGTCAAATGTATTCGAACAGCCACTAAAGACCGTCTTCTCTCCGCCTACTGACCTAATGTGTAAACAACTGTAGTGCCTAATAGGATTAGAAGAACACCTTTTTTTGGACCTGACTACGCCACCTCCTGGTAAGGGCAGGAGGAACCCTTTTGAACCCTTAGTATATCAGATTGTACGTCGTGAACTCTGATTTACCCCCAAACAGGAACAAGAGGCATGTGTTATACGAAAGTAAATAAAGTTTATTACAAGTGTTTCGTTTAAAATAGCAATTAAAATACCAACGGCATAAGTAAAATTAGCCTGATAATCAATTGGTCGGGGAAAGCAGCGTTACTCTCCTCAGGATAAGGTCAGGTCGGCTCGTACACGCCACCCGGATCAGTGACTGTGGTAGACAAGAGGGAGACAGCAAACCCAACACCAAGAAGTACATGCACTATACACTCAACGTCTAACTATTCATTACACACTTAGTATCTAAACTATTCACTACAAAATACCATGCAATGTCGAAGCTGAGTATACACACCACTACAAAATGTCACCCAGTGCAGTCTCACCACGGAAAGAGGGGCCGTGTGCCGATACGGACCCAGCCTTGTACAATGTCAAGCTGTGGATATACAAAGAGAGAGGAGAGCAACCTGTATTTAAACCAACATTCAAAATATAGCACCCAGTCGATACCCAACACAGGACATCAATTCTAAATCACAGGGGGGCACCAGACATCTTGAAATTGACTAAAAACCATTTGACAAAGAAACACACAAAAGAAAGATAAATAACAATAGAAAACAGTGGCTGGCCTGGTCCGCCTTTAAACAAACAAACACAATAGATCATTAGTTGCAAGTTCCAAAATGACATTGCCTTGCTCATAATCAACAAAGAAATAAAATAAGCCTACTTTGCAAGGTTACACAAAGTCCTGTAGCACAGTAATGCAGCATGGGGATCCCAATGCTAAAGATAAAACAACATTATAAATATCAGGGCTAAAACTCATTAAGATACACAGGTAGATGCATGTATATCGTTTATCGTATCTCCGGGTCCCTACACCCACAGCAGCTGAATTTTGTGGTTACGTCAGCTGTGGACTGAAACATACAAATAATCTTTACTACACAGGACAAACTACAGGTTGAACAAATGCTACTAGCATAGCAAACATCACACAGACAAACAGTCACATGAGTGAACACAAAATAACATTAGCTGAAACCATTCAATGCTACACCACACAGATTTCAATGCTGTAAGGCATTACCATCAATCTTTCCAGTTCCCTCCAGGGAGGACGGGAAACTCAGGTCTGGCTGTCACCCTGCAAGGTGTGCTCAGTAGAAAGCAAAAGACCCTCCCCTGAGACTAGCAAGCCTTTTATCACTTCCTGATTAGCTGTAGGTCATATGACCTTGTCATGTGACCATGCATATGCACCAAATCACCTACATTACCACATCCACCCCCCCCAAAAAAGTGTCGTCGTCCCGACGCTCAACTCACTCACAACCATGGCCTAAACTGGGAGTTACTCGCTACCTCAGGCCTCAGGGGAGCAGCAACCCTTTCCACCACCACACTGTTACTTGTCACTGTGGACCTGGGCAGATTGTGTGGGTTAGGATTCTTCCCAGCAGTAGCCCGGTTGGTACGTCGAAGGGCTGGCGTCTCCTGCCTGCCAAGAACTATGGCAGGATCATCCTCAGTAGCCCCACAATCCAGTCCTTGGGGGCCCCATGTTCTATTGGGGATGAGCTCTTGAACGTCCTGCGGGGTTACAGAAGCCGGCTGAGGGAGCGGTTCCCTTATCAACCATGCCCGGGTATCTTCATCTTCGCTACTATCGAGGTTACTGTCTTGAGGGCTAGATGGTATGAGAGGCGTAGGCACCACTGGTGCGGATGGCAGAGTTTCAAGCTGTGCTGCCGTCATCTCAGTCCTATTCACCCGTCTCACATTGCCAGTGCCATCAGCTAGTGTAATGGTATATGGCCCACCAGGTTCTGTTGGCACTCTAACCACTTGATAAAGGACTGGTGACCAAATGTCCTGGATCTTGCGACGACCTTGACTATGATGATCCTTCAAGTAGACCAACTGTCCTTCTCTGAAACCAAGATCGCATGCATGTTGGTTATGATGTTGCTGGCGGTACTCTGCTGCGTCTTCTAGGTTTCTCCGGGCCAGATTTCGTGCTACCTGTAGCCGTTCCTGGTGCTGCTGAATCCACTCGTCACAAGAGCTGGTCGTTTCTTCAGAAGCATCTGCCCCCAAGAGAAAGTCTACCGGAAGATGGGGTGTAACCCCAAACATTAAGAAATAGGGGGAATGACTAGTAGAGCGATGTGTGGAGGTGTTATATGCCCAAACCAGCTGAGAGATATACTTTGGCCACACACGCTTCCTTTCAGGGGGGAGAGATCGGAGCAGGTCATGAAGTGTCCTGTTAAATCTCTCACATTGGCCATTTCCTTGTGGATGGTATGGTGTGGTCCTGGATTTCTCAATCCCATATAGCTGGCAGAGTTGCCGGATAAGGGCGCTCTCAAAATTTCTCCCTTGATCAGAGTGTATCCTTCTGGGCACCCCAAACCGGTTGAACCAGCTGTCAACCAGGATCTTCGCCACTGTAACAGCACTTTGGTCCTTGGTTGGCACAGCCTGTGTGTATTTAGAAAAGACATCAGTCATGACCAACACATTCTCCCTCCGGTCCGTTGCAGGTTCTAACAGAGAGAAGTCAATGGCAAGTATCTCCAGTGGCTGACTGGCAAGAAGGGCGCCCTGGTAAGTCTTTACCTTAGGTTGGACAGCTTTGGACAGTACACAACGCTGGCAGTTTTGACAGTACTTTTCTATTTCTGCCCCCATCCCTGTCTAGTAACATCTTTGCCTCGCCAGATCGGTGGTCCGCCGCACGCCCTGGTGTCCATGTTGGTCATGAAGGCTATTTAGAAGTTCCTGACGAAGGCATGCGGGCAGAAGCAATTGAGTGTACGATTCACCATGAGGAGCAGTGGCACATCTATACAGCAAGCCGTCTTTTTCCAAGATGCGATCCCACTGCCGAAGTAGACGCTGGACATCCTCTGGCAGATGCAAACGCTGTTCCTTGTTTGGGGGCTTTCCCACCCTCCAGGAAGAAAGAAAGACCCTTAGAGTTGGATCAGCGCTCTGCAGGGTTGACAGTTCAGCCAATGATCGACTCGGAAAGGCCCCAATTTGCTGCTGTGTCACCAGCTCACCTCCGTTAGGGGCGTCACAAATGTCTAGAGTACTCCTGGTCTGCTGGCCAGGCTCCTCGTGTTCTGCCTGGTCACTGTACTGGCGGGAAAGGGAATCAGCATTACCATTATTCTTTCCTGGTCGATAATGTACAGTGAAGTCAAAAGCCGCTAGTTGGGCTGCCCATCGTTGTTCAGTTGCACCCAGTTTGAGGCTCTGAAAGTGACTTAAGGGGTTATTGTCAGTATACACTGTGCACTTGCTGCCTAGCAAATATTCCCTGAATTTCTCTGATATTGCCCACTTCAGTGCCAAGAACTCCAGTTTCATGGAGCTATAATTTTCCATGTTACGCTCAGAACCTCGCAATGAACGGCTGGCATAGGCAACTGGCTTTAACTTGCCCTGCTGGTCTTGTGAAAGGACTGCCCCTAACCCCTGATGACTAGCATCAACCTCTAAGACAAACGGCTTGGTGAAATCAGCAAAAGCTAAGATGGGTGTACTTGTGAGCATCTTCTTAACCCTCTGAGGTCGGCCGTCACGGGGGCGTGATGAGCTCACTTTTTTCCTTATCAGTGCAAAAGAGACTCAAATTACTCTGTTGATTTTTATCTTACATTTAAGTGTTGTACATCATTAGATCCTGTTTAGTTTCTATTTTTTTTTAGGGTACTCACAATAAAAACAAAGTGTTGTGCTTTTCGTCAAATAAAGAATAATAAACATGATGCGCGTTTTACCTTCTCTCCGTCAGTGAAGTCCATTCTGAAACGCGTCCGAAAAAATAACTGTAACTCTGTTAATACTTGTCACAGAGATACGAGAGATGTCTCTTTATGAAGCTGAGATTCTCTTCTTTTAAATGAAGTAAGCTACTAAAAAAAATTATATTTCCAGTTTATGTAATCCGTTTGAAACCAAGGAGAGTTACAGTTGTTTCGTTCTCCCCTCATTATCATTAATCAGCTGAGATCGCCACGCCCCCAGCGCTTTTCACATGGTAAAATAGGTGATCTATGCATCGCACACGCGGCACGCCCTGCGTTCAAGCCACAAAAACATGAAGCTTCTTCATCAGATCATTCACTGTTAGTTCATCGCGTTTGGAGGATGGCAGCAGCACGCTACTCCGACAGAGAGGCCCTTCAGATGATTCTGGACAGTGATGACGAATTCACATTTTCTTCAGAGGAAGATTGCAATTCGGACGACGAAAAGGCTGCATTTTCAAGAACGAATTGATCCAACCGAGGATAGAAGTTCGGAGTAAGTTTTTTAGTGTTATAATTCGTTTTCTTATCATATAGAGCTCAAATGAATTTTATATTTTGCCTAGTTTTGGCTAGCTTTTGACATAGGAAATACCTCACAATATCCCTAACATTGTATGCTCGTGTAAACTTTTTAAATGTGATATTCTCTGAACATATTTGTATATAGCATACATATTTTTCACTCAGTTTTGATTAGTTTATGAAACTGATTATCATGCTAAATAGCCTACTGCCTTATGTGTAGTGCATTTTGTTCGAGAATAACTTCTAGGTTATGTGATTGAGATAAATATATTTCAGACTCCGGTAAAATACGTGATACTGTCTAAATACAATATATTTTATATATAAATGTTCAGTTTTGGTTAGCCCATGACTTATCATGCTAAAATAGCCTACTGCCTTAGCCTATGTGTAATGCATTTTTTGGGGAATAACTGCTAGGTTATATGTGATATTTCAGACTCTGGTAAAAACGTGATAGATTCTGTCTAAATACAATATGTTATATATAAATGTTCAGTTTTGTTTAGCCTATGACACTTCATCATGCGTAAATACTTGTTTGTGAATACAGGTGTAATGTTTGAAATGTAAGTTAGTGATGTGTCGTTCGTTCGCGAACAATCCGTTCATTGTGTAGCCTATCCCTAAATGCGTGCTGTCTATATGGGCCATAGATACTCGCAAATGTTCAGTTTTAGTTAGCCTATGACACTAATTATCATGCTTACTGCCTTATGCACTGTGAATACAGGTGTAAATGTTTGAAATGTAGCGATGTGTCGATCGCGAACGATCCGTTCATTGAGTGTACATAATAAATGCGTGCGTTCTATATGGGCCATCAACAGATACTCTGTTGTATACATAATGTATGCTAACAGTTATTTTGTTTTGTTTTTAGGAATGTGGCATCATGCTCTCCTTCTCCAGCACCTCGCAGAGGGACACGCAGGTCTCGTTCAGTTCTCAGTGCGATCGAGAATAATACTGAGTAAGTGCATAGACGTAATATCGTTTACATCGTCATAATGTAAAAGTTCCTATTATTGTGTGAAATTAATCCATGGTAATTAGTGATTGATAAGCGTAATAATAATACAGTTTCTTTGATTGTGTTATCAGCATGCATTCTATATGGGCCATCAACAGATGTTGTTGTTGTTGTTGATACTTTATTGATCCTTTGCAGGAAATTATATTGTCACGGCAGCTTTAACACTCAATAACAAAACATAATACAAAAAAAACAATAATACCTATATAGAATATTCAGTAACAGATGCATATTCAGTACAGAATATTCAATAACTCTGTTGTATACATAATGTATGCTAACAGTTATTTTGTTTTGTTTTTTAGGAAATTGGCTGCATCACGTTCTCCTTCTCCAGCACCTCGCAGAGGGACACGCAGGTGTCGTTCAGTTCTCAGTGCGATCGAGAATAATACTGAGTAAGTGCATAGACGTAATATTTTACAGATGAAATGTAGCCTAATTGTGTTTACATCGTCATAATGTAAAAGTTCCCATTCTTGTGTGAAATTACAAATATGTCTTTTTTAAATCCATGGTAATTAGTGATTGATAATGATAATAATACAGTTTCTTTGATTGTCTTATCAGCATGCTCACACTTTTTCTTTCTTCTTTTTTTATAACAGATGTGACAATGTCCAAGCACCAGTTCCGAAGAGAGCCAAGGCAAACAAGCAGACGAGCAACATGCAGTCCACGCTGTCATGGAAAACAGAGACCGATGTTGACATGGTTCCACAGACACTGCGATTTCTTCCTGCACGGGAAACTGGACCGCAACTGAGCTCTGTAGACTCGCATTCGCCCATGAGTCTATTCAAACAGTTTTTTAAACCTGCGGTAGTTTTTTTTTAGTATTCTTTGAATAAAAATATTTTTTTTTATAAAAAAAACAAGTTTGGTATTTTTATGTTTGTTTTTTTGAAAGGATGTGTCAAGTGATAGTAATGACTTTAAGTCTTTACATTCTTAGGAAAGAACGTAAATTCTATTTTGAATAAATGCTGTTCTTTTTAACTTTTTGTTCACCAGTGAATCATTCTTTGTTCAGGCTGCCTCAAAGCACCTTGATGGCCCATTAGCCATTGGGGGAGTGTCTTTAGTCTTCCCAGGTGTAAATCACATTAATATTCATGGGCATTAACACTCCCACGCATACAGCACTGCTGACCCAAAAACTGATGTAAGAAATTCAAATCGTTATATTGATGTTTCTGAAAGAGTGGTCAGAATGATTTTCACTTCATTTTGAAGTAAAAATTCTAGCCTACAAGAATAGTAACTCAAAAGTATTGTGGACAACTATTCATTATGTGTTAAATGGCCTTATTGCAGTGACATTTTTTTTTCCAAAACGTACTAACCACGCATATTATTTTTTTCTATAAAATGCAAACAAGTACATCAATTTTGCTCACATATTATTGTAGCAGAGTTTGTGCTGAATACAGCAAATTTATATGTTGGCAAATGGTATGTTTTAAGTAGCTGAAATAAGCACAAATGTCAGGGCATACCAAAACACCGAAAGAGCCCCAAAACAGCTCAGACCTCAGAGGGTTAAGATTACTGAAACTTTGCTCACACTTCTCAGTCCACATACTGGGTAAGACTACAGCTGGCCTTGTTCTGTTTTGTTTGGCTACTTTGATCACATCAGCCACAAGTTGGTGCAAGGGGGCAGCTAACTGTGCAAAACCCTTTACAAAGCGGCGGTAATAACTACAGAAGCCAAGAAATGATCTGACTTCTGTGACATCCTGGGGTCGCCTCCAGTTCTCCACAGCGGAGATCTTCTCCGGATCAGTGGCCACTCCTTCACTGGATACACGGTGCCCAAGGTACTGCACCTCCTTCCTAAAGAAATGACATTTGCTTAGTTTGGCCTTCAGACCCTTCTGTTGGAAGCGGCTGAGAACCATCTCCAGCCTTTGCAAATGCTGCTCAATGGAAGAGGAGAAGACAATGACATCATCCAAGTATAAGAGGACTGACTGGAAGCTCTGATCACCAAATATCCTTTCCATGAGCCTCTGAAAGGTCCCAGGGGCATTGCATAAGCCAAATGGCATTCTCTCAAATTCAAATAGGCCAAATGGGGTACAAAAGGCTGTCTTCGCTTTGTCTCCTTCAGCTACAGGGACTTGATTATAGCCACTTGCCAAGTCAAGTGTAGAGAACCACTGAGCACCAGAAAGGGCATCCAAAGACTCTTCGATGCGGGGTAATGGATAAGCGTCCTTCCTCGTTTTAGCATTGAGTAACCGATAGTCAACACACATCCTTAGCTCTCCTGTCTTCTTCCGCACCAAGACAATCGGTGATGCGAAAGGGCTGCTGCTCTCCCTAATCACTTTACTATTAAGGAGCTGCTGAATGTGATCTTTCACTGCCTGCCACTGTGTAGGGGGTATTCGCCTATATCTTTGACGGACTGGGGCCTCATCAAGAAGTGGTATCTCATGTACAATCTCATCTGTGCACCCTATATCTCCCTCGTGTTTAGCAAAGACATGATTATACCTCTCCAATAACTCTTTTGCCTGTTTTTCTTCTGTAGGCAAAGCCCTGGCCATTTTAAAGCTGCAATTGTGTCAGAGATGGTAACAAGGGGGCCTCCTGCAGCCTGTACGCTGTTTACAGTCACCTGGGCAACCCCTTCACTCCCTCCCTCAAAACTCAGCTGTTGTTCTGCTATCCCCCCAACTGGATGCAACATTCCCAGCACTTGTTTTGAGTGAACTGTAGCCCCTGTGGCTCCCACGTTAACCACAAGTACATACGCTACGCCATTGTCAACGGTCACAAGAGAGGGAGATAGCAACAGGCCTGGAGCAAGATCTGAACCCCGGGCTCCAATAGCATGGTGGTGGGCGGAATGTGTGGGACTTTTGGGCAGGTAACCTTTACAAACTTTACAGACCCAGCTGGAATAAACTCCCCAGTTCTTTCAAAAACGCGGACACGACCCTCCGGAACACACGGGCAAACCTCCAGCCTGTGACAATGGCGGAGAGCTGGCTCCCAACCTGCTTCTGCCTGCGTAGCAGACAAAGAGGCAAATAAGGCACCCCCTTGTTCTGCAAACAGCTCTTTGTAACATTCTATAATCACATTCATCCCCAATATCCAGGAACAGTGTGTTGCTGCAATGCACAGGGGGTATCTTTCACAACTAAAACCCCCCGACCTGGAATCTTTCTACCTAGCACTTGGATGTCCAACTCTAGATATCCCACATAGGGAATATCCAACCCATTTGCTGCCTTTAAGGCCAGCCACCCACATGATCTAAGTCTTGGAGCACCCCAGCACTGGAACACTTCTTTGAAAAATTACTCTGTAATGGTAGTTACCATCGAACCCGTATCCAACAAACACTTGACCCTCACACCACCCATCCCCACCTCTACCACAGGACATCTTCCTATGAGGGGTTGTGAAATGTTTGCAACCGGGGGAATCTGACTAAAATTACTCTCATTAATTTTCTCACAATTACTTACATTATTACCATTTGCATTTCCCACAAAACTCGTACCTGAAGGTCCCATGGTCGCTGGGGCAGAGTTTGATTCTGGCTGGACACTGGGCACACTGGATGCTCGTTGCCTTGGCCCCTGGCGACACTGGCGGAGGACATGTCCAGGCTTCCGGCAACGGAGGCAGATGGGTAAGCCTTCTGGAGTAAACTGATAATTGGGGTTACGGGAACGAGAAGCAGCCTGATCGAGTGCAGATTCCATCTTAGATAGACTCTTTATAATGCTTTCAATTTGCAACTGTTGCTTGTTAAATTGTTCTTGCAAAACAAGGAGCTCTGATCCCTTTCCAGCCCCCACTGCATGACAGGCCCCATCTACATTCACATCAACCCCACAATGATGAAGTCCAACTCGAGTTTGCCTAAGGGGTCCCTCACCCTCCTCCACCCACCTAATAGCTTCCTGTCGCAGGGCTAAGAAAGAAATGGAGGGGCGTTGCCTTATAATGCTCTTCAACTCTCGCCGCAATGATACATCATGCACATGTTCAACAAACTGGTCTCTAACCAGAATATCTGGGTCAGTCAACCTATCGGGGTAAGCACGCTGAACATTTTCCATTAATGCACGCAGGGAATGAGAGAATTCTTTTAAAGACTCTCCATCTTTCTGTTTGCGATCAAAGAACTGTTTTTGCAGGCTAACAAAGGAAACAGAGGAACAATAAAGCTCTTTCAAAATTGTTAAGATTTTGTCTGGATCCTCCCGCTCTGCCAATGAACGAAATCTGATCTCTACTTTTGCCTCCCCCTCCAAATGATCATAAAGGAAGAGGGCCTTTTCTCGGGCAGTCGTCTGCCTGTCTCTCAAACATGACTCTACATTTTCTATCCAATCATAAATTGATAGGTCAGATTTAGAACCTGAGAAATGGGGGCATTTTCTCTCTCTCTGAATGTAGATAAAACGTTCTGCTTGTGTTACAAGCAAATTTGGTGAAGCCAAATTATCCCCGGGAGACCGGCCATCAACATTAGTACTAGTGGTAGCAGAAGTAGTACCTATATCTGAGCTGGCACCTCTTCCTTGATTTAGTTGCTCATTAGCCACTCGTAACCTCTGTACCTCCTCACGCAAAGCAAAGAGTTCCTCCATTTCCTGATCCACGCTCATTTTGACAGCTTAGTGGATGACTTTAAAATGAGAAACAAACGAGAAAAAGATACAATAAACAAAAAAAACAAGCAATGAGATGAACTTGTCGTCACTGGCCTTTAGTGCCGATCGCAGGTTTATCTCAGCAGTCCAACAGCCTTTTTCCGGTAGTCCAGCTCCAGCCACTGTTTCTATTCCAGCAAAAATTTAAAATAAACCAAAATATATAGAACAATGCATGCCCCTTTTTTTAAAGTTAACCCTGCCGGCTGCGCCAAATTGTAGTGCCTAATAGGATTAGAAGAACACCTTTTTTTGGACCTGACTACGCCACCTCCTGGTAAGGGCAGGAGGAACCCTTTTGAACCCTTAGTATATCAGATTGTACGTCGTGAACTCTGATTTACCCCCAAACAGGAACAAGAGGCATGTGTTATACGAAAGTAAATAAAGTTTATTACAAGTGTTTCGTTTAAAATAGCAATTAAAATACCAACGGCATAAGTAAAATTAGCCTGATAATCAATTGGTCGGGGAAAGCAGCGTTACTCTCCTCAGGATAAGGTCAGGTCGGCTCGTACACGCCACCCGGATCAGTGACTGTGGTAGACAAGAGGGAGACAGCAAACCCAACACCAAGAAGTACATGCACTATACACTCAACGTCTAACTATTCATTACACACTTAGTATCTAAACTATTCACTACAAAATACCATGCAATGTCGAAGCTGAGTATACACACCACTACAAAATGTCACCCAGTGCAGTCTCACCACGGAAAGAGGGGCCGTGTGCCGATACGGACCCAGCCTTGTACAATGTCAAGCTGTGGATATACAAAGAGAGAGGAGAGCAACCTGTATTTAAACCAACATTCAAAATATAGCACCCAGTCGATACCCAACACAGGACATCAATTCTAAATCACAGGGGGGCACCAGACATCTTGAAATTGACTAAAAACCATTTGACAAAGAAACACACAAAAGAAAGATAAATAACAATAGAAAACAGTGGCTGGCCTGGTCCGCCTTTAAACAAACAAACACAATAGATCATTAGTTGCAAGTTCCAAAATGACATTGCCTTGCACATAATCAACAAAGAAATAAAATAAGCCTACTTTGCAAGGTTACACAAAGTCCTGTAGCACAGTAATGCAGCATGGGGATCCCAATGCTAAAGATAAAACAACATTATAAATATCAGGGCTAAAACTCATTAAGATACACAGGTAGATGCATGTATATCGTTTATCGTATCTCCGGGTCCCTACACCCACAGCAGCTGAATTTTGTGGTTACGTCAGCTGTGGACTGAAACATACAAATAATCTTTACTACACAGGACAAACTACAGGTTGAACAAATGCTACTAGCATAGCAAACATCACACAGACAAACAGTCACATGAGTGAACACAAAATAACATTAGCTGAAACCATTCAATGCTACACCACACAGATTTCAATGCTGTAAGGCATTACCATCAATCTTTCCAGTTCCCTCCAGGGAGGACGGGAAACTCAGGTCTGGCTGTCACCCTGCAAGGTGTGCTCAGTAGAAAGCAAAAGACCCTCCCCTGAGACTAGCAAGCCTTTTATCACTTCCTGATTAGCTGTAGGTCATATGACCTTGTCATGTGACCATGCATATGCACCAAATCACCTACATTACCACACAACATTATGGGAAGCCCGCTAGCCAGACGGGATTTAATCTTTGTCGGCTGGAGACCCAAGTTTGTTTTGAAGACGAAAAATGTGAATTGTGCAAGCTTATTTTGTCCATTAGATCAAAAAAACATCTAAAAAAAAAAAAATACATTTTCTTGCCATAGACCCTCCCCTCAAAGATATCAGGACATAAGTTGAAAGTGGACAAAAGAGACGGATTAAAACACCAGACATAAACGGGTATGTGTCTCTCTCAACTTGATCCGATCAACCAAAACGCATCTAGTGTAAACAGGGCCTCAGATACATGTGATTTGTCGCGTGATCAAGACCGTCAGGGGTTTAACACTTTTTTTTAAACAATCTGAAGGGTTTGGGTTTTGACTATTGACTGTCGAGACATTCGACAAAGGCGAGAGCAATGCTGGAAGCAAATCAATAAGTATACAAAGCTCAAGATGACGCAAGTATGCTCTAACCTGCTATCTGGGAAATAATTGAATATGTAGCTCTTGTTCATAAATTCGATCTTGCAATACGCAAGGGCATAAAAGCATGCATGATGTGTTTACATATGACGACTGCATGCTCTGGCATTTGTCAAACTATGAGCATAATGTGCCTTTGGAGGCTTTCATTAAGAGATACATGGGGATTTTAACTCCGGTTACCCTGTGTGGAGGGTTATTTTCTGAATATAGCCTGACAGTGTACAACCCCTGGCAACAGATGAGAGGAATTACATATCCTATGGGTTGTTTATTGGCCCCTGGGAGCAGAAATGGACCTGGAGGTCAGCGTCAAATAAATGTGTTGACGTCTGTTCCTGCACACCACGCTCCGGCAATGGTAAGTGTGAGCCTGAAAGGACTGAGGAGCTCAACATATGACATTTGAAGATTCGTTGGTCCCGGCCTCTTAAAAGCACCAGAGAAATGTGAAGAGCCAAAGGGAGACACTGGAAAAAATGAAGAACTGTCCACAGGGGAAATTTTAGTCACAAACCTCTGATTCCTCTTTTGTATGTCGCTTTGGATAAAAATGTCTGCTAAATGCATGAATGTAATTGTGAATAAAACAGCATTTTGTAATAGATTTTTATGGTATGTATGAGATATTTTATGAGACACTTTATGACATATATGGATTTTAAATGATCATTTAAAAGTAGAATTTAAATAAATAAAATCAATTTAAATGAAAAAGTGCCGTTTTTAATTAAAACATTTAATTTTTTTCAGTATCATTCTGCCTTCAAGTGCATTTATAAAAATCATACTCATATCTCGCAATTCATGTAACATATATTCTATACGTAAATATGACTTATTTCAGTAATTCATGTGCTCGGAACTCATAATTGTGATATTTATTATTCAACTTGAAGGGCACATACTCATAAACATTAAAACACAACATATGAAGCATGTCCAGAAACATTAGAAGATTATATAATCAATGTTCAAAATACCACATTTGTTTTAATTTGGACATGCTGTATTTCATTATATTTAATAAATTAACATTCATTTAATGGCCCATGATGAACAGATGCATCACTTACCAGAATCATTAGGTGGTTAAAACTCAATATAAATTGAATTTTAATGTCAATTTTATTAATATTATATTCTAAAAACATTGTGATTGATTGCTGTTTTGGCAGTATGTGATTTATATTAGTATAACAAATCAGTTGAGGAAAAAAAGGTTAATGAATAAATAGCCAACAGTGTTGATGTACAGTAATTATTTACGTTTTTACCATGGCATTTCATTGGGTCATCACACCTGTAATTCTTTTAATTTCTTCAGTTCCTATGTTTCCTCAGTTCGTTGTCAACTATTGTTTGTTTGTCTGTTATGTTGAATATTCTCAGTTTATTCTTTTATTAAATACCTTTAGATTAGAACTTTTGTCTCATCTTTATCTTTGGACTCTTTGAACTGTGACAACTCTAGCTTGTTCTCAGTTTAGTGTAAGTTTGCGATATTCAAATTTGACAGAATTAAGCACGACCCAACAGTTATTCAAGACAACAAGAAGCATTCATCCTCCCGTAAGGAGGATGACAGTTCTCCCACTCGAGGGGGATTTCTGAGAGAGGCTGGCTCAACAGACTCTGATTTCAGCAAAGAAATCCAGAAAAATTACAGCTTAGTGGCAGTAGTGGACACTCAAGACCATCCTAACAAAACATGAGTGCTTTATTTACACACTGTCTCGCATTTTTCTGTCCGCCTTTGTAATTATCAGTGTTACAAGGAGAGTAATTAACAGCCCAGTGTAAAACTCACAAGAGTCTCGCAAGTGTTATTCTGCCTGTGTGGTGCAATCAAGATTTTACTGTTCATCAGAAATGTAGTTCCTCTATATGGAAAACTTAAAGGTGATCAAAATGTATGATGCGTAATTTTGCATGCATGTCATGCAGGCATGTTTTCATTTTTATTTTCTAAGGGGACATATGCTCCTTGCAAGTGCTCTCAGTGAAGGACCAAGTGTGTTTGCTTGAGGAGAGAGGAGCACCTGGAATCTCTGGAGGAATGAATGTCTTAACATGAAAAGGAAGAGCACGCGCTTTCTTAAATCTTTCATGCTATTCCAGAAGTGCATGTAATTATGAACATTTCAGACGTAAGAGCCTTTTGCATCATTAAAACCTGAAATCTCCTGATGTCTAACTGTAAGTTTCTTATAACCATTTGTGTTATCGAATGGCATCTCAAATCAAGTAGCTTTTTGATGAGAAGTGAATGACTTTTCCAAATGACTGAATGTATAATTTTTTTTTGTCGATGGACGATGAAGCAGGCAGAAAGATGTGTAGACATGAATATCCTACAGATTTGGGGATCTGTTCGCTTGACTCGGTCTAAGCATCACCCTATAGCAACCATGGGAAAAATCACCCAGAGTGCCTTAGCAACCGCATAGCAATGCCCTAGCAACCAGTGGGACCCTAAAGCACGGTGGGAATGACTTTTACACAGGGAAACACTGCTTATATTTTCACAAGCTTGTGAAATGTCAGTGTGGTCTTAAAAAAAATAATCCCTCAGACTATTAGGCCATAAAACAATGCAATAAATAATAAGTTTCAGTCCTCTAACCATTTTGTCCATGTATTATGTTCTAACAGTGCAACTGAAGGAGAAATATTAAAATACATTTGTGACATAAATAAATGAATGAATGAATAAATATATATATAAATAAATAAAATAAACATTTTTTTATTTTACAACTCTGTAGCACAATGGAAAATGGTTCAAAAATAGTTTATTTACACATTACCATTTTCTACAAAAAACGTAAAACCTTTTATGCGTTTTGGCCGTTCATTTACACGACAACAGCATTTGGGTGCCTGAAAACGCAAAATTTTGAAAACGGGTTTCAAAGTGCAAGTTTTTGTAAACAACAAAAATGTGAATTTCTGAAGAGGATGCACATGCATAATACCTGTTCAGTCTATATAGTGTTTCATCGAAAACAAGCCTCCCTTCAGTGGAGATCAGTGAGGCTTTATATTCTTCTTTTCCTTTGAAGACCAATCCCAAACGAGTAGTCATCAGCAGAGGTGATCACCATCACCTGGCTTTACCTGCACAGAAGAAGGCAGAGAAACAACCACTACTGCCACCAAGTGGCCTGTCACACATAATATACAGAGCAACTAAATAAAATTACACTGTAGGACGTAACAATCGCCATCTAACAACGTGTTTTTACTCACCCTCAAAATGGGACAACTTTAACATGCTGTACAAAATTATCTGTGGGGTATTTTGAGCTAAAACTTCACATACACACTCTGGGAACAACAGAGACTTATATTACATTTTGTAAAAAAGGACATTATACCAGCCCTTTAAAACTTTTTATGCATTTTGGCCATTCATTTACACAACAACGTCATTTTGGAAACGGGTTTTCTGCACAGAAAAAAAGTGTCGCCTGCACGCGGAAAACTCAAAGAAAAACCTTCTCAGTTTTAAGCATATAATTTCTCGTGTAAAAATAACCTAAAATTGAGTGAATCATTATGAGTTCTTCAATAGCCTACTGTTTCTACACTCACCTAAAGGATTATTAGGAACACCTGTTCAATTTCTCATTAAAGGGCACTATTATGGCATTTAAAATGTTCCTAATATTGTTCTGGAGTCCCCAACAACAGTTTGTACATGCATGCAATGACAAAAAACACTTTTGTTGTCTTATAATATGCATTTATTTTACCTGATTTGCTCACCGATTCCCTAATGGTTCGTTTGACTCATTTTTCAAACCCCGCCTTTACGTGACGCTAATCTGCGGTGATTGGTCAGATGACCCAGTCAGTTATTGTTTGTTAGCCCAACGCATAAATGTATTGATAAAGCACTGCAGTACTACAAGGTTTTGCTCTATTCTTTATGACAACTCCAATAACAACGACAAACATTTTACATATTTAAAAAAAAAAAAAAAAAAAAAGACATTGGAGCCTAAGCTGCGCTGACCGTAACTGACACAAAACACACACACACACACACACACACACACACACACACACACACACACTTATTGAGCATGCTACAAAACCCATAAAAGCAACAATTATTAATAGTACTTACAGGTTGTGATTGGAGGAGGAAGCTGATCCAAATAAACTTGTTACTGAACCTCCTTCAGTAACAGCCGGCTTGCGAATCCACACTTGAAAGCATTTATGTTTGTAAAGGAATTGTCATTAAAATGAACGGAACACAGCTAAGGTTCGGCTATACTTGTGTGGTATAGTTTTAAATATAAACTCTAGCCACTGATTCTTCACATGCTCGTTCCTGGGCAGTGAAAAAAATTTTCGCTTTTGATTCGCACTTCAGAACAGCGTCTCGTCGACATGATGCTTTCACTGGTGTCTGGCACGCGCAATGAGTGGGCGGATCTTATTCAAATAACTTGTCAAGTTGACGTCATCTAGACAGAAAAAAAGCATCGTTCGTCTATCGATTCATATCAGCTACTCAGAGTCGACTCTTACTTTTGAAAGACAATAACTTTGTATACGGTGAACTTTCATATTTAAAACTTTGCAGGATGTTTTCGTTCACTTAGATCTATGTTACACACTACATGAAAGGTAATTTTCAAAATTCCATAATAGGTACCCTTTAATGCAATTATCTAATCAACCAATCACATGGCAGTTGCTTCAATGCATTGAGGTGTGGTCCTGGTCAAGAAAATCTCCTGAACTCCAAACTGAATGTCAGAATGGGAAAGAAAGGTGATTTAAGCAATTTTGAGCGTGTTATGGTTGTTGGTCCCAGACGGGCTGGTCTGAGTATTTCACAATCTGCTCAGTTACTGGGATTTTCACGCACAACCATTTCTAGGGTTTACAAAGAATGGTGTGAAAAGGGAAAAACATCCAGTATGCGGCAGTCCTGTGGGCGAAAATGCCTTGTTGATGCTAGAGGTCAGAGGAGAATGGGCCGACTGATTCAAGCTGATAGAAGAGTAACTTTGACTGAAATAATAACTCGTTACAACCGAGTTATGCAGCAAAGCATTTGTGAAACCACAACACACACAAACTTGAGACGGATGGGCTACAACAGCAGAAGACCCCACCGGGTACCACTCATCTCCACTACAAATAGGAAAAAGAGGCTACAATTTGCAAGAGCTCGCCAAAATTGGACAGTTGAAGACTGGAAAAATGTTGCCTGGTCTGACGAGTCTCGATTTCTGTTGAGACATTCAGATGGTAGAGTCAGAATTTGGCGTAAACAGAATGAGAACATGGATCCATCAAGCCTCTTTACCACTGTGCAGGCTGGTGGTGGTGGTGTAATGGTGTGGGGGATGTTTTCTTGGCACACTTTAGGCCCCTTAGTGCCAATTGGGCATCGTTTAAATGCCACGGCCTGAGCATTGTTTCTGACCATGTCCATCTCTTTATGGCCACCATGTACCCATCCTCTGATGGCTACTTCCAGCAGGATAATGCACCATGTCACAAAGCTCGAATCATTTCAAATTGGTTTCTTGAACATGACAATGAGTTCACTGTACTAAAATGGCCCCCACAGTCACCAGATCTTAACCCAATAGAGCATCTTTGGGATGTGGTGGAACGGGAGCTTCGTGCCCTGGATGTGCATCCACAAATCTCCATCAACTGCAAGATGCTATCCTATCAATATGGGCCAACATTTCTAAAGAAT
Organism: Chrosomus eos; assembly: GCA_036326025.1. Lineage (NCBI taxonomy): Eukaryota > Metazoa > Chordata > Actinopteri > Cypriniformes > Leuciscidae > Chrosomus > Chrosomus eos. The sequence continues at coordinate 24,111,438 of CM070834.1, forward strand.
ACTTTCAGCGCCTTGTTGAATCAATGCCATGTAGAATTAAGGCAGTTCTGAAGGCGAAAGGGGGTCAAACACAGTATTAGTATGGTGTTCCTAATAATCCTTTAGGTGAGTGTATATTGTTAATTGCCATCAAATTTGCGGAGCACTTAAGCATTGGAAATGTAAAGTTCGTGTGTAGCTTAAAAACAGCATATTATCCTTTAAAATCTGTCCTTTTATTTCCATTTTGAAAGCACAATGTGAGCCTGCTGAAATTATTTGGAGTGCCACTTACACGTTATGTGTGTGCATGCGTGAAATCAACTTCACAAAGAGCTGATGTTCATTACACCTTTAGAACCACTGTAGATACACTTTATCAGTTGCTCATAAACTCGAGCTGAGAAACTTTGGTAAAGGCATGTGCTGTTTACAAACATCAAAATCTCTTCATTAACATGAATGGGAAACAAGCAATTATACATCAGAGGTGGGTACAAAAACAAGTCATGTATAATAACAGACGAATTTATTTCGATAATGACTACTCTCCGGATATGCAGAGAAAAAGAGCTCAGGTGCGTGACGTGACTACAACTCAAGAAGGAGGACATTACAGCACGGAGCTTCTATCCTGCACAGTTGAAGATCAGCCTGACCACCGGTGACAAAGATGCTCTGCCAACACTACAAAAGCTTGGTATAAAGATGCAAATGGGAGAATGCGATGCACTGGAGATGGAGCTGTCAAAAACCCTGTTGCAGACGCAGAGAGGAGGCCGTCGCAGAATTAATCAAGCAACAATGTCAGACGGGGATGTTAAAGCTTTCTTCTCACAGCAAAATCGCCAGTGTTAAATGAACTCTCCTGGTGTACATATGGAAACACGGATTTGTCCGTGTTTCCATATGTACACCAGGAGAGTTCATTTAACACTGGCGATTTTGGGCAGATAATTTAGTTTTGTTTCCATGAACAAATACAGGCAAGAATTATAAGAAAAAATAAAAAAATCCTTCCCTTCATCTTGAACGCGAGGTGAGAACTATAATTTGTCAACGGGAGGGGTATATCAGACACTGTATGGTGAAAGACATTTATACCGTGGTCACATTTGGACTGATTCATTTGTTGTTTTTTTCAAAAAAAATGCGGAAGTAATTACACTTATTGAGTGAATGACACTTGCCTTTGGGCTGCGACCAAGGGGGTAATCCATCAGCCGGAAACTGAAGCCTCCCTAGGCGCCGCCATTGTAGCAGAACTTCACCTGCTGTTAGCATTCCATTGACTCCCATTCATTTTGGCATCACTTTGACAGCGAATAACTTTACATCTGAGACGTCCAAAGACTCCATTTGTCTATTATTTATTTCTAAAGAAACATGACAATGTATAAAAGGCTCCATTACTTTGTAACTTACGTTATGGCCCCTAGAAGCCGTTTTTGTAAAAATAGGCTAACTATTGCGTAATAACCACGCGACTCTCAGTCGCACGCTAGAGAAATTACCGTATAGACAGGAGGAGAAGCTCACGACCCCCTCAAGAGAACCATTTAAATGGCGTGATCGCAAACACGAGTCACAACACTCTGCCCACTTTCAAACGGGAACTGGTTGCCGTTTTTATTTTTATTTTGACGAATCTACTTTGTGTCAAGTTTTGGATGTGGCGAAGTTCAAAATGATGTTCAAGGTCATTGTTCTCTCTTCCTTGACAGCGGTGATGCTTTATGTGTACATTTTAATAGACACACTGATTGTTTTATTGGTTTGTGACTAGCCCAAAATGGCAATATATAAAGGCCACTTTTTTAAGTAACAATGGAAAGTTTAACGTGTGTTAGTTACAGTACACCGCTAACGGAATAGGTAGCCCTGTAAAGAGGAAAAAAAATCTAAATCAATTTAAGACATTAAAATGTGGTGTTGCCATGTTACAAGAGACTCTCTCAGACCAAGAACATTTAAAGTTGAAAAGAGAATGTGTGAATCAGGTTTTCAGTGCATCCCATGTTAAAGGGAGAAAAAGTGGGGTTGCCATACTTATAGTAAGGCAGTCTATTTTACAGATGAAAAAAATATTAAGAATAAAGCTGGCAGATATGTGATGGTTGTGGAAACAATTGGGGGTATTCAAACATCTTTTTTAAATCTATATCTCCAAATGAAGATTGTCCATATTTTTTAGGAAAATGTCCTCACTTGTGAAAGATGAAGCGGAGGGTATTAGGTGGAGATTGTAATTGTGTCTTAAACCTATATGGACAGGTTGCCAACAGAAAAGAGACCCAATTATGCCAAACAAATATAGTACTAGGGATGATGAACGAGTTGGGGTTGGTCGACACTTGGAGGTACCTCCACCCGAAAAAAAAAGACTTTACATTTATATCACACATTATACAGGAGCTATTCTAGACTAGATTTTTTTTTTTTTTTGCCTGTCTAAAACTGAGCTGCATAGAGTAGTGGAGTGCAATATAGATCCCATTACAATTTCAGATCATGGCCCTGTTGTCTAAAAACTAAATTTGGGGCAACATAAACTGTTTAAATATTGTAGACTAAAAATCTCAATATTGAATGATGAAGCACATAAAAAGGAAATACAGAGGGAATTGGCTGATTACAGTAAAATAAATGATAATGGGTCTGCATCACCTTCTGGCTATGGATGCAGCCAAAGCAGTAATAAGGGGAAAGATTACAGGGTGATACACTTACATCCAAAATAGAAAAGCAAAGGGAACTTAAACGATTGGAATTGGAGAAAGAAATATAAAAGGTTGGAATGTGAACATAAAAACTGTGGAAATAAAAAATCCCTAGAGCTGTTGAAGCAAAATAGATAGAAAATATGACCAGCTAACCTACAAGGCACAGGGTGCTCTCAGGTATACAAGCAGAAAATATTATGAATTTGGTAGCAAGCTGGCTGCTTGCTTTCCAACTACGCAAAGCCCAATTCTAGTCCCGAAAATCAGACATCCAACTACGGGTATTATAACATCACAGCCTAAAGGAATTGCAGATGCATTTAAAGACTATTATGTATTAACTATACGAAGGGGATAAACAGCCAAACAAAGAAAGAAAAATAAAAAACTTTTTGGATTCTGGTAAATTGAATAGATTGACAAAAGAGGAGTCTGAAGCGATGGTTAATCCCATTACAGAGGAAAATTCAGAAAAGTATTGCAGACTGGCTTTCCGGGAGAATTTTATAAAGCTTTCATAAATTAATTAACCCCAATTTTGTGTCGAATGTATAATTACGCATTAGAGAAGGGAGATCCTCCAAAGTCATGGCTGAGGCACTTATTAAAGTTATCCATAAAGCAGAGAGGATTCAAACACATATCAGAAAATGAGTGAAACCAGACCAGACAGGATTTGTAAGTAGACGTCATGGTGCTGACTGAAATGTTAGGAGAGCTCTGAACATACAGATGATTGCAGGAAAGAGGCAGGTCCCCTCCAGCTAGTTTAGAGCATTCGCTAGACTGGATTGGACATATTTAAAACAAACATTGACATACATGGGCTTTCAAGACACATTTGTTGGATAACATTGTACCATAATCCTAAATAAAGAGTTAGGGTGAACGCCCACTGTTCAGAGTTTGCTGTCCCCTGTTTTGTTTGCACACATTGAACCCTTGGCCGAGAGCATAAGGTGTAATCAATATATAGAAGGAATAACGATGAGGGGAAACAGTCACAAGATTAACTTATATGCAGATGACATTTATTATTTATTGAAAATCCAATTGCTTCATTACCAGCTCACCTTGATTGCCTTGAAGTATACAAATCCATTTCTGGATACAAAATCAATTCAACCAAATCAGAAGCACTTATGATGGAGTCTGGCCCGTAGAACTAAACAATAGAACATCTTTAAGATGGTCTAAACAGGGATTCAAATATTTAGGAGTTATTGTTATAATAAGCTAATTAATACCATTAAAAATTATCTATTAAACTGTTGCCACTTTTGCTGTTTGGTATGATGGAGACAGTAAAAATTAATATTTTACATAGATTTTCTTTTTTTATTTCAGTATAGACTCCCAGTATAGATTCCTGGATCTAGATTTGCTAGACAAATTTGTATCAAATGCCAGAATAAACAGAATAAATAAAATCAAAAATATTAACTTTAGGAAAGACAGAGGAGGGCTGCATGTCCCTAATTTAAGATATTATTATTAGGCTGCGCAGCTACACCGATAGTGGCATGGATTAACAACAATATTGAAACAGGATGGGTTAACATGGAACAGAGCTCTGTACCAATTCAATACTAGCTTTTATGACACCCCAATCTCAGAAAAAGATGAACATAACAAATATTTGGGTTAAGCAAACTCTGAGAGAGTGGACAACAGTTTAGAAAAAACAAAGATGAAAAGGGCTATGTAGCAGATAAACCCGAGATTTAGCCTCTAGGTGGGATGCTACTTTTAAAAGATTAGAGAAGGCTCTTACCATTATTGATCAGCTTTTTGATGGAAGTACATTGCACTCTTTTTCTGATCTTAAAAAAAAGTTTATGTTATTATCAAAGTATTTTTTCAGATACATAGAAATAATAAACTATATAACATAAGGAAAGGGAAATAATTAATAAGGAAGCCCCGACTAACAGTCTTTCATTGTGTCATAAGGGCATCAACAGTTATCACTGGAAAGAGTTTGACTAGAAAACAAAAAACTGTTTTTTTAGAACACCACAGGTCATATCAAAATTTGTGGATAATCCAGAAGTAGAGAAATGGAGGGAGCATATTTTGGGAATGTCCAAAATTAGTTACATTTTGGTAAGGGGTTAAGGATGAGATTATGAAAATTTAGCATGTAGACCTGACTTTTGCTCCCTTGTATTTATTGCTTGAGGGAATACCCCAAGATTTTTGTTGTCAAAAGCAGAGATATATTCTGCATGTACTCATATTATGTGCACGAAAACCATTATAATTAATTGGATGAAGCCACACCAACCAAAAATGAGTCATTGGAGAGAAAAACATATCTATTAACAAAATGGAACATATCATATGACTGCCCAACTCCAACTGAAACTGGACATTTTCATACAAAAGTGGACACCTATATATATATATATATATATAATATATTATTTTTTTTTTTTTTTTCTTTTTTTTTTCTTTTCTTTCATTTTACTATTGTATAATGTTTTATGTATTTTCTTTTTCACTTTTTCTATTTCTGTATCTGTTTTATTTGGGCCACCGTTGTGGTCAAGGAATGTTTAGATTGTTGTTGTAATTTGTTAAAATGTAAAAAAAAAAAAAATTAATAATAATAACATGACTGGTTAAGAACTGGAATGCAAATTGTAAGGCTTCAACTTTTAAGTGCTTTCAAGCTCGTTTGTTGTAAAGTATGTATCACCGACTTTTCAGTGAGTCAGAAGGTCTTTCACAAAGTTTACTAATAACCGTCGCTCTTCTGCTTTCTCACTTGTCACCTGGTGTGCTCACAAAAAGTAAAACCAGTCATTTAGCCAGCACTATTTGCAGCACGGTAATTTAACTGTCATATTCAATAGTACAAAAGATCACAGAAGCGCTATGAGAAGCGATAACACATTCTTTAGAATGAACTAACTGAGGCTCAATGCCTGCTCATCAGGTGCAATGAATGAAACAATGATAAATTAACAAAGGATATCTAAAGGCTTTGATTCACTCACACTCAAGAAAAATCCCCCATGGAGAAACCGACCTTGAGTGCCCTTCCTGTGAGAAATGAGTGGGAAGCACATCCTGATGTTTAGGTTTCTCATAAACCATAACCTACATACTGTAGCTGCCCATAGAAAAGTGTTCAGTTCACTTACTTAAAAAAATTTAGTATATCGGTTGCCTTAAAATTCTTAAGTAAATAAACTTAATGCTTAATTGGAAAAAATAAGTCATATAAAATAATAAAGTATAATACAAAAAAAATACTTAATTAATTAAATAATTTTAAGGCAACGTGTTTTCTACATTTTTTTAAGTTAAGTCAACTGATCACTTTTTACAGTGGGACGTAACAGGGAGGACCAAAAAATCTTTTAAAATGACATGTAACTTGCAGGGGATTGATTTGCAGTACTGCAGGACACAGGCAGACCCTTCTCCTTTAATATATTATTTAATATAGTTATAACAAATAATTTATCAGGAGCGTTTGTGCTGGGATGTGTGTGTTATTAGGCCGGCGTTGCAACTATTTCATGACATTCTATATAAATGTGTTTTTAATGAGGAAGTGTATCTAGCCTTAACCAGGATTTGGTTCACCCTCCTACGCCTTTAAAGACTGACACATTGTTTTTCTTTTCCAAAAGTTAGGCAGCACTTATGTTGCTCTCTAAGATACTTAATATTGACCAAAATCTATAGTAGCATCACATAGTACATCCTCCAGATCAATTCCAGAATCCATTGTTTTAGGCTCAGAGAAATCATTCATCAACGATAATAGACATAGCCAAAAGCAATGAACACATTTGAACTATTTAACCCAATTTATGTGTATTTTATACTTATTAAAGGTGCAATAAGTGATTTCTGAGAACAATTGTTGAACACTGTTGATGTTTGAAAATCAACCCAAACATATACACTCCCTCCATTGCTCCGCCCCTCAAAATGCATGAACATGCAATGCAAGATTGGATGTCTCTTAATCACAGCAGAAGCGAAGCAAAATAAAGCAAGGAAGAACAAAAAATTTGCATATACACAATTATATGTCTTCATTGCTAGTTGTCAGCAGCACACACTCAAAATCAATGTTACTCACGTATGGAGCAGATACATCACAACCTCAGCATCTGTTTTCAGGCCTTCCCGCTTCGGTCTCTCCATCACTGGAAAGCTTTTCTAATATTAACGCAGGGCCTAGAGGTCTTGCCTGATCATTACCCTTCTTTATCCAGTGTTATTCCTCCGAACTTTTCTCTTTTGTAATGTCTCTTAGCCATCTTTCTTTCTACAGACTTTCTTCAAATCTCCCTATTGCTCGCTCACTCTCCTCCCCCATCGTGAGTGGGCACGCCCCCTACAGCTGATTGGCTACAAGTTTGTTGTGATGCTCAGTCAACACTTTCAACAGCATTTTACAGAAATTGCTTACTGCACCTTTAATCATGTCATTATGCACTAATGCCAAACTATTGGTATCAATTGCCTGTTTTTCTTCCTTCTAAAGTGTCCTGTGGAGTTTTCCCATAACTGTTTTCTAACCTGTACGATGTGATTTTAACTTATTCAATTTTTTTATATTGTGCGTAGCCTACGTTTGCTTTTACAGTCTCCCATGGGCTCTTTTGGGGTCTGACACATGTATCGAGTCAGCTCTCTGCTCTCCATATACCTTCAAGAAACACACTGGTTGTTAGCTGCTATTATTTCTCAGATGAAATCTCAAATTGACATAGTCTGCCTGCTGTTTGTTTAAGGGCTGCCTGGATCGCACAGAGCTAATATAAAGTTTATTAAATGTAATCCCTGTAGTAAACTCCAGATCTGCATATACTGTATTAATTAATTCCAGGAAGATTTGAGTGTATAGACTTTATAGTGTTAGCAAAAGAAACCATGATCGGGTTGCTAGTACTGCAAACATAAACATAGTCTGCATTTTTCTTTCAGGGTCGTAAACAATGGCCGCATTTTACTGTGAAAAGCGCTCAGCTGCTACATTGTGGGTTTTTCTTAACACCTCTGAAATCACAATCTAGACTAAATGGAAGGCAAACTAAATGGAACAGGTGGACGCTGATTACAACACAGTAAGATGTGCATGACAACGTGCTTTGGGGATGAAAAGTTTATTTGTCTTTATCCATCAAGCAGATAGAAACACATTTGCACCTCATTGCTTCATCTTTAATGATATCATGGGCAGTACATGTTTTATTTCTTATTTCACCCCATAAGGAAATAATTATTGAAAGGTGCTTTGACAGATTTAAGTCAGGTTCAAAGTAATCACTGAGCAGAGGTGTCATTTAATTTATAGTCAGTCAAAACATCAGGTATATCATCAGGTATGATGTTTTAGTACTACAAAAATCAAACATTTTCTTAGAGAAACTGAATATCATAATTTACTTGTGAGTTTTAAAGGGTACCTATCATGGAATTTTGAAAATTACCTTTCATGTAGTGTGTAACATAGATCTAAGTGAACGAAAACATCCTGCAAAGTTTTAAATATGAAAGTTCACCGTATACAAAGTTATTATCTCTCAAAAGTAAGAGTCGACTCTGAGTCGTTGATATGAATCGATAGACGAACGATGCATTTTCTCTAACTTTCGTACGTCACTTGTACAAGTTATTTGAATAAGATACGCCCACTCATTGCATTAGGAGACACCAGGGAAAACATCATGTCGACGAGACGCTGCTGTGTTTTGAAGTGCGACGCAAAAGCAAACTTTTTTCATCTGCCCAGTGAGGAGCATTTGAAGACAGTGGCTACAGTTCATAACTATACCACAGAAGTATTATAGCCCGAACTCGTTCTGTGTTCGCGTCATTTTGAAGATGATTGCTTCACAAACCTAAATGCTATAAAGTATGAATTTGCGAGCCGGCTGATACTGAAGGAGGGAGGTTCAGTACCGAGTTTATTTGGATCAGCTTCCTTCTCCGAATCACAATCTGTAAGTAGGCTGTTGCTTTTATGTTTGTATCATGTTCTATAATTATTTTGTGTGTTGTGTACGCACAGGCACAGCGCAGCTTCTAGCAGCTAACTTAGGTCTTCAATGTCAATTGTATTGAAATATGTGAAGTGTTTGTCGTTGTTAATGGAGTTGTCACAGGGCTCTCGAGTGTCACGCATCACGCATTGAGCGTGACAGTCACTCATTTCGGTCTTTTGTCACGCTCTCCGGCCACACATTGTATTTCTCAAGGTGAAAAACTATTTGTAATATATTTATTATGCCGCAGTGCCCAAAACTCACTCACTGTGGAACCGGCAGGATTCAAGCGCGTCTCCTCCAGTGTTGCCAGGTGTGTATGCCTGCACTGTTTCCGCGGGTTGTTTGTGTAGTGCACGCTGGTTGACGCGATTGTTTTATCCACTGGAACATGATTGTTATTGAGGAAACACCCGGGAACGCTATTTGAATATTTTTGGCCGTGATTGGGTTAGTTTGATTAGCAATTGGGCTGGTTTTGTTGTGCAGACCTGGCAACCCTGGTCTCCTCTGGTGTTGTTCGTCTGGTGTTGTTAGCCAATCAGAAAATAGCACTGTTGTATCTGGGTAAGATCTAGCGCAACAACCAATGACACCCCGTCGGCTGGGTGTCTAACATATCACCACAGATTAGCGCAGGGGTGGGGAACGTTGGTCCTGGAGAGCCATAGCCCTGCAGAGTTTAGTTCCAACCCTAATCAAACACACCTGAACCAGCTAATCAATGTCTTTAGGATCATTAAGGCTACAATCAGGTGAGTTTTTTTCAGGGTTGGAGCTAAACTCTGCAGGGCTGTGGCTCTCCAGGACCGACGTTCCCTACCCCTGGATTAGCGTCACGCAAAGGCGGGGTTTGGAAAAATGACTCTCTAAACGATTCATATGGGAGTCGGTGAGCAAATCAGGTAAAAATAAATGCATATTATAAGACAACAAAAGTGTTTTTTGTCATTGCATGCTTGTAAAACTGTTGTTGGGGACTCCCAGAACAATATTAGGAACATTTTAAATGCCATAATAGGTACCCTTTAAATCTTTCTTCCAGCCCAACAGAAGACATTTTCAGTATTGTCCTGGTTGCTCTTTTCCATGCAGTGGCAACTGAGTGTGGAGGTTAAAAAAGGGTGTAAGGTTAAAAAAAGGATGCAAAAACACAATAAATTCATGGACAAATTCATTATGTTGAGTCAGATCATTTGATCCAGTACACACAACCAGTAATTCACAATTTATTTCTGACATACTTAAAGTCCTCATGCTACAAATGGATTTGCAATGGTCACGTTACTGTAAAGCTGTCAAGCTGTTGCGGAGAGTGTAGACATGATATTACAGTTCTTCAAAACGTCTTCTTTTGTTTTCCATAGGAAAGAGCATCATACGGGTTTGAAACATCATAAAGCTGAGTAAATCATAACAGTTCATTTTAGGTCAATTATCCCTTTATATAAATATTTTGTCAGCGTCTCAACAAGAAAGGCTAACTGAGGTGTTAGAGACATTATGTAAAACAAAATAAATACTCTTTAAACATTGACATTCTCAAACTTATGAATATTCCCTGTTTAACAATAAGAACCTCGGGGGGGGGGGGGGGGGGGGGGGGGGGGGGGGGTTGGCCAGTGTGGCAAAACACTTTCATACTCTCAACAATCAGTCACCGGCCCTTCTCATAAAATTCAAATGAATACAAGCAAAGAAATGTGACATTTTCTGTATACATTTCTATTTCTCAGGGTGTATGAAAAACTCCAGGTGTGGATGAATTATAAATGTGCGATTAGCAGGTTAGTTTGCAGATTTCACTGTGTAGGCTGAAATGGTTTCTAGGTCTATTACATGTCTTGTAGTTCGATATGCATCCTCTAATGAAATAACTTTCAATGACAAAACAGTAGAAACTCAATGACTTAATGCTTTTTGAAATCAGATCAATGAGGTTTTCTACAACAGAAGTGGATGAAACCTGCAAATGGTTCAGTGTATCAAAGCCATAATGTTGTGTGATGTGGAGCAGTTTGTTTCTTTCCCTATGGGCATGGTAACATGCTCAGTGTAGGTGGCTGGAACACACGATGCACTTTACATAAAAGTGAGGGGGAGGTGTCTAGGAGTGCAGCTCATTTAACTGTGTAGGTGACTCCATCAGTGAATTCACTGTCATAAGGACAGCAGTATGTTATTAAGATGCAGTAATGTATCTTCTAGCACAAGGGAATGATCTAATGTAGCTACTATAATCAGGTTCGAACATAAAAGGTTGCTAACTAAATTTTTAACATGCTGTTTATTAATATCACAAAGCTTACAGAAAGCCAAAAGAGATTAAGACATGATACTGTACTGTGAATTTAGTGACTTTACAACTATGAATCTTCAATCTGAATGTTTAATGTTGCTACTGTACGTTGGCATAAAGATGGAAATAAAAGTGTAATGCAGAGTTTAATCAAAGGGGATCTCTTATAATATTCTTGGAGAGTGTCTCTGTGAATTTTGCTTAAAACTTTGTGGCTGCAGTGTAGAGTGGTGAAAAGACTTCAAACTAAATCAACTCATATACCAACTCCTTGATGTTTCTTATGACTTTAGGGAGAGTTCAAAAGTGAAATTTCCAAAAGTGAAAATGCTGTCCTCATTTCTTCACCCTCGTGTCAATCCAAACCATGGCCATGACAAACAATCTTCTGTGGAACATAAAAGAATACATTTTGAGAATTTTGTCCATACAATGGAAGACATTCTTCAAAATATCTTATTTGTGTTCCATAAGTTAAACAGGTTTAGAACAATATGAGGTTGAGCAATGACCAAATATTCATTTTTGTGTGAACTGTCTCTTTTAAGACTATATTTGCCGCCATGGTTCAGTTCACGGTTTATACTTTAGGCGACCACTTTAGTAACTTCAAGTTGTGTCTTTGCAAGAATGGTTTTTATCTTTCTTACCAGTGGAAATTGTTTAGATCTGCAATGATTCAGTAATCACTGAATTACTGTACTTTGAATAAAATAACACATGAGCAAGATTTGTCATGGACCCTTTGAGACAAACTGCAAGCACAATGGGATAATTGTTTACTGTTGTTCGAAATCATGATTCTTTTACATGTTTAGTGCAATCACATAACCTGTTACATAATTTAATCTTTTTTTGCTCCTCGTGGTAAACGTGTTGAAGTGTCTAAAGCAATTTTTTAATCATGTCTCACCATAGAATAGCCGTAAAAACAATTTCCTGGCTGTCACCTGAAAGCAACGCTTTCATCAGAACCCAATCATTTTTGACACTTTAATCCTACACCAGACACATGGTACAACACGGCTAAAGCAGACCCTGAGGTAAAATGTCTTCTAGATTTTAATTGCTCCTTAAAAACCAAATAAAATAAAAATATCACCACAGGACTTTCCTAAACAAACTTTTTTTATTATTGTCAAATATCACGGAATGTAGAATTCACATGTCACAACTGGGTTGCAGAGATGAGGTGAGGATCTAGTTGCAGCAGCTTATCCTTTATGTTTAAGAACATAGAAGAAACAAAACACTTGACTCGTTGAAAGAACAACGAGTCGCAACTACGGCAGTCACCTGCTCTTAATTTTACTGCTTCATTAATTTGTAAAAAATGCCCGTTCTAATAGGCTATGGTAGTTTCAAGACACTTTGCACTTACTAAAGGAAGAATAATGCTGGAGTTCTTATAAAATAAATTGTGGTTCCCTTGCAAAAAGGGCAGTGTGAAAGCGAACCACACCAAACAAATAAAATCAACATTGCATTTGGTCCGGACCAAAGCAAGTGAACTAGCGGACTTTCCTGGTGTGAGTACACTCAGACAAAAGAAAAGAAAAGGCCTCCCTCTATCATCCACTGGCAAATGAGATGCAAACAGGAGCTCTCTGAATATTCAACATTGTGATGAATTAACCATGAATTGGTTTTATGAGATTTTTATGAGAAAGTTTCCACTCCATTACCTCTTAAACTTATAAAATAAAATAAAAATATTAATTATGATAACTTTATTTAAATATGTGTAGAATAAGTTACCATAGGGCACATCATGATCCCCTAAGAACTTGACACAAGACTGCTAATGCTTTAAACATAGATGCCTAAAACTCTGTCAACGATACTCAAGACCACAAAAAAATCGTTTGGTCTCTGTCACAACGAACAAACTAAAAAACGGCATGTTATCCAAGCAAAATACACATCCACATATTTGATACTAAGTAAGGTTGATGTTCACAACTGTGGTAAATGTAATAACTGCCTTACGGATATTTAAAAAAAGTGACAGCCTATGAAATCTGAACTCAAAACTCTTCAAAGACACAGGGTAGAAAAGACGTAGCAAGCTGCGCTGCCAAGGTTCATATTAATTAACTGCTGTGCTGCTTGATCTTCTCCAATTTCTCCAATGCCATGTTGCCCGTGGAACCTGCCACAGATACTCATTTTCCACCGACACGGTTCACGGTTCCCGGCCTTTATTCATACCATTCGAACCATTCTGCTCATTCCCACTGCAAAAGGGGTTCCGGGCCGGAAAGATCAGTTCAACTCCGACCCTAAATTTTCATGGGCTATATATCGAAATCGCCCCCTTACACATTCACTATTCCTACATTACTCCATTGATATAGTTTACTTGAAGGAGTGAATGAAAACTAGTGAGTGAATTCGGACACTAAGTGTGCCGGAACGGCTGTCGCTTTTTGCATAGTTTGTGCTTGCTGTTTAATAATCATTCGAAACTTAGAAAACTAGCAGCTCTAGTAGTAATCTCTGTAAATAGCATGTATAAACCTTAAAGGGATAGTTCACCCAAAAATTAAAATAATCCCATGATTTACTCACCTTCAAGCCATAGGTGTATATGACTATCTTCTTTCAGACGAACACAATAGAAGATATATTAAAAAATTCCCTGGCTCTTCTAAGCTTTATAGTGAATGGGACCCAATATTTTGAAGCCAAAAAAAGTGCATGCCGTCATCATAAAAGTAATCCACACTGCTCTGGAGTGTTAATAAAGACCTTCTAAAGTGAAGCAATAGGTTTTTGAAAGAAAAACAAAAACGCTATAGCCACGTTGGACCAGTTTGGAAAATGGATGGATGGATGATTCAGCTGCGTCCGGCATCTTCTAGCGAGAATTCATTTGGCGTGACCCTCACAGTGCATTATGGGTATTCTCTAGCCGTTGAGCTACATCGGTTGTACACTCGTTATTGTGGTGCATTGTGGGATTGAATGAGTGCATTCAGTAACGTCCACTATGGTTCCACACACTACAAATGGCTGTCCCCTCAAATTTAAGGATATAGGGATGATTTCAAACATAGCTCTGGTCTCGAACAGAGCCAGTGGGAGAAGAAATAATTGTGCTGTCTCGTTGAGCAATGTAATAACTCTATGGAAGCACGCATTCGGTTCGCAACAGGCTCCAGTTCACTTGGCCAAAAACTTGGGCTCTGGCTCCAGAACGCGAACCATTCTGTTCCGGTTCTATGCCAGTTCCGCAAGATCAACCAACTTAACCCTTCATCTGATAGGACAGCCAGGACCTGCCTATTCCCATCAGTCCACTCAAAGGCATTGCAAAGGCAGCAACATTTGACAACATTTCACATTCTACACCTGAAGAAAATGGTTCAAATGCCAAATCTGACAACAAACATAATTAAAGCTGCAGTAAGGAACTTTTGATTCTCTATGACCATCTCTGTTTGAACCATTCAATTTTTGTTATTACAGTTATTTTTTAGGACCCCTTATTTACACTGCACACGTCTTTGGCCCTACAGTAGTCAATGCTTGTGTTTAGTCCAGCCACCCCAAAGCACGTTTCAGAAGAGTCTCAGAAGCTGCTCTCTGCACTGCTTCGCTAAAGATAGGTGTTTAGTCTAGACACCGTGTCCAAGCCGTCCAAGCCAAGCACAGTTCAAATACAATATAAAGTCAAAATAAACACCCTGTGCAGATGATCGAATTTCACATCACTATATTCTTGGCAGGAGGCCAGAAATGGACAAGAGGTTCATCCTCGAAGTTGAAAAACACATGGCCAACTTACCCATGCTAGAACCCCAAAAATCAAGAAAAACACAAAAAATCAAGAAAAACAACATTGGACAGGCAAATCTTGTGGTCTGGCGACTCCAGTTGCTTCTCTTCTGAAATGCTCCTGGTCTGAGTTGGAGCCGTGTGGAGGACGGAGCAAAACCTTGTCGGAGCCGTAATGCACCGCAGACATGTGCAGTGTGAATAAGGGGTAAGGGTTGTGCTTCGGCAGTGCTCCTCTACACAGATTAATCTGTTATCAACACATCAGAACGGATCTGTCATTGTACATCGACATTACAATAAGAAGTACGTCCTACTAGGCTCAACATATCCGCCACATTTGTTCTGACCAAATGAAAACTTAAATGTTTTAAAATAAATCACATTATGGAATTGCAAAGATGATTGACCTCAACATTTGAGAGTAGTTTAAAGTAGACACACCTTACAGCAACTTGTGTTGTGGGTGGTCCTCAAAGCCCACACATACTGTCCACGGAATCGGAACGTGACCAATACGTAACGTCACATAATGAGACCATACCACATCATGTAGGCCTATCTTTCATTCAAATATTTTCCAGCTCTTTTAATGAGAACTGTCACTGAGAGGCTCTCAGTGAAGTCAGTCAGTTTAATTCCATGTGAAAATGACCATTTTGAAAAGCATGTTGTAATTACTCATATGTTTGACTATGCGTGTCATTGCTTCTGAGGACCGAATCTGAGCATTTTAAAATTGACTTGTCAGTAAAGTTACAGGGTCCACTCAAGGAAGTCAATTTAAAAGTGTTCATTCATATAGTCGGACTGAGCTTGACTGAAAATGAGTCTTCAATATATGACAGGCCATTAAATCAAACTTATTTGCGGTGAAACTAAAATTCTCTGTCACATGCAGTAAAATATGTGTTCCATACAAATTGGGCCTTTTGTTTTTTTCTTAAATTTTGTCTGTTTTTATTTTGATGTTTATTCTTTAAAACATTTTAAATAAATAATGTTTTCAATGAATTCAAAATCAAAAAAATTATGTTTCAACAAATTGTATTATACTTTATTGTCCCATTTGGGAAATACACAGGCCAGTACACAACATCAATCACACACAACACAATACATACAATAACATGCGATAAGCAGCAATAACACATTTCAATGAATTATTAAAAAATAATTTCTGCTAAGCATTCTTCAGGCACTCATCATTAGACAATCTAATTTCTCTCTTTGTTCCTGTTCAGATATCTTGGATTTATAGCACCTCTTAAATACAAATGCCCCAAATTTACTTCTCTGGAATTATCAGTAAATATTCTACCCTAAAATCCTGTTCAGCACTATATATTCAATAATTAAACCTCACCTCTCTAATTAAATAGAACCCTCCCCTTATATTTGTGAGTGATTTTTAAGCTTTAATTTTAGTTTATTGAAAAGATTGATGGGATTCAATCCTTTCTTATTCATTTTCACTCTAATAATCTGGTTGACTGTTCAGTTACAGCCAATTTGAACAGCTTTCAGCTGGTGTCTTTCTCTGACCTGAGGAACTTAGTGATGCAGATGAAATCTACAACTTCGCCCCACGATGTTGTTCCCTCTGACATCATAAGTTATTTTGATACAACTGGTTCTAGCATTCAAGTAATTATTAATTCTTAGTCACTGGTACTGTCTCGATAGATCACAATATCCTTCTGCCATGCTTTGAACAGTGGGAAGGCATTAAGGAGACAGCAATACTGGTTTGAGTCCTATCTTAAATCTAGGACATTCTCAGTGGCTATTGTTTTTATCATTCTCTCTCTCTCTCTCTCTCTCTCTCTCTCTCTCTCTCTCTCTCTCTCTCTCTCTCTCTCTCTCTCTCTCTTCTCTCTCTCTCTCTCTCTCTCTCTCTCTCTCTCTCTCTCTCTCTCCTGTGGGGTTCCTCAAGGGTCTATTTTGGGACCATTACTCTTACTGCTTTGCAATATCATGAGGAAATATAAAATTTCTTTTAATTTATATGCCGATGAATCATAGCTGTTCCTTCTATTAAAATCTAGAGATTCTCTGCAGCCTCTCATGGACTGTCTTGAGAATATTAAATGCTGAATGGCAAATCATTTTTAATAATAACAGGTTATACAGGTCTGCCAGTAAAGCACTCTTACATGTCCCACGGTCACGTCTTAAATCAAAAGGTGACAGAGCCTTTGCAGTTTCTGCTTCACGGTTATGGATTCAGTTGAGTGCACTGTAAAAAATAAAATAAAAATAAAAACCTTTTAAATTTACGGTACAAAAACGGCAGCTGTGGTTGCCAGTATTTTACCGTAAAAAAAATGTGGCAACCTTTTATGTTTTACGGGACTTAAATTAACAAGCAAAAAAGCACAATGTAAAAAAAACCTGTGAAATTTATGGTAAAAAAAAACGTCAGCTTGGTTGCCAGTATTTTACTGTAAAAATATGGTAGAAACCTTACTTTGGACTTACAATAAATACATTTTTTTTTAAAAATAAAAAAAAAATAAAAAACATCAGCAGGACTTTAATGTGTGGTAAAAAAAAATAATAAAAAACATCAGCAGGACTTTAATGTGTGGTAAAAAAAAAAACATCAGCTGTGGTTTCCCAGTACTTTACCATAAACAATACAGTAGTAACCTTTTAGTTTTCAAGGGACAACCCTTATATTTCATTAACCAATAAACATTATCATTCAATTTCACTAAAGTATTAAAATCTGTTTTAAACCTTTGTAATATAGACCAATTTTCAGTTGGTAAACATGGTGACGTTTTTCTGTGGGCGGAGCTTTAGGTGGTGGCAGAACGATCTGGCCGCTTCCCTAACGTTAGTATGCAAGTTTTGTAAGCTTGTTTTTTAACAATGACTGGAGAAAATCCGATTTTATCTTAATGTGCAAGGTCACTCACTGTCCAGGACCGCGATTGTTATTTGCAAAAGTTAATTTTAACGGACGGAACTAGATTGGCTGACCCGTAGCCGTTACACGCTCACTCAATGGACGATCTGACAGGATTAACGTTACCTCGGTTGAGTGGCCTGACTTCTACACCTATCCGATAGAGAAACCGAGCGTAAAGAGAAACTGAGGGCATATAAATCTTTAGATACCTATAAACTATGTTATGAATGGTCATGTAAAGACTTGTGTGATACGATCCGCAGTTCTGCCCAGCCAGCGCCAAGAAGACGACAATGTAAACAGTGACATTACGGTGCAATTTTAATGATGTGAATATTTTCTAGAAATAAAATTCCAGATACAGCATATTCATTTTTCATTGATTCTAGCACCCAACAACACAACAAGATGACATTTAATAAAAATAATAACAATTTAAGCTCCTTATTATGTAGTTGAATCTGTGCTGGTTTGTATTGGCCGCCTGCTGTTTTCCCTTCGTTCTGCCTCCAGCTAGCGCCGTGACGTAACTGCGACGTCTACTCGAAATTGGTCTATACTGACAACCACCATAATAATACAGGCGGTAAAAATACAACGATATGATGATTCATCACCATTAATTTTCCACAAGCTGAGGCACATGTTAATATAAAGAAGGTGCACAGTGACATACACACAAATAAAAAACACCATCATGGTGACACACGGCTCCAAAATAATGCCATTAATATTCATTGAACAATGTATAATGAAATATAAACCCCAAATGAAAATAACTGATAACAAAAACTAAAAAGAAACAATAATTTAAATGCAATAACAATAAATATTGTCTCGCAGGGAATTCTGGTAAAGTCATTTTGGAGGAACAACAAGAACATAAAAAAGAGAAGCGACGAGCAGAAACACAAGAACTAAATCTGACTTCGGCCATAGCCTTAGATCAACTGAAGATATAAAACATTAAATCTCTGAAGATCTCAGCAGAGGAGGATTAAAAAACTCCACAAACAGCATTACCAGATTCACTTATTATAACCAGATTGACTTTATTTCTGTCATACATCTACAGGTCTGTTTGAGAATTAACAGAGGTTTAGATGTTGATGATTTATTGTTTCATTTGAAGTTACCTTGATGGTGATCAGTATTTTCTTTAGTTGGGCTCTTGACCCTTGACTAGTAACATTAGTTTATCTCTGGTGCTGTACTGCTGCTGTAATGGCAAGACAATCAGATTATTATTGTCTTGTCTTATTATTACAAGACAAACAATTATATGGGTCATTATTTTACATTATTGATTAGTAGACCTATGATTTTACAGCATGTGATCAATCAGTGTTGTGATAATCAGAAGAATTTGAAAAACATTGTGGCAAAAAAGGTTTGAACTCCCAGACAGACATCAAGAATCAGCATATAAATCTCACCAACGGTGATGATATAAGTGCAGTGCATGATAGGAGCCATCAATCAAAACTCCCAGCATGCATTGCGCATGAATAAATTATGCTGAATTGCCTTTGTATTTTCTTTTATTATTATTATCTGCTTTTATTTTTGTTGTTGTTTTTGTTGCAACTTTTTAGTAGCTTGTTTTGTGATGTTCAGAGTTTTATCTGATTATTTTGTTGATTGTCAAATCATTTTTTTACCGTGATCTTTAGATCACTGTCGTAAAACTGAAATATTACAACCATATTTTTTACAGTCACTCGCTTGCAACCAGCTGCCAGTTTATAAATTACCGTAACATAACACCGTATTTTTTACAGATACTGCAGCACAGCTGCCAGTTTTTTACCGTAAATCTTAGTTCAATGTAAAACATAAAATTCTACCATATTTTTTACAGTAAGGTACGGTAAATGCAACGGTAAGGTTTTTTTGACAGTGTACTTCCAAAATCCGAACGTTTAACGGTATTTTACTGTAAAAATTACATAAACTGTCCCATGAGAGCTATTACAGTTTTTCACTGTATATAGTAAGGGTACACACTGTTAAGCATTTAACATGTCTTTCCTTTGCTTTTTTAGAGTTTTTTACCGTTAAAATTACAAATATTTTCCTTCTATTTTTGTTTTTAAATCTAGACTTAAAACGATCTTTACTTTCTAGCCTTTCCTGACTATTAACTTATGGATTATTAACTGGGTTTGTTTTTTATTATAATTTTTATTTTTTTAAAATGTCACGGAATGTAAGCTGAATTTAAATGCTCTATAAATAAAATTAAGTTTCATACTTCCTGAATAATAATGATAAATCACAGAAACTGTAGTTTTAAACTCTATTTAGACATGGTCACAGGGTTGAAAAAAGACAACTTGATATAAAATTAATAGAAAATTACAGCTTATGTAATACACTCATGCTGACGAGCAGCGTTTTATTTGAATGTTACGCATCTCCTTTCACTGAACAAAGGGGAAAACATTTTTGTAAGAGGCCCTAATTTGTACCCCATTGTTTGAATGAATTTCTGTGACTGTTTCGGGAAGTTTTGCTTCAGAAAAACTCACAAAAATTGAAGAGAGGAAACCTGTTTAATCAAAATATGAAAATAGAAAGCATTTAATGGACCACATGTAGTCTACAGCCTGCTGCTCTTGCCATCCAATGAGTCAAAAACAGCCACCGTCTCAGTCTCATAATCATAAATCAAATTTGGGCTATTTTGGGCCAAAGGGGCATGATTTTTTTCAGCTTCATATTCTGTCAACTGTGGCAGATCCTCGGGAGACGTGCGGCTCTGATCACTGTTCGGGCTTTCCTGCAGCACAAGACTCTTGTGATGATGGTATCCAATGGTTTGAGTGAGTGCATCCAGAGAGGTAGGTGGTCCCAGGTTTGCAGCCACCAAGGCAGGAGGTGAGGCTTTTCCGATTGCAGTCTATTCAAAACAACAATGCAGAGGAGGAGAGCAACACATGGCACACAGATCCCCAGCAGAACCTGCCATCCAGCCATGGAGAGGGCAAAGACAATGGATGGGAGAAGGAGGAAGCACAGAATCAGGTACAGCACAGCAAACCACCTATATTTTGCTGTCCGCTCACCCAAAAATCGTGCCATGCGAATGGGGAGACGGCTAAGAGGAACTGGGTACCAAAGCAATATGCCCAGAATGTTGAAAAAGAAATGACATAGAGCAACCTAAAGAGAGACAATGTGCAGAGCATCATTAGGGATGGACCATTATATTTGCTTTGCAAACAGAGTATCTGAATAATAGGTCTCTAGTAATGATGAGCAATACAACTTATTTTCAAATCCTTAGTATTAAGGCCAATATCACCTACTGATACCAATATCTCTATTAAATATACAGTATATCCATATTTTTTATGAATTAAATGAATACAATTTTACCATTTATTAACTAAAAGAGATAATTTAGGATACATTTGCAAGTCTGTTTCTCAGTTTTGTTTTGTTTTTTCAAATAAATTTAGTCTATTTAATGTTGATGTTTATTTAATGTTTATTCCTTGACAATAACAAAATAAAAAAATAAAATTTGTACTTTTAGACAATTATCATTAAATTGGAAAGCCATAATTCATTATCAACATTACAAGGGATTAAACTGCTAACTATCAAACTTTTGTTTTATCATTTGGTAAAGGGATAGTTTACCCAAAAATTAAAATTCTTTCATCATTTCACCCTCAAGTTGTTCCAAACCTGTATGAGTTTCTTTCGTCTGCTGAACACAAAATATATATATCTTGAAGAATATGGGTAACCAAACAGTTCATGGACAACAATGACTTCCATAGTATGAAAAAAAAGTCAATGAATAAATTGTTTAACTGTCTGGTTACTGACATTATTCAGTTCAAAATATATTCTTTTGTGTTCAGCAGAAGAAAGAAATTCATACAGGTTTGGGACAACTTGAATGTGTGTTTTGGGTGAACTATCTGTTTAAAGTTGACATGAAACAAAGGGCCAGATTTACTAAACAGGGAAAATTAGCATGAGAGCACAATCCCAGCGCAGATGGGAGTGGAAAGTTCAACACGTGATCTACTGACGACGCGCAAAATTAAAGAAACACTGAAGCAGCCGAATCATTTCCATAATGACAAACGCAATCTACCAAGAGCAGCTCAAATTAGCATCTGATTTAAGACATGCTTTTTCCGGTGGTAAATAATGGCCCAAACCAGTAAATTGGCATGTGCAAACCTTAGTATATCACCTTGCATAATTCATTTAAATATTTCTGAAAAGAAAACTCCTACAAAGGCATATGCAATAAGGTCAGCCGCTAAAAATATCCCTGTCCATGCCTTTTCAGCACAAATTTTCACTGCGTGTCTTTAGTAAATCCTGACAGTAGTTTTTTTAACGCCACAAATAGGGTTTGCGCTGGCGCAAGCTGTTAGTAAATCTGGCCCAAAGGCTTCGATCGTCTTTTCTTCCCTATTGTGACATATATCTGAGTGAACTTCTTGAATGAGGAAAAAAATATAGGGTAGGACTTGATTTTGTCCATCAGGAATTGATTGAACAGTTAGATTGATGTTGTTTGCTAATTACTGTAATCGTATGTGAGTGACAGGACTACGTATTATCGGAAGCATCAATATTCTAAGATCAATCCACCATTCCTAGAGTCCTCTAACTCAGTCACTGATAATTGTGACAATGTTCAGGTCTCAAAATACATCACCTGAAAGGCCGCGGCTAGCTTTTCTCCTGGGCTAGCTAATGCAGCTAAGATGGCTGTTGTGGTTGTTCCGATATTGGAGCCTAGGGTCAGAGGGTAGGCCCGCTCGATACTTATAACACCAATACCTGAAAGCACAATGAACGTGAGAGATACCAGAGCAGATCATTTCTGTTACTAACGAGACCTTCCCGTAAGGTGAATCTAGCCTAATTACGAGAAAATTGGATGACCATGTATGACCATGACGGAACTGACATTTACCTTATACGAGTGGAAAAAGTTTTATACAACTGAACAAAACAATATCTTTCCATTTTGCTTATTTTTACGCTTTGATACAACAGCTGTTTTTTTTTTTTTTTTTTTTTTTTTTCAAAAAGGTTTCATATTGGTGTCTAATTAATAAATCTTTGTTATTCTTTTTTCCCCTTATTTAGAATTGCTGTCTTGATTTATTATAAACAAGAAACTAAAAAATATTCTGGGGAAGTAAATTATAAGTAGTTTATTTTGCTTTATTATTCTGGTGGAGGCACCGTGCACTTATTAATAGTTTGATAAAGAAGAAACAAACTTCCGGCCAATTCAACACTCAACTGCCGGGAATCCAGGGTTTTTCTGGTTCGGGAAACATTTAAATCAACCACTAGGGTTGAGAAAAGGGTTACATTCGCACTTCTTCCTCATCACGCTTGCGCAGGTTTCCATACAAAGGACATGCAATGCTTTTAGATGGATGCTGAGGCTTTTAGGTCGGTAGAATCTGCAATCTCTAACCTACTTTGTTTGCTGGCTTCTATGACTACAATACGCTGTGTTTTCTGCCAAATGGCAACCCTTGGTGTCGATATAATATTGAGTAAATTGTCAGCGGGCGGGATTGCTCAGACCAAAAAAAAACAGACATTCCGACACGGAAAGCACATTTCAAAGTAGAATAACTGGCTGTAGCATTGTTTTGCGGAGATACAAGTATGTGAACTTAGCATGTTATGGTATTTTTGTGCTTTAGTACAGTTAAAAAATAATTACATACAGCACCTTTAAATTGATCAAAAGTGACAGTGAAGACATTTGAAGATATTGCTACAAAAGTTTTATATTTCAAGTAAATGCTGTTCCTTTGAGCCTTCTATTCATCTACACATTCCTGAGTCTGTTCCTGAGTCTGTTCCTGAGACCCACCCAACCTCCCTCTCTCGCCACCTCTCATAATCCAGCTGTTATCCTCATCTCCTCTGCCTCCTGTCAGCCCCATCACTCGCCCTCTACATGCCAGTGGAATGGTGGGCTCGCTGAGGGGCTTCCAGTCCTCAGCACCATCTTGGACAGTGGATCCCTGGGATCCAACTCCAGCCACCGCGTCCAGGATTCCACATCAGCCCATCAGTCCACTGGCTCACACTTGGCTCCTACCTCCTTCATCTCCATCGTGGCCCATCACGGTTCACCAGTTCCGCCAGGCTCCCTCATCCCCCCAGATCCACCTTGGTCGCTTGTCGACCTTCCATCACCTCTGGACTGCACTCCTCTGGCTACGCCCCATCTCTTCGTATTTAGTTCCGTCTATTCAGTCAGTCTTGGTCTGATCTCTGTTATATTTAGTGTGTTTTGCTGCCTGTTCTACTGTCCTGTGTTATCTTATCATTAAAACCTTTGTTGTGGATTTATATCATATGTTCGTCTGCCTTCCTGCAAACACCCGTGACACAATGACACTCTCTTTTGTCATTAGCCCCTAAAAGTCTTCACATTGGAAAAAAACTATGATCAATAAGTTATGCCGACACGTTTTAGATTGCTTAAACTCATCAAAATAAGTTAAGCAATTCTCAACCTTTTTATACAAAGTAATAAAAGGATTTTCAGTTTTATCAGTTGAATGTAATGAAAGTTAAACATCCAAGTTAATTGTAAAAAATGTAAGGCAGCACCTTTTTTTTTACAGTGCACCTGTTTGAAAAAACTTCCTGGATTTGTCTATGAGCAGAAGAAATAAGGTTTGAAAAATATAATCTGCACACATTATGGCTTGTGTGGCAGCTCTAAAGCTCTATGGGATCAGTGGTCTCCCAGGCAGTGTAATTAGGATGCTGTGGATCCATAATCTGTCATGCCTCACTAGAAAGTCTAATCACTGTGTAGCTAATTACAATAAATCCAGGAGTAAAGTTAGGCAATCACTCGTCTATCAATCAGAAGGCCAGGTGGATTAGAGAGGGTTGAGAGCATCAAGTGAACATCTCTCTTCACTTGGCTCTGTTTCTCCCTTCCTCTATTTAATTTCTCTCTCCCTCGATCTTATTTGTTGAAGCACAACAACTTATGTCTGTCATTTCTCTGGGAAATCGAGTGCATGAGTTACTGCATTAAGTAAAACCTTCACATTATTCAACGGCCAGAACAGACCATTTATTCCCAGAGCACAAAGCTCATAGTGAATATGAATGAGTGGAAGTCAACAGTCAACCCTGTGAGGGCTAAAGATTAACTCCTCTGAGGCTCAGTGGTGTCTAAATGCAAATATTAGTGCATTACTCAGAGGTGATCTTGGGTGAAATGAATTTCTCTTGTTATGTTGATGCACAGCTAAATTATACAGAAGAAATTCAAACTCTTTGCACACTGAAAAAACTGAAACTACTGTGTCGTTCATTTAAAGTGCATTTTTATATTGGACTAAAGTGAAAATTACAGTTTCTGATTTAAACCTGTTTTGTTCAGGTTTCCTTAAAGCAAATAACAAACACAAAATAATGATACTTTGGACCAACCTAAAAAAATTACTGTAATTTGTTACAGCTAAATTTATTAGTTTTTCTCAAGCTATATTTTTGATTTGGTTTAAACTTAAAAATTTTATTTAATATCAATCAAGTCTGCTCAACAAAAAGTTAAAGTAAACCTGAAGAAGTGTTATATTAAGTGATGATTGAGCATTATTGAAGACACCTGATGTTAACAAGCAGAATCACTGAAGGAGAAAAACATAATTTTTAAGTCACCGTTATGGAGATAAGTGTTTGCTTTAGTTGGGCTCTTGACCCTTAAATCATTAACTTTACATTTTGTTTGACTGCTGTACGTGAGTATATAACAGCCAGATGAACAAATAGAAAAGGTGATCTGATGGTGTTGGTTGTGTTTTAACATAATCATTATTTCACAATCATTTGATCTGAATCACTGAACTCATTTGAGTCTAATTTAGATATACTTTATTAATTATACTTTATTAATTATAGCAGGACTGTCCTAGTACGGCATAATATTTAAACCTTTTACAATTTAATCCAAAGATTTTTTTAAACATTTCTCATATACACATTTTTTAAAAAAAATTTGTTTAGTTTTTAAACACACAGACATCAAGAATCAGCCTGTGAATCTCATCAATGGTGACAATAATAAAGCATGTTGCAGTGCATTCTGGGTACCACCAATCAAAACTCATTCATGGCTCCCATCATGCATTGCTGCATGAATAAATAATGAGCTTATGTTCAGAGGTGATCTGTTTGTCACCATTGCTGAGATTCATACGCTAATTCTTGATGTCTGTGTTTGCTAAAATAAGGGGCTTTGAAGGTTTCTTTTTACTGATTTGATAATTTGGATTTCATTGAAAAGGCTAAAAATATGATGCTGTACAAGGCCAGTGCTGCTATAATTAGTAAAGTAAACCTAAATTGGGCTCTACATAAGTTCAGTGATTCAGGTCAAGTGATTGTGTAATATTGATTGTTTTGTCTCCTGCTGTTATAACTCACGTACAGCAACAAAACAATATCTAAAGTTAATGATTTAAAGGTCAAGAGCCCAACTAAAACACACACTGATCTTCACAACGGTGACTTAAAAATGATGGTTTTCTACTTCAGTGATTCTGCTTGTTAATATCGGGTGTCTTCAATAATGCTCAATCATCACTCAATTATTCACTTTATTATCTCATTAACTTTAACACTTCTTCAGTGTTCATTTAACTTTTTGTTGAGCTGAATAACTATTTTGATTGGTATTAAATTAAAATGTAAAGTTTAAACCAAATCAATAATATAGCTTGAGAAAAACTAATAAATTTAGCTGTAACAAATTACAGTATTTTTTTTAGGTTGGTCCAAAGTATCATTTTTTTCAGTGCAGATATTCTTGGCCATAGGTTCAGCCTGGTCATCTTTTGGGAGAAA
Organism: Chrosomus eos; assembly: GCA_036326025.1. NCBI lineage: Eukaryota > Metazoa > Chordata > Actinopteri > Cypriniformes > Leuciscidae > Chrosomus > Chrosomus eos. Next base: position 24,138,030 of record CM070834.1, read on the forward strand.
GAACTCACCTATCAAAGGAGTGATGGCAGAAGTGAACACCGAACTGCTCTGAACAACAAAAGTCATGCCAGCACCAACCAGAATGGCCAGGTAGCCAGTCAACCATCCAAACGGAAAAGGAAAGTCTGCAGGAAAGTGATTTGTTTATCTCCTAAAAATGCTGGAAAAATGACAAGATAATTGAGGCTCCCATCAGGGTTTCTCAGACTAAAACTTTTAGCATGCTTTCAAAAAGGGAAGCAGACAAAGAATATCAGTAACCAGACAGTTTCTGGTCTCATTGACTCCCATAGTATATTTTTTTCCTACTATGGAAGTCAATGAGACCAGAAACTGTCTGGTTACTGATATTCTTCTAAATATCGGAAAATCGGCTGAATAGATTCAAAAACGGTAAAACTCAACTGTTTAACTCTGGGGGAGTTGTAAAATGAGCCTATTTCCAAAAAAAGTGGAGTATCCCTTTAAAGCATTTCACATGGCTCCTGACAATCACGTTAACTGTATAAACTAGTTACCTGTGTTGATGATTTTCTGGATAGCTTTGGCCACTTGTCCCTGGAGGAGGGAATTGAGAAGCTTAACCAGCAGCAGGAGGCAGGTGCAAAGCACCAGCAGTGAAGAAGACAGCAGAATCAAGCCCACAGCCAGATCAGACAATCCCGTCTCCACAAATAGATGAGTGCCTGCTCCAATACACACATGCATTTACATCTTTACTCTCCTGTGGAAATGTGCCCGTCAGTCACGCATTGACAGGCATGTGTTCATGTTAACAGTGATTAGCCCATCAGCTGCTGATTATGGGATGTGTTAGTAGAAAAAGGATTTCAGATTCTTACAAGTGGCTTCTGGAAATGAGGCCCACGGTTATAATTAAGGGCTTGAGTCATAGGCTGTCCCCTGATAAATATGTATATATTACCTATTTTTTCTCATTATGATGGCTCATGAGATTATATTTTGGTGTCTCAAAGTCAGTATGTGATCCAGGATGACTCAAAAGCTCATTGAAAGTTTAAAAACATCTTGCTTCCTAAAACAGCATGTACGCTGTTTCTTACTGTTGTTGATGTCGAACGTGTAGTTAGTCTTTTACACAAGCATCTGACTCAGAGGCTTTCTATCGCAGGATGTGCTAATACAAAATAAATGACAGTTATTAGCCCAGACGGAGCTCTGAGTAAATGCAGAAGAGCCAAACAGTCAACAGAGAGACTCAGAAATGAGGTTTTCTTCACATAAAAAAGTTTGAAGCCAGATAGAATGGATAACAATACTGTTTTATTTAAAAAAGCATGCATGAAATGACTAAAGGCCGATTGATCAAAGGAAGGCTCTTTGCTGTGTTTTTGTCCATTTTGTTCGCTATCCCTTTGAAATTTTATAGAGTTTTGACTCACATTTTTCGGCATTCGTGTGAAGTGATGTGGTTGGTACAGCTGAGGCTTCTGAATGAGCAAAAGAAACATTCTCTTGGATCTGTGGATAAAAAAAAAGTAGATAACGTCATGTGCTGCATCAAAAATCTTCATCTGTAGGCAAACAGAAACGTTGCTCACCGTGATCCGTGTCTGACACCAAACTTTTATCAGGCTCTTATTGCGCAGCCCCTCTTGCCCTGTGGCTATTCCTATGATTACAGTCTTATCCAGCTGAAAGGGAAAAATTATGTTTTTCATTTAACTTTAAACTCTAAGATAAATGACAGACTGAAGAGTACCATTCATTGGGCGAAGAGTGTGATATTTAATTAGGCTGCACAAGTTTTAACAAGCTCCAAAGATTTTAACAAGAAAACTAATGACCAGTTTTCTTTTTATTTATAATGACACCCACCCATACTTTAAGAAATAAATCACCAAAAATTACAAATCTTTCATTATTTAATTATACTCATTCCAAACTTTCTTCCTTTCATTGAAAACAAAAAGAGATGTTTTGAAGAATGATCACTCTGATCTTTTCCGTACAATGAAAGTTGATAATTACGAAGAGCTGTCAAGCTCCAAAAAGGTCAAAAAACAAAATAAGAGCACAATAAAAGTTGTGAATAAGACTTGCGTGCCACATTCTAAAGGTGCTGTTACAAAAAATGTCCATTGTCAGTTGTCAATAGAAATTGCAGCTAAGAACGAAAGTAAAGCGTCAGCCTCTCACGCAAGACTGCCGCATAAACTAAAATAAAAACACTAAAATAAATGTCCCAGGCCTGGTCCTCTCTCATCCTTCACTGTCATCACTCCTCCTTTTTTCTTTCCGGTGTTCCTCAGTGCATGGGACTCGAGACATTATAGACAGTTATAACAATAATTATAGTAATAAATATATTTCTGTCTCGACAAATCTCAAGGTATTTGTCATGGTAATGGTATGACAATGTTGATATGTTTGGTCTTGGTAGAGTAGATCTGTTACGCTGCTGCTGCTGCTGTTATTGCTGCTGCCGGAGAGGACTTGCACAGAACTTGCTACTGCCAATATTACACAACAAGCTGATGTGAGAAAGTAAGACATGCTGCTGCTGTACAATATGTGTACATGAATTACCCGTAGCAGATCTATACCGGTGGAGCTGCGTGCTGCACTACTAATGCAAATGCTAAAGTATTTAATATTTGAGGGTTGAGCAGCGAGCTCACTGGCTACTGACACGGCAGGAACCAATCAGCTGCACTCTACAGATAATGATGTGATTGCAAGCAAGTTGAGTTAAGGCACTATTAGCCTGTACCATCTAGAGTTCCACGACAGAACTTTGTATTAGAGTCCACAACAATACACTACAACATTCTGTTCTGCTTTGCGTTTTGTGTTGTCTGCTGCTTTAAATGCTTAAGCTCTATATATTTGTGTGGATTCTGATTGACTGCTAATGTATTCATCATGGGAAATATAATTCTGAAAGTGATTGCAACTATGTTGTGACTTTATAGTTATAGTTTTAGTGAGGACTTTTGTATTCTCATAGAATTAGAATGACTATTAAACGTTATAGTCATCGTCCTTTGGTGTGAATGGCCCTTAAGTCTTCTGAAGCCAGATTTATGTGAGGAACAGACCAAAATGTAGAACAATATTCTCTGAAACATTTATTGCATAGCTTGAGTCAAATGGACCACTTTTTGATATTGTGATTTTGTCATTTTTCAATATTGACAGCCTTTCAACTGTCTACTAAAACTTTTATTTTGTTTTTCACAGAAGAATGAAAGGCTTGTTAGTCCTGGAACAAATATTTTTGTATTACAGAATAATGCTGCACCTGTATAATACTTTTGGTGAGGGGTTCTGTGATGACTTTCAGGAGCTCTGGACCATCCTCTCCGGTCACGATGTTGAAACGTTCAACCACCGCCTCCGACGCGAGCCTCATCACGCCAGTGACGGCTTCCAGCGGCAGCAACACCAACACAGACAGCCAGTTAAAGCAATCGTGCACTGTGGCACCCGCAAAGGCTCTGAAACAGTCCCACGCAGAAAGTGTCATTAAAGAGCTCCAAACTTTTTATTGATGGTTGAATGCTGACAGTGTGAGGTACTGTATGCTCTCTCTACCGTTTGAATTCCTCTCTCTCCCCTGCCTGCATCAGAGCCACTATGGTATTGGTGACAGATGTGCCAATGTTTGATCCCATGATGATGGGAATGGCAGATCCAACATCCAACAACACAAAATGTAGAAACCGATCGATAGATGTGAGTCACGTTTCAATAACAATCATCCTTAGGCAGTTGAGAGAGAAAAAACAGGAGGCTGCTATTGTGCACAAAATGTTCTTTCTCAGGAAGTAAGTATTACTGCTTCTCTCCAAATAAACAAAAATCTTAATTTGAGTTTCAATTATTTTATATTTTTATAAAAATCCTACATTCAAATTTTACATAATCCTAAAGCTTCTGCGTTCAGGCCATGTCGTAATTGCTGTAATTATGAGATGACAACTGTGACATTGTACTCGGAGCTGTTCGGAATTATGCACTATGGCAACAATATCAATGTCAAAATTAATCTGCAGTGCACATGTGATACAGTGTTCACAACATGGTACAAGTTGGAGCAGTTTACAAGTTGTAATTAAAAGTTCTACGAGAATGTGAATGTTTTTTTCAACTCGTTATGATAATTATGCCATGGCGTGAACGCCCCTTGTCCATTACAATATAAATATAAAACAATCAGCATAGCAACAAGAAGAACATTAGGTTATAATAATACAGTAATCATTGTCACTGCAATCGATAACTGGGACACAAGAATAAGATGCCGCCATTTGCATTTGTGTGTAATAAGAGAGAACGATTTCCCAGTGTGATGAGAAACACGAAAGTAGCGAGAGTGGTGAGTGAGTGAGGCAGGAGGAGATGCCATAAACGACACTGTCTTGACTGTCTTGACAACCAATTTAGTACAATCTACATAGTATGAATGCGTGTAGTATGAATGAAATTCAGACATTCATTGAGAATGGTCTATCTGCGTTCCTCAGTTTTGCAAAACACAACCTACAAGTTAGACATACAAGTTACGCCTCTTGCAATGGAAAAAAATGTCATGAAATTATATTTTCAAGTAGCCTATTATTTAGTTTTATGCATAAAATGTTTGTAATTATATTGCTTTCAATTCTTATGAAGCTGTGTGAATTCACCGAGCTATTGATGAAATATAGGATGACCCCCTTAAGAACATTGTGGATTAACTTTTAAATGGTAACATATTTAGATATAAGTGTAGCATGTGCTGGATGATTATGCATCAGCCAATGTGTTATTATAGGAAATAAATGGTAGCATTTGCTAATTTAGTTGTTTTATCACAAAATGTCAAGTATTAAAAGATGGGGAAGATTGTCGCTACTGGGGTAAGAAGCCAGGGATAAACTTTTACAGAAGGTATAAATTCAATTTGATATAATTCTTGATATAAAAGTAAGAATATTCAATGCACAAACTGAATATTAAGAAATATCAGCCCGCTAACAATTAACCAATGAGATTTGAGTATTCCAGAGAGCTGTGCTGTGTTTTAATGATAATATTCTAAATGGGTTTTTGGATTATGCAGAGAGATACTGTAATGACTGCATCTGACTTACATCCGGAGGAGACCAAACTGACAACAATAGAGGTGGAAGTGCTGGAACTCTGGACCAGGACAGTAACCAGTATTCCGACCACCAGTCCCGCCACAGGGTTAGAAAAGACTTCATTGTCCTGAATGCCTGCACCTACTATCAAGATAAACACATCCAATCAACGCTTTTTTTTTCTCTGAGGATGTGATGTGTAGTAGTGTGTCACAGTAACAGCTTTTCACATTCATTGGAGAATGGTGTTTACAATATAGTTACTATATCATTGAACAGTGGAAAATGTGAAACAAAAAGATGTTAAAGTTTACCTCCAGCTAACTGAAAGGCTGAGCTCAGGATGTCCAGAGAACAGATGAACATGTACAACAAGAAGAGAAGAAGAGGTATCTTGCAAATATTGATGAAGATGTGTTTCCCCATCATCCCCATCAATATGGTTCTGGATAAAACGTCTGTTTTAAATAATTGTATTACAGTTTAATCAATAATTTTATATGTGTTTTATCATACCTAATGAACTGATCTGAGATCTTTGTTGTAAGACAGGTAAAATAGTCCTACTTTTATTCTTCTATGGCTCAGATGACGTTATGGGGTGTCTTGCCATAGATCACTGGGAACAAAATATTTTTATTGATTTATATTTATCTTAATAAAACATTTTTAATCTTATAATGAAGCAACAGAGTCAGTATAATGTGCACAATGTGACTTGTGAATTCAATGAAAATATAAATTAGCTTTAATTTCATCCTCCCTTCGCGAGATGCATTTTTTCCAGGATTCAGAAAGCAGAAACACATTTGATTTAATTCTCCTTTACCGTCATTCAACAAAACGTCATTGTAAGAAAATGTCTCGTTTTTGCTTTATTATCATGCTGATGTATTTTACCACCATTTCATGTATCGTCTGTTTATGTGTTACCAATTAGCAAGTTAGCATTTGTATGCATCTCACTCAAATCGTCATGACCGTTTGAAAACTGAACATTAATAACTATAAAGTTCCTTCTGTTCCTGAACATTAAAAGCTCTGAAAACGGTCAGTTGCTTTAAATTCTTCTTTCATAATTCTTCTTTTTGATTTAACAATAATTCAGTTGATTACTACAGTCTTGATTGTGAAGCAATTACACACAACATATATATAAGATAAAAAAGAAAACGGCATGCTCAATACGTACCTCATCATATAATGATGCTCTGCGCACCTGGCTGCATGTGTATTCATTTATCAGCCAGCATTTATACATGCTATCTCAGTTTGGGGGACAAAGTCACTCATTATGTAGTGCATAGTTAAAAAGTAAATAGAAAAACATGGGGAAATAAAAGTTGCACATTTACTAAAACCTCAAATGATTTTATTTTCTTCAAAATGCTTTAGCTGTGACAGATCACTTTGATATGCAGAGCAATAACTGTCCATGTCTCTCTGCAAGAGGGGACAAAGAATGGACAGTGGGACACCAAGTGGTGAGACACTGATGAATGGTTTGTATATGTCCAGACCTGCTATGCTTTCAAATTATATCGTCTAATTACAGATACTAAAATGCATGACCTGTGCATAATGCATAAAGAGACAAATTATTGATGTTCAGATTTATAGAAGGCATGCAGAGTTAAGTGTCAAATAATCAGTTACACTAATTCACTGCATAAGATGCATGAATGAATAACATGCCTTCAAACTCTCATGAACTATAAAATCCCTGATGTATTCAATCCGGCCACTCACTGTTCTGGAATGAAATTACCTCACAGGTCACATTTAAACAGTCCCATTAGTTAATATTAGTTAATGCATGACCTGACATTAACCCTTAAATACATGAATGATTCGCCAATCTTTATTACATATTTCACATTGTCTTTAGTGACCCGGATCATCTAACACGAATGGACCTCTGTCGAAATAATATAAAACTCTCCTTATATTAGAGTAACAATTACAGAAGAATAAAAGAAAGCATGTGGTTACCTTTTGGAGCTTGGAAGGGCAGATGTTCAGTTTGAGCAGATGTTGTATAACATCATCACTGTCCTCGTCAGAGCTCATTTCCCAGTACATTCAGCATCTGACTCATATTCACGATCTCAAACATATTCTCAAAACTATTTTCAACATCTTCAAAATCAATATTTTGATCGCTGACAGCGTTTTAGTTCATGAACTTTAATTTTAGTTTATGTTAGCTCAGGTTAAATCACCTTTACGGTAACACTTTATTTAAAGCTACACTGTGTGATTTTTACCCCCATCTAGCGGTGAAAAGGTATTTGACCATCCAGTGAATATTAGTTTCTGTTCCTCTCAATTCCGATTTCGTTTTAACTCCTACGGTGGCCAATGTAGTCCAAGATTAACATGGCTTCCAGTTCGAGTGTTAGGCAGTTCGAGTGCTAACCCACGCGTGTTAAAACGCGAAAGGCGAAGCTTGAATTAACACGGGGTAAGTCCCTCTTTGGCAAATGTACATTCAAGATGGAGGGGCAACATGGCGACCACATTAGAACCCCTTACCCGTATGTATTTTCAATGGCATATTATACACTCACGAGAATACTTTATTACTTGAACAAAGTAAATATACATTAATGAGCACATATATTTTTGAAAGAACTAAGTGTTTTTGCAAAGAATAAACTAAAAAAGTTACACAGTGTAGCTTTACTTGGTCCACTTTATACTTTCTGTTGACTTTAATAACTTTGCAACCACATGTCAACTAACTCTCATTAGAATATTATTAGTTGACTGTCTGCTTAAATGGATAGTTCACCCAATAATAAAAATAGTCATCATTTATGCACCCTCATGTTGTTCCAACCCTGTATGAGTTTCTTTTTTCTTTGAACACAAAAGAAGATATTTAACCTGTTAACCGTTGCCAGAAGGCAACTGGTTACCGACAATCTTTAAAATATCTTCTTTTGTGTTCAACAGTAGAAAGAAACTCATACATGTGAATAAGTAATGACAACTAATACTTTATTTTGATGAAATGGTGAGATGAGTAAATACATGCTCACATTTATACAATAACCATCATGGTCACACACAACACATCTGCACTTACTCCCAATTTTTCGCAACATGAGGACAAGAGAGCTGTCAGTCAATGAATGGGAAAACAAAGTAACTTGCGTTACTTATTTGAAAAAGTAACTCAGATACTTTGCTGTAAATTTAAAAGTAATGCGTTAGTTACTTTAAAAAAGTAATCTGATTACATAACTCGAGTTACTTTTAATGAGTTACTACCCCCAACACTGCTATCTACAGTCAGCCTATTCTACTAACCTGAACCCTAACCAAAACAACTAATAGTCCAACGCTATCTCACGACCAATTCGTACGAATTTGTACGAGTGATTAAAATGTGGCTAATTCGTAACAATTCATACGAACTCACTCGTACGGATTCGTACGATTTGTCTAAACCCACGTGATGGGTAGGTTTAGGGGCGGGGTCAGGGGTAGGTCATTCGTATGAATTCATACGAATTTGGAATTCGTAAAATATGTACGATTTAGCAAAAATCCTACAAATTCGTACGAGTCAGGTCGTATGAATTGTTACGAATTAGCCACTCGTACAAATTCGTACGAATTGGTCGTGAGATCGGGTTGAATAGTCTACCTTATGAGAGTTAGTTGACATGTAGTTGCAACGTTACTTATTCTTAGTGGAATGTCTAAAGTGGACAATCCAAATAAAGTGTAATAATACCATATTGACTAAATAATATTAACAGATACATATTTTGTTTTTTTTTAATAATGTATTAGTAAATGTAACAATTAATATTAACTAGGATTATTAAATGCTTTACCAGTATTTTTCATTGTTAGTTCATGTTAACTAATGTAGTTAATGGAACCTTATTGAAAGTGTTACCTCACCAGACCCCTATTATCCCAATACTATCTTACAATTAACTGTACAATTCTCATTTAATCTCTCTAGATGTTGCTCATTAGTTTTGTTTTATTTTTTATCCAATGTTTGTTTTCCCAGAAACTAGTTGGACATTCGGTGACTTCGATAAAAATAACATTCACCCCAGACATTCCTATAATTTACGTCTTAGCCAGCTGGCAAACATGAACACCCACGAACAATGAAATGAAAGCTTGACAGTATTGATTTGTTTCCTCATAAAGTGTCACTCTGAGCAATTATTTCCTGAAACTCTAATTTTCTAACCCTGGTAATCTGCTTCGGGTAACCTGCCCTTCAGGATCATTCCGTACTCATGCCGAGAGCTCACTGTGGTGATGTGACAATGGAGCAACAGCACTAATGATCCGGCACACAGTAATTTTCAGTGCCAAATAAGCAGAAATAATTTCGAGTAGGTGAAAGCTCATGATGTGAACTCTCGGCATCTGTCTGTCTGTTATCAGGGACACTGGCATGGTTGTTAGCAATAGGAGATGGTAGCCTTTGACTGCAATGGCCACATTTGGAAACACAAAGCTGATAATTTGATGCTTTGAATAGAAATCCAGACTTTAATGATATTGGTTAAATTCAGTCATTAAATCACCAGCATCACTATCTTCTCCACCTCACAATGTTAAAATCGTGTTGTAAATCAGTATTTTTGTAAACATTTGTTGAAAGATTAAGCAGCCAAAAGCAGCTGAATCACAAACCGTAAGTAAATAATTTCATAATGCTTTGTGTCTGCTTTTTGTTAGCCAGTCGTAACAGTGGATGTTTACTGACAAGCCATAAGTATATATTTTGCCAGATTAGATATTTAGTTATTTAAATATTTTAGGTATTTTCATTGGAACACAAGAAAAAATACATTACATTTTCAATCCACTTCAAATGTAAAATATACTTATTTGAATATTATGATAGTGTTTGTGAAAAATTTGTTTTTAAATCTATTTTATTTATATTTTACAAGCTGTGCATGTATTAACCTACTATGAATTACACACACAAATCACTGTCATATCCATTTCTGCATTTATTTCACAAACATCATCAAAACATCATCAAGCTACAAATTCAAGAAGCTACACATGATTATTGTTGGTTTTCTTCTATGCTGATTAAACTAAAATCACAATTCCATAAACAGAGACACTGAATCATCCTCTTGTTATTACCCATAATTCCAGTTGATTTAAATCTCAAAGCCCCGAAGTTTGAATCCGACAATCATTTGAACTCCTCCGATGAGGCGCTTCTGAGTTCTGAGGTCTCCTATAAAATACAAACCATTAGACACAATATAATAACGGATACACACAAATGAGACACATATAAAGCAGCTTTGACAGCACAAGCAGTACTGACTGGTCTTGAGACTATTCTTTGATCTCATTTTTTTCAAAGTCAAACTGTAAAGCAGCCCATAATCCATAATATCATGTTTACCTCTAGTTGTTCGGTTTCTGGTTTAGCCGGAAGAGATTTTTGTGGTGTATGAAAGGCCTGTGGCAGGAGGGCAAAACCAAAGACTTTAGATTGCAGTAAGAGGATTTCTGAACACACGCACATTTACTCATCTAAATGATGACATACACTGTCCAAAAATGACTTTTTGCTTGCGACTGGGGTAGCATTTTAATTATCTTCCATTTTAATTATCTTCCCTTAGCTAGTGCATTAGTTCCTTGATAAATGAATTGCATTTATAAAGTTTTTTTTACACCCCTTTTAAAAAAATAAAAGGGGGGTTTGTGGTCAATTGACCCAGAGACAAGCTAAAGTTAAAGTTTTTCACATCTACTGACAGTGTTTAGCCCATAGAAATCACTTTACAAGTTAATTATTATTAGTATTAATTACTATTTTCTTTTTTGAAAATATTTAAAAAAAAATCTTGCGCTCAAAGAAAGCCAGATATACTTTGTGCATTCCAAAAAAATATAATAATAATATTAAATAAAAGTATTAAATATTAAAAAGTAATTTAAAAAAACATATTGTTATTATTATTAGGAAAATTTTCAAAATGAGGGCACCACTATGGATTCAAAAAAGGTAGAGATACTTTGTCCCCAAGAAAATCCACACACACACACACACATTTAAAGATTATTCGACCATATCACTAGATGGTGCTGGACAGCTGCTGAAATCTTTAGTAGAGTGACACACTGCTTGTAAAAACTGAAACCTGACAATTGAGACAGTTCCCTGCCCATTTAATCATTTGATGTATAAATACCACATGGTCATATGCATGCACATAAGGCACATTAAATATGCTTCAAATTAAATTGAAATGTGCTGGATATTAGCATGCTGCGGAGCCATTACCTTTTTGGCTTGCTGTACCTCTTCTGTGGACTTGGATCTATTTTTCACGGTCTGTTTTTGTGGGGAGATGGTGGACACCTTGGGAGAATGGAAATAAGATGGGCTCAGACCAGAAAATCATCAACTTTTACTTATGAAAAATCTGTGTTCTATTAGGACCATTCTCCCTCTTCTGTTATGCTATTTGGTTCAGTCTCCACTCACTTTATTCTCTGTCCTTTCCATGTCTTGGCTTGAGGAAATCAGCTGTCTCTAGGTAATGTAGTCAATGCTTTTGGTTATCTGAAAATATGAAAGAGATGAACAACAAAATTAGCCGTGACAATACTTCACAAAGAGGAAATTTCATCTCTGAATGTCACTCATTAGTATAATAGGATGATAACCGTAATTGGTCTAAAGAGATTATGGATCTTCTTCTTTAGAAGCTTGCTTCACTTTCACACCTTTTTGTACCATGTCTCTCTGGAATATTTGTCACCGAACAAACCGATTCCAAATTGCTCCTGGCGGGAATCCCATGACAAGGTACTGTAGGCGTAGCTGAGAATGAGACATGGCTTTTGAGGTAAAGTGAAGCAAGAAAGGCACCATTGAAAGTGCATGTCGACAAAAGCCTGAATTTAAATATCCCAAAACATCTAAATTTTTACGTGAGAAAACGTGAGCATGAGAGCTATGCAAAAGTCACTACCAATCTGTTCATTATATAAAGAGATCCTGTCTCTTCAGAAAATTTGGATTAAACTGCTTGATTCATATGAATTAGTTTTATGATCTATTTATGAACTTTTTGAAATGGTAGTTGAGTGGACTGTCAATGGCAGGACAGAAATCTCTCAGATTACACAAAAATTTTATTTCGGATCCGAAGATGAACGAAAGTCTTTTGGGTTTGGAACGACATGAGGGTGAGTAAATGATGACATAAATTTTTTGGGTAAACTATCCCTTTAACTTTTCTTACTGTACTTCTTACATTCTTACTGACTTTGTGAGCGCACAAAGTCACTCCAAAGGTAGTAATTCTCTCTATTATTTGATTATTGTCTTTCATGGTTTTCTTCAGTTAACGTACATGTCACAATATCCCTCGTTTAAATAATCACCACCCAAGGCATACGCAAAAAATGGTACGAGGCATGGCTAAGTTGCATTCACTTTACGTGACAGAAGATCAGACCTAAACCAGTGATTTTTTATTTTTTCCATGGACCTGCCAACTGTTCAGTTGTTGTCTCTGGAGCAGGGAGACCATTCGCTGGAAGACCACACTCGAGCTAGCGTGCCAAACACACTACCCAGACCGCTCGCTCAGGCTAGTGTGGTAAAATACACAGAGCAAGCGGTCCGGGTAGTGCGTCTAAGGCACGCCTTCCAACGGATGGTCCAAAGGAAGATTTTTCCACATTTGGCCTGGTGAACAATGATTCCCTGTTCACCATCGGCCTGGCTGAGGACCACACCAGCCCTACTCCACATCCAGAGACCAGCCACCCAACACCCGCAAACTGCACGCTGGAGTTGCGAGAGCCCACCACAGACAATGGAGATCTGCCTGCTGTGATGGACGAGCCCGAGTCTGCAATGAGGACGGAGAGTAACATCGCCCCGAAGCCAGATCCACACGGAGAGTCTGAAAGGTGCGTGAGCCCACAACACAGTGTGCCACTGAGGGAGTGCTTGTGGAGTGCAAGAGCTTGGAGGAAAGCCTCACCCACAACCCTGCCACTGTAGATTTGATTTGTATGGCTTCAGGTAATTATCTTTCTCAAACATCGCCAATAATTCCTTCAAATCAATTTCTCCTTACCCCGCTAGTTCTGCCCAGCCCTGACTCTCTTGTTTCCCTGCTGGTTCCACCCAGCCTCATATCGCTTGTGATCCCTGCCAGCCTCTCTCTCCCACCTCCTCTGATAGCCAGATCCACAGCCCTACTTCCGCTGGTTACCTTCACCTCCTACTACACTATACTGTGAGGATCTGCCTCGGAGCTTCAGGTCACCAGCTCCGCCTAGTAAGAAGGCTCACCTGCCTCCGCCTCCAGCTTCGGAACCCATCGCTCCATCAGAAACCATCATCCTTACGGCACCACCGTGTTCCCTCGGTCACATCGGCTCCGCCATGGTCAGACATCGTCCTACCTGCACCTTTGGCTCCGTCTGCCTCTGTCTTACTCTTCTTCCCCCCGGCTCCGCCTTCATCTCCAGTTCCACGTCCTCCAGCAGAGCCCCCTGCCCTTTCCTCCTATAGTTGGACTATTTATGGCGCGATGACACGCCTTTTCGGGAGGGGCGCGTATGTCCGACTTATGTTCTGTTTTGGCCATGTTTCTTTGTGAATTGGTTCTGTCTTCCTTTTCTGCCTGTTTAACCCAGTTTCCCAATGTGTTTGATTGGTTATCCTATTGACCTGTTCTGTTAATTAACTAATTAGTTCCCTCATTTGTTCTAGTATTTATACTCCCTGTTTCTTTCAGTTGTCTAAGTTAAGTTGATCTCGTCTATGGTTTACGTCTGTGTAAGCTGTTGAGTATTCTCTGTTTATCTCCTACGTTTCCCTGTGGATTTCTAAATAAAGACATTTTCGTTTGACTCTCATTCGTCATGCGCTCCTTGCACTCATGACAGACCAAGAGGTCCTGTTTTTTCCAGCCTGCATCTAAGGTGGCTATGGTAAGGGATGTAACATTTTTAAAACCAATCACAACATACTGGTCCAAGTTCAACCGACCAATCAGTGCACATTGCGCTTTTTTGAAGGAGGGACTTCATAGAGGCATAAACTAAATGGAGCGTTACTAACAGACTTATAAGAGAGGTGCAGAAACAATCCAAATTATGTAGAAAAAGAATGTGTTTTTTTAACTTTCAAGTATTAAACCCCAAAAACAAAATCAACACTTTGTAAAAGGGCATAATAATTCTTTAAGAAACCATTTTCTCAATTAAAGTTCTCAAAATCTGGAGCAGAGCAGTGAAGTCAATGTCTTCATATTGTGTCACTGAATCATCGCAGCACAAAGGACCCGCTTTACCAAAGCACCAAGCTTTTGAAGCAGAAATAAGCCTGGGACTGGCTTAGGTATTTCTCTTTCTGCACTCATCATATCTGAAACTGCTTGTGTAGAAATATTGATGTTTTCTAAATGCATTCATGAATGCCATCTCTGCTTCAAATAAATAATCTCTGTCCTTGTTCTGTTTATATGAAATTATTAAACCTCTATTGTTATTGACTGCTCAGAACCTTGACTGAATAAATGCCTTTACTAATCTCGGGATTTGGCAAACTAAGCCTATGCATCTATTTGCTGATATGACTCATTAACACCTTTCAAAGCTCTTAAATTACAAACACATCGTAGCTCAAATACTGACCAATGCATAGACAGAGATTGAACATGGAGGTACAATACAATCAACTTATAAACTAAGCAGTTTAAATTCCATAGTATTCAGCTGCGGCTCGTGGAGCAGTGCCCCTCCAAAATCTTCATACAAACATAGACCTCTATATAAACTGAATCAATAAAAAAAATTGTAAATGTGTTATGCATTCTGTAACAAATATTTTGGATTTTGTAGACTATTTTAAGCCGTAAAGTGAGCAGGATATATAAAAATTTAGCACAGGGATTCGGCAGGCATATATCATGATACTAAGTGGGGGCGGCCGGTCTCAGAGCCCTCCCCATCTCTACAGCGCCCCTCTATTTTATCAAGTAAAAAATGGAACAAAAAAAAAATGGAACTGCTGCGCGCTCTAATTGAAAGCCATTGGGGCAGATTTCAGACTGCCAGTTTATTTTCCCATTACCTCATGTAAACCTCGCTCCAGACCAAGACACCATCAGAATGCTTCAGCTTGGTTTAAATTAGTCTGCATCAGGTCAGTAAAGTTGTTCTGTTCTTCGTATCAAATTAACGAAAGTTTAAACGTGCTAATGGGAATAGCCTTTATTTAGTTCTGTTGTGTTTGTTTTATGTATGTTCGGAGAATAGAAATAATTTTCCCAACCAGAATTCTCACAACTTACATTCTAAAACAACAATCGGAGGCAATAAATGCTTCATAAATGCATTCTATGCGTGCATGTCAATCATCATTAGAGCGCCACCCTCAGGCTGAATAAAGCAAGGACGTTAGACCTCTCTGGCAAAAGTTTTCTGTGATTAGAATATAAAGCTCACAAAATGTTTATTATAAACTAGTGTTAAGACTCAGAATCTGCCCTGCATAAATGTACGGTCAGGAGCCGCTACTGGTAGGCTACAATTTTGTTTTGGTATTATTGGATAAACATAATTTTAGAGGAACTAGTATGTCACCCAGCAGGACTCTTGAAATGTCATGTCAACTGGAAGAAGGCCACCAGCTGAGGCGAGTCTGAGCTAGGGCTGGGCGATATGGCCTAAAAAAAAAATCCCCGATTTTTTGACAAAAAATCCGATTTACGATTTAAATCGATTTTTTTTCTCTCCCTACTTAAAATCAATCCTCAGATGACAAAGAAATTGTTCAAAACAAGTTTTTACTTTATTTTGTTTTGATATTCCCTTCTGGGATATTATCTGGATTAAAGTGCAATCAGAAACAACAAGCCAAAAAGACCAGAGGGTCCTGTCATTGTAAATAGCCTAGTGTAAATGTAACATAACATAAAATGGGTGGATTGGGGGGGATGTGTAAAGAAAAAAAAACTTGCATCACAAGAAGTTTATTGTGATTGTCAAATTATTTGGTAACTAAACATCATTTTATCAAGTTTATTAACTATGTAAACACAATGTTTACATGCATAAAGACTGGTATGCTACTGTTTTTATTATTGCTTAACACAAATTTCACAATTTCAATTCAATTCATGTGATTTTGATTCTGATATTGATTCAATATCAATTCCTTTGGATAAATATTAGGTACAGTAGATATGTTAATGTGTTATGTTAATTGTTCTCCAAAAATAAATCACCTAATGCTGTAAACATAGAGAGCCCTGTCAGCTGGTATTATTAAAGGTTAAAACTAACTCAAATTAAACATAATGCGTTTTTTATAATAACAAACTACGTTATAATATTTTAATGATATAGGTAAAATATAATAAATGTGTAATATAGTTATCATATTTAGCCAAATACTCCTCTCTAGCCTATTGCAATTATTTTAAGTCCAACTAACATGCGTGCTGGGTCATTAAAAGGCATCCTGAGGTAAATGTAACGTTACGTGACACATGTTGTTCTCCAGCTGTTTTATGGACATCTTTCCGCGGTTGAAAAACACTGATGGATTGATTTTATTAGCTACATTTGGGTAAGTTAGTAGTGAAGAGTAACAGATGATCGGTTCATGTGCCGCTTGAACTGAGATCTGTCAGCGATCTTTCACGTCACATTTACAAGCGCCAAAACGGTGTTTATTGTTGGAATTGCGTAATAAAATTAACAGAATCTGAGAGCCGAGAATCTGTTTCATATCAATAGTAACCTGCTCTGTGTTGTCTGTCGGTGTCAGTGTCCTCTTTGCTTCGCGATGTTTCTCTGCGTGAGGAAATGGATGTGTGTGTGAGAGCGTGTAAAAAGTGACAATTGCGTGTCTCTCAGTGAACTCGTGAGAGTTGCCGGCCCTGCAGATTCAGTTTGTAAATGTTTTCGCCGGGTGTGCTTCTGCTGCCGCGGTTTTGTTCATTTGCCATGTTGTTTGTGTATCTCTATCATGGCAAGCGCTGAGTGCGGTCGGAACTACGGGAGCCCATATGGGCGCGTCGGCGGTTGTTAAAGAGAAAACCGATTTTCATTCAAAAAAATCGGCGTAAACTCGCGTAAGCTACACATTCGAGTTAATCGATAAAATCGATTTATCGCCCAGCCCTAGTCTGAGCTCAAACATGAGATTGGTGCAAATGTCAGCACATTGAAGACAGCAGACTGTGACTCATTAAACTCTCAGCCCTGCATGCATGTGTATTTGCTGGCAGGAGAGAGACTATGAGGGCGAGATAGAGCTATAGAGATGGATGGGTGGATGGATAGATAAACAGACAGGGCGAGAGGGAAAGACGGTTTTAAAAAAGTTTATATTTATATTTATATATATATATATATATTTATATATATTTATATTTATATTTAATTTTATAAATAATTATAAAACAGGGCCTCCGTTTTCAGCCCTGCATCTTAGATTGGTATTTTGTGAATGTCCGTAAAACAGTATCCTTAACCAGTATTCAATAGTTATTCCAAACAAGAGCGAGGCATGGAAGCAGCCAGTCAAAATCTCACCCAGGACTGAGTCCAATTAGGACTCTACAGCTCCAGACGCATTACCATGGCAACAAGCTAGTACCAGGAGCCTGATAGATGAAGGAAAGAATGTGACGGGCGGTGTCCCTCCAGGGTGGGTTTAGATTACAGGGACCCTTGTCTCAAAATGTGATTTTTCATCTTTCAAAACAGAGAAGGGTACATTTGTATGCCTGTGCACAGTGTTCTGGAGAACATTAAGAATGGTTACAGTTGAGTGATGGAAAATGATTAGCTTGACCTCACCTTGTGATGACACTGAATCATTCGCACTGTTTAAAATTGTCTTTGTTGTGTATGTTACATCTTTGTGTTACGAACAATATCTTCTGGATCAAGATCAAGATGAGTCAAAATAATTGTGTTCCATAAACAAGCCAACTAAATCTACTGATTCATCTCAACATGATTTCTGAACTCGGAAAGCATTTAAAATGTTGTAAATAGAAAATTGATATCTATTAAAATATGAAGATCAGGAAGTATCATAATCGCAATCAAATACTACATCACAGGAAATCAGTTTGATGGGAGTCACTCCTTGAAATTGATCTCAATTCATGCAAAGCACTTTGGGCAGTGTCATTAGTGTCAGTGTTTTAGATCGCATCATGAACAATTAAGTAATTCTTGATTCATATTTTTCTTCTTTCTTGTGACTGATCATGCAGGACTGTCTGGTATACTGTAACAACACCACCAAACACGTCTGTGCACATCTTATTCTAAAAAGTATCTTTTGACCTTAATTACAGTATCAGCCAAGCCTTTGGTTGTTTAACAGATTCATATTTAAGAAAGAATTAAAACTAAGATCATTTTAACAAGCAAAATTATATAAATGCTGTAGTAGTAATATATACACATCATAATTAATTTGGCTAATGGCTAATTTAAATGAACACTGTGGGAAGTAGAGTGCAGCTGTGGTGTTTGGCTATATTGTGGGGCCAATTGTCGCCAAAAGGAAATCCTAAAATCAACTAAATTATGATGATTGACTAATGGTCACCAAGACCCTGTTTACACCTGGTATTAAACTACGTTTTGGACGATCGGATGACAAGTGGAAGACACTAAATACAGACGTAAACAGTGTCTAAGGTACACTTACAAGACAGCGATGTACTAAACACTAAAGCTTTTAGCGTATAGTTCTACCCAGCCCAGTCTCATCCCAAGACGTCATACGTCTGACGCTTTTGACCATTCGTCAACATCCGACGTTTTAGGGTACCCTTTAACGTCAGTTAGATAACGATCCCGGGGCGCTATCTAATCCTAACCCCACCCCAGACCTAAACCTACCCGCGTCATCTACTGATGCTAAGGTAAAGCGTCAGACATATGACGCCCCGGGATCGTCATCTAACTGACGTTAAAGGGTGCCCTAAAACGCCGGATGTTGATTTATGGTCAAAAGCGTCAGACGTATGACGTCTTGGGATGAGACTGTGTTATTCTACCAGGAAGTCTTTAATGCCACGAAATTCCTCATAATTGGTCTGGCCAATCACTGCTTGACAACAATCTCTGTTTCACGTTCGCAGTTGATGATGTTCCACCACCAGGTTGGCCCCTGTCCATCCATCAGGGGTAGGCTCCACCCCTGCCTTCATCTTCGGGCAGGATTGGCGAATCTGCATCCCCAGGATCTGGACTAAGGACGGGGCCTACGCCAAAGAACTTTTCTATACTAAACACGAATCATTGTAGCTCACTACCATCTGTTTATACTTTTAATGGAATAAATACCATCCAAACGTTTACCTGCACTCTAAGTCTTTCTGGTAGAAAAGTATTTTCTTTGCTTTTTTCGAGTAGAGGTAGGGCTGGGACGGTATGGATTGAAAAGCAAGGAATTCCTGCGGTATAGTGGTAAAACGCTTTAAACGAAAGCTGCTGCTCTCCGTCTGTTTTTCCATCATCTAAGGTCGCATTCATATGTAAATTGCGTGCGCTTATTTTGTCCATTACATCGAAAGATGTCCCTCCCCTCTAAGAAATCAGGACATCAAGTGGTTGAAAGTGGACAAAAGAGACGGATTAAAACACCATGTGTAAAGAGGAATGTGTTTCCCTGACAAAACGCATCTTAATACCAGGTGTAAACAGGGCCCCAGATGAAAAACAAAAAAATAACATGCAAAATAATGTCTTAATGAAACTGAAAATGGTTACGTGTTGGGTTGGGGAATAGAAAATATCATTAGCTCAGTATTAAAAACAATAGAAGTTGATGGAAAGTTACCAACATGAAAGAATCACACACACCACACACCACACACACACACACACATACACACACACACAGGGTTAAGATGACATCAACATCCCAGATTAAAATAATAATTACAATTCTTTAATGCATAAATTAATCTAAAAAGAAAAATACGGTGTGTATCCTGTAATTAGCATAACAAAAGATAATATAAAAGACACATTACGTATTGGAGTTTGTTAAAGTGGTCTTACCTGTTGATAATTCAGTGTTGACTCATTGAGGACAGACACAGTCTTGCAGCAGTTCTGTTTGAAACAACACAAAATGGACCTTTGCATACGAGTTAGAACAGTAACAATTGTATCCTCAGTAAGACACGCTCAGTGATGTAAGGCAGAATCCTCACCTCTCAGATCCGCCTCCCTCCCTTCACTCTTCTTTCACTCTCCCTGCCTTCCCATCCCTCCTCTCGTTCTCTCTCGTTTTCTCTTTCTATCTGTGCCTCAGCTTGGGGGCTGGTCATCTGATTGAGTCTGATTACCTCTCTACATGCTGTCCATTCAGAGAAGATAAATGTAACATCCCTAATGACGACTTTCCCGAGGACAAGGTGCACTAGGGGGAAATGTGTGTGTGTTTGGTATCTGTGTGTTATTAAATTCTAGGGAACCATCAGCATCAAGGTTACGAGCAGAATACACTCCATGCATTAGCGCCATCTCCCTCCCTGCCTCTATTTCACCTCCTTCCATTTCTGTCATTCTCTCTTCACTCACCCCCGGGGCAGTTGCATGTCTTCGGAAGACACATCAGGAGTGAGCGAAACTCAAATCTTGAATCTCCATACAGAACCACAGTCATTATCAATCTTTTAGACCATTGAAATCATCACAAAAATTAAAACTGATGGCATGGTCTTATTGTGGAAATTCATCAGTAGATGTCTTTCAACAAAATGTAATCACTTAAAACAACCTCTGAAATGTTTCCATATTCACAGTTGACAGCAGTTAAAACCTCACAGGCTATTCGAACTTGTTAAAGGCACACTGTGGAACTTTTGGCCACTAGGGCGCGCTCGACCTGTAATTTTCACGTCTAGTGCCCCTAGAGGCCACAAGCGCCGCAGCATTGTCGCAAAAGTCAACAAACAGTCAACCGGTCAACCTCCCGTGTCTTTATGTGAGTGCAGACTGCATTTGATTTGTGTGTTGGAGAAAGTTAATCGATTCACTACTGACCAAAATAATAATATAAATATAAGATTAATAATATAAATCCTATAAAGAAAACAAATTGAATAAAAGTAGCATACGCAGAAAAAACAATGTCTGATCAGGTAAGTCGCATTGACAAGGGTTCCCCAATCCTGCTCCTGCCGATCGTCTGTCCTGCACAGTTCATCTCCAACCCTAATCAAACACACCTGAAGCAAACAATTAACGTCTTCAGGATCTCTTTGCAATGGGTTAGAGATAGGGTTGCCAACTGTCCCGAATTAGCCGGGACGTCCCGATTTTAGCTTTGTGTACTAACTCTTCAAACGTTTCTAACGTTAATGCTACCAGATGAATTGCACACAAATGAAACAAAGCCTGTAGCTAGTTGTTAAGTTGCAGCCCTGTTTCGTTTCAAAATCGGAGGATAAAGTGCCTGCTGAATGCAAATCTTTCCCAATATTTATAAAATTTATATTTGTACTAACATTTAGCTACCAGATTGATAATTCGCTAACTTACTCTACTAGCATTCCTTGTTACATTAAGTTAAATGGAGGACAATATAGAATCAGTAACATGGCCAGGCAGAGAACAAATTTGAAAAAGTAGAGATATTGTGCAAGCAATATATTTTAACTTACTAGTCCAAAAGCATGACGGCCAGGTCAGCATCGGTCGGGAATCCCTCATCCTCCTTTATCGCACGCCAGCGAGGGAACATTTGACCAATGTTTATCCTCGTCCTTGCTTTTAGTTTATCACTCTCACTTTTTCTTTTTTTGGTCTCCTCTGACAAAATCTTTGCTTTCTTCCGAGTAGCTGTTGATTCAGCCATGACGACAACATACAGACGCCGGCAATCAAACGCGAGTAGAGCTCTCACGTTAGCAGTTGGGGTGGTGGGGGAAGTGACGTATGCCGTAAAGCGTTCGAATTTTGTAGTTCTTTTTGTGCTCGGGTTCCTACCCGAAACCCGAAGTTACATAGTGCTAGTAAAAGCGACACAGACACCTTCAGGCTTCGGCAGACGTGTCATTCAACCTATTGTAAGTCGATGTACCATCTCAATGGGTTTTGGTAATATATTATAAAGGTTGAAAAGTTCCACAGTGTGCCTTTAAAGGTTTATTATTCAAATACATCATCAATCCTTCTTCCAAAACGTGTTTTGTCTTACCCTGGTTCACTATCGTTTATATTTTAGACCTGATGTTTTTCACGAGTCTGCTGGCAAAAAGAGAATTCAACAGAGCTCGTAATAAAACAAGAATCAACATTGGCTTGGCTTTTCGGAGAAGGTGAGAACTGAGGGATTTTAAATGTTGCAAAAGCGATGCAGAGATAATGTTTTTATTACTCAACAGGTCAGTATGGTATTTTATTAAACAGGATGTTAGTTATTCTAAAACTTAGAATAAATGTATTCTAAAACTAAAACTTCCGCCAACTAATTTAAACATGTTTTACCTGTCTAGCAGGAAAAAACAAGCTCAGCATCTGTTTTCATAAGATGAGATCCCTTCGGTGATTAAAAACATTTCCTCTGCATGTCTTCTTATTCCTTTTCGTTTGCTGAAAAATATTGAAATATCGTGAATAGTTTGTACCCTTCTAAAATGAAAACTGATTCAAGTTCATCTATCACACACTCAGCTTTCATTTTACCATATGAACTGCCCACTGAAAATGGGCAAAAGGATTGACTGTCAGAAAATGTGTAGAAAGAAAGACCACTTTATATTAGAGTTTACAGAGTTTAGGGCTGTGACTGTCACAGTTGCCGCGATATCTCAGGACTGTTAATACGGTTATGTATTTTACCAATAATTTACAAATAATTTTTAATATTTGATATTACCATAGATGAAAAATAACCTTTAGATGCAGTTAGGGTGAACTTGAGCCTTCATAGTCTGACAGGAGGTCAGGAGGTCTGACTTCATTCTGGAAAGGAGTTGTACTTTTATAATCCGGTCAAGTCACAATGGAAAAAGTCTTGTCCTTTTTTTTTATTGAAAATATCCTGTTTTAAAGTTAAAGTCATTAAAGACCTATGTTTTAAATAATTATTTTAACTTTTACAAACCCTTATGAAAAAGAAGTACACTTCAAGTTCATTTTATGAAGTATACTTAAGTAATGTTCAAGTATATATATAGTAAGTATACTAATATCAATGTGTACTTATAGCAAACTTGTAATACTATTTCAAGACTGCTTGGGACTAAATTGGCCGACTTTTAGTATATAAAAAGTATACGTTTAAGTGGACTATAAGTGTAACAGTAGTAAACTTTAAGTGCACTGCTAGGTTTCTCATTTGTAATACATCTGTACTACAAGAGAATTTTTGGTAACACTTTATTTGAAGGGGTGTGCATAAGACTGACATGATGACACTGTCATAAACATGACATAACACCTGTCATAAACATGAAGGAGTCTTTATGAATGTTTATGACTGTTGTCATTAAGTGTCATTCGGTAAATTATGACACTTTCAATGCAAAGTTGACATTGTTTTAAAATGTCTTTGTTATGACAACTTGACATTAACAAAGACAGAAATGTCTCTGTTATGACAACTTGACATTAACCGAGAAATCATAACCTGTCAACCTGTCACAACTTTGGCCGTCATGACACCATTATAACTGTGTCATGAATATTTTACGTGTCCTCAAGTAAAGTGGAACACATTGTACTAGTTATAAAGATGTCATTAAGGGTTATTACACTGCAAAATGCTTGAAGTTTGATAATTAGACCTGTTATGACATATTTGTGTCAGGTTGACAGGTTATGATTTCTTGGTTAATATCAAGTTGTCATAACAAAGACATTTCTGTCTTTGTTAATGTCAAGTTGTCATAATCAAGACATTTTTGTCTTGGTTAATATCAAGTTGTCATAACAAAGACATTTCTGTCTTTGTTAATGTCAAGTTGTCATAATCAAGACATTTTTGTCTTGGTTAATGTCAAGTTGTCATAACAAAGACATTTTTGTCTTTGTTAATGTCAAGTTGTCATAACAAAGACATTTTAAACAATGTCAACTTTGCATTAAAAGTGTCATAATTTACCTCATGACACTTAATGACAACAGTCATAAACATTCATAAAGACTCCTTCATGTTCATGACAGGTGTTATGTCATGTTTATGACAGTGTCATGTCAGTCTTATGCACACCCCTTCAAATAAAGTGTTACCGAATTTTAAGTATACTAGTAGTTTACTATTTTAATACAAGTACGTTTTAGATTATGAAAATACACACTGAAGTGTACTCTCAGTAAACTATTAGTTTATACTGCAAGTATACGGTACTTGTAAGTTTTCTTTAAGTGAACACAACATTATACATATAGTTTACTATTTATATATTATTTTTGCACTTGCAGTAGGCCTATACTACTATGTTCAAATGTAGATATTTTTATACTTGAAAAATACCTTTAACTGTACTTTAATTTTAAAAACATTTTATTAGCTTCATGCATCCTTTTTTATCAACACTTGAATGTCGGTATGTTTCATAAAGAAAGGCAACATTTTAAACAAAAAAGTTGTGAAAATCCCATTTTTGTCAAAGACTATGCCTTGATCAGATTCAGAACGATGGTCAAAACACAGATGGAGTAGATCGAGTCCAACACCCCCAAAGCTTCAGTTTTCTCTTCATGGGTTACGCTTCATTTCATTTGGTAACATTAATGGTGCTCTAAGCGGATGTCACTTCTTGTTGACGTTTAAAGTATTGTCAAACTAAACGGAGGCTAGCTAGACACCCCCCTTCTCCTCATCCTCGCACTAACCCCCCAAATCCTCTTGTCGGTTATTGGCTGGAACAGTTTGTTATGTTTGGTGGTGCGGGTTAGCCCAGTTTGTTTTTGTTGCCGTTTGTGGAGCCTGGGGTGTCTGCAGAGACCGCGTTTTTTTTACAGTGTGTTCAGGGGACAGGCAGCTAGCGGATAGTGAGGAGATGTTTAATATATGTGACAAAAAATGTTTGACCTAAAAAACGCATGACCTCGCTTAGAGCACCTTTAAGCAGTTTTCTATTACTTGTTTCAGCTTCTTCTTCTCCTGTGTTTTATTCTGTACTAGAAGATGTCTCATAGTGCCCCCTACCGTATAACAGTGAAAACATGGATAGCTGGAAAATTCAGTCAATGTTGGGGAAAGAGTAAAGTAGAATTAAAGTAAATTCCTATGTGCACTACCAGTGGAGTAGCCTACACAAAAATTCAGATACACAGAATTAGAAACATAAGTTTTATCTCAATATTCTAATCAATATTTTCAAACAATGTAAGTTTCATAAGACTGTATATGAAAAACGATGTAAAAAAAGTATATGTAATAGGCTACTCGATCAAAAGAGTTAACACAACTACAAGCCAAGTATACTTTGACTACTTAATCTTTTGATCGAGATATACTTAAAAGTATACTTGAGTACAAGTACAGGCCAAATATACTTTTCTCAGTATAAGTCCACTTAAGTGTAATTTTAAGTGTAAAGTACATAAAGTGTATTTCTGATAAGTATATACAATTTTATTTTTAGTTTAAAAGAAGTATAGAACACTTGAATAAACTTTTTAGTAAGGGTAAACTAATAGGTTTTAATATTAAAAGTAATTGTTTACATTTATAAATTAAAATGAACCCAGTTTAATGCTTTAATTGCTCGTTCATGATAACTAACGCATCAACTAATTTTAATGTAGTAAAGTGTACATAATAAAGTGTTACCAAAACCAATTTCGAATGGTTTTGAAAACCTCAATGAAACCTTTGAATGCATGTCTTCATTAAAACAGATAGAATGTATTTTTGTTATGTGAATCAATTTGAAATAAATACAAGCAGCTAGACATTAACATGTGCAGAATCACATCTACTGTAAACAATATTTCATAGCATCTGCTTTTATCAAAAAAAAAAAAAATCCTAATAACAAGTGTCCATCATTAAAGACCGTCACGTTCACTTTCCTGAAACATTATTCTCTATTCTTAATGTTCCAGTGTGACTGATCATTGAAGCAAAGGGTGTAACGGGTCCATTAAGCTCACACCACAGTTTCTCGGGCTGGGTTTGAGCACTTGCTCTCAATTGGTCTCTCCCCTAATGTGTCTGATTGTCCTGCAGGAGAATCCACTTCAAGAGACCCCATACTGGAGCAGGACTCCTCCAGCGATCTGTCCTCAGCCTCATCCAGGGGTAACTGAAGGAACTGAGGCAGCATTAGATGTTCTTTCTTCAGAAGACCTCGCTGATCATCAGCACTGCAGGTCTGTGCTCGGTTTAACAACTCCACCAACCCTGAAAGTCCCGAGATAAGACATTTAGATAAGCAGGTTGTGTTCTACGGTACTATAAAGACCAGCCAATAGAAACGAGGTAATCATCATTTACCCTCCATGTCATAGGTTCTCCTCAATCCAGGGTTCTTCTGTCGGGCATTTGATCGAGAATTCCCTGGAGGGAACATGTTCGCATCCACAGCACCTCTCCGATCCTGGTGACAGATGCGGTAGAGGTTATACCTCAGAGAAGGACTGGAGAATATTAAGAAATTGAGGTACGCTGTTCTAAAGCAGTAGACTTACTTGTACTGAAGGAGGTGAGAAGCTCCCTTTTGAGCCGCTGGCTTGATCAACACCTGCAAGAGTGATTAGATTGATCAACAGCTTAGAATTTTTATTTTAGGGTGAACTGTACCTTTAAGAAGACTGGTCAAACTGGTTATACAATTGTGTGCAGTTTGTGAGAGGTTTAATGCTGTGCAGGGAAACAGGGAAAGGGCCAACAACTATGCAAATGGAAGGTGACATGTTCTCCACAGAGGACGGCACTGAGCCTCTCGCACAATGGATGGAGCACAAATCATTTGAATATTATTGTCAGTCCATTCAAGCTCAAAGGAAAATTCCATGGCTCAATACAATATTTGTCTATCTGTTTGTCCGTCCGTCCGTCCGTCCGTCTATCTCTATATCTGTCTGTCTGTATGTCTTACCGTCCGTCTATCTATCTACCCATCTATACATGTGTCTGTCTGTCTGTCTGTCTGTCTGTCTGTCTGTCTGTCTGCCTGTCTGTCTGTCTGTCTGTCTGTCTGCCTGTCTGTCTGTCTGTCTGTCTGCCTGTCTGTCTGTCTGTCTGTCTGTCTGTCTGTCTGTCTGTCTACCCATCTATACATGTGTCTGTCTGTCTGTCTGTCTGTCTATCTATCTACCCATCTATACACGTGTCTGTCTGTCTGTCTGTCTGTCTGTCTGTCTGTCTGTCTGTCCGTCCATCTATCTATCTACCCATCTATACATGTGTCTGTCTGTCTGTCTGTCTGTCTGTCTGCCTGTCTGTCTGTCTGTCTGTCCGTCTATCTATCTACCCATCTATACATGTGTCTGTCTGTCTGTCTGTCTGTCTATCTATCTACCCATCTATACACGTGTCTGTCTGTCTGTCTGTCTGTCTGTCTATCTACCCATCTATACATGTGTCTGTCTGTCTGTCTGTCTGTCTGTCTGTCTGTCTGTCTGTCCGTCCGTCTATCTATCTACCCATCTATAAACGTGTCTGTCTGTCTGTCTGTCTGTCTGTCTGTCTGTCTGTCTGTCTGTCCATCTATCTATCTACCCATCTATACATGTGTCTGTCTGTCTGTCTGTCTGTCTGTCTGTCTATCTGTCTGTCTGTCTGTCTGTCTGTCCGTCCGTCTATCTATCTACCCATCTATACATCTGTCTGTCTGTCTGTCCGTCCGTCCGTCCGTCTATCTATCTACCCATCTACACATGTGTCTGTCTGTCTGTCTGTCTGTCTGTCTGTCTGCCTGTCTGTCTGTCTGTCTGCCTGTCTGTCTGTCTGTCTGTCTGTCTGTCTGTCTGTCTGTCTGTCTGTCTGTTTGTCTGTCTACCCATCTATACATGTGTCTGTCTGTCTGTCTGTCTGTCTATCTATCTACCCATCTATACACGTGTCTGTCTGTCTGTCTGTCTGTCTGTCTGTCTGTCTGTCTGTCCGTCCATCTATCTATCTACCCATCTATACACGTGTCTGTCTGTCTGTCTGTCTGCCTGTCTGCCTGTCTGTCTGTCTGTCTGTCTGTCTGTCTGTCTGTCTGTCTGTCCGTCTATCTATCTACCCATCTATACATGTGTCTGTCTGTCTGTCTGTCTGTCTGTCTATCTATCTACCCATCTATACACGTGTCTGTCTGTCTGTCTGTCTGTCTGTCTGTCTGTCTGTCTGTCTGTCTGTCTGTCTATCCCATCTATACATGTGTCTGTCTGTCTGTCTGTCTGTCTGTCTATCTGTCTGTCTGTCTGTCCGTCCGTCTATCTATCTACCCATCTATACATCTGTCTGTCTGTCTGTCCGTCCGTCCGTCCGTCCGTCCGTCTATCTATCTACCCATCTACACATGTGTCTGTCTGTCCGTCCGTCCGTCCGTCCGTCCGTCCGTCCGTCCGTCCGTCTATCTATCTATCTATCTATCTATCTATCTATCTATCTATCTATCTATCTATCTATCTATCTATCTATCTATCTATCTATCTATCTATCTATCTATCTATCTATCTATCCATCTATACATGTGTCTGTCTGTCTGTCTGTCTGTCTGTATGTCTGTCTACCCATCTATCCATATGTCTGTCTGTCTTCCCACCCAGTTGTTCAGTAGACCAACAATATGAAACCTGCAAGATGTAGAATTTAAAATAGAGTTGTATACATACGTTTATCTAGAATTAGTGTCTTATTGGCCAGAGAGGTGACAGCTGCATTCAAACTTATTATCTGTCCGCTTCCACTCTGAAAACAGAGGACAGAAAACATGTGAGCACATAGCTTATGCTGCAAATGTGGGAATAGACAGATCAATGTCATTTCTAATAGTATTTAGTAATTAGGATTAGGATTTTATGACAAGTAGATTTATTAGCATTTAGTATGTCTAAATAGTATAAAGTTAGAGTGAGAGTCTTTGGTTTGGTCACTAGGGGTGTGAAGGCACAATTCTTTGTTGATTTATACATAACTATAAGGAATACTAGAGCATGTGGAGGTTTCCTCTGCATATTGACTGTATTGCGTTTTTCATGTTTCTGTGTGTAAGGGTTTTGATGAACATAAAACATTAAATGGTTTTGTTCAGTACTGGCACTGTCCTACTTTTGCAGCTGCAGTTTAATAACAAGAAAAATGTCTCCCTGTAATCTTGTGGTCCATCAAAAAAGGTCAAACTATTAGTTTCAACAAAGAAAAAAATACTTGTTCTGGCCAATATAGACCCCCCTCACCATTGTAACAATGGCGTCCTGTGCCCTGAGGCGGTATTTGTTAAGCATCGTCGCAAGGGCGTCCTGCAGGGTCTTATTGGACTTCACCACCACAGCCACCGTCTTACCTGCGAATGCTACCTTTACCCTGTACGAGAAACACACATGCACATATTAACACCTGGTGACAGGCAATTCAAACTGATTGATAGCATTTAAAGGAATTGTCCATCCATAAATGAAAAGTCTGTCATTATTTACTCACCCTCATGTTGTATCAAATCTGATGTTTTTTCTTCTGTGGAACACAAAAGATTTTTTTTTTTTAACGAATGCTGGTAACTAAACAATTTCGGTTCCCATTGACTTTCATTTAATGGACAAAAAACAATGGAATCCAACCAAAACTGATTGGTTACCAACATTCTTCTAAATATCTTCTTTTGTGTCACACAGAAGAAAGAAATGCATACAGGTTTGGAACGACATGAGGATGAGTAAATTATGTCCGGGTGACTTTTTTTGCACAACACTCACGCAAATGTGACCCTCAATTCCAAAAACACCTGCTGATCCTTCAGCACAGAGCTGTCCTGGTCCAATGACAGCGGTTGCTATATGTAACACCCAATGGGTGATCACATAAAAAAAATTAGAACAATTTTTTTGTAAAGAAGTTCATTTTTAGACATTTTGTCTAGTAATGTACATGTTAATTTTTTGCACTTCTTACTTTGTCTTTGCCTTGTAGATAAATAATGATGTCTGACAGAGGAAGGCCTCTTTTTTCACATACACCGGTGAGCATTTTGCGGACGGTGACACCAGGTCGGGCCGGGGTCAGAGATGCCGTACCATCGGGCAGGAAGACACAGCAATACTTATCAACCCCTCCGTCTGCAGAGCGTGCCACTAATTTCTCAACCTGCAACAACAGATATGTATTGATACCAGTACTGGTATGGCATTGTATAATGCTGGTATCTACAGACTTTGTAGCAAGTTACCTCTGAACTCTTCACAAGTCCAGTCTTGAAGCTGATAGGTGATTCTGGAAATGGCCAATAGAGAACAGAGATTTAAAACCTAGTTAAATTTGCACTTTATTTAAACCATGTGTGGGTTAGGACATCATAAAATCACCTCCCCAGGACCCTCTCTTCTCTTTGCGTTTGTCCTTTCCTATAATGCCTGGCAGATTGACCTTCCTCCTCTCTACCCCATCATCCCTCTGGAAAACAACAAACTCATATAAATCTCTTATTAAGATCAAAAACAGTCATATTTAACATTGAGATATCAAGTTACCTCCTTAGTTTTATCGAACTTGACTTGCTCTCTGGGTGAAGTGCTGCTGGTGTGTTTCGTTGACGTGAGTGGTTTGCCACGAGGGTCCAGCCCTGGCAGAGGCCTGCCCTCCACATTAGCTAGCATGCAGCTTTGATAGAGCTGTGAGCGCACGAAACGAGTGTAGCTGTCAAATTTCATCAGTTTAAAGATCTGAAAGGGAAGAGAGAATGGAGAGGTTAGGTAAGAAGGATGCTTCTGCTCAAGTGGGAGTCAAAGGAGGGTGGGCTCTTGAGATGATTGCTTTTAGTAGCTCTGGATAATTGAGTCATGATTGCTGTCTGTTCTTAAACTAAAGTGGTTTGCCTTACACCATGACACAACAAATACGTCTTCATCACGAATGTAACAACTTATTCAATATGATACATCTTAGTTTTTACACCACACAAATGGGCAAAACTACAATAGCATCCAGTGTCAGTTTTTCCCCCCTGCTTGTTTGACAGATCCAAAATCTACTAATTTGTTGTTGAGGCTGAAAGCATTTGAAATTGATTGAAAAAGACACTTAATATGATGCCTTCTTGCAGTGAAGAAAACTTTGCTGATTATAATGGGAATGCTCCAGTTTATATTATTGCATCACTAACCATGTACATGGAACTTTCTATGCACTTGGGTCTTGAGCAGAGGCTCCTAAACTCTTTTTTTAAACCTTGCGATGAAATTATTTACTTGAGGCACCCCTGAAATTTTGTAATTTTTCTAGATTTGGTGATATAACCTGATAGAACAAAAAAATATACCTTGAATGCAATGTACATAACTTTGGATAAAAGCATCTTACCAAATGAATACATTTAATGTAAAGTTTTTTCTGTTTTAACCCTTAAAGGCATACCTTAGGTGTCCAACTTAAAAGTGTTTTTAAGTTAGACATCAACCTTCTTAGTATTCCTCAATCAATTCATTATAAACAATATAGCAAGAAAAAATTATAAAATTGTAAAAGAATGTCTGTTTTCCCATTCATTTTTTGAAAAAAAAAAGGTGTGTAACAGTATATAAGTATATTTTATATGCACAACAATAATTGAATTTTTGATGAATACGTGCAATTCACCTATATTCCACAATGTGGCGATGTCTGATACACAATGGTGAAGTGATGTTTCACTCATAATTAGAGCAGGCAGAAAACAAAAGAATAGAAAGAATCACAACTTAAAATGGCTCAGCAATTTACTGCAGAGCAAATATTAGTGTCAAATATTAGAGCAAAATCTTTTATGAGTATTGAAAAAAATTTAGAGTCACTGTCACTTGATGGTGGATCTGGTGAAGAAGCTGTTATAGATCAAAATTTTGATTTTGAAGTTGTTGAAAATGATAGTTTGGAAAATATTTTTGAGATCGCGAATGTAAGACAGATGCTGAATGTATTGGGAAATGAGTTGACGAGGACAGTGATGATGGTATAAAACATTTACTCAAACTGAACCCTTCCAAGCCTCAAAAGGTAACAAAATATGCTTTATTTTATTCTTCAGTAATTGTTACTTTAATATCAGGAGAGTTTTACATTATCGGGACATCCTTGTTAGATATAGACCTGGGTTGCCAAAGACCTAAATATGTAATACTGATTGACAAAACATTCTTGCATTCAAGGGTTAATCCAAAGTAGTATTATAATATTAATAATAGTATAATGAAAATTTGATCATATTAAATGTAAAATTTCTGAAAATAGAATTGGGAATTATGGCCAATTTTTACATCAAAAAGACCTGTGCTCCAATGAATAATTTTTTAATGAATAATAAACTTTCCATTTCTTAACAACATAATAGAACATAGTCTTTTTTTTTTTAACTATATTATGCATAGTTCAGTCATGAAACTCTTTCAAGTCCCTGATCTCTCAAGCCAGCAGTCGATTTCTCTTTCTAGTCTACACTACCTTTATTCACATTCCACTCAGTAACTTCTTTGCACAATGAGATTTTATTTTTTGGGCCCTCCTCCTCCCCAGAACCACCTGTCTAGATCTGCTATGGGGTTCTCTCAACCTTGAAGCAGCATGTATCCTAATATCTCTGTAATTCTGAGCTTGATTCAACATTAGGGATTCGCTAATGCCAGCATAGCAGATCTAGCTCACCAAGGTCAATCAATCCTTCCTACACTCTATTCTTATCAATAAAGTGCTCTTGAAATCTATTTCGATTGACATTTCTACCTGATATGATGTCACGTACCTGTTGTTGGGCTTTTTGAAAGATGTCAGCATGAGGGTTTTGAACATCTTTCTCCTCGACTCGTACCCTGTCATCTATGTTAATGGGAGAAGTTGCGTTGCTGGACAGGAAGCTATTATAAATTGACAACGCCTCTCTCTTGAGCTAGGGTAAGAAAACAAATGTAATATTTACATTTTCTGTAGGAACTAGAAAGGAAAAGAAACAGTGTTAAAATAGCCTAGTGGTTAGATATACAATACGGAGATTTACCTGTTCTGATTGATAGGCAGGTATCTTGCGAAACTTTTCACACGCCAGCCAGAATAAGATGTTCTCAGCACTGACCTCAGATTTCAGAAATGCCTTTGGTGCATACAGACAAAATGTAACGCTAAGAATATGCCTCAAATCTGGATGAACTGCATGTGTCGGTGGGCATGATAATTACTATCACCTGTATTATTATTAAAAACAAGACAATTTAGACAATTTAATTTCTGGTTCTGGCTGGCATCTCTGTTGGCCACCAAATGAGGAATTCACAGAGGTTTCTCCATCTCAGAGCTCTCTCACCTAAACACCCAAATGCCCCCCCCCCCCCCCCCCCCCACCACCACCACCCACCACCACCACCACAAAATCTCTCCCAACCTCCCTTCTGAAACATTCTCCACACCTCCTCATTTACCTATAATTACAGTGACTCATACCGTGGGCTGTTTTCCTCCTCACCTCCTTTTTTTCTTCTGATTTTACACATTTCACAATGAATTGGGGTTGAGTTGCTTGCTCTGCGTGGTCGGTAAACAAATGAGAGCGTCGAGCAACATGGCAGCATCTCTCTACGAAACTCTGTTTATTACGAAGTGAATAAGTGCAGAAGTGTATGACGTGTACACCGAGAAACTAGAAGCAAAGGCTTATTTCTAGGACACCACTTCTGCTTTTCTCTGCCGAGCAAGACAGTCAGCCTTTTGTATTCAGATCTGCTTGAAAATCACCAAGAATATTTTGAAAACAGCCCGTTTTTAGGGCTGTCTTTCGAATAAATCTCTATTAATTCAATCTAAAATCTATTAATCTATATTGCAATTAATCACAGTTATATCAATATTATTTGAGTTGCCTGTAGGAGAAGTGGTGCTTTAACTTTGAATTGGTCTAATTGCATTGCTTTTAAAGCAATAAATTGACAATATTAGAAGTTAGTAGATCATTCAGCAACCTTCCTTCCAGTAAACTCAAGTGCTTTTTAGAAGATCCATTAGTGAAAATAACCAACACAGTAAGCAAATCAATATCTTCCCCTAAAGCCCATTCATCTGTGTATTTGTTCAGATTTTGATGTGCTTTTTATGTCCAGAAATATTCACTCTTTCGAATGACATTGTTTAGTTCACTCACCGTGAAGTAGCGTACACCCATGGGGTCCTCCAGCAGCCTCTCGAAGCTGACGGCCCAGCTGGCCACCTGACCCACACTTCTGGTCCCTTCACTGGGCACGGTGGGCAGACTGGAGTTACTGCTGGAGTACTGCGTCGCCGTGCGCTCATCGGTCTCCAGCACATTCAGTTCTAACACCCACGAGACGGAGAGGATGTTGAGAAGTACTGGCATTTGAACTTAAAGCATTTGTGTGTATTGTGAGGGTCTGTTTACAGTTCTGTCCCAGATGATGCACTATACACTATGCACTTACACTATGTACTTATGTACTCAGCTGTGTAGTGTATGAACTTTTAAAGGTTATTTTGTCATTCAACATCAGAATTTAATAGCCCCTCCCCTCCGCTACGTAATTAAAGCTGCAACAGTTGAGTGCGTGAAGTGTCTAAGGCCCTTTCCTAAATGACACCCGAAAAACTCGCTGTTTTCTTTTGAGTCTGCACTTTTGTGACGTAATTCCGCTTTGACTGTCGGGTAGACGTCTGCTGCGGAGTCGGCAAAAGTGCGCATATCGACCAAAAGCGCTCGTGAGCACCCTTCTGAAACCTAAAATGACTAAATGGGACACGCTATGGTCTCGTGGATTCGGCAGCCATAGTCCACAAGACTGAAAGTATGAAGTATGCCATTTGGGACAGGGCCCAACATTCCACACTTCGTTTTTCAGTTTTTATCCAGGTATTTAAAGTGCACTTTTTCTATTTGGAAATTTTAGTGTGAACACAATACTCTCTCTATTTATACTACATGACATAAATGACATAGAATAGTGCATAAGTGCGCAAATTGGGACCCACTTTAACTTCAACATATTAGATAAAGTTTGGCATGAAGTTTTAGGTAAAGTGGATTAAGTCATTAAATATAGCCTACTATTGAGCAAACATGAACCATGCCATGCAACACTAAGGGTTTGGATACCCTTTTGAAAAATAAGTGCACTTTATTTTATTTGTGTACTTCAAATCTTACAAGTAGTCTATTTTTTTTTTTTTAAACTCTACTTGCAGGAAATTATATAAAGGAAATAAAAAGCCACTTAATAAAGAGAGTACTTGTATGACTTCTTAAATTAAAAGTTGTACTTTAAAGTAAATTTCGTAACACTTTAGAAAATGTTCCTTCATTAATAAATAACTCTACACAGAAACAAATGAGTAACACACTCTAGTAACTACTGTTAACTAACAAGAAACTCTGATTAATGAATTAGTAAGTCATAGCGCTCAGTTGAATGTGGAAGTTCACTTTTAGCTAATCAGTAACAACTATTTTCCATAACTCCCACAGAACTACTATATACAGGTTGATAATTAACATGAGTAATGCATAATGTATAATATAAGATAATGGTAACCTATTAGTAATTAATCAAGTGTTACTACATCCTTCTAAAGGAACAACTAATAATTCGGATCAGCATTCTAAAGTGGAAAGTTTGATAACTACCTAATATTGACTGAAGTCATTGTAAGCTTTAGAGATTTTTGTAAGGTTTTAGATAGTAATGACTCAAGTGTGATTATTAGTGATAGTCATGACTCAAAGGAACTACTAATTATTTGGATCAGTATTCTAAAGTGAAGATCATGGAAACACACTAGTAA
Source organism: Chrosomus eos (assembly GCA_036326025.1). Taxonomy (NCBI): domain Eukaryota; kingdom Metazoa; phylum Chordata; class Actinopteri; order Cypriniformes; family Leuciscidae; genus Chrosomus; species Chrosomus eos. The sequence continues at coordinate 24,174,063 of CM070834.1, forward strand.
TGTCTAGAGTGTTACCTAATCCATCGGAAAGAATTACTATTCAAAATCTTACAAAAAAATTTAAAAGCTTACAATGACTTCAGTCTTATGTTTTCACTTTAGAATACTGATACTAATAATTAGTAGTTCCAGTTTAGAAGGATGTAGTAACATTTGAGTCATTACTAGTGGGTTACTGTTACTTTTTATTATAAATTATGCATTATTCATGTTAATTATGAACCTGTGTATATAGTAGTTCTCTGGGCAGTATGTTAGTAAATAGTAGTTACTGATTAGCTAATAGTGAACTTCCACATTCGACTGAGCGCTATGACTTATTAATTTGTTAATTTCTTCTTAGTTAATATACTAGAATGTTATTAATGATTTGTAATCATTAATGCAGGAACATATTCTAAAGTGTTACCGTATATTTTAAATTTGAATGATCTTTTGTTTAATAATCTTTTGTAGAAGTACACTTATTCTGATGTGTTGACTAACATACTAAAGCACATGTAAAGTACTTGATTATTATTTTAATTGTAGTTTGTTATTCTATATTAGCCTACATTTAAAGTTAATATATTTTATATGTACTAAATTGCAGCTATATTATTTTAATTGTGTGATTACAAATATATTTAAATAGTTTTAATATAAATTACACTAAAATATATTTTAGTTTACCATAAATGTTTTTCAGTACATTTGAAAGAACATTTGAACCACATAAACCACATAATAAAAGAAATTACTTATATTACATATAAAGATTTACTTAAAGGGGCTATGTGTAGCTTTTTACTTAAAAAAATCTTTAATATAGAGTTTTCATTTGTACATTTATGAGCCAACCATAATGTAATAGAAAGAATGACACCTTGTCTGTCCACCACGGTTGCCTCTATCAGCTTGTATAGTCCATTATGTGTGGAATAGTCGGGTCCGAATTGACGCGAAAATTCACAAAATGTGACGTCATGCACGTTCTCGTCTACTTGGGCTTACATCCGTATGGCAGCCATTAATAAGCAGCAGAAATCGCTAGCAGTAGTGTTTCAAATGGACTCTGCGGACGGAAAGAAGCGACCAGCCTCCAGCACAATCCAGAGACCCACGGAAACTCCTCGTAAGTAAAAAAAAAAGCCGTATCTAGTGCGGCCAACGAGTGTGCGCGCGTGCGCACCGAGAACGAGCATGAGACTGGCTGCAGTTTCTGTAAAGGCCACTGGTGTCAGTAAGCGGGTCAAAAAAACACTCTAATAACAGATATTTGATATTAAATAACGGATTTAATATCACTTTAAACTATAATAAATGTTAATTTAATCGTAATTAATATGCAATTAAGTGCTTAAAGACACTACATTCTTATTCTTTGAAATTATATAATACTTTTTGTACACGTATGCTAACTTTTTCTCAAATGTAGTTATTCATTAATGGTCTAATAGTAGTGGTGCTATAGCAGAGACATGACTTCATGGTAGTGTTTATTCTTATGATTGCTGTTTTTACATTGTTTCTAGGGTAACCATTTTGGTAATTAGTTGGATAAATAATGGATCAGATGGACTACCAGCTGGTGGGGCTGTGATTGAGCACCTTAAGTTTTCCAACAGGGCTAAATTTGGTTACTTTTCAGAGATGACAAATGTTCTAAATATAAAATATTTACATACATGCTACAAATTTAAATTCACAGCAATCCCATTTTTGCTGTTGATCTGTCCCCTTTTATCTGAAAAAAATTGTATTGCAGCAAATATTGTTTCGATATATTGCAAAAAACTACGTCAGTTCTGCACAGGGTCATCTTGTTTTAGGCTCTAAACACTTTTCCGTTTGAATGTGAAGTAAATTCAAAAGCACGGCACATAATCCTGTGAAGATAAAATCCAGTGTACAAACATGTCAGTCAGCGAATCTCAATCTTTTGTCAAAGATTTAGCACTGTTTTGTCTTTCCTCAGGCTATGGGAATGTGTGATATATGCTAAAGAAAGAGCTTGTCAATGTGACACCATTAACGTTTGTGCGCTGCTAAACTGTCTCAACCCAAAATCTGTTGATGACACTTTTTACAGTTCTCTTCCTTTATTCCGACACTTTACTCGTCACTTGTTTTTGTGGCACTGATGTGCAGTAGAGGAATTTCCCAAGCATGAGTTCGAGTCACACTTTATGAATGACTAGCATCAGACGCTTGATGATTATACTGGTGCGATCGATGATTGTCTTCACTTCCAGACAGTCACATGACTTTCTATACCTCTGTCTGTCTGCCTTTCATGCCTACCCACCTGTTTTTCTCTCCCAATCTCTCTGTCTCACAATGACACTTGAACAGAGAGAGAAACTGATGTGGCTACACCCCCACCCCCAAAACCGGATGTAAACAGGTCACTGATAAAGTGATAAACCCAGAGGTATGACTCCATTAGAACTGTTCTTCGCTGGCAATGTGAATAAAGTATAAAAACACATGGCCGCACGGACTGCTGACCTTTGTTTCCCCCTAATGCTGTTGATGGAGGAGAACATATCGTTCATCCTCCATCTCCTCTAAGAAGAAAAACATTATTAATGAATAACTTACCTCCATCTGAAACAGCCAGTGTCTGTTGGAGAAAATGAAATGATATCGATCAGAGTTATAATTATACTAATCAAAAATATGTATGTTGTACGTACATTCATCTGTGGTATTAGTGAGTTGAAGTACACATTTCTTGGTAATAAATGTTGTTTGATTCAATGCCTGCAGGCGATTGAGACACACAAGCACCAGAAACGCTGAGTGAATGAGCTCACGAGCAACAAAATGAGACACACAATTGGAGTCTGAGATAAAATGGCTGTTCTTTTTTCCCTCAAATTGGATATTAAATGATATTATTGTTCTCTGATCGTCTTATTCCCGGAGGGTAATGTAGTAGAGCTTACATCTTCAATGATCTGTAGGGAAAAAAATCCAGCACAACTGCCTAAAACATTTTTGTTTTTTTATAAGAGAAAGTAGTTGCAACTCTACATTAGTTAGTTCAAGGCCACTTTTAACCTTATAGTTTGACCTAATTTGGCTAAAAATACTTCTTGAGGAGAAAACAATGTTAAACTCATTCTCAACAGATGCATTTTGATTGCCATATTCATATTCTGTGACAATGCTGTGTTTGCGCACACAGACCTGCACATACATTTTTAGTCAGGCGCTTTGAACATACCTTAAGTCCGTTGGATATCTCAATGTTATTCCCTTTCAGAGACATATCCTTGGAATCACATGTACTTTAGATTATTAAACGCATGAGTGAGTTGTTTCTGATGTGTGTTTGAGACAGCTCTGAACACAATATAACTTCCTGCTTGAGCAGGAAGTCTTACCATGGTAACATGCCGCAAGAGGAAGTGTGGGCATGTTTCAGACAGAGCTCTTTTTTGAACTTTTTGTTTTTTACAGTGAAACCATGGCTGCAGTTCTTCCATCATTACATAATGAAAAAGGTCATTCGTGTAGAAAAACATTCATTGGAATTAAATGATTTGGTATTTGTGACGTTTAACATTTGTTTTTGTTGTTATTGACATGTTTTAGCACTGTCCGGTCAGATTCTGAAAGAGCACATGGCAATTAGATAAAACATTATCACTCAAGCAATCATGACCAAAATACCATGTACCACTGCATTCTGTTGGTGAAATTCAATCATGTTTTTTTTTTTTCAAACACAAGCAAATCTATCGTTTTGAGATGATTCAACATTTAAAGGTCATTACAGGATCTTCAGCTAATGGCTAGCATGGCAGTAACTCCATATGCCTAAAAACAGTAGACAGATGAGGAAATGAGGGCTTTTCTGAAATCAGTCAAAGCTTTTACCTTGTTGAGGCTGTGAGGCTGACTGTCTGACAGGGTGTTGTGTCTCCCAAGAGTCCTTCGTAAAGTGTTGCGTCGAGCGAGGTTTGAGAACCCTCTAGTGATTTCATTGAAACTCAAGGTCCTCTGACATAAAATTCACAAAAAAATATATTTTCATATATTACAACCTCACAATATAAAAGCTTTACTGTACAATAAAATATATCCATGGTATGAATGATCAATTTACGGTTTCATCAAAATATTCATGGAAAAATTTAACCGAAACAATTAAATCCTTGTATGAGGATATAAAATCTATGTATACAACATTTATCATGTATATAGAACATCTAGTTACTGGGGTGCCTCAGGGCTCAGTGCTTAGACCACTTATTTTCTCCACGTCATCACTAGGATCTGACAGAAAGACAGACACACACACACATGCAAACATACATACATAGATTTTTATGAAAAGTAAATTGATTACTATTCAGACCAAGTAAACAGTTAAACATACACTCAAATGTTTTAATTTGGCCCAAATCCAAACTCGGAAAAAGCTACAAATATAGTTGTGAGAAGCAAAAAAAGACGAAAAAGTATTCATTTTGTATAACTGTATCCTGAACAGAAAAAAACCTCCAATATAATAGTATCATGACCAGATGTTTCCACCCTACCAGTTGTATATCACAGGTAAGAAGTGAAGAGGAAATTTGGTACCTTTTCCCTTGACTGGACAGATGGTTTCTGGTGAGACACAGAGATCTCCATGATGAAGCTGGCTGTGTGCTGGAGACCAGTGAGCTTATACAAAACCTGAGCTAGAACTTCTTGGCTCACAGAAACAACGTGTCACTGCGCAAACACCATAAAACACAACGCCGCTGGGTATAAAAGTCACTGAGAAGGAAAACACACTGACGTACATTCAGGCAACAATCATCCAGAGAAACCTGAGGATGAATGACAGAAATGAAATGCACAATTGATAAAAAAAAGTGTTAGTGTTAGTCTCACCCGTTAGCATTTGATTATCTGCAACACATCTTTCACAGGTGATTTGTTGAAATTCAGTCATCATCTTTACCCTCATGTCTTTTTTCCTGTGGAATACAAAGAGATTCCTCAAAATGTGAAAACTGCTCTTTTACATTCAATGGCAATCTATGGTGATAAATGTCATTGGTTTAATTTTTCACATTTTTGTGAACTGGTGCTCTTCAAAAAAGGTCCTTCTTTATGTAAAGTATCTCCTAAATTGGAAACTGTGATTTGTGGGGGAGCTTTATGAAGATTTTTTTCTTCACAAACATGTCCAGTCAATCGTCCAAACTGCCCGAAGCAGGTCCTGACTGAAAAAACCATCCACAACCAGTTCTGTTTTGCGTCACCAAAGCTCCTTCTGTTCTGCAATGGTCGACACCTGTTCCTCTCAATTCATCAGTGCAGCAGTCCGTGTGGCCATAAGCCCGTTCACCATCTCACTCTCCCTCGCTCTTACAGCTGGAGAGATGAGCTCAACCAGCAACAAAGGCATTTGTGTTCCTGTGCGTCTGAGAAAAAAAGCAAATGTAGTAATTAATGACCCTTAGCAAAAATGAAAGAGAGTGCTTATCATGATCTTCAAAGACATGGTTGTCATATCTCCTCAAAAGAAATATTGAATAATGAGTTTTTTTATAATAATAATGAATAATGAGTAAGTTTGTTGTTTTAGAATGACAGTGATGCCCTTAAATAGGATATAGTCACATGAGCTAACTGCTTAATATTTAAAATTAGTGGAGCTTGCATAAATGTTTGTATGAAGAATAACCATAGATAAACATAGTCTAGTTTAGTTAATTTAATGAGAAATTTTGTTTGGTAGTTTTCAAACTTTTTGATTCCACGGAATCTGCTATATATATGTTCCCTATCAAAAGTTACTCTCAATGCTGTGCTGGATCAGCACTTTGGGAAATTCACCAGCTCAGTCACCAACTCTGTAACCTGTCTACACTACACTTCCCAGCATCCCTTCTGGTCCCCACCTGCACTCAGTCAGCCATCACCACACCTGCTGCTGATCCTCACCAGATACTGATTCCCTGCACCTGCACTCCCTCATCAACACAGCCTATATAAACCTGCATCCCCTCACATCAGGTTCGGGTCTCATCAACGTTACTACGAACAGTCAGACTTCTTACCTGAACACTCACCTGAGATTATCAAGTCTCCTGTCTTCCATCTGTCTCCTGCTCGTCATCCCGATCCAGATCTCCAGTCATTGTGTTCATCCTTGCACAGAGAATCAACTTCAGTCATCACCAGCTAAGTCTCCATCAATATTCGTCAAGTCACCACATCCTCTCACCATTGTCTGGTTCCTGCTGTTGTCCCATCACTCTGCTCAATAAACACGGTTTTCACCTTACCATCTGTCTGTTCCCTTCTGTGATTGTGACAGCATGTGGCAAACACGCATAGAATTTGGCTTAAATTACCTCTGATGATGACGTCATTGGAATGTACACGTCAGAGGCTATAAATAGACCTTTGACAGGTGTGCTTTCAGGTTACTTTGTCTTCAGAACCGCATTGTGTGCCATGTGTGCTGAAAACTTTCTCTCTCAAACGATATCCTTTGTTAGGAGTTAGTTTTGCCTGCAGGTGGGAATAAAGCCCTTTTTCACACCTTTTTCTTTTTCTCTCTAAACGAAAAGAAAAGAGTTGAAAAAAAAAAAAAAGAAACATGCCAAGTTAATCCAGTAAGAGATGCGTGCCGCCCTGCTCACAGCCCATCTCAGAGGGTGATCGGCATGATTTCTGTATCTTGTGTCTGGGGGAACATCACGCTGTATTAGCCCTCGAGGACGCAGAGTGTGAGCACTGAGATTTATTCTCAGTCAAACAGCTCCACTCCAGGCACGCATTCTTGCAGGAAGAGCAAGCCTCCGCATCCTCAAGATCATGGGGTTCACGTTGTCGATCTGGCTGAAGGCCAGGAGACGGGTCCTCCCCTTTCTCTTGTTCTCTAACCAGATTGTGAGGTCCTCGAGCCTGCTTCTTCAGCGCGCCTCTTCAGATCAGGCTAATGACTCTAGTTCTCGTGTGGAGATAGATTTCTAGTGTACTGCCTCCGAGCGCATCTCTCGTGACAAGAGATCTTATGATGAGTTACTTGAGGTAGTCACTCGCACTGTGGACAGTCTTAATTTAGACTGGCCACAGGAACAAGAGACCCCCAGACGATGCAATTTAGACGACAGATTTCTGTCGGGTGGCCAAGGGGAGGCATCAGAGAGACGGACCCTCCCCTTCTTTCAAGATCTCCATGATGAATTACCTAAATCATGGAACGAACCTTCTTCTTTCCCTGTCTTTGTGCCTGTGACGTTGGTATATTCAACTATTGTTGGTGCAAAGGCACAGGGTTATACGATGATTCCCCCCATTTGAAGCAATGCCTGTGGGCTATCTCTCCCCTATCATCACTCAAAAAGCCTGCGCTTCCATCCAGATCATGCAGAATTACATCTACGCTGGTAGGGAAAGCTTTTCAGGCGCAGGTCAGGCTGGTGCTGCCCTACACACTATGTTGCAGGCGTACCAGGGTGACCTGCTTAAAGAACCGGGCACGATCAGTTGAGACGTGAGGCGGAAACGTCATTGAGGAGGTGTCTTCTGAGCTGCGCCAAGCTACAGGTCTGTCTCTACTTGTAACTAAGCAAACGGCCCATGCCTCGGCCTTCCAGCCTATTCGCCGACTCAAATACTGTCGTCCGGGAGGTTCCGGGAAGTTAAAGGCACGAGGAGGCTTTTGACAAGTTCCTCCCACGCCGTGCCCAAGGTTTGGGGCTGTCGGCCACTCAGCGCCAACCGGATCCAGTTTCTCAAAAATAAGAAGCTCAGAAACAGAGTATGGTGTGTCGCGAAGTGCTCCACCAAAAAAGTAGCTGGACCTGAAAAGAAAAAGAAGTTCTGAGACTTTTGCGCCCAGAACCGAGAGGGTGTGCCCCCTGGGAAGAGGTGTGTAAAAAAATATATAAAAAACGAGCTTCTTCTCGACACCCTCACACCACTGTTTCCTCCCCACCACCTCCGGTGTTTCGGGGGGCAGCTTTTTACAGCGAAATGTTAAATGTTCAGTTGCTTCCTGCCTTGAATCTAATCTCTATGCTCTCCAGGAAAATTATATTAATGAGATCTCATTTATGATTTTGTTCTTTCCCAAGGGATCAATTAATATTAAATGAGTCTACACATATGTGACTAGTAGACTAATGTAATCATGAAGACTGAAAGTAATGTAATTATTGCTAATGATGTCGTAATTAACATGCTAGACAGTTTTGGAAATGACAGAGACACTATCATCATAGAATGAATAATATCTCAACTCTCAAAGTTTTGTTGGAGTTTGTTGGTCATTCAGTAATTGGTTCCTAATCCCCAGAATATTATGGAATCCCTACAGGAGCAAACAGCCAACAATAGAGTGCAGTACGTCTGCAGAGCAATGATAAGGACCCTCGGGATGCACCAGGAAACTCACTATTGTGAGTCTGGATTCTGACTGCTCTGTGGATAGAGATGCCCCCCAACTGCTTTCATTAACAGGGAGAAAGGAACATTGTGGCTCTTCAGTGTAATACAAAGGAAGGGAAGGAATGTTTTTAAACCCCAGAAAGTGTTGCTTCAAGGGAATTGTGAAGTTTGATGTTGACATCTATTATAGGCTACTGCTAGAGAAACAGATCTGAAGCCAGCTTGTATATACTGAGGTCTTTTTCGGGAAGGTAAAGTAGTTTAAAAAAAATCAATATGAGGTGTAATCTTGCACATAAAGACTCTCTATTTCAAGGTCTGCAGGAGAACCAAATATGCAGGGAGATAATAGTTTTTGGCACAGGAAATATATAGTGGAAATATTTGTTGGTTTACTTCAATGCAGGATTATTATTTGACAGTTAACCAGAAACTAAAGACACAAAATGACATTAATAACCTTTACACTAGTGTTTTGTTAAGAATGGCAAGCAAATTGCCTTCGCTATAAATGGCATGTGACATAACACTGATTGGCTGATAACATCATGAAGACACTCAAAAGTCTGAAACTTTTCACTAGCATCTGGGGGAGGGGCAATATACTGAAGACAAGAAGGGAGCAAAGAGAGTCTCAGAAGCCTATCCTAAAGCAGGTGGTGGTTAAGGATAATCCAGGTAAGTCTTTAATACTGGAGATGTGCTGGAGGAGACGAGTGGAGGGGTGGCGGGCGGAGAGATTGCTAATTGTGTCCTACTAATCCAACCCCTCCCCCATCTTTACCCACCTCCACATCCTCCCCTGTCACATATGAGGAAGGCCAGGAACGTAGAGAAGCAAAGATACTGCACACTACGAAGTGAGGAACACGTTTTCTGAGGGAAGAGGACTCAAGAAACAGTGGACCAATAAGAAAACCCAACACTTACCCGGATATATCCCACATAGAATGTAGCTGCGCCTTGCCATCTCTTTCTGCATCCTCTTCCTACCACGAAATTCACGGCACTATGGGAGAAGTCCAAAAGGTAAATGTCTGCTTGAAAGGCCTATTTTGAAATTCTTTGGAACAAAGAATAGTTTATGAATGTTATACACATCATTGTGATGGATGTACCTGAAACTTGAAATTAAACAATTTAATCAGATATTTAAGGCACAAATGTTTGTTTTCAAGGGTTTGTTTTCAGTCATTGAGAAGTTAAAGGGCACTACAGAGCTAGAGCTTCGGATAGTCCTTCTCGGTCTGGATAATGCCGGAAAAACCACTTTGTTAAAACAACTTGCCTCCGAAGATGTGAACACCATCACCCCGACTCAGGTGAGTAGGGCAGCTTTGGATTTTTTACACTTTCTTAATATGCTAGATGAAAAAAAGTCTTACAACTTTTGACACATGTGGTTATGAAAGCAGCGACAGCCCTCTGACATTACAGAATGTATGTTTACTGCTTATCTGACTATTAAAGGATGTGTAATGACTTGCAAAACACGAGTAATTCTGACTAATTTGTTAAGTTGTGAAGTTGGTGAGGCAGGCTAACACATTTATTGTGCTTTTTTAGTGTTTAACAAATCCAGCAGAAATATTTTCAAAGCCTTCGACAGTTACGCTTCAGTTTAAATACAATGAATTGGAAATGTTCAAAATGTCCATAAAACCAATGTGTATCTTTAGCTGCATCTTGGATAACATAGACTGTAAAACCAAGATGGAGGAATCAGGTTAATCAGTGATAAAGAAGGCAGATTGTGGACAAATACTACTGTGAAAAAACCCTTCAAAGGTCTTTGAAAATGAGGGTAAATTTTTGGTGGTTTAAGAAATGTGTAATTATGTAAATGAGTATACTGTGTGTTGTGTGAGTGTGTGAGAGTGTGTGAGTGTGTGTGAGCGAGTGAGTATAATTTCATAAAAATTTGTGTGTATATATACTCTCAAATATGATAAATAAACTGACCATTATGATAAATAAATTCACAATTGCAAGATATAACATCACATTAAGACCTATCAAGTCAATTAGTGAGATTTAAAGTCACAATTATGACAAATAAATTCTCATTTACCTTTGTTTTAGTCTAAGGTGCAAACAGACTTCCATTTAGAAAATGTATATAAGTTCTTATATACTAGTGCTAATATTGTTGTTAAAATTAAAATATAAAAGAAAAGTAGTATTAAAGGGTTAGTTCTCCAAAAATGAAAATTCTGTCAGTAATTACTGACCCCTGTGTTGTTCCAACCCCGTAAGACTTCGTTCATCTTCGGAACACAAGATAAGATATTAAGATATTTTTGATGAAATCTGAGAGCTGTCTCACTCCTTCATAGGCTGCAAGTTAATTTCATCTGCCAGCCCAGAAAAGTTAGTAAAGACATCGTTAAAATAGTCCAAGTGACTGCAGTGGCTCAACCTTAAGTTTATCAAGCGACGAGAATACTTTTTGTGCTCAAAAAACACAAAAATAACCTTTGTTATTTGTCTGAGAGCGACACTAAGGCGCATTTGCGAGAACTGAGAAGATTACGTAGATGGGTCTCGATGTAGTGTTTAAAATGGTTCTTAAGTGTGCATTTCCTCGATGTCCGAATCGTGAGAAACCAACAAGAAAAAGTAAAAGTGCCTTACCAATGCGCAAAATGAATGGCTTACCTTTCACACTTTCCCATCAAATGATCGTGAGCGTCATCTTCTTCCCGCGCATTCGTCGTGGCGCTCTCGTGAACTCTCGTTAGAGGCACACACGGAAGAAAATGAATAGTTGAATAAAGTCGTTATTTTTGTTGTTGTTGTTTTTTTTTGCGATAAATTATATAATTAATTAGTAAATCTTTCAATCCCTGGCAAAACACATATTAATGTAATAAATATTTTCAATTTATCATTTGTAGAATATGTACTTTGTTTCATTTTTTCATTGCTTCATTTAACACTATTGTTTTAGTCAGAGGTAAAAAACACTTCCATTTAGAAACTATGTACTAAATTTAACCTTCAAGAGTTTAACTGATGGCTAAATGTCAGTTGTTTCAGTTGTTATAAAAAAAAAGTCTTGCCCTTTGTTCCCCTAAATAGATATATGTGGTTCAACAATTGTATGTCTTGTATAATACAACACTGTCACATGAAGAAAGCGACCCACTAGATATTGAGGTTTACCTACAACCCTCAGAGACAAACAAAAAATCACCCATACTCCTGCTAGGAAACCATTTGAAGGTGGTGAAGGGGCTGGCCTAGAAAGAACTACTATCCAAATAAATGGTATAAATAGACATAATGGCATCTCAAACTTTCAAGAAAGTTTCAGTTAATAGGATCAAATGTGATCAGTCTGGTTTACTGTTGAGGGGTCAGAGATAGAGCATGCCATGAATGTGTGTATCATTAGCATGAAATCAGCCACAGAGAATGCATCTGATGTAAAAATGAATTAATGTCAATTATAAAAATTGTACATGTATCTACCATTGACTGACAGTATTGTTAATCAGTGAATTTGTACAGTGGATGCAATTGATGGCTGTTAACACAACATTCAGCATGGATTATTTTGGCCTCCGCTGTGCACAGCTTGCTAACAGTTAAGATGTTGGCACACTGTTGCTCGATTACTGAAAATATCCTGGGACCTGAGTAATGTGAGACTATTTGCTGTTTAGCATGAGGTTTGTTAACAGCCATTATATGTTGCAGCAGCCAGTTAAAGCTGTAAAGAGCCGAGGCCTGTGGGGAGAGAAGATCCTCTCTAAGAATAGCACCATAACAGTGTCTTTAATCCCACGGTTAAAGATTACTTAACCATAAAGTCTCAGGAGTTGGAGGCTGCTTAGGGGCAGGATAAATTTAGACTAGGAGTTTAAATACATCGTGCCTCTGTCTATGGTCTTATGATATTGGCCCAATCAAACCAAAGAGTTTATTGAATAAGAAAGTCCCTCAAAGTAAACGGAAGGTAAATGTTAGATCATTTTGGATAAGTATATAAGTAATTACATTGTGACTACTAAAAAAAAGTATGAATGAGTGTGGTATGAACGTAATCTGGACATGTTGTCATTATCATGTGACCTACCAGCGTCAGTTACGTCGCTTCACTATTATTCACAAATCCTCTCCCGTGGCCTAATGGGATAAAATTTCCATCATATGCACACTTCAGAATCTCCCGGAAGTAGTAGGTTATCCAGGTACTATCAGCCTACTCTTTTATGTGTGAATTCGGATTTTGTCACATACTGTTTTAAGCCTAGGATTTCGCCTTTGATTTCGGATGCAGACTCTGCAAAAAGAAACACAAATGTGATGTTTATCTTTATCATTTTCGCTTATTAGTGTGGTCGAATTGGATCATCGGAGGTCAGCAGCAAATGCCGTAGTGAATACAGTGAGATTAAAAACATAAAGTATATTTGTGTAAATTAACATTTAATTATTGCAGCTTTGTGTAATTTCTGAGTTTGCATTTCACGGTTTTTATTCATTTGAAGAAAGTAACAAAAACAGATTCAGTAATGAAAAAATTCTGTTTGTGCAAGTGAGATGAGTAATGCATGCTCACATTTAGTCTAGAACTACAATAACCATCATGTTCACACAGCGCACAACACCTCTGCACTTACAGATTTCACAAGCACCTTACTTATTTTAAAAACTAACTTTGATATTTTGTTGTAAATTAATGTAAGTAATGTGTTACTTTATAGTTATTGAAAAGTAATCTGATTACGTAACTAGTGTTACTTGTAATGTATCACCCTCAACACTGGTCACAGTTCTGGGATATAGTCACATTGTGAATTCATGCCAATGTGAGATATATGAAGTCACGATTCTGAGATTTAAAGTCACAATTGTGAGATTTGAAGTAACATTGTGAAATATAAAGTCACAAGTTTGAGATGTAAATTTATAAAGTCATAATTGTGAGATTTAAAAATCACAATTGTGAGATTTAAAAATCACAGTTGTGAGATTTAGTCACATTTGGAAAATGTAATTTACAATGTGAGTATAAAGTCACAATTGTGATATACAGTAATTTTCAAGGGCCATTGTGAGATTTACCCCAGGTTTCCCAGACAAGGCTTAAGCTAGTCCTGGACTAAAATGCATGTTTGAACCGTTTTAACTGAAATCAACTTGCAACTGGCATATCTTAAAATATCTATAGCCATCGTTTTGTCTCAAGATGCACACCAGTAATGTGTTTTTCTAAGGCACGTTTAGAAAAGCTATACTTTGCTCAATCTAAGCCCTGTCTGACCAGGCCATATATTCATTAATGTGTTGTGATATAAAGTCACACTGACTGACATTATAATTCACAGAAAATCTACAAAGTATACACAGCCGTGCATGTGTTAATTTTGCTATTTCAGGGATTCAACATTAAAAGTGTGAGCTGTGATAGCATGAAGCTGAATGTGTGGGACATCGGAGGACAGAGGAAGATTCGACCATTCTGGAAAAAGTACCTAGAGAACACCGATTTATTGGTATGACAGCAATGCGCAAGAGGGAAAATTCACAAGTTAGCATGTTGTGAGAGTATTTACTGCACATTTCTAGTTTGTGAATCAGTCAAAAAAAAAAATTCTCTTTAATAGTTCTCATTTTCTCATTCTTTTTTTTTTTTTTTTTTTAGATCTACGTGATTGACAGTGCAGACAAAAAGAGATTTGAGGAAACAGGACTGGTAAGACTAGACAGAATCAATATGTCCTCATTTTTTTTTCCTGAAAAGCATTTTATCTAATATATTTATACGTCAAACATTTTGCCAAAATTTTGTTTACTTGTAACAAACACAGGCTGTGCACAGGCTGGATATGTTTTGTCTCGAGGCTCAATTGAAGCATCCGCCAGAACAAATAAAATAAAAAGAGATCCTATATATGGGTTACTCCTAAATTAGATCTGTCCCTTAAGACAATTTTCCAGAAGAAATGTTTTCTAAACAATATTTCATAATGTTAATGGCTTTAAACTTTTTATCGTGTATCCTTAATTAGTTCCTCATATTGAAGAGTGATGAAATGCCGGCGTTGCATTATTTTGGGCTTGACCCCTAACCAGATTTTAACTTCCCATCTATAAAAAATATACCACAAGTGTGACAATCAGGGGAATTTTACATCGCTCTTGCTACAAATATTCAAAATATAATTAATTTAGTATTGTGTAAACAACAAGCATTACAGAAACAATGCATTTGGTTATGGTGGAAATGAGAAGTGAAATGTGAACACATTTGTATCATGCCAGACAGTCGGAAGTTTAAAATGTTTATTTTAAGATATCTATTAATATAGTTTGAAGAATCTGAATTTAACCCTTAAACGCATACCTCTGGTCTTTAGTGACCCGCGACATCTTTCACAACCCTCCTCCACATTCATTTTTTAACAATCAACTTCTTAGTATTCCTCCAATTCATTAAAAACAACATAACAAGATTTTATAGTAATAAAATTGTAAAATAATGCCTGTTTTCCCATTCATTTTTGTAAAGATTGTTGTTAACGACCCGAGGTGTGTAGCAGTGTAAGTATATTTCTTTCTGCACAACAATAATTGAATCTTTAATGACTGAATAAGTGCAATTCACCTTTCCACAAGGTGACAGTCTGATACACAATAATTTTTTTCAATGATACACAAACAATTTACCGCAGGCAGAAAACAAAAGAATAGGAAGAATCATCAGCAAAACTTGAAATGGCTCAAAGATTTACTGCAGAGCAAATACTGAACACAATCAAATATTAATGTCACTGTCACTTGATGGTGGATCTGGGGAAGAAGCTGTCAGCGATCAAAATATTGATTTTGAAAATGTTAAAAATGATAGTTTGAGATTGATAATTTAAGCCAGATGCTGAATGTACTGGGAAAATGAGCTCTGACGAGGACAGTGATGATGGTATAAAACTGAACTGCTCAAACTGAACCCTTCCAAGCTTCAAAAGATAACAAAATATGTTTTATTGTATTCTTCTGTAATTATTACTTTTATGAGTGGCGAAATATTCATGCGTTTAAGGGTTAAGATTCCATGTAGCAAAAGGTCTTCACTTCTACAATGATCAAAATTCACTGCACTGTATGAAAACCATGTGCCACTGATGATGAACACAGTTGCTGCGTCCCAATGTGCATACTATCCACCCTATCTGCCCTAAATAGTATTGACAATTACTAATGTCACATACTATTTAGGATGGATAGTATGCACATTGGGACGCAGCTAGTGTCTTTTTCCAGTATGTACATTAGGGGTCCTATAGCTCAACTGATAAGTCTAAGTGTTAGCAATGGCATGATCTTTGGTTCAGTCCTTAGGGAACACACAAAAAATATATAATGTGAATTTGCTGTAAGTACAAAGCATTTACAAATAATACTTGGGATTGACCGTATGCTAACCTCTATTTGGTGTTGACCTTCTTCCACAGGAGCTGTCGGAGCTCACCGATGAGGAGAACCTGAGGGGTGTGCCATTGCTCATCTTTGCCAATAAACAGGACCTGGCCACAGCTTCCCCTGCCAGTGAGATCGCAGAGGGCCTCAACCTGCACACATACCGGGACAGAGAGTGGCAGATCCAGGCCTGTTCTGCCGTATCTGGGGAAGGTGTACAGGTTTGTATAGTGAATTTTAATTTGTATCAGCTTTTCAATAAAACCTTTGAAATATATTTTATGATACCCATTATTAGACATTAGTTCATTATTTTGTCTTTCAGGATGGCATGAACTGGATCAGCAACAATATTGTAAATAAGAAGAAATGAATCCGCTTACTCACAAGTGTTATTTTGTACAATTGCTCTAATACTTCTTTTAATGTAAACCACATATAAAATATTTACTTTGGAAAAAGTCAACTTTTTGTAATACAAAGTTCTGTCATGAAACTCTAGATGGTGCAGGCTGATAGGCCCTTAACTCAATTTGGTAGCGATAGCATCGTTCTCTACATAGCACAGCTGATTGGTTGCTATTGCATCAGTGGTCAAAGAGTTTGCTGCTCAGGATTCAAATACTGATAGTGTTGCTGTTAGCAGTCTGCAGTGCGCCTTCAGAAACCCTCCCCCTTCCCCAGCTCCACCTGTATAGATCTGATACAGGGGGTTATTTCATGTATGTTACATGTGCAGCAACAGCATGTCTTACATGCTCACAACAATGTCTGTGAATGTATTGGCAGTGTAGATCTATTCCGCCAAGACCTAATACATTAACATTGCCATATCCATGACCGTTACCATGCCAATCTCTCCGAGAGTTGTCATGACAGAAATAATATTAATGACATTTCTTCCCGGTTGTAAATTAGCTGCCTAAAGAGGCAAAGGAAAACAACAAAACAACCCCTCTCTCATCTCTTATGCTCTTACAGAGCGTTTTTGTTTCATTACAATCTTTTAATCAAGATGTTGCCGTTACATTTTTTAGGGATATGACAAACCAGGGCATAAATAATACACACAAGGAAGATTTTCAGCCTGAAATAAGGATGATGCATTCCTGTATCTATCACAAATATATATATAGTCTTCTTCAGCGGTTTTGATAGTTGTCACACCAGAATTATCTGAAACTGAGCAAAATTGTTGTACTTAAGGTGATATGTGAAACCCATGTTTGTTTGTTTTTTGTCTCAGTATGACTGGATTTGGTTGTTTCTATATGATTACCCTGTGTGGGCATAATGTGTAGGATTATGGGAAATAAAATTGTGACTACAATTTCTAGTAGTTTAAGATTATGACTTGAATTCAAATTCAAACAAGTTCCTGGAGTAATCATGTTTATTTTATCCACGTTTTTCAAACTTTTTGGAAGATCTAAAATAGATATTCTAGCAATAACACACAAGCAAGAGTGTTGTTCTGGATAACATGTAATCACAGCTGTGGTGATGTTGGAATCAACAATAAGATTGTGAGTGTGATAATTGCTTTTGTACAACACATTAATAAACAGGAAGTTAATATTGAATATCTTACATTTTAGATGCACTATTTTGCTTTGTTTAGTCCAGGTCCACCTCTGTAGGTAGTGTAGTTATGTTTAATGATTATGGGTAGGGTTGGGTGTGGCTAGACCTTCAAGCTCCACCCACATCCTCAAAGCAAGTTCAAATACAAACAACTTTTTTTTACATACATACAACTGTTGTTCTGTGCACCTCATATCAGCCAGCTGTGTACAAGTATATCTGCACTTTTATAAGGTCAATACATTTTTTAATTGATAGCACATACAACAAAGTGCTGCAATGATGATGGTTGTAGTCCAAGTTAGCATCACCCTGGTTTCCTTGACAAAAACAATAGCATTTTTCCATTGGCTTTTGGATTGTTGCAGAAAACTAGATTTGTGACCTATACAATTTTGATTTTTACATGTTTTTACATATTTTTCCAGGATAATCTTCACAACTTTGAACTTTGAAGCTAAATACAATCACCATAAATAAATAGCTAAGCTAATAGCTAACCTAACTACACCACGGTCATATGACTTCATCACAACATGATTACGCTTCCAACTTTTTCAGTCTTAACTTAAAAAAATAAAATAAATTTCCCCTACAAGTTTGGATTAGAATAGTTTAGCAAGAGCTCAATTACGAGGCTGGGAAAATGGATTAATAAGTAGTTTACCTGTTTGGCGTGATGCTGTTTAATGTCGCCAACAACCTCTGTAGTTCCAGTTTAGCCACTTGTTAGCAATCGCCTTTAAAACAAGTAATAGCAAAGGGGTGGATTACTTATGTGTTAGAATACTTATGTTGTAGAATAAAACGTGAAAAATATCTTGAGCTTGTGTTAATTAACCACAGACCTTATTTCAGACATTCAACCAAAAACCCATTAAAAAAAATCGACTTCTAGACAACAAAAAAAACTGTTTCTGGGTTTTGGCATAAAATATACGTCAGACAGAAGACTATTTAGACAAACACTAAAAAAAAATAGTCACACTTTAGATTAGGGTCCAATCCTCACCACTAATTACCTATTAACTATGACTTTTACCTCAATAAACTCCTAATTACTGATTTTTAATAGTTAGTAAGGTTGTTAAGTTTAGGGTAGAAATTGGGGGGGATTTTTAAGGATGTAGAATATGGTCATGTAAAATAAGGCATAGTAAGCCTACTAATAAACAGCCAATATAGTAATTTGCACGCTAATAATCAACTAAGTAATAGTGAGAATTGGACTATTAAAACTAAAGTGTTGCCAAAAAATGCTGTCCCTTCTCAGGCCCATGGCATCCCTTCAGCAAAAGGTGTTGAACCCCAGAGGCAGACAGACTTGGGTATGACTCAGAGTCTTGCCTTCCTCAACGGTCACTGGTCTGAACGTTTCGTGTTATGGCCAGTGGATCAAATTTTCATTAGTGTGGATGCTGAAGCTCTACCGTGCTAATCCATGTCCATTAGATACACACTTCACTTGCTATAATAAGACACTGATCTAACCAGGGCAAAAAAGAAGGTCTACAGTGTATCTGACACACAAGCGTTTCTACCTCGGGACAGGATACATCATAGAACTGGCATCAGAGCAAAAACAGGATTTTAAAATTGGTAAGTTTTGCTATAATGAGAGGATTCGTTTGTTCCGTGAACTATGCGACTCAGTTCAAACAAGAGTTTTCAGGCATGATTTGAGATCAAATGAGTACATATGAATCTATCACAATGAAATTATAAAAACTATGTTAATTTTAGTGGGAAAAAAATCTCAAAATAAATAATTCTTCTGGGCTGATTTTATTGAAGACTGGACACTATTAATATCATCATGCCTGTGCCATACACTGACGCATCTAAGGAGAAAGATCAACAGGAGCTGTGCTCGGACACAGATGGAGGTAAGATACATCAGAAGCAAGAAAACAAAAATCTGAGTTTCTTCAAACAGCATGCCATCTCAATGGATATGACTGATTCAATAAAAGCAGCTTGAAAGAAACAGCACTATGACGTGTGGGAAACGAATCAAAAGTCTGTAAAGTGAAAACAGAGCCATTTTCACCTTCTTCTCTGGCATGTCTCAACTGCTTTGACTCGGTTCCCAAAACAGTAAGGGTATTTGTAATGTAATATGACAGCCGGAGACTAAATGCTTTACTCCAAGAGATCATGACTCATCCACGCCTGATTGGGAAAGATCTGAACCCTCTTAAACATTACAGAACAAACAGCAGGGTGAGGTTACACCCAGACGCCTGTGTCAAATTTAATGATTTAATCAGCCGCACATATTGTGCTCATGCTTGGAGTCAAGATGGTGACACAGAATGCTAGACATGCTTTTGCTGACATTAAGTATGAATGATTACACAGTATTAAAGCAAACCTCTGAATGTCTATGAAAAATAACGTTTTTCATTAACATTTAAATGTGATGTAATTACAAGTTTATAGCGCTGTAATTACTAGCTTATAACATTCTTATGTTGTTTCATAATGGATCGTAGTTCTGTGATTAATATGAAACGCGTTTCAACATTTTTGTGCATGTAAATCAGCATGTCTGGACCTGGGAAAGAAGATCAGTGTTCCTCGGGACCTGATGATGGAGGAGCTCAAGCTACTGTCAAACAGAGGATCCATAATGTTTCACGAGAGACTCAAAAGAGTGGAGAGATTCACCTCGGAGAATATAGCAAACAGACACATCAATGTAAGATATCTTACTGTGCTCACAAGGTTAAAGTCAACATGAAATCAGAATGGACCCTATTTACTTAAAGGAATATCCCTGGTTCAATACTGTTTACATTTATGAATTTGGTCCCAATGTTAAACAATAGTCAAATAGCTATGTAATTATTTGAGTGTAATGAGAATAATCAATTATTTCTATGCAGATTAACTTTAAGATTGCGGCAATAATATATTTGAATAAATCATGTTACATTTGGGACTATCTTGAGGGTGACCTAAAGCCTCCACGTCAAAAAAACTCAAATTTTCAGGAGGAAACTCCACAATCAACTGCAAACTCGCATTTAGGTCCGGCTCCATTCTGGTATGCAATGCCCACTTTCCAATCAATCTCTTATGGAGAAAATCACACCCTGCACTTTTTTTTTCTCATTGAATATCCTGTTTCACTCAAAATTGCGAGAGTTTAACTTTACAGAAGTAAAATGTGTTGTGAAAGCTATTTGAATGTGAGACGAAGGATGTCCAATCCTGTTCCTGGAGGGCAAACTTCCTGAAGAGTTTATCTACAACCTGCTGCCTGGATGTTTCTAGTCACCCTGAAGACTTATTAGCTATAGGTGTTTAAACCGCTATGGCTAAACGGGATTGGAGACCCTGAGGTAAACTTAAGATGTTTACTGAGGTAAACCAACTAGGAAATAACTGGAGGACCACCTTCCAGCAGGATTTAGCTCTTGCCCTAATTAAACACACCTGAACCAGTTAATCAAGGTACTCCTCAGGCCCTTTGACACCCCTGAGGTAACTATTAATCCCACACTCATACAAATAAAGGTTCTTTTTGCATCGCTGCAAAAACCCTCTTTTAGAAACTTTATTTTTAAGAGTGAGGTTCAGAAATAATGGATGATGTTTTAACACTATACCTAGCACTTAGAGGAAAGCCTTCAAGGTCAGAAAGAAGGCGAGTACTTCACCTCTGAAATCTACATCACCCAGCCTGGAAAAAATAACCTGGTCACCGCACTCAAGAGCACAGTCGCTAAGAAAGGAAACCCAAGCTTGCTTGCACCTGGTAAATACATGAACAATGTGTATCTTTGATTCTGTAGGAGTATATTAAGTTAAATTTTGTACCCAAAGTCAAGGGAAACCCACATTTCTTTCACACAGGTTATGGGGGGCACCTGAAAGAAGTTCCTCCTGAAAAGTTCAATGTCACTGTGATCCCCAAGTCTTACCAATCACCCTGGGAGGAAAAGCCCATTGACAGAGAAACACTTTTGGTTACTATAAGTACCAGCCTTCCTGAACCACCTTACAAACTCACCCCAGCCAACTACAAATGCTTCAACAGGTACTCATTAAACAAAACTACTGGCATCCTCATTAGTAAATTCAACATCGAGTAAAACTTTTTTCCCTTTACTTTCTAAGGTTCTTATTGTAAATGCTTCACATCATAATTTAAAATGTTTGGTTATGTAATCTTTGATGAATGTTTTGCTGATGTTACTTAACTTACACAAGCCACTGAATAATGTTAACAAATTGCTAGTTAGCTACCTACATATTTTCCAGTTGAAAAGTTTCATTTGGACATTAGATTATGGAAGTAAAATGGGTTTCAAACGGCAATAGTCTCTGCCCACTTTTTTTAATTATTTAAAGTATTTAACACATATGAACCAAACCAACCAGCTATGTGGAGAATCACAACATAAAAAAAAACTTTTATTTAAAGCTAAAGTAAAAATCAGACAAAAAGGCAAGGTACAAGTCAAGACTGTGCACTTAATGGCTTCTTAGCATGTCTGTTAGGAAAAATCAGATTCTTCTTAATCACTGTTGTTCTCTACAGAGCTCCTATGCCGTTTGGTGGGACAGCAGGTACGGCGAGGACTCTGCCGCTACCAGGTTTTGAGATGCTGCAGGCTCACACAGAGCCACACCTAACCTGGGACAGGATGTGCCACCGGCCCAATTTCAACCGTACGCCACGGGGCTGGAGAACCCAGTACGTTATTGAGTCTCCGGATTTGTGAAGCTGGTGAATTTAGGCAAAATAGAAGTAAGGACTAAGTTTCTTAGGGATGCCTAAGATGCCATTGAGAATTGTGAGCTGAGCCATCAAATATACCAATTTAACGTTTACATACATTATCTGTTAATATGCTATGATACGGTTTACGCAAACATTCACACAGTATTTCAAAATGTGAAGCATCTTTAATGTAAGCACAAACAGACAGCTGTACATTAAAAAAAGTCTTAAAAACAATTCGGGATGACACACATCATTCTTTATATTTAGAGGACAAGAAATGGACACTAGTGGGAACTGTAATATGAACAATGGAATATTCTAGAGGTGTAGGACAATACAGTGTCAAAAACAAAAATGAAGATGTCAGGGATTTGAAATAGTCAATAGTGCCCCCATTTGGTAATTGTTGGTCACTGCAACCAATTCTTTGCCATTTGGCCCTAGAAAAGGCATGATATCCGGTTCATCAAGGGTCATTATAAAACAAAAGCTTAAAAAGAAAAGTTCCTCTCTCATGGTTTTAATTCTAATGTTTTCAGTATGCATTTGCATTCCATCTTACTCACTTGCTCTGAAAATGAGTGACAAATAAACATTCCAAAAAATGAGAGCAGAGATGACATCACTCTGGGTTCAGTTGATCAGTGGACCTCACTGAACAGTGAGGTAATCTGTATGACTATCTAGGGGCCTCCATGGCGACTTGCATGAGCGCCCATCCGCTGAGGATCCTGGGATGGGTAGTGGACCTGTCCAGGGGGCCTCATGCCCATTGGAGGGGGCATTGAAGGGGCCATGGGATCCATGGTGTGGAACATTGGAGGACCAAAACCTGGAGGGAACAGAAGAGGTTAATGGGGATAAGTGAAGCGCTTCACCTTGGATTAGTAACAGGCCAAAAAGAGAGGAAGGGGGAAGTGAGTGGGGTGAAGCTTACCAGGTGGTGGGGGCATGGCAACCCCAGGTGGAGGAGGAAGTCCCAGGTTCATGACAGCAGGGGAGCTGGTTGGAGCCAGATTGAAGTAATTGGTGGAGGCATCTTCATCAGACACAGGGGGAGGAGGCAGAGCTGTCGAAAAGATATATGAGAAAGGAAAAATTCACACACTGCTTCAACTTATGCAATATACAGTGGCCCCCAACTTATTTTTGGAATAATCTTAAGTACAATTTAATTTACTAGTGTGACAAGTCAAGCTAAAAAAAATAAAAAAAATAATAATATATATATATATATATATATATATATATATATATATATATATATATATATATATATATATATATATATATATATATATATAATAAAATACATACTGTTAAACAATAATAATAAAAATATATTTAAATAAAAATAAAAACCTTTATAAGCAGTAAATTTAATCTTGGTTTTATTTTAATTACTAAATCACTGTAAATTTAATTCAGGTCAAACTCCAAAATAAATAAATATTTAAAAGCAATACATACGATTCACAATAAGTAAATCAAAATAAATTAATTAAACAAATAAATGTAATCGGTATTATTAAATCATCATTGTATTTAATTTACTAGTGAAAGGTCTAATTACAAAAAATAAATAAATATTTAAAAGCAATCCATTTAATTCATCATAAATAAATGGATACAAATAAAATGCATTTATAAGCAGTGCATTTAATCATACTTTTATTTTAATTATTAAATTATCATTGTACATTTATTTAATTTACTAGTGTACTACTTTACTACTGACAGGTCAAGCTCCAAAAATAAATACAATTAATTAATTACATGCATAAATTTCAGTCAGAACCACATAAACTCATTATTTTCCTAAAACATATGCATGAGAGACTTTGGCACATACCACCAGGGAGCCCTGGCACTGGCTCCAGACGGATTCCACTCTCCGTCACGCCATCCTTCTCTTTCCCTCGAGCCGCCTGTGACCTAAACGACACACAGCAACATTCAGTACCGCCACCACATAAATGAGACTGGGTGATTTTCAGGTTATTGCACAGTAAGTCACCGACCTGCCCCATTTAACATTGAGCCGGCGTCCATTAATGATGAGTTTATTAAAGGACTTCTCTGCAGCCGTCTCTGCGGCCTGCCGTGTGGCGAACTGGATGAAAGCACACTGCTGCCTTTGAACAATGGTGATGGTACGAATCTCCCCAAACTGGTAGAAATGATTCCTTTGTGGAAAAAAGAAAACTGGAATCTTTAATCAAGAAATGACACAGAAGAGAAAAAGGATAGGATTTGTTGGCCTCAATATAATATAAAATATAAAATAAAACAGCACTTTTTAAAATGGTTCCTAAATAAATTACATTTTGTTCAATTCCCCCAGTGGGGAAAATCAAGCTTTTGTTGCAATGTTGTTTATATGTTCATGTGGTGTTTTTAATGTGCTTTAAGACAAACCATGTGCAACTTCATTCAAAATCAACACCATTGCAAAGTATTTTCTCTTTAAAACTGCAGTGAAAGGTCTCAAAAACACGGTTTGAAATCGCTGGTGTTTCTGACGTCACAAACTACCCTGTAAACAATCACATCAACATGATTGTCAACGAGTGGATCTCTGAGCTGGTGTGAGTGAGTGGAGGCGGGGCTCATTTGCATATTCATAGAATATTGAGTATTGGCCAGCATCACACACATGACCAGCGTCGGCCTATAGCAGGGCTCGAAATTAACTTTTTTACCTGGTAGCACTGGTGCTCCCAACTTCAAAAAGTTAGGAGCACCAGCAAAAATTTAGGAGCACCCACCAAATTTGACGTTTAGCTCTGCCTGTAAAGCGGAACGACCGGCAGCATTCTGGTCCTTAAAAGCCTTAATAATCGAACCTAATTTGTTTTCCACACACTTGTCCCTGCATTTTTTTGTGCTTGGCACTCCTTGTTTAACCAAGCTCTTGCGCTTAAAATGTATTGGCTTTCGGTGGTGGCCGATGGACACTAATCATCATTTTGGTATATCATCATATCAATATCAAAAACTACAATAATAAAGTAGCATTAAAAAGTTTAACTAATTTTCTACCATATACAATTGAATACAATTAGCAGCTAGCTAACAACAACTTGATTTGCACTTTTTGTTTCTGGTTTCACCTCACTCCCGTCTAAACTAAAAGTTTTGGGTTTTTTTGGTAAGTTTTCTTCACATTGTCATATAGTTTTCTTCACATTGTCATATAAATAACCTGAAAATACTGTAGTTTATTAAGGTTAAATCTTCATTCTCATTTTAAGAGGTGTTCTGAGTAAATGTGGTTTGATTTGTTAAAATTAGTTAATGCATTAGGCTAACTAACATGAACCACGAGCAATACATTTGTTACTTTATTTATGAATCTTTGTTAATCTTAGTTAATAAAAAATACAGCTGTTCATTGTTTGTTCATGTTACAGTGCATTAGGCTAATGTTAACAAATACATATTTTGATTTCAATAAGGCTACTATTAATGATTAAATTAGCATTAACAAAGATTAATAAATGCTGTAGAAATGCAGTTTATTAATAGTTAATGTTAACTAATGTAGTTAACTAGAGTTTAATAAATTGAACTTTATTGTAAAGTGTTACCGATTTGTTATACACCGATGCAGAGGTCTCGTGAGTTCAGTGTTGGACAGATCAGTTGTTTTAACCATTCATTAAATGGAATCAGTTCAAAGGAGTCATTAGTTCGCGAATCGCACGTGCCATTAGCGGACGTGTAGGATACGGCACGCATTGTTGTGGGATTACACAGCAGTTTAGGACATCGCACAAGATTTGTGTCAACACAGAAAACATTTCATCACTGGATAGTTTGTTTTGTTTATTGAAATTGAGGTTTATGTCAGCTGAATGTGCGGAACGCTTTTTTTTTTTTTTGCACAATTATTCACACCCTGGGGTAATTCAGGAGAAAAATATCCGAATGCTTCACGTGAAACGTCGGTCTTCTTAGGCCTGGGACACACTGGCTGCGTGGCGTGCGCGTCTCAGCTGCGTGGCGTGTCCGTTTTTATTTCGGCTCCCATGTTAACAGGTTAGAGCTTGCACACTGCCTGCGTGCGGAAAACGCGTGCATGCTAGAAATAGAACCGACGCCTATTTTTCACGCGACACGCAAGCGTGTTGGAAGCGTTTCCAGGCTAAATAGAATAGGAAAAGATGTTTATGTTATTTTGTACACGAATACATATTAATAAATTACATTTTTGTCAAATTCAGATATAAATAGGCCTAATTTAAAAATAAATAGGCTAAATAAATAGGCATAATTATCAATTTTCAAATATTGCACCAGAACTAAACATTCTGTAGTCTATTTTGCTGTCAATACTGCTGTGCTGACAGTGTCTTTATCAGAAGGCTTTATATTTATTATGCTTAACACGAAGTATAGGGCTTGCACAACTCTCTCCCATACGTTGAACAAGGATGATCCGTGTCAGCAGCGCCGCGTCAGACACGCTTCTGATGTGCAAAGACACAGAAAACGCGACGCAGCCGCCACGCAGCTGAAACGCAACAGAAACGCCACGCTCACGCCACGCAGCCAGTGTGTCTCCGGCCTTACCTTTTACCATCATGTCAATTCTCGATTTCGATTAATATGCGTGAGGGAGGGAGAGCAAGACTGTTTGAATACTGTGAGTGCGCTCTCCTCTCTCTCTCTCTCTCTCTCTCTCTCTCTCTCTCTCTCTCTCTCTCTCTCTCTCTCTCTCTCTCTCTCTCTCTCTCTCTCTCTCTCTCTCTCTCTCTCTCTCTCTCTCTCTCTCTCTCTCTCTCTCTCTCCTCTCTCTCTCTCTCTCTCTCTCACAAGCGCAGCAGTCAGTCATCTATCACTCACCGATCAAATAAGGCTTTGGCGGTCGCCAAAAAAAATCAATGCAGGAAAAACCTCGTTTCATCTTCTCTCTTATTCAGCCTTTTAGTCGCGCGGTAGTCAGCTCCCTGTCACGTGACAACGGAGCGCAGCGTAAGTGAATGGGAGTGATTGACAGCTAATATTAACCTATCTAAAATCTGCTTTAAAGTTATGAACGTAAGGATGAAGTTTGATTGGATGTAATCGTTGGATAGAATGATGGTCCGGCCACCGCGTATCAGCGCACATAAGGTACACGTTGTGCTGTAATTTGCGAACGTTTTGTAGAGAAATAAAAACAGGTAGCACCACAACCATTATTTGCACTCGCACAGATGCTCCCAAATATATTTTTAGGTCGCACAGATTAAATTTCAGGAGCATATGCGACCAAAATGGTCGCAATTTCGAGCCCTGCTATAGTGAGCCTACGTTGTGATGTACAACCCAGAAGCGCAGCGCTGTTACACTACCTCAACAGCTTAGGAGAATGACATGAAAGAGAAGAGATGGTTGAATAAAGTCGTTATTTTTGGGGGGTTTTGTGCACAACAAGTATTGCTTGATAAACTTAAGGTTGAGCCACTGTAGTCACTTGGACTATTTTAACCATGTTTTTACTAACTTTTTTAAATTACCTTGCAGCTATGAATGAGTGAGACATAGGCCTGCACGATTCTGGGAAAAATATGAATCACGATTTTTTAGCTTAGAATTGATATCACGATTCTCTGCAACGATTTTTTTTTCTCATGAAGTGTAGGCTATTATAATGTTTATTGCACACTTGAACCATGACAAAACAAAATGGTTCATGTGTGCACCGTACCAAAAATATTTGTTTTGGCATTAGGGATGTTTCACAAATTTGAAATTCCCATGACTCAAAACGCTATTCCTCACCAAATTAATGAGAATGGTTATTAATCTAAATAAAGGGCTAGTAGTATTGTAAAATGTTTCGATGTGATTGATAATTAAATGAATAATAATAGGCTAATAACCGTTGAGCACTTTGCTAGCGCGTTATTTAACTCAGAGAAACGCACCCTATATGAGATTAATCAGATATATCAGATATATACAAAATAAACATAATATTACAAATGATATCTGCACAAAATGACGTGAATGCACAAGTGAACTTGAAGTTACGTGCCATTCAGAATGACTCGTTGTGGACGCGCTCTTCCTGGAACAACACGACAACTAAACCCAAATAATTCACAATGTTTTATTACAATATTGTTCTCTTTATAATGTTATGTAATATGACAGCCCCAAATAATCATTATTAGTCATGCAGTGCCGTTTGAGCTGCGCACGCTAAAGATCACGCTATTAGCGTCAATTCTTAACCAAATGCATCCAATATGATATAAATCAGAGAAAGATAGCAAGATAGGCGTACACAAAATAAACTATTACAACTTACATTTGCACAAAACAAAAGGCTGCGAATGCAGCAAACTTATAGTCATGATGAAGGTGTAAAATAGTCCCAAACATAACTCCAGCGCGCTCACTTACATGTTTCATGACTAAAAGGCGCTTTGTCATTGGCTGAGAGTGAAGCCCTGAACTTGGTGCGAGCTGTCCTTTCAAAATACAGGTTGATTTTTTTTTTTTTTTTTTTTAAATCGAAGTCATTTAAAAATTAAATCGTGAACAGGGTGAATCGAGATCGCGATTTTATAACGATTTATCGTGCAGGCCTAGTGAGACAGCTCTCAGATTTCATCAAAAATCTCTCAATTTGTGTTCCAAAGATGAACGAAAGTCTTACGGGGTTGGAACAACATGAGGGCGAGTCATTTTCAGAATTTTCATTTTTGGGTGAACTAACCCTTTAACCCATGTAGTTACCTTATATTACCAGTACTTTCTTAGGCAAGTACACATACTGTAACAAAGTGCAACCCTGATTAATAAAAAAGTCCATGGGCAAGTTGCGTGTCAACTAACCAAATATATCTTAAGAGCTCTAAAGCACACTTACCTGAGCTCAGAATCTGTAACGTTTTCTCCCAGCCCCCCAATATACAGCGTAGTGATGGACTTGTCCTCAGGTACGTCCAGTCTGGGCATAGTGGAGGCCCGCTTCAAGAGTTTATCAGCCACAGGATCATTAATGCCATAGTAGCGGTCCTTAATGTTCTGATCAGCCAGCGGGTCATCCGGATCGGTGGGCTTTTCATGCCTGTGATATCAAAGCAATGCATTACAAATGTATTCAAAATGTATTCAATCTGATCCAAATGACATGAAGTCAAACGAAAATCATGACCACCAACGCTGGGTGTTTTCCGACAATGGAGCATTTTGGGTCATCATTTTACACAGATAAAAGACGGTTAAGGTGTTGCTTACCTGTACGGACACTCTTCCCCTCTCTTACACTCCCCTTTCACCCAAAAGGAACAGATGTGAGGTCTGTTCCTCTTGTAGTACGGCGTGGTACGAGCCAGTTTCAGCAGCATATCGCTGCTGCTCGGTGCCTTCCCAAGCAGCCCCACGGGTCTCGTGCCATCAGAGTTAGCGATCTACACCAAAACATTACAATTATTTGACCCATAGACACTAAGAAGTATTTTCATTCACTATGCTATGTTATCATGTGGAAATCCTTAAAGATTTCTTTAATGTGCCAATGCAGACAGACGTCACAAAACACATGAATAAATGTGTAATATATGGAAAATGTACCTCTCTCTCCATATTCTGAGTGTAATACTCCTTATTCACGTCCGATCTCGGTACTTCATCTTTAACGGACAGCCCAGTGTCACGAACCTGAATGGGCAACCCTGTCCAAAGAAAAATCATCTTTATTATTTAGGAATCTTTACAATACTATAATTATGATATTAAAATGCAAAATTTACTTTTTATCTCAATGACTTTTAAACTTTAAGTCATTATTTAGATTTTTTTTAAAGTGATCATTTCGACTATGACTTAGCATGTCATAATTTCAAATTTCGACTTTTTTTGTGTGAAAAAGTATACCATGCTGCTTTCTCACTAAAAGTTCACAATGTGCAATGATGTGAAGCAAACAGCAAAAATATTTCTATACTAAAGAAAGATATAGCTACCGAATAAATCCCTCGATGTGCAACAAAAACTCACATGACTTTGCCTAAACAGTGGATGTGATTGGATAACTTGGACTTCATGCCACAACATCTCAAATGTTGGTTTGATTATTCTGAAATACTTGAGTTAAACTCTGTCATCGAACTGATTTGTTATAATGACCTCCCAGAAGTGTCTCGCATGATTGCGTTCCTAAACAACAGGAACTCCAACTCAAGATAACATGACAGCGTTTATGTGTTCTCGTCTCTGAGACACCTGTCATTTATGATGTAGGGAAATAAAGCCACAGTGATTTTCCCCCGATAATTAGCGCCAGTTTGTCTGGAAGCGACTATTTTGTTCTCTTGAACACACAGAATAGAAATTCTGCTCTTTTCACAATTGTTTTACACAGTATTCCAACTTTGAATGGAAACATAGTTACTGTGACTGATATCACGCATGTAGATCATGAGCCAGAGTTTTCAGCATCTCAGAGTAAATGCAGCATTCTCAATCTCTGCATGTGCTGAGTTTAACATGCACTTGGGAACAAAATATTCACCAGTGAACGAGCCTTTAATTTTGTGGCAATTTTTCCAAGTGGTATCAAATGGTATTAAAAGAAATTCATACAAGTTTGAAACAACTGGAGGGTGAGTAAATTATGACAGAATACTCATTTTTAAGTGAACTATTGATGTTAACGTCAACATCAATTTCCTAACAGATATTTATTAGCTAAAATTCTAAACCATAACAGTTCTGCATTACCATATTCCAGATCCAGGAGACAGGTCTGACAGACATTCTTCATTTTACTGCAGGTCTGACACACTTCTGTCTTCTTAAAGCGCATCCTGACTCCAGGACACCAGCGGAACACCGTGAAGGGACGCGCACAGATCTAGAGTTTAGGAAAAATAGAGAATATAATGACATGCTGGGGCAAAACCTATGGAGCATAATTTTTCAAGACCAATTTTTTATACATACACCAATGAAATTCCATGACTTTGTTGTGTACTGTATTTAAGCGATTACTGGTCTGAGTTTCTACTTGTATATTTGAATTAATATATTACTAAATAGAAACGTTCTGAGATGACTGTGGGAACACTGTCAGGAGCACATTTAGCATTTTTGTGAGGATGAAAGCAGCAGTACCTTGCACTCCTTGCCAAATTTCTCTTTGGTCTGTTAAAAGAAATACATGCACAAAGTGAAAAATGTGTTTAAATACAAACTAATACAACTATCATTGAATATACTAATAATTAACACATGAAACTGCACTAACTCTACTTACCATGCGGATATAAGGGTTTTCTCCCAAGCATGTTTGACAGAGGATGGGAAAATCCTGTTCAAATAAGTACAATTCAACAATTAGATAAATAAATGTTTTGAACAACTATTATTATATACATATACACACACAACCATAGTTCAAAACAAAGTGCATCCAATATAGGATTTAAGCTAACTGTAAACGTTATGAGCCTACAATATCACTATTATACATGCACGTTGTAATTAAAAATAATTACTTAACTGTTATTGGTGTTATATAAGCTTATTTGTTAACAGGCCACTTTTCATTTTTAACTAATATAGTAAGCCTTTCTCGTCAGATTTTAATTTCAATCAGAGGCGTATTAACGTCTATACAATAACAATACAGTGACAGGAGAGAGGATGATCACACTATTCTGTTAGCAAATACCGGTGATTCGTTGACGGTTTACAGTAAATGTATATAAATAAAAACATGTTGACTATCGATAAGAATGAGGCTTCATTAGCCAAAAGCTAAGACACTACTACAGAAGGGGATCCTATTAGGAAAGGCTTTCATTTGGCGAGCTTAAAATAAAGAACGTAAATGCACCAGTCGCAACATGTAATACTTGTTAAATCTTTTTAAAATATTTAATACTCACCGAATCCTCCCAGTTTTGTCTGTTATAAGTGTTGGATCCTAACGACGTCGCCATTGCTACAGGCTAGCGCGAACGGAATCTTTACCTACAATGCTTTGCGTCTGTAGGGCTGGGAAAGAAGCGCAGCGCCATCTGAAGTCATGGAGGAAGGTGTACATTTCTCCTCCTTCTGGATGTGGAAATTCTGCATAAGATATTTAGGCCTGGGGGCTGGTTGCATAAACATAGTCATATGTTAAAACTGTGTCTGGAGTTCTAGTATGACCCACTAGCAGTCAGTCAGGGGCAGTCAGTTTTACTTTTCGATATCTGGTATTAGGCCGATCTATGTTTTTATGTAACTGATTAAAAAACAGTTATGTACAGTCTTAAAGATTTTTTTTTAAAAATGTCTAACTTGTAAGACTAGTCTTAGCGGTTTATGCAACTGGTTTCACAGACAGGACTTAGATTAATCCAGGATTATTTAGGATTTAGTTAAATTAGGACATTTAAGTAGTTTTTATAAATGTGCCTTAGAAAAAAACATTGGTTGTGCATCCTGAGGCAAAACAATGTCAGTGGCATATTTAAAATATGTTAGTGCAAGTTACTTTCAGTTAAAACAGCTCAAACATCCATTTTAGTCTGGAACTAAGATTATATTTTAATATAATCTTCTGAAACCTTCCCTGAAACACTTACTTTGACCTTGCCAATTTACCCAACATCTGTGGAATATCAGATACAATATTACATTTTGCAAACAAACGTAATCAAAACATTTCAAATGTGCTCTACCCTCAACATTTTCAACATTAAATTAATTTCTGTGAGGGTATTTGTTTTAGTATTCTTTGCTTTGTTAATGTTTCCTTTCTTCTTATATCAGTGTTAAAGGGATACTCCACTTTTTTTGGAAATAGGCTCATTTTACAACTCCCCCAGAGTTAAACAGTTGAGTTTTACTGTTTTCGAATCCATTCAGCCGATTTTCTGATATTTAGTAGAATATCAGTAACCAGACAGTTTTTGGTCTCATTGACTTCCATAGTAGGAAAAAAATATACTATGGGAGTCAATGAGACCAGAAACTGTCTGCTTACTGATATTCTACTAAATATCAGAAAATCGGCTGAATGGATTCGAAAACGGTAAAACTCAACTGTTTAACCATGGGGGAGTTGTAAAATGAGCCTATTTCCAAAAAAGTGGAGTATCCCTTTAAATTTTATGAAATCTTCACTGTAAAAAATTATTTTCATGATTTGTTATCACAACTTTTTATATTTTGTCAAATCAACTTAGATAATTAATGTAGTTCAGATAACATAATATTTTGAGTTTCTATTTATTAAACCAATCTCCTTTGTTGTATTAACTCAAAGGTTTAATTTCAATTAACTAAAAAATTTAAGGCAACCAGGTAACTTACTTTTTTAAGTTAATCCAACTTTTTTTTTACAGTGTTGAATTTATGTTTTAAGTGTACAATTGGCTGTTTGTGAACAATTATTGTACCCAAATGTAGCCTATCACTTTTGTTTCAAAATTTTTTAAAATGATTTTTACAGTATAAATCACATTTAACAATGCCCCAACCCTCATCATCAAGCTCCGATCACTTTCAACATTAAGTAACAAATCTAATTGAAATCTATTCTGTGGAAGTGTCTTTTATCCTTTTATTTAAAATGGGACTGTGGTGATGTTAATTGCAATTCAAAGATCCACTTTTAATATATTGTCAATAACTCATCAAAACTGTGATTTGACTGCAATTTGGAGGGAGTCAACTAATGTGACATGATCTGATGTACAAAGGAATGTAGGATGAGCAATGGCATAATAACCAGTCTAATGTCATTACAGCCCCCTAGACCATTAGTGTCAAAGCATTGAAGGCCATGTGATGTAAAACACTGCAGCTTATAAATAAAGAGTGACCGAGATTGTGTAGACCGACTCTCCACTGTACAAATGATAAATGCATAATGACAAGGTCTGTCAGGCTCATACTTTTGATGTTAAAAGGCATTAATATTTGAGATAAATCTAAGTTTGGATGGCATGTGTGTAATTGTGCACTATATGAGAATGGAGAAACTTTATCTATAAACAACAAGAAATCACTATCTATCTATCTATCTATCTATCTATCTATCTATCTATCTATCTATCTATCTATCTATCTATCTATCTATCTATCTATCTATCTATATCTATCTATCTATCTATCTATCTCAAAAATCTATCTCAAAAATCTATCTCAAAACTGGATTTTTGACAATTAAAGGGTAGTTCACCCAAAAATGAAAATTCTGTCATTAATTACTCATTCGTCGTTCCAAACCCGTAAGACTTTTGCTTATCTTCGGAACACAAATTAAGATCTTTTTGATGAAATCTGAGTGATTTCTGTCTCTCCATTGACAGCTAAGCAACTTAAAATTTGTCACTTCAAAAAGTTCATAAAGAGATTGTAAAACTCCATATAAATTGAGCATTTAGTCCAAAATTTCTGAAGAAACATGGTCACTTTGAAGAACAAACTGAATTTAGGCTTTTATTAACATACATTGATCAGCGAACGTAAACTGAATCTCAACCGAACGTGCTTGACGTCTGAGAACAAACCTCATTGGTTCTTGCTGAAGCTCAAACGTGCTGCGTAACACGGGAATAAAGATCATTGGTTCTCACATGTCAAGCAAACATGCTTGAGCTTGAGTTGATGAACGTTTATGTGAATAAAAGACTAAATACAATCTGTTCATCTTTATAAAGCGATTGAGTCTCTTTAGAAAACGTTGGACTAAACCGCTCAATTCATATGGATTCGTTTTACGATCTCTATAAGAACTTTTTGAATTGCCAAAGTGGTAGTTGCATAGGCTGACAATGGAGGGACAGAAATATCTGATTTCAGATTTGGAACTGTTATGGCATGTAATTGAACACATAGCCAACAAAACAAGTTTGATACAGTTTGTACGAAATAGATTCAATGCACAAAGATTAAATAACCATGTGGATTAATTATCCATCATAACAGATCACCGTTGATCTTCATCAAAGAGGTTAAATAAAGTCTGATTGTATCCCTCTACGTTGCTGCCCACTAGCGGCGAGTGTGTGTGCAGTAGCTGTGGAGATTTAGAATAGTGAGTCCAGTGTGTGTGTGAGAGGGACAGTCAGGCTCGAGGCTCGAGTTCTGGTGGGTTCAGCCCAGCAGAGACACACCGCTCACTCTGTGCTCGGACCGGGACACTCAATTCACCCTAAGGCTTATATGATCAGGCTGAAATCCTCCCATGCTATATTCATTTATCTGGACTGAAGACTGTCTCGCTGCAGCTGCCTCTGGCTGATATTAACTTGGTGAGTGGATTTTTCTTTGAATTATGGACCAGCTAACTTGCTAACATGTAGATTAGACGTATTCTGTGTAATAGCGTCAGTAGTCCTAGGTTTTTACTAGGTTGGCATACGCCCTGGAGGTGCCGAATTAGTATAATCGCGCATAGATAATGGCTAGTGTTGGGAATGGGTAAGTTAGCAGGCTAGGTTATAGGTGTCCGTCTTTAGCATAACAGCAGCCCCAAAAGGCTGTTCCAATACACAGAGAGCTGTCTACACAGACAGCATTTTTGGGCGTGTTCGAACGACCCCCAAAAGCTGTCTAGGTAGGCAGCTCACTAGTTTTGAAACACAGCTCAAAGTCTCTCTGGATCATGAACCTCATTTACCTTCTCCACTGTTTAGCCTAGCTTAGCCAGCCTGCTACTGATCTGGACCTGTTTTCTGTTATATAAACACCCACATTGCCCCCGTGTTTTCCAAACGCGTCTATAAACATATAAACAGCGCTGGAAATGAAATTGTATGTGGTAGTTCTATCCGTCCATCCCAGCACAACTCGACATTACCCGTCGCGCTGAATTAAACGGGTCGACTAACTTAACGTTAGCTGTTAGCAAGCTAACAAGCCGGAGAAGAGAAAGAAGTTTGGACCGTTCAAGTTAATTGTCTCCTGCGTTTGAATTGGATTATTTTGGGAGTCGTTTGGTTCTTTTAATGGTTCCAGGTCAGTAACTCTTTCTCTTAAGAGTTGTGGTTAATATTAAGGTTTTGTTACTAATGTATTTGCATGTGTGTTATTTGAAACAGTCGTGTTGTTACATGTAGTGATTTTTTTCTTTTGCTCAATTTTTAATTAATGTAAATGCATTCCAGAACAGCCTGGCATTGACCCATATCTAAAGGTTATGTTTCTGTGTAAGCAAGTTAATAGAACAAAAATGTCAATATGGTATTTTACTGTATGTGCAAACAGTGTATCATGGCATCATCATCATCCTAAATGAGTGCTTATCAACACTAGGACAACATTTACTGATGATCAGATACTGTATCCGTATGTGTTTAGTTGATAGGATTGTGAAAAAGAATGTGCTTGTTAGTTTATAATTAGATTTGTGGCTTCATTTAAGCCTTTGATGTAAGGAGCTCATAAATGCATTATAGTGCTGCTGACGAAGTAATTTGAGTCTTAAGGTTTCTCATTGAGGTTTAGATTAACCTTCATGTGCCGTGAAATTCAGCCACCCCGGTCAAAGCGAGTTGCAAACCCACCAGGTAAACAAACATCACGCATGAGACTGGTCAACATTTGTCAAGTATTTTGGCACATGCTTATGTATCTGGGGTACACTGACTGTCAGCCTGAGCAGATTCTTTGGGAAATATTGGCTGTAGTCACTGAAAAAGCAGCTTTGTGATAAAACAGTGCAGTGGTTGTGGAATATCTGTTAGTGCACAGCAAAACGTGTTCAGGCAGCATGAGGCGTTCAGAGTGGTTTGTCTCTGGGATTAGGGTGAGAGGCTCTTGTTTTCCTATTTGAAAAGCTGCATCTGGGTGGAAAGGTTAGAAGATTCAATGATGAGAAATGACAGGGTTTTTGAGCCTCCTTTCTGAATCACTGGCGACATTAAACGTCTGTGGTCACGCAGGAATTTATCTCCAGTTTGAATGTGAATGGAGTCAGATGGAAAACGGGGGCATGGAAATAGGTGGCTCGCAATTTGTGTGGCTCTGTGTGCAGCAAGATAAATATCAAATTGAGTTTTTCATTAAAGAAAGGATGGAGACCTTGCCGGCAATGCAGAGTATGACCTCGAGTCAATAAAGGAAGATTTCAGACCACCTCTGGCTAGCGGTGAAAAGCTGAAAGTGGTGAACGTTGAGTCAGCTAGTTGTGTGGCTCTCTTATCATCAGATTCGGTTGTTTGCCTTTGATTCATCATGCAGTGCATTTCGGCATGCACACTTTAAAGGGATGGATCACCCAAAAATTTAAATTCTGTCATCTCATGTCATTCCAAACCCGTTTCATCTTTTGAACGCAAATGATGATCTTTTTGATGAAATCCGAGCGCTTTCTGTCCCTCTACTGACAGCTACACAACTACCACTTTGACGCTTCAAAAAGTTCATAAAGAGATTGTAATACTAGGCTAATCCATATGAGTTAAACGGTTTAGTCCAAATTTTCTGAAGCGACTCGATCGCTTTATATGATGAATAGATTGAATTTAGATTCACATATAAACATTGATCAGTGAACATAAACTGAAGCTCAAAGGAACCTGCTTGACACGCGAGAACAAACCTAATTGGTTCTTGGGGAAGTTCAAACGTGCTACCTGCTACGTAACACAAGAATGAACTTTATTGGTTCTTGTTGAAGTTCAAAAGTGCTGTGTTACACAAGAATGAACCTCATTGCAGGGCTCGAAATTAACTTTTTTACTTGGTAGCACTGGTGCTCCCAACTTCAAAAAGTTAGGAGCACCAGCAAAAATTTAGGAGCACCACAACTACAAATTATATATTAACAGATTTCATTTCACTGGGGCTTTACACATCATGTGGCCAAGATTTGAAATTTGGTCTTCTGGCTCTATCATCTCACCCCGATGATATTGACACATGATTTGTCATTTGCATACGTCATGTTAATCGCAACTCTTTTCTTTTCCCATGAGCTGCAACATGGTTTAAAATAAATTGAGTGAAGGCAAGCTCTTCTTTGGCGATGGTAAATGCGGTTGTATATTTGACGTATAATTAGCTCTGCCAATAGAGCGGAACGACCAGCAGCATCCTGCCGATTAAAAGCCGAACCTGATGAATCTAAAAAATATGTGGACTGTGTGTGAAGATGAGCTAATTGATACAATAAAAAAATCATTTTTAAACAGCCCTTAAATCACAGAGCAAATAAATAAGTCACAGCTTGTTCGTGTGTTATAACTTAAATCTAGACTTTCACACTATATTTCACACACTGGTTGGCCAAAAATATAACATTAGCTCTATTGAACACACACACATCTGCAAAAAAACACCCTCAGTCTTCAGTCCAGAAAATAGTGTTTCATATTTCATGTCGGTGTAACTAATGGAAATAAGGTGTGGCCCCTTTAAGAGCTGCGCGCGCCCTCTTCAACTGTCTGCACTCTTAACTTGGTTTTCAGGCTGCTAAGATAGCTAACGTTAGTACCGTGTAGTTCGACTTTTTCAGTTTTCCTACACATTCAGAGGGAACTACGATATAACTGCATATAACTAAACATTAAATTACCATACCTCTCAATCTACAGATTCCAGCGTTTTTATCGTTGTTGTATTTAACTGTGACCGTCCTCCTGTTTCACGGAGC
The DNA here is from genome assembly GCA_036326025.1 of Chrosomus eos. Taxonomy (NCBI): domain Eukaryota; kingdom Metazoa; phylum Chordata; class Actinopteri; order Cypriniformes; family Leuciscidae; genus Chrosomus; species Chrosomus eos. Next base: position 24,212,792 of record CM070834.1, read on the forward strand.
AGCAGCAGCCAGCGCGCTCATCTCATGGGTCACCTGACCTGCATGGCCAAACGTTCGCTGAGCAGAAATCATCAGCTCTCACAGCCTCAGTACGACCATTACGGTGTTCGTTAAAAATGTAAAACTGGCCCTAAATCAGTTGATCAGCTGTCATCATTGATTGACATCATTTCTCTTGTTTCTTGTGTTGACGAACTTGACCAACTACCTATCAGATCTGGGGTGGCCACAGGGGTGGCCAATGAGCTTTCAGGGGTGGCCCTGGCCACCCCAGGATTCAGACGTCTCGTGAGTTCAGTGTTGGACAGATCAGTTGTTTTAACCATTCATTAAAGTGAATCGTTTCAAATGAGTCATTAGTTCGCGAATCGGACGTGTCATTAGTGGACGTGTGTAGCCTACGGCACAGGTTGTGTGATTATCCCGGCAGTTTATTTTTTTTGCACAATTCACACTACGCAGTAATTCAGGAGAAAAAAATCTCTGAATACTCCACGTGAAACTTTGGTCTTCCGCCCTTTTTCGATCGTGCCAAATGGTTTTGATTAATGCGCGAGGGAGAGAAGACAGCGCTCGTGTTGTTTGAAGACGTGAGAGAGCTCGCGCGCGGCCGGTGAGATGCGCCCTGTCATTCCATTCTACATCACTCATCGATCAAATAAGGCTTTGGCGGCCGCCAAAAAAATGAATGCAGGAAAAACCCTGGATTGGTTATATAACGTTGGATAGAATGATGGTCCGGCCATCGCGTATCAGCGCACAAGGTACACACTGTGAAGTAATTTGCAAACGTTTTTTTTAGAGGAATGAAAACAGGTCGCACCACAACCATTATTTGCACTCGCACAAATGCTCCCAAATATATTTTTAGGTCGCACAGATTAAATTTCAGGAGCATATGCGACCAAAATGGTCGCAATTTCGAGCCTTGCATTGGCTCTTGCACATCAAGCGAACATGCTTGAGCTTCCGGTTACCAGATCTGACGTGTGAGTTAATGAATGTTTATATGTGAATAAAAGCCTAAATTCAATCTGTTCATCATAAAAAGCGATTGTGTCTTCAGAAAATTTGGACTAAACCAATTCATATTCATAATATATGGAATAGTTTTACGATCTCTGAATGAACCAAAGTGGTAGTTGCGTACTCAGATTTAATTAAAAAGATCATTTGTATTCAGAAGATGAATGAAATTCATACAGGTTTGGAATTACGTGAGGGTGAGTAATTAATCATTTTTGTGTGAACTATTTCTTTAAGGAATATTCAAAGTTTCAATAGTTAATTGTCAGCATTTTGTTTGGGCTACAACTAATGATTATTTTGATAATCAATAATCTGTTGATTGTGTCTTTGATTAATTGATTCATTTAATTGAACCAGATGAATTTTCAGTATTTTATTAAAAAAAAAAGTTATTACTTCCTGCCCAATGTTGTCCTCCAAAAGTGTGCGAATTGAAGAATGTATGTATAAAGCACCTGACAGAGCAAGTCGGGTTAAACTACATGCTAGATGCATAAGAGTTTGTTTGAATCATTTAACATAATGCAATTTCATGTTTAGGATGCTTCAAGTCGTGCTTTTTCTGTGTCAGCTCAGTACGTACTTTATAAAAGAATGTCTATAAGTCTTAAAAAAATGCATTATACTCAACAATATAAAGTGATGTGACTATGTTTTCTGTGCACAGCATGCAATCATATTCGTTGTCAATAATTTTCATTATCAATTACAGATTTTATAAATTAGTTGTTGCGGCCCTGCATTTGCGGCATAATTTAGTTTACAAAAACATAATTTTGACTCCTCTCTCGTTTTCAAAAAAAAAAAAAAAAAAAGTTCATGGTGAGAATGAGATACTACTTACAATGGAAGTAAATGGGGCCAATTTTTGGAGGATTTAACGGGTCATGAAACCCCAAAACACATTTTTTGAAATGTGAACAACCGATGGTTGCACATCAGTGAAACAACAATGGCAATCGTTATGTTTATTATTAAGTGAAAAGTGGCTATTTCGTTTTTTCTGGTTTGAAAAGCTAAGTTAAACCAACGTCATGAAAAGTGAGGTATATGCGTTCATTCGGAGTGGTGATTGGCAGAAATGTGAATCTTATAATTTTGTATAAGCACTTGCATTTTAAAATGTGTATTATTTGAGCTATTGCCTAAAGTTGTTCTTGTCAAGTTGTAAAATTGAATAGAACTTTACACAGATTTTGTTTTTTGTCCATATATTGTTTATGTGCTGTGACTATTGAAACATTATTTTATTTATTGTTTTGCTATTTTTGTTGTAAATGTAAACATGGATTATTCCTTTAAGGTCACTATGAAATCAAAATGAATGGACAATTCCTGTTTTTTATTGAATATCGCACTATTTGTTCTAAATGATTTATCTGTGCACATAAATTCATGCTAGTGTGAGGGCGGGACAACCTGTCACTCACATGACATCACAGCAACGGCAAACCACATTGTTCTAATCAATTCCAGATGGACAAGATCAAGTCCTTCCCGTTAGGGGTGCACGATATATCGAATCAATATCGTTATCGCGATATCACGTTGCTCGATATCAATATCGAAAGTCTCGCGATATTTATGCAATATTTTGATGCGTCCGGTCCGACATGCACCGTTGCATTTCCCCCGACTAATTTCCTGATTCTCCTTCTCCATAAACATGAAATCAAGGAGAGGGTTAACTTTTCATGCTACAGATTTCCCATAGTGGTCAGAAAGAACAGGGGAGACACTTCGTTTTTCTTAATATGACTGTAGAGTCGCTACTCGCTCCAAAGCTAATCGCCGTCACTCTCACTTCTCCCTTGCTCTACTACCACACAGTCGACGCACACCAGCGCACAAACATCAGGCCACCTGGCAACTTCATGTGTTTTCTCTGATCGGATAGCTATCTGATATATTCCTTTTACACCTGGTCACATAAATGTGTTTTTGCAAAACAGATATAAATCCGATCTGCAATTCCTGCGATATGGAGTGCACGTCACAGAAAGCAACAGTTGAGCTGCATTTTACGATCATCAGCTAAAATGTCAAAATCAAATAACGCAATAAGAGAGAACGGCAACAGCCCCGTTAAGATAATTTCGTTTATTTACTTTTAATAAAGTGTAAAGCGTCTGCGACTTACTTTCACTTTGATTTGCGATAGTTTGCGCGTTGGCTTGATGAAGAGATGCAGCTGCTCAGCTGCGGTGATGCGTGTTGCAGTTGCGCGCGCCGTCATATTTGGCCATAACATGACATGTAGCCTGGCTGTAACCCGTTCTCACACGTTTATTTTTTAGCGTTTTTGGGAGTAGTACATTTTACAAATGTGGTTTCAACAACGAGATGCATTTATTGTCCAGTTCCGTCTGAATGCGGCCCAGACCTTCTCCTGAAGTGGTTTCAGCGATCGGATTCAAATCCGTCTCGAATGCGTTTCGGAGGGCAAACCTGTTTTTTTTTTTAAGATCGGATAGCTATCCCATCACAGAAAACGCATGAAGTGGCTAGGTGTGTTCTGTAGACTTGCTCTTTATTTATTGTTTTTTACACTGTAGTGTACATACAACCAGTAAAACATGTTCTGTTCTGTGGACATGGTTATTATTTATTTATTTATTTATTTATTCATTCATGTTGTACCAGTCCAATATGACTGTCAGTTGAAATAAACATTATGTTTTAAGAAAACTTGTTTTATTTATTAATATTTTTTGCTGCGCTTTCCCATAACTTTTTTAGTTTTACATACGTTTAAAAATATCGAAATTAATATCGATATCGCAATATTCATTATCGATATCGCAATATCACTTTTTTGTCAATATCGTGCACCCCTACTTCCCGTTCCCTTCATTTTTATATTGTAGAAGCTATATGTCAAATTAGGGAAGAAAAGACTATCACGACTTCTGTTTCAGGCCCACTTTAAGTAGTGATGTTTTTGTAGGCTGTGTGATTCTTGTAACCCTAAGTGTTTCTCCAAAACGAAGCTAATATCAGAGCGTTTTCAAATGAGATTGTTCTTATAACTTGGTATATTTAAGTTGGTATAACGGCTGAGGCTTTGCAAGTGCGGATATCTTGACCCTCTCCCATCAGGTTAAAACCCCCTTTACTAGAGGATTGGACCCGGGTGAGAGTGAGACTGGCTCTTGCCGTGCAGTGCATTGGGTTCACCTCTCATGACTGGGTAGAGTCGATGGGGTGGTCCCGTATTCCACGAGCAATCAGGCAAATTAAGCAGGGCAGTGGGAAGCGGTGTGCGCTAGAGCTCGGTTTTACTCCTGCAGCACATTAATAGCTCAGCTTTCTTCTCTCTTTCTCTGAATAGCAATATTTTTGATTTATGAAACATTAGGACAAGTGGATTTATGTAACCAATGAAAGAAATAGTTTTAAATCCCTGTAGTCGCTGTTTACTGACATTTCAACAAAGCTTTCAGTTTGACGTATTACTAGTGATTTTGTGTGGTATTTTTTTTTTGCGTAATGCTATCACTCGTTTGGTTTTGAAAGAATTATGGTGAGCAAAATGGTAATATACCAAATTGTATGAGAGCTTTTAGTTTGATCAAAATGCCCTCGTGATCATTGACTCAAATGGTCTGATTTTAAAGACCGTTTGCCCCAAAATTAATTTTTTTTCTTCCGTATGTTGCTCAAAACCTTTGACTTTCCAGTTTCCCAGCTGCTCTTGCATACTTTGGAAGCAGTGGCTTTCAAGTTATCATCACTATTGTATAATTGTGACTTTAATGTTATCAGTAGCTTCGTTAAGTAAAATAGGCCAATCTTTTATTTTATAGCCTAAATAAATAATGTTACATTTTTGTGTGGCTTAAATTGTTAAACACAAATAAAATGAAATCATCCAATTTTCTTCAGAGCCTATAAGTTTTTTTTTATCCATGGAATTTTGTTTCTTTATTTTTATTATATTTGCAAAAGTTATATTTTCTATTAAATTAGTATGAAAGTATCATTTCTGTGGGCCTACCTTTGATAAAAGTAGTTTTCTGCCTTTTTTTGTAGTCAGTCTCACGCATGTGGATTGGATCCAATATATCAGTTGTTTGTTTCAAAATATAAACAATTATTGATTATTTTATCAGAAAACTTTCTAGATCGATGCATCCCGATATGCTTTATTAGCGCGCTAAAATGTGAAGGTATTTCATATTCCCACCAGCGCAGATTGATTATACATATTGAAATTTGATTTCCTAAAAAAGTCTTTTTAAGCATTTGTGTTGGCGTGAGTCATTAAGTCTGTTCTGTTCTTGTGGGTGTAGTAGCTTAAGTACAAAATCTCTGAAAGCTTATAATTTAACTATTCCTTCCTTTCTTTCTTGGTACATGTTAAATATAGTGCTCAAGACTAAGAGATTTCAGGTCAGGGTAATAAATGAATAAGAGATATAGATCATTAATTTAGTCAGAACCCTAATGAAGAGGTGTTGAAATGTGAAGTGCGTTAGTATCAAATCAAATGATAAGGTATACTCAAGAAAAATTGTTAACGGATCATCGTGTTAGTTAACTTTGTCATTCACCACTGCAGGACCTCTGGATGAAGTCAAGTGTTTGTTGTTCCAGGAAGTTGATAAATTGAAGATAAAATAAATCAAAATGAAGCTTAATATCCTTCTTGTTTACAGCCTGGAGGCGAGTTTGCCATTCACCTTTGCTTTGGGAATTATAGAAATCAAGTTGTTTGTATGCTCTCACTCGTACTGAAATATTTAGATATTCCTGGCCTCCATCATTCAGGAAGTGCTATCTCTTGTTGCATAACATAAGAGCCTGTGCTTTCCTCCCCATGTTTGATTAATGCTCATATGTCTCATGGTTGATTAGTTGACATAAAACGCTCACACAAGTTAGCCTAATTGCTCGTCAGTATAATTAAAGTCAGCGTCATTTGCCAAGGCTCTTTGCCAAGGCTCAGCCACTGAAGCTTGAAGTTTAAGGCGGTGACAGATAATATGTTGAACAGGCTCTGGAGTACATCCTTTATCACTTCTTTCTTTTTTGTTGACAAGTGACCCAAGATAGTGATGGTTTCCGTTCTTGCGAAGTGTAAGTGCACTTTCGGGCATTGACCAAAAGTTTGTTGAGTTTGTGCTGAGTGCAAAAGTACAAATGTTAATAACTGCCCTTGAACTGTTTCGTTTCATCTGCTGTGACAGGCCTGCATGTTATCAGCCTTTTTAGGGATGTTCATTTAACTTATCAGGAACATTGTGAAATTGCATAGACTGAAAAATGTCAAATATTTTGTGTTACTTTATGCACTGAAGTGTAGTTTGTTTATTTATTTTAATCCTGTGGGCTGTGGCCCTATTAAATATGTTAATCCCCCCCTTAAAATATACTTTTCATTTCATTTTACTAGATTCTCTTTAAATGGTTAAATTAAATGTAATTAATTCAAAAAATGAAGCATGATACACAATTTAACAATACTTTATCAAAAGTTTAACAATTAGCCTAAATGTTTTGGGTCTACATTTGGGAATACATTTAAAATTTGCCCAAGTTGTTTCAATTTCCTTTTAATATGTATTAAAAGTATTAAGAAGTATTACCTTTTCCATACAAATTCAAAATAAGAATTAAATTTATAAAACTGCAATTTGAAAAATAATATTTTATTTTACAATAAAATTGTTTTTTTTTTTTCAGACGCTCTGTGTTGTCTGTTTTAATTTTTCTGAATTTATGATTTAATACAAATGTATTATTAATAAAACGCAGAAATCTATTGGTGAAAGTAATTAACAGGCCATATCACTGGAGCTAACTTGGTATGAATGTTGTTTTCTAAAAAGATCTATATTTTAGAAGAATGTTAACATACTGTATGTCAAGCTTTTTTTAAGCAAATATTTAGTTAATATTCTTAATAGTCTTCTTCACCACTGACCAGTTTGTAAGATGTAAATAGACATATGCACCGTCAGAAGATGTAAAACATAAACGTGTATCACTGCATATATGCGAAAGGTATTTTTGAATCTGGTTGAATTTTGAATCTGGTTGAATTTAAGTATTTACACCCTTACATTTTTCCTATTACACCGTCATTGACATCAAACTGGTGCTTTCATGAAAGCTTTTCAGATTGATAGAGCCATTAATCCAGTTACTAACAGATTATTTGTTTGCATAGCAATTGAGAACCAGAACTAATTCCTTTCATATAACATTATTTTTCCATCTCTTTTTCACCAAGGGAAGTCCGCACCTTGCACCAATGCTATTCGCTACACTTCAGCGCCAGCGGTCCAGATCATCTGTTCAGCACATTTATTGTTGTGTGGCATCACAACAGCCGAGAAGCTCGCCAGTGTTCTGTAATGCAATCACTATTTATGGCATTGAAATGTTTAGGATTCTCTCTAAATCCAATGCTGATACGTTTCAGATGCATGTTACAAGCAATTAACTCTCTATTGCTCTGCTACGCCGGTATTATCAAAATAATGGACACTTAGCAGAAACTCAACCAGCTGTTTTTCCACTGCTAATCTTTTAATGTTGAAGGGAGTGGAGGTAAAGGCATTTATTTTTCCTGGAATCATCCTTTATTTTCTTTTCATAAAGCCCTCTTATCATTAAAAGGTCCCGCAATCGTTCGGTATCCATTAAACGTGAACGTAATTGTGGGGTTGTACTAATCTTTTGAGTCTAATCTGTAGTATATCACAGAGAGGATGGTTTTTCATTGAGAAGTCTGATCTAATCAGAGAGAATGTAATGTGCAATAGCGGTCAGGTCCTGTGTTTTATGCGCGACTGTTGCCTCATTCAACCCTAGTGACATTGGGGTGGTGAAACTTAGAAAATGAGATGTGTAAAAGCAAATCAAAGCTGGAGTGATTTGTGGAGGACCCCAAAAGAGCACTCGAATGTGATCAAATCCTGGCCTCGGTTTCAAAAAAACCTCATTATCTGTACTCCCACAAACACAAATGATTGCTCCACCCTGAAAGGAATTCTCTCATACACCCTTAAATCACGCTTTCCTCACTCACTTTAGCTACTAAGCACCCTTATTTAGCATTTCACAAGTCCAGGTACATGGTTGGATTTCTTGTACCCTGTCATCCTGTTTAAAGGAGTTAAGGAGAAGTTCCCACAGATCGTTCCTCACCTGGGTCGTCCTCCGCCCCCTCCGACGCTGATTCTGTTGGTCGTGCAGGGAAGGGTAATTAATCTCCAGGAGGAGCATGCCAGATCGGGGCACTGCATAACAATTTGTCTTCTTCGCCGGGGAGTTGGCAAATTTTTTGCACTCCCCCTGTTCTCTTCCTGCTGGAACGTTACACTGCGCAAGCTGTCGCTTCACCTCTCCGTCAACAAGCCAGTGTTGTGTTGGTATCAGCTTCTCGTCATCTGAGCAGGGGTACATCGGCAGCTGGCTGCTTATCTTTTGGCCCGCCTGAGACACTTCACTTCATTAATAGAAGGCAGTGTTGCTATGATCGTGCCCAGAGGTCAGATCCACATGCAGTCCTCTGCGCTCTGAGATGGAAATCTACTAACTAGAGTCAAGATCTAATCTTACTAAACCTGCAATGTCATGGAATGTTGTTTTGATTCAAGCAGTTATCAAGTTTCCTACAACTTTATGCATTTGAATGATTTATTTCTTGTATTTTTGTACTGTTACGAATTCACGACTTCAGCTAAACTAAAGCAACTCTGTTAAAGTAACCTTAAAGGAATAGTTAGTTCACCCTATAAATAAAAACTGTCATCAATTGCTCACTCTCAAGTCATTCCAAACCCAGACTTTTGTTAATTTTTAAAACACATTAATATTTTTTACTGAAACCTGTGAGGCTTCTGTCTCTCCATTTCAAGTCAAGGTAACCACAGTTTAAAAGGTGTTAATAGGTCCAAAATGGTTATTAAAGGCATTGTAAAACAAGCGGTTTAATCTAAGTCTTGTAATACAATCACTTTAATATGATGAAAAGATTTAATCAAGGCTTTTATTTACATCTAAACTAGGCGATTATTCGCGATTAACATGAAATCGCGCTTAAACTGATTTGGTGAATTACGATTAAAAAATTGCAACGGCTGGGATTTTTATTTTATTTTTTTATGTGCAGCTTGTCAGTGACACACGGCCCTCAGTAGTAAATGCTGCTCCATCCGAAAGCATTGTGAGTTTGGGTCGCTTAGGCCTATAACATGCATTTGAAAAAGCAAAGATCAAACATCTTTCCAAACATGAGAAGCATTTATGAAACTCTTCTCCAACAGATTTTTTATAAATCAATCAATCAAAGCATTTCAATCTTCTTGTTCAGCTACAGTGAGAATATGATGCATAGGGATTTCCTGGAATGGCGTGCTGTTGTCTACTTCTGCGGCGGGACATATTTGGCCTGTCTGGGTGAGAGCGCCCTCTGGCGTTCAGATGGAGCAGCTTTTACTACTGATCACAGAGCTGTGCTGCACTGACAAGCTCCGCATAAAATAATCGCTAAATCGCGTGTGGTTTCGTGCAGCCCTAGTCTACTCTAAACTATGACTCTGTTTGCATGTGCAACAACATTGCACACATTTATTTTCTGTTTGTTTTTGTCGATACAACAGAAGTCAATGGGTTCTAATGGGACCCCATTGACTTTAATTTTATGATTAAAAATAGTTTTAACAGTCTTCAAAATATCATCTTTTGTTTTTCACAGAAGGAAAAAGTCATACCGGTTTGGAAAGTCATCAAGTCAGTAGATTACAGAATTTTCATTTTTGGCTGAACTACCCCTTTAATACTCTCCAAAATAGTTGTTGTTGCTGTCTGACATTTCTTGATGAAATTGCTTAAACCCACTTCCATGTTTGAGAAGTATTAACTTTTCCATACAAATTCCTCCTAAATTATGCCATCTGGTCAAGTTTTTTTTCTTTCCTTACTCCAACAAGCTTGCAGATTGAGTTCATTTGGAGAGATCAGACAAGATTCTCGGTAACCAGCCCATGCTGGGTTAAATTTGTCTTAAGAAGGCCTGCACATTTCCTGACAGATGGACAGCATTTGGACGGAAAAACAACTGCTCTTGCTCTGAATTTTTATAAGCTGTTGGTTGCAGGCTGGGGTCTGGTAAAATGGCCACGACTGTTGTCTGAAATTTTTATGGATCTTTACAGACAGCTTCATCGTGACCTGGTTTCCATCAAACCAAAACAAACTTGCAATGTCGAGTTAATGCAATTTGTGTGTTTCTTGCTCATGAACTGACACCTGTATTGTGAGACATGTAAGCCTGTAGTTGTGTTGGCATCTGTTTACATTCTCTGATCCGGTCACACTTGTCTTTGGCGGGGCTCCAGGAAGGCTTTGCTCATCTGGCAGCGGCGGAAACGATTGGATGCCGAACCGTCTTTGTTACAAGCCTGTAGACGGCAATGCACAGAGAGGAATATAGTATCAAATGCACTGAGCTAAGAAGGCTGCAACGTTTCCAGCACAGCTGCTCGCACCCCGTTCAGGGTTTCTCCGTCCGATTGCCAGAATGCGACGGAGCCGCGAATGCTTTAATCTGTGCATGATCCTGTAATCCAGTAGACGTGAAGTGTGCAGTTCGGTGCAGCCGCTGCAGGTGGGCTTTGCTGACAGCAGCGCTATTGCCACAGCATCTGTAATCACCAGTGATACCAGCTAAACAATCTCAGCTGTGTTTAACATCCCACATGATAAATGAATCAACCTCATTCACCAGAGCCAGGTATAACAATGTCTTGTTAGTTGTGTTTGCTACGGCAAGCATAAGTGGTACTATTTCTCATACATGGGATTGTTTTTTTTCAAAACCCCTAACTAAATATTTAACGTATAACATTACTCATTCCGCACCATTTGTGCTACAGACATGAATGAGCTGCTGTGTTTCAGTTTGCAATCATTTTGTGAACTCATTTAGGAATTTATTTAATTAACATGTTTCTATTATAGATTTTGCATGATTATGCATGCTGACTAAAAACTGTATCCAGGTCAAGTGAGTGTATCCCTTTTTTACTGTCTTTTTTTTAGAATTGATTGATCTTGGTGTTTCTATTCAGCACATAGACTGTAAAAAAAGATGGACGACGCCCCTTCGCTCTTTTCCATTGGAGAGAACTGAAGCCGCCAGTGTCCCGATATGGCGCTGACATATTGGATCTTTAGTCTGCGCAGTCGTGAGCAGGAAGTAAAGCCGCGAAATCAAGGCCCCGCCCTCACTCTCGTTGAATCATTCGCAAGCCCTGCACTTTTCTTAAGTGGCCTTGTCTGCTCCGTTCCTCTCTAATGATGTCTGCTGTACCTCGTTAAAATAAGGTAAATACAACTACTAACCACATAGTCAACATTATGAAAAAAAGCTTCAATGACTACTTCGCACAGAGAACCTGTCAATCATGATGTCACAGCATCGTTTTTATAGCATCAAATAACTAACTAAAAACTAATTTATTTTAAAAACAAACACTTGAAATTACATCAACGTGACATAAACTACAGTAAGTGACAGAAACTATCTTTAGAAAAAAGATATGTGAAGTGTAATTTAATTATTTAGTTGGACTCACGTCCGTTGAATAACATGGGGAGGCGGGGCTTATGACCTATACTAGGACCGGTCACCGGGCAGGGAACTACACTAACCTTTTCCACTGGTGGCACTTGCGCTACTAACTTTTTCAGTTACTGGCGCAAAACATGATTTGGTCGCACAAATTATTTATAGTTCTCTGGATAATAATGAAACTGTACTGCATTAGGGGTGGAACGGTACACAGAAGTCACGGTTGGAATCATACCTTGGTTCAGACATCACGGTTCGGTACGATTTCGGTACAATGGAGTGAAAAGCAAAACAAAAATGCAGAAGGCATTGAAACATTTGTCATTTTTTCTTAACAAAATAAATATCTGAATAAAAAAATATTTCTTCAGCAGTTTGCAGTGCAGGCTACAATATTCAAATTACATGTTTTGTCTCAATGCACATCTGACAGTGAGTTGACAGTAAATCTGCATCCTAACTCAAGCTACTACCATGATAAATTTATGTTCATTAACAAAAACAGTAACATGTTTTTTTTTAATGTAACGACCACATTTTTAATGTAATATTCTGACTGTTTGAGTTTTATTAAAATGAACCATTGGTCATCCAGTATCATGCATTTGATTTAGATCATGATATCCACAGATAAAACCAGGCATAGCCTATAACTTAGCACCTCACTATCATGGCAAAATATAACGATATAGCTTCTATGGTATGTGTATGAAAAATGTAGCCTAACAGTTAAATACATTATTAAATACTGTAATTATATTCCATTAGACATTTAATACATTGTCTACATTAATAATATAATACAATTCAATATGTATATTCCACATTTCACGGTGCAGTTAATATTACTAGGCTAACGTTACAGTAAATCCATGGTAAATGGATTCAGTATCAATTCAGATTCTGACTGTATCGTGGCTCGTGTTTCTCCTGTTTGTCAGCGCTGTTTTATACCTTTAAACTGGACATGTGTGTTCTTTGCTGAATTCAAGCGCATCTCACTGGATCTCGAGTCGTGAGTGAGGCCGATCAGAGTAAACGCGTCTGCTCTAGTGAACTCGCGCTGCCGTTGTGTGGCGCGCGCCGCGCGGTTCAAATGAGTTTCGTTCCGCTTTTGGAGCATAAACATTATCGAACATTTATCGACCTCTTGATATCGTTTTATTGAGAATAATTACAGCGCGTATAACCGTTATCGTTTTATCGCCCAGTCCTATCTCTCACACACACAATAGTCAGTGATACATTTGCGACCCATTAAAAATTAGGGTCGCAATGGCATTTCAAAAGGTCGCATATGCGACCATTTTGGTCGCAATGTAGTTTCCTGCCGGGGAGCGATCGAGACGTTTTGGCTTCACTTTTGAGGGCTTGTGTGCGGCACGCTTGATTCAGCATAGCAATATCTCTATTCTTTGCATAAAATTACATTGAGATGCACCATAACATTTTGGCAAAATATTTTATGTAATCTTTTGTCAACCGATAGAGGATGCAAAATGTAATTAAAGTTCAGTTTGAAATTGCTGTCAATGTTTTTATACTTCATCATCTGGTAAAAAAATTCTGAAAGTGATTCTAACGATATTGTTCCTCTGTGTCGTTATTGTTGTGGTGTGTACTTCCCTATTCTCTTAGAATTATTATAATGATTATGAAAACTTTATAGTTATGGTTATCTTTTTGTCATGGATGTTTATCGTACTTTGTGTGAACAGGCCTTTAGGCTGCAAGGGTAGTCTATATTAGAGATTAATCGATAGATTAATCGTTGCTGCAGAATCGGTTATTGGCAAAAATCCATACTATTAGTTTTACTGGGTTGCATCTGTTGCTGGAGCGACTGAGAAGTGTGTGCTGTCATTATACAGTACAAGAGCATCCTATAAGGCGAAATAAAAACTATCACACCTCAGAGAGTTTGTTTTGACACATGAGACTGCACGCTTCACAGAGCAGAACACTACAGATATGGATTTAAAACAATGAAACGGTATGCATACAGTACACTATCGTACGTGTTTTCATATCATTATTAAGTAATACATTTGTTGACTAGGCTAGATGCTGCATTAGTGGAGAACAGCAGTATGTTTGCCGTCGAGGCTGAGAGGACGCTAACATTAGTAGTTCCTCAAGCAGTTAAAACAATGTGACAAGAACATACGCTAGTCCGACCCAAATGTTTAAAGTCACGATTGTTGCCATCTATTTGCATTAGTTTATATCCAGCTGGTCGCTTTTATGCATTTGTTATCCAGGGAAGTGGTGGCATATTTAAAGCTAGTGGCATGGCTAGAAGCAAACTGTCAGAAACATAATCAAATCAGAAACGCATTCGATTTTAAGTTCTTTTTTTTTATCGTCACTGTAACATATTTTGATAATGTGTTCTAAAATAAAGTGTGAGCGTATACATAAAATACACATTTATGTGTCTGATTTCAATATATATAAAGATGGCCATCTTTAAGCATGACTGTTTTGGATTTTTATGAAATAGTAACACTAATTCGAGTCCATTTGTAACATTAAGGTTAATATAAATATTGTTTTTAAGTTTTGTCTGTTAACATTAGTTAATGCACTATGAACTAACATGAATGATCAAGTCACTTACAGACTTGTGAGGCTACTATTTGTCTCTCTCATGTCTGAACTTGTTTTTGTGTATATGAAAGGGTATTAAATTGAATGCATCAGTCTTTGTAAATGGAAGATTGATGAAATGTCATTAGGTCATGCTTTAGCGGAGACACTGCGTGGTTTTGCTTTCCCCTTCAGGCTGTTGTTGCCTTTTATCCATGCTTGCTTTGCTTGACTCTATTTGGGCATCAGTGTATTTTTGTTTTGTTTGCATCAGGTCTCTTGTGCGACGGGAGATGAGGGTTATTCACGGTTAAAGAGAGGACTCAAAGGTTTACAATGTGTGCTGAGACTGATCTTTACACTGTTAAAGGTAGAGTAGGCAATTTGTTTTATTAACACTTTTTGTTATACAGGTTGAAACTCTCGATAGCAATCAATAGTAGAAGTGGTCTATATTAAATCATGTACATCATCTGTGAAAGTCTCAGGACCAAAAAAATGTTGTCCAATCATTGTATTCGTTCTGATTATTTGGTAATCGGACGATAATCAATAATCAGAATATAAAATAATTATAAATGTTTCTTAAGCAGCAAATCAGCATTATAATGATTTCTGAATGATCACGTGACACTGAAGACTGGGGTAATGAGGCTGGAAATTCAGCTTTGCATCACTGGAATAAATAAAATTTTATAATATATTAAAATTGAAAACTAATTTTAATTGTAATAATATTTCACAATATTACAGTGTTTAATGTATTTTTTTTTATCAAATAAATGCTGCCTTGGTGAGCATAAGAGACTTCTTTGAAAAACATTTAAAAAAATTTTTGACCCCAAACTTTTAGAACGTTTGTTAAAGATTCATTGTTCATTATAAGTGGTTATTGCTGATGCTTATACTTATTTGTTACATTTTAATATTATATATTAATTATTATAATATTTGTATTTATTTAATTTAATTGTTTATAAATATATTTTATTATTTTGAAGCAAATAATTTTAGTACCTTTATCAAAAGAATTTCCTTCTCCTGCATTGTTTGTGGGTTTTTTTTTTCTATTTGTAGACTTTATAATAAATCATATATATTTACATTGAAGGAGGGAACACAACAAAGCCATATCTTGGGATCAAAACATCAGAGAGTCTTGGTTCATTTATTTATTTGTTGAGGCTAGTAAGCATCCACTTAGCAACCATCTAGCAACGCTTATGAATCAGAACAGCTTAGTACATGCATAACAACGCCATCTTGCATCGCCACATATTCTAGTTATATTTCCTCCATGAAGTTGCATCATTGTTTACACATCTCTGAGACTGCGAAGAATTAAATTCTCTTCAGCAAGTCTGGAAAGGCCAGCGACAAAAGCTCACATTAGTAATTTCAATCAAATGTTAGAGTGCCCGAGCCGCCAACAGAGCTTCTCGCCTCTGCAGAAACATTTTATGCGCAAGACGCTGAATTATATGCATTATGACCCATGAGAAGTTCACAGAGCAGCACTCTGATTTCGGGTATTGTGGCAGCGTTGTTTTCCTTGTATCAGAGTTTGGAGGACTGTTACACCCTTGGCACTGAGGCAGTTTTGATTACTTTTGTGGAGGAGAGGAATTGAGTTCAGATGTCAAGAGCAGTGGCAAAATGACTGCCTTGTTTTTCTCCCCCTTCCACGTTGTTTTGGTGGAGAGCCAACAAAAGGGTGCTTTGTCACGGAGAGCGGCTTTGAAACACGGAGCAGAGACAAGGGAATGGCAGAGGTTTGTCCAGCGAGTCCCTGAGCTCCAGGGATTCTGCCTTACTGGAAAAACCCAGCCGTCCTCAGTGCTTCTCAGGGTTATCAAAGGGATCTACATGATCAAAGCTCTTTAGACCACGATTTCTATAAGAAATGTTTCTTAAGCATCAAATTAGCATATTTGAATTCTTTCCGAAGAATCGCGTGAATGAAGCTGAAATGCACCGATATGAACATTTTGGCCGATAACCGATAATTCTTTATATTTGAAAAATATGTTGGCCGATAAATATATAAATCCAATTTTTTTATATAATTTGAGAGTCTGATTACAAAAACAAAAGTCTCAGAATTAAATCTAATCGTGAGAACATCATTATAATTGTGTGCTCGGGACATGGAATCACTTCAAAAAGGGAAATACAGTTAAGTGCAACATGTACAATGAAAGTGTGTCATATAGGCAACATAAAATTATAATATTTCATGCAATTCAAAACCATCATGGCGAACAATTATGCTTCTAAAGTGTCTCAGCTGAAGGAAATAATCCATTATTTATCGGCTTTAATATATCGGACATATTTTCTTATTGGACAGATGATAAGATTAGAAATGAACATATATAGGCTGATGGTATACAGATATGGTGGCTGATATATGTGAAAGAAGACTGCTGAAACTTCAGCTTTGCCATCAAAGCAATACATTACTTTTTAAAAATATATATACATAGAAAAAGGTTTTTACTGTATTTTTGAGAGATTTTTTTTATTCTTCTTCCAAACTTTTGATCTGTAATGAACATTTAAATATTAAACTGTCATTGTATGGAGTTGATTTTGTCATCTTTAGCAACTTCATATCGCTTCAAGGGATCTCTGAGGTTGGATCATCATTGTGTCTCTTCCTCTGATCTCTTCATTAGCTCTATATAATTATCACTAGTGGCATCTCATGAGACCTCATGTTTATGCATATTCAAAATTGATTAGCGCTTAATTAAGTCCCCTGGTCCAAACTCGTTTCAATTCACGTGATTCTGCTTCCTATAGATAACAACTTCCACCAAGGCATCTGCATCTTAAAAAATTTAAATATACGGGATAGCTAAGTGCGTTTTTACCACTAACGTTTTCCTTACAAACTGTGCCTCTGAATTGCTGACACACACGGGCTGCTTTCATTTCCATATCTGAATTTTTTACATGCTCGCCTTTGTTCCAGTTTTTTTACCGAACGGCACCCAGAGGCATATCCGATATGAGGCATCAACCTCGTGTGGGTAATTTTTCTTTTCCTCTTCTTGTCTGTATTTGTTAGGATAAATGTAGGCCGAGAGGAAGGGAACAAATCCTTGTGTCTCTTTGAAGACGGCTCTGTTAGCCCGTGAAGATGACAAGCAGCGTTTCTCACGATATCTTTTACTCTGTCAAGCGCTCGCTGTCCTGGGCACAGATGGTGCTGGGAAAGCAGGCGGTCAGTCATTTTGCTCCCCATTGAAAGATTAGTTTAATATAAATGCTGCGGTCTACAGGATTTGATATGAAAAAGATTTGGATAAGATTAAATTTGTGTTTGACTGTAACATCAATATAAAATATCCAAAACCACAAATGTTTGTTTTTTCCCTTCTGTGCTATTTGCTGAATTACCATAGGGCAGAGGTGATCAGCTGATAAACCAGATCGCCGGAGTGGATAATACAGGCTCTTTTGGAAGATCAGATCGAGATGACCTGCTTACGGTCATCAGCAGGCCAGTTCCCATAATTCCTCCACGAGCCGCTGCCATTAGCTAATAGAAATGGAGGATAGTTTGTCAAGGAGGCTGTTCAATGCAACATGGAGTTCTCGTTCAGTGGACTATAACCCTGTTCGGGCGGTAATTGTTTCTCATGGGGATGTCTGTAAAAATACATTTGCATGGCTCCTCCGTGATAAAACTCCTGCTTTCAGATGACGATTTATTCACGTTGGAGGAGCGAGCCTGGAAATGTGCTTCTCACATGGTCAGTCACATGTTTAACATTTCAATATCCTATTTAATGACAGGAAAATTCCTATGGTTTAAAGGGTTTTCTTTCCTGCATTTTATCTCTACAAATTATGGATGTCAACCTAAATATGTGGCAATTTGCAGAAATAAGTAATACAAACTCTTATTTATCCAATCTGGTGACTTGCTTGACTAGTAAAATGCATAGTCGTGCACGTTCTAATTTATATAAATGTGTACAGTAGATTAATAGCGAATAAGATATTGCGTACCTGTTGCTGACATAACGGGCCGTTTCAAAATTTATTTGTGTTTGCGCTCTTTTTTTTTTTTTCTTCTTTTTCTTAAAGCTACACTGTGTGATTTTTACCCCCATCTAGCGGTGAAAAGGTATATGACCATCCAGTGAATATTAGTTTCTGTTCCTCTTAATTCCGATTTCGTTTTAACTCTACGGCGGCCAATGTAGTCCAAGATTAACATGGCTTCCAGTTCGAGTGTTAGGCAGTTCGAGTGCTAACCCACGCGTGTTAAAACGCGAAAGGATTAATGCTTGAATTAACGGGGTAAGTCCCTCTTTGGCTAATGTACTTTCAAGATGGAGGGGCAACATGGCGACCGACATTAGAACCCCTTACCCGTATGTATTTTCAATGGCATATTATACACTCACAAGAATACTTTATTACTTGAACGAAGTAAATATACATTAATGAGCACATATATTTTTGAAAGAACTAAGTGTTTTTAGCTAAGAATAAACTAAAAAAGTTACACAGTGGAGCTTTAAGAGCCCCCATTCACTCAAAAGGGCAGTTATATAATTTTAATCTTGTATTTCTAGCATTTTTCTGAAATAAAAGCCTATTTTTCAGGATACACCGATATGAAAATGTTGGCTGAAACTGATAATTCTTTATATTGGCCGATAATTCTAAATCCAAATTTGTATATAATTTTGGAGAGTCTGATTACAAAAGTCTCACCATTAAATATGACTTGTGCTGCACATTTTGCACTTAGCCTAACTGTATTTTCCTTTTTGAAGTGATCATATTCCAAAACCATCATGGCGAACAGTGCTCATCTGGAGTGTCTCAGCTGAAGGAAATAATCCATTATTTATGGGCTTAATATATTGGCCGAATTTTCTTACTGGGCCGATAACGATAACATTAAAAATGAACATATATTGGCCGATACTGATATGATGGCCGAAATATCACGCATCACTGCCTATTTTTACTGCGAACAGTTACCATACAGTGTTTGACAGTGGTCAAAATCTTTTCCGAAAACCACTTTTGAATCGATCCCTCCTTCTAAACTCAGAGATGTGAATTCGAAAGGCAGTAATTCAGTAAACTACCCTGGTAATTTATTTACAAATGTAATCTAAATGTAAAAATAGAGGAAATGAACATTGACAATAAAATATTTAATATCAACAGATACAGATAATTATTATAATTATTTAAATTAGCTGGTATGATATTGATGTATCATGCATCCCTAGACTGCATATTTATGTGTGTCTGCATATATGCATGTCTCAGAAATCCTGCTGGAACTCGTGCTCTTCAAATATGCTTTGAGAAGCTGTGGTTTGAAGTTCATGCCATCGCTGGGCAGCTATGCATTACTGTCTGGTGTGCAATTGATTAAAATCTGTTGGGCTATTATCATCACTCCATTTAGGATGCATGAGGGAATGTAAATGGAGCCAAGCATTTACTGTTATAGCTTTATTTTTCACCACCCACTAGTCAGGTGCCTGCTGTTTGTGAATGCCAGCAATGATGGGTGATTCTTGAGAGCTTTAGCCAAAGTACGTTTGGCAAAAAGATCTGTGATTCTCAAAAGCCTTTGTGGTTTATATTAAAAAAAAGTCAAAATTGGGGGGGAGATCTGTGAAAGAAATAAAAAAGCAAGCACTTGCATATACCATGTTTTAGTCTGGGGAGGTTTTATTCACGGCATTCTGGAGGTGGTTCTTCAGTCGAATCCAGAGATGTGCACCTACACAAAACCCTCCTACTGAGAAACTCTTATTGGGTGATGATAATTATTGAGCATTTTTAGCCTTGATTCTCATGTGTAGGACCCAGCAGAGAATCCTTCTTGTCTTTAATTGTCTTCAACTCAGTTCTTTTGAATTTATTCTACATGTTTTAAAAGCATGGAAGCACGGTAGATGATTGAATCAAGCCAAAGACATAAATAGGCCTATAACTTTTCTTTAAGTGTCATGTTGGCAACCAGAAGATGGAATTTATCCATGACATTCCCATAGTAGTGTTTTTTTTGTTTTTAAGCAACTTGACTTTTTAGCAGGTCCTCAACCAAAGCGCACAGTCAACACTTCCACCACAATGATATTATAAATATCAACATAATAATACTTGTATAACAGTTTATTTTAACATTTCCTCTTCCTATCCAGACCCATGCTGAGAAATTGAATCATGATGTTATAGTGTTTGATTTGAGAAACCTGATAGAAAGGTGATAAATCAAAATGAATTATTCAAATAAAGGATCAATGAATAATTTTTTTAGTGCATGTCCTCCATCTACTGTACATATCAGAGTTGGGAAAATTAAAATCAGTTTGTTTCTTGGCTTGTTTATCTGCCTTTGATCTTGAATTAAAATTCATCTGCATGTGGTAATTCAATCTCATTGATATAATTACAAAGAATGGCTCTGGTTTTGTACAATAATCTAATCAGAAAGACGTTCCAGATGTGTTAAACAGATTGAAATTCGAAATCCACTTGCTTTCATTCATGGTGCATGAAAGGAAAAATTAGGTAATGTCAAGCCCCTTAAGAGTCGTCTTATATGACTTCCAAGTTTTCTACATCTGTATGATAGCTTTGTGTGAGAAATAGAAAGGTATTGTAAAAATGTTTCTACATTTTGCACAGTTCCATGACACACAAGTACCACTGGCATTCGCCACAGTTGGTGTCACACTTGGCACGATGCGTCTTCACATGGCATTAACTTTTTTTTGTTAAAGTTTGTTTTAATAAACCATATGTTCAACCAAAAAAACATCTGTTTTCATTAATTTAAAGGAGTCATAATGTGCAATTTTCACTTTTCCATGAGAATCAATGTACGTTATGATTGACTAACGATTATACATTGGCCGGGATGCCGATATTCAAAAGTGAAGCGTTTGTTTACCCCAGGGTTCTTAAACTAGCCAACGTGCACGCGCACTCAAATACGAGATTTCAATTTCTCCCCCGACTTGACGTCAAGACGGGGCCGGATATACCATATATGGACACCGCAGAGGAAGCCCGCCCTTCCCCTCTCCCCATCATATTCAGTCAAGAAAGATGCAGAAACGTAGTGCACACGCGAGTTGCTCTGTGGTTGACTGTCATAATCCACATTCTAATGTTTTTTCTTTACCCAAAACTGACCAAACTACAAGGGACCAGTGGATGAAATTTATTTTTAATGACGCTGTTCCAACAATCATCTCAACTTGCTCAACGTTAGGTGCCTGCGCTAAACATTTCACAAAAGAATCTTTTACAAATTTGGGGCTATATCAGGCGAAGTTGGCATCGAAGCTACGTTTGGAAAAAGGTGCCATTCCAACAATCAGGGACTTGCCTGAATTTGAAACGGTAAGACTGTGTTTTTTTCTAACTACTAATGCGGTTAATGTATGTGATGTAAACACGGGGAATGGACTCTACGAATGCTAGCCACATCTTTCCACTTTGTTTTACACTACACATTATAGCAAACGTATATCTCTATAACCACTGTAAACTGAAAATAAAGTAGACTACATCTCCGTTAATGTAATCTACATTAAATTAAAGCTAAACTTATGTGGGAGAAAATAGCAAAAAACGTTTTAGCTCGTTACTGATGTTAATGTATGTCTCAGTCAAAAAAAATGTCTTTACCATTCAGAGACATGTTGATGTAGACGTCCTTCCATTGACTGTTGTTCATCTTCCGTTTCCAGCTCTGGTTCAGAGTCTGGCTCAAACATATACGGTTGAATCCCGTAGGTCGCGGCCAGGTCGGGTTCATTCACAACTTGCGCCATGATGTCATTTTGGAATGATATGCTGAAGTTACCTGCGGTGTCAAGCCCCCTCCTTCCTGCCACCAATCAACGCGCCCCTCATTTGCATTATTAAAATGACCGTCCATGACAGCCAAAACCTCGCATCAGATCTCGCGAGACAATAATGCATTCAGAAATAAGGGTCAAACGAGCTCTGTGTTTATTTTTTTCCAATTTTTCTTTTTTAGAAGGGCATGAAATGACTATAGTAGAGCGTGGGTATCAAAGTTAATACCACATTATGACTCCTTTAAGGGTCACTGTAGCTGATGATTATAATAATAATGATTGTTTAATACCGTATGAAACCGTGATATTTTCTGAGACTATTATCTAGTGCTGTAGCGACGCGTCGATGACGTCGACGCTTCGACGTCAAAATTACGGCAAAAATATGGCGTCGACGCTTCTTCATTTATTTATTTTTTGCACCGTTTCCGGCAGTACAGCTCGCCAACACACGTGGGAGAACGAAACATTGCAGAATGGAGGACGAAGACCACTAGAAGTGAATGTGCTCTCCATTAAATGAATCACACACAGTAAACAAATCCTTAACAAAAAAAAAAACCTTTGCAATTTAGACGCGCAAACTGGGTGCGGGTGCGGTGAGACGTACGGCTCGGGCAGATTCGGCATGCAGTCGTTCATCCGCGGACGCTCTTACAAAAGAAGCCGTGCACGCGATATGGGGTTTTGCCGGTCTTGCGCGCCCAACGCGTCATATTTGCCGCACGCTCGTGCGGACGCGTCGAGTATAAACGGCTTTGCTCCGTGTCAGCGCGCGCTCTGATCGGTAACGGGGAACAGACTCTCCTGAATCATCCAGCAGGAGCAAGCACCACTAACTCCGCCTCCGTTTCCCTCGTAAGCTGATATTAGTATTTAAACATTCTCTATGATAAAAAATGTTTGTACAAAATATTTTAACGGTTTTGGCGGTTATAGAGTTCTAATCAATGACAGTGTTCAAATACATAACATTAGACTAACGTTAGCCAGCTACAGTATCATGATTCAGTACGCTAGTTCGTATTTATTTGAGAGACATTATGTTTTTTTATTAATCGAGGAGCAGAAAAATAATCTTTATATTAATCGCCCAATTAGTCGTTAGATTAGCCGACTAATCGATAAAAATAATCACCCAACTAATCGTTTAGTTAATAATCGTTTACCCCAGCCCTACTATTATCATACCATGAAAATCTCATACGTTACAACCCTAGTCCCAATGGCCCGGATCCGGTGCGAGAAAGTTACGGTTTAGCTGAGAGTCTGTCATTTTCAGGATACACTCGCTACATCTTCCACTACATTGATCATGCACATGTGTTTTATTTTATTGTTGTGAATTGCGTTATCCAGCTGGCTAACGTAGATAAGGTTTGGATTTGAATGACTTGTTATGGTCTTGAATGAAATGATAATAGATGAAACATAATATATATCATAATGCAGAAGTTTTCTTAGGGTGGGTTTCTTTGCGTAAGGCTCAGGCAGGGTGCTGTCTCGTTGCGCTCATAAGCCACCACCTGGGTTTGGGAAAGGACCTGGAGTCGTGCCAGGGTCCGCTGTGGAGAAGGCCAAGCCAGCGACGCATGGATCCAGAGCTGTATGAGCTCCAGCTCCTCCCGCTTCAGCTGCTGATCCAGCCAGACAGCTGTGAGCTGCATTCCTTCCCGGATTTAGGGGGTGAAAAACCATTACTTCACTGATATCTAAGATGGGTATCTTTCACTGGGGAATGATTGGACCAGCTCTGTGCAGTGACCCAAGACATAATGTTTACAGAATGTATTCATTCCTTCTGTTCACACTGCTAGGAATGAGCGCGAAACGGTTATTACCACATGCTGCCGAGTGAGAGATACCTCATGAAATCGATGTTTAGTCCATGTCTGCTTACTTCGAGGTGTCTATATGCTAGTGTACTACTACGTAAAGTTGACAAACTTGTATCAGACACATTTAAAAGGTATAGTTTTTCTCTTTCTGGAAAATGGGTAAAAAAATATTTATATACTCATCTTGTTAATTTTATGGGATCTTTAAAAGGGACATTTTTATTTGTTTTGGTTTTATTGTTCTGCTTTTAATTTGTGTTTTTGGATGTGTACGGAATCGCATAGGTTACTCTCTTAAATTGGTACTTTGAAAAAGTTTTGCAACTGCTAAAAAAGTATATTCTATATAGTATAAATGTGTGTAGTATGAATGCTGCATATTACATTCCCCATGTTGTCATTATCATGTGGCCTACCAGCATCCGTTATGTCGCTTTACTCCCACTCACAAATCCTCTCCCATGGCCTCATGGGACAGTAGAGTGTCCATCACATGCACACTTCAGAATCTCACTAGAAGAATAGGTAATCGGGTACCTTTTGCCTACTCTTTTTAGTAACGAGAATTTGGACATGGTACTCTTGTCACATACTGTTTTTCACCAACTATATAATAGGGGAAGAATCCAATTTCGGATGCAGCCTTTGTTTTAGTCTTGTTTTATTCCACTTAGCCTATTGTGTCACAGTTTTTCACCAAACACAGTAGAGGTAAACATTGTTTTTGCTATTGTAAATAACCCTTTTGATTGGTTTGGCTAACCTTTCTGCATGTTAAAGGTAGGGTAGGCAGTTTCGGTGCGGCTAGCAATAGAAAACTAGCATTGAAAGCATTAGATCCCACCCTCCCTTCAGAGCTTCTCCTAAGCCACGCCTCCTCAAACACATTAACCTGCAGGTCGCACAGAGTCAGAGCAGATTCATCAAAGCGTCATAAGAGACGCCGTTAAACTACCTAATGTCTCAAAACGCATAGCATTACAATAATAATGAACGTAAACAATGCAAAGGGCTTTTACGTTTACCACCTGACTGCTGCAGATTAATCTCGGCATTGATAGTGTTGATATATGCATAAATCTGAGTCTGAGGACGTGAACATTAGGGATGGGCATTAAAAAAAATGTATTTGAATATTTGGGCTCATAAAAATTGAATATTAATTTTTTTTAGTTTTTTTGTCACCATTTCTGAACAAGCTTACGGTTAGGCTTCTCTAAGTTACACATTAATATACACATCGGTTATGGCTAAGCTTGTTTTGGTTCTAGGAAACTTTTTTTTTGTCCTGAGACTTCCACAGAAGATAATTTTTAAAAAAAATATTTAGACCACTTTTATTGATTTGCTATCAGGACGTGAAGAGTTTCAACCAGCATATCAAAGTGTTTATGAAGAAATTGCCTACCCTAACTTTAAATTTAGTATGGCTGCCGGCATACCTCAGACTCTTTAAAAAACGCTCAAACTCACCTCAAACTCTGACACAAACCTTTTGAATGCAAAGTATTGAATGGTAGAAATTGGTTGCCTCGAGTTCCTGTCAACTGTCCCTTGGTCACAGAATAATGAAGCGTAATGGAAATCTAGCCGCGCTGTTGATGGAATATTGAAGTCATAGCCCAGGGACAATGTTTGTGACATTTTGTCAGTTTTTAAATGATTTTCTGTCTGAAGTAGAAAAGCATAAATGCCTTTTGCTGAAGGTAATACTTCACTGTTGTCATTGAAAAGAAAGGGCTTTAGATAACAAAACCACCCCAAAAGTTTTGAGCAGCAGTTTAGTGAATGCTTTTTCTGTAACATCTTGGCTTGGCATTTGCACACGCGGGGGAGCAGGGGAAATAGCTATATTGTGGTATGTGGTTCTGTAGTGATATTCTGGCTTCAGGGATATGAACTGTGATAAAGAGCAAAGCAACTTCTGTTTTGGCAAGAGGCACAGGAAAAGAGATGACGGGCCGAAGGCATGAATGTGATAAATTTACCTTAAATGTGCAGCCATTTTAAGAAAGTTTTGTACTCCTCTCCCAGTCCTAATCTCAGTTCTGTCTAAACTATATGACAAAATGGGGAGATGTTCGGTGTAGTAAATTGAGAGGAATGACAAACAATAAAGATGTTAAAAAGATAAAGATTAACTCCTTAATCCCTGAAGGCATTTTTAGAGTTTTTTAAAGACTTAACTCCAAAACTATGAAAAGAAAAGGAGAGTCAAAAGTTAGGTATTGTTTGATAGAAAACGTTTGACATTTTTGGAAAAAAAGTTAATTAGGCTACATTTTGGGCATATCTTGTGATCGACACTTTTGGACTAATTTTAATCGTGATAATCTGCTTTAAATAACAATCGGAGCATGTTTCATAAAGTTACGAGCGAAAACGTGACAAATGCTGTGTCCGTATTTTATTTACACATGGGTCTTCCAGTGCAAAAACCATGTACAAAAACTCACTCAAGTCTTCTCTGCGAGACCTTTCAAATATGACGCGTGACTATCTGAACTGGCCATTTCATAAATTATGAAACCTTTTTTTTTTATCAGCAAATAACTCCTACTTAGGAGTTAATCAAATTAGCTACATGCATTGTAAAGTTCAGACTCTTGAGCTTTCAAATCTCTGCATTCATGTCAAACTTTTTATAATTTTTTTGTTTTTATACAAAAACTTTAGTTTTTTACTTGGCTTTTAGAGTATAATGATTAAGGTGTATACAGTCACATGCTTGGAAAATGTTATTCGTCATTTTCCTTACACCCTGAATACATGTGACTGTACTTAAATCTTTAATCTTTTAAATACAGTTATTAATTCATAAATATGTTTTCTGGGAGGCACACCACAGGGCATTTTTTAAACCTGAACTTGCCATATCATAAAAAGTTAAAGTAGCCTATTTGATATTAAGAGACTGTCTGGGGTCAAGGGTCTCTCTATAATATAATGTCCTGTTTTTCCTCTCTATGCATCTGCACAATGGAAAAAATGTTCATCATTTGAACAAAACTATTTCTTATTTATTTTCCCTAATAATGATAGTTATACCAAACTAGCTACAACAAAGTAATTATTGCTTTTTTTCCCTGCATCATGATATTATAATCGTTACTACTTTGCTGAGGTAGCAGAAAATGCCAGAAAGCTTTCTTCAGATGGTATAGCTTCATGTAAACTTTTCTAATTCTGAATCTGAACTAGGATTTTGAATGTTGTTTTGTTAATGATATTGCCTTCGATAATGTACTTCATAAAGCTCATTGTTCAGCCTGTGAGGATTCAGGAAGTCGCGAGCTCCCGTAATGACCCGCAGATTTGCATTTGTCCAGAAAGCGAGCCTGCAGCAGTTGTGTGAGCCGGCGAGGAACGGCCTCAGCTGTTCAGACAGGCACCAGTGAAGTGTGAAGTTGTTATTTTTGGCTCCATTCCTTGTGCTCACCTACACTGTGTTTTGATGCTCTTTTAAAGTGGCTCTTGCCAGCCGGATATATAAGGGGTCTTGGCCCCGAACAGCTGCAATAACCATTCTTTCTGCCTGTCACTCCTCAGGACTGATGACGGCACCCGGTGCAGATTTCATGCACCTCTGATTGTAATCTGCCACTCAAGACTCTCCATGCGAAGCCCTTGATTAGAGAGCAGTCATTAGAGCAGAGAACGATACCCTACGCTTGAGCACTTGTGCGTCGGCATTTATGGCGTTCTACTGGATATCTTACGCCCTGCTTGGACAGATCGCCGTTACATTAACCCTTTTGGAGCATAGCTGGATGAGCCTCTTTGCCAGTATGACAGACGGCAAGATATGACTTCTTTTTTTTTTTTTGTTGTTGGAGGAACCAGTTGGCACTGATCCAGAGCTGCCACAGTGTCATTGACAATCCCTCAGTGGTTTCAAACCAACTGCTCGGATTCAGCACTTTTCCCCTCCCGCTGCTGTAATGTGGCCTTTCTAAGATAATGTATCTTTTTTGGAAATAAAGCGCACATCTCAGCATTGATATTGATGTGGATTTTACTCCATTTGCGAGAGTTCCTTGTTCACGTTTTCTCCCGTCAGGGGCAACAATGCGTACTGTAGCTCATGCATGAAAGTTCAATTTAAAGAGTTTTTGCAGGCTGAGAGTTCCCTGACTGCACCGGTAGGAACCGGATAAATTGACCTGTGGTTGCCGGAGCTGTGGAGCATCAAAACGGGGCAAATTCTGCTTGAATTATTCATATGATATATCTTGCAGCACGCTGACTTGCTTTTGAGGGCAGTTACTGGATTTAGATACTCCAAATGATCTCTTGATGCAGTTTCTGCAAGCTATTGAACAGTAGTGACTCAACCATTGCTGTCTTTTAGTTAGACTAGTTAGTTAATCTTATAGAGTAGTATGGTTATTTAAATGGATATAAAAATTGTCAACATTTAATCACCCTGATGTCGTTCCAAACCTGTATGGCCTTCTTTATTCTATGGAAGATTAAAGAAGTTATCCAATGTTAGTAACCAAAAAGTTTTGGTTACCATTAACTTTGTAAAATAATAATAATAAAACGCTAAAAAAGTATCTTCTTCTCAAAGCATCTTCTTTAAAACTTCCACAGATGTTTGGACTGATGTGTGGATGAGACACTTAATTTTTTGGGTCAACTACCCTTTTAACTCCAGATTAACATGCTTTCTGCCCCACTTTTTAAATATTTTATATGTGTAAAAGTACATGTATTGTTACCCAAAAATGTTCAGCGGGTCTTTTGGTTTGGCGTGCATGTTACCGAACAAATGCAGCTTTGGTTTAACCACTGAATATGCAGAACATAATTTGAAACTGAGTTGCCCACCTAGGATGGCATTTATATCAATATACTTTGTTGCTAACACATCAGATGTCTGATGCATGTGCTGTTTAATGCATTTGAGATCTGTTTTCTTCAGTGCTTAACTTACATTTTATGGTTGTATTCTAAGCTGTAAATGTTAGAAAGCCACACGAGTATTGCATTCCAAGCTTTACTGAAAACTGATCCATTACTTCAAAACCAAGGTACATACTGAACTGTAATTTTTATGTACCGTTACACCCCATTTAATACATTTTAAATCCATCCAGCTACTTTAATTGAATGAATCTAAGAAAGGACTGTTTTTCCACAGAAAACCTGGGTGGTATACTGTCTGAAGCCCACTAGCGTGTCCCTTGCATTCTCCCCTGCTTGCTCCTGTTATTGCTTTGTTAATCGATGTGCTCTGATTCATTTCGCAGGAATGCCTGCAGCGTCTCGGAAGACTCACCTGCAGATCCCGAGCTCAGGCGAGCAGAGCCACTTTTGATGAGATTCTGGGAGGACCACACTGTCAAACAGAGGTAGGAACGGAGCCGGTCAGGGTTTATTGCCTTACCAGTTGGAACGTTGTTGTGTGGCCTTGCTGTTTCTTGTAGTGTGCTTGCACCAGGTGTATGTCTGTCAAAGGACAGAACACTGAGTAAACAGAATAGAAACAGAACAGAAAGTCCTTAAATGGTCACCTTGTTGCCATAGTCACATATAGTCATAGCATTTGCTTCTGACATGATAGTATGTCTTAATATACTCTCCTAAATAGTCAGAAACTGCCTAATAGAGTCCTGCAGGGATGACGGGAAAAGCCAAAACCTGGAAACTAGCATTTTAACACTTCTGGCTCCGTCTTTAACATGGACATTAAACATCATCACACCGAACATTGTGCTCTTGCAAACTATCTAACTCAAACTTTCAAGGAAAATGTCACAGAGCTTATTATATGCAATAATCCAAATGCCAATGGAAAAAAAATCTTATTGGGTTTTTGATATGGGAACAATGGTGATGCTAACTTCCAGGTTGGCCTACAAAAATACATCACTGCAGCACTCCATTGACAACTTTTATGGTGCAGTGTGTAGTGTTTAGTCTGTCATTACTTACTCAACCTCATGTTGTTTCAAACATGACTTCCGTTCTTCTCTGGAACAAAAAAGTAGATATTTTGAAGGAATGTTTCAACTGTTTTGTCCATACAATGAAAGTTAATGCGGTCTAAAACAACATCAACATCTGAATTGAGTTGGTCCTCCTAATACTGTAGAAAGACTTAGTTTGCAGGTATGATTTCTTGGACCCTCTCTATTGTTCTATTATTAAAAAGTGGCAAAAGCCCCAAAAAAGCCTCATTCTGTCTACAATTTGTTAACACCTGAGTAGGCCTTTAGAGTCTGTAGAGCCCCGTATCAAATGTTCATCGTTGGAATTGGGATTCGTCACCATGTATAAAGCATTTCCCTTCTGGTTTCAGAGACCCATGAGTCACACTGATGGCAGGTACCAGTGTTTCTGATCCGCCAAAGATCTAGAGCTTGACTGTATCTCTCACACGGTTCACATTCCTGCCCGTGGGAATGCATGAAAAATGAAACCTTGGATTCCTTAACAAATTGAAATTCTGCCAGTCTGTTGTTTCGCTGTGAGCTGTATTTGATCATTTAAAATGCCTCAAATAGTCACTACTAAAAATTGTCAGATGCTGCTTATGTTGTAATTCGCATTCATGTCATCTACAGCCGAGCCTACAGGCCTGATAATGGTGTGATGCTCACAGGCATCATTGATCTTTACATCTACCCCTCTTTTTGTTTTTCACCTTATGGAAGTGAAGGTGGAAGATGAATTATAAACTTTCATAAATAATTGAGAGCCATCGACAGAAGTGAATTATTAATAGGTGAAAAAGGCATCTCTCTTGATGCGTAGAGATGGGCTAACATGAGCACAGACTTGTTATTTCCTTTCATTGAGGAAAAGCGTGATTCTGTAAGATAGAGCAACTGGAGTGTTTGATTTTTGTGCTCTATCCTCTTTTATAATGTTTAAAACTATGATCTGAAATCTGATATTCCATCTCCAAAAGAAAATGAAACCGTGCTAAATGTATTAAATAGCATAATGCATATGTAGATGGAGATGTATGTTTTGGCTGCATTTACATTTACACTGCGATGTTCCATTCAGGTGATGCATGAACCGTTTTAAAAGAGGTTTCCTGGACACGACCCTTCCTTACATTGGAGGAACAGCCAGATAGTGCCGCCCCCAAAGTAACGCCATTGGTTCAGCCAATTTTGAGTCAGAGTGTGTACACTTTTCAGGGGAATCAGCCTAAAAATGTCTTACTACTCATTAAACTCAAATATTACACACTTTAGCTTTAAAAACATTTTAACTGTTTACACAACAATACTCTGCCAGACATTGAAGCGCCTCATTGTTGAAACTGGTCTGCACAGTGCATGTAATCGTTTCCTGTTGCCACTGTCCAGTGGGTTGTGAGAATATTGGTGTGTGCTGTGCGGTTTTGTTAAGTAGCACATCTTTGTCCCTGTTTTGGTATTTGGCTTCCTAAATGGCTTTATAATTAATAAAACAGGCTCTGAGTCTGCAATGAAGGACTGTAATAGGCAATCTGACATATATTATAGGGACATATACTGTATGTCAACATTTCATAAGAAACTACATCAGATAAAATTAATAGATGTTAACATTTGCATGCCAT
The DNA here is from genome assembly GCA_036326025.1 of Chrosomus eos. NCBI lineage: Eukaryota > Metazoa > Chordata > Actinopteri > Cypriniformes > Leuciscidae > Chrosomus > Chrosomus eos. The sequence continues at coordinate 24,244,259 of CM070834.1, forward strand.
CGGTGGCACAGGTGCACTTCCTTTATAGCTTCATTTCCACTGTCGGACCAGAACGATTAAAACCCGCCCGTAACATTGGTTTTTCTGGAACAACGTCATACAAACACATTATTTCAACAAACAAATGAAAGTTTTATCAGAAAACTAATCAGAAAGTAATCACTGGGAACTAGCAAGATCGCAAAACAAACATGATAAAAGTTGGCATTTTTGTTGTTTAGATTTTAAACCTAAGCATCGATGTTTTACAATAATAAGTGATACATTGGTCATGATGATGTAATTTTTGTCAAGACTGCACATTGGTCACACAGAAATTAAGTGGTATTTACCGTTATTTCACAAAAGAAAGGATACGCTGTACTTTATTCAGTCGCGTCGGTTTCTTTTTTTTTTTGTAGTCACAGGGCAGTATGTTTATATCACATTTAAAAAGAATTATATTTTCCACCAAAAATACGACCTGAGGATCTTTAGCACTCTTCCAGTGACAGTCCCAATGCAGTTAAATTTTCAGTCAGAGAAATAGAGGAAGCTCACGAAAAAACTGTGACACGTGCAGAGCTTAATATGGATATCAGACAGTCTGGTAAAAAGAGATGAGACGTACTGACAGATGGAACAAATACACGATTGTGATAACCTATATGATTGGTCTGATTTCTTCAAGCGGTCGTATGTACCATGTTTACTATGGTAATGGTTAGCACGCATAGTCTTTTGCATTTCATATAAAAATGTATGCCTTATACGGTGATCAGAATCCACATCGGATTACAAACAAGTAATTTCAAACACTCGCTGCTGTCTGAAAGTGAGTTTTGAGCTAAAATGATTTTAAAAGTCTTTAATGCTGATGCTCTGGTATATGAAGTCATCTGTGGCACTGCTGTCTCCAGACTCTGCCTTTGTTTGTAACCACTCCTCAAGCCCCAGTTGGCCCACTTTGGACCAAGGTATTCGGCGGGCCCCGTCGAGGCCAGATCAAGCCCCGGGAGTGACAGTGGAAATACGACTGGCCCTGGCACGCACTAGCATGCCTGCTTTTGGCCCGACAGTGGAAACGGGCTCATGATTAATTTATTCTCATGTTTACTAACCTTTCACATCAGACCTATTTTATCTAGCCTAAGAAGATAGTTGAATATGAATGTTGAAGGTAAAATAAACAGATATCATACTTAGAACCACATTTGAAAGTAAAATCAAATCAGAATTGCTTTTTACACGCATGCATCAAGATCTTAGGCTGCGTTTCCAAAAAGCATCGTAAGCCTAAGTAGACCATAGAAACTTTGGCACCAAAGGTCTCTGATCTACTTCCAGGCCTACAATGCCTTCGGGAAAAGCAGCTGTGCCAGTTACCAAGTAGTGGCTTGACTTTGACTCTGTGAAATGTGAAATGACTCTGGAATAGAAGTGAATGACTTGGCATGGTCTGGAGATTTTCTTTGTGAATCCTAATTTTATCTAATGAAAACTTATTTATGAATCAGTTCAGGTCTTTTCTGACCTGTGACTAAAGACTTCATCCAGCTGGAGCTCAACTCAACTTGCTTGACGTGAAACACTGATTTAATTTTCGTCTGGATTATGTGCTTTGTCACACTCTTGTGCTTATTGTCCTTGTTTTGCAAGTTAAAAAAATACAATACTGAAAAAATATGATTTTCATTTTTTAATTTAGCATGCGCTTTTATCCAAAGCGACTTACAAATGAGAAATACAAGTGATTCAGCTGGAAGTAAGGAATAGTGAAAGTATTGAGAAGGTTAGGTTTTATAGAATTAATGCATAGTGTAATTGTATAGAAATATTCACACTATCATTCAAAAGTTTGGGGTCAGTACTTTTTTTTTTTTTTTTTAAAGAAAGAAATATTCAGCAAGAATGCATTAAATTGTAAATCTAAAGTAAAGACATTTATAATGTTACAAAATAATATTTTTTTTAAAACAAATGCTGTTCTTTTAAACTTTCTATGTCAAAGAATCTGAAAAATTGCATGATGGTTTCCACAAAAATAGTTAAGTTTAATAAATGTTTAAAATTCAGATTCGCCATCACAAGAAGAAATTGCGTGTTTTCGTCCGACTCCTCCTTCTTGCAAAATTAAGCACGGTCATCTACTGTTTTTTTTTTTTCTTCCATGACATTACCACAATAAGAAACATGATGGTAAAAAATGGCATTTAAAAAAACAGTTTGGGGAAAATAACCAAGTTAATGCAATCGTAGAGAGGGATTTTTGATGACTGGATGGAGCAAAGGAAAAAGGAATCAAAAGTGTTAAATACTGCTACACGGGACTTCATCCAGACACATACTGGTTAAGAACATCCTAAACAAACCGACCAGATCTAACACAAATTACAAGTTCAAGATGCACTTATCTTCATGACGTGTCCCTCATAACTAAATAAAAAATAGTTTTGAGCTATCCAGTCCTCTAAAGGAAAAATTGACAAAAAATGCCCATTACTAGTTTTAACAACAGCAATTTCAGTAGATAAGTGTCTAAACAACCACAAGGAGATCTTTTACACTCATTCTCTTTTGCACTCAAGTCAATACGGTTAATTATGCACCAAACATCATTTGCTCTAGACAGTGGCAATGCCAAGAGCACTAGACTTGTGTTTGTCTTTTGTGCGAGTGTTCTTAAATGTAAATGCAAACCTACAACTGTTGCGGAGGCCTCCTGGATCATGTTTATGAATACTAATGAAACAGACTTTTAAGCAAATTCACCGCGGTGCCTAAACAGTACTGGATTACTGTTGTTTTTCCGCTCTCTCTCTCACTGCTACACTTTCTCTCCTGTTTTATCATTCTGTTTTGTGATTGTATCAGCAGTGGTCAAGGTGAAGTTTGTGTCTATTCCAATTTTCGAACTGATTCTCTGTGGATGTAACACTGTCTGGGCTCAGTATATGGCCTGTGCTGCTTTGTCAAAGGAAATGAAGGTGAGATTTCAAACAGCTGACAGCTGCATATTGGCCAGGACCTCTGATGACTGTACCCAACACACTCCAGAATCGTCCTGCCCTGCGAAATCATCACAATTCCACACTTGAAAGAGATTTTTCTGACAAAGCAATGTCCGCACATGGCCCAGGTGGTCATGGGTCCTTTGTTTAGTTGAGTTTCGGAGTGCAGGAACCAGTGGGATTGCTCACGCTGGCAGCTTGGCGTCTGGCATAAACATTCACACTGAGCCATATGGAAAAGTGAGATAATCAACCATGCTTTTGTTGTCCTTTATCTGTGTGTAGCATTAATCTTACACAGACTTCATTACTGAAGAGAGTCTACCTACATGAATGTGTATTAAACCAGTGCCTGTATTCGAAAGTGGAGAGTGGAAAGAGAATGGATTAGAGTAAACATGCATGTGCTTGCAATACTGTATTTATGAATATAAGCATAGCAATTATAGTTTTTTTTTGCCAATGAGTGTTGCCAATGGTACTGTTATTTTGAATATTTGCTGTCCATTACAATGTTAAGATGATTATAATGATGATGATTAGTTTAGAATAGTTGTTTCATTTCTTAGATATAAAACAATTAGTAATAATAATAATAATTTACCAAATAATCCTAAGTTATTATAGTTGTGGTTGTTATTATATTATTAGCCCCTTTCACACAAGCAATCTTTACTGGTAAATTACTGTTATGGTATCATGTGTGAACAGGACCTTTTCAAAAATAGCGGTAAATGGTTCTGGCAATTTACCAGAATGAGAAGTTAGAGCATCATACCGGTAATTTACTGGTAATGTTATGTGTGACAAAGAGAATGCAGATTATTGGTATGAACACGTACAAGTTCCAAAAGCGCTGACGTAAGAAGCCTACTTGGATCAATCAAAGAGTAATCGTGTCATCTCCATAAGAACGTTGTGTCCTTTTGGTAATATGATATCGAATTTGGTCTAATAAGGTGTAGTGGGGCATGATGTGTCACCAAAGAGGGAATATAATTGTTTATTCCTTATTTTGGTCTAGCGTCTTGAACTAAAAAATTTTAGCTTAGGATTTTTTGTGTAAATTAACTCTTTTACGTAGGGTACTAGTGTTGTTCCCATTGTTGACATCAGCATTCTCCGTATCCTACTTCAGCTGACAGCCGACTGCCAGCTGGTGTTTTTTGTGTGTGTTATATATGTTGTGTACACATGCCCGTCTTTGCTCAATCCTGTTCCCTACTCGCCCCTCTGTGTGTCTTGCGCCACTGCCCTCTAACTGCTGATTGCTCGAATCCGCCTGGAGACCAACACCCTTCTTTCATTTGCCAGCACCTTGGGAGACAAGAAGCAGGTTGCCTGCCAGCTCCACACTGCCTCCTTTGACCCACAGAGTAGGCACGGATGCAGCACAGCAATAAGAGTTGGTACCTTGACCCACTTTAGCAGACACAGAAGTGCTTTAACTTGAGCTCATGTCCTTTTTGGGCGGCCTAAATGGAACAAGCACCTGGTATCGATCAGTCTCTCTCATGGGCTCCACATGCTTGCTCTTTGTTTCTCGGTGCAGTCGTAATGCTACTAACATTCTCAGACATACGCACTCATTCACAATTAAACATCCCCCTGTTTTCCTGGCAGGCCCTCATGTTCATTTTGCTGTCCCAGAACAATAAGCCGTCTCAACAATCTGAGTGCGCTCTCTTCACGGTCCAGGGCAATCACCAGTAGGCCACATGTGCTAGCATGCTTCAACTACTTGAATGTTCTCCAAGTAGGGAGGAGACCGAGAAAAGAGCTGTCAACTGGGATGCTGGGTGGAAATGTATTCCCCCCTGTAACGTTCAGCGGAGATGCTACCTCTTCCCTTTAGCTCTTTTCCTCCCCAGCTGCTGTTCAACTCAATTATCTGATTCGCTGAGTAGTCTGTTCCGCTCTCTTAATGTGCGGTACTATTAGGAATTCTCTGCATGCTGTGGGGGGAATGAGGCCTACAGGCCTTGCCCCCAGGATCCATTCTTCAACTGAGAGAGCTCAGGGCTGACGCAAAACAAAAAAGAATCCCTGTTTTTTTCCACTTAATCCTCTATATTTTCTTCCATTGATTCACTCTACACGTAGTTTCTTCCAGAGAATTATTACGAGAGATGAGCTTTAGGATTTCTGACTAACCTATGAATTCACTTCACTTATCTTGCTTCCTTGTGCTTCTAGTCTCACATAGCCAGACCTTCAGACTGACGGCAGAAGGTCATCTTTCATTGGTAAGGACCGTGCAGAGGCAGTCTGACTGACATGTAAAACAACCGATCACAGTTCGTTTTGTTCCGCGTCATGTTAAGGGGTGTGAAAATGTAACGTTGATGTCCCTACAATAACAGAATGGTGTGTAAATCTCTTGGACGAATTGTAAAAGATTATTATTATTTTTTTTTTTTTACATAAATACAACAAATCAAAACTATTTTTCAGAGATTTTTCCTTTTCTTTATGTGGACACCCTTATAATTCATTGACCCAATTGCTCTTGCTTTCGCTGCAGCGAGGGTTGCTTGGCACATGATAATTCCGCTTTGAAGACAAAATATTTTCATGCGAATGATGCGCAATTACTCTAAGCAGATTGCTTAGCAACATAGACTGTATAATGACAGACACTGAAGGACTCGTTCGGTGATCGATCGGTCCATTGGCCGGTTTGAATAAGTCAGATGACCGTAAGTTGTAATATCTCTGCTGCATGCAGGTGCTGTTGGTGTCGTGCACAGATAGACAGTAGCCTACCATTTTCGGGGTCTTCACAATATTATGAAAAATACTATTGCATTTGAAGGATAGAATTTGAAAGAAACTGTAAGATATGCACATTTTATTTTTGTTTTGTCAGCTGAGTCAGACAATTATTTACAATGCAAAAAAATAAGTCCTATCTGTTTCCATTAAAAAATATATACCATCCTAAAATATATGTTTATCTTATAGGCAATATTGCATCAATTTGATTTGCTTAAAGCAATTAAAAATACCCTGTATTTGGACAGTGAAAAAGATTGAGAAATAACTCTTCTCTGAAAAATTTCTCTGAAATGTATTTTATACAATATTGGTTTATCTATTCTAAAACAAGGCAATGATACTGAATGATTTTTAGTATGTAATGTAACTGCACATAGTCTCGTATCTCATTTGCCTAAAGTTTTGTGTTAAACATGGTATCATGTGGATGGGTATGGGAATTATATGCATATGATGTTCTCTCTATGTGGTTATTTTGGGGAGGAGATGGGGTAGAGATGCATACACGGACAATCTTCCAGTGACTGGGTTTTATAAAGAGCATTTTGCGCAGGTTTAGGTGTACAATATAAAATCTAGATTCAAGGTTCAAGGTAAAATCTAGCTTTTGTGCGTACGCACACTTTTAGGATGAAATCAATGGAAGGGGGCCCCTGGTCTGGTGCATTTGGACCATTCCCAACCTACCTGCTCATGGGGTGATGACTCCATTTAAGCATGCTGTGCCGATGAAAGTGACAGCGATGGCTCCTCTGTGTATACATTCCCCCTCGCAGAGAGAACGTTTCCTCCACAGTAGCCTGAAAGCTGGACTCGACTTAGCACCCTGACGGTGGAACCACTTAGTGGATTTTAGCCTCAAATGTCAGGCCGATACCCCTGGGATGTGTTGCGCTGATGGGATTTTATAAATAACATTATTCAGCACTTTATTCTGCCTAAGTGGAAATCTGTACACAAGAACTAGCACATGCACTACTGAAGAAGCAATAATATGTGATCTCAGTAATGTCCAAAATTTGATGAAAGTTGAGTTGAAGGCTGACCTTTCGCTCTAAAATTGTAGAGTTTATTATCGATCAGTGAGCCACATGCTCATCTGTCAACACGAGTGAGATTTTCTGTAGATTCCTGCAGTGATCCTTGAGCCAAGTATCACTTATGACTCACTGTGTCACTGAGATTAAAACTAGCTGGATTTGAAGTCCTACTGTGCAAAGAGGCTATGACAATTCCAAAGTGTCGTTTGCTGACTTTTCAACAACAACAAAAAAGCAAATAACTTTTTTGAAAAATTATGTTTTGAGCCGTTCCAACGATGTTGACATTTTAAGATGGTCTTCTCTGCAAGAGTTGTTCCCTGCGTCTGACAAATAGCGCTGCCAATTTCAGAAGAGATGCCAGCCAGAATTCCCCACTGAGAGCTTGGACACACACGCTGATGATCAAGGCAGTGCAAATGCTACACCTCGCCTTCAAATGGCACCAGCTCTCTGGCAGTTGGGTAGACGAGCAAAAAAGAATAAAGCAGGATGGTTTCAGGGAGTTTCAGGTGGGTGGATGTGGATTGACGTGCGTCTTTGTTCCTACTCTAGGTATTCCAGCATGAGTCAATGCTCTGGCAGTCAAAGCGGATATCTTAGGGGCTGACCATAAAAAGGTAGACACCACAAGTCTCTTACACTCACCAAGGCGGTATAAAATATAGTAAAATAAAAATGTTATTTAAATTATAATATTTCACAATATTAGCGTTTTACTGTTTTTTGATTCAAACTTAGTGTTTTCTTTGTCCACTTTGCACTGTCCATCAGTTCTCTGTGCATACAATAAAGTCGCAGCCTGCTTTATTTTCTAATTAAATATCCTGTTTTACATTGAAATGGGTTACGAACACAATTTCAAAAATGACTTTAATGATTTGTTGTTCTCCATCTCATAAGGTACCCTTTACCAAAATACGTAGCGTTGTCTAATGTGACAGCTGTATATTGCCATTACCGCATTTAATCTAGCACTGTGGTTTAGTGAAGCAAAGATGCATATATTAGCACTCATCATTAGCACTATCTCTGTGGCCAATTTTGGATTTGGTGTCAGAAACGGGATGCAGAGGATGGCAGGTGGCAATGGAGTTGTGTGGGGCGCTGCCCTCTGAACTCATTGATGCACCTGTGGTGAAAAGAAAGACCTGTGGGCTAAATGAACTTCAGAAGTCATTTGTTCAGTTCTAGGGTTAGGACAGGTATCTCCTTGGAGTGTCTAAATGTAGGTGGACCAACCCAGAGTGCAGATGTAATTTAGGCCACGAGTCCTTTGAGGTCAGAACTGTAGTTTTTGTCTAAATACAAGGCTGATTTCAGACATTTATATACGTTGGTCAGTTAGTCTTTGGTGCCCAGAGTCTTGAGTCATGAGGTAACAGAAGAGATGCACTGAAATTTTTGCCAAAACCAAAAATTCAGGATGCACTTGGCTGAAAACCGATAATATAAATTAATAATCAATGAATTAATCAAAATAATTCAATAATGAACTCAAATATCTACAACGGAGGTGTACAAACATTTAAATTGCACATAAGGCAGTTTTTATATACATTTTTTAATCATAAAATTGTTTCTACTCCAGTTTGTTGAAGTATAAAAATTTAAATGACAATAAAGTGTAAGTTTGTTTTCATGACGGATTTATTCAAACATGCGTTAAATAATGAAGCCATCACTAACATGTTAATTACAAATATAATAAATATGTAATACAGTGCATATATTTAGCAAAATACTCTATCAAGATATTTTTCCTAGCTAACTTATGAATTTATGGACAATTAATTGTTTTCTTTAGGTAAATGTAACGTTAAGTAACATTGTATAGCCTACAATCTGTTTTATTGATGTCCTGATTGAAACGCTAGTAGTTATGATCTGTTCTGGTGCTAGTTTTCACATGTTGTAGCTTATCCACGTTGTGTGCACAAAATAGACTCTGAACACTGTCAAAACATGCCATCGGTGCATCCCTGGTTTACATGTTAAAAGTGCTGAAGGAACACACAAAAGTAGATATGTTTTTTTCATTCTTTTCTTTCTTTATTCGTTTTAGTTAAAGCTGCAGTCCGTAGTTTTTCCTCTGTCGCCATCTCCGTTTGAAATCTGCAATTGCAATTATATTTGGAATGATCAACTTTGCGTGGGTTGTGCCTCGGCACGGCACAGCGCTGATGAATCCAATGTTTTGAGGAGAATGTTCGGCTGTCAGTCACCGCCGGTGTGGATACTGTCATTCAGAATCACAGATTCTACTTTTTGAGATCAGACGAGATCGGGCGGTTCCAAGGTGGTATGGCCGTAAGCTGAACTTTCACCGGAAAATGTAATCTGAACAAGTAAGTAACATCCACTTTTGTTCTGACCAACTAAGGAAAAAAAAGCATTGCAGTAAATCGCCCTGATTAAATCTAACGATCGCTATCATATTTGAACCTTTCTGGATCCACCATAAAATTAATATGTTTAATTTTATCAAGTGCTGTGAGAAACAGCTATAAATCTCCACCTCCAACATCCTCACACGCAATATAGCCTACTAGCCGAGACACCTTCATGTCTACAGATATGACGCAAAGACATGCCCTAATTTCCTGCGGAAATCCACCAGTACCACTGGAATTAAAAACATTTTTTCAAGCTTAACGTTTTGAATCGACCTAAGGCTAGTTTTGAACACTGGCTGGTTATGTACTTGCTCAATTTATTTTGGTTAATATTTAACCCAAAAAGTTATGGACTGTAGCTTTATTATTAAAATACCTATATAAATATACCTATATAAATATACATATGACTGTATGTATATGTCTGTATAAGGTTTAGGCCATGTGTGTCAGGTAAATAAAAAATCTGACCCTAAATGGTTTTCTTCCTCACATGTGTTCTTGTATATATAAAATATATATGAATCTAAGAAATTTTGATTTTTTACATTAATATGTTAAAGGGATAGTTCACCCAAAAATGAAAATTAAGTCATTAATTACTCACCCTCATGCTGTACCAACCCCGTAAGACCTTCGTTCATCTTCGGAACACAAATGAAGATATTTTTGATTAAATCTGAGAGGTGGATCATTCCTCCATAGGCTTCCTAAGGGAGTGAAACTTGACGGCCTAGAAAGTCATTGAAGAAAATGTTCGTCTCAGGCCCACAAGGAAGTAATGGAATAGTCGAATAAAGTCGTTATTTTTGTTTTGTTTTTTCGCACAAAAAATATTCTCGTCGCTTGATAAACTTATAGTAAAGCCACTGTAGGCACAGTGGTGTAGTCTAGTTTTTTGTAGTGAGTATACTGTGATATACCAGACCCCCCCCCCCCCCCCCCCCCCCCCCCCCCACCGGGTTTTATCAGCTGACAATTAAAAGATGTGATATTCCTTTAAAATTATTTAAAATATTTCATTATTGTTATTTTAAAATGTACATCTTACTATGCAATTTCTTTCATAATTTCCTCGAGTTACTTTATTTATCTCTACAAACTTTTATTTTGGTGGGTTGTAAACAGGGATGTAGTGGAGGCTAAACGCACGTAAACGCCGTTTACGCACCTCCCAATATTTGGAAATAGCGTTTACCCACCTCCAAAGTGCGTTTACCCACCTCCAAAGTGCGTTTATCCACCTCTAAATTGCGTTTATCTACCTCTAAATAGCCTGTTCCTAAGACATTTTAAATTAAGCTTATGTCGTTTTAGTTTCATATTGCATTACTGTCAGTGTTGTTGACTATTACTGACGGTAAGGTTGCGCTGTTGACGCTCGCGGCAGCTCGAGGAGAAATCTACACAAATGAGCGCAGCACACACACATTCAGTTAACAACATACTGCCTATAAAACATCTTAATGTGGAGTTTTTATATTTTAACATATGTTAAGCAGCCAATTATTTTTCCTGAACACCATCACGATTGAAAATGTGACATTGATTTCCTGCTACAACAGTTCAATAAACAGTTAAGTCACTTACATTTTAGATGCAATATTGGCTGTTTTTGTTCTGTTTCAGCAGCGAAAATAGTTCCAAACAAAAATCACAGCAGAACCACGGCGCATCTCACAGGAACACTCACTGAATGATTCGGCATTTTGAACGAATCGATTGAGTCAAAGATTCAATGACCAATTCATAAACTGTCTCGTTCTTGAATGAATCAAAAGTTTGAACAAAACGTTTGAATTAATGAATCAATTACTCACTCATTAAGACGGGCGCCTGCCGCCACCTACGGTAAAAGAGTTTAGTGTTACACTACGTTTAGTGTTCTTTCCAATGTTTCTTATATGTAAATTTAATCCAATTTCATAACATTATTTTATGCAATTGTAATTTTTTTCAGTGTAAATGATTTAATTTGATCAGCCCCTAGGGCAGGGGTGGGGAACGTTGGTCCTGGAGAGCCATAGCCCTGCAGAGTTTAGTTCCAACCCTAATCAAACACACCTGAACCAGCTAATCAATGTCTTTAGGATCATTAAGGCTACAATCAGGTGAGTTTTTTTTCAGGGTTGGAGCTAAACTCTGCAGGGCTGTGGCTCTCCAGGACCGACGTTCCCTACCCCTGCCCTAGGGTAACAGCCCTATAGTGTCTTATTATACGAAATAATTTAATTTATTGATCAAATTTAGGAATTTAAAATGAAAGATGAAGCATACATTTAATAATATTGGGGGAGGGGATGCCTTTTAAAGGTGCAGATATTACAATATTTTTTTTTTTACAATAAATGTAAATATCAAAGCTGATTGAACACTGATGAGAATATTGTTTCAGAATAAATTAACAAAAAAAAAAAAAAATCCGGACAAGCAACTTTTGAGTCAATGACAGATTTACTTGTCCGAAGGACAAGCGTATGAAAAGGCTTAATGTTGAGCCCTCCTTATAGCAATGTCATCAGGATACACATACACCGGTAGGTAGTTGCCCACCTTACCGGGTGACCACGTCGTGGTCCACCAGTCCAGAATTTATAGTTTACCCACCTCTTTTTTTACCACTACACCTCTGGTTGTAAATTAAAGACATGAGCTTCTGTGTGTTTTAATAAACTATTATTATTAGGCTTACTTGAAGTATACTCTACTGTGCAATAGTAATATATTTCTGTTATATTTTCTTCAAGTTAGCCTATACAAAACTTTGATTTTGACAGGTTGTCATGAAGACTTTAAAGTTTGTGACTGTGAGTGTGTATATGGTACGAATGAATGACGATAGTTTTATCAAATGAAATGGTAAAATTCGTGTGAAGTGACTCTCATAAAAGCTCTGCGATGAAGTTCAAATGTGTGCATGTCCTCCTCATAGACGCTGAAAACACCACGAGTGTTGCGCGCGCGTCAGTGTGTAGTAGGCTAGAGCACACATTGAGCGCTCATTCACAGAAACACGCAGAACATGCCGAGTTTATTTCAATAGCAGTCTTTCTGATCTTTAATATTCATAGACACTTAATACATATCGAGATTTGATTCATTGTATCATTACTTTTGATTTATTCATTCAAAATGGCCAAATTGCGTGACGTTCCGCTTTACAGTAGGCTGTTACTTTTGTTGCTGGATTCCGCGATTCGATCCGTGTCGCTGCGCAAACACAGACGTCACGGCGGGGTGAATTTATGAATGAAAATTCTTTCACAAAACGATGTTGTTACGAATCCTCGCGCTTTTTAAAGTGGGTATACGGAGATCTTTGACATTTCCTAGTGGGTATACGGCGTATACCTGCGTATCACGTAGACTACACCACTGTGTAGGCACATGAAATATTTAATCATTTTCTTCAATGACTTTCTGGGCCGTCAAGTTTCACTCCCTTAGGAAGCCTATAGGAGTGATCCAGCTCTCAGATTTAATCAAAAATATCTTCATTTGTGTTCCGAAGATGAACGAAGGTCTTACGGGGTTGGTACAGCATGGGGGTGAGTAATTAATGACTTAATTTTCATTTTTGGGTGAACTATCCCTTTAACGATAATGTAAGCTCAATATATTTTATATAAAATTAAAATTGTATGCATAATTGTACAGATTGATCTTAAGAATGATTAGTCGATTACTTGTTCAGGCAACCCGCCAAATATTTAATTTTAAAATTGTGGTTATTTACAAACTGCTGATCAACACACCAAAATAGCGACTGATGCACAGTGCGTGAAGTGTTTTTTTGTTTTGTTTTTTACAGCTCAGACAAAGTTAAAGGCCAGTAACACACACACATAATCACACTCACAAACACATGTACTCCTCCTTTTTTCAGCAGTTCATCTCGGCAGTGTAATTATACAGTTGTTTCTCAGTTTTTGCCAAGCTGCAGCCGTGTGAGCGTCAATTAAGGTGTAACGTAAGGCTTGACCTCTCAGAAATCGATGGCTGCTTCTGCTCTGCCGTCTAATTGGTAGTCAATGTGATGAATCTTGAGGGTGGCCAATCGTATTTGTTTCCACTGAAATCCAATAGAGTAAATTCACTCTCCCTCTGTTCCTCGTTCATGTCAGCATGATGCATTGCTTCTGGCTTTGCTATAACTTCTAAAGCAACATCCTCTCGCTTTCTCCCTCCTCTCGCGTCTCTTAACCTAAATCCCTCCTTCTCTCTCTCAAAGTGAAAGAGGAAATCTTCTCGTTCCCTAAAGCCATGGGGCATATAGAATATGCCAAAAAGATTAAGGCACTGGGTTTTTACGCGCCTGTTGCAAGAACTCTACACAATAGCATTTGCTCTCATTTCTGCTTATTACAAAGTAGATTCAGCTTGCAGTTTTATGTAGGCTACGCATTCGTCTTTGAGCCAGTGTCGTGTTTGTCCTCAGTGGAATGGTTTCTCACATTAATAGTGGCAAAGTTGTTTCGGTAAGGTGTTCCCCTACGCCGCCTTTCTTTCTAAGAAGGTTGAGGTGGAATAGTCGGTTACAGCCTTGATAGAGGATGCATTACATAAGCTTGCATATATCCTTATGGCTTTAGCTTATTACTTTTTCTGTACATGGATCATTGTACCAAACACACTTCACTGGGAGTTTTTGCACTGAGCCGTCCTCTCAACCACTCTGCCTGTAATCATGTGGCTGTTGTGTACTTTTGTTTGGACTCTAAGAACTGGCTGCACTTGTAAATAATTGATATGATCAGTAAGTCATAGCATAGCAACATATGTTTTTCCATTACTTCAACTCATCTAAATAAATTAACTTCATTTTGAAAGTTAACAAGGTTCATATTGACAAAAATGAGTTGAAAGGACTTTTTCTGCCGATCTGATTTTGGAAATTAGGTGGATTTTTTTTATTTTTTTTGTAGGCCTATATGCCAAATCCTTCATGTTGTTGAATAGATAATGAATATGTGCAGTACACAATCAATAGGAGTTCAATTCTTAAATATACTTTTAAGGTGCGCTGCAATCTTTTTGAAAAAAAATAAATAAAATGATCCAAAAAATATATGGCAAATATGTTACAAATGTACACTCGCATGAAACACACACCGCGTCCATATATGCCTACTTCCATACTATATAAGTTTGTGAAAAACAGTATGCGAGGAGAAGCATGTCCAAATACAATAGTATTCATAAAACAGAGATTCTGAAGTGCACATTTGATTGACACTTTACTGTCCCATGAGGCAACTGGACAGGATTTGTGAATAGAAGTAAAGTGACGCAACTGACGCCTTAAGTCACATGACAATGACAACGTGGCGGATGTAGTACATCCAAAATTCATTCTACATAGAAAATACTTTTTAATAGTCTCAAAGCAAGTTTCAAACCAAATGTAGTACCTACTGTACAGCATGTGATTTCGGACGCAGCAACAGACTTCAAGTCATATCAGTGGTCTAGAAAAGTAATTAATAAATTACCACATTATTTGTTTTAGTATTTTTGTCTACTGTATAATGGATTGCATTTTTATTGAATGTGGCAATTAGACTATATTCATTCTCTTTAAAAAAAAACAAAGCAAATGAACATCTTAATTTCAATTTAAATGTTTATTATCAAAATTACAGTACTGTTCAAAAGTTTGGGGTCAGTAATATATATTTTTTTTTTTTACGAAAAAATACTTTTATTCATCAAGGATGCATTGAATTGATCAAACATGACCGTTAATGCATTTCTTCTTGTTCTTTAGAACTTCTATATTCATCAAAGAATCCTGAAAAAAAATGTTTTACAGTTGATAAGAAATGTTTCTTAATCAAGAAATGGAAAAAGAGATGCTTAATTATTATATTAAAATATATAGATCACCTAAATTAAAATAGAAATAAAAGGAATTATTAGGAAGAATCAGAATAATTAAATTCCTTAAGATTCCTGAAAATAAAAATGTCTATGTAGGACTTTTTCAGTTCTCGAGGCTCTTTAAAAAACATAAACCTCTCAAAGTGCATGTGGCCTAATCCAAACAATTTAACTCAAGCAATATTCATATTAAAAACACAGCAAAATGGAGCAAGAGTCAATGCTGTAGTCCAATAGGGTGTTGTCTGTCCCGCTGGGATTAGAATGATATTGGAAGCAGATGATATCAGGATTTATTTTTCCAATTAAACTACAGTATGTACTCCATGTCTGTTCCTCATCTTAACAGATATTTATTTTCTTTAAGCCTGTACATTCAAGTGTGTTGCTTGATTGCATGTGATCTAAATTATATTTTTTTGTGATTGCTGTTTAGAAGAATAGACCATTGCCATTGTTTGCAGTCATATCAGTCAAAATGTCAGTTTCTACCAGTAACCTGAAGTTTGTAATGAGAAAAAGAAAGCATTGTGGCCTTATCAGAGACAGTTGTTTTTTTTCCCCTCCTTCAGTGAAACTTGAAGCGTCTTTTGTCCTTCCTCAGCAAAAAATGGAGCCTGGATAACAAGAGAAATGTATGAACTGACACGGCCACTCCACTTGTTTGTCTCTTAAGAGGAGCCTTACATAGATGTCTCATTGTGTTTCAGATACAGGACTCCAATGCAGAACTGCACACCCGCGCTGATGGCGATCCATTATGCTCTAGCATATTAAACCCGATCTAATCACATCTAATAAAACAGCTTTGCCACAGTTCTCTTTTAAACAACGGGTTAAAAAAAGACATGTAAGCGGTTTGTGCAGCTGTCCTGGATCAATCGAGCGTGAGCCGTAGGAGATTAGACAGCCTGTTATATCCTTCTTTATGGCATTGTGATATTGTCTCCACTGAGTTTGATGGACAGAATAGGATATGGCATTGGCCTCAGGACAGCAGTCGAAGCTGAGAATTGAATCTTTTTGAAGATATTGAAGAAGCTGTTTTTTTTTTTTCACTAGCCACAGTAGGGCTGTATTACTATATATGTCTGGAGGTGTTATACAATGTGAAGCACACCTTAACTCCTTTTAAATACGGTTGTTAATTTAATTTCCGATAAATAAAAAGTGAATATAATGAAATTTTGTATTTAAATTAGATTCTAATTAAATGTAAATTAGATTAGAACTAAAATTGCAACATGGCAGATTTACAGTCTAAATGTTTTGCAATTAAACATTAGAAATTTGTAACCAAGATGACATTTTCAACAAAGTCAAGACTATAAACTCAAAGCTTCCGCAAAGAAAAATGGTTCCTATGCGGCTTTGAGCCAATACAAATGGAAAAGTTCCGAACAAGACAAACATTTAAGGGATCATGTATAGTCACACCACTTGTTACTCTGCTTTTCTCCAAATAAATAATTATGTGGACGTGAAATATTGATGCGAGTTGAAACGGTTTTCAATCTTACCAGTTCATTATCTTATAATCCACTACAGTATACAAAAACAACAGTGATTCTGGCAACAAAACGACTCTACAACAATATTAAGAGTACTATTAATACGGAAGTCCCCTGATTTTCAATACTATCAATTACGGAGATGCAAGATATCACTTATGAAACAAAAGAGAGCGATATGTATGCATGGTCACTGTGAACTTTTCCTGTGGTAAAAGGAAAAATCAACAGTGTGTGGATTTGTATCGGCATAAGTACATACATTTACATTTTTAGATGAACTAACCCTTTAAACTTCTGTAATGTGACCCATTTCTGACCCATTCCTGATAGCAGGAAGTACTGTTGAGCGAGACTTGATTTATCCACTAGCATTTGATTAGCTTGTGTAAGTGGGCTGTGATTATAATTTTTAGTGATGCTTCCTAAGGCAGTCATAAACTGTGGGGTGCAACTCTCACCATTTGAGCTGTCGACATGAATGATACCTAAAATTGTGCTACTTGTTGCCATTACTTTTAACCACATGAACCTACAAATAAAGCAGGTGAAACAGAATACAGTGCCAGGTCAGTTTGCATGTATTGTCTTTGATTATGAGTTATGACCTTTTATTAAGGGAATCTGAAAGCATAATGGTTTATGATAATACTTTAATAATATGAGGGCGAGCGACTTAACGCAGGTAATATGCTTTTTATGTTGTGAACTAGAAGGAATGTGTATAAAATGGAATATTTGATTTAATTACTCGCTTTTTTAAAATTGATTTTGTGTGACTGGCCTTCAGCGTAATCTCATTCACAAACTGCTCCCAACATCCTGAAGATGAATTCACTGTTATCGTCGGAGGTAATTTCAGGGTCAAGTCCAAATTTTCTGACCTGAGATAACAAGCAGCATGTCTGATATTTATTTTTGTAACCTTTTGTGGCTCCAGTGTCCTCTGAAATAAAGGTGACATTTATGTTTCTCTCTCCTCTTGTTTCCACTTTCTCCTGGTCTTTTGAGAGCCCTCGGTAGTTAAAGGGGCTAAAAATAGCCTAGTTGCCTTCGTGTTGTGCAACCTAATTAAGAGGAGAGGGACGGAGGTGCTTCTGAGCATCTGGGCTCGGCATGTAATGGCTGCCCTTGTTTTTATTTGCTAGTGGATGTGCACCGCTACCAATTATCCCCCGTAGCATGGCTAACCACCGAAGACATCCTTAAAGAAGCTGACGGGACTTTTTCTGCACCCGTTCCCAGCGCGCTTCGTCACACGATCTTCAGTATAAGCAGTTTCCTCGAGTTACTTTAGAGTCGAGTTACTTTATTTTGGGAATTCGAGATGTTTGGTTGTCCTTATGGGTGTGCAGCTTCACTTGTAGATACCAGGTGGATGCGTACAAAGTGTGTGTGGTTGCTTCCACCCTGAAATTTGAAGGTATCCCTGAGTTTAGCGTCCACGTGGGCCTTAAAAGCTGGTTAAATCAAAATATCTCTGTGCTTTTAACCCTGCAGATTGTCATTTAAAGTGAAATCGAAGCTTGGATGACTTTATAAGTGATGGGGTCAGGCTTGGACTGTCTTTTTTCGTCTGAGCCATTAAGTTGCACCGAGGGAAGAGATTG
Organism: Chrosomus eos; assembly: GCA_036326025.1. Lineage (NCBI taxonomy): Eukaryota > Metazoa > Chordata > Actinopteri > Cypriniformes > Leuciscidae > Chrosomus > Chrosomus eos. The sequence continues at coordinate 24,262,464 of CM070834.1, forward strand.
AGCTGACAGCTCATTGATTTCTTTCTGTGCCTGTGTCAAACATGTTTCTGAAATGCTTCTTTGTCTTAGCGCCATCTGAGAGGTATTTGGATATCAGCGACACAAGAAGAGAATGGAGCTGCGCTGATGCACCTCACGGTTCGCTTTGATTCGTTGGCCCGTCTCACGGATATGAGGACCCCTGTAGGTGCCTGCTCCTTCTACTGTGATTCATCCTTGTGCACTGTCTGATTGGTCTCGGAAAAACATCCATCTGCCTAGTTGCTCTTTATATTCTGCTCACTTTTTTTGTTTACCATCAGGATTGCCTAGACTCTGTGTAATTAGCTAATTTTGTGTGATTGTGGGCTCATTTGGGCTGACACCTGCTAAATGATTGCTCATGGAATGTTAATAATGATGGTAATTTCTTTTTTGCATTTTCTTTTGATTGGGAAAAAAACCTTTTCTGTCACAGCAACATTTTAATCAACAGTTGAAGGACTAAAGTACTCAAAATAAAACTTAAATCTATACATTCATCATTTCTATTGTTTTATTTTATTGATTTTGATTTATATTAAAATCAATTTGTGGTACAATTATAGGTACAAAAGTTTGGAGAAATGAAAAAATGATTCTGCAAGGATGCATTAAATTTGATCAAAAGTGACCTTGAAGACATTCATAAACTTAAACATTTTATTTATATATTAAATGTGTACATTTGATACAAACACATTTGTATTTTAAAATAGATAAAAAGTGGTTAAAAAATAAGAACATTAAATTAATATTAAAAAATAGCGTCATATTATACACTTACAAAACTAGCTCTGGATTTCATAATAAACATTTGTATTTCCAAATGTTGCACTATTTAAAATAAATAATAATAATAATAGGTTTAATTCTCAAACAACTAGGGTGTTGTTTAATGCATTTGAGATGCGTTTTCCTCAGCACACAACTTATACCTTACGGTTGTATACTTAGCTTTAAATGTTACAAATCTACGCAAATATTTCCATCCTGACAGCAAGCGAGTCTAAGTTTAACTTCGCAGACTTTAATGAACAATTGCCGGCACAATAATTCTAACCTTATTTTGAATTATTAAGCACTTCCTATTTACAACAGTGCCATAAACTGCTGTACGAATGAAGAGTGTTTTGCATCTGGTTGCAGCCAGCAATATTGATAGATATTTTCTGTAAATACATTGTTTTTTCAGTAAGCCAGTGTTTAATTGGGAGAAAAAAAAACTCGATACCAAGGTACTTACTGAACCGTCTATCGGTGTACCGTTAAACCCCTAGCTTTTACATAATAACAACTTTGATTTGATTTACTTCATTTAATTGTATGCTTTTTGGACCGTCATACAGTCATCTCATGTAGTTTTAATCTCAGAGAGTCCATGCCGTTCCCCTAACAGCCTGCGGCCCCCACTGTTCACCCTCATTTTATGAGACAAGCCTTCCTCCCTACCCATAATCCCATTTCCCCTGTGGTAAAAATGGTCAGTTGGGCACACGATTGCGTGTCTTTTTTGTCAGTTTCTCGGGTCAGTACGGTCCCAGTGAAACAGGAGATTACCCCCACTGATTAGGAAGGACATCAGATCAGCAGTGCGGTGGATGCAGATACAGCAGCGGCCCATGTTGTGCGTAGGGTGGGGAAGGATCTTTTGGCAAGTCAGCCTGTCCTCGAGCTTGGCACCGGCAGCAGAACGGTGGCAGCACACTGTGTGCAGACAGACTGGAGTGTTTACCAGTACAGTTGTATCAAAACTGGTGTGTGTGTGGATGCCGGGTGTGAGAGCGCACAGGATGGAGCTCGGCACACACACCGTCTGGCCTGGCAAGGGCAAATGCAGTCTTCTGATGGAGACTGAGTGCCCTTGAGATTGGAGCCGCCAGCAGGGAAGATTGATTTGTTGCTCTCTGCAGCTTCCATTGTGCCTTCATACATAATAGTGACTTTGAGTGTCCCCTCCATATCTCCCTCAGAGGAAGTCTTTACATCTCAAGTATTTCGGATCTGTAAAGATGTCTTTAGCTGCTGTCGTTTCTATGTCCGGCTATGGCGATGCCTGTGCTTGAGGTGTAATTGCATCGCTTGGCGGTATAGCTTCCGTATTCTCATATTTTCGTACCCTGCTTTGTAATGGCCTCTAATTGATTCGAACTGTGAACTGATCTGCAGAGCTGATCTTTTTTGCTGTCGGCAATGAAGTCTCAGGTTACACTTAGTCCACTCAATGTGCGTTCATCTGCCTTTTTCATCGGCACATTTGGTCCAGCAGCCCAGATAAACAGGATTAGGGATTTAGGATTACACTTCCCCGACCTTCTCCAGATTGTGCTGTGTCTAGGCCCTTTGGGTATCTAATGTTGTTTGTCAGTTCAGTGTTTGAAGCCCTGAGGAGTTTACCAACCGTTTGTCCCAATGGTATCTTTACCCTTTGAACCAAGCAATCTGCTCAATGGTGAAGCCTTTTTTTATGTAGCTCTTGTTTGCTCTCATCCTATCAGGCCCTTTATCTCTTGCTCGGTTTCTCTGACTGGCCATTTCTCTCCCTCCATCCTATCCAGTTTCATTCCATCTCTGACAAAGCACTGGACATACACATGTGTAGCATTTATTTTAATTAAAAAATTTCATTATATTAATTTCATTAATTTATATTATAATAATGTGTATATACATGTACATCTATTTTAATAATTATTTCAATGTGTAATATAATTATATGTAGATTTGATCTTTCTTAGTCCTTGAAATATTAATAAATTAATTACATTTTAAAATATATTTACAAAACTAGCACTCGATTAATATACTTTTTCATAATTTTCAAATGTTGCCCTTTAAAAAAAAAAATAATAAAAAGTTTAATTTCCAAATTACACCTAATGCATTTTCAGTTTTTACCTAATAATAAGAGTTTAGTAAGGGTTTAAGATTAATTGCACCTAAAACAGTTGTCGTCTAATTTGCCATCATAATTTTCCATCCTATCAGACCCTTATAATTAATCTGTTTTTTTTTCTACTGTACCTTTAAAACACATATATGGTGATGAGGTATGTTATGATTGGCTTTCCTTCATTTTGCATAATGTTTTACAAAACAATCATTTTAAATGCTACGAATGGATTCAGGCATCACAACATTATAAACAGTATAAAAACATTTGTACACACAACACAACATTTGTACAGTATAAAAAATTATGTTATCTATTATTTGGATATATTGTGCATAGTTTATATAAACATGGCCATTCCTGTGCTCTGTCCTATGACTTCATAACCTTAACTATTTCAGAACGGCCTTTTTCTTCTGTTTTGTGTTTGTGTCAGTGTGAACTGGGTGGGATTTGCATTGTGAATGCTGATGTATGTTTATGTATTAAATCAAATTCAGATTTCAACGATATGGCCCCTTTAAAACTACCATTAGATAAATTAATTTCTTCTGTGGGAATATTGCATGTTGTTATATCAATATTCAGGCCAACATCACAGTTTTTGAGACCTGAAACCAATGTCAAATTGGTTCACATCAATCCAAAATTCCATAAAGGCAAAAAAGATGTCCTCTTCTGCTAGTTTGGCATCCCATATTCATTATTATTAGCTATTTATTAACTATAAAAGCAAAATTTTGCTTTGAACACATTGGCAGTGTGAATCGCTGGCGCTCCCTTTCAACCAGATTTAGATATTTATCACTGAACATGGTCTTTGAACTTTAAAGTTTTTGTTTGTAGCCCATTGCTTTTGAAAATGTGAGATTTCAGCAAATTGTCTCCTCACATCTTCAGTTTTCGGTTTAAGATTAGAGCACAGCATCCAGTTAACCCTGAAAATAAGCGCTCCATGTTTTTTAGGCAAAAGCAAGAAAATACATTTAGCTTCTTACTGTGCACACTTGATAAGTCAAGTCACTGATCTGTATGACTGTAGACTTTAATGTGTTACTTAATTGTGGTTAAGACTTGGGTTGTCAAAAATACCAGTGCTTCGGTACCAAATGTTTAAAAAATGTGCTGATACCAGCATTTCTGCAGTACAGTTAGTACGGAGAACCAGGTGTATTCGGTAGCCGCTGATTGGTGGCTTGTTTCAAACACTCCTGTGTGTATCTGTGCGACTGTGACAAACCAAACCGACATCAAAGAACTTGCGTCGGCTTTGCTGGGCAAAAAAGCTGCACTTGAACACACCACAAAGACTACAGCCGACTGTCAACTAGCATATGCGTTCTGCGCATGCGTGTATGGAAATAACTGTCTATATCAGCAGGTATCAGAAGTCAATATTTGTCATTCGAAAAGGGGAACCAAAATTGGGCCAGATTTACAAACCATAAACAAAGCAGCAATTTTGAATATCAGTCATGGTGATCACATTCTTCATTCCAGACGGCTCATGTTATGAAATTTGAAGTTTTTGTCCATCTTGCATTCACTTTGTTAAACTCAACGGTCAATCAGAGCGATTTCTCTCACTGACAGCATTCTGAATCGTACAAACTCCCGCCGACGTGGACCAACTAGAGCCGACGTGTGAAAAACACTTCAAAATCAGCCCGACAGACGCTCATCAATGGCCTGACGTTTAAACGGCCAACATATAAACATTTGAAGGCTACGTGTTGGTTGAATATATTATTTACTTACAATTATTGTCATCATAAATGATAAACTTAATTTAATTAATATTTTAGTTAAATGGTAAAATAGTTTCAACAGTTTTTGCTATGGTACCGGAATTGATACAGAGAACCGTAAAACTTTACTGGTATTAGTACCGACTACTGGAATTTAGTAATTTAGTAACCCTAGTCAAGATGGATAACATGGCATCTTCTTCTGTGTCACTAATGTCGTGGTGTTGATAGCTGTGTTGATAAAGAAAGTTGTTTTGTTGGATTAGTGGCCATTTCTGAGTAAAATGTTCTGAGATATGTGGCTGGCCGTCTGCAGGTCACGTTCGTTTTGATAGCTGTGTTTTTGACTAGGTAGGGGTTATTTTGGCTCCATGTTGAGAGACTTGAAAGGTGCTACCTAAACAAAGATGCAGCAAGCTGAGCAGATGATTAGTTTGTATAATGAAGTCTTGGAAATCTACCAGCCTTTCTAACAGAATAATTTTTTTGAATAACACTTCTTTCTTTTTTTTTAACAACTCTCCACTTTTTACAGACGCAATCATCCTGAAGTCAACAACGTTTTGAATGTTGCTCATCTGGCGGAGTTCATTCCCAGTGACCTGCAGCTGGTGATTTGTCTCTCTAACAAATTAGACTATTTAGCTTTTTCCCTTGGGTATGTTTTTTTTGCACTGTGCATTGACACATCATGAATTAACAGGCACATATTTCCTTTCAGCGTCAGTTGAGCGTAATAACAAGTACGTGTTTTTTTATTTATTCTTTTTAGAAATACACTGATATTTTACTGACAGGCAAGCTCAGGCTTTGGAATGTTCTTATTGTAGGTTTAGGCCGAACTTGTAACAGAACAGGGGTGGTCAGTGCCAGCATTAGTCTCAGTCTGACTACTTCCATTCATGAGCATGAACGGACCCCACAGCAGCCGTCACCGTCATCATAATCATGTGCTATGAACAATGTCCGGCATTGTGAACGTTGAATGGCACTGTACCGATTTGGGTGGGGTTCTTTTTGATTTCTTAGGTCTGCCTGTGGGTTAAGCTCGGTAGAAACCAGTCCTGCGAGGCGAGCTGTCCAGGGCGAGCGGCCAGCTATTGTCCCGCTGTCCTGGCACGCTGATTCACAGCTCTTGCTCCAGGAAGTGCCCTGTGTCTCTGAGCAGCAGTGAATGTGGCCTCGGTGTTCAGAGCTGTTCAAGCATGCCATCCTTTTTATCGCAGCAACAAGTCTATACCATCACTTTGCCTTGAAATAAAACAAGAAAGTGGAGACAGTGCAGATAAACATTTGATGGCTCCATATCTTTTTACCTGTCAGTAGATGCCTCAAAAACACACGTGCACTCCAGACCTATTGCTTTTTTTCCTTTTTGTTTGTTTGTTTGGTGCCGTTTCCAGAAATCGTGTAGATGTCGCTGTTCTGATTTGTTTTCCAGTCTCTTGGTTTTATTGCGCTCTTATGGGAGCACATAAATCTTAAACATTTGAACACCCTGGCAGCATTCGGTAGCATTTGTCTAATCTAACTTTTATTTAAAATTTTGTATCTGTGTTTGAAATACAATAGTTGTTGAGCATTGTCTAGGCTCATGATTCTACCAACACTCGAAGGGATTGGGAAGAGCCAGAGCTGACAAAACGGTGTGAGCTGTTGGGAATGAAGGTATGCTGTGCCCTTGAGATAGGGAGTGTTATGGAAGCTATCCTACCATCAGAAAATGTCTTTTGTGACTCCCAGGCAGGGTGCATTTTTTCACACGTCTGTTGGGCTTTGAGACCGTGAAAAGGGAAGATCTAGGACAGAAGAAACTTGCTGGCGTGGGTGAGATGGTGACAGGTTTCTAAATGTCAAGGTCCTTATTTTTCCACGTCTTGACACTTTTGTTTCAACACTTATTTTTTTCATCCCTTGTTCTTGCTTCAACCTATCAGCTTTTTGTTTGTGCAATATGTTAACGGCAGTTATCTCTGTTTTTAGCTTTAACGTGACTAATCTAGATATGTGTATCACATGTTTATCTAACAGTCTTCATCTACAATATGACCAATAGTCTAGCCTAATTAAAAGGAATGTTCACCCACAAATAAATAAATACAAATTTTAAAATGTATGACATTCTTCTGTGGAATATAAAATATTTTGAGAGCATATTTTGAAAAAGTGTTTGCATTTGGTTGGAACCTCATTATTCTTCAATATTCATACAGATTTGAAACTATACTTGAAATGACGACAGATTTTCATTATCCCTTTCTAATAATATTAATTACAATTAATAATTTAATAATAGTATAATAATATTGCTATTTATTAGTAGCAATATTTTAATATGAATATTATTAATAAATACTTTTATTTATTGAATATTGTTCTTTTGAACAATGTTTGTTGTTGCCATTCACGGAAAACTGACTCGAATAAATAACTGAAAACAACCATTTAACATTCTTTCACATAATGCACAACCTTGATTTTGTAGATTTATGTATGTAAAGCATCTGAATAATCAGAGAGTGTACAGTTTCAGCAATTCGCTTTTTCGTTTGTTTTTTTTATGAAATATTGTACTGTATTTATTTTCACTCGTACACATTGTTTATTTTACAGTAAGCATTTTTATTACCTTCGTTCAAGTGAAACAATATTGTATCCCACAAAGCCATTTCGTGTCCTTAGACTTTTGTTCTGGGCGTTGTACTGTTTAGAGCATGCATTACACAGTGAGCTGCTTCAGCCGACTCTTGTCAGAACTTTTGCATATTAAAGAACCAGGCTCTGAATAGGGAAGCTCTAAAGACTGTAATCCGACCTCTGACGACACGCTGATGGCTGTTCACGTTTCTCTGCTGGACACAATGAGAGCCCAGTGACAGGTATTGTGGCCTGAGAGTAATCCTGGTGTAAAGGGAAGGAGATGTGAAGCTACTGGGTGCAAAATCATTATTCTTGAGTGTCCCTTGTGGAATGCGGCCTAGATTTGTCTTTTTGGTTTATAAAACCCAATGCCTCCCCACTATTCAGCTCAAACACTTCATGTTCTTCTCTTAACGTCACCAGTCCCTAAAATTCCTGATGAGAATTTTGGATCACGAGCAGACAGCTGTGTTTCAGGATTGTGAATGTGAGAGGATTTTTACATGCTGTACTCCCAGCAACCTTTTGAAGAGATAAAATGACCTTCTCTAAGGCTCTTTTATTTCTCTGGCAAGATTTTCTTTTCCCCTTCATCCTCTTATTAGAGGCATACTCTTGTGCCTTTTGCCTTTTTTTGTGGTATTCATGCATTTTTTATCCCAGAACCCCTGCAAGGCTTTGATTCTTTGTTCTACTCTCCCTTTTCACATAACCCATACATGAAGTAGGTCTGTGATGCCTTTGAAAATTGACCTGTATTGCTTCTCAGACACGTTGTGTCTTGTTGATTCACTTCAGTCTTTCCTCAGACGCCCTGTGTGCAATTGTATGCTTCTCCCTTTAGTTAAACGACATGTGGGCCAATGATAATGGCATGTCTATAAACTCTGCATCTTTTGAAAAGATTTTATTGAAAGTGAACAAAACCCTAAAAACACGGTATCTTTCAACATAGAAGACGTATGTAAAAAACTGCTGACTGCTGATGTTTGCTGACTTTTCAAAGTTTTCTACCGTTCTTTTGTCTGAAACAAGAATTTATGTAGTTCAAAATGTATTTGAAAGTTACATAAGGGATATTTGAAAGGTTGGTAACACCTGAAGTTACACTTGCGTGAACTCTCTTGCAAGATCCTTTCACACTTGCAAAGAATTTAATGGCTTCCCTCACCTTTTCCTTCGATACTACTTCCTACAATCACCATTGGTTCTCTCCTTATTCTGCAGAGGTCTTTACTTGGTTAGTGCTAATCTAAATCATATTCAACTCATTCACCTGTGCCACATTTTGCACTAAACCCTTCATTTAAGATGAAAAGATTAAATGACTTTTGCCCTTTGAAGTGCATGAAGGATAGTGAGGATCACTTTTTAAAGCCCTCACTAATCAATACAAGCCGCCTCCATTATCCCATAATCTTTGCATTGCCTTCGTAAATGCCCTCTAGACTTCTTGGTATTCAGTGAAAAGAAACCCAGGTTGTAGTGCTCCCACGGCCTCATGTGGGTTTGGCATTTGCAGCCGACATTCAAGAGAGGGGTAATACAAGTTGTTCGCGTGGTCTAGTCCCCACTCCCACAGTTGCACCTTAGAGTTAAATTAAAGGATTGCTCTGTCCAGTAGTACTGGTGCAGAGTAGATTTTTTTTTTTTCAAAAATTGCATTGAGTTAAGGTGTACTTTTGTTAAATTAACACTCTTTTCTGTTTAGGTAAACTCGAGGAGGCCAGAATGCTCTGGGCATGATCTGTCTAGAGCATCCAGTGACGAAAAACAAGAAGCCACCTTCACCAAGTCTGAAACCCAGATCTTCTCTACACTGGATCAGGAGATAAGGACTCAGAGAGGGTAGAGAAGGGGCATAAAGGTGTTGGGCAGGGGGCCGCTGGTGCATGTGGGGGCAGTGCACATCCCTTGCTGGAGAGTGGAAGCCCACCTCGCCCATGCAGTCCCCTGCCCAACCCAGTCTCGCCACCCTCTGCAATGGTGACATGAGCAAATGCATTAAGGAGAAGCCCAATTTTGACTTATCTTTTTTGACTCATTGGAAAAACCATACAATAGATTTGTAAATAGAGGACTGTGTCTATCCTAATTGGTGTGGTTGCAAGGTGATGATGCTGATGTGTGGACGTGTAAGGCGGCTCTTCCGTCAGCTCACGCTGCAGACCAGCCTGCTGCTGCTCTTCCTTTTTTGCATGGTCAGTGTCCTCATCTCAGCCTATTTCCTGTATGGCGTCAAACGGGAGCTCGAACCAGCAGGAGTCGTAGTGGTCCCAGAAGAAGGTACTGCCGATTGGGAAGATCCCAGAGCGACTCCTTCCCCTCCGTCGGCAAGGGTGCTGCCTGCCAGAACCGCCAAACCGGCAGACATGTCTCGAACTGACCCTGTTGTGCTGGTGTTCGTGGAGAGCTTGTATTCTCAGTTGGGCCAGGACATTGTGGCCATCTTGGAATCTGGGAGATTTCGGTACCAGACTGAGATCGCACCAGGGAAGGGCGATATGCCCACACTCACAGATAAGAACCGGGGTCGATTCACTCTGGTCATCTATGAGAACATCCTCAAATATGTCAACCTGGATGCCTGGAACAGAGAATTGCTGGACAAATACTGTGTGGAGTATGGTGTTGGAATCATCGGCTTTTTCAAGGTATGCCATTTTGTTTTGTACAGTGTGACCTTTCACAGAAAATTGTGTCACTAATGGATGTTAATATGACTCTTAATTCCAGTAGGTCAATCACCTTGCACTTAACGATCTCACGACTGACATTTCACAGTCTGATTCTTATGTTAGTTTGCAGAAATATTGCCAGCAGAGGGAGGTTGGGGCATTATGCTAAACATTGCAGTAATAGCACATTTCTGAATGTCTTTGTTGATTGTCTTGGCTCTTGTTCTATAAGGGAGCTGCTCTTCCGAAAATAATAGGCCCTAGAGCCACATTTGACTATTGCTCATTGCTGTCTGTCATTACCGTCTTGTAAACCTCCTCTCCCAGTTCTCATATATTGTTTGCCTAAGGCCAGGCCTGCTTTTATTACCCTCACATGCTTAAGTGCTGCACACTAATTGTTAGTGGAGGTTAACTCAGTTGATGAGACTGTTTGAGTCTCGCTCGCCTGCAGCAGAAGGGCGAGGACATCAACACATCTTAAAAGGAACCGCACAAAATTTGCGCTCATTAATTTTTATTGACTCAGGCTGCCACGATTCTCCTCAAAGCTGTTTTACCCCAGGCTTTGTGGTTTACACAATAACAGGAGCAGTTCAATCCCTGATTGGCTGGAAATGTTGTTTTCTTGTCCAGGCAGTTGACATCCTTTCCTTGCTGGATTTCATTGATTTAGAACCTTGAGGATGTCTGATAACATACCCTGTAGGTAAATGCAGACCAAACCTTTTTCCCCCTTGGAAGGAAAAACTGCTGCCACTAGTAATGGAACATGCATAATTACCTTGCATCTAGCCTTGACCTGCACCTGTCAATGCCATATGCATTTATCTCTCACGAGTTGGAGTATGTCTGAACGCACACGCATAGAAACATCACGATGGACACCAACACTTCTTTTAGTTATGCTTGCATGCATCAATGGGTTCAGGCTTTTGTTGGCCCTCCTATTAGTCTTCTGACATAATCCCATATCCATAGAGTCAATGTGTAATTGGAATAAACCCTTTTGGTTTCCTAACCAGCACTTGAGGTGGCATAATCTCTAGGGACCATATTAAGTCTCCAGCAGCAACCGAACACACTAGCTCTGTTCTAAAACCTAGTGAGCTGCCTTCCAAAACTACCTAGCATTTTAAGGGATCATAAGATACCTGACATGAAGGCTGTTACCTTTTTTTGGTAAATGACAGTAAACTATTCCTTCTTTTTTTTTACCAAATTTAAAGGCAGCATGAATTGTATCCTATGTAGAAAAGCAAACCCCAGCTCAGTAGGAAAATAAAGAATCATTGAACTTTCAAACAAGACCAGAGTTTTAAGTATGCTTATATTTAGCTCAATGCCAAAAAAAATACACAATATTTGTTTAATGTATGTTTTGTTAGAAAAGTGTGTTGTTAGGTTGCTTAGCAACACGCTAACATCAAACTATTGTAATCAACAACTTAGAGTTACACTATACTACTATACTACGTAGTGTTTCAAATCAGTCACTTAGGATATTCCAAGTGACTCCCTTAGAAAGGAGTTGCTTATGTTGGCAGTAGATAACAAGGTGGCTTACAAGTCTTTTAACAGCTTTTTGGAAATGGACTAATTATCTAACACGGTTCAAGAATTGTTCAGTGTCAATGAAAGTTAAACGCTGATAAGCTTCGCAAGAGCCTTTGGCTTCGAAGTGTTGCTGTAACAATGGAGAAAGGAATATGGAATTAGGGAGAGAAGGAGAGGCTCAGGGAAGTTATTGATTTAGGCCGCTGATATGTGGAAAAATCTTCCATCCACCCTTATTCTCCTAGTGCTGCTGAGTGACATCACCACCTCTTGTTTCAGTGTGTTGCCATTAAAAGAAACAGATAAAATGTGCATGATTCATCAGACATGTCATATGGACTGTGCATCTCTCCAGAGGGGTCCCATTGCTACCTCTGGTGGCAGAATAATGGCTGTGTTTGGAGATGAGCAGGATACAGGCCTCTCTCCAAATTGTAAGGCTCATTGTGTTTGTTCCACTCAGTGTGCAGTTTATCACCAATTGATCCAGCTTCACAGGGTCAGCTGGCCTGAGAGGAGAGTGGGTTGCATGCAGATGAGTGCGGATGGTGTTTAAACAAACTGGCACCCAGGGCATCTAATTCACGAAAAGAAGTACATGATATGCTGTACTAGCTTCTGAAAATCAGATATCTGAGTTTGAACATATTTTTGCAAGTTAGAAATCTCACTTCAAGTGGAATTCCATTGCCCTTTCCAAGTAGGAAGTTGGAAACTCGTTAAAAAAAGCTGTTAAAAAATGGTTATGACATCACAGCCATGAGCACATTAAATATGTATAATGGTCTTGTAATACAAAATTATGACTAAAAATATGAATGGAGGAAAAATAAAATGCTAAAAACCTGAATGTGAATATGACCCCTTTGAAGTGGATTTTGATCTTCCTATCTTTTACCAATCATTTCTCATCTGCTCTCTTTTTTCCAACACTTCATGAAAGGCTAATGAGAACAGTTTGCAGAGTGCCCAGCTCAAGGGCTTTCCTCTCTTCCTGCACTCCAATCTGGGTTTAAGGGACTGTAGCGTCAACCCCAAGTCTCCACTGCTGCTCATAACCAAGGCCCGGGAAGTGGAACATGGCCCCTTACCTGGAGATGACTGGACTGTCTTCCAGTCTAACCATACCACCTATGAGCCTGTGCTGTTAGCTCGGGGACGGAGTACGGAGGCTAGTGGAGCGCCCGGACCCCTTCATGCAGCCGTGGTTCAGGATTTGGGTCTTCATGATGGCATCCAGCGGGTACTCTTCGGCAACAACCTGAACTTTTGGCTGCACAAACTGGTGCTGGTGGACGCAGTGAGTTTCTTGACTGGCAAACGTCTCTCACTGGCTCTTGAGCGCTACATACTGGTTGATGTCGATGACATCTTTGTTGGGAAGGAGGGCACACGGATGAAGGTTTCTGACGTCAAGGTGGGTGCTTTTTTGTTTGAAAATTCGCTTTGTGCAGTTTTTCTTTAATAAATAGCAATTGGTTTGCTAGTTTATTATCTGTTCCATCACATTTATACATTTCAAATGTGAATCGAGTGTAACTGTATTAAGTCTAGCTATGATTGGATGTCTTGGATTATGGGCCATATATCCATTCAGTATACATCCACTTAAAAATGATGCTCTCCTCCTATTTTCTTTATCTCTCTCTCTCACCTGCTCCTTGTCTGCTTATCCTTCCGGTTATCCAGACATATGCATAGAGCGAAAGTAGCGCTCAACAGTAAGAATGGATAAGGACCTATGTGAGAGATTTTTGGGCCCATTGACAAAATAGTCCTACCCTATTGCCCACTACGTCCTAAGTTTTTCGATCATGTATATATTTTTTTATGCTTCGAGATATTTCTGTGATGTACAGAAATACATTAATACATACATTAAGCCCAAAGTATATATCGACCGTCTGGCGGTCCAGGCACTGTCCGTCTGATGTCATTTTGGATGGTGCACGTACAACAGCGCATGTGCGAGTGATTTAAGCCCTTCTGTGCATGAGCGGGACACAGAAAATGAAGTATACAAAGTTTTGTTGAAATAGCAAGTATGATTCATCAACTATTATGATTTAACTTTTCCATTATTATTCAATTATTTGATTTATTCAAAGATCTAATATACATCTATTTAAATATGATATGTTGCTAAAAATATAATCTTTTGGTGGTGGGAGAAAATGTATAATTTTTGTGCTGGGATCTGTGTAAATGTTAATTTCTGGCTCACTGGATCAGCAGAAAACAACTCCTTATTCGAGAGTCAAAGGAAGGATGGGAAATGGACAGAATAAAATATGTACAAAAGGGAATTAATTTAAACGGAGGGAAATCTGCATCGAGGAAAAGAAGCTCCAACCTCTGCTGTTCTTTTTTCCAAATCTCTCCTCTTCTTTCCATTTCACTTTTTTATTTTATTATTTTTTCACGACTCACTGTTCAAAGGGCATCCGTAGACTCGCCACAAGCATGAATATTTCAAATACAGTTTTCTGCATCCTTGTGAATCTCTCATCTTCGGGGCGCCCCGATGCAGATGTTCAGCCGAGGGAAGGGATAGAAAGCAAACATAATCAAAGACGTCTTGTCTGTCTTTGGACCTCTGTGCAGTTAAATATGAATCAGGCTTTTGATTGAGTCACACTGGAGAGACAGGCAGTCAAAAACAAGCACAGTAAACAAATCAAATGAGAGGCAGATGCAGAGCTAAATCTGAGAAGGGTAATGAAGCAAACCGAGGAGACGAACAGACAGTAGACATGCTTGTGCTGTCCCTCTAGCGCTGTTACGGTTGTGCGCATACGTGCGTTGGCGTGTGTTAAGCTATGTATCTCTTTTGTGTTCTCATCTGCTGTCTTTGTACATTTTGAATATGTTTTGTGTGTTAACTGACCTAGGGGTGTTTAGGCAAGTTTTATTAAATTGCTAAACTCCATGTTTCAAAGGCACTTCTAGAGACGCAGAATGAACTCCGAACCCACGTGCCCAATTTCACTTTCAACTTGGGATTCTCTGGAAAGTTCTTCCATGCGGGTAAGTAAATATCACGTTGTACGCTTAGCAAAATGCTAACAACATAGTCTTATGGTATCTGTGAGTGTCTAGTCTCCTGTGTGTCGAGTTTTCCTAATCAGTCACTTATGAGCTGGTTAGGATGCTGTTTTATAAGGCAGCTTTTGGAATGGAGTCAAGATGTTCACCATTTGTGTCTTTAATTATTTTCCAGGCACAGATGAGGAGGATCTTGGAGATGACCTGCTTCTGTCCTACAGTAAAGAGTTCTGGTGGTTTCCCCACATGTGGAGTCACATGCAGCCACACCTCTTCCACAACCAGTCTGTGCTGGCTGAACAAATGCTGCTCAACCGCAAGTTCGCTGAGGTAAGCTCTACGTGATATAATCAGAGATATGATCAGATTTTTCTTGAATATTAAGCCTGTATATTATTTATTAAATTGTCACATACTGATATTTCATTCTAACATAACAGTTCCATTATAAAGTCCATGTAGGATTTCACAGAATTTTTTTGATGTGGCTAAAATGGTTAATTTTGTGATGGCTTTTTTCAAATCGGACAAATATATATTGCAAGGTGTTTCTTCTCTTCTTTTTTGAGGTGGAAAACTACTTGAATTGGCAAGAACAGGGTTCTTCTTTTAAACTAGGGATGCACCAATATGAACATTTTGGCCTATACCGATAACCAATAATTCTATATATTTGAAAGCCGATAACCGCTATATTGGCCGATAAATCTAAATCCTAATTTTTATATAATTTTTGAGAGCCTGATTACAAAAACAAAAGTCTCACCATTAAAAGCCATGACCCAAACAAAATTATAATGTTCTCATTATAATTTGATGTAGCCTACAGTATATGTCAGACTTGTCCTGCATTTTCCTTTTTGAAGTGATTTTTAATCATATTTCAAGCAATTTGAAACCATCATGGCAAACAGTGCCCATCTGAAGTGTCTCAGCTGAAGTAATTAATACATAATTTATCTGCTTTAATATATTGGCTAAATTTTGTTATCGGTTATCGGCCGATAACGATAGTATTAAAAATAATCATATATCGGCAGGTACCGATATGGTGACCCGATATATCGTGCATCCCTATTTTAAACTACTACCTACTAAATACAAATTATTGAATCACTTTCTATGTACACCACAGACAACATTAAATACAAATTTATATTACTTTTCTGATATGAAGAACCATTGGTCTCTTAAATTTATAAAAATAAAGTCCTGAAAATAACAATGCAATTTCAACGTTTCATTTCATTCAAATTTAACACGAAATAAAAAAATAATTATTTTATAGTGCCCATTGTTTGTTTTACCTTGTGTTCTGTTACACTGGAAAAACACAGATTAACATAAAACTGTGATGTTAGTTGGTAAATGAGCAATTTTAGCTCTTAGTATTCGACGCACTATGCCTGAACGCGTAATGACGACGTAATGTCTTGAGTCAAATTCTGTGGAAAATCTGCAGCAATTTAAAAAGATTGCAAGCTTTATTGCAGAGTTTGCTTACTTTTGCGTTAAAATCTGTGCTCGCAAAATTGCGAAATCCTGGATGGACTGACTGACTTTATATGTAGATTAGAATTAGCATGGCTCAAATACATGATTGGTCCACAGTACATTAAAAGTGCCTGGATGATATACTTTTCTTTATTTATTTTTTTGGTGCATCCATGGATGTGCGTCTAAGCATGCTGTTTTTAACTAATATTGCCTACAAGCCCTGTGTTTGAGTTTGTGACGGCTCTCAGCCCGCCCTCTGTTCGTTGATTGGCCGGCTGTTTTCAGGCCGGAGGAAAACTGAAAGATAGGCTGCTGTCTCAGACTGACTACAGGAGCGAAATGAAATTAGCGGAAGTAGGAAGTCTGACGTAGTCAGGCTAATAGAATGTGTCATCAAACCACAATTTTACACCATGAAATTATCAAAACTTTTCTCACCAGAGATGTACATACTTTTAGTGCATATAGAAATTGGGATGAAGTTATGCACAATTATAAGTGCATATCCTGAAGTACACTTTTTTTTTTTACCATTACTGTGTTGCTGTTCCCTTTCAGGAGCATGGCATTCCTACAAACATGGGTTATGCAGTGGCTCCCCATCACTCTGGAGTATATCCCATCCATTTGCAGCTGTACGAGGCCTGGAAGAAAGTGTGGGGCATCAAAGTGACAAGTACAGAGGAGTATCCCCACCTCAAACCCGCACGCTTTCGCAGGGGCTTCGCACACAGTGGCATCAGTGTAAGAATGTTAAGCTTTAATGGATAAAATGAAGATGATAATGTGGAAGAAATAGGGAGAAAAGGTTTGGGAAATAACATAGACTTGAACCTGCATCACTGGGCTAACATGTTGCAAAATAAATGCACTACCAAGGCACAATTTATGTAGATAAAAACAGATTTTTATTGAGACTGTAGCCTGTACAGCTTTATGGTTGAACGATAGCATGTTGAATTCTTATTCGCCCTGGTATCAGTACAATAAACCCCGGGCTATTTTGTGTATGGTTTGAGCTTTGAATCCCAGTAGGGGGTTAAGGGCAAACTGTTTGTGGAAGTACAATTTAAAAAAAAAAAAAAAATTGTTATCATTTGTGCATCGCTTTAGGGGACAACAGAGAGAGAGTATGGCAAAAGCTTGCTGAATCATGACAGAGCGGTTTCTGTGTGTGTGTGTAAGAATGCATTGGCCACGATGGGTAGAAAGAAAAATATTGGGAATCATAAACTGTTTTCTAAAGACACATTTTACATTTCCTCAAGCTGACTTAGTTATTATGCAATGTTCATATCAGGGAAGGATAAACGCGCATGAGGAAACAAAGACAGCCATCTCATCGTACATGGATGCTGTAAAGAATGCTTTCAGAATGGCGGAAGAATGACTAAAAAAGCACATTTAGTGTAAATCATCTTCACTCTACCATCACTGGCTGTCAAATAAGATCATATATGAAGATGTGTGGGCCACGTCATTCGTCGTTTTCTTAGAGCGAAAACATTCCTTCAACTCATTCAACTCTGGTGGAACGTCCTCCAGTTATTGTACTTCATTTTTCTACACTGAGGTCATACAGTCATTCAGTTCCGTTCCAGACTAAAGTGACTCTCAAATGAGATTACGTATTACGGGTAATGAAATGCAATATGTTTCTCCATTTGCACATGTGGAGCACCACAGATACATTTACCTTATAACTAAAAACAAAAATTTCTGCTTAGATTTTTATACAGCAGTAAGCCTAAAAGATCTACATTGTAATAGAATAATGTATGTGGCTGATAGTTTTTACAAAATCATGAAATATGTGTAGAATGTATGCTAAAAAGAAATTGTTCACATTTATATGAAAATTGAATTTGATGTCAGATGTGTATATATGGCTGTTTTTGTAAATGCAGTTGAAAATCAATTATTTTAAATAAAGAGATGACATACTGAAAGAAAAATCTTTGTTTTTTAGGTGTTACCCAGGCAGACCTGTGGTCTCTTTACTCACACCATCTTCTACAATGAGTATCCTGGAGGCTCTAAAGAGCTGGACAAACTCATAAATGGAGGAGAGCTTTTCCTCACTGTCCTCCTCAACCCAGTGAGTATTGACAGTTGTATTCTTTATCATGTCTAAACCAGTGTGTATCACACAATGACTTTTGGGGCATTATCTGTTAGGGTTGATAAGAAAAATCATGTGACACTAAAGACTGGAGTAATGATGCTGAAAATTCAGTTGAGATAAATTACATTTTAAAATATATTATTATAGAAAAATTATTTTCTGTAAATAGAATATAGGAATCGCATCGAATCGGCACATCTGAATCGATACCCAGCCCTACTCACATCAGATGTTCAGTAGGAGAATCCCAAACATCGTCCCTCAAAAGGAGCACAATAAGAGGCCCTGAATGATCCGTTGAATTTAGAGTAGTTTTGAAGTTCATAGGATGGGACATTAATCTGTGGATTGGGCTTTCATGACTTCTTGCGCTTTATTTTTAACCAGATCAGCATATTCATGACCCACCTGTCCAACTACGGGAATGACCGTCTTGGCCTGTACACTTTCAAGAACCTGGTGAAGTTCATACAGATGTGGACCAACCTGAAACTGCAGACCCTCCCACCTGTACAGCTGGCACAGAGATATTTCCAAATCTTCCCTGAAGAGAGGGACCCCATCTGGCAGGTAACAAAGGAGCTCTTTTGGGGGTCTGTTCTGTCCTGGGAAACAAATCCAACTTTATTTAGTGGGAGTGGATCAGCGGAGGTTGGGAGTGTTGAGCGCTTTTGCTGTAATATGTGGCGAAAGGTTTCGTATGGCTGTCTGCACATTTACTCTGATGTACAAAGAGTGAAAATGGTTTTCCGCGTAGCCTGCCAGGAAATCAGAGAATGCTATTTTTGAAATTGGTTCCTATAATTCAGTTGAAAGTTGGAGGCGATGCAGAAGATCTGTCTTTCTCTCTGTATCTCCCCCCTCCACCCGCTCTCCCCATTTCAATTTACCCAGCTTCTTTATTTCTTGTCTCACTCTTTCTAACTCTGTTGTTTTGTTTCACCCTTAGAGAAAGAGAAAGTGGGTGCCTGAAAGCTTTAAATCCCTCTTTTGATCTCTCTCGTTTCCTGTCAAGGTTGAGGTCCCATCTTTTCTGTCGGCTCTCCAGCGTTCCACAGCTTGCCCTGCTCTGAATAATCTTCTTTCTTCTGCAGTTGTTTTCCCAAGAAATCTGCTAGCTGCTATTACATGCAGAGGAAATATACAACTTGGAAATAGTTTTTTTATTTTAGACTTAATACACGCCCATGGCTCTGGTCCAAAAACCTTTGCCTTTGTGGACGTCCTACATGGGCAGCTATGATCTAAGGTAGTAACTAGGGTGGGAAATGAACATCTTGCACTACAGATAATTTTGCCTGCGGCAGGTGACCTGTTTTGGTTTGAACATGAGACTCTCTTTAATGCCCCTTCACACCAAGGACTACAACTACGAAGATAACGATAAAGATATAGTTCTTAAAATCGTTCTTAATATTAAAGAATAGTAGAGTTCACAACGATAACGGCATTGTGAAACGATATCATTGGAATCACTTTCAGAACGATTGTATCCAGCTGATGAATGATAAAAACATTGGCAGCCAATCAGAATCCATCCTGCCAAACTTAACTCGCATGACCAGCATGGCTAATAAATTGTGGTATCGTACCGTTTTTAACGATAACGGTAACTTTCTAGTACCGTTATATCGTGCAACACTAGTAGTGTATATTTATAAATCACATTCCACTCACAGTCCACCATCTAGTGTGTCCACCAGTTTCTTATTGAACACATCGCTGTGCATTTCGGGATTTTGGAACAGCCTTCGCATCGTGTCTACAATGGCTTGAAGTGCTGTCTAGGTAGGATTTGGAACAGAGCTCACGTTTATTGTTATCATAAACTGTGATCCCATGAGTACATTAGTAATAAATTCACAAATGTGTTAAGTAATGTTGCTTTTAGCACTGGCGTGTACTCAAGCAAGACTCTTCGGTCATTAGTGCGGGGCGCTAGCCGTTAATCTCCTCATTAGGACGGACAGGTGTTGGATTGCTAGTGGTTTTTCGGTCTTGGTGCACCGTTTAACCATTTTGCATTCGTGCCAGATTTTAATTTAGAGGCAGGGGTTAAAACTATTCATTTATTACCACCGTTTCCTGCATCTTTGGCTGTGATGGATGAAGGGCTCAAAATGTCTGCTGCAGGACATCTTTCTCTTGAGATGCTTCAAAGCTCTGGACAGGGGTTGGTTTATGCCTCAGATTTTTATCTGGTGAATCCCATAAAATGACCACCTCTGGGATGTTGTTGTGGCGAGTTTAAAGGCTAAGTCTGAATTAATATAAAATCTGCTTGTTATTGGACTCTGCTGATGTGTTGTAAGATATTTGACATGCTTGACTAGTTTGTTTTAGTTTGGCTGGATAACAGTCTTCCCTCCATAATGCACTCTTCTGGCTGATGTTAAATCCGAGTCAAAGCGCTCAGGCTGCATCCTAATTCCTATATTTGCTGAGCATGTCCTGAACTTTTGGACATCCTACTAATCTGACTTAATATTTTTTGTGCAGGGAAGTATGCATATTCAGACATATTCAGGTTACATCTTGGCATGAGTAATTTGATAAAACTCCCAAGTTTTTCATAATCTTGCTGGCTGGAACGAGAACAATTTCTCCTGTTTCTTCATAATTTCCCGCTGGTTATTGAGGCAATACGATAGACTCGCTGGAATGTTTTTTATTGTGAAGGTGCTCATTTCAGTGATATATGGGTACTATTTCACTTCAGCTTATTTCTTACCGCTACAGGACCCCTGTGAGGACAAAAGACATAAAGACATCTGGTCTAAGGAGAAGACCTGTGACCGTTTCCCCAAGCTGCTTATCATCGGACCTCAGAAGACTGGTGAGTGTTTTCTGCTCGCTACACATCCACATGTGTGTGTGCACTTGCACCATCTAGCTGTGTTGGCCAGATATGTTCTCTTATTAAAATCAATCCAATGTATACTTATTATTCTAATAAGATACTCTAATAAGACTCTCTCTCTCTCTCGCTCTCTCTAATGAGTGTAGTGGAGAAGGGCTATAATAACCCAGGGTGACAGCAACCCTAACCAAGGGTTAAGAGTAGAGTAAACACTTTTCGGTTCTCTCTCTCTCTCTCTCTCTCTCTCTCTCTCTCTCTCTCTCTCTCTCTCTCTCTCTCTCTCTCTCTCTCTCTCTCTCTCTCTCTCTCTCTCTCTCTCTCTCTCTCTCTCACTCTCTCATATCTCATATACAATATAGACCTACTGTATATAAAGTAAAGTTAAGTCAAATTGATTTGTATAACGCTTTTCATTATAAACATCGTTTCAAAGCAGCTTTACACAAAGTTATATAATGCTTTGGTATGATGAGATGTGTTCCTGATATAAATTATCCACTATTTGAGATTCAGCTATTGCATTTAATAATTTATCCAGCAGATAAATCATTGCCACTTTTAGTGAGAAGGTCTGCATGAAATTTACTGGCATTGGAGTGCATCGGAGAGATATTTTCTATAGGCCGATATAGCAGATGCTATTTTCTCAGGCTCAGTAATTTTACACCTGCGCTTCATTCATTTAGGCTTCATATTTTTGTTAGACAAGCACAAACTTTGGATCTTGAGATGGGAATTCACTATTTCATCATATAGTTTATATGTGAATAAAAGCCTAAATGTAATCTGTTCATCATATAAAGCGGAAAAATTTGGTCTAAACCGCTCAATTCATATGGATTAGTTTTACAATCTCTTTATGAACTTTTTGAAATGTCAAAGTGGTAGTTGCATAGCTGTCAATCGAGGGACAGAAAGCTCTCAGATTTCATTTAAAATATCTTCATTTGTGTTTAAAAGATAAACGAATGTCTTGGCATGAGGGTGAGTATAGGCTAATAATTGATGATTTTTTTTTTTTTGGGGTAAACTATCCCTTTAAGCAATAAATGGGTATTTTTATTTATTTTTACTTTATGTAGTTTTATGCACAAATTAAATAACTGGGTTTGTTTTAAACAGAACCAATGTTGGCTACATTCCTCTATAATCGACAGGAATCACTGTAAAATAGAGCTGTATACTTTACTGAATACCCCTTTTAGCTTTTTTTGTTGTTTATTTAGTCATCACTTGATAAATGCTGTAGTATTAATCATAGTAAAGGTCTATTTTACTTAACAACTTAGTGATTTTATTTATTTATTTGCTAGTTATGCGTCTTTATGGCTATGAGTGCTGATAATTGAAACTAATTTCATCCCATACATACGCATATAATAAAACGCGCACACACAATGAGGGGGTGGCTAGATGAATAATTGATGTTACAGATATACATGTTAACCCATTGACATGTATTTACTATACAATAGTAAGCCTTGAAAGCTATAACTTACAGAATCAATATATAGGCCCAAATATTTTTATTATGAGGAAAAAAAGTTTTCCATAAACATTTTATTAGCACTAGGTAATGCAAGTGAAGCATTGGACAACAAATCATATTGTTAAAAAAAACACACAATTGTGCTTTAAAATGTAAAATCAGCCGCTTATGTTCGTGTTTGTCCGATGTCTTGCTGAAATACAGTGAATTGTCATTTGTTCTGATCCACCAATCCTGTTGGAAATATTAAGACAAATGAAGGAAGTGTTTGTGTAGAAAAGTGAAGTGAAAGTGACGTGAAAGCCAAGTATGGTAACCCATACTTAGAATTTGTCCTCTGCATAACCCATCCAATTTAGTCCACACATATTAGGAGTAGCGATTTGTGATGACACACACGCCAGTGTTGGGAACGTTACTTTAAAAAAGTAACTAGTTATAGTTACTCAGTTACTTTTTGGAACAAGTAGTGAGTTAGTAACTGAATTACTGTAACGAATGGGGAACAGGGAAAGTAACTATTTGCGTTACTGTTAAAAAAAAAAACGTTGCTATATGTCAAAGAATTTTGATTTTTTTTTAGTCAGTTGAAATGAGTAGAACAGACAGGTGTTTGTACATAACTTTCTATATTTATTGCACGTCGACACGACAGACAGCAAGAGGTTTATCCTGCACTTCACTTCACTGCACTTATTAACCCAGCTCCTCTACCACTAGCTCTGTGAGTCAGGGGTGCGTTCGGATTACACAGTTTATTCAATCAATACATAGTAACGCACAAAAACGCACTCGCGATTTTGTCACGAGTCATTTTGTACCCACCACTTTTAGAAACAAATAAATAAAACATCTCCAGTTAACTAGCAGAGCATTCATTTAGTTCAAGAAAAACTAATTAGTTAGATTACCCCATTACTGAAAAAATAAGTCGTTACCTAACGGTTATTCCAAACACTGACACACGCACACTGCAAACCGTGGAGACACACAGCCATTTTGCTGTGGCACCCGGGGAGTGATTGGGGGTTAGGTGCTGTTATTGAGAATCGAACCCACAAACTTATGGGTTACCAGTCTGACTCTCTAACCATTAGGCCATGACTATAAAACAGCTCAATTCAGCCTGATAAACCCGGAGGTGCCGTCGTAAAGCGTTCTTTTGTAAACAATAAAATAAAATTACCATACGATTCTAGAGTTAACACTCAATATTTATGCAATGCGGCCAAATCATTCACAAAATTGCACACAAAGCAACGGGCATGCTCAGGCTTCAAGCGTCAACTCCAATAAGATTTCTGTATTCTAAAGCAGTGAGATTGGGTCCAGACTGTGTCCAGACTGCACTCTGGAGTAATAATTTAAAAATGGTACATACCACCACCTACTGCACGACACCTGCGTGACAGCTGACGATACAGATCAGTATGCTTTATATACTACTATATATATATATATATATATATATATATATATATATATATTATGGCCATAATTTAAGTGTGCACTGGGTTGGGAGAGTTGTATACACTGCACAGGCTCATAGCAGATGAATGCAGGCTTTTTGCAGGCTTTTCTACTGCAACCCTGCTGCTCCTCAGTAAATGTGAATTTGAGTTTTACAGCTTTGACTAATTAAACTTCTAAAGATGTCTTCAGGGAGCAATAGCCCACTCTTAGTGTGGGCAGTAAAATGGCTGTGTTAATCATCTCAATAAAATTTAGATTAGGGGGCTGGGCCTTAGAGTGACTTTATTTTATTTGTTCAGTTATTATTATTTTCTGTACTGTTATTACTTCTTCTCAGACTTGCCTATTTAGTAAACAGCATAATTTTTGTGAACTTTCAGTGAACCTTTATTATCACATCTTACACAAGACATTTCCAGCCTTTTGCCCAATTTAAATGTGTTATTATACTACATATGAACATGTAATTACTCCTATTGCTCAATAGCAGAATGAGACACAGTGAGACCACAAGTAAAGACCTCTTTTTATTAAAATAAATAGTTACAAATTATATAATCAATATAACAATCTTAGTGAAACATTATATAAAAAATGTATATGAATGTGTGAATGTTTTGCTTTGAGTGTGTGTAAAACCTGATCATTTGACAGTAGACCTGTTCACTCACTGCTGTCTTGTGTTTGTTCAGGAACTACTGCTCTCTATCTGTTTCTGGGCATGCATTCCGATTTGACCAGTAACTACCCCAGTAAGGAGACCTTTGAAGAAATCCAGTTCTTCAACGGCCGAAACTACCACAAAGGCATTGACTGGTATGTTGTGATATTTTGAACATGAAAGTTCCCGCCATAATTTTAACTTTGTTGGTTGCAGTCTCTTCAGGATCATGCATGATTTAAAGGCTTCATAAAATAAAATAAAAAATTGAGTTTTGTGTCTTCTAGTCCATATCTGTTGTTAAGTATGAGGGTGTCTATATGCTATTGTACATGTAAAAGTTGACTAAGTAAATGTTTAGGAGATTGAAGGCCTGTTCACATCAAGGATGATAACTATAATGCTAAGTTTTAATAATAGTTCTAATTCTATGAGAATAGGGAAGTCCACACCACAACTATAATGATAACGACACAGAAGCCCTGTTTACACCTGGTATTAAGATACTTTTTTGTTTGGATCGGATGTGACCTGGTGTTTTAATCCGTCTCTTTTGTCCACTTTCTACTACTATTTCGATCTAATGGACAAAATAAGCTTGCAAATAGAGCCTTCATTTCTGCTCTAACAGGCTCAAGACACGACGAATGCTGTGAGTGTGTGTTAGAAAACCGGAATGGTGAGAGAACATTGTGCTTGGTACATTTTTCAAACCAAACTCAGGTCTCCAGCCGACAAAGTTTAAACCTCGTCTGACTAGCGCTCTTCCCTTAATGTTTACACATTAGGTCAGTAGGCGGAGAGAAGACAGTCTTTTGTGTCTGTTCGACCACATGAGCGTTTAGCAATCTGGTCGAATGCGTTTTCAACTACCTCAGGCAGTACCTCGTCCACTTGTGATCCTATCGACCAAAATGCATCTTAATACTAGGTGTAAACAGGGCCTATGAAACGATATCGATGGAATTTCTTTCAGAATAATTTATTTTTTCCAGCTTTTCCACCATTCTTGGTGTGAACATGGCTTGACATGTTTGACCTAAATGATTCATTTTAAATAATGAATCATATTGCACTCATGGGCGTATCCACAACTGTGTCCAGTCAAGTGCTTTCTAGAATGAGAAGGTCCCCTCCCCCTAAACCGACTCTTTTTGCTAAAACTTCTTGTTTCTAAAAGGAGTACGTCAACACAGACAAGAAAACCACATGTTTTCATGGGTTCTTTATAGTAAATAGCTCTTGTAAACTGCTGTGAAGTATATCGATTGTGAAGGTCTGGCATGCTTTGAAGTTTGGAGTATTAGGAGACATGAAGGCTAATGTTCCCATGTGAGGAAAGTGTTTTGGGTCATTTCAAAACACAGCACTGCCTTGACTACCAGCTTTTTCTTTTCCTTTCAGTTGTCTGAAATGTAACTAATAGAAAGCAGGTGTCTGATGTACATCTAGAGTCTCTCTCTCTCTCTCCCTGCCTTTCTTTTTCTCTTTAATCAGTTTGTGGAAAAAGGATGATAGTTGATGGTTCATGTGGTGGTTTGATCGCAAAAACAAGAGACGAAAATAATGCTGATTATAAAGAGGGAGATTAATTTCACCAAACAGAGAAAAACAATGGTGCCGCAATAATTAAACATGTTTTTTTACAGGTGCTGACATCTCTCCCATCTGGTTTCCTTCAGAAGTGTTTACTAAATCCTCTCCTTACATTCTGTAACAAATCCTAAAAATGTATCTAAAATAAAATTTTTTTTAAATCTAATATATATATATGATTTTTTTTAATATAAAAAATTGTATGCAGTTTTTTGCGGGTGGGGGGTTAAATTGTTTTTATTTTATCTACCGATAAATGAATAGATTTTATCTTTAAATAATATAATTTAAGCACATTCCTCACTTTCTTTCTACTTAAAGGTGGGGTATGTGATTTGCAAAATGGCCGACAGATTTTGAAAATACACAACTCAAAAGGTCCTACCTTCTCTTCTCCAATGCTGGCCCTGACTCCACCCATTCAAAAAACATGGATGCGCAATCAAGCACAAGCGAAAACTCGGATGCTCCTCTCTCTCTCTCTCTCTCTCTCTCTCTCTCTCTCTCTCTCTTCTCTCTCTCTCTCTCTCTCTCTCTCTCTCTCTCCTCTCTCCCCTCTCTTCTCTCTCTCTCTCTCTCTCTCTCTCTCTCTCTCTCTCTCTCTCTCTCTCTCTCTCTCCTCCTCTCTCACACACACAACCGTTTGACTCTCTCTCACAACCGTTTGAGTGACGCATTTTCTGTCCAATGATTCTAGATGGTCTTGAAAATGATTGGCTGGAGTTTTTCGAGTCCTGCCCGTTCCACAGATGATTAAATTGCTTAATTTTCATTTCAGTGCTTCTAATTTACAGCCAGTAAGTGGGTTAGGAATAGGATTTCAAGTGATTTTGAAAAAATGGTCAAAAAAGAAAATCACATACCCCACCTTTAAATTCAAAATAACTCCAATACATGCAATAACCAGGTCAAATCAGCTGGAAATATCTCACATTGGCTTAATTTGGGTGTCTCTGCTGACCTCTTGTGGGAAAAATATATATTCTTGCCACTAGATGGCCATGGAGCAAATGAGCTGTTCCGCTGGGTCCTAAATCAGTTCTTGAGTTCATCTCTTTTCAGTATGCCACACATGTAGACATTCTGAAATCATTTTTTGTTTTAATTTTGAGCATTTTTTTTTGGTTTTTCTCTGTGTCCTGAAGAATTACTGACATTCCATTCATTCCTAAGGGGATAAAATTGACCCTGAAGGAAGGATTTGTTACTTCTTCTTTTTTTTACAACCACATAAACATCCTCGAATCCAGTCAAATTTGTGTGTGTGTATTCGTGGTTCAAGGTCTTGAACCCCTCGGATGAACACTTCACTTAAAAAAAAAAAAAAAAAATTAAAAGTTTCAGGTCAAAATGACCCAAGGGAAGGATGAGATGAAAAGTTAATTGTTTGTTTTTAATGATAGGTACATGGAGTATTTCCCTCTACCCTCCAACACTAGCTCAGATTTCTACTTTGAGAAAAGTGCCAACTACTTCGACTCTGAGGTTGCGGCCCGGCGAGCTGCTGCTCTTCTGCCCAAAGCCAAAATCATCACCATTCTTATCAACCCAGCTGACAGAGCCTATTCCTGGTATCAGGTCTGTATCTAACTGCTCATGTGTCATCCAGGGTAAGCCAAGGCCATGATGCCTGCTCTG
The DNA here is from genome assembly GCA_036326025.1 of Chrosomus eos. Taxonomy (NCBI): domain Eukaryota; kingdom Metazoa; phylum Chordata; class Actinopteri; order Cypriniformes; family Leuciscidae; genus Chrosomus; species Chrosomus eos. The sequence continues at coordinate 24,290,382 of CM070834.1, forward strand.
GACAGTAGATTAGATTAATGGCATTCTGCTGGGTCCTGCAGAGCCCATATTTTACACACGTGTAGTTTATTAATTTTTTCCCAGAAGTCCACCTGTAATGTTAGACATGGTAAGCTGTTTTTGCAGCAGATTTGATTGCATGCTTTGATTCTTTGTCATGTTGAAATGTGCACTTCAGCTTCAACAATTTTACTGATGCTTCACATTATGATTTGTTATTCTTAGTTGCGTTATGATGGCAATCTGTTGCTAGAAAGCATTACAAAATGTACATCACATTAAGTGTCATTTGTTAAATTACACTGCCTTTTATCTATTAACACTGGTAAAATCCTAATACAGGAAAATACAGGGTCCTTAAAGGGTCATTCCACCTCTGGAAAGATGAATGTGTATTTAAAATGGGTAATTTATGTAGAAGAAATGTGAAATTGTTTTTGAATTTGGACCTTTCTAGACTGCGAAAAGACAGAAAATGTATTTTTGGCTTATGTGGAAGACTCCCAGAATGCACTTGCTTCGCTGCCCTAGGAGGCCACGCCTATCGGTAACCGCGCTGTAGGTAAACAACAGTCTAAGCTAGTGATTATCCGTGATGAGTCTGCCCGAAAATGTGTTTCGAGAACGCCCAAAATGTCCGGGATTCGGCTTTTGCGTTCTACAGTCGCCATTCAGAACGATGCGAGGCCGGTGGCGTGATTACCGATGAGCGACAGCTGTGAGACGTAAGTCTCGTATATCTCACGGAGGAGCGGGGATTTTCTTAGCAATGTTAAAACGCACATCAACCGATCACTTGTTTCATGTAAACACTACATTCAGACTCACCAATCGGGATGAATTCAGTTAGATTGAATCAAAAGCTGTAACTTACATGTAAACAATGCATGGGACTGCAGAAAGCAAAAGCTGAATCCCGGACATCGACGGCCGGACATGTCCAGGAAAAAGAGGATGGTAACCCCTAAAGTTACTAACGTTACTCAGCTTTCTCCACAGAACAAGAGCCTGCTAGCTTAGCTTCTGTAAAAGATGTCTGACACTATGTGTAATCCCAGTCCTCCATAATGCATCCGTCTGCATATTCAGAATCAGTACCTTCGTCCATATTTTCAAAAAGTTTCTGCCTGGTGAAATCAGACGCACTGGCACTGATCTGTGATAGGTCTGTTAGCGCATTAGGTCCAACCCCCTATGGGCGGGTTTGAAAGGGTGCTTGTAGTCTTTACAGAAATCCCCCTCTCTTACACTTCCTCCTACAATGACGTAAAATGACGATTTTTGCGTCATTGTAGGAGGAAGTGAAAAAGGTAAAACAAAACTGTTCCATCCTCAGTTCCATCAGTTCTTCTCGTTTATTGCGACTACGTTTCATATTTTTCTCATCAAACAACCAGACTAACGAATGTCTCGACACAACCTGTACCGGGGAAGAGCCTAGACAGGACTTTTTTCTGTATAGACCAGCAGTTCTCAAGTGCCAGTTGGTCCGTTAAATAATGTGCTATTTTCCTATATTTTCCGGACTGTAAAGTCACTTTTTTCTTTTTTCATGAAGCACGCTGTGATTTATTCCTAAGTGACTTAGGCCTATATAATGCATTTTACTTCAAATAATCTAAATGTTGACTTTCAAAAGTAGGTGTGCCAAGAAGGCTATTTAATGTATTTTGGTTCATTTTTGAATGAACCAAAATACAATAGGCTATTTTTATAGGCTATGTATATTTTTATTATGCGTGGCTACTTTTTCATTCTTGTTGTTTTCTGAATAGCATTAATTTATGGATTTGAAATAGTAAAGGGGAGTAAAATACGCATAGCCTATATCAGTCTCCAACTTGGTGCCCGCGTAAGCACATCCTATAAATAGCGATCCACTGTAAATCGGGGCTCCAGACGTTTTTCCGTGCCGGTGCGACTAAAAATTTCCCCAAATCTCTTTGATTATGCGCTATCATTTGTGTATGAGAAACATCAAATGGCAAATTTATTTGAACTGTCCGGCGCGGAGCATTATCAGCAATTCAGCGCAGAATTCTCCATCTCTATTATAAACCCCATGACTATATGATTTAAACTAGTTTAAAGCCAGATGAAACGGTGCCGATATTCTGATATTGTTATATTAATATAGTCATGTTTAAAGGCATTAAATGTCTTAGAGTAATGCAGTAATGTATTTGTTTAGAAGTTATGGCAGTTTTTTTCTTTCTTTGCATTTATTTAATTTATTTTACTTAATAAACTGGTAAACTTTATATCCGTAAAACAACTAGGATGAACTGTAATAAAGTGCGCGCTCTTCCTTCCATTATTGCCGTGATCAGTAACGTTAGGTCTATCACTCCGGAAACTTTAAGCTGGATCACGAACAGTACAGATCCATCCTCGAGTAACAACGAGCATAAATGAAGACTGCTGTGTTTATTGTTACCTCTTATAACAAAACACCTCAATCACTTTAGAAGATATTCTTGTCTACAATTGCTCTGGCGTCGAAACAATGGCTCTGTGTTTAGCTCACTCAGGGCGGGTCTATGCTAAAACTGCAGTGTCCGTCAACAATCGTGGAGGGGCTTGTGCAAAAGTACGTCACATCGCCCCGAATCTGAGAACGGCTTGTTCTGAGACAGTGCTTATGATTTATGGGGATTTTTATAGGTTGGTTGTGTACACACACTGCCAACACACATTTATGTTCAAACGCCATGTAAAAGTGAATTTTGCATAATAGTTGCCCTTTAAGAGTGCATATTATCTCCCTCAACTTTTTGAATGAGCAGCTGAAAGTAGTAAAGCATAGACATTTCGAGATAGAAGTAAAGATGAATTTCCATCTTGTTTATAATTAAAAGTCCCGCTTTGGGACACGCTTTGTTGAATTATATCAGGCATTTAATTCAACATAAACTCTTCTTATCTTTCTCCTGCCCATAACAGGAGAAAAAGACTGAGAACATTAACACATTCAGTATATATATTTAGCTGGTTTTGGCACAATAATCTGTTTTTGCCTTTCATTAAACACTGTCATCAGATAAGCAAAATCCAGTATCATTCTGAGATTCATGATTTATTTTTAGATTTTTGGGGTTTGTTCTATATATGATATTAATTTTATTTGTGCAGGTCTTAAAAAAAGGTCTTAAGTTATAAATGTGATTTTATTGTTCATGGGGTGTACTTACTTTTCCACAGCACTATATTTGTATTATGAATTTGTATATATTCATTGCTGTTTTCCAGCACCAGAGGGCCCATGATGATCCTGTGGCTCAGAAATATACATTCCATGATGTCATCACTGCTGGCCGGGAAGCGCCCATCAAACTGAGGGTCCTGCAGAGCCGATGTCTGTTGCCCGGACTTTACTCCACACACCTTCAGCGTTGGCTCACACACTATCACCCCAGTCAGGTATTCTGCTAAGTGCATGTATGTCCATCAGTACGTCGTGCTTTTTAGAATATTTCTATGGCTTACATTAACCGGTTTCTTTCGTCTCAGATCCTGGTCCTGGATGGGCAGATGCTGAGGACAGAACCAGCTTCAGTGATGGACAAAATCCAGAAGTTTCTAGGCCTGACAAACACGCTCAACTACCACAAGATCCTTGCGTAAGAAGCTTGTCCTCAAAAGTTTCTCATTTTTCTCTTTTATGATTGACAATTAAGAGTCATTAATATGCGGTACATTATTGAGCACCTGAAGTGTTTTGTTTGGAGCTGCTTTGAAGTGTTTCACAGTAGTCTCCTCATCTTGATGGATCCCATTAGTCTGACAGGATCACAAGGTTCTCTGCCTTCTCTACCAGCTCATGTACACTCTTTTTCACTCAACCCCTACCACTTGTCTCTCTTTCTCTCTCTATCTGTCCTCTGTCCTCACATGCTGTATCACATAATCTCATAAACAGTAACATCTGCCAGCCACATCTCCCACTGGACAATAAAGATGGTCCTCTCTGGAGGCCTTGCTGTGCTCCATCTGTCTGTTCTGTTCCCTTCTGATTGGGCTGATGTTGAAACATTGCCTGTTTCAGCTGCCTGTCCTCCATTTTGTCCCTTCTTTCTTGCTGCAGGTTCGACCCGAAGAAGGGCTTCTGGTGTCAGCTGCTAGATGGAGGGAAGACCAAATGCCTGGGGAAGAGTAAGGGCAGAAGATATCCTGACATGGACATTGATGTGAGATTAGGATTCTAGTTCATATTCCTGTTTTGGTTTAAGAACAAAATCCAGTCTTTTTCGGTTTGATTGACATTGCAAAGAGAAATAAGCTTGTTCATACGGGCGACAAACATGTTTTGGCATATTTTACTCTAATATCTTTAGTTGTTTAATATCTCAATAGCAAAAACTGCATGAAACATGATTTTTTTAAATATACTACTGTACAAAAGTTTGGGGTCGGTAAGATTTATTTTTTGATAGAAGTCTCTTATGTTCACCAAGAAAAAACTGAAATATAGTGAAATATTATTGCCATTTAAAATAACTGTTTGACTATTTGAATATATTTGAAATATGTCATTTATTCCTGTGATGGTAAAGCTGAATTTTCTTAAGTCACATGATCCATTAGAAAACATTCTAATATGCTGATTCGTTGCTCAAGATACATTTATTATTATCAATGATGAAAATAGTTGTGCTGCATAATATTTTTATGGAAACTGATACCTTTTTCCAGGATTCTCAGATGGATAAAAGGTTTACAAAAAACAGCATTTCTTTGAAATAGAAATATTTTGTAACTTTAATAATGCCTTTACTAATTTTTTGTGTCCTTGCTGAATAAAACTATTAATTAAAAAAAAAAAAAACGTATCAACCCGGTTGTCTAAATGGACTGATTTTAAAATAAAGAATATAACCAATAAAATCATATAGATTAACATCTACAATGCAGATAATTAAAATCTTGCCCTACAGAATTTCCTGTTGAATATTCAGTTTTATTCAGAAATGTGTCGCATTACAGAAATTAAATTAGTTTTGAATGATGTTTCAATACATATTTTTAGCTTTCAGTAAGACTGTTTGCAGCCACTGAATTCCTTTCTCATTACTTCAGGGTCATTAGACTGGTGTATTTTCTAGAAGGGCCCAGCTTCAGTCAGTATCTTTTAACAGAGTATGATAAAGAGAGGCTCAGTCGAATGCCGAAGACCTTGATGTTACCTTGAGGCTTCTTGGCAGACACATCAAAGTTAATGAGGGGTGAAAGAACAGGCTGATGTGTCGTGGCTTTGCAGACGCAGTCGCAGCAGCAGCAGTCCTGGAAAAAAAAGCTTTCATTTGAGCTGTTATTTAACACACACACACACACACACACACACACACACACACACACACACACACACACACACACACACACACACACACACACACACACACACCACACACACAGCAGTGGCTAAAGGTTCATGACCTTTTCTAGGCCAGAGGCGTCTGGTCTAATATCCAGTCAAAAATATTTAGCTGTTTAGCATGAGGGTATAAGCTATTTTAAAAGTAGATTATGATGATGTTTGAATAAATGAAAATCAGTTCCTGCTTGTTTCACATTTACACCATCATTTCCTCTCCACTCTATATTGTTCCTGTCAATAAGTGACGAAAGCAAAAAATTTAAAATAATGTGCTATATTAATCAATCAGTATGTATTCAATATGTATTCATGTAGTCAGTAAATGATTTGCGATTAAAAAATCTGTCTGATATAAAAGTCCAGTAATGATTTCCATATAATTGCTGAAAAATGTCTGAGATTAAAATTCTAAACTGTTTAGGCTAAATATTTTAAACTGGATATTTATTTTGACATTTGCCTAAAGGCCTGTTCACACCGGGACGAATTTCGCGCGCGTTATTCGCCGACGTTTAACGCCTCTGACTAAACAAAGGGCGCCAATGTGAGTGTTCACACCGACGCGTAAAACGCCACGCGTAAAAGAGTCATTTTTAAAAAAACGCGTCAAAAACTTTACGACCAATGAGACTGGCGTATTTGCTCACGTGTCTGGAGCTTCTGAAGTTACAGTAAAACACAACTTGGGGGTGCTCAAACACAAAACGGTCTTGCCGAGCACACATACGTAATGGCGAAGAAGATATACAGTCAGCGTCTACTACACTCTGCCGGGAAGAAATAAGACGAGGAAGATGCAAGGCCAGGTGAAGAGCTGCTGGTCTTGTTGGTGTCTTTATAAAGAGACACCAACGAGAATAAAGAACTATATGACAAACGCGACAAACTTGCTCTCTTCTTCTGAGTGACAAGCGAGTGTCAGAACAGAAGCACTTTGTGGACCGGGGTATTTGTTTACATTAAGCGCCATCTAATGTCAGGGAATGAATTTGCATGTTCACTCGGCTCATCGTCAGCAAAAAACGCCTGAGTGTGAACACAAAAAACGCGTTGAAAAACGCTGACAAATAACGCGAGCCGATATTCCTCCCGGTGTGTACGAGCCTTTAGATTACATTTTTAAAAAATGTATTAAATGATAAGTGTTTTTAAAGATTAATTTTAACTGAGTGTCAGATAATGGCAAAGGTAATCTAAATGTAAAATGATAACGGACACGCACACATATGTAGATATGTATTTGTGTGTGTATATGCATGTATGTTTATTGACCTTTCATGCTAGACAAAAAAGCCCACTTTAGCATGACATGTACATTACATTTTGGCAAAGAAACTGACCCCATCCTCTTCCTCCACAGTCCCGGACCTTCCTGAGAGAGTATTACCACGAGCACAACATTGAGCTCTCCAAGCTGCTGTACAAAATGGGCCAGCCGTTGCCTAGCTGGCTGAGGGAGGAGCTACTCCACAGCAGGTAACCTGAGGAGGGGGGTGGGGACACACTGGTCAGACTCGGACACCCCTCCTTCTGCTCTTAAGGGGACTCGCCCTCATGTCCACCCCTGTCAGCCGTCAAGTCTTCTTCAGCGGCTTTGAGGACCTTCAGTTCATTGAACTGAGCTTCTAGAGGACACGACAGAGCGGTAAAGAAAGATGGGCTTGGATGCGCTAGTGGTTCTGTTCCGTTTTGGAGAACAGTGATGTGCCCAGGATATAGCCTTGGGGTACACCTGCCACAAACCTTGGCTCGAACATGGGATCACAACGGGAGGCTTCCAAAAGACATTCTACTTCTCTGGTGTGTTGAAGTACCAGGTAGACGTAGTGTCAGAACAAATGGACATGCAATATGGGAGAGGAGGCACATATCTCTTTTGACAGAGCTGTAGGACATACACAAGTCCACAACAGATAAATAAGTGCCAGGGTGGTACCTTAAAGTCAGACTTTCTTTATTTTAACACTCATTTCATGTGTTGTGTTGCACAACACAAGGCTGTTCGCCTTGTAGTTTCATTCTTCTGTTTTAAACGTTTTTTTATTTGATAGGATATTGAGCCCATTCGTTACAGCTGCACCCTCTGGGCTTAAAATGTGACATTTAAAGGTGAAATTTCACTACGATGTATTTATGGCTATTAGTTGCGAATCCACAGGACAGCTTAATAATGCGTGATAATTTGTGGTACTAAAACACAGATAAGCTACATCCATAATCAATGTGACTGTAAATATGAAACTGTAAAAAATTTGGGTATGTTGTTGGCCCGTTATATGTGCAGTAACTGCCTTAATGCAACTTTATCAAGCCAATTACGGTTAAATTCACTGAAGTATACAAGCTGATGTGTTTTGATCGCCCTCGAGGGGCGGATCTTTTTAATCGTAATTCGAATGATGAATGTCCCTGTGAGAACTGGACCCATGTGTTATTTTAGCATTATATCACAAATCTCACCGGAGCATTAAGGAAGGGTATTGCCGTTTTAATAGTGACTCATAAAACCTGCCCGCCAGTAATCTTTTATCACCTGTATTTTTTTATCTTTTTTTAATGTATGTTTTACCCATTTTTCAGTTTTTTTATGTGATTGTTTTAGCATATCACAACATCTAATCACTTTTCATTCAGGGTTGTCATCAGAATGTGTCCTGGAATGTATTTCCTCTGCCAAGAGAAAAAAGGCCATTTTATATGACTTGTGTTCTGTAGGAACTGTTGACTGCTACTGAACCGTAGGAATTACACCCATGAATGTAAGCAAGGAATTAGGATGCTATATAATAGACACGATGCCTTTTCAGTGGCAGGCATGCATGGCGATCCATGGAAAGCTCCACAAAACCCCTTAACCCAGTCGCTGGGGCTGAATTAAACCACTGCGCTAATGGATTTCATTTCTCTTGCTGCCGAAATGAGAAGTCATGGAACGAACCCAAATCTCATTTTATGTATAACATAAAATTAATTGGATTTAATTTTGCTCCCTTCTGTTTTTTTATTTGTCTTTGAAAGGTTTTTGTGCACTTTCATTCATACTTCCATGCACAATTACATCGGACTCACTTTGCGCAGCATATATCAGTCTCCTCCAACAGCTGTGTGCCTCTATAGACGTTTGGCGTTCCGATTCAATTGCATCCTTCGGTTATTTCATGGTGAAAAGGCGCCAAAAATTACAATGTTTGATGAGAAATCACCCCTGATATTCCCTGCTTTAGGATGGAAGGGGTCTGGCAATATAACAGTTGGAGAAGTGACAGTATCTCAGAGCGTTTATTTTCTATAATATAGATCTTATTTGTAAAAAACTGTACAACCCTTCATTTTCTTCATTGACCTCAAAGTATAATGCTTGAGAAGCACAATATTTGTGTTGTTGACCAAGGAGTGGAAAAGCGTACAATGCCAGGATATCACTTCCCACAACGGTTTTGCAAAGACTTTTGGGTCCTCAGAGCATTTTTGTATTACCAGTAGCTTTTACAGATAGTTTTACTGGGTCTTGGTTCAAATATAAGTAGTTTACAACTGTCTGCGGTACAGAATCATGCACCTTACATGCTGCTTTCGGATTCTTCATAATCACACACACACACACGTAAAAGTTCATTTTCTCTGTATCATTTAGTATTTCTGCTCCCAAACCCATAACTGACATCTAATAATGCAATATCTTGTTTTTCTGGTAAAATGGGATGTTTTGCACCAAGCACAAATTATGTTTAAAAAAAAATTCTGTCGCAGTGTACAGAACCTGTTTTTGTTTTGGTTTTGTTTGTTTGTTTGAGTGAATGGAACAGAGAAATTATAAAATATGAATGAACTAGTTATAATTTGTTTTTATACATCGACACTCACAGACGTGCAGAGGGTCCCAATGACCTTCACACTGCCAATATCGTGCTTTCTGTATCATAATGTAGGGTATCGATAGGTAGAATAAAATAACTAAGGAAATAATCATCTGGACTGTACAATCAAATCTACTGTTGTTAATATTTTTTATTGTTGGTAGCCAATATTTTTGTGATTAATTTGCAAATAAAGAAACCACTGTCTTTTTAATTCTTTGTCTTTTTTATTTTGTTCATCAATACTGCGATGGTATATATACACGTGTGGGTTGGACAATGTTGTTAGTCACATATGAGCCACCAACAATTTGTCCTTTTGAACTATGTCTCCTATTATGTTGTGTGGATTGCAATATTTATGTACAGCTGTGCTGTTGCTCTGCTAATTCAATCTTCACACTCTGCTCTGACTGATCGAATGTAAAATCAGTGGAGATTGACCACCAGACGGCGCATATATGTGTGAAATCTCCAACACTAAGTGCAATTTTGAAGTGAAATGTTATCTAGTGCGGGTAAGGAAAGAGAAGAGAGCAATAATGAGTAATGACACTTTATAAATAACATGAATTAATGTAGAATATTGTGTTTATCACCTTCTCCTCTAAAGTGATTTTAATCCTTTATTTCGTTTTTTATTGTGTAGATGTTCCATATAAACAAATTAAATTAACACGCATCGCCACCTATTTTTACAATTATTTTTATTATATATTTATATAGAAAATGTTACGAATAATTAACAATTGCAGCCTGAGATTTCTCTTTAAAACTGAACAATTATACAATATTTTAGATACAAATTCTAGCCTTTTGTATGGATGTATTTTATGTCACTGAAAACTTTAATCTTCATTCTCAAAAGAAGCCTCTTTTCATGCGGATTAGCAGACTTAAAGCTGATCCTTGTCCCATGAAACATTGGTGTGTCACTGGTTGGTTTGATATTTAAAACAAACATAAACTACAGCTGCATCTCAATCTGTCAGCAGCAGCAGCAGGGCATCTGTGAGCATGGCTTGCTTCCACATCACACACTCATCAAAGCAGAGTGCATATTGGCCAGAGCTGTACACTCCATCATTCTGACACTGCCAATGAGCCGCTACATTAACCACAGACTGTTCATTTACATATGGAAGGCTGAACACTGCATGGCCACAGTATATATGGCTTGTGTGATTTGCTTTAGTACATGAGCATGCAATATATAGATGCATGTGCTGTCCTAAAAGACATTTGTCATTTTTTCACTGTCACAAGTCTCTTACCTTTTGGAGTATTAAGCCATGCTGAAAAATGTCAGGAGATTTGTTTAAGGGTGTAGCCTATGGATAGTGAAAATGTCTGGTTGTTGGATGTGATTTAATGGGGAAGTTTTCAATAACAGCATATATATCATTTACATTGTAGCAACATGACACTGGGAAAAAAGAAACTTAAAAAAAAATATCTTGCTGCTTACAAACAGTATTTTTCTTGACTCAAACAAAAAGAGAAAAAGTCTGTATCAGCAAATTAATAAAAATTACTTTATTAAATGATCATTAATACGTGATAGGTGTAAACTCATGGCTTTTACAATGTTGCCTGAGAGAACTGTTAAGATTTTTAATTATTTGTCAAAGTACAAAAAATGTATTTATTCTTACCAGATAAAACAGATAAAAGGAGCTTGCATAAATAACTTGAATAAATTAAGCAAAATAAATCATAAGCATGCCAAATAAATTAGGCGTAAATGGGTTTATACAGACAGCATCAAACTATCTATCTATGCTTTGTTTTTGTTTTGTTTTTTTACAAACAAGAGAACATAATCCGAGCATGTGAGTATGGGGACTTTTATTCTATGTACTATTACTTCCGCTTGTAGAGGTTGAACTTTCAACCCGGCAGCGATTTCTCTTTCCTTTCCTGTTTCGGCCTCGATTAGAGACACACATAGGTAAGAGAACACTGTTACAATCCGTTTAAATCCTACCTTTATAAAAAGTGTGAAATATAAAATCGATCTTCTGTAACGTCCCCAATCATCTCAAGCACCAGTAAAACGTGATATTACTCCCTTAAATGGTGATGAATGAAGTATTTTAAGCGGATTATCAGTGTTGCTGTAGCGGGGTCCTGCACCATCTTGGGTCTGTCCAGCGCAGCTGCACGAGCCGCTACAGTTACAGAGAGACTCGACTGCTTTTACAGTCCGTGTGGGAAATGTGCTTAGTTTCTCGTTCAAATCAAACGTCTTCGTTGAAAATATCTTAAAACGTTTTAATGCTGAACGTGCTTTAGGTTTGTTAACGCAGCTTTGGTGTCTAAATGCATGTCGGTGAATCCTTTGGCCTTTCTGGATATTTTCCCTGAGTATTTCATGATAATAGTCAACATTTAACGTTAAATTAAGTCGGTTTATAATGCTATGACTAGTTTGAACGCGCTGGCGTACACCAGCATGTCTTTTCGAATGCATGTCAATAAGAGAGACCATGTTAAACTTCATATTTAGACCTCAGGGTCTGAATTATTTTGAGACGCTGGATGTTTTTTCATATTAAGTTGACCTGACTGTTGAATATTGATGTTTTTCAGCAATGGCACCTCGCAAGGGTAAGGAAAAGAAGGAAGAGCAGGTCATCAGTCTGGGACCTCAGGTTGCCGAAGGCGAGAATGTTTTTGGAGTCTGCCACATTTTCGCATCCTTCAACGACACCTTTGTGCATGTCACTGACCTCTCCGGCAAGTAAGTAACCCAAAAATGTGGAAAACAATCTATGCATATAAAAAGCACAAATACCAGCAAACAATTGAAGTGAGATCTTTTATTCACCGTGAAGTGTACTACATTGATATGTTAAATGTTTTTGTTAACTTTTTCACAACCCTTATCGTAGTTTACCCAAAATGAATGTTTTAAAGGGTTAGTTAACCCAAAAATGAAAATTCTGTCAGTAATTACTCACCCTCATGCTGTACTAACCCCGTAAGACCTTCGTTCATCTTCGGAACACAATTTAAGATATTTGTGATTAAATCTGAGAGCTGGATCACTCCTCCATAGGCTTCTAAGGGATTGAAACTTGACAGCCCCGAGAAGTCATTAAAGACATCGTTAAAATAGTCAAAATGGCTACAGTGGCTCAATCTTAAGTTTATCAAGCGACGAGAATATTTTTTGCGCGCAAAAAAAAAACTAAAAATAACGACTTTATTCAACCATCTCTTCTCTTCCGTGTCATTCTCCTAAGCTGTTGACGTAGTGTAACTGCGCAGCGCTTCTGTGTTATACGTCACACGTAGGCTCACTATTGGCTGACGCTGGTCATGTGTGTGTGATGCGTGTGACGTTCAACCAGAAGCGTTGTGCAATAACACTACGTGAAATCTCCAGGCCCAAAGAGAATACTTGAATAAAGCCGCTATTTTTTTTTTTTTTTTTTTTTTTTTTGGCACTCAAAGTATTCTCGTCGCTTGATAAACTTAAGATCTAGCCACTGTAGGCACATGAAATATTTAAACATTTTCTTCAATGACTTTCTGGGCCGTCAAGTTTCAATCCCTTAGGAAGCCTATGGAGGAGTGATCCACCTCTCAGATTTAATCAAAAATATCTTCATTTGTGTTCCGAAGATGAACGAAGGTCTTACGGGGTTGGTACAGCATGAGGGTGAGTAATTACTGACTTAATTTTCATTTTTGGTTGAACTATCCCTTTAACTTGGTCACCCTCTCATTTCAAACCTGTATGATTTTCGCCACAAATTATATATTAATTCTGTGTAGTAAGTGAGAGTAGACTGGGACTGTCAAGGCCCAAAATTAGGCATCATAAAGTAGTTCATACTTGTATTCACATCATATGTATGTTAAGTCCTTCGTTTTAGGTTTGTGTGATGAACAAACCAAAATGTTAATCATTTAAAGAGGGCCACTGTTCCTGTCCACTTAAGTCTTAGTTCCAGAATTTTTTTTTCATTCACTTATCTCATAGGGTTAAAAAAAGAAAAGGTATTCTTTAAAGCGTTATAAGGCATGAACCAAGCCAACCAGCTACAAGGTGATTCTCAAGGTGAATTTGAAAATCGGATGGAAATACAAAGGAGCACGACTTTACATTAGTGTACGACACTATGGTGTTCCTTTAGTGAGGAAAAGAACTACAATCCCATGAAGCACTGCAAAATCAAATTAAACCGAGTTAATATAAAAATGGGAGTGGGAGGAGCTAAAGGGTTTGTTTCTGTCGCATTTTGATTGTGGTGACTGATTGGTGGATTTCTGTACTACATCATGGGTAATATAGTTTTTCAAAAGTTAAGTTGAAATAATGCAAACTAACGGCTTCAGCTGACGTGAATATTAAGGTGTAACAAGGCCATCCTTAAAAATATTCTTGTTTGCCGTAACCCAACCGACCCTGTCAATTTAGGACCGACCCAATTATTTATTTTTTTCCCCTTTTAGTCCGACCGACTTGCCGATTGTAAACTTGCGTTAAGACCGACCTTTTTTTTTTTTACTCTTCAAACTAATACAAATGCAATAATATAATATTAATCATATTTTAGTAAGTATTGTGAATAAAAAAAGCCTACATGGGCTACGTTCTTTCTTTTAGATATAAACCCGCGCCATCTATGATTATGTTTACACCATGGTATAACTTACGCATGTCACATATGGCCTATACGATACGTTCGCTTCGTTTCATTCACTGTCAATGGTTCGCGCTTGGTAATGATGGCTGCGGGTGTTGTTTTTCGAGAATTTTGTAGTCCTGTTTATCATTCACGCCAATAAATCATCAGAAATATTGCTGACTTGTGCGCGTCTCATGCGCTCTCTTTACGTTCGTCCTAATCTGGTCCTAATGCCTGTTAGTTGTCTGTGGATTTGCCTATATGTGGCGTTGAAAATGGAAACGTCATTAGACAGGAAAACTTGATTTTACAATCGATTTAAATGAACACTTTTGTCTCAAAAACAAACAGGATTTTTTTCACAAAAGTGACAACCGAAAGCAACGTAACTGGTGTCTAATTTGTAGGTTGCATTGACACCTAGCGGTGGATGCAAGTGAAACAGTATAACCTAGTAGTAAACTAGTAACCAGTAACTAGGGCTGGGCGATATGGCCAAAAAAAAATATCACAATATTTTTTTTATATCAGTCGATATCGATAATTATAACGATAAATGTCAAAAAAAAAATTCTTTCAAGTTTAAAGGCAGATTTTTGCTCCTAAGTGAAAGTTGTAGAAACCAGAGCGTTAATTGTGGTTTTAAACTAGACCCTACTCTTTGTCAGAACATATCATGACAAACACTTGCCAAACGGGAGAACATTTCATAAATCTGAGGTAGAACATTCAAACATTTGTAATTAAACATTTTTTCCTTAACAAAATAAATATATCAAAAGAAAACTATTTCTTCAGCACAGTTGGCACTGCAGTCAGTGTAGCTGCAATATTAATATTACATGTTTTGTCTCAAAATGCATATTTGACAGTGAGTTGACTGTAAATCTGCATCCTAACTCAAACTAATACTACTACTATGTTAAATTTATGTTCATTAACAAAACCAGTAACATCTGTTTAAAAAAAAAAATATTTAACGACCACATTTTTATTTGGTAAAATGTAATATTCTGACTGTTTGAGTTTTATTAAAATGAACAATTGGTCATCCAGTATTATGCATTTAGATCATAACCACAGATAAAACCAGGCATAGCCTATAACTTAGCACCTCACTAGCATGGCAAAATGTAACTTTATGGTATTTGTATGAAAAACAGTAGCCTAATAGTTAAATACATTATTAAATACTGTAATTATATTCCATTAGTCATTTAATACATTGTCTACATTCATAATATAATACAATTCAATATATATCCCACATTCCATGGTGCAGTTAATATTACTAGGCTAACGTTATACAGTAAATCCATGTTAAATGGATTCAGTATCAATCCTGCTGTTTGGACTTTGAGCCGAGCGGATAAATGCTCCGTGTGGCGCGCGGTTCAAATGAGTTTCGTTCCGCTTTTGGCGCATACACATTATCGAACATTTATCGACCTCTTGATAGCGTTTTATCGAGAAATTATATTGCGATAATTATCGTTTTATCGCCCAGCCCTACCAGTAACACAATTGAAATTGTTTTATGGATGTAAACATCCTAAATGTAACACATTAACATGTTTTCTCATAGGTATTACATTGCATAATCTAATTAACTGTTATTTTGTGAATTCTAAAGTCATTTTAATTTATTTGTTTACCTCTGAAAATCCACTTTCATTGAACTCTAGTGGCTTCTTTTTTCTTGATTTTGCCACAAAAAAATCAAATAAATGCAGCTGGAATTAATGTAATAAAAATGTTTTTGACATCTATATAACCTGCATCAGAATGAGGTTTGCAAATGTGCGCCAGAAGGCACGGTTTAAAGAGACAATCAGTGACGTCACGATATGCAAATTTGTTTAAATTCATACCATGACCAAAATTGTACTTTTTTTTTTTTTTTTTACATTGAATCTTGAAAAAAAAAATATAGGCCTACCTACCGACCCCCTTTTTTTTTTTTTTTTTTTTTGCTCTTACTGCAAACCAAAATATTTTTAAGGATGGCCCAACCTCGTAGCCTCATTAGACTGACTGGTAATGAGAGAGCGGACACGGCTGTCAGCAGGGATGCGCTTGACCTCGAAGAATCTGACTGCAAAATACCACCTAATTTCAGACCGTTAATTAGCTTGTACATCACCAACAAGTGGCAGAAGAAATGGGAAGATTTTAAAATAATAAACCGTATGAAATAAACCTCATTGTTAAGGGTCTTCCATAACTTCAAATCAAGACATGACCAAGATGTCTTCACTAGGTGCTGACTGGGTCACTCAAGACTTACACATGGGTATCTAATGATTGGCGAAGTTCCTCATGTCAAGTTCCTTTTAATGGTTAACATATTCTGTTGGACTAATTTTTATGATACTGCTAGAAAACGCTTTACCCGAATGTTCTATAATTTTAGATTTCTCTCGTAAAGTTAATGTTTTATATAATAATTTAAATTAAGTATTGTGATATTGACTTGGTGTTTGCCGTGCATGTAACGTCGATGCTAACATGGTGTTACATTTTATAAACAAACAACCTTGTAGCTTACAGTAGTTCTGTCTTTAACTCTTTCCCTGACAGAGTTTAAGTCGCCAGCTTTTTTTAATAATTTTCACAATTGTCATGGTCTCCCAGAGTATTTTGTTGCATGAATATCTGAGCATGCAATTTATCAAGTTTAATAAAAAAAAAAATACTACAAGCGTAAGTAATGTTTATAAAGCTCTTCTGCTTTGTTTTGATCAGGAGATTCAGTAATCTTTCAGAAGATGTGGAATCGCGCCGCCTACTGTATAACAATGAAAACATGCCAAAAAATGAATCTTGGCAATGGCAGGGGAAGTGTTTGTCATAAATGATGGAAAAATGTGTCAATGGTGGGGAAAGAGTTAGAAGTTTGTTATTGTTAAAAATCTACCTTTTTACTTCCTGAACTGACTGTTGCACTATTCACTAACAATTTTGCCTTTTCCTTTAGTTCTCAAATTTGATACCTTAAATATAGCCATTAGATTCATCACACAAGGTTTAATATCGATGACATGAGATGAAGTTACATTAAACATCTATGGTTCATGCACATTTAGCCATAACCCTGGTCTTCAGTGACTTTAATTTTGGTCTTCCTCTTATACAGGCTAATTTATTTATTTATTTTTAAATTACATTTAATTGTAAATAGTGCACAGGATTTTCTTGAAAGAAAATCATACGTTTGGATCCTTGTGATGTTGACTTCATTTTTGGGTGAAGGAAATCTTTTCTGATGATTTGATGTTGCATCCTGGCGGTGATCATCTTCTGATTGAGTTTTCCTTCCTCTTGATCTCCAGAGAAACGATCTGCCGTGTTACTGGTGGGATGAAGGTGAAGGCCGACAGAGACGAGTCCTCTCCTTATGCCGCTATGTTGGCGGCTCAGGATGTGGCTCAGAGGTGCAAGGAGCTTGGAATCACTGCCCTGCACATCAAGCTGAGGGCCACTGGTGGAAACAGGTGAGACCTTTACAGACAGGGACTGATGAGAGATGTCATGGTGTGGGTTTATGGGAATGAAGAACATGGGCTTGCATCATGATTGACTTGCTCCTCTCCCCCCTTAAGAACCAAGACACCAGGACCAGGGGCTCAGTCTGCCCTCAGGGCTCTGGCTCGTTCTGGCATGAAGATCGGCCGCATCGGTACGTTCATCTAATTAAGACTGATCTCTGTTCACTGGGTTATAAAATTGTTTTCAATGAGGAAGTCTCATTCTTTCACTTTCTTTTCCAGAGGACGTCACCCCCATTCCATCAGACAGCACCCGCAGAAAGGGAGGTCGTCGTGGACGTCGTCTGTAAACTCTTGGATTTTTTCAGAATAAAGTGTCAAATAATACTTTTGCCTCCTGTCTTCACTAAAGCACAAGTTGATGAGTTACGATTACTGTGATTCCTGTGTTTGGCTTCCATTAGCTGATTATACATGTCTAACTGGTTTAATGTATAATGTTCTGGTGTGTTAGGAAACCAAATGAATGAATGCTCGGGGAATACCAAGAAAACATCCTGATTCAGATTATGCCAGTGCATTTCATTTCCTCATTGCATAAAGTATTTTAAGATGCGTAGAGACTGAAATTGTGATTCAAACTGCAAAAAGTTAACTAAAACTAACAAGTTTTCTAAAAATTTGGAGACAAACTATTGGGTGCATTTACTGTAATTTTCTTGAAAAAGTAAAGCAAGGATTTTTTCTGTTAATTAGTTGCTTCTGATGTAGTTGCATTAAATACTGTGTATAGACTATATGACAATTATATATAAAACTAGTGGATTAAACATCAAAATTCAATGTCAAATGTTAAAAACTTTTTATTTTTAAAATATATATTTTTTTTTATTTAACCAAGAATTTATGCAATTGTTTATTGATAGAATTAAGTTTCATGTCTTTTCCTGTATTGTTCAACTGGTCGAGGTTGATATGGGATTAGAAAGAAATGAAATAAGTAATGCAATACTTTTTAGAGAGTAATTAGTACAGTAATCTAATTACACTGTTGCATATAATTAATAGCTAGTAATTAATTTTTAGAGTAACTTGCTTTAGGACAAGCAAGAAGAGTGAAATTGAAAGTTGCACTTTTATGTGTAATTTTAATCCTTTAAAATAGAAAAATAACTATCTGGTTTATGATGATCCGTGTCAGACATTAACAAAAGATAAGTACTGTCATTATTTATGGCTTTTATTTCACATTTATATTTGGTAAGTTTGTTTCAAACGTTTTTTTTTTTTTTTTTTGCAAGCTTGGGGCGGCATAAATTTAATCCCACAAAATCGATTGCGCCTCGAAAATTACTGACAAATTTCCTTAAAATGTTGAAATCGCACTTTAAAATTCGCTAAATGAAAGCATGAGGCTAGTATGAGAGACTGGAGGAACAGTATATTCAAGTTCAGGTTTGTCTGACAACTGATGATGCAGCGCGTCTTATCCAATGAAATAATGAGCTCAATCTGCTCTATAGACACTTTCATCCGAGTGTCACACTGCTAGACTCTCAGTTCTTACTTTTTCATATTAGAGAGCTGTTACGAAAATCCCCGAATCAAATTGCCAACATTTCGAGAAGTTTCTGACTATAAATTAGAAATGTCCACCGACAGCACCGACTCACCACTTCTCAGAGCTCCGAGTGAGCAAACTTCAATCAATATGGGACATCAGGGAGGGTGAGCAAACTTTGGGGTTTTATTTCTTTTAGCTATAAACAAATCTTTGTTTCTCTCAATTATGCATGCTAAATGTAGGTCAACTAAATGTGCTAAGTGGTTGAAAATACCTAAATTGGTAGTTTTTTTTTACTGATTTCTTCCATAAATAAGCAGAAATTCTGCGTAAAAACATAAAACATCGCTATACATTTGAAGTCCTCACTAGCAGTGCTTCATAAAAATATGCTATAATGTGTTGTGTAAAAAATATAGCCGTTTTTTGTCATTGCAATATTTTTGTTTCTGCGTAGCCTATCACATCATTGCTCACATTCACATTTGCATATTCATAACTCAATAGGGTACAGCTTAAAATTATATTTCACCCCCAAAAAAATATTTTTGTTATCATTTACTCACACAAGTTGTTCCAAACCATACGTTTCTTTCTTCTTTTTTTCTTTCTTCTGTTGAAAACAAGATATTTTGAAGAATGTCGGTAATTTGAC
The DNA here is from genome assembly GCA_036326025.1 of Chrosomus eos. NCBI lineage: Eukaryota > Metazoa > Chordata > Actinopteri > Cypriniformes > Leuciscidae > Chrosomus > Chrosomus eos. Next base: position 24,309,960 of record CM070834.1, read on the forward strand.
TTCCCTAAATGGAGCCCAGTTTGGTTACCGACGTTCTTCAAAATATCTTATTTTGTGTTCAACAGAAGAAAGAAACTAATGTTTGTAACAAATTGTGGGTGAGCAAGTAATGACAAAACTTTCATTTTTGGTTGAACTATCCCTTTAAATGACCAAGCTCTATTATTCTGGTTTCCAGGCTGTTGTTGTTGTTTTGAATAATGTAAACCTCCGTTTATCAAACGTCTGTCCACTTGACACAGAACAGTTTTCATCTTAGCGTCTTTGTTAGCCTAAAATTTGTTAGTTTTATACGCTGCCACCAGTCAGCATTTCACTCTTATTTATTTTATTTGTGTTTTTATGTTATTATTATGTTTCAACAACACAAACAAAACAGCCAGGCTCCATTATGAAATCTGAGAATATAACTGCAGTGGTTCGGCCTCAGGTTGAGCATGGGTCTGTGTTTCCCCGCAGATCTAACAGCCGGGCCCTGAAGGTGGCAGGAGTGACTCTGCTGGCTGGAATACTGATCGCAGGTCAGGCCTTCACCGCCTACATGGTGTACAACCATAGAGAGCAGCTCAACACCCTCGAGAGACGCAACGACCGCCTGCATGAGCTCAGCCGCAAATTTGGTCAGACAACTACCATCTTATGGCCTTCCGTTCATCATACTGCCATTTAAATCACCCCATATGTCCTCTATTAGAAGCATATTAACTCTGGCTTTCTTCCATTTTTTGTGCAGTCATGCGCAGTCAAGGGGTTCCCATGAAAATGCAGCTCCCTATGAGCTCCCTCGCTCTGACACTTGACGACTCGACCAAAGAGAAGGTAAAACTCATTTCCTCTCGATCGAGGTGTAATGTGAACTGGCGGCCACGTGGTGTCAGGATTGAGTCAGAAAATCAAGTTTTAGGGCTGTGTTCCTAAGACGGGTTTGCTTTAGAAATTTTGATTTTGTGACACTATCGGTCAAAAGTTTGGGATAATTAATTTAATGTTTTTGAAAGAATTATCTTATTCTTACCAATGCTGGATTTATTTGATCAAAATACAGTAAAACAGGGAAAATTCTATTAAAATGTATTTTTCTAATTTAATATTATTTTAAAGTGTAATTTATTACATTTTCAGCATCATTACTCCAGTCTTCAGTTACATTGATTTACAATTTACTCAGTTATTAATAATACTTCTTATTATCAATGTTGAAAACTGTTTTTTGCTGATTAATATTTTTGTGGAAACTGTTCCCATTCAAATTTTTGAGGTAAGCAAGATTATTTAAATGAAAAAAATTCAGAAATTATATAAAATATTAAGAAATTAATACTTTTATTCTGCAATGGCGCATTGAAAAGACATCAATAACATTTATATATGTTAAAAAGAGATTTCTATTTGAAATAAATCCTATTCTTTTGAACTTTCTTTTCATCAAAGAATCCTGAAAAAAAAGGAATTATTATTAATAACTGAGCACCAATAACAATTGACAGTAATGGAGCAGCAAATCAGCATATTAAAATGATTGACGGATCATGTGACACTGAAGACCGGAGAAATAATGCTGAAAATGTATTTTAAAATTATTTTTTTTAAAATATATAACAGTTCTTTCAAATTTCACATAAATGTTTTTACTGTATTTTTGATCAGATAAATGCATTTTTGGAAAGCATAAGATAAATCTTAATTATTACAAACTTTTGACCGGTAGTGTAGAAACATTATGATAAATAAAAAATATACAACCATACGATATATAAATCCCGGCATCTACTACTCTCTCATGTGTTATTTGTCTATATTTCAGGATTCCCCTTCCTCAACTCCTAAACCAGGTATCAAGATCTTGTCATAGTCAAACTACACCAGATTTAGTTCTCAGCAACCGTACGTCCTCACGTAAGCTCTGTTGATGTGTGTCCCACAGAGCCTGTCCTGTCCCAGTGCCTGAAGGAGGCCGCCGGGGTGGCCAAGAGTCCCCTGCCGTCCTTCCGGCCCAGGTGTGACGAGAACGGGGACTACCAGCTCCAGCAGTGCTGGGATCAGACTGAGTGGTGCTGGTGTGTGGACAAGAGCGGCGTTCAGACTCCCGATTCTCTGACCAAGGGTCCTGCTCAGTGTTCCGGTACGAGCTCAATACTTCTGTAGAGAAAAATGACCCATTTACTCACCCAAACCTGTCTGGATTTCTTTCTTCTGCTGAACACAAAAGAAGATTCATATTCTAAATGTATTTTAAATGTAAAATGATATAGCTCTGCTATAAAGCGTTCACTGTTCTTTATTTTAGCTGATACAAAGGTGGTGGAGCCTCTGCTGGGAAAAGATGGCCACTGAAGGAGAGCAGTGAAGACTTCTTAAATATCATATTCTCGTGTCTTTATCTTTATCATCAACTTTAACAGCTGAACTTTCACATTTACTTTAGATTCATAGCTTGGTTTGAGGTAAGCATCTTAGCTAGATATGTCTGTCATGCAAATCTAAAAGATCATTGTTTCGTATTGTACTGGTAATAATTACAGACTTTAATAGATCATCTGTAGCAGTGTTGACCTTTTATAAAGAAACTTTCACTTTAATAATAGAAGTGCACTATTGTTTTTAAACTAACATTTAATTACTTTTTATTGAATAGTCGTAAACTGGATGATGAGAAATAACTATTATGTGAAAGGATAGAAAATGGATGATGGATAGCTATGCAACAAAGATGGCCAATAAACTTAATTTCTAACCATTTGTGTGATCTCTTTGTTTTGGACAAATAATTGTACTTTCAAGTTGTATGGCAAAGGCTACGTTTGATGTGAATTTCCATGATCCAAGGGATACTTGCACATATTTTAGCATGCTTAATTTAAGGCTAAAGCAAACACACACACACACACACACACAATTTTATCATATGTTCAAATTCTGGGTATGATTTTTATATACTTCTTATAGGTTAATACTTCTCAAACATTACAACAAAAATAAACATGAGAACAAATAGTTTTTACAACTGTACTTAATTTCATTTAACCATTTGTTTAAAAAATTGTTGATTTAAAATTTTGTTCGCTTTTAAAAGTTTTATTTTGTGTGCTTTCCTGACTCCAGAAATGGCAAAATCATGCATTCAATTTCCAGTGAAATTAACAATCTTGAACTGATACAAATGTACGCCTTCAACGCAGTTATGAAATATATTCTTTGGATTAAAGTGTCTGCCAAGTGCATAAATGTGTATTTAATTACCGCCAGAGGGTTAGGTGAGAAACTGACATAAATAGATATATATATATATATTTTTTTTTTTTTTATGGACCAACCAGCTTTCTGGTCTGTGCAGCTTTGAATAACCATGAAATTTTGTCAAATTGACCCGTGAACATAAAAATCAATGATTTTTTAAAGATTTAGCTCTTTTTGTTAAAACTTTTTCTACAAAAATAAAAGAACTTTTCGCATACATTTTTCTATAGAGAGCAATTTGAGATTTTATTCATTAAAATAGAACATTTTCAGAAATTGTTGGAAAATAAATGCATGCAAAGTATGTAAAAGAATCTCTTCAAAAACATATCAGGCATTATGGCAATAAGCACAAAAGAACATCAAGCAAAGAAAAAAACTCAAGATTGATAACTAGTTTTTAAATAATTCTTCACATAGACAAATGATGCACTACAATATAGATTACACTTGAAATACATCCCACTTGAATTCAACACTGCATCTGAAAAGCAACTGCGTGTGAATTAGTCTTCATGCTCTAACTGAGCTACTTCCTGTTTTCTATTTCACTTCCATTGGCCGACTTCCATTATTATTCATTACAAGCAGAAGTGGTAGAGTTGAGTGGTAAAGTGCAAATATTTCTTTGAAAAAACGAGACCAAAAATTTCAGCAACTCAAGTCCAGCAACATCTGATATTTGACAGGTAAAGGAATTGTTCAATTCCAGACATTATTTAGTGTGTTTGTTCACCCGTTTCAGTGCAAACTTCTATTAAAATTAAATTATTGGCAACAATTTTCATGTAACAGACAGAACATTAACACCAGAAGCATATGAAGGACTGATGACAATTTTTTGGCCATTTGCATTATCATGAAGAATTTGGGTATATATATATATATAAACGAGCCGTTGTAACAGCACAGCCCTCACCGATTATAAATAGAAAACAGCCTAAAACTGCTAACCAGAGAAGCTCAATTATTTTATACACACAAAGTGTCATTTAAATACATCCAGTTCTTCTGTGGTCTGATGAGTGGCACCCTCAGTTGAGGAGGTACATGTGTAAGTTCTTGAAAGAGGCACTGTTTTTCGGAGATTGTTTTATATGGCTCCCTCTATCTCTTCCTAAATGAGCTGAAGTAGTTTTTGACGGTCTGCTCGATGTTAGGCACTTGATAGCTCTGAGCCGCATAGATGCCTGTGCATGTTCCTACAAGAACTCCCAGGATCGCAGAGGAGCGGAGCTTCGCCACCACATACCCAGCCAAAAAGCCCTTGAGGAAGGGAGAACTGAGCACACTTCCTCCCTAGATTGAGGAAGAGAAAACAAAGAACTTCAAAATGATCATTCAAACCCTTTTCACATTTACTATTGCATTTCTATAACTTCACAACAGAGGCAAACTAGAAAGTAGAGCGGCTGTATAATGCGGCTTCCAGAAGGAAAAATACCATTCATTTTCTCCATAAGGGAATTCATTTTTTTAAGCAATAACTTATAAACCTTTAAAAGACAGACCAACTGTATACTACAAGGCTGCTAATCGATGATTTATGCTTTTATTGAAGCCACTGTTTTCATTTTAGCGATTTAAAGCCAGGGTAATATAGAGAATTGTGAATTTTCATTTGTATTATTATTATTTTAATTAATTATATAACCACGCTAGATTAACAATGTTCATTGTTGCGACAATGCGTCATCACAGTCTGTGAAAAGAGTCCAGAGTTTGACAAAAATATACTGAACAACAATGGAAAATAGATCCGTAACCTTTAAAGACATTATTTTTGACCCCACTAAAAACGAAGCTTGCTTTGTGATAAATTTGATTTATTTTCTTGGCAAATTTTATTTACATAAATGTAAATTCACCAACAAGCTTTTTTGAAAGTGTACCTTAAAACTATTTCATCCTCAGTAAATAACAAAGCAAGTAAAACAAACTCAATTTGTACACTTTAACTGATGTATAAAATAATATGACAAAAAATTTGACAAGTTTGACAAAAATATAAAGTCCTGCCTGTGGAATTCCAACCCCAACTTCATCCTCCATCCGCCGCTGAAGGTCTTCGAGCTGGCCTTTCAGCAGAGACAGGTCTTTCAGCTGCCGGAATGGATCCTGTTCAAGAAACATAAAGACTGAGAAATGTACAGCAAACAAACAAACAAACAACCCCATTATCATAGTTGTGGTTGATGGGACTGTCAGCAGAATGAGTCATCGCGGGTGTGCCTCCAAAAGGGATTGTAATTCTATCTTACATGTTTCATTAAATATATATATTTAAAAGACATTTAGGGATAGGGATAAAATACAGGTTCTATAATAAATGACGGATACGTGGCAAGGAAAACACATGTAACGAGTAATGTCTGCTGAACTGGACACTGTCACTAACTCAAACACTGAACTGAACTGCTGAATTTGTTTTCTTTCCGTTGTTTCGCGGACACTAAATGTCATAAGTAGCTAAACAGTAATCGAGAACAGTATCAAACATACAGAACTTAAAGTGACCTGTAAAAACTCTAGTTAAATTCTGTAGTACACCAACCTTGTCCGCCATGACTGCTTGCGCGTGATCAGCAACTCTGAGCTCGATTGAGCAACCTGAAAGTGAAACCTATATAGATCCCGCTCTATGTTTGATTACATTGGTCTGTCTCATTCTCTTCTTCCTTTGAAGTTTTTTTTAATGGCGGTTGGACGAAATGGTGAATTAGTGAATTACCGCTACCGATTGGTATGGAGTGCGGATTCGAATGTCATGTCCTTCCCCTTTTATATTATCTCCCACAAATGAAGATATTGAAAATGACAACTATAACACTGATTTTGTGGAATATCTATTGGCTTTTTATCTTTGCATACATTTTTCCAAATCTCTCTGACGCTGTTTCTTATTCTTGCCAACAGTATTCACTCCTTCATGTTTCCCAATTTTATAAAGTGTACCGTTTAGTCTTGTGTAGCTATATAAATCTTAACCTTGATGTTATTATCTCATCTCTCCTGTTAATCTCTTCCGTCATTTCCTCTCTTCCTCCGATTGTTTTTGCCACCTTTCCTTCAACCTTTTGACTCAATATTTCACAAATGCTTTAAAGCACGACAAAAGATTAGGCCTATTAAAACATAACCATTTATTACTTTAAAGTTACCTTAAAAACTGAAGTGTGTTAAGAAAAAATGGGTGCTTTTATTTCATTAATTGAACTGTCTGCTTTTTAAAAAATGTATACATTTAAAGGGATAATTCACCCCAAAAAATGTAGGCATCGTTTACTCACCATGTTGTTCCAAACCTGATTGAGTTTCTTTCTTCTGTTGAACACAAAAGAAGATATTTTAGAATGTTGGTAGACAGGATAGACATTGACTATCAGAGTAAGTAACGTTATTTGTTTTCATACTATGGACGTCAATGTCTACCGTCAACTGTTTAGTTGTCAACATTCTTCACGTTATCTTTTTTTGTGTGTGTGTTCAGCAGAAAAAAAGAAGCTACAGGCTTGGAAAAAGTAGGAGGGGGGGGGGGGGGGGGGACTATCCCTTTAAGATTTTAAGTACACTACAAGTGCACACTCAGTACATTTAAGCGCACTTCATATTCGAAAGACAATTGAGACGGAACGTTTATGCTTTATTTTCCGAATGTATGAAATTATTTTCATATTTCAACAACGATTTCATAACCTTCACCAACTGTGGCTTAGACATATGCCTGCAATGTACATAAACTAGAATTGTGGTGGCAGTATGCTATCGTTACAGTAGCCTATTCCACTGATTATAAACGCGCGCGCCCGTCTCCATTTGTGACTGCAGAAGCAGACACACGCTCGCGACAGAGAAGTCGTTGCCGTGGCAACCAGTCCAGAGTGATGATGCAAACGGAGGCTGGACGATGACGGACTTGCTTGAATTCATGACGGGAGGAATTAAGGTGGACCAACACAACTCAAACCACAAACCTTTACACCCCACAGCTCTTTACTGACCACTACCATTTCTTAAAGAATAATTCATGTGCGAGTCATGTTTATATTATTGTGTTTATAACACACGCTCGGTATTTAGTAACATTAGCTTGCTATTGTCATTAGATCACATTTTAAATGTTGAAGTCTAATGAAAGCTGTTAGATTACAAATTATTTAAAAAAAAGAATCCTCTCATAAAACATACATAAACTCGAATAACATATTTTGATAATGAAACAAAATGGCTTTTAAATGTACAGAAAGTTAACCAGTGTGGAAAATGAGAATTTGTTGCACTCGTCACAGTACAGATGGCCATCATTATTCTCAGCCTCATTGTGTGTGAACAGATCGAGACTGTAATTCATCTCAGGAACACACGTCACAGTTTGTGCCCTGTTTGATTAATGAAGAAAAAAATACTTCAACCCTTTTTCGCTGTATATATAGCTAGCTATTTCCGTATGTATCTTCTCCATTTATAATATTTATTTACACCTACATTATGTTCAGCCATCCTTAAGGCACCACCATGAGCTTAGGGAGGCAAAGAGAGCCAGCGAGAGAGGGATGGGAAGGAGGGAGGGGGAATAGCTGCAGGCATTACTGAATTACAGAATCCACAGACACACACACACTCACAGACAGAGAGAGAGAGAGAGAGAGAGAGAGGAGAGAGAGAGGAGAGAGAGAGAGGAGAGAGAGAGAGAGAGAGGAGAGAGAGAGGCAATCTCACAAACAGCATCACTCTCAGCTTGACGGGCGACAGTGAACAGAATAGGGAAGATAACAGAAGAGCAGCATTAGGCAACAAGACAAAGATGAGGTTGATTAGACAGCAGTGAAATTACCTGAGGGTGAAATAAAAGAGGGAATAGACGGAGAGAGGAAAAGAGGAGTGTGGGTTTTAATCCTTTTGGCATGTGAGCGTATCTCTGAGTGCAGTGGTCACCCTGTGTGTGAGTGTGTGCTGCAGAGTTTGTTGGGACTTTCGGGAAGACACCATGCTGGGGAAGGATTACATGCTCGCCATCATCATCGTCAACTATGACGGTAGGTACAAGGATGCATCTGCACTTTCCCCTCCTCTTTGTTCTCTCTCTGCTTAGTGCACTCTCTACTACTTAGGTGTCGGAGAGGAAGAGTTTTATCTTCATCTGCAGACATTGTCTGTTGTTCACACGCTCCGCCGGTCACTTATGACTTTAACTACAGGTGCTGTGTCATACTAGACCCACCCGACTTTTTAAAGACCCTGGTTTCGCTGGAATTAATTACAGCAGGAGTTTTGCATCAATTGGTTTTCACACTCCATACCAACACAATCTAAAAAAGTTGAAATTGAGAGATTTGCCTGTTGATATTGTTGAGGGCCAGGCGTACAAGCGTTCATGGACAATGTCACCTACGGTTTTGTTGGGATGGGATTATGCATCTGTTGGAGGATCAGATTATGGAAACACGGCAGCATAATTTGCCCACACAACATGAAGCAATATATAGACCAGTACACTTTCCATTCATGAGTTTATGTGGTAGAGCTGGATATTATTAAACTTTGGAGTGCAATCATTTTCAATGATTTATACAAAGAGCTCCAACTGAAAATACTTAATGTTGATTAATAATTGTTGCAGCGACCTGATGTAGTGTCAAAGGTGATACATTTAATAATCAAAACAATGTACCAAGTGAGCCGTGATGCTAAAAGTTGCCTCCAAAAGTGTTCAAATGGAACTTCCCAGATGATGAAGTTATAATGGGCTGATATGTTGAGTTTTGCTTTCAGAAGATAATATTAATGGGATCTTAAATGGTTGTTGACCAGTAAACCATCACGTTACTTGATATAGCCTAATATTCATATTCTGTTCACAGAATAGGGGATGGAGAATAAAACGTTTCAGTTGACGTCAAAAGTTGACGTCCTGTGGTGTGACATGCTAAAACTCTATTGATGAAAATATTATTGGCATATCTATGTAAAAATAATTTATTAAGAGACTACATGGAATATGTCACAACAACAACAAAATAATGTCACATCACAGGACCACTTAAAATGAACTGCTGAACGAAAAAAGTTGATTGTAATGGTAAGGCTGAAATATACACCTAAAATATCAGAGGACCCATAATATACACTTTGTTTATAGACTCATAAATTTTAACCTAAAACGTGATGTTTATAATAAAAAGGACACATTATGTGTCAAGTAGGCCTACCCAGTATCTGTACAAAGGAGAAAACTGTCCACACCGCGTCCTACCCACGTCATCACTCTTAAAATAACTTCTGTTAAACACGGAGAGGAGGTGTGTGAGAATGAATGTTTGTCTGCTGTCTCTGTACGAGAGACATTGAATGATGGAATAGCTTCTTCAAAAGCAAAGGCATGGACACTAAGGCACTTAGACACAATGCTGAATGGTGCTGAGTGAACGCTGATGGCAGGAGCTCCTATAGATGTGCAGGAATCGATTGCATTTGCTGCAAATTTTCTTTACTTAATCAATTTCGTTGTACATTCATTTACTGAAATGCTGCCTGCCTCCATGTGAGGGTGTCTTCATAAGGACGTCCAAAATAAAATGCTGTGTCTTGCTGCTTGATTTATTGAAGGCCCAAGGATTAAGTCCCAGATGGATTTTTAGATCCACCTCTAGTCTTAATCTTCCCGGTCTGACCTCACACGGACATGACTGAATTGGGATTATCTGACCACTGACATAACGCCATTGGGATTATTTTCCTCCCAGATGTAGCTACAATTCTCTCTTTCTGCTTCTCTCTTTCTCTCATTTGTCCTGACAGATTTCAAAACTGGACATATCGGAGCTTTGTCCTTTTCTTGGCTTTTCGCAATTTTCCCAGTGGTTTTTAAAACCAGTTTATAAACAATTATAATTAAATAGTTTTTTCGTAACAATGCAACTGCTAATACAGCGTTAGCACTGTGTTGTTTGGTACCACAAAAGCTGGGCTAAAAGTATGATATGAAATTCAAAATTCAGTAATTTCAGTAGGAATCCATGCAGTCGGGAATTTTGCATGATTTTGTAATGATTAGCCTATTGTCCACGTGGATTCACCAACACTGATCAACAGAAAGCTGCTTGGTTCGAAAGAGAGTTTTCTGACTGAAGGCAGAAAAAAACAAAACCGAGGGCTGTATATACACAGAACAAACTAAGCGGATGAGAAACAGGTGTGCAACTAATAGCCATGGTAACAAATGAGGAGCGGGGAAGTGGGGAACAAAGGAATTAGGAAGAGAACACAGAAAAACTAAATTGCCATGATGTCCAATAGAAAGCTTCTTGGTTTAAAAGTGACTTCTGTGTGAGATGTGCTTCATACATTTCTGTTCAGAATTGGCATTACACAATGGACCAGTTTTGCCCCCAAAAAATGGTGACAGCAACCCTAACCAAGGGTTAAGAGTAGAGTAAAACGAAAAATCTATTGATTGCAATCAGTGCCTTTTATTACAGTTGTTTCAGTGGCTCATGGGAGCCAGGAGTGGTCCGTTCTGATTGGCCACTTGAGAGTTCTCTGGTAAAAGGCACAATTCTGACATATTGTTTTTTTAGACTCTTTAGTTCATTGTGGTTACTCTCAAATGTATCTGGGTGTCGAGTTATGTGTCCTGTTTACTATTCAAGTAGTTTTCCGGAATAATTTCAAAATTTTCGGGTTTCGGGTAGGAACCCGTGCACAAAAAGAACTACAAAATTCGACTGCTTTACGTCAAGCGCTACAATAGTCATTATTTAATTTTTCTTCGTTTCTGATGTCACAATACATCATCCTTTCATGAAATCATGTAACATACTCTACCTTGTCTGTGGACATCGTTCATTCTAAAGCCGGTGCTGGATAAACAGCGAGCGTGCGTGCGTGCGACGGTAGGCTAAATTACTTACGACAGCGGCAATGGACAATTTCGTTTCCAACCAGTAGGGCGTCCGAAGAGGAAAAGTTACTTGATGTTACTTTAAACAGGTTTAACGCCAACTCATATGTCTTGTTGAGGAGAGGTGCTATTACTTTTCTAAGACTTTATGCATACAATAGGGAAAATAAGACCATTTTTGTAAGCGGACACTTTGCAACACCCTAGCAATAACCCAAAACACCCTAGCAACTGCATAACACGATAGCAATATGCTTTAAACTATTCAGACTGTATAGCAATGGCCTGGCAACCACCCACAACTAGCATTGCGCAGGCAATCACTCTTCAGGAAATGCACTGTAACATTAAACTCTGGGATGCAGAGTGCCAAATGACTTTGTCAACATGGTGCCACTAACAGTGAGGTTTTCTTGCACCAAATTGGACATAATTTGACACAATCATTATATAACAGTTTCTAAAGGGACTGATCAGGCAGTGCAGGTTTTCTCAGGAGATCATCAATAATTCACAAACATCCTCTTCTCAACCCCTCCACCCCCCAATCTGTTGTTATCGCTTCATCCTCATGACATGAAGTTGTTAGTGGGTGCGTGATGGGAACTGCGGCACCACCTACGTGCGAAAAGCTGTGATACCACAATTACAGGAAGTGATGCCGTGTCTTACTGTAGCTAGTTCATGACCCACACTTTCTTGAAACCACAGACTTGCATTCGAGATTCGTATGTCTGCAGACAGTATTACACGATGTTGCATGTAATATAATGTGTGTACATTATGCTGCAGGTAGCATGGGTTTCATTTGAAGTAAATTGGCGTCAGAATAACAGATGAGTTGTATATTAGCAACTTATTCCTTCTTGTAATATCCATCAATATTCATCTACCTGCCCCTGAAACAAGTGATAACCTACCAATGAGTCATCTGTGTTTCAGCATGCATCCACTCATTGCACATTTATTAAAACTGCCTTCAGCTCCAAACACAGACAGTAAGAAGACATCCCTTCAGGTGCACCGAATGTGGACTGAGAATAACCTTTATTCTTCCTTCAGCCTTTTTCTGCCTGTGTTTTATTTCAGCTGACAGCACAGCTAGCCAGCACAAAACACTAAAAATGTCATGGTAACACACTGCGATTATTATGGCCTGTCAGAAGCGGAGGCGAGGGGTGGCTTGTGAAAAAGAGGAGTTCGATCTGGACATGATTGATGATCTCTTGGGAGGGCCGGAGACACACAAACATTCACAAAGACGTTTATATGCTGCCGCCGCTTGAAAACGCTGAAAAACTACTTGAATTTCACTCGAAAAAACTGTACGAATCCTGATAACAGTTCAAGCCATTACATAAATCAGCTTATAAGTGTAAAAATGGTCATCGAGTAAGCCAACAAGTTTAATTGGACTGAAGCAGATTTGAGGTGTTGGTTTAGAGGTTAAATCCACAGTCCGTTGTGTTGTAAGATTATTGTGGCTTTAACAGGACTCTCCAAGCTCTCAAATCTGTTGAAAGCAAAGCTAAGTGAAAGCGCATCCTCTCCTCTTCACTTAGTGCCCTGTCAGTCCTGTTTATATCACACACACAGAAATATACACTACCGCTCAGTTGTTTGCGGTGCGATCAGTCATTTTTGAGTGTATTTTTAAATTCCTAAAAAAAAAATCAGAAGTAATAAAAAAGGTAGATATGCATACATGTTACATTTTTGTAAGTTTAGGAAGACAATAGGAAGACAATAATGTGGTACAACTCTTTTTTTAAATATATGATAAAATCATAACTGTGTGCATTGTTAAAAGACAAGCTCTTAATTTAACTACACAAATACAAACAAGTAACAAACTGTGATGATAAAAACAATAACAGCTGCATAAATAAAGTCAGAAAACAACAACACAATAAGCCTGTAGCGATATCCGCATAATTTATTCATGTTGCAATTCATGCTGAGAGCTCACAGATCAGCTGTTCAGCATAATGCGAGTAAAAAAAGGTCCAATATCTATTGTCAAGCACAGCTCACAAGAAATCATCTAAAAAACCAAACGCTCGTACTGATGTGTGTAAAAATCAATTCTGACTAGTGTATATAAATCATAAGGGCTTCCTCAAGAAATCAGCTATTTAAATGAGAAATGTCACTATGAGTCTTGTGTCACTGAATGTCAGAGGCGACTCTTATACCCGTACCCAGGCAATCTCTGTCACTACTGACCCAGTTCTAGTACCACGCACACACGCTTACAGTCTTGTTTTCTCCCCAAACGTCTCCTCCAGCCTCCTGCTTTGTGTTTTTTGTGAGAGTGGACAGGGCTCTCCAGATGCATTGTGTTAAATAATTCTCTCAGGCTAGAGATATATTCAGGCACATGTAATTCAGCAGACAGAGCTGCTCTTTCCTGCTTGCTGTTCTGCCTTTGTCTGAGGCACTGAATCAGAGACGTGACAGGATGACTTTCACACACATAAACACTGTAAACAATGCTGTCCTTTTACCAAGAAAATAATACGAAATGCTACAGTTAAAACCTGCCAATTGGTTCTAACAGTACTGTAAAATGTTTGGTTGATGGATATAATTTATAAAATTATGTTCTATTCAACATGAAAATACATTTACAGTCAAATATTGTTCAATTTCGGGGACTTTTTTGTTAATTCACCTTATATTTTACAGTGAAAATCAACACAAAGGACATTCCTTGTGGTCCCTACATGATGCATCACATCTGATCATATTTTATTTACATACCGGTAGTTTTGTTTTTTGCTATTTATGTAGATTAGGGTCTTTAGTGTTACATTTTATGTCGTTTAGGTCATATTCATTTCATTATTTTAGTTACTTGATGGTGGTTTGACTTTGTGTGACGCATATACACAGTGATGATGAGATGATAACGAACAGGTGTGATGATCTAATGAGTGTCCATGACGACTGTGACTGGCGGGAAACATAAATGTGACTGATGAACACAAACGGAAAGTCCAAGATTTGCAAATGACAGTCATTCCAGTTCTGTTAAAAAAATGTTTTTTTTTTTTGCTGAGTTCTACACATGCACAATTTCCATGTAAACCTAATAATAAGTTTATTAACAAAACAACAAAATGTAGATTAACAAAAATCTGTAACACTTTACAATAAGGTCTGATTTGTTAACATTAGTTAATGCAGTTAACAACAAATATATTTTTACAGCATCTATTAACCTTTGCTGATAGTTAACGAATTAATAATCTCATAAAATATAAGATTGTTCATTGTTTGTTCATGTTAGTTTACAGTGCATTAACTAATGTTAACAGATACAACTTTTGATTTTAATAATGTATTAGTAAATGTTAAAAGAAACATTACCTAAGATTAATAAACACTGTATGTGTATTGTTTATCGTTAGTTCATGTGAACTAATGTAGTTTACTAATAACACATGAAACCTTATTTTAAAGTGTTACCAAATAAAAATACAATTTTAATAATATTAAAATCAATAAAATATCATACCATACATAACAGATACAGACGTTACATATAGGAAATGTTTGTGTGAGAGGGACAGGGAGATAGAGTAAGAGATAATACAAATGAACATTAGTCCAGCTCTTTTTTAATAAGACAGAGCTGCTTTTAGATTTGACCTCATTTTAGGCTGTGTCATGTGGGCAGATTAGGGCCTGGTCTGTCTCTCATGAGGAGATCTGAGCCCATCACTGCAGTGACCTCACCCCAGTGTGTGTGTGCTTGTGTGTGTGTGTGTGTGTGTGTGTGTGTGTGTGTGTGTGTGTGTGTGTGTGTGTGTGTGTGTGTGTGTGGTGTGTGTGTGTGTGTGTGTGTGTGTGTGTGTGTGTGTGTGTGTGTGTGTGTGTGTGTGTGTGTGTGTGTGTGTGTGTGTGTGTGTGTGAGTGTGAGGGCTGCTGGCTCTGTGTTGAGAATTGTAACATGGCACATTTACAAGAATCTTGCATGCTGCCCTCAAACTAGCATGTGAAATGTTTATAACTTTTTATTTCAGGTACGGATTAATCCAGTAATCCATTCTCTTTGCAGATAACATCTGGAATGATCATAGTCTGGAGCTGGATTCGGATCTGCCTCCAGGATGGCGCACTATACGTGACAGCACTGGCACCTATTACTGGCACGTGCCCACGGGCACCACTCAGTGGCAGCATCCGTCCTACAGCGCAGAGGAGGAACAAAACACCATTAACGGCATCACTGCCAGCCAGATCAAGGTGAGATACTCTGATCTGTGTGCGGTGTGTGTGTGTGTGTGTGTGTGTGTGTGTGTGTGTGTGTGTGTGTGTGTGTGTGTGTGTGTGTGTGTGTGTGTGTGTGTGTGTGTGTGTGTGTGGTGTGTGTGTGTGTGTGTGTGTGTGTGTGTGGCTCTGTGTATGCTTCTGTCAGTCATCACATCTCCACTCTGGATTTCTTCAGACTGCAGTGGATGGTAGGCGGGATTCAAGAGGAAGACTGACTGAAAACCCGCTCCCCTCGCTGAGCGAACGGTGAGGGAATCACACACACGCTGGTGGTCGTACGGCTGAGGAAACGCTACAGCTGTTTCTATGAAACTAGACATTAAAGCATGCAAACCAAAGTGTGTGAAGCTCAATATGATTTAACCAAGTTGGAGATGCTCTTGGATGTTCTTGGAACATCCTTGTTGAAATAAAATTATTTCATTAGGATTAGGATAGGCTTGTTATCAGATATTTCCCTATAATTTTAGGGTTAGGTGTTTTTCAGGTTCGATACAAGGGGTTGTTGGACTGAAATGTTGTTCCAGAATAATGACTGGCTGATTGTATAATATTCCACTTATTACACAACAACTTGACCATTTTTTGTCCCAGGCGTCTTTTTTTTTGATAGCCTGTAGTAAAAGAAAATCACTAATGAGATCTTATAAAAAATCTCAGTTGTTTCTCAGAAAGCAATTAAAGTAAATCGAGAGCATTTTTGTAATAAAATCTCCTGCTTCTCAGATTTGTATGTCTCCTAAGGAATTTGAGGAGAAACATCTTAGCCGAAGTTTAAATTTAAATTAGAAAAAAATGGAAGTATGAAATGTATTCCCAGTTAAATGTAAACCCCAGTTCATCGGTTGTTTTTTGTTAATCACCATGACATGTTTTTAAAACAAGTATTACATAGCGCAGTACAGTAAACAATTTCCATTTATGTGCACACATTTGATAAAAGTCATTAGGAACATGTCTCCCAGAGAAGACATTCACCAAGGATCTCTAACTAGCCCAATAGTATAAAACTCTCCTGATATTTTAACAACAATTACAAAAGATTAAAAATAAAGAGTATTTCGTTACCTTTTGGAATTGCAAAGGGTTCAATTTTAGCAGTCATCAGATTAAATTATTGTTGCGCAGAAAATGATACTATTACATATCGGGTCACTAGTACTCAATACACATTTACAGACTATTAATTAGATTAACTAGACATTTTAATAAAAAAAAAGTATTGTTATATTATTTATAATGAATAGATCAAAAGACTAATAATTAGAAGTTTGATGTCTAAATAAAATAAAAAATGAATGAGTGGGGAGGGTAGTAAATAAAATCCCAGGTCACCTTAATACCCGAGGTATGCATTTAAGGGTTAAAAAATGTGTCTTCAACTAATTTATCGCGATTGTTTTAATGTGTTGGGTGTAGTAACACATGGACTGTGTCAATTTGCATTCTTGATGCTGGCACAGCTTAGCAGCCAAACACACACATACAAGTTAAGCCAAGTTCTCCTTCTGGTGCTCTGGAGATGGAAAACCACCTTTTTTTCCATTCGTTCCCTCATTTGTTTACCCCACTATTGAAGCCTGAGACGTCTAATTGAACAAAACACATTCCTATACCTGAAGGTGGTATTACCTGAACAGATGTCTTCTCTGCTGAAAGAGCCTCTGCTTTAGACAGCCAATCAGGTGTGGCCTTTAAAACTGTGGGACAGAGAGTAAAACTTTAACTTTGGCTAACCTCCAAACGCTCTGATATCAGGCCATGAGGCCCCAGTCACGCTAATGCTTGAACATAAGCGAGTACTCACCTGGGGAATTATGAACGCTGAGAAGAGTTTCTCCTCATTTTGTAGTGCAAAACATGGTCTGTTCCAGTGAAGGACAAAATACTGTAAACACATTTATGTAACAGGCTGGAACGTGCCTTTATTTAGTGCCATGTTTGTCATTGACTGACCTTTCCAATGACTTTGTTCAGAGAGCTGTGATTGGCTACCACTAAGTTGTTTGGGAATTGTTGACAGCTACAGGGAATACAATTAACTTTACATATATTGTCAGCACCTTGAGGCAGCATAACACAACAGAGCGCAAAATTATACTCTGGCAGTGGCATGTTGAATTCAGATACCATTGATTTTAATACAATTTTAATGTATTAATTAGTGTATTTAATTATTATTATTTATTTATTTGGTTTCTATTTTATAGCTCTATTCTATATCATTTTCCTCTGAAGGACCTTTGTTTATTACAGGGAGGAAGTATGCTCAAAATGCTCTGGACAAAGCTGTGAGTGATACTTATAGGGGCTGTTAGGACCAATCGGTCTAAATTGGCTTTTCTAGAGCATAAATGAAAGTGCTTTCAGTAGAACTCCAAACAGGAAAATAGGAGTTCTGCATCTCAAGACTTAATCTGTATTCCTATTTATTTTTGTCTGCTGAAATGAGCCCAGTATTTAATTATGGGTCATTATCATAATGATGTGCTCTCTTGCTCTGCTTCAGGCCCTCCTGGCAGGAAGAGTATTTCTGTGCCAACATGGATCCCGACTCCAAGGTAGAATCATGCTGTGTGCTGCCCTAATACTGTTCAACATGTACAATTTATGACTGTTTCCTCTGCTGTTAGTCACTCTGACCCACAAATATCACACTTAAGAGAAAGCACATCCTGAGGTAACCACTGAGGGTCAGAGTTGGAAAGGGGCATCAATCAGAGCATGTTTAGTGATTCAGTAGTGTGTAAGTGTGTGTGTGTGTGTGTGTGTGTGTGTGTGTGTGTGTGTGTGTGTGTGTGTGTGTGTGTGTGTGTGTGTGTGTGTGTGTGTGTGTGTGTGTGTGTGTGTGTGTGTGTGTGTGTGTGTGTGTGTGTGTGTGTGTGTGTGTGTGTGTGTAGAAGGTGGGGGTGCAGGGCTATGACTTCTAAAAGCACAAGGGATGCAATTTTAAGACACAGCTTTATTGAGTCTGTGTAACATGATCCTAGGTAGGGTCATAGATGTATCCTCTGTACAAAACATTTTGACTTCCTTCAGTCACCAGACATTCAGTAGCTTGGATACTTCAGGGGGGTTGTTGTTGAAATATGTGTGTACTATGAGTCATATTTGATAGAAGCAAGAAACTCTGAGGTACGACAATTTAAAACATCCTACCTGTAATCACTGTAATATTAATGGACGTTATCCAGAATGTCAACATGAACTGCATGCCGAATGTATGCAATGCCCCCTTCTAATTAAATTATTAAAATTAAACTATTTTGATAAATATCACTAAATTATTTTTTTTGTAATTGTGTCCTTATTTATTGTAATTGTGCCACTAGGTGGTTTACATTTGGTACTTTATATTTCACAGTTTAGACTTTAAATATCATAATATAACTTTATTTCTTGTGATTGTGATTAGTTGTGACTTTTTATCTTGCAATTGTGAATATTTCTTTTAATGGCAACTTTTTTCTTTTAATTTTGTGACTACATTCATTAATAGCCAAAAGGGATGTCTGGAGGGGATATTTGTTTTTAATGGCCCTACAAAGTCTGATTAAACCATAAAAAATATGACGAAAATATTTTATATTTTTAAATATTTTAAATATGAGGGAAGAACAAAATGCTTAACTTGGTTGAGGTGTTTATCTGAAAGAAATATTTGGCAAAAAAGGCAAACAAAAAGCCTTTTATTTTACTATGCAAATGCAATATATATATATATATATATATATATATATATATATATATATATATATATATATATATATATATATATATTACTGTATATATATACTGTTTTATATATATATATATATATATATATATATATATATATATATATACTGTATATATATACTGTATATATATATATATATATATACTGTATATATATATATACACTCACCTAAAGGATTATTAGGAACACCTGTTCAATTTCTCATTAATGCAATTATCTAGTCAACCAATCACATGGCAGTTGCTTCAATGCATTTAGGGGTGTGGTCCTGGTCAAGACAATCTCCTGAACTCCAAACTGAATGTCAGAATGGGAAAGAAAGGTGATTTAAGCAATTTTGACATGGTTGGGATGGTTGCCAGACGGGCGGTCTGAGTATTTCACAATCTGCTCAGTTACTGGCATTTTCACGCACAATCATTTCTAGGGTTTACAAAGAATGGTATGAAAAGGGAAAAACATCCAGTATGTGGCAGTCCTGTGGGCGAAAATGCCTTGTTGATGCTAGAGGTCAGAGGAGAATGGGCCGACTGATTCAAGCTGATAGAAGAGCAACTTTGACTGAAATAACCACTCGTTACAACCGAGTTATGCAGCAAAGCATTTGTGAAGCCACAACACGCACAACCTTGAGGCGGATGGGCTACAACAGCAGAAGACCCCACCGGGTACCACTCATCTCCACTAAAAATAGGAAAAAGAGGCTAGAATTTGCAAGAGCTCACCAAAATTGGACAGTTAAAGACTGGAAAAATGTTGCCTGGTCTGACGAGTCTCGATTTCTGTTGAGACATTCAGATGGTAGAGTCAGAATTTGGCGTAAACAGAATGAGAACATGGATCCATCAGGCCTTGTTACCACTGTGCAGGCTGGTGGTGGTGGTGTAATGGTGTGGGGGATGTTTTCTTGGCACACTTTAGGCCCCTTAGTGCCAATTGGGCATCGTTTAAATGCCACAGCCTACCTGAGCATTGTTTCTGACCATGTCCATCCCTTTATGGTCACCATGTACCCATCCTCTGATGGCTACTTCCAGCAGGATAATGCACCATGTCACAAAGCTTGAATCATTTCAAATTGGTTTCTTGAACATGACAATGAGTTCACTGTACTAAAATGGCCCCCACAGTCACCAGATCTCAACCCAATAGAGCATCTTTGGGATGTGGTGGAACGGGAGCTTCGTGCCCTGGATGTGCATCCCACAAATCTCCATCAACTGCAAGATGTTATCCTATCAATATGGGCCAACATTTCTAAAGAATGCTTTCAGCCCCTTGTTGAATCAATGCCATGTAGAATTAAGGCAGTTCTGAAGGCGAAAGGGGGTCAAACACAGTATTAGTATGGTGTTCCTAATAATCCTTTAGGTAAGTGTATATTTGAAAAAATCTTACATAAAAAAGCGTAGATTGACTACAACAATCCGTTATTAATATTTCATTGATTCTCTCTTGTTTTTGCATGTTTTCATAATTTCTTTATATGACATCCTGGCCATCCTGGTTTCATTATGTTAGTTATCAAAAATAAAACAACTCCAAGCACAACAACGCAAACATAATTAACAGTTTTGACAATATTTATTTATTTAAATAAAGGGTGAAGAAGTCCACTACTGTATCTCTAAATTGCCACTATATTTCACATGCAATTTTGACTTTTTTCCCCCTTTATAATTATAACTGTATGGCCCGGTATCACAGACAAGGCTTAGATTAAGCCAGGAATAGTCTTCAGTTCAGGACATTTAAGTAGATTCTAAAACTTGCCTTTCAAACATGCAAACATTTTCCTGGGCCTTAAGCCTTTTACCCTTAAGCCTTGTCTGTGAAACCGGGCACATTTCTCACAGTTGCAACTTGTGTGAGAAAATGTGACTTTAAATCTCACAATATACCTTATTATACCTTTTGTTTTATTATTATTTTTTACTTATGTTAATACAAAGAGTGGAAAGGTTTCTCAGTAGTATTAGGGAGATCTAATTTACTATTAATGCCAATGGATTTAGCAACAAGTGTCAACATATTTTGCGTCATATATGATCTATCCGAATGAAGTACTGTTAGGAGAATCTCTTCATTTGTCTTTCAGTGTTTTGCTGTGCGTTCTCTGGGTTGGGTTGAGATTCCTGAGGAAGAACTGACCCCTGGCAAGAGCAGTCTGGCGGTGAACAACTGCATCCAGCAGCTCTCGTACAGTAAAGCAGAGGGCCAGGACGCAGTTGGCGCCTGGGGAGAGGTGAGAACAGACACTCATACACTGTGGACTCATTATACTGTGACCTCATACACACGTGACCTAGAATAGATGAGATGTGCTTAGCTGGGGCCCACTGATGTCCTTGGAGGTCCGTTGAATTCATTCAGACAGGCGTACTAGCAGTACTAGCGTGCTAGCCCTGTAATAGCACAACACATTGTTGCCACATGCTGCTGAATGTTACAGTATATATTTTGGTATGTCCATTAGCAATTTTCATAAGGTTTTTTTGCAATTCAGTTTGAAATCTATTAAATCACCTCAGGTTAGTGCAGTTAGCATAGCTCTTACTGAAGGTCGTAACCACTCAAAGCATGCGCGTGTGTTGTGTGTGTGTGTGTGTGTGTGTGTGGTGTGTGTGTGTGTGTGTGTGTGTGTGTGTGTGTGTGTGTGTGTGTGTGTGTGTGTGTGTGTCAGGGTCAGGATATGATGATGGTGCTCAAGAAGGACACTCTCAGTCTAATGGACCCTGTGGACCGCAGCCTTATCCATTGTCAGCCTATAATCAACATCCGTGTATGGGGGGTGGGCTGCAACAATGGCAGGTAAACCGACCTGTATCATTCTTCTATTTCTGGGCCTAAAATTCCTCAGTTTTTCTCCTTTTCAATGCTATCACACAGAATAAATATGGATTTCTGCTGAGACTCTATTCATTACAGTTTAACAGAAAATATATGAGCCCGCTAAATGAAAAATAGCCTGTACAGCCCTTCAGGTCATCATATTTCCTCATTCAGTGACAGGCAGTGGCAGGTTTTTGAACATTTTAATTTACACCTAGTTAGGCCCAGTGTAGCTCGAGTTTCAGTTTTCCTGTAAAACACGGAGCCACTGATGATGAGTATTTGCAATCCAACCTATAATAGGAAATGTTTTGCATGGACTGTTGCTTTTGTTTTTGATTTGTGTGTTATTAAAAGCTTTAATTACTAAATAAATCACTATAAATTACTATAAAATTACTGGATTACGCTGAGAGAGAAGAGTAGCTCCCCTTGTGAAAAACAAGCGCACTTTATTGTATTGAATGTGCACTTGTAGTGTACTTCAAAGTACACTTTTAAAAATTATAAAAAATAAAAGTATAATGCTGTACTTGCAGATAATATAATATTAATGAAATAAAAGAGACTTAAAGAGAGTACACTTTCATGACAATGTTTTTTTTAACAAGTTTAAGTACTTCGTGATAATGTCACCTTAAAGGGTTTTACTTAATACATTTTTATAATATTTTGTTGTGTTGACTCACATACTTAAGAACATGGAAGGTACTTGATTATAATTTTAACTGTAGTGTTATTCGATATTGCATTTAAAGTGAATGTATTTTAAATGATTCAGTATGCTATATTATTTCTGTAATGAGTACTGTTTTTAATACTATGCTAAAATTAAGTGTAGCGTCAGTTCTGGCAAGTCACGTTAGTCAAGCTCGCATCAGTTGACTCTCAGCTTATCCACATCTACCTATAGGAATACGACGCCTATCACTGTATACATATATAAGCTCTTTCAGTGTTATTAGCAGATATATCACGTTTCTCAGGAGCTCATTACCCTCCTCCATCCCCAGCTCCTCCTGCATTTGCCATTCTGATTCCCCTTTGAATCAAAATAATTTCTTGAATTATGTTGTACATTAAAATCTTTATTAATGAATGATATCTGCAATACATTGACTGTTCTGTTTACCCTAAGGGGGGGTTATTGCAGCTCTCCCTGTGAGGCTGCATGGATGCACAGGGAGTTCTTGCCCAGAACAGAACCATACCACCAATCCAAACTATGCTAATTGTCAATCGTATTTGACGATAGTGGTCCTGACAGAAATGTACTTCTTTTTCACAAGGGTCTATAGCTTGCTATATTCCTCGCTTCTTTTGCATTATTTGAACTATTATTAACCTTTGTTTCCTTTTTCTTTTTTAAACCACCACTCGTGAAAACAGAGACAGGTAATAACTGCACTTGTTTTCTTTTTTTCAAATAGACTTAGAAAACAGTGATGTCTCGTGATGTTGTGAAGTAGTGCTCCTCAGTAGCCATGTTTTCTTTCATTTCTTTACTGTAATGCATCTCGGGTTGTGCAAATTGTACTAAATGCAAAAAGTGTACAAGTTTTTATTTTTTTATTAAACGATGATGATACATTTATTTAAATGTTTGCTTTGCTTCGCATGTTTTAGACATTTTGGGGTTTGTCAAAATTGTCTGGACATAGGGGGAACAGATTAGTTTGTAATGGGACCATCACTAGAGCATGTTGGCATGGGCCAATGACATCATCTTTACGCTTATTCATATTGTGAAAATGTGCTCAGATCGCAAATCCAAAAATAGACCCTAAGTGTAAAAGTGTAACCCTGAGCTCTTTCATCATCACTGAGATCTGCAGGGGCTGCTACAATGACTCTATATTCACACAATGATGGTCTCCATCTGTCTCTTTTCTAACCAGATAAACTCATCTGTTATTCTGTTTGACTCGCATGTTCTACTGTTGAGAATAAACGAGTGCTGGGTTTCACAAGCATCAGTATGCTGTGCGAGCTTGAGCTGCACGCCGTATGAAGCAGCACTGCTCTACATTTCTCCAATGTAATATTCATGAATAAAACATTCTCTTTGAAGAAGCCAGAGCATGCAGCTTTAGGTGTTGAAGAATCAGAGGGCCTGAACAGTTGCATTGCATATAGAATTGGAAAATCATACTGCCCAGAAATGCCGATCGATCTGTATTTATAGAACATTGACATCTGATATTGCCTCGAACAGTCAGCTAAGAGAGACTTTATAAGGTATTTAGTGAATAACAATTAAGGTTGAGAGATTAGAGTTGGTTTAGCATCACTTTGTAAATAACCAGCTATATATATATATATTGTATTATACTTTCCACAGAAATGTTCTACATTGAAAATAATAATATATGTTTCCTGAGCAGCAAATCAGCATATTAGAATGATTTCTAAAGGATAATGTGAGACTGAAAATAATAAATAATATTTCACAATATTACTGTTTTGAGCCAGGAGGCCTTCCTGTGTGTTTGCATGTTCCTCCTGTAACTGTGTTGGTTTCTTCTGGGTGCTCTTGTTTTCCCACACAATCCAAAAACATACAGCATTATTGAATTGGAGACACAAAATTGTTCATAGGTGTGTCTGTGTGTGAGCACTGTGATGGACTGTCCACTTTAGACATTTTACTAACAATAAGTAACTTTGCAACTACGTCAGCTGCCAGTCATTAGTAAAATGTCTACTTAATATCTGCTAACACTGAATTTTCAGTCTCTCAACAGATTTTCTAATGACTAAGTAACTTTGCAAGTCAACTTATTCTAACCCTAACCTTGATTCTTTAAATCTTCTTATACTCTAATGACTGGTAGTTGACATGTAGTTGCAAAGTTACTTATAGTTAGTAGAATGTCTAAAATGGTTTATTGAAATAAAGTGTAACCTAAAAATGTAATTATTTTCAAACAAAATACCATTTTTTCATGACCATATAGGACTACATGTGACTGATTATATATATGACATTTTAATGTGGATATTATGTTTAGTGTTTCTATCAGGCTGTATAAGCATGAAAGTCATTGTGATGAGTATTTACTCCGTTCTCCTGGTATCCGTAGGGACTTTGCCTTTGTGGCCAGTGATAAAGACACCTGCATGCTCAAGTGCCACGTGTTCCGCTGCAACGCTCCAGCCAAGACCATCGCATCTGCCCTGCATGAGATGTGCTCCAAGGTGAGATCACATGATCCTGATGAATCTATTGTCATCATTAACATTAATATTCTTTCATCATCAAAAATGTCCATATTGCAAAGTTGGCGGTTTGTTTGTGATCGGTCTGTTTCCACAGATCATGGCAGAGAAGGCGGTGCAGCAGCCCTCTATGGCCCGTTCTCTCACCATGGAGAGTATCTCCCCAGAGGACTTGCCCCTCCAAGGTAAATCATCTGCCTTTTTGAGAAAGTGGCGTCTTTTAAAGCAAATTGATTGGTTGACTCAACTGCAAATTGTATTCTTTCATGAGACTGATGTGTGCTTTCCAGTTGACTTCTTGGAATCAGTGAGGCAGAGGGTGCAGAAGTTTGAGGTGGAGTACATTGGGAACCTGCCTGTATCCAGAGCAATGGGTGAGTGTGATTTGGGCCATTCAGATATCTAAATGTAGCAGGCTGAGAGCCGTGGGAACAGAGCAAGGCCGGTGGCGCGAGTGCAAATGAGTGTCACCTGCGCGCCACACTGGTCTCGAGTCCCACCGAGGAGCTCCAGAAGGGTAAAAGGAGGAGTGATGACAGTGAAGGACGAGAGAGGACTAGGCCTGGACTTTATGTTGTGTTTTGTTATGTTTATATGCAGCTGTCATCCTTGAGGGGTTGCCGCTTTGCTTTCTTTTTGCTGTTTGTTTATTTTTGGATCAAAGTTTATGTTGAATGTTTGTCGGTTCCCGCTGTCACGGCGTGGTGCTGGCAGAAGAAGACGAAAAGGCTTGAACTCCAATGCAAACACTTTTACTAAATATAAATTCAGGAACAGACAGGCAAAATGGCAAACCAAGCACACAACACTCTAAATATGACTAACTACTGACAAAGAGAGACTGAACCGAAGGAACTAAATACACACACTGATGAACAGAAACAGGTGACACAAATGATGATAATTACAATGCACAGGTGACAACGATGAAGACAAGCAGGTGTGTAGACAAGAGGGATGCTGGGAAGTGTAGTGAAGAGACGGAGACAAGACAGACTGTGACATTACACCCCCCCTCCGGAAAGCGCGACCTCGCGCTGCAGAGGAACCAAGGCGGAGCAGATGGAGGGAGGAGCCAAGGCGGAGCAGATGGAGGGAGGAGCCAAGGTGGAGCAGATGGAGGGAGGAGCCAAGGCGGAGGCGGGGCTGACGACACCAGGGAGCCGACTGACAGGGGCGGAGCAGGTGAGGGAGGAGACCAGGGTGAAGCCGTAGAGCCGACGAGACAGGGTGATGCTGAGGGACTGGAGGGACATGGTGAGACCGCAGGCTCAGGCGACTGAAGTGTAGACAGGGACACAGAAGGACACGGTGGAGACAGAGGGAGTGAGGACCAAAGGGGAACTGAGGGGAGTGAGGAGTCCAACAGAACCGGGGGGACGAAAGGACGTGGCGTAGCCAGAGGAGAGAAGTCCAAAGGTGAGGGAAGGCCGACGAGGGACCAAAGTGAATCCGGGGGGACGAGGGAGCCTGGTGGAACTGGGGGACTGAGGGGCCATGGTGGAGCTGAGGGAGGTAAGAGCCAAGGGGGAGCAGATGGGACGAAGGGCCGAGGTAGAGTCCTGGTTGAGGAGGTTGGAGGCGGAGGCCAGGGATCCACCGACCAGGCTGGATCAGCAGGGCTGGTAGGCAGAGGTGGACGGGCTGAAAGGTGGCAGATGAGAGGAGGTGGGAGAGGGAGGCTGGGTGGGAATACCGTCTCTGGCTGGGCGTGGCTGACGTGAAGCTCTGGCTCGGCGTGGCAGACGTGAGCGGGCTCTGGCTGGACGGCGGTCTCTGGCTGACGCGGTCTGCGACGGCGGTCTCTGGCTGGACGGCGGTCTCTGGCTGGACGGCGGTCTCTGGCTGGACGGCGGTCAGCGGTGAAGGCTTGACTGGGCTGGACGGGACCAGCGGTGAAGGCTTGACTGGGCTGGACGGGACCAGCGGTGAAGGCTTGACTGGGCTGGACGGGACCAGCGGTGAAGGCTTGACTGGGCTGGACGGGACCAGCGGTAAAGGCTTGACTGGGCTGGACGGGACCAGCGGTGAAATGGTCTCTGGCTGGACTGGATGCAGTGGCTGAGTGGTAACGTCATCATATTGACCCACGGTGAAAGAGGATCCACACAACCACAGCACATGGTCTAGATATTGAGTTAACAAACCTGGTGTTGCCGTCGCGGGAGCTTGTTGGTACAAGGATTCGTCCAATCTGCACCAAAAAACGGTCTTTAACACCTCATCGGTCCAGTTTACCAGATTGGACAGTTCAAGGAATCTAGCCACATAGTCTTCAATCGGGCAGCCATCCTGGAAGCAGTGAGTCAAACGCTCGACTGGAGGTAAGTGGTCGAGGGAGACTCTCATCCTTAGTTTTTTTTTTTGATGGTCAGTAGTTCTGTCACGGCGTGGTGCTGGCAGAAGAAGACTCTAATGCAAACACTTTTACTAAATATAAATTCAGGAACAGACAGGCAAAATGGCAAACCAAACACACAACACTCTAAATATGACTAACTACTGACAAAGAGAGACTGAACTGAAGGAACTAAATACACACACTGATGAACAGAAACAGGTGACACAAATGATGATAATTACAATGCACAGGTGACAACGATGAAGACAAGCAGGTGTGTAGACAAGAGGGATGCTGGGAAGTGTAGTGAAGAGACGGAGACAAGACAGACTGTGACACCCGCCTCCTTCTTCCCTGAACACCCCTTGTTACACAAATAAACCACTTTTACACTGGAATGAAAGGTATTTTTTGTATAATCTCTTAAACCTCAGTGCCAAATACTTCATTTTTGGCAAATGCAAGTATTCCTGATCTCAGGTTTGAATTAAAATGTCACATTTAAAACATTTTCAGTGTCAAATATGAGTACAACATATTGTGGATCCAATTTGGACCTGTATCAAACAGTTTTAAGAGATCAGACTTTCTCAATGAAGACAAAAAGCTTAAGTTTATAAAGATTTGGCCATTAAGATCTAAAACCAGGTTAATTATTACTTTGGTGGCTGATTAGAGACATATAAACCCTAGCTTAAACATCAAAGAAAGTCATGTATACCACCTGAGTGAATGTGATTCCACCAAGTACAAAATGTTCTTGACTGAATCAACATTTTTGTTGATCCTGATTTGAGGGACAAGTTTACAGTTTATTTCAAGTTTAGGCTTACAACCATGGTTAGGTGCTTCTACATCAGTGCTATTCACCTATCATTTCCCTCTGTTTTTAGGGATAACTTATGGGTAGGGTTAGGTTTAGGGGTTGGGATAGGTTTAGGACTACATTTTTGGACAGGAATGTTGTTCCAGGATTAACAAAATATGTTGATCCATGAAGATGTCTTACTTAGTAAAATCACAGGGACCTGCTAGGGATGTTATTTATGGGTTTGTGGTTAATGTGTTTTTCATGTATATGCTGACAGGAATGGAAGTGTTGAACAGAGCTATTGAGAGTATCATGCACTCCAGAGACAGAGATGAGTGGGAGCCGATAGTCATCCACGTGTCTGATAAAATTCTGTCTTTATGGAGAGGAGAGGTGAGAGTATATACTAACTGACAATGAGATTTTTACTGTACTCCATTTGCATACTAACAGGCTATGCTATAGAACACTTGTGTACTTCATACTGTACGAGTTGTACTGTATACTGCTTAATGTTTAATAACACTTTATATGTATATGTTTTAGACATGTGGGTTTCTTATGTTGGTATTTTTCTATTGCATGCGAAACAGTATTTGTTATGCAACAATGGATTTCAAAGAGTAGTATGCTACATTGCTGTGACCAAACAATGTTTAATCCATTAAGTGCTGTCTAGCTTCATAAATTCATTCTCATTATATTGGTAAATTTGTTTTGTATTTTTCATTCAAAGCTGTGTGATTTTTTGGGGGGAGTTTAAAATATATAATTACACATGAAAAGTTCATTACACATGAAATGGAAAGTCAAGTCAAGTGCACTAAATCATGTGTGTAGCCTACAGCTACCATTTCAGTATGCTCTGCATTTGCATAAGGACACATTGCATACTTCACATAGTATATATGCTATGTACTGCAGTAATAGTATGAGTAGAATGTTTTCTTCACTCTTACTTTCCCCTCTTGCTTTATTTCAGGATGGAGATGACCCATTTTGGGAATGCCAAGTACGTTACTTAACTTTCCTAGGTGTGGGTCATGACACACACACTTTTGCAGTCATAGTGGATGCTGGAACCCAGCGCTTTGAGTGCCATGTGTTCTGGTGTGAGCCTGATGCTGGGATCATCTCTGAGGCAGTTCAGGCTGCATGCATGGTGAGGCAATACTACATTTATTTGACTTTCAACCCTTCATACCTGACAAAATATCCCACACTTAAGTCATAGTTTCTTAGCATCGATACAGAATTCAATGCAAAATCTATCACGTCTTTCTAAATGTATGCTGCCCCCTTCAGGTCCAATACCAGAAGTGTTTGGTTGCCCAGACTCCTCCTGCGAGGCCCAAAATGTGGCGGGCCGGCTCCAAAGTCAAACGAGCCAACTCTATGGACGGCTCCAGCTTCCCGCTCCGACAACAAGGACACACACCTTCCAAAATGGCCTCTCCCAGCGTGAAGAAGGGCATGTTGGCATTTTTTGAGACATTCCGTAACAAACAGTCTGCCGTACCCACACCCTAACAACAGCGGTTCTGGGAGGGGAATGGGGCCTGATGGGCTTTGAGGAGGGGGAAAGATGAAATGAATGAAGAAACATGAAGCTTAAGAAAGTTTAAGATATACAAGTATCCTTTGCCTTTGGCATTTTTAAAAAACAATTTAACTTAAAAACTCCCCCAGTACGACCTCACAAAAAACATCCCACCCAATTGCCCTTAAAAATAGTGTTTTGAGGATTGACATATCTGAATGTAGGTGTGCAGAACAGTGTTTAAATGACATTGAGGTGCTGTGCTCTCACATTCCAAAAACTCAACACCAAATGCTCTGCAGTTCAAATGCTGTTATACAAAAGTTAGTTCCTGTCCTAACATTCTATTGGTATAATGTTAATGAACTCCGCACTGACAGACACCAACCAACACCAACAGACATGCTTGTCTGGTTTTGACCACTTGCTGTTGGTTGACGCTACGTTCAATCTGCATTTGTCGGGTCATGGAATGTCTGAGAAGTGACTTACTGTAAACTAGTGATGGTCAGTGTTTATCAGATTAGTCTATTCAACTTATCTTTGATGTAAGAGCGTACATGGCCATTGTAAATTGAATGCGAGAGGCTTCCGGTGGCAATCGCTTTCAGTTATTTTAGCTGTTCAAAAACAGGAAAATATTTACCTATGAATCGGAAGTCTTGCACATTCACAAGAAATACTGAGTACAGATTAACCTATAGAGTACAAATGCTCTGGGATTTTGCTTCACTTCGCTTGTCTCTTTGTTCCAGACTGCCAGTCTGCATGAATCTTCAGTGACTTTTCGGCAGATTACACCATTCTTTATGAGTCTGGTGGACCTTAAGCCAAAAGTATAGTTATGCTGTGCACTTTCCACTCCAGCTCAGGACAGTCTGTGTGATGTGATTTTCCTCATCACCATCGTCCTCTGATGTTACCACCCAATTTTGTGTCCATGCGACTTGTGCGCAGACAACAGCACCTGTGTGAGGGAAATTCCGAAAGGCTTGCCCAATTGTGTGCAAGATGGAGTTATACTCAGAAAATGAAGTATACCTGGGCATTTATTTTTACTTTAACCTTTACTTTGTCCACACAGACAAAAAATCCGGCATGGTGTAGACTCTAGACATGAGCAAATGACAAATCACCATGTGGACTGTCCATGAACTAGAGCCGAACTTGGAAAATGGAACTATACTTTCGGCTTAAGTCATTGCATTACTAGCTATGTTTCCATCCACACGTTTTTATCCGAATTAGTGATATCGAATGAAAAATGCCTTATGGAAACAGTGAAATTCGATTGAATTTTATGAATATCGACTCAAATGAAATACGAACGGTCTCATCTGGTTTTATCTTGATCGATATACGGCTTATGCGATAAACGCTGATGGAAACGTTATTATGGCGCGATCCATTTTGTCTACCAAAAATTTGTTCGCAAATGTTTGCTTGAATATTGTGCAATTCAGTGCAAAAATGAATGGAAACACCTTAAAATGTCTCAAATCAATTCGATATACCAATTTGATCGCAAAACAGCATGTGACGTCATTACGCACAGTTTTTTATCCGCTTTAAACCCGTTGGATGGAAACACACTTTCACCAGATTTATTCGCATGAGTTTTTTTACCGAACTTCAGATAATTCGAGTGTCAAGTGGATGGAAACTTGGCTACTGACTCAACTGTGTATTGCTCAGAAACACAATGGTTGATTATGCTTTCATTGTTTTTCATTGGCGGAGCAAGAAAAGACAAAGTAACCGGCAATATTGTGTATGAAATGTTTATTGAACTGTATAAAAGCAGTATTACACATGCTAAACTACAGCTCTATTGGGTGATATTGCTAAAATAGGATACATTTTTGAAGGAACAATAACTCGAATCCAACAACTGTGTGATTTAGTAACATCTAATAACTCTGTACAGTCTCAGAACATCTAAGATTTTCTAATCTTATTTCTAGTTTATTGCACAGACTTGTGCAATAAGATGTATATCGCAGTTGAATCACAATGTGTGATATATTTTGATAACGAGTATCGATGTACAGTGACCTAATTCTTGTATGACTAATATGTAGACAGTAGAGATGATCCCTTAGGTCACATTTATGTTCAAAAAGTAAATTTAGCTTCAAACCTACTAGGAGTATATCCGTATATTAACAGTAAACCGTTTGTGGAAATGGATGTTGTTTGCTGTTCTAATACACCGTTAGAATCAATTTAAGCTCAGAATATTCAAGGTCGTTATTCATTTTGAGCAAACGGAGCAATCTTCACACACAACAGAAAGACCTCAATTAACGTAGTGCTATCAGTGCAAGCGTCGTGCTTTAGATAGACCCTGCTTTTGTCACTTTCACTCTTTCTATATTGTGAGCTCAGAAAAGCAGATGAGGAGATATCAATGGCCCCGAATAAAGACACAAAGCTTGTTATAATGCTGGTTTGTGGAGCCCTCAGTTTAGTACCACCGTTGCATGGTTTTGCACATGCTTGGAAATTCAAGGCTTCGCTTGGGTACTTGCGAACACAGGCAGAGGGCTTTAGAGCTTTAAAAACAAACTTTTACCGTGGTTCATGGACTTTTGCGTACGAACGCTTTCCCCACACAGAACTGTGCTTCATGCATGGCTCCCCTATTGACAATTGCACGTGAAAATTCACTAATGTCACCGTGCCTGCAGATCATGTGATTTACTCAAAGTCTGTGCAGATCTTCACGATAGTGTCCACAGGTGCAAACCCTTGAGCCCTTTTATTCGCATTGAATGTAATAAGCTCTTTGAAACTCGATCTCAGCGCATGTTGATCTGAGATGCCCACGGGCACATGAATGCCACTGAAGGAAGTTATGTGATACTATATCTAATATGCAACTGCTCCTTCCCTTACTAAAACAACACACATGTATTATATCACAAATTAACTCAGGTCTCCTTAATGCTAAAATAAAGGGGGGAGGTAAAGGGGACGACTCTTCAGCATGTAAAATCACTGAGAAGAGAGTTTAACTGATAATCTTGGGCCCTGTTTACTCCTGCTGTTAAGATGCACAAGGAGACACCTGGTGTTTTAATCCGTCTCTTTTGTCCACTTTCAACCACTTCTGTCTTGGTTTCTTCGAGGGGAGGGTTTATGTGCGGGTGTTTTTTCAGATCTAATGGACAAAATAAGCTTGCGCAATTTACGTGAACTCGTCCAGAGCGAGAGCGGACGGACCGCAAGACCACGCAGAATGTGTTGAGTGTGTTAGAAATTCAGGAATGGTGCGAGAACATTGTGCTTGGTACGTTATTCGTCTTCAAACCAAACTTGGGTCCTTTTGTGGCTGTTCGAACACATTTGACCGCATGAGCGTTTACACTACAAAAGCAATCCGAATGCGTTTTCGTTTCGACTACCTCTGGAAATGGTCGAAAGTGGACAAGCTCAAAACGCTTTAGACTGCGTTTACACCTGTATTTAGCGTCGTCCACTTGTGATCCGATCGCCCAAAACGCATCTTAATACCAGGTGTAAACAGGGCATTAGTTGATGCTCATGTAGCACCTGTTTCTTATTTTTTTCCCTGTTTATACTCTCTGTAAAGAAATCTCTCTATATATATTTGCAGTATTTCAGTACAAAACTAGGATGTCATGTAAATGGTTTTGTATTATTCTTTGTGTTTGTTATTATTGTTGTTATTAATCAGAATGACATCCACCATTTGGTGTGTTGGGACATTAAACTGCTTCAGTCTCTGGCTCTGTTCTCGTTTATTTTTGTGTCAGTGTCTTATACACCCACTTTCTCAAATCCCTCTTCTCCTTCCATTTGTTGTGTCCAGAACAATGTTATTGTATTGTGTGTATTATTCCATTGAGTTATTTCAGGTTAAAAGTCTTTGGCATGGATTCCTCCTTTTATAAACTGGACTCCCGTTGTTTTGTCTCCAGTCTCTGGTAATCTTTAAAATGGAGAAAATAAATGTATTTGTCAGACATACCAGCTTAATTTCAAACACATATTTAGAGGTCTGACTTCCTCAGGAAACACTGCTAACAAAAGTGTCAAGACCTTTGGTTAATAATATCTGATGTCAAGGTAGATTTGATACCAGCGTGCAGATGCACATGTACAAAATGCATCTAAAAGTCTCAGATAGACAGCATGTCTTTGTGTTTGCTCTATCGGGTTATTTATCTCAGATTATGTGCGCTTACCCTCATTTTGGCTGGTACATCCTTTAAGAGATTCATACTGTTCTGTTTCGCTTTGTTCAAGATCTGTGACACATAAAACAATAATCTCTTAAAATATACCTCGACACAATTACATTTTATAACTTAAATGAAATAAAAAATAACTAACTGTTTAACAACATGCAGCATAAAATTACACTTGTACTTTTTATGACCATCATTAATTTATGCAATATTATTGCTTGCCTTTTTCGTCTCCAATATCAGTAGTTTTTCTGGAATGTAAATCGGTCTCTTGCATCTCGGAATTATGTCGGTATGAAATATGGAAACTGAAAAATTTGGTTGATATGTAAATGCTGAAACATCTTTATATGAGTGGAATTCTTCTTGATGACAATGTAAAACAAATGAATAATACCTTGTTTTAAGATGAATGTGTCTCCAGTACAGATAGAGAAAAAACACAGATGCAATGACAGCGATCCACATTGCTACAGCGATACTGATGAGAAGATCTTTGCCTGAGCAATCCTCAACTGTTGCATTTTCTTCAATGCCAGAAACATTCACTGGGGCAATTGGACAACAATTTAACTAAATTAATGTTGCTCTGAATATTACGTTATGCAGCTCTGTTTTATGTCAAAAAAGCATAAAAGATGTAAAATATACATATATAAATATTGGATTGGAATCAGACCAATTTTATGCATGAAATGAAATCAGTCTTTCTTACCTGGGGCATCATGAGACATTGTTCCTGCTGTTATCAAAAAATGTATTTGATAATTTGTATTATATTGTGGTCCAAATGGATCCAGTAACACACGAATGCAAATGATAGAATTTTTGTTTGCACAACAAAGTGTCTTGTTATAGTGTGTGGGTGAGGGGCGTTATAGTCCAAACCTCAGTTTCCTGGGTTTACTTAAATGCCCACAGCAAAAAGTGACAATTATTGCCTCGTGACCAAGTGTTTGACTCTAGTCTATGTTTAATAGTAATTACAATGAATTAACTGTACAATGACACACTTTTAACACAAACAGTGTGTTGTTCCTCTTAACACTGACAGTAGAAGAGATCTGCTATTTTTTAAAAGAGTATGCAATAACAAAAGCACACACGTATAGTTCAAATTTATTACATTTAATATATTCCCAGTCATATATGAAAGACTTCGACAACAATCTATGACTTTCTTCATCTCTTCCATCACCCTCACTGCTTCTATCCTCCTTGATCCTCATCTTCTTCCTTTCTTACTACCACCTCATTTTCTGATGCACTATCATCAATACTTACAAGGGTACAGCTTTTAATCTCTGTCTTCTATAAAACTTATACATCAATCTAAAACAGTCAAATTATTCTAAGCCAATTATTCTGCCTGCCAGTACTGAACAATAGTGCCAGACACACAGACTTATGTATACAGAAGAAATGACCAAAAACCCATTTAGATGTACAATAATATATATAAAATGGAATTAAATATGCATTTTCTGAAATAAACTAGGTTCTCCTGCTAATGTCTTGTCATTGTTGCTAAAAATGTCAGGCACATTGCAAATAGATTTTAATTTTATTGGCTGAAGGATGTCATAATATTACAATAAATGTTTTTTGTTTTTTGGTTGAACATTATAATTATATTTTAAATGTAATTTTCTTCATGTCATTTATACATGATGATGTCCCATAGAGGGTTAAACAAGTTTAAAAAAAATGTTCTTTAAAAGATACCTGAACCTGATTATTATTAACTTGATTTTTGTAATCGAATGTCTTGTAAATACTTAGGAAATGAAATTGCCCATGCTTTCATTCAACAACTGAAAAGGTGTCTTCAAACAGCTGATCTCGGGTCAGTCACATTGATGCACACGGCAGGCGCCACTGCTCAGCTCTGGCTTTTGTCTGGCTTTCGTTGTGTGCATCATTTCATGTCGACAAATATATTATACACTTTATGTTTACTTGCTATACCAAAAAGGCATAAAAAGTGTGTAACGTGAGGGGGCACCCGGATTTGAACCGGGGACCTCTTGATCTGCAGTCAAATGCTCTACCACTGAGCTATACCCCCATCCGTACGATAGTGGTGCACGGATACAAACTTAAACATCAGCCTGGGATCAGGACAATCGTTTTTCGCAGTTTATATATGTTCACTATATATATGTTTTAAATAAAGACCCCCCTAATATATATGTTATCATAAACAATAATATAACAACAACATTGTATTAAACAACGACCAGAAAATATTGCCGCAATCACATGATAACAGCATTTCCGGAGAATGACAGGAAGTGCATTTATGCTGATGATCGTCAAGACTAAAGTCGCTAAAAGATGGTAATGTGGAGCTCCATTTTTTTATTGATTTAATTTTGTTTCATGTATAAGTTTGTGGTGTGTGTTGTTTCCTTGCTCCCCATACAATGTGAAAGTGTGTGCATTTGCTGTTTATAAAGCGCTTGTTTATGCTGTGCAGGCGTTCAAGCTAGTTAGCTAGCATAGCATAGCACAATGGTTAGTGTTTGTTTATTTATATTCAAGGACAGATTACGCGGGCATAATTTCCTTTTAAAAGTCTCGACATGTTATTATTTGCCGCGACAGAAATGAATAATATCAGAATTAATTTCGCCACTAAGTTGTTAGCTTCTAACGTTAAATGAATTGTGATGTGTCATGGCCTTACTTTCACTTTGTATTAGCCTTTTCTGTTAAGACTGAAAACCTTAATGTAGCGTGGTAACTGTCAAACACTCATCAGGCCCACATCAGGTTTCTTTTCTGCATGATTCTGTAATAATGATTATACTGTGTGTTTGTGCAGAATACTCGTGGCCTGCGCTCTCAGCTGAAGGACAGTGTTCCTGTCACAGGTCTGTGTCCACAGGCTGGTCCTTATGGGGTCCAAGACTCTCTGCGCAGAGGGTGAGTTCTGCCCTCAGAAACCTGCACATGTTGCTTTATGCATGTTTATATTCTAAAGATTTAATTTTTCTGTGGTCACAGGTTCTCTAGTGTTAAAAATGAGCTTCTACCGAGTCATCCATTGGAGCTCTCTGAGAAAAATGTAAGTAGAAAAGTAGTACTTTGCCAATATGCATGGTTCTACAAAAGACATCTAAATGATGTGTAAAATGGAGGGGAAAAATTAAAGAACAGAACATATCAAGTAAAATATTGGTAGTAAATGATGCTCTTTCTAAGACCAGTTTATCATAGTCATTAGCTCGATACGTGAGTATTCAATCCACCAATGCTTATTACTGTTGGAATGTTGGCTTGTCACGATTGTTTAATCATCTAATCATGGTTTTTTGATGAGATAACCGCAATAATTTCAATCACATTTTGCCAAAGAATATAAAAAACACTGTTGTAAAGTAGTCAAATGTCTTTCTTCATACACAATGAAGGTTTGTGTGTTTAATCATGTGGCATTGTTATATTACAATTTTAATATTACAATTTTATATATGATTGCAATAAAAAACTTGCACTGTAAGTGTCCTGGACAAAACTGAATTAAATTGTGACAGTTTCTCAGCACAAATTTGTGATTTATAACCAGCTAGGGCAACATTTAATTTTACACTGTCTTTGTTACACATTACATGTACTTTCTATAGTAACAGGAAATTATGCATAATTACAAGCAACTTACCCTGTATAAAATATGTGGGTTACACTTTATTTTAAGGTGTCCTTGCTTGATATAGTGTAATTACTCAATTAAGTACTGAATAATAGTAATTTGCTACATGTACTTGGGTTAAGGTTTGGTTTAGTTCTATGTAACTAATGGACTGTTTTTTTACTATAGGAACTACATGTAAAATGTGTAACATACACTGAACAATAAACGATACCAATGTGTTATTCACTTTTACTCCTTACTTGTCTGTGTAAGTAGACTGTAACAAGGACACCTCTAAACAAAGTGTAACCGCTTGTACTGTGAAACCAGTTTCAGCTTAACCAGGACAAGATGAATTTCAACACACTAAGGAACATCCAGGGTCTCCACGCACCCCTCAAACTACAGATGGAGTACAGAGCGGCTAGACAGGTATTGTTTGACACTTGCTCACATACCATGAACACCCTATGCTCATCGTGTTTAAACGTTGCACTTGCCTTTGTTCAGATTCAGCGTTTGCCGTTCCTGCCCAGCTCAAATCTGGCCCTGGATACCCTCAGAGGAAGTGATGACAGCATTGGCTTTGAGGACATCCTCAATGGTACGAAGAAACAATCGACACATTACCCGTTTTATGAGCTGTTTAGTTAGTTTGCTTTATAAAAATATGATAATGACGATTACTGGTTGCATTAGTTGATTTGGACAATTTGACAAATAATTTTTGTGTAGTATACTAGGTCACATGTAAATATTTTACATCCTCAGATCCTATCCAGTGTGAGATGATGGGCGATCCTCACATCATGACCGAATACAAGCTTGGCGTCCTGTGAGGATGGCGATTCAGCACAAGCCTGTAGATCGTGTTATTATATGCATTGTTTAACTGCTGTTTATAATAAAATGTCAAATTTGAAAGCAGAAATAGTTTCTGTGACATTTAGCTGGACCTGGCTATGAATCTTGTTTATTAGAAGAACATTAAAACACTGTAAAATGGCTTGGATGCATTTACACAGAAGTGTTAATATGAGGAGATTACTTAAAAATGAAGGCATAAAAACAGCATACATAAGCACAATGATCAGGGTAAAATACAGAATTTTCTTTTAAATCCTCAGGATTTGGACAAATCTGTTACATTTTGGGTTACAGCTTGTAATATTGTTTTTATATGTTGAATATTGTGTACTCGTCTGGAATTTGTTACAATCATGCAAAAGCAATTTACACAGCAGTGCGATTATGAATTATGCTAATCTTCAGGGCACACACTTAAACAACTCAAAAGTTAGCCATGCTTTATGACGCCAAAAATAAAAGGGCAGATTGAAGAAATTAGGAAAAAGTTCAATCCTTTCAGTCCAGCTTTTCTTCCTGGAAGAAATCGGCAGAATTGAGATGTTCCTGAAACTTCTCGTATTGCTAAACGGAAAGAAAGAACAAAAAAAAGCAATCAGTGTGTTCATACACATTTAAAGGAATAGTTCACCCAAAAATTTGAATTCTCTCATCATTTACTCACCCTTATGCCATCCCTGGTGTATATGACTTTCTTTAGATAAACACAAAGAAGATTTGTAGGAAAATAATAAATCTCTCTGAGTCCATATAATGCAAGTGAATTGGTGCTTTAATGATTGAACACCCGCACATTGATCGTGATGTTCATTCATATAACCCCAGTGGATGAATTAATGTCTTCCGAAGAGAAATGACAGATGCCCCCTCACAATCCCTTGTATAAACAGTAGACCGGAAGTGATGATTTATAGTTCAAAAGTTTCACTTCAGAAGACACGGGCTCATTCCCCAAGCATGCGTACGCAAACATTTGTGTGTGAAATCTGTTTATGAACATTTTCACAAGAAATCATGATTACATTTTATCTTACATATGTGACCCTGGACCACAAAAGCAGTCTTATGTGTCCATTTTTTAAAATTGAGATTTATATATCTGAAGGCTGAATAAATAAGCTTTCCATTGATGTATGGTATGTTAGGATAGGACAATATTTGGCCGAGATACAACTATTTGAAATCTGGAATCTGAGGGTGCAAAAAAATCGAAATATTGAGAAAATCGCCTTTAAAGGTTTCCATTTCTGTTGGTTATTGTTCTGCATCCACTTACAAAAATACAATTTTGATATATTTAAGTCAGGAAATTTACTAAATATCTTCATGGATCATGATCTTTACTTAATATCCTAATGATTTTTGGCATAAAAGAAAAATCGATAATTTTGACCCATACAGTGTTTTGTTGGCTATTCCCACAAATATACCCATGCTACTTAAGACTGGTTTTGTGATCCAGGGTCACATATATTACGAAAAGCTGCGTTATAGTGACGTTTCTCTGAATAACGCTGACATACGATTATGTACAGCTGGCTAATGAAAGGTCTGTAATCTGGGTCTAATGTGTTTGAACTGGTTTAGAGAATGATATTTGGCATTGCTCAAGGATCTGGCAAGAGAGACATATGTTTGACGAGAGTGACAACAGGCTGTGAAGCAAAGAGTGCGAAAAGCCTTTATTTCACATCACTATATCCATGGCTGGAGGCCAGAAATGGGTTCATCCTCGAAGTTGGAAAACACACAGCCAACTGACCCACCATGGTAGAACCCCCAAAAAAACCTCGGACAGGCAAATCTTGTGGTCTGGCGACTCCAGTTGCTTCTCTTCTGAAATGCTCCTGGTCTGAGTTGGAGCCGTGTGGACGTCGGAGCCAAACCTCGTCGGAGCCGTAATGCACCACAGACGTGTGCAGTGTGTATAAGGGGTTATATGGAGATGGTTTGAGCGTGTTTTATGCAAATGACTAACCTCATCTTGAATACTGCAAATTCACTAATACCCCTTTTCCACCAAAAAAGAACTAGTTCGGAGTTGGTTCAACTTGCGAACCTTCTCAGAACCTGTTTGTTTTTCCACTGACTAGAGCGCCCAACGTCGTTACGTCACTGTGTACGTGTACACATACATCTTAGCTAGAAACGCTTGCAAGTACAACATTACTTTGGGATTATCTCTAACTCATGTACCAAGAAGGCTTTAAAAACAATTTAAATATGTAAGTCTTTTAATCTTTTCCTTTGATATGTAATCTTTTATATGTTATGTACCCATGTCTTGTGTCTTTTTTTTTCTTTCCATTTATTTGTTCTATATTGTGACTGTTTTCTTCTTTGCTTACATAATGTTTACAATAAAAAAAAAATACAAAAAAACTAGAAACGCTTGCGCCAACTTCAAGCATAACGATTACAACGGCGGACTACATCGTGTTTCTGCAAATGTTTCTCCTGGCTTTGCGATCCTATATTATGGTCAGAAAAGATGTTTAGAACACATATAAACCCGCCCCCAGCGTAAGCATGACGTGATAAAATAACGGTTCTAGTCCAGCAAAGAGTTGGTGCCGCTTTGGAACCAGTTTTCCTGGCCGAGAACCGGTTCTTTGGCTGTCGAAACACAAAGAACTGGTTCGCGCGCAGGCACCGGCTCCGAACCAGCTCTCAAAATGCTTCGGTAGAAAAGGGGCTTAAAGGATTAGTTCACTTTTTAAAAAACTTTTGCTGATAATTTACTCACCCCCATGTCATCCAAGATGTCCATGTCTTTCTTTCTTCAGTCGAAAAGAAATGAATGATTTCGATGAAAACATTCCAGGATTTTTCTCCATATAATGGACTTTAATAGTGGCCAAAACAGTTCAAGGTCCAAATGAGTTTTCAGTGCAGCTTCAAATGACAAATGACGATACCAGTCGATGAATAAGGGTCTTATCTAGCGAAACGATGCGCCATTTTGAAAATAAATAAAACAGTTAAAGTATTATTAGCACAAATGCTCGCCTTGTTCTGTCCTGAGATGCACGTTTGTGATTCTCCTGTTCGAAAAATCTTTTTTCGAGTCATTTTATTCATTCAACGAATGAAATGACTCGAAAAAAGATTTGTTCATTTTAATGAACGAGTTCGAACAGGAGAATCACAAACGTACATCTCAGGACAGAACAAGGCGA
Organism: Chrosomus eos; assembly: GCA_036326025.1. NCBI lineage: Eukaryota > Metazoa > Chordata > Actinopteri > Cypriniformes > Leuciscidae > Chrosomus > Chrosomus eos. Next base: position 24,351,754 of record CM070834.1, read on the forward strand.
GCATTTGTGCTAATAATACTTTAACTGTTTTATTTATTTTCAAAATGGCGCATCGTTTCGTAGATAAGACCCTTATTCATCGTCTGGTATCGTCATTTGTCATTTGAAGTCATTTGAAGCTGCACTGAAAACTCATTTGGACCTTGAACCGTTTTGGCCACTATTGAAGTCCATTATATGGAGAAAAATCCTGGAATGTTTTCATCGAAATCATTAATTTCTTTTCGACTGAAGAAAGAAAGACATGGACATCTTGGATGACATGGGGGTGAGTAAATTATCAGCAAAAGTTTTTTAAAAAGTGAACTAATCTTTTAATAGAACAAAATTAAGAACAAACTCATGCACGTACGCACATGTTGTGAATTAAGCAGAGATTTTTCGTGAGAAGTTCTCCTGTGCTAACAAATATGAAATAATACACGCAATTATTAGTAATTGAGACCTGTTGATTCATCCACTGGGTTCGTACGGATTACTATTACGATTGATGAGTGTGGTTTTAAAGCGTCAGCTGAGCAGCACCCATTCAGTGCCATTATAAGGACTCTCAGAGTCAGGGGTGTCCAAACTCGGTCCTGGAGGGCCACTGTCTCCAACTTAGAGACAACACACAACTTGCCTCAACACACACCTGCCTGGAAGTTTCTACTAGAATGCCTTGTAAGACCTAGATTAGCTGGTTCAGGTGTGTTTAACTGGGACAGGAGCTGAACTCTGCATGACAGTGGCCCTTGGGTGAACTATCCCTTCAAATAGCTTTTAAAGGCACATAAAGAGCAGGTTCCATATTCCCACCTCAGTGATCCAGCCTCCATCCTGCAGTTTGGTAAACACCTTGTTGACTGTCTCCTTAACTGGTTCGTCGTCCTCTCCTGTTTCCCCTTCCTGTATTTCCTTCTGAGCTTCTAATGCTGTACGACACCTCTCAAACAGATGGTATTTAAAGTGCTTCAGGGCATGGTAGACCTCAGTACGACTGGCACAGACAGAGCCGACAAAGAAACTCTGTAATTGTTAACATAAACATTAGATCAAGAAGCATTCTAAATATATCTTCGGACAATTTATGATCAAATTTTACAAGTGATTTGCATGGAAAACAACCTGGGCATCATCGGGCATGAACTGGTCCTCCTGCAGGGTGTTGTTGTGGTACAACTGGCCAGAGAGTCGCACGGTGAATCGCCCCGCTCTGTGAAGCTCACAGGCTTCACATCCTTTCGTCTGGATCCTTGTCGATATAACCCGCAATTTTGGATAACATTCTACCCTTTCCTTTTCATAAATAAAAACGATACATAAGCATGAAAGTATGTTTATTAATCTACACCACACCATAACTTTCAATCTTCATATTAAAGAGAAGTGACTAATAGTAAAGCAAGCAATTATACATAGAAATGTGACATCTTCTCATGAAAAAGACAAAGAGAAACACAAAGGGCTTTTATCTTACTTTGTAACGTTCTTTCCAGCGGCTCCTTTGCTTCAGGTTCTCCAGGCGAGGAAGAACCAATCGCTCATCAAAATGAAGCAATGATGATTTCATCTCCTGGGCGTATCGCTTCGTTCGTTCACCACCTGTAGTCATTGATACAAAGTGAAATTGTTTGGGGTCTGTAAGATTTTTTTATATGTATTTTAACCATTTATTTAATCAAAAAAACAAACATTTTTGTATTTTTAATATATTTTAAAATGTAATTTATTCCTGTTATGCCACATTCTGGCTTCCTAATACGTTACAACAGTAGGGCTGAAACGATTCCTCGAGTTACTCGAGTTACTCGATTACAAATATTCCTTGAGGCAAAAACTCTGCCTCGAAGCCTCGTTAAATCCCTATGACGCGCACTATACGCGGATCTATACTATAGCGCGTGATACATTTTGAATTTATTTGGCGCGATGGCGGAGAGTAAAGATGTCCATAAACGGCAGAGAATGTCTAAAGTTTGGGATCATTACATAAAAAGGAAGAGAACAAGGTGCAATGTGTCTACTGCAAAGTAGACCTGCATACCACAACAGGACTGCAATGAATCAGCATCTGAACCGAAAACATCCACTCCATGCTCTCACCAAGCGTCGCTGAAACAAGGTAACCTAATGGTGTGTTCACACCGAACGCGAATAGAGCGTCAAATACGCGCCTATCGCGTCTGCTTGAACATTCGCTCGAGTTCAAAATTTTCAACGTGCGCGGAATACGCGTCATTCGCGACGCCCGGCGCGAATGATGCGTCTATTCGCGTCTTTGCATTGACTTTGTATGTAATCTACTCGCGTAAATAATTAAATTTGCGTTCGGTGTGTGAACCCATTCACTCACACACACGCATACACCCGCGTCTCTCTCACGCGCCAGTCAGATCAATTGCGCAATGCATCATTATGCTTAAACTTTTATGTAGCCACGCAACAATAATTTCAGCATGCATTCACTGTATACACCGCGACGTGATGGAGGAACAAATATTGTGTTGCAGTCTTCTTTGCGAGACCTTGTTTGTATGTCACGTCTTCCAAATAGTTACAGACAACAACAAAAAATGAAATTCCCCAGCCTGCTTCTCCAAATCCACTCATACTTTTGGGGAAGACATTTTAATCGGCTACCAAAGTAATTGAGCATAGAACATTGTTGGCACTTATACGAAATGGGTAAAAATAGCAGTAAATAGGCTAAGTTTTGGAGCCAAATGTTGGAGTTGGAATAAATACCAGTTTTTTTTTTGTTTTGTTTTTTTGAGAAATAAAAGCCAAATGCTTGATCATTTTACAGCCACATCATTTTCGTTATGCATTATTTGTTTTGGTTGTTTAAAAATACACACAAAAAAATTATCCGATTACTCGATTAATCGATCGATTAAGTGCTAGATTAATCGATTACAAAAAGAATCGATAGCTGCAGCCCTATACAACAGCGATGATCAATAAAAGAGTCACTCTTTTTGTAAACCTTGTTCAATAGGAGTACAGTATCCCATCATCACCCGGGTGTTGATAATGTACGAGAGCAGGTGAGAACTGAACAACATACGTTGCTATCTGTGTTTAAACAAAACTCATTTAAGCCATGCTAATTGAAACATTCGAGTACAAGACGAAAGAGAACTTGTATACGCTGTAAGATTTGTGTGTACACTCATCTGAAGCGCACACACGGAAATCTTGTGTATAGCGCGCAAATATTGAATCTTGCACTAATATGCCTAATACTCTTGCTGTCTGTGTTTTTAATGCTAATCAAACAACAAATGACAAATAAATCACTCTCTGCTCTTGACTGAATAGCTTTTGTAACTTTAATAATGATTCATTTTTATTTCATTTCCACAGTGACGATTATATGCAATGTTGCTTTATTCAATTTCTGTACCTGAAAACTACAGTTTAATACTTGAAACACCTGAAAGGCATTGTTTATTTCATTTCTATATTTGCTTTATTGTATTTTTTTGTGCTGTTGCTTGTAGTTTGATTATTTGTTCTTATTTTCTTAATTTTTATTTGACAGTAGTCCTATATTCCCTGAACATAGCACATCACAAACCGTACCAAAACCATGACCCTAAAACCGTGATTAAAAAACTGAACCGTGAGTAATTTGAACCATTACGCCCCTAATATATATACGGTATATATTAGGGCTGTCAAAATAACGTAAAAAATAATAATAACGCAGATTAATGCATTCCGTATTGACCTTTGACTCGGAGTCGTTCTAGACATCATTCGACTGTAACATCGGGAAGACGAGAACGCGCTGCCTGGGTCATTGATGGAACATTTAACGTTACTTATAAAAAAACAGCCTGATGGAAGCGTTGATAAAAAATAAAGTCGTCTGCAATGTCTGCAGCAACGAATTTGCATATCACCGGAGTTCGTCAACTCTAAAGCATCCAGGAGTTAACGTTAATCCGGAGGTACGACCTAGCAATTAATTTAGATTAATTAATCACAGAGTATGTAATTAGATTAAATGTTTTAATTGATTGACAGCCCTAATATATATATATATATATATATATATATATATATATATATAACACACACACACACACACACGTATATCCAGTGCTAAGAAGAGAAGGAATAAATTGATGAACATACTGTAAAGTGAACTGAGGAAAGTTGAGTCCAGAACATTGATCAGCAAGGCTTTGACCACCACCTGAAAGTGGGTGAGCTGCGATCCTGTGATAACTGTAACGAGAATAGAAACAAATGAGATTTTATAATTCATTTAAATTAAATGTTAAAGACATATCTACACGTTTCCAAACTGCAAATAAAAAACAAAAGCCACAACCACATAGTCTTACACTGGCGTGGAAGGTGAGAGAGAAAGTCCTTGTCTTTGGCCTTCCCCTCTTCGTCCTGCTCTTTGTCATTTTTCTGTTCATCTTCCTCCACAATAAAATCCTTCAGACTGTCACTACTGTCTGCAAGTTTTTCCTCCTCGCTGCTGTCTAGAGGGCCGCCGTTCTCTTCCACACTTGATTCATCATCAGTGTTGTCTGCTTTGCTTTGTTCTTCAACTTTGTCCTTCTTGATCTCCTCTTTTTCCTCTTCTTCTTCTTCTGAACCCTGCAGGAAAAAAATAGACAGAGGTATCCAGTTAACCAATACTTTTTAAAGGAACACTGTTGTTTTTGTCACCATTACTATTATAACTGAAGACGATACATTACTATTAAAGTGTCGACAGTACTCAGTTGCTAAAGAAAGTTACATGAATTGGATAATTGATGCTATTGTATAGATGCTATTGTATAGAAGAAAAAATACATTTTAGGTTTTTCCTGAACAAATTACAGAACTGTGCAAATATCTAATGTTTAAAGGGCACGTTAGTATCCCTTAGTAATAGTGTAGTGTGTCAGTAGTAAGTATCAGTTTACATTTCCTTTTGCCATTAATTGTAATAATCACGTAATCACAGACAGACTCAATGATGGTGAAATCAGATTAATATTACAATTAATGGAAAAGGGAACGTTTGGATATGTAAAAACTGATATTTCCTACTGACACACTACAACAAAAGATATAAATTACTGTCTTAAAACCATTTTTGTGTGAAAATAGTAACGTGTGTAAGATTTTCACACAGTAACGTTACTGTGTTTCTAAAAGGAAAGTTATCCATCAAATTGGAAAAAAATATATATTTGCAGGTTTTTACATTGCTTTTTTACATTTACATTTTTACAAATACATTTACATTGCTATGGAGCTACAGGCAATGCCATGTTTGCCTGCCCAATTTGATACAAACTGTATCAAATTGGGCAGGCAAACATGGCATTGCCTGTAGCTCCATAGCAATGTAAATAATGAATTTGACATATGTAAAGATTTTTTTAAGAACTAAAGAGGTTGTGGTGGTTTAACCCGTGAATGTTACCCCTACTGCATTCATTCCTGGTCAACTTACCAACGTCCTGCGCCTGCGCCGCGTGGTTCCTGACTTTCTTCTCTTTGACAGCTCCATGAGTTTATTCTTTCTCTCTTTTCTTTTGGCAGCGGCTTCTTTTACCTCTGCCTCTCTCTCCTTCTTCCGCAGAGCCTCGTCCTCGGAGTCCTCCGGCAGCCTGAGCCGTTTTCTCTGCAACGCTCTTCTGAGCGGCTCTCCGCCGACGTCGCTCGAGGACTCGCTAGAATCGCTGGAACTGTCGTCGAGAGCAACAGGAGCGCAGGCGGGTCTCTTCCTCGGTCTACGGGACGCGGCGCGTTTCTCGTCCGTCTCGCTGCTGTCATCCCCGTCACTCTCGCGTGCTCTGTACGAGCTGTCGGAGGAACCGGACTGCTCTTCCGAGTTCTGGTATTCGCTCCCTGAACTGACGCTGGTCGTGCTGCCGTACGAGCCCTCGTCGCTGTCTTCCAGCATTTCATCAACGGGGTTCACGCGCGTCTTTTTCTTGTCAATGCGAGACTTTGGGGGCGCGCATTTTCGCCTTAACCCAAAAAGCTTTCCTACGCTTTTCATCATATTGACGGAGAAAAAGTGACACTTGGTTTAACTACCAAAAGAAATATTGTAATTTTGTTTAAACTTAATCTATTTTAAGCCAGCTGTTATGCATCTACATACACATGATGAGCAACAGGATGATGCGTGCGCGTGCTGTCAAATTAGCACTACATTCCGTCTCGTGAATGATTTTTAGCTATTTTTTTCTTATATTAAATCATTGATCCGAGCTTGCAGTTGCAGATAAAGCCCAATATGTCGTTGTAATCAATATTTAACGAGTGATTTGAATAAATATGCTTATCAGCATGTATCATTCTTCTCCAGTCCGCTGCACGCGCCAATAACATGAGGGGGCGTGTCTGTGTTTTTGTAGATAGATAGATACGCACTTCCGGCGTTCGCTTCACATCAGCTCGGACACTCGCGCCACCCAAAGACCAGGAGAATAGTTGTAGCACATTTTTATTCGCAAAAATGCCTATATGAATTTAAACATTGATAACAATATGAGAAAATGACAACAAAGCTTCAAGAATCTTTCATTTTTTCACTGATAGTGATAAACGTTAGTTAGGCTATCTAAACGTACAGATTAAATCCTACATTTTCCTATACGTTCTTATGGGTTAAATAATAACAACAACTTTAATGGAGTAATATTAATCATTTAATAATGCTCGTCATCTTTTTTGTTCAAATTACTAAATGGAAATAGCAGCGTAGGCCTCCAGCCTTACACAACCAAACTGTTCAAATTAAAGGCTGCACCAAAGACTTTTAAATACTCCTATAATGACATGACACTTACAATGAACAACGGACTCTGGACTCTCAAACTCTGTGGTCTTTAAAGGGGTGGTAGTAATGAACGGTGTCCCCTGAGAGCAGACGCACAATGTCTTTAAGCTCTGGGGCCCGGGGTGAAAGAGACTCGATGCAGCTATCTGGCATTTGGAGATGACATACTGTCTCAGACCTGCGCTCCTGTCATACTTTACGTGTGAGAAATACAAAGCACATGTAAACTTTAATGCCAAAATTCTTCGATTCAAAAATGCCCTTCTAATTTATTTAATTTGTGACCAGATTTGAATATTTTTAGTAATATTATTTTAATATTAGAAGAAAAGGAATTTCATATAAATTTTTCCTGTATGTTTTTAACCATATATAAATGTATATCCGACAGATAGGCTGGAAGGGACATTAATTTTCACAAGGAAAGCAATGTCTAACGCTCCTCATGTTGCTGTGAGAGGAAACACAATCACTTCCCTCCAGCCACTTCTGCAGGCGAATCACTATCCTAATGCCCACTGACCAGCGAGTTTCAATGAGAGAATAAAAGAATTGGGAAATTCAAACCTAAAATACAAATATGATCTCATATGTCTGAAGATTGAAACATTCAATTTGAATTATGAGTCAAGTTCTGAAGTTGTCACAAGGGCAATATCTCTCTAACTATATGGTTTTGAGAAAGTACAACACAAACAATTGTTTTCTTTAGCAGTGGTTTTATCGGTTCCAAACAGTAAGTTCTTATTTTTTAAATAAATTCTGTCCTCCAATTTTTTTTTTTAATTCTGTACTCCAAACTAAAATATCATATTTTTGCAGCTGTTGTGAACACAATAAAACCATACTGAAATGCATTCAGAAAAGAGTCAACTGCATAAAGGCAGGGTTTTTACTGAATGGATGAAGCATGTTCTAATGAAGGACTTTTTTTCTGGTAGATGCACTTGTCTTTTACGTTTGCCAGTAAGCGTTTAATTGGTTGTTTTCTCATTCGATATGCAAATTTGAACGTGTAACTCAAACAATAGCATTTATATAAAAATGAACAAAACATTTACAATAATTTAGGAATAAAGGTGGAAAATGAAAAATGTAAATAAATTCAACTTGAGTTCCAATACTGTTGACCCCTATATGCAATTTTTTAGTCATGCAGTTAAACTTTATCTAAAAAAAAGTCTAAGTTACCAAGTTGAATAGTTGAATCAGATTTTTATTTGCTATAAGGTTTTACATTGTATTAATTGATTGAGTTAAAACATTGAAAACAATATAACAAAAGAAAGCAGAAAATTAATAATTACTGACAGAGAGCAAGTTATAACGTGTGTAGACATGCCAATTAAATAAGAACATGTAATAAAACATTGCCTGTTATGCGAAAGTTAAATATTGACTTATGCGTGTCAATGTAAAGTGCAAAAGCACAAAAAAAAAAAATTGTATTCAATTATAACAAATTTTTGGAAAATATTCTTGCAATGCACTTTTTACTTTAAATAGCCGTTTAATTTGGTTATTTAAAGCTTATAATAAAATTCTTCCAGAATTTAGAAGCTTGTCTTGTGTGCAGGAAACTTTGTTTTATTTTTAAACAAATAGGCCTACATGCATATTTATTAATAACAATGGATGTCAAATGTATTTAAATTTCTCAACCGTTTTAAATATGTTTTGTTAAGACCAGATATGAATTGCACCATCAGAGCCTGCAGATAGAATGTATTCCCCTTTATGGTCAAAAATGACACTCTGAACGGCATCATCATGAGCTATTAGACTAGACATGTGTAAAGATGCCACTTCTACGGTCTTCACAGAGCCATCGTTACTCGCCACTGCTAGCATTCTTCCATTTGGACTGAAGGCAACTTGATTGCTGGGATGAGGCCCAGTGTCTACGGACACCATCGCTGACACATTCCTCACATCCCATAATTTGACCACCCCAAAAGAGTCGCACGATGCAATTGTGTCACCGGTGGCATTGAAGGCTGCGTGGTTGCATGAATGCTTGTGCCCGTAGAAAGTTTGGGCGCACAATCCAGCGCGGGCATCCCAAAGAGAGAGGGTCTTGTCTGCCGAGCAGGTTAGTAGAATATTTGAGAAGGGCAGGAAAGAAATGCTGTTCACAGAGTCAACGTGTCCACGCAGAGTGCAGCGGCAACGCTCGCTATTCAAGTCCCACACTTTAGCAGTGTTATCCATAGAACAAGAGGCCACAAAATCGCCACAGGAATGGAAGGAACAGGCCCAGGTGGCGTGGATGTGTCCCTCCAAACTGAGCATGCATCGACCTTGAGCAAAGTCCCAAATTTTTACTGTGGCGTCCCCACCTGTGGTACCCAGGTAACCACCACTGGGATGGAAACTACAGGATGACAGCCAATCAGTGTGACCCTCGCCAGTCATGATCATCTCTCCCTCTGGTATCCCCCATAATCTCCAAAGCTGGTCATCACTTGAGGACGCTATTATCATTTTACGGGGATGGAGAGCGAGGAAGCTTACTGCCATTGTGTGTGCTTTAAAAGACTTTAAGAGAGAGAAGTTGGCTGATTTGGTGTTGACAGAAGAGAAAGCTTTGATTTGAGGCAAGTAGGGATTGACATGGGTGCTGGCTGGGAATTCCGAATCCTTAGGATGTTTTGTGTTCTTGTTGGGGTGTTTTATAGCATCGTATGATGCAATGTTGTCACATGGCAGGTGTGCTCCTTTCTGGGTTTTTTCTCTTTCCTGTGGAGGGTTTGTAGCTTTTAGGGCTGTTCGAGTTCCTGGGGAAGAATGCGGGATACGTAGAGAGTCTATGTTCTGAACCTGGCTGAACGCTCTGTCTCTCTCCAGGCTAACCAGCATCTTCTGCCTCACAGCTGTCTGATACTTCTCATTTAGCTGTCTAAGAGCAGGCTCGTAGGACGCATAGTGTTTCTTCAGCTTTTTTATGTCCTCAATAAGTCTATTCTTCTCTTGAACAACACGCTTGTGCTGTATCCTATGGAAGTCCCTCTCTCTTTGGAGCTTTACAATGGTTTCTCCAGCTTCAAATGCAGCATGTTTATAGCTATCCCGCTCTCTTTGTATATTTTTTAGCTCATTGTCTAGGAGCTGGTTGTGTGTATAGGCATCAGGTACGAATTCCATTTGGTCTGTTTTAATTAAGCCTTTGTGTATCATCTCAAACCACTCTGTCTGGAAGCAGTCTAGTGTTCTTTTCATGCCCATTTTTACCAGATAATTGCGGAGAAAGTCGTCCACCACCTCAGGTATTTTAGGAACTGGATGTTTGGCTGAACTGACACTCTGTGTTGTGCATTCGGTTTGATCACGCGCTGCTTTAACGGCAGTTTCCAAGTCCTCTTCTCCCTCAGTTATGCTGAGTTCGTCGTCGACAGTCACTTCGTCGTATGTATATTCATCCTCGGAGTCCTCAGGAATTAAAACTTTTTCGAGGTAATATGGACCGTCGACGGATTCTTCAGCTGCCATTTTCCCTTCAGCCGCTCTGTTGTGCTTAACCAAGTTGTGTACTGTTTCCATGGTGAACATGAGAGCGTGACCATGAGAACTGTCCTCGTGTAAACACCAATACCATGAAAATATATTGGTATGTTGTTGTTGTTGTTTTTACTTTTTTTTTTTTTTTTTTTTTTTACTTATTTAAGATATGAGAAACCTATTGATTAAAAAAACTTAAAACGGACACAAACATATCGTGTGCAGACCAAAAAAAGCTATAACTTTTAACTAAACTTGACCTTTCATATAAGAAAGCGTTGTGACATGCCAATTCTTTGTGATTATTTACTCATAATTTTCTCCTTTTCACTTTTATTAGCCTACATTTAAAAAGGTAAATGTGTTTCATGCAGTAGATGGCGCTCAATGCGCACTGTATGCTACTGAGCGCGTGTCACGCTAAATCTGTTCTACAAACAGAACATAGGCTACAATTATAAAAAAAAAAAAATATGACAGGAAGCTATGCAATCATGTTAATTTAAAAAAAATGTCTCTTTGGAATAGGATTCTCATTTTTTCTTTCTTTCTCTAGCCTAAGCCTATTAATTGCATTTAAAAGTAAAATAGCCTAGTAGGCTACAACAACAACAACGTAATAAAAATATGCTATTAAATATTAGGCTATTATCATGATTATTATTATTACTGTTAGCTATTATTATTAGGCTAGGCTATTACTGGTATTATTAATGACGTAGTCCGTTTAAATCTGAAATGTGTGGGATAAATGTGTAAATTGCCAGGTAAAGCGAGCCTTTAAACTGAAGCACGCAGCCTGTGGCAGAGGCTTTTATCGGAGAACCAATCAGATGCTCTAGATCAGTTTTGGAAGCTGAAGCATCAGTACAAAGATCGGCGTGCGCGAGCTTTTGCAGCGATCAGTCAGCGGTGCACCGGGACGCGCGCGCTCAATGGATCTTTGATTTCTGTAGGCTATAGCCTTCATTAAAGCCAGAGACATGAGCAAAGGAGCAGAGGGGGGAAATCCAGACCAAACAAACTGCAAATATAAATCACATATGTTGTCCTCGTACTGCATCGACAGTATTCTAGGAAGGAAAAGTTCCTTAAAAGTTAAAGGTAAGTCGCTTATTATGATGCATTCCTGTTTTAGTTGTTTTCACATGTATTGTGCACTGAATTATAATTTGTAAACTCAATGGTATTCAAGAGATGAAGCCTCTGCTTTAAATAAGATTTAATTATTTATGTGGACTTGAAATAGGCCAATTCATTAGTGTGTAGCAAATATTGTATTACAATTAGCCTAATTACAATAACAATGTGCTGAACAATTATAGGCCTACAAAGCAATTGCATATTAAGTAGACAAAATTATGCAAGACAACACGTTTTTTACATTGCTTTAACAAAATAGGTTAAGCAATTTTCATCTTTTTTTAGCTGTAGTACGTTAAACAAGATTCAACTAATTTAAGTCAGTTTAATGTAATTTAAGTTGAAATGACTTAAACGTCCAAGTTGATTGCACTTAATTCTTTTTTATTTATTTACATTACGAAAAAAATCATATTTAAAAATTAAAGCACGGACATTAAAAGTATAGTCTTCCCTGTGTAATTAAGTTATATTTTTATCTATAACTTAATTAATACTATTGATAATAATTTAGATACATTATTTTACTGACAGCATCACCGAACAGTTTGTGGTCCCTTCAAGACATGCACCTGCCGCCGAAGCTCCGCCGCCCCTTCGCCGGGCTGACAGACTCCTCCAACATAGACATTCACACAAACGAAAACGAGGCAAGAATGCTACACACAGCTTGTGAAAAGATAAAAATGACTGAAGCCTCTCTAGTAAGCATCACTCGTGCTAGATCGTATCAGGAACGTGCGTCTCTCCAGTCCTGCAAAAACGCGCCCAGTCCCACGCCAAAACCGGAGGAAGAAGCCGAGAGAGAAACACATGTGTCTCCGAATCTATTGGGACTGCAAGAACAAGAGGCATATTTGAAGAATTGTGAGGAAACTACTTTATCAGCGGGAAGTGACACTGAAGATGGGATGTTAAAACGAAAACAGAGGAGATACCGGACCACATTTACCAGCTATCAACTTGAGGAGCTGGAACGAGCTTTTCAAAAGACACACTACCCTGATGTTTTCACAAGGTAACGGCAACACCTGGCAAATAATTTGCCTTACATGTAGGCTAGACCTGCTTTAACGTTATGCAATAATAAATAGTAATAAAATAAAGTGATTTAGGCCTATTGGTTAAATGGCATTATCCGTCACTTCTTTAACGGTCATTTTCAGTAGAATTTAAAAAACAATTTTAATGTAGCCTAATAAAATTAATTATAATTTATATTTCATAGGGCTATATTTTCGTTGCAATATATGTTGCCTACATTCACATTAGCCGTTTCAATAGGGAATGTTTAGAATAAATTGAATATTTGCTCACAAGAATTTAAACGAATAAACAGCCTGGGCTATATATTATATAGTTAAATTCAATGTGAGTAAACAACTCTCTCTCTCTCTCTCTCTCTCTCTCTCTCTCTCTCTCTCTCTCTCTCTCTCCTCTCTCTCTCTCTCTCTCTCTCTCTCTAATTAAAGGGAGGAATTAGCAATGAGACTTGATCTTACAGAAGCACGAGTGCAAGTAAGTCACTTTCTCATTCATCTAACCTTTTTCAACATTCAGTATATTAGCCTGTTCTCTTTCACTCATCATGACTTGGGCCACTTCAAAAGCATGAAACATAACAAAATCACATAATTGGATTCTTCATTCTAAAGGTAGGCTAACCGTTAGGCTACGTCTAATAGCCTATCCTAAATATTGTTGACATTTGTAAATTACAATTCTACACAATGGCAACAATTCACGGGACAAACTATCGGAAATATAATATTCATATTGAACATATGACAGCCTACATGACTATGTGGAGTTGTGTATAGAAGCTTATTTCGATATGAAAAGCAACGTAAAAATAAGATCTATGTAGATCTAAGTGAGAAGTGGGCAAGATAAGCTATTACGTCAGATAAAAAATGTCCAAGAATATAGAAACATTCGAGGTTCTTTTATTTAGCTCTTTATTTAGATCTTTTATAAACTAAAGGCAACTTTACACGTGCCTATAATATTATTTTTTTTACTAAAGCGCGTTATTGCCAATTTCTGATTAGCACTATAGCCTAATTAAAATCTATATTTTATAAACCACTTTTATCAGCAAACAACCTTCTGTATTAAATAGTCACAATAATAAAAATGTCTTTTCTCATTGACATTTACTCACCCTCATAGTTGTTTTTTAATTCACATTACAGAAGATGGAAAGTCATTCAGTTTTAGAAAGACATGAGTGAATGCCAGGATTTAAATTCTTAGGTAGTTATTCTCAGTCATGATAACATGTGGTATCACAGATATTAGATGCAGAAATAATACAAATTCTGTAACATTGCATTTCTTGTGATATCCAATATTCTATTTGAGCCTGTGGTCTAGCTTTATTTTTTCTTTGACTACAGGAACAATATCAACAGTAATAGCAACTTTTTTTAAATAGCACAATTAAAACAACATAAGTTGACCAATGTGCTTTACAATGGTAGTGGGACAAGATTTCTTTACCAAATGTGCAAACTGTTCTTTTTACTTATTACTTGTAACTGACAAAAGCATTGTTTTCCTCTCAAGGTATGGTTCCAGAATCGACGTGCAAAATGGAGGAAACGGGAAAAGGCGGGTGTTCAGTCACACACTCTGAGCCTACACTATCCTGGAACCCCCTCTGCTCCACAGTCCTTATGTCATTACCTGAGTGGGAATCCTTTTGTCCCAAACCCGCATCCAGCTATTGATTCAGCCTGGCCTGGCCCCCTCCAAAGACTGGCTCAGCCACCCCCAAACTCTGCTTCCCCTCACGGCTTCAGTGCTCTGTTAGGGGCGGCCATGTTTAGACACCCCGCTTTCATGAGTCCCACTTTTGGAAGGTGAGCCTCATCTGCATGTTCAACACAAAACAATTAAGTTCCGTTTCACACTATAATATTCTGTTTCTACATTTCTCAACAGACTGTTTACAAGCTTAGGTCCAATGGCACTGCAAAGGATACCCCTTCCTGCCATCGAGAGTCCAATTCAACGCTCCCACCTCACCAGCAACCTTCTCTCCTCTTCACCACCCTTACCGTCCCCTCCAACGGTGGACTTCCGTGCTTCCAGCATAGCGGCACTGCGTCTCAAAGCGAAGGAGCATTCTGCTCAACTGACTCATATCACAGCGGCAGGAATAGCTGGAAAAGAGGAGTGCTGAGACTCACTCTCACTTGAGAGATCAGACCAAAGTCAAGCAGAAGCACTATCTACAGAGTTATTGATAGACACATGTATCTTCAGTCTCTGCAAGTTGAGTCTTCTAATAATTCTTTCTTTGTTTATTGCTGGTTGTTGATGAGTGCTGAAAGTTTTTGTTTTTTTGAACAGTTGTTGAATGAACCTTCTAGATATTTTCATCCTGTTTTCATAATTGTAAATGGATACAACAAACATAAAACAGCTATATCTGAGCAAATTAACAGGGCAAGCTTTTACGTGTTACTGTTACACATCCGACACTTTTTCAATGTTTGTTCTGTAACAGTGTTTTATTCTACAAGTATTTATTCTACATCAGACATACAGTATTAGGATTTTTTGAAAAAGTTTGCACTTTCTGTTCACAGAATAGTACTAAAACAGTTTTGTTATGGTTGCCATGTATTATACCATGAGTTTTATTTATATTTATTAAACTTATGACCCACAATTCAGGGAAGGAAATAAAATAATCATGCTCATCTTGATAAATTAGCCAGGGAAATATTAAGATAATGTGAAAAATAAAAATGAACTGAATCGAAAATGCCTTGTGTTGTATTCATTTCTTCTGTATTTAATGCATTCAATAAATGGTCAGGTAAAAACATTATTAAGACTTATTAGGGTATTAGTGTGTAAATGTCATTTTAAAATACTTTTCCCCCCTTTGCATTACATCAGACATTTTTTTAAATCACACATTTTGCACAAAACTACGTTTTAAGCAACCTTGCAAAAACCACAAAATGTAGCTACATTAATTTAATGCAGATTGGGCCAACAAGCAGATGCGTTTGTTTTTAACTGGCAACAGTTCGCTGATCTGATTTCTGATCTGATCTGGTCTTTTTTAATATCTTTATAGGTATTTGGAACAAACAAATAGCCTAAGTATAGTATATGGACGAATACGAGAAAATAAACATTTATTTTAAAATGATTTCTATGACCTTCTGTTACCTTCATTAGAAGAGGTCGTCTCTGCCGCAATGGGAATTGCTGTGAAGAAAGGCGAAATTTAAAGCTTTAAAACCTCCATAGGTGTCCATGTAATCTGGGCATTAATGCCCAAACTTGTTTTCACTATTCACGCAAATTAAGAGGCTTACGCTTGTCTCAGCTTCCTACTGTCCCTTTTTCTTGTCAAAGGCCGTTATTAAGTCGATGCCATTCGTAAAAACATTTCTTTCTTTAAAAAAAACTAGTTTAACTCCTTCGAACTAAGCTTCATCCAATTAGTTTGGTGTATACGGTGATTTGTCATCTGATCAGTGAAAAACAGCATGTCGTTGGACCAGCGTGGGACTGTGTAGCATCTTTGACCTAACATTGAAAGCAATGAATAAGATATCCTATAATGTCCTACTTAAGATCTGAAACGCTATTCAGAAACCACCATTCAGAGGTCTGCCCGTGATGACGTAGCTTTAACGTGTTAAAATGTTTGAATGGTCAATTTAAACCACTGATTACCAACCACGGATTAAGACACTTTCTATAAAGAAAGGAACTGGACATTTTTTCGGGGCTTGTGAGACCTCTGGTTTTATGGTGACTTTAGGAGTAGGAGGATTAGTAAGTATTACTATGGAAGTGCAGGTGTCTTTATAAGCCTTTTTTTCAATCACAAACTGAATCACCTACTGATAAAGTTGTATGAGAACCCAAGATACTGAACCTAAAATAATTAATCGCATCTAACATATAACTTTGTAAATATATTAACAAACTTTGTTAGATGTGATTAATCGATTTGACATCACTAAATAATATAATGTGTCCCCAATCTCTTGGGATCTCATACAACATTTATATACAATAAATATGTGGGTGATATGTGTATGCATGCATGTATGCATGTATATATGTATAGCCTATATCCTGTGATTAGCATAAGTGAATACACCCATGCTAAAGTTGACTAAAAAGAGGGATAAAAAAATTGGCGAGGTTTTATTTCAGTTAGCCTAATAACTGGTTTGATTTGCATTGAGAGATGATCTTATGGAAAGTACCCCATACTAATCTCTATGGGGAAGGTTATGTGATGATGTGGGGCTATTTTAATTCCAAAGGCCAAGGGAACTTTATCAGGATGCATAGTACCCTAAATCCATGAAATAACTGGCCTTTAAAAATAAAAATCTGGATAAATTAAGGAAGAACATTTATTTATTTAAAATACATTATTCATTCACAAATTGTTTTTTATTTAAGGCATTTTTTATTCCTCTTATGCTAAGCACTGTGTATATATACAGTGGTGCTCAGAATTAATGGCACCCCTGGTAAAAATGATAAAAAATGGCTATAAAAAATAAATCTGCATCGTTTATCCTTTTGATCTTTCATTCAAAAAATTGGCAAAATCCTAACCTTTCATTGAAGTAAAAGATTTGAAAGTGGGGGGGAAATCACATTATAAAATAATTGTTTTTCTCCAAAACACGTTGGCCACAATTATACCCTTTTATTAAATACCTTTTTGCAATCTCCTTTTGTCAAGATAACAGCTCTGAGTTTTCTCCTATAATGCCTGATGAGTTTGGAGAACAACTGACAAGAGATCAGAGACCATTCCTCCATACAGAATCTCTCCAGATCCTTCAGATTCACAGATCCATGTTTGTGCTTCTTCTCTTCAGTTCAGCCACTCATTTTCTATAGGGTTCAGGTCAGGGAACTGGGACGGTCATGGCAGAAGCTTCATTTTGTGCTCCCTAACACATTTTTGTGTTGATTTTGATGTTTGTTTTGGATCGTTGTCCTGATGGAAGATCCAACCATGGCCCATTATAAGATTTCTAGCAGAAGGCCTCAGGTTTTGATTTTTTATCTGTTGATATTTGATAGAATCCACAATGCCATGTATCTGAATAAGAAGTCCAGGACCTCCAGCAGAAAAATATGCCCACAACATTAAAGATCCAATGGTATATTAAATTGTACACATGGGATAGTTTTTATCATTGTGTGCACCAAACCCATCTAGTGTGTTTGCTGCCAAAAAGCTCTTTTTTTATTTTCATCTGACCACAGAACTCTGTGTCGTTTGAAGTTCCAGTCGTGTCTGACCACTGAATATGCTGGAGATTGTTTTTGGATGAGCGAGGAGCATTTTTCTTAAAACCCTCCCAAACAACAAGTGGTGATGTAGGGGTTGTTTGATTTTTTTTAATAGGCTTTCTGACCCCAAAACTCAACTAATCTCTGCAATTCTCCATCTGTGATCCTTGAAGAGTCTTTGGCCACTCAAACGTTCCTCCTCACCGTCCATTAAGAAAATATAGACACACATCCTCTTCCTGGCAGAATCGTAACAACTTTAGATGATTGGAACTTCTTAATTATTGCCCTGATGGTGGAAATGGGGATTTTTAATTCTTTTGATATTTTCTTACATCCACTTTCTATTTTGTGATGCTCAACAATCTTTTGCTGCACATCAGAACCATGTTCTGTGGTTTTATTCATTGTAATAGATGATTAAGGGAATTTGGCCTTTGTGCTTCCTCATATTTAAACTCCTGTGAAACAAGAAGTCATAGCTGGACAATTTCATGTTCCTAGTCACCCTGGTGTGCTAAAAAAGGTAAATATTAATGGGAATATACTTCATAGATAAATTATTCATAAAAAATTCTAGGGGTATGAATAATTGTGGCCAACGTGTTTTGGAGAAAAATATTTTTTATAATGTGATTCCCCCCCCCCCCCCCATTTTCAATTCTTTTACTTCAATGAAAGGTTATATTTTTGCCAATTTTTTTAATGAAAGATCAAAAGGATAAACAATGAAGATTTATTTTTTACAGCCATTTTTGATCATAATTACCAGGGGTGCCATTAATTCTGAGCACCACTGTATATATATATAGAGAGAGAGAGGTGCATCCGCTCGGGAGCCTGGCAGGGATCAGATTTCAGATTCACAGGGAGCCAGGGAGATGCGTCAGCTCGGGGAGCCAGGGAGGTGCATCAGCTCAGGGAACCAGGGAGGTTCATCAGCTCAGGAAGCCTGGGAGGTGCATCAGCTCAGGGAACCAGGGAGGTTCATCAGCTCAGGAAGCCTGGGAGGTGCATCAGCTCAGGGAACCAGGGAGGTGCTTCAGCTCAGGGAACCAGGGGGACAGGAGCTGACACTGGAGCGGACGCAGGGGGACTGGAGCTGACACTGGAGCGGACTCAGGGGGACTAGAGCTGACACTGGAGCGGACTCAGGGGGGCTGGAGCCGACACTGGAGCGGACTCAGGGAGGCTGGAGCCGACACTGGAGCGGACTCAGGGGGGCTGGAGCCGACACTGGAGCGGACTCAGGGAGGCTGGAGCCGACACTGGAGCAGACTCAGGGAGGCTGGAGCCGACACTGGAGCAGACTCAGGGAGGCTGGAGCCGACACTGGAGCGGACTCAGGGGGGCTGGAGCCGACACTGGAGTGGACTCAGGGGGGCTGGAGCCGACACTGGAGCGGACTCAGGGAGGCTGGAGCCGACACTGGAGCGGACTCAGGGGGGCTGGAGCCGACACTGGAGCGGACTCAGGGAGGCTGGAGCCGACACTGGAGCAGACTCAGGGAGGCTGGAGCCGACACTGGAGCGGACTCAGGGGGGCTGGAGCCGACACTGGAGCGGACTCAGGGGGGCTGGAGCCGACACTGGAGCGGACTCAGGGGGGCTGGATCCGACACTGAAGCGGATTCAGGGGGACTGGAGCTGAAACTGGAGTGGACTCAGGGGGACCTGAGCTGACACTGGAGCGGACTCAGGGGGGCTGGAGCCGACACTGGTCATTCTGGACTGTGCTCAGGGGCTAGGTAGAGGTCTTCACTCCTGCTCCTGGAGAGCCACTGTCCTGCAGAGTTTAGTTCCAACCTGCTTCATCCATACCTGCCTTTGAATACTCAAGCGATTCTGAAGTGCTTGATGAGCTGATTCAGGTGTGTTTGATTAGGGTTGGAAATAAACTTTGCAGGACAGTGGCTCTCCAGGAGCAGGAGTGAAGACCTCTGCGCTAGTGTGAATTTGTGTGTGGCCCAGATACATAAATGTTAGAGCCATTATGGACAGTGCAATACTCTGTGGGTTGAGCTCTGTGATTTCCCTTATTGGAATGGACTCAAGAACATTACTCACTGGAACGGACTCAGAAAAATTACTCACTGAGACACTGTGACCATTGGTCTTGCATTCTGTCACAGTCATTGGCTGTAATGAAGTGCACAACAAAGGAGATAATCAAAATAAATCTTTAATCCAGGAATCAAAATAATAAACATGAGAATAACTCAGAGGAAACAACCACAAACACAAAAGAAATGCAAGACAAGGAACAGACAGAAACTGAGGGCTTAAATTCATAAGAGCAAACAAAGGAGCTGATGATATAATTAACGAGACACACCAGGACAGAATACTCAAATCAATCAGAAACCATAGAAACAAACAGGCAGAGAACAGAGGAGAAGTAATTAACAGCCTATTAGATTATCAATGAAACTCAGTCATGAACAGAAAAACGGGTTAAAAACAAACCAGCACTATAATATAACTACAGAACATATTATATTATATTTACAATATATATCATGCACAGAAAAAAGCCTCAATATTTAATAAAACTTTCAACCTGACAACATTAGGTTACAGCAACAAAAGTCACTTTTAAAGGTTAGATCAGTGTACAAATAGGCCCACAACCATGCACTTTTTACAGTGTGATTTCAACAGCCGCAAATCCTAAAATGTTTACTTTTCCCTCTTGTTTTCTGAAATGAAAATTCATTCCACATTCCCAACTAAGAAATGAGCCAAGTCTATCACGTGACAAAAAGAAAGAGGTAGAGAATTGCAAATGCAAATAAACAGAACTCTTTCTAACTTGGAAGAAAAGACCATATACTGTAGGCTACTTCTTAAAGCAAAGATATGTTTAAATGGGGAAAAAGCATGAAGGATTGAAAAACGACTGTAGGTTTTTATTCAAATGTCCTGAAATTGTACATGAATTAGTACCGCACGGAACAAGTCTTTAAATTTATACATGACACCTTAACCACTTTTGCTGTTTCTTTTATTTCCTTTCTCTTTTGATTTCACAGTCATCTCATTCACCACCACCTCTTATTGACCTGTTAGGCCTACTTTTCCTCGATTGCCGCTTTACCACATCTGCTGAACTGACCCCTCAGCTGTCTTTTGAAAATCTTTAACCCTGTTTCCCTCAGCAGAAAGTGCTGCATGTAAATTTCCCTCAATCACAGCAATAGCAGGTATCTCCACTGGCTTCACTGTGAAGGGGAGCAATCAGGGATAATTGAGTGCCTTTCAGAGGGAGCCTGGAGCATTCACTCCCATTCAACACCCGTCCATTCACCACATAATCACTCTTTAAACACACCCAATTTTCTGGGGAGCAAAGTCCTGTTATAATTTTGCTTAAGTGTATTCGGAAATCATACCCCCTTTGAGCCGAGATAATTGAAATCAAATCCTTTTCATGGCTACTGACATTTTTTGCGCTGCCAATCCAGTGTAATTAATTGTTGAAAATTGAGCCTGAATATCGTTAAATAGAAGGCCATTATGTTTTGAAAGGGGTGAAATGATCTACCATGCAGTGTGGAGATGTCAACGTGTGCTTCAGTTAAATGTCTTTGTTTCCCGTGACTGTTTGCTTTGTAAAGATTAACATAAATTGACTCATAGCATAAGTTTTACTCATGTCTTAGAGGATGGACCCTTTCTTATTATTTGTTCTTTGAGCACTTCAGATTTCTGGATAAAAGATGATTTTTCTTCATGAATGTCCTGTTCTGTGCAGCTGTGCTTATGGCTGTCACATGATAGAATTCATTAGTTTACGACTGGACTGCATTTGCATTCAACAAGCTATGTGACGATCAGAGTCAAAGTGCTCTGGGCTGATAATAATTTATTTTTTTAAGTGTACCAAATCTAATAATATGCAAAACATTTATTTAATTCTGAATTCTGCATTCTGCGTTTTATGCATTTATAGTCTACTAAAAAATGATATCCCTCTTTTTTTTTTTTGCAGTTCGACCATGCTCCGTTCATGATTCTCTTATGCGTATTCATCTGTTTTTGATTGGCTAGAACCACAGTTGTTTTTCCGTATTGCTGCGCTTTAAATTCTGATTGCTTTGAAGCTGCATTCTCAGCTCCATCCTTCCACTATTCGGTCATTTACTCGTGTTTTCTAGCTTTCGCTCATTCTCTCAGCGGTACCTCCTGCCATTTGAATTCTGATGCGACTCCTGCTGGGTTGAAACTATTGGGCAGTTCGTAGCAAACAGAGCAAAACAAATTCATCATATTTCATCATCATAATGCTAAGGCGATTATATATAGATGGCTACATGAAAACACTCCAAATGGACCAATCAGTGATCAGCTGACTGAAATCAAGATTTAGATTATGGATCAGGCCAATGGGGCTGATGCCCTGGGGTCTCTAATTTTGTTGCTCTATTACGATACTAAGGTTCTTAAAAGAATGGAAAGGTGATTTTCTAGTTTTAGAAGTGTTTTAGTCTTGCTTCAGCTGGTCGTATCTCAGGTCAGAGGTCAGAACCTCATCACCTTTATGCAATTGTTCCACACAAGTACAAATCTCTTTCTCCCCCTCCCCTCGCTCTCTTTCTCCTTCCGCAATCGTGCCCTGTTCTGTGTCAGTTTCCATTATATAAAGTCATTGTAAAAGTGATTGCTAGCCTTTGAAAATCAGTGATAGGAAGTCAATCAGCTTCAGCACTCAAAACGACTCTAGTGTGATTACCTGGCTGAGAGTGTGAAGTGTACAGGGTTAGTCTCTGCCACGGTTAGATAATATGTCTCTTTTGAGGCCTTTTCTGTCTGTCAGTGTGAAAGAGACATGAATGACAAAAAAACGTGGCTTGCTCATTTAGGACTTTAAAAAACTCCCTCGTTGGTCAGTTGTCGACAATTATCTTTGCTGTGTAAAATGCAGTAAATTTCTCTTCAGATTTTCTGAAGAAATTCTGGCTTTTGTGGTACTGGCGCCATCCTGAGGGAACTGATTTAAGGACAAATATGTTGAAAATCACATTTAGTACTGTTATTTCTGACAGGAACAACTTATGTCCTTCCTCGTTGTTCCAAACAAAGAAGATATTTTGAAGAATGTTTTTGTCCATACATTGCAATGGGGTCCAAAACAACACAGAGGGCCACTGATTTGCAAACAAACACATTTTTCAAAATATCTACTTACTATCTTTTACATTGAATAACTGCATACAGCTAATGCTCACGATGTCAGTGTTTGAGATTTCGAAATGTTCTTATTTACACAGCAACTTACAATAAGGCTTTGAGTATGAACGTGGAACGGGAATCAAGCCCGTAGCGATACGTAGCTATTCTATAGTGACAGTGACTACATTTGAGTCGTGCATAGACCGCAAAACTGACGATATCAGGTCCGGTGGAAATGTAAAACCCACAGATGACACACAGCTCATTTGCATCTCCTATAAGTTACCGAACCCACTCACGAAAACGCGAAAGGCACACGTATGTGCATCTCTCTCGACTCTCGCACTGTGACAACTAGTTGTCCAGTCCGTTCACAGAGCAGAGCTTCGCTGAAAAATTGTGTAGAATTTTGTCCTGGAAATTTACAGACGTTTGGCTATAGAATGCGGTTTTCAATCCCGTAAATAGGCTAACTTTGTGTGAACGTATCCGTATTAAGGTCTCAAATAGATTAGCCACAGTACTCTGCTCGAGTGTGAAAGTGACTGACAATCAAATTTAATGCCCCCAGAAATAAAAATGTACGTTTTTTAGCTTTTAGTATGAATATGTTGGCCTTAAGGTTATGAATAAGCTGTTATTGTGTTCCAAAACAATGACAAAATTCGCATTTAGGAGATATAAGCATTCAAAACGTACAGTTTCTCACTTCCGCTAAAATGGATCATGGATTTTTATGACATCACAGTGAACTTCAGCTTCTCATCACATCTTCTGTCCAATCAAATGCTCTCTTAAATCTAAAGCATCCTGGTCAAAGTGACCGTTGACACGTCACGGAGCAATATGGGTTGGAGATGTGTGTGTTTCCTATTGCTAAAACGCTCAAGTTTTATTCCGTTTTCCAACTGTACGTTGGTTAAGAATGAAATAGCCAGAATTTATTCACCTCTACTATTGAAACCAACAAATCATCAGCGCTCAAATTCGCTTCCATGTCAAGTTCGACTTGCAGTCTGTGAGGTAAACTAAACGCTATTGGCTATTTGAAAACGGGGAGGAGCCATTCATATGTCCTGCCTTAGCTTCCTGTTTTAGTGAAAATTACGTCAATGGATCATACAAAGCTGCCCGTTCCAAGGCACTTCAGTGGGCATTTAAATGTTATGAGGTTGCAGTGCCAAACAGGGCTAAGTTAATTTCTGGTCTGACAGATTAAAATGAAGTAAAAATGCAAGAAAGAGTATGAAAAAATTAATAAATTTCAGCCAGTGGCTATACTGTGCACCATGGCAGATATGAAGCAGGCAGAGCAAACTGAACTGTATTGAATTAATAATACATCTTTTATAGTTTGGTTGTTTCTTCTATATCTTAGTTCGTGTTATATATTTATATTTCTTACTATATTTTTTTTCAGTTTGAGCATCTTTCTACATCCTTTTATTTCAACATATAGACCCATTGTCCACTATTGCAATTATGACCCCTTCCTCCAGCTTTGCAGGTAATTATGTATCACCGACTTTTGATGGTTGACATTATCCATGCTAGACTGGTCTAACCACTGTGACTGAAACACTTTTCCTTTAGAGACAGACCACTTGTTCATTCTAGTATCCTCACCCTCAGTCCCCCACTGACTATGCCATTCAAATGGAATTATATCTCCTTTCCCAACCACTGCTGCCCAGCTGGTGCCCACGGGCAATTAGCCCAGTAAGCATAATTGCAGTAATTTGTTAAGCGCTATGGCAACCTCCATTTAGGCCCAGAGGTAAATATATGTCTCCAAGTGTGCAAGACGTTTATGGATGTTCAAGACCGACATACATAGGGCTCGGGAATGTACACATTCTAATGTAAATTTGCTTTAGTCCTACTAGAGAACAGAGAACTGCTAATAGGAACAGTAACCATGTGTCTAGTACAGTCAATACCAATGCTGATTAATGAGTGTCTTGTGTTTAGACAGCGTGCTTGTGAAACGAAACTTACTGTCGCTATGTAAATACAACCAGCAGATACTTTTGTCTTCTTTTCAAATAAAGAAGGATGTGCTAAGGGAGAAACAATTTGTCTTATAGCAATAGCGCTAGGATGGCTCTCTTTGTCGTTTGTCTGCCAAATGAGAGTAAATGTACAGCCGTGGCCAAAAGTATTGGCAGAGACTAATTATTGTGTTTCATAAAGTTATCTGCTTCAACTGCTTCAATTTTAAAGGCTTTTATTTGTAAAAATATTCAATATATGAAAAGAATGAATATTTACTTATTCATGGCCTCTGCAATTCACTCTGGCATGCTGGATATCAGCTTCTGGGCCAAATCCTGACTAATGGTGATCCATTCTTGCCTTATCACAATTTGTGGATTTCTGCTTGTCCATTCGCCTTTTGACGATTGACCACAGGTTCTCTATGGGATTAAGTTTGGTTGAGTTGCCTCCATGGACAGGGATCAAAAATTTCAATGTTATGATCTCCAAAACACGTTATCACTGTTGCCTTGTGACATGATGATCCATCATGCTGAAAAATGCACAGATCATCACCAAATTGCTCCTGGATTGTTGGGAGAAGTTGCTCTTGCAGGATGTTTTGATACCATTGTTTATTCCTGGAGGTGTTTTGGGGCAGAATTGTGAGAAAGCGCACTCCCCTGGAAGAAAAGCAACCCCACACATGGATGGTCTCGGGATGCTTCACTGTTGGCATGACATAGGACAGTCGTTCACCTTTTCTTCACCGGACAATCGATTTTTCAAGTGTCCCAAAGGGGTTTAATCAGAGAAAACAACTTTGTACCAGTCTTCTGCTGTCTAATCCTTGTACTTCCTGCAGGATTTCAGTCTGTCCTTGATGTTTTTCTTGGAGACAAGTGGCTGTTACCCTTCTTTAACCCAAGGCCGTTGTCCAAAGGTCTTCGCACTCACACCCACCTGCTGCCAATCCTCCAAAGCCGACTCCTCAGAGAGACTGCTGGTCCTGGCTTTGCTGGACACTCTGGGACGTCCTGCATGAAGCCATCTTCACTGGAGTTGAACCTTTCTATTTGAAATTCATGATGAAACGGTAAATGGTTCTTTTCAGGTGCAATATTATTTGCAGCAATTTCCTTGCACTTGAGACCATTTTGATGCAAAGCAATGGTTGCACATCTTTTTTGGAGGTAACAATTGCTAACACAAGACTGACTTGTACTCGTTCATACTTTCCCATGTGCTGATGATGTGATTAGTAAAATGATGTAAGTGGTAATTTTGTACCAGGGCAAAAAAAAGAAAAAAAGAAGAAAAAAAAAGAAAAATTATTTAAAAAAAAAACACCACATGTTTTATATTGAATTGCAATGAATCGATGTTTCAAATTGATAGTTAAATCTATCAATTTATGTTATAAATTACCACAGCGTGCACTAGCAGGACACTTAAGATCGATAAAGAGCATCAGGATGTCACAGCATATATAATATGTGAAGAGATGGAAAATTAGGAAAATCTTCATCATCAGATCTTTGCCCACGGATGAAGTAAAAAACAATCAGCAAATCAAATATTTATCATGTTCAATGTAAGGGTATAAAACAGTTAACTAATCTAAAAAGAAACTGCAATTAAAGACTGAAATAATGCACAGTAATATTGTGAAGGTGGGGAACTTTGGAACATTTCGGGCTATGCATGACTCTGAAAATGAAACACTATTCCAGTGTAATTGGTATATTTTCGTGTGGAATTCAATGTTTTAGGCCAGGGAAGGAGATAACATTGAGCTCCACAAAAGTCAAAGCACTTACCTGACACAACCTCAGATATCACTATTTTGCAATGTCATTTTGTGCGCATGCTGTAAAACTTCCCAAAGCTATGTGTAGAGTAGTGAATGACTGCGTACACTATATGTTAGCCCTGTGATTGACTAGCCATCTGCTCAGCATGCTATCAATGGCCCAAGATGCTGGGATAGGCTCCAGCATCCCTGTAACCCATGTGAAAGTGGTTCGGAAAATCAACAGTTTAGGATGGATGGATATTGTGTGAGTGTTTGTGTGCAGTAGCCTAAACGTCTGTGACGATTGCTACTGACACAGATGAAGAGGTTCATGTGTCCATTTGTAGGCACTAGATTAGCACCATTATTTCTGAACAAACACATACCACCTGTCCAAATCCCTTCTGCTGTAGAGGTCACCACATGTAAACAAATCACTTCCAGTACCTATAGCCTACACACACCTACTCGAAGATAAAGTGTATTAAAGTAAAAAAAATTAATACACTAAATAAAAAATCTATTAATATAATATTAATAATAATAGAGCTACAGTACAACATAATAGAGTAGAAAAAAACTAAATAATGTAACAAAATAGAAACTAAATATTTTCCAATTACTATTTTATTTTCAGCATTTTACAGAATAAATTTGGTCTTTATACATGAAAATATAGCTGCCTTTTACATTTTAGGATGGGGGGCCCTTGCACAGGATGATCATATTTGGGTTTCAATGACATCTAAAAAGATTGTAAACCCCTGCTCTAAAATACTTCAAACACATTCAACACTACCTTTCAGCATATCGTTTCATAAACACAAACATGCAGAAATTAAAATTGGTGGGTGGTTGCAGGTAAACAGATGAAGAATAAAGTTCAAACCCAAAATAAAGTTTATTAACAATGTTCCAAAAAAAAAAAAAACAGGCAGGCGCAACACACTAAACGTAGACGTGACCGGATAACAAACAGCGGAAAAGGAGGTTTTTGGGTGAACTAACCTTTTAAATACAGTGATAATGAGGAGATAACCAATATGTGTGATGATCTTATGAGTGTCCATGGTTGAGTGGCGGGAAAATCAAACAGGAACACGTGATGAAAACAACCTGAAAGTCCATGAAAACCACACTAGATACAAACACAACTGAGTGAGTGTGACAAATATGCTGTTTGATTAGGACAAGGCCCAAACATGGATAAGCTGTTCCCCTGTTACTCTCGGAAACAGGGTCACAGTAGCTACTTTAGAAAAACAATCATTGGATAAGTCCATACCTTGATAAAAGGATGTTTTTGAATAAGACAGAGAGCATTGCCACATTTTCATTTTGAGTATTCAGAAATTGGTAATATTCAAATATAATATTTTGTTTGGTCTGCATTACCTGCAGCTACTTCAGGAATGTTAGGCTATCTGTCTACATGTCTGATTTAAACACATTTACTGTCTCTCGTTAGACTAATGCAGTTATGTTTACTGCCTTTTGCTCTCTGCCAGGACATTGCACATAGCAGGAGTATGTCTGCTTTTAACTTGACCGATTAATGGAGAATGATATATGAGAGGCAGGCAGGTGGAACAAACAGATGTCAGATACTGTAGGCCTGCAATCCTAAATAGAGGTTAAACTATAATGAACAACACAAATAGGGCTTGGTGGTTACTTATGATAGGTTACTTTCACTCAAACCCCTTCATTGTTTTTTTTGCAGTTCTGTTTGTAGTTAAATCTTTTTAAAACCAGTAGCTTTAGTTTAACTGAAATTATTAGCTTTTGACTTGGTAAGATACAGTTCCAAAGCAGCTTCCCCAAAACACTTTGAATGTCTTCCAGGTTGAGTGTGACTCTTCTGAGAAGGAGAATGAACAGAGACTGAAAGACAAGCGGTTGGTTGACCGTGGCAGAGTGAATGATTCTTATCCCGTGGGTCAGTGACGTGATGTTACTTTGAAAATGCACGACTGACACGTCCTCAACAGACAAAACAGTCACAACGGACTGAAGAATGACACGTTGACACAAGCACCACATGTCGCTGTCTCAGACAGGAATGTCAACATCTAAAGGGACTCACACACTCAGGCTTAAAAGGTAAGCCTTAAAATTATATGGAGAGTGGATGCACAAATATTAGATATTTTCTTCAAGCATAAAGTTTTTTATGCTTTCTGAAATGTTCAGTAAAATGCTAAATGTGCATGGTTATAATCCTTATAGTGGACTATACTGGACTAAATCGTACACAAAATAAATCAACACTGCACATTTTCAACTGTTGCAAAATTCTTCCAGAGTACGGCAGATCCAAAAACTTCTACCATTGAAAATCTCTTTCAGAGAATTTTCGGGTCATTTCAACATCCCGAACCCCACAACTACCCGTTTCTTTGTATATATCTCTGGCTGAGCAGTAATATAGGCCATTAGGTGCGTGATTAGGCAGTGTTCTTGTGGAACCCAAACCTGTCGTGCCTCCACAAATCCCCAGAAAGCCCCCTCTTATTTAATACAGCTGCCTGGGATAGCAGTAATGGTCATACTGGCATGCTGATACTGACACCTCAATAAATCAAGATGCTTCTATATTTTAGTACCACACTTCTCTAACAATGATCTGACACCCACCACAAAGAGCAAACATCAACACCGTGGGAATGCCACAACAATTATTCAATAATATTCCGCTTTTTGACTTCAAATTCAGGTCAAATTTAAGTACCAAATAACTGTATCGGAGATCTACTACTCTTTACATATTGTTTTTTGCCTACTATACAGGTGCTGGTCATATAATTAGAATATCATCAAAAAGTTGATTTATTTCAATAATTCCATTCAAAAAGTGAAACTTCATTCATTCAAAAGTTCATTCGTTACACACAGACTGATATATTTCAAATGTTTATTTCAATTAATTGTGATTATTAAAACTGACAACTAATGAAAATCCCAAATTCAGTATCTCCGAAAATTAGAATATTACTTAAGACCAATACAAAAAAAGAAATTTTTTTAGAAATGTTGGCCAACTGAAAAGTATGAACATGAAAAGAATGAGCATGTACAGCATTCAATACTTAGCTGGGGCTCCTTTTGCCTGAATTACTGCAGCAATGCGGTGTGGCATGGAGTCGATCAGTCTGTGGCACTGCTCAGGTGTTATGAGAGCCCAGGTTACTCTGATAGTGGCCTTCAGCTCTTCTGCATTGTTGGGTCTGGATCTTCCTCTTCACAATAACCCATAGATTTTCTATAGGGTTTAGGTCAGTCGAGTTTGCTGGCCAATTAAGAACAGGGATACCATGGTCCCTAAACCAGGTACTGGTAGCTTTGGCACTGTGTGCAGGTGCCAAGTCCAGTTGGAAAATGAAATCTCTATAAAGTTGGTCAGCAGCAGGAAGCATGAAGTGCTCTAAAACTTCCTGGTAGACGGCTGCGTTGACCTTGGACCTCAGAAAACACAGTGGACCAACACCAGCAGATGACATGGCACCCCAAAACTATCACTGACTGTGGAAACTTTACACTGGACTTCAAGCAACGTGGATTCTGTGCTTCTCTCTCTTCCTCCAGACTCTGAGACCTTGATTTCTAAAGGAAATGCAAAATTTACTTTCATCAGAGAACATAACTTTGGACAACTCCGCAGCAGTCCAGTCCTTTTTGTCTTTAGCCCAGGCGAGACGCTTCTGACGCTGTGTCTTGTTCAAGAGTGGCTTGACACAAGGAATGCGACAGCTGAAACCCATGTCTTGCATATAGTCTGTGCGTGGTGGTTCTTGAAGCACTGACTCCAGCTGCATTTCACTCTTTGTGAATCTCCCCCATATTTCTGAATGGGTTTTGTTTCACAATCCTCTCCAGGGTGCGGTTATCCCTATTGCTTGTACACTTTTTTCTACCACATCTTTTCCTTCCCTTCGCCTCTCTATTAATGTGCTTGGACACAGAGCTCTGTGAACAGCCAGCCTCTTTAGCAATGACCTTTTGTGTCTTGCCCTCCTTGTGCAAGATGTCAATGGTCATCTTTTGGACAGCTGTCAAGTCAGCAGTCTTCCCCATGATTGTGTAGCCTACAGAACTAGACTGAGAGATCATTTAAAGGGCTTTGCATGTGTTTTGAGTTAATTAGCTGATTAGAGTGTGGCACCAGGTATCTTCAATATTGAACCTTTTCACAATATTCTAATTTTCTGAGATACTGATTTGGGGGTTTTCATTAGTTGTCAGTTGTAATCATCAAAATTAAAAGGAATGAACACTTGGAATATATCAGTCTGTGTGTAATGAATTAATATAATATCCAAATTTCACTTTTTGAAGGAATTACTGAAATAAATCAACTTTTTGATGATATTCTATTTATATGACCAGCACCTGTATATGCGATTGTGGATACAGCCACTGACCTGATTCATGGTCTGATTCAAATGATTTATTCAAAAACACTAATTCAGTACAAAACAACTGACTGGCCTTATAAGTGAGTCATTGAATCCTTAACTCAACCAATTTGTTTAAAAACACTGATTATTTTGAAAACAAAGCAAATGACTGGCCTTATTGTTGTAAATATAAACTCTAGCCAGATTCTTCACATGCTCGTCCCTGGGCAGTGAAAAAAAAGTTCGCTTTTGATTCGCACTTCAGAACAGCTCGTCGACATGTTGTTTTCACTGTTTTCTGGCGCGCGCAATGAGTGGGCGTGTCTTATTCAAATAACTTGTAGAAGTGACGTACGAAAGTTAGAGAAAATGCTTCGTTCGTCTATCGATTCATATCAGCGACTCAGAGTCTACTCTTACTTTTGAGAGACAATAACTTTGTATACGGTGAACTTTCATATTTAAAATTTGCAGCATGTTTTTGTTCACTTAGATGTTACATACTACGTGAAAGGTAATTTTTAAAAATTCCATAATAGGTACCCTTTAAAATTAGAGGATTCGCGAGGTAATAATAATAATAATAATAATGAAACATTTGTAAAGCGACCCTGAGTATAAATGAGAACTATAAAACAGACTATAAAAAGGTGCAACATTTTCATTTCGCTGACAATCTCAGACAAATGCCAGACCTGAAATTACTTGTGAAACAATGCAGACTTTTCACTAGGAATAAGGACTTCTTTTCATCAGTTCTTGTTCATTTTATTTGGCCAAGAATTTTTCTTTATGCATGTTGACATTTTTTTTTTCATACTAATGCATGTTTGCATTAAGAATACAGCAAGACAAACTATTAATCCTTTTTTTAATGCCTTTTTTCATGTTCAGTGACACTTTAAATATGACAACCATTTTAGGATTAGTAAGACTTAGCTTATAAACTCCAAATATTGTCTTAAGTAGGCCTACTGTAAATAAAAGTCTTACGATCCTAGTTGTAATTTGTGGTCCTTTGCATTTTATGTGGTTTAAAATGCATCCCTCTTGGCCTCTGAACTTGAGTACCCCTGATTTGAATAATATCATTTTGTTTTATTTTTGTTAAGAATTTCAAGCCATTTTTCTTTTCAATCTCCATTTAGCCATCATGTTATGAAACATACTGCCATGGCAATTCAACCTGCCATTTAACTCACTGTGTTAAACGCACACACTTCATTCAATGCATTTCTTATTGGAGATAATTATAATGCCTTAAGTGACATTTAGCATTAACAGCCTGAATAATTTCCATCAACTTCTAGGAAAATGTCAATCAAATTGACCACCCTTTTACACACCCAGAACTTTCCATGAATAACAAGAGAGAATGAAGCTGTTTATCATGACGTATGATTTGCTCTAGAACTCCATTTTATCTTCCTGGAAACCTAGAGAGCACTGCGTGTGGTTATGAAAAACCTGTCACTGAATATAGAGCACTATGAAGTGCCATCTTCTTTCCATACTTGCATAGTTGATCCGCTCATGCTTGGGGCAGCTGACCCCAGACCTACAAGGCATTCATTTTCATTCTCTCTCTCTCTCTCTCTCTCTCTCTCTCTCTCTCTCTCTCTCTCTCTCTCTCTCTCTCTCTCTCTCTCTCTCTCTCTCTCTCTCTCTCTCTCTCTCTCTCTCTCTCTCTCTCTCTCTCTCTCTCTCTCTCTCTCTCTCTCTCTCTCTCTCTCTCCTCTCACACACACACACACACACACAATGCGGCTCATTTAACTGTGCACCCGCTCTTCAAAATACTCAAGGTTTAAAATGACACATGGGTAAGATTTCAAAGATGAAACTTCAATTATAAACTAGCTAACACATTTAACATATAGCACATAAACCTACATGAAAAAAAACCATGCACTATAATAATATTATTAGTAACCTCTTTGTTACCAGCGTACTAAACCTGACATTAAATGGCATCCAGCTATATGAAGTGATATACTCATCCATATTTTCTCTGACAGGGTCATGATATTAATGAGGAATCGCACAATGAAGGGTAACATAAGGAATAGCAGTCTTTATTGTGATTCACAAAACCAGGAGAAATATAAACAAAAACGCAAACTGAAATGAGAATCAACAAGGGAGAAGGGACTGAACAAAACTGAGATTTTAAATAAAAGATGAACATAATGACTGACAGGTGTTAATTATACATAACCATAGAAACAAACGAGGAGATAATCAATAACCAAGAAAACCAGAACTTGAATTACATTCAACTATTTCTTCCAAAGAAACAGGTGATATTGCATATATGTCATCTTCCTGGTAACACACCAGAATATGTTTCTAATAATTTCATCACAGTTCCCTGAAACTTGTTGTGCCTCAGGTTGCCTATGTAGTCCTACATGAGGCTAAATCTAGCTGGTGATTTACTTTGGCAGGTAATTGGGATAATCTGTCCACTAAATGCCCAACGCCTCAGACATGCCTCTGAGAAACAGTGAGGTGGTTGTTTGCCATTTTGCTTCTGGACAGTGCCTGCACAAGGCCATTGACGGTGAGCTTGAAGTGCTGACTAAGTTCATTTCAGACAAATGAGTGGCCTACCATGTATTTATAGAGTTGCAAGTGGTGAGTGAAGTGATTTATTCCTCTTAACACCTTATTCAAACAGCACAACAGTTATTTTGGCAGACATATCAGTCTGTTGTTGACCTCTTTGTTCAAGGACAAGGTAACAATGGCCACATGATTAAATTAATCATATTGCTAATTCAAAATGAGCCATTTTCTTATTCTATGTTTGAAAACCAAACGGCCTCATTGCATTAAACAGCACTCTACAACAACTCAAATGAAATCATTGTTCTTGGATAGTATGATCATGTTTGGTGACTAAAAACAGGTGCTCACATGCCAGAGGTGATTGTTCATACAAAGGTGACTGTAATATTTTGGACACCCATGTAGAGGGATAGACTAAAGTAGTTCCTTCTCCTGTTTCGTCTTTCTCTGTCCTTTTTCTGCTAACAAATTAAGTGTCAAATTGTCAAAGAGCTCAGAAGCACTTTCAAAAATAGATTGCATATATAGAAAACACAGCACATTTGTGAAAAATTGCATCACTCACAAAGTTTGATATTTTTCCCACCGATTTTTGTTCACAATATTCTTCCAGTTCTGTATGGTGGAAACCAAAATCACTGAGATCACTAGATCGGCTGCCAAAAGAAGTTCATAAGGACCTGGTATTTGTTTTACCGATCCAAGGTAAAAGTGGTTGTCTGTACTGTTAACTATCTGTGCAGACGTGTATCAAATTCAGCATATAATTCAAAAATGAAGAATATAGACAGATTACCAAAGAGATACCTCACGTTTAGAAAGTTTTAAGTTAAAATGTTATGCTGACCTCTGCTGGTCATGATGTGGTTACACACTCCTTAATCATTTGTAAAGTTTTGCCAGTTACATTCTAATGGCAGGAACTTGGCTGGAAACACTAGCATAGCATACTCTGGTGTATATGGTAGTTAATTCTGGCCCAAGCCTGCTCAGTTGAACAGGAAGGGGCCATCTGACCAAAGCGTACAATGACCAACCACAGTTTTATGTGATTTATGGGGCTGGTTATCTGAAATTAATGGTACAACACTAGCATACCATCATGCAAGACCTTAAAAGGATAGTTCACCCAAATATTCAGTCGTAATTTACTCACTCTCATGTGGTTCCAAACCTGCATGACTTTATGGTTACAGTGTAATCACACAAATAAGTACTGAGTAATATTAATAAACATGTAAATACTATGGTTTAAGGTTAGGGTATGGTTACTTGTAATTCAGTACAATTTACTCTTATTGCTAGAGTAACTTGTAACAAGGACTATACGTTAGTTTGCAACTACATGACAACTAGCAGCTTGTTATCAGGGTTATGTTTAAGTATGTTTAATACCCGGATATGCTCATATCCCGGATTTTAAAAACCGGGATATTATACCTGGGGTACCCCTTTTCTAACCCGAATTTTTGGTCATGTAAACGCGTATCGGGATATCCCCATAGTGATTTGTGTTCTGCACATGTTCTATTCGCAAGGAATCTTGGTCTTTTGAGTAGAGAAACTTCTCGGCGCATACAAAAACCCGCGTGCAGTTTACCGGAAGTAAACATGGCGAGACGCAGCCATAGAGGACGCAGCACAGCAAACTTTTGGAGCGAGGTCAGAAACGTTACCAGCATCAAAGCGCAAACAAAGGCGATCGCTATCTGCCCCGAACTATTCATTATCCGCATGCTGCTGTTGTTGTTGTCTTTGGATACAGGAAGAAGAATCGAAAATGACGCATTTGCGTCTTAAGGTGGTCTTAAGGTGGTCCGTTCGTCGAGACGCTAACAGTGCGTCGCTGTTCACATCGGGATATTGCAATTCCATGTATACAGGAGAAACTCTCTCTGCTCACGCATGTAAACGGGTTATCCCTAATGTTTCAGAAACCCGAATAGTAACCTTAACCCGACCATAACCCGAAAATTGTCTGCATGTAAACGTAGTCATTGTCGTGTAAACGAACGGCCAAAACACATACAAAGATTTACGTTTTTAGTTGAAAACGGTGTAGTGAAACCAGCCCCATGTACTGTTTAGTTTCATTGTGATTTGTTTTTTCCTGTTCATGTTTTGCCTCTGTTCCTGGTTGTTACTAGTTTAGTTGGTTTCTGATTAAACACGCACCTGTTTCTGTTCCAGTTAATTACCTCTCTGTGTCCTTAATGCCGAGTTCAGACTGCACGATTTTAGCCACGATTTTGGCTCGCCGACAGGTTTTGAGAAATCGCCGACAAATGCCCGAAATCACAGGCAAATCGGTGCTCGTTCACGCGAGTGACAATCACGCAGTGTGAATGAGCAAAGACGCGATCTGAGAGAATCGCCGACGAGTCGCCGACGCCTGTGAGATATTTGGCATGCTAAATATCTGGACCTGTCGGCGATTCACAATCCTGCTGTGTGAATGTGTTCTGACTGAAAACTTCATCGGCGATGAACGACAGACAACGAGAGAGCAAGATACAGGACAGGCTGTTCGGGGAGGAGTTATAGACCAGAATATCAGTATTTTAATAGATAGATAGGCCTATATTTACAATTATATCAAACAGAAACAAAGCACAAACATTTGCATGACCAGCAGCAACAGCAGGACGTTTGCAAAATTATTTATTTACCCCCAACTCTCTTTGCAAAACACAGTCCTTGCTCCCCTCGTCTTCCCAACCATTTCCTCCTGCATAAACTGAATATTTATTTGTTTCATTTTCGCTACAAATCAGTGCACAGACAATTTGGATCGCAATCTTCTTGTAGGCTATCATTTTTAATAACAAAGTCAGTGTCGCGCGAGAACTCCGGTCTCACGCACGCGTGATCTTCCGTTATTTCCGTATCACTTCTCGCGTTTGTTTGGTTGTGAAACGTAGTTTGCGGACCAGGCAGAGGTTGTCGGCGATTCTTTCTTTTGTAAAGTCATGCAGTGTGAAACCTCCTGTTGCCGACCCATCGTGCAGTATGAACACAGAAGCAACTGAATGTTACCCCAGATAGTCATGCAGTGTGAAAACAACAGTGACCCGATTATTTTGAAAATCGTGCAGTCTGAACTCGGCATAAGCCGCCTTTAGTTCCTCCTCTTAGTTCTTTGTTAAGTCTTGTCTATGATTTAACATGGTTGTGTCTCCTGAGTTTCTCCTTGGATTTATGATTAAAGACTGTTTATTAATCTCCAGCTTTGTGCACCTACTTCAGCCACACACTGTGACAAGATTGAACCTAAAGATACGTTTTTTTTTTTTTTTTTTGTGGCATTTATAATAATTGACATACCAGCAGTCCCTCTGCTTTGCTTAGAGCAAGAGGAGCAAACTCTGAAGGACCACGAGTTCATTTTTTGACCTGGCGTGCCTCACCCACTACCCAGATCGTGATCCAAGGCACGCCTGCCTGATGATGGTCCTCAGGGGAATTTCACCGCATGTGGAGTGGTCGCTGCTGAACAACGGATCACAGTGGAGCCAGGGTATTACTTGGCAAGTGGATCCCTTGGGTCCACCTCTGGACGCAGAGCCTGTCACTCCACCTCGGCCCTTTGGACAGTAAGCTCCACCTTAGCTCCCCGCCCCCTCGACTCCACCTTGGACTGTCATCTTTGCGGCGCTCCACTAGGCTCCTTTGTCCCTCCCTTTGAGCTC
This sequence comes from Chrosomus eos, assembly GCA_036326025.1. NCBI lineage: Eukaryota > Metazoa > Chordata > Actinopteri > Cypriniformes > Leuciscidae > Chrosomus > Chrosomus eos. Next base: position 24,389,082 of record CM070834.1, read on the forward strand.
TGCCTTACCTTCAGAAACACCTTGGTCCTCAGTTCCACCGGCCGCGCCTCATTCCTCCGGCACCCTGGCTCCACCTCGGCCGCTTGTTATACCACGGCTCTGCCATGGCCTCCAGGACCTTCTCTGGCTATTCTTGCCATTGTCTCCTCCCTAGCTTAGCCGACATCTCCACCCTAGTTTCTCCTGCCGGCATCTCCTCCTGTTTCCTGCCCTTCACCAGCCCATCATCTGCCTCCAGGACCCCACCCTTCATCTTCAGATAAACTGTTATTACGGTACAAGGATGTGTTTTCCCATTTGCACATGCTATCAAATAGAGTATACTTTGAAAGGCTACACGTTAGACTAAAAGCATACGCAAGTGTACGCGTAAAAAAAAGTATAATTTGGGCTGTATGTGGAGGATATTTTATTTTCTAGTCAAGCGACGGGCAGAAGGAATACCAGTACTTTATAAATTGTTCATACAGTTAATCTTGCTTTGGTGAATTTGTGCGTGCAGAAAATGTAAAGTATTGTCATATTATTTACGCACAATTGCTTTGTCAGGATAAGCAACTTTATGCATTCGGGCCGTTTACTGTAAACTCAACCAACATGGCTGATGTCCTTTTAAGGTTCTAGGAGTAGAACCACAGTTCTTTGTGTCCTTAATTAGATATTACTGTACATCTCTGCCCATATGTATAAGGCATTTGTTAGATATAAACAACATTGAATGCAACACATAATTCAATTCATTGTCTAAATATGTGTTGCAAAAAAGGGATCTAATATAAACAACAAACAAGTAGGAACTAGGAAGGGTAAATGCATTTTCTTGATATTATACAACAATATACATGTAACAAAGTTAGAGGCTCAGGGGAAAAGGAGGCGGGAATCTTGAACGCTTAACATAAACTTTAATCTAAAAATAAACAAACAACAAAACAAAAGTAAAGCAGCAAGCCGTTATGGACGACTGCCGGACAAACATGAACAAAACACAACGTAAAGCCCAGGCCTGGTCCTCTCTCGTCTTGCACTGTTGTCACTTTTATCCTTCCAGAATTCCTCCGTGAGACTAGAGGCCGGTGTGGTTCCTACGACTCTCGGCCTCGCAGGAGTTGCAGGAGCCGGCGGAGTCAGCTCGCCAGTCACAGGGAGAGACTTCGAGCCCTCTGCCACAGTCCCCGCCATGGAGCACTGTTGTGGGGAAAGGGATAACGCAAGCCTCCAAAAGCAGCCGTGCAGCCCAATACAGATGCTGTGGAGGCTTGTTTGAAACATGAGGCCAGCAGCCGGTCTGGTGCCCGGGATAAACCGAAATAAATGAATATCAATATTGTGTCATATAATGCCACAATGATTGCACAATGGTCATAGTGAAGCAGATAAATCACGCCGCTTTGTGGTGGATAAACTATTAGAGACACGTGATGTACTGTGTGTTCAAGAGACTTTTTTAGCTAAGCAGGATTTCAAAGACTGAACTTCCTACATAAAGACTTCTATGGTGTGGGTGAATCTACCACTGATTTGAAAGCTGGAATAGTTCATGACAGAATACCTGGCAGCGTTGCAGTTCTAAGGCACAAAAAGTTAGATCAGCTAGTTAACGTGGTCAGACTGGGCTATAAAAATTGAGTTTAGTTAGGGTGTGGAGTTAAACTTTGTTTGAGAGATTGTGGAGTCCCTTCTGACCTCAAGCAGGCCTCTGTTCAAGACCAAGATGTACAAAGCCAAGCCAGGTTGGAATGAATATGTTGAAGAGTTTCATGCGGAGGCTAGAAGGGCGTTTTAAAGCTTGGGCTGACTCAGGTAGACATAAACATGGTCCCTTATTTGAATATAAGACACAGGCAAATGCACAAATGCACAGGCATATGCCCTTCGTTTCATAAAGAGGAATGAAAACACAATGAGGTCGGACTCACTTGCAAGGAAACTGCAAAAAAAAAAAAAAAAAGAATCCAAATGATTTCTGGAAAGAAATCAAAAGAATAAATAATTGTAAAACATCTTTGCCAACGAATATTGATGGTATAAGCGGTCAAGAGGAAATTACTCAGTGATGGCATTATTATGAGCTGTTCAATTGTGTTAAAAGTAATTCCTTTGCAGTAGGTAACATTCATAATAATGAAGATGTACTGTCTTCCCACAAGAATTCTATGATGTAAATTATGATCCTAAAAGATACTAAGGCATGTGGTATGGATAAGATATCTGCACTTTTAAAGCATAAAGCAAAATAGAGCAAAAAAAAGTTGGTTTTGGAGTGTAGACTGATGCTGGAGCTTCAGATAGATCTTATGTCCAGCCCACGGGGCCATCTGACAATGTTTGGTCCTGAGTACAACACTCCCTGAGAAAACGCTCTTTTTAAGCATCCATATATGACAGCCTCCTCCATGGTGGGAGTCTTTGGCCAAGGCCCGCCCCGCCCCTTCTCTTCATTCGGGGGTGAGAAAATAAATGCAGGTGCAGAGGCACGAATAGTAAAGACCTAAGTTTAGGCCTAAAATAAGGCCTCCCGGTAGAATATGTCTTTTTTGAGCAGGGTTTAGGCCTTCTTTCGCCTCACGAAGAGACTGGTTTGTTGTTTGCTCGACCCCACCGTGCAGAACTAGTATATGGACCCAGGCAACCAGAATGGGCTCCACTCAGCTCATTGAGCTACCTGCTCGAGCGATGGGTTGTAGGTGGGTGACTTGCAATCAAGCCCCACTTCCCTAGGCTGGGCGCAGATACGGTTCTGTTACCCTAGAGCCACTGGTAGACCCGAACCCTGTTGAATTTCAGGGTTAGGTGGTGGTACTCCCCTTTTAATACAGGGTAGGTAGTGAGCACCCCACTCTCAACTTTGTATTATTCTACCTCGCACTACTATGGCTCGGTCGAGCAGGAAGTTCTAACCTCCTTCTAACCTTATTCTAAGTTCTAACCTCTGCTTTTTTGGTTTTGAAGTACGCTCCTGTGAAGCCAGAGCATTGCCTTGCATACAGATGGTAGGCCCCTGACTCTGGGGCCTCCACTGAGACAGACTGGCGTATGTTGTACTCCCCTTGCTTAAAAGGTTTTGCTTTGTTGCTGAGTACACTGCCTTTGGCAATGTGATTAGGTACCAGGATGCTGTAGGCGCTGTATAAATAGCTTATTTGCTTACGAAGGCTGTGCCTTAGCAGGCCTCCTTGACCAGGCAGCCGGCAGTCCCCAAGAGGGCTCTTGAGGCCAGCTTACCTCTGGTGGTTGGGCTTGGTAGTTCAGGCAGTAGACTCACTGATGGGTAGTAGGCCTTAACAGGCCTCCTAACATTGTAGGACATACATTATAGTCGCGACCAGGTAGCTAGCCATATTAGGCCTCCTGTGGGTGGACCCAATAGTTATGTTGGTGTAGTATAGTTCCCAACAGTGTATGTTTGTAGCAGAATAGACTTGCTATCAGCTAGTAGGCACGACCAGGCCTCCCTGATAGGCAAGTCCCCAGCAATGTGAAGATGGCTGACAGCACTGACTTGCTTCAGGCCTAGTAGGCCTCTTTAATCCTCTAAGTGAGTCTCGAGGGACGGGTAAACAAACAGCTGTTGATAGTCAGGCTCTGATCTCTGATCATGGGGTGCTCGACAGACAAATTGGCCTCAGTTGGCTCTCTGGAGGCGAGCCTTGATTACGATCAGCCAATTAGGTTTGACCACTGTCATGCGGTTGGTCTTATCAGGCCACCATGTTAGCTCAGTCCCCAACCTCTGGTTCGTGGCAGGTAGTTTCTTACATAAGAAGACTTTTAGGAGGCCGGCTTTAACAGGCCGCTCCGAGAGTGACACCCGGATTCAGGGCTCATAGCAACTAGTTGTTTAGCTTGCTATTAGGTAGTAGGCCTCTTCAGGCCTCCCTGAAAACAAGTTTCCACATAGGGTGGTTATCAGGTAGTAGGCCTCACTAGGCCTTCCTGAAGGCGAATTCCCACATATGGTGGTTATCAGGTAGTAGGCCTCACCAGGCCTCCCTGAGGGCTTAGTCCCAAGGATAGGCAACTGGACTGCTAGCCTGACTAGCTATCAGGTAGTAGGGCCTCACCCGGCCTCCCGGACGGCGAGTTTCCACATTTGGTGGTTACCAGGTAGTAGGCCTTACCAGGCCTCCCTGAAGATGAAGTTTCTACATGTGGTGGTTGTCAGGTAGTAGATCTCACCAAGCCTTCTTGTATGTGGTTTCCCAGCAATTCTGGGTTCGAGCAGCTAGTGTCCGCTTGCTATCAGTTCAGCTGGCCTTAGCAGGCAGCTTCTGAAGGCGAGCTTGCGCCCTGGTTCAACTAAAGAATTCATTCTCTGCTACTGATTCCCTGCCGGAGCCTCTTTTTATCCTGCCTACAACCTACAGTACAATTTACAGTACCAATTGTTTACATATACATTTGCAATACCGTACTTTAACTGTAATATGCAATTACTTTCCACTGCACTTTTACTCGGATAGCTTTTGTCCAACTTAATTTGCACTACTTTAAATCCATCTGTATATATATTCATAGTACATATTCACCTGTAAACTCTGCTTATAGTAATAACCATCTGTATATACAGTATGTTCATTGTACATATCTGTAAAAATTCTGTTTATAGTAATATCCATCTGTATATTATATTCAGTACATATCTAGTTGTAAATTCTGTTCACAATAATAGTTATCTGTATATTATATTCATAGGACTAATCTATCTGAAAAATTCTGTTTATAATAGTATTCAACTCTATATTTATTCAGTACATATCCATGTACTGCACTTGTGGAGCCTCTGTATATCCTGCACTTGCTGCTATTGCACTTCTGGTTAGACCCAAACTGCATTTCGTTGCCTTGTACCTGTACTTGTGTAATGACAATAAAGTTGAATCTAATCTAATCTAAAAACCTGGTTTGCCTACCAGGTGGACCATGTGCTCCCCTCACTGAGGGTCAATATGAGTACGCGGACTTCTGAGTCTGGTCAGACGGTTGTAGGCCTCTCGTTAGGCCTCCCAGTTAGATCAGCCCTTAGGCCTTCTCAGGCCTCCTCAGTGTTTTGAAACACAAACACTGGGTAGATCCTTGGATCGAGCAGAGAAACTCCCCTCGCTGGCAAGGGTTGTAAGCGCTATGCTGAGTCATTCTCTCCCGGATACCCCGTCTCTGAGATCTGGGCCGAGTGGTAAACTGTCAGCTTTGCAGTCCCTCATGTTGGGTGCCTTATCTAAAGGCAAGTGTCCAGAGGCTCTGTCTTTGGACAGCCAGGAAGTTGGCCAGGCTGAAGTATTCAATGTAAGTGACGCCAGGTCAGGCCTTCCTGGTGGCATTTCGGGTGAGTATGTTCCTTTGAATGGTGATTGGCTAGGGCTCCTTTATTGCATTTTTTGACCAATTTTTGTCAAACTGCAGTTACCAAGATTAATTTTGGTAGCTATTTAAATGTAGTCTCTAGACAAAAAAAATGTCATAATTTTTCTCTCTAGGCCAATTCAATTAAGCTTATGAGAAATATAAATGAAGGTAACAGGCTGTATTGATGTTGCACTCTAGCAGTAGCACTTGTGCAATTCTACATTTCCCTTTTCCTTAGTTCAGTGGTTCTCCAATTTTTTAGAGTGCTGTACCCCTTGGTACCCCCTCTCTTCCACTTATGGCACTTTTCCACTGCATGGTACGGTAAGGCTCGGCTACGGCTCACTTGTGGGCTCGGTACGGCTCACTTGTGGTGCTTTTCCACTGCATGGTACGGTACGGCTCGCTTTAAATGGTACCACCTCTGTTGAGGTTCCAAGCGTACCATACCGATACTAAAATGTGACGTGAAAACACTGCAGATCACTGATTGGTCTAGGGCCGTAACGACGCGTCGACGTAACCGATTACGTCGACTATGAAAATACGTCGACACTTATGAAATGCGTCGATGCGTCACATTATTAATTACGTTTAAATAAATATTTTATAATATTAAATATGGGAATACTTTAAACTACGGCCTAACAGAAAGGTGCTTTGTTCATTATGCAAAGCTGAAATGGCATACCATGGCAGCACAACTGCTATGAACAAGCATCTTAAAAGGAAACATCCTGTGACTCTGTCTCTGCAAACTCAAAACGATGAGCCAGCTGGGAATTAGTAGGCTATTTATTACAGTGAGTTTTTGGAGTTGTTGTTGCGGTCATACGTGTTTCGGTCAAAAACGCATTGACGTCTATTTAGAGCTGAAGCTGTCGTATTTTGCAGCAAAGTGTGGTCTAGCAACTCTCCGTTGGCATTCGAGCTGGAAAAACCAAACTCTGGTCAGGCCAATCACATCGTGTATAGAGTTGGTGGGCGGGCTTAACATAATGACGGCAGAGTTGTGACGGTTCCCCCGCGTGATTTCCATAGGGGATTTGAATTCCCTGCTACTTGAAAACAAAGAAGATGCTGCTGGCGAACAACGTCTTTCGAATCGGCTTTGGCCGCGACTCTGGACGATTTGGAGTTAAGAGAATGTCACTCAAGTCATTCTTAAAAAAGGAAGATGTGTTCGGAGTTTTGACGACCGGATACGGCAAAAGTTTAATATATCATCTAGCTCCGCTAGTGGAAAAACGCATGGGACCACAGCCGTTCGTTGCTCTGGTTGGTTGTAGCGCTGTCCTATTGTATGCAGAGGGAATTTGAAAGACAACCGTTTATCCCGCCTCTCGGATTGAGGTATGCCAATTGGGAGTTCCCAGACCTAACATGGCTTGGTGGGTGGAGGGGTTAAGTGTTCAGAGGCCCTGGACACATTGTCTTGTAGGCCCTCCTTAGGCAGGTTTGTCCATGTCAATGTATGGTTTGTCCAATTTTAATTTGCCATTAGGCTAACAGTTTTACTGATTTTTTAAAAAATAAAATGTTTTTGGAGTAAAGTTCATAAATTATTGTTCTTTCCCACAGGATTTTTTAAAACTATGTTGTGTGGACTTTTGTCCCTATAGGGGGGTTCGGGGGCATGCTCCCCCGCAGGAAATTTTTGTACATTTTAAGGTTAAATGCATCAATCTGGTGCACTTTGAGAGCTCAAATTTAAGAGCTTTAACCGGCTTCAGCCCCATGAACTGTGACATTGAACAAAGGAAAAGCATTGACTTGTACCTGCACATTAAAGAGGGATCAAATATCTTTTTAGTTATGATATAGAGTCTCAGTCTGTTTTAGGATGCCAAACGATTATTATAATAATGTAATAATGATTTATATAATTATTCCTATTACGTAAAATCCATATAGCCTATAAATGTACTGTATAAATGAAAATGAATATTTCAAAAGTATATTTTACGTACACTATTGTATAGGAAAATTACAATACTTTTGTCCTAATTTCTTCACTTGCAAGAAATAAAGCTTTTATTTTGGAGAAAACACCTGATTACCATGCTGATCGCGTGAGCAAAGTGCGGACTTTTCTTTAAATCACGCAGCACAAACAGAATGCCTATATAGGCTACTTAATTACAGTCTTGTGCTGTATTATAAAGGCACAAAGCCATATCACGGTTTCGGTTTTGGGAAAAGTGAGAAGAGAGAGTTCGGCAAAAGGCGGATTCGAACTCGAGTCGAACGCGTCAAAAGCTGATTTCAAGCAACTCACGCCCTCGCCCTAAGCCACTGTAGATATTCAGTGAATGGTATCTTTTTGCTAAAAAGACAGGCACGTAGTCCAAATGTAGGCTACGCTCTCAACTCGCGTTCAAAGTCATAGGCAGCGCACAGCACAGAAGAATGTCCAATTTAGCGTGAGATTTCTTTGGTGAGCGTGAGAGCGTGAGATTGAGGCTGAATGCGTGAGTGTCACGCCAGATGCGTGAGAGTTGGCAACCCTGTAAAACGATTCGCGGGACTCCCGCAAAATATAAATCTATAAATTGAACATCTTAAAATGAATGAATTGTCATTCATCTGTTGCACAAAAGCAACAAGTAAAACAAAATAGAAATGATTTACAGGCCAGAGTCTCTATAACATGTGTTTGCAGCGTTGAGTGATGTAGCCAATCACAGACATATGTGTTGATTTCTTGAACGCAATGGCCAATAATAAGCATTTAAGATAGAATCCCCTCACTGCTCAAAATTGACTTTTTGTTCAGTGCTGAATTCTGCATACTGAAAAATCATCTGATTATAGCAAACAAAGTGTAGATATTATGAAAGATTCATTGTGCAGTCAGTTTCATTAATAATAACAGAGATTTGTGAGATCACGACGAACTGGCCCACATGGCCGCCTGGATTTACCGATAGCATTCTGATATGCAGATTTTTTGTTAGATTATCTGCCTCTTTTTCTTTATTTTTTTTTATCTGTTACTTGAACTGAGTGAAGTTATTTAAATTAGTAACACAGTCCCCCAACTTTATTTGCACCGTTTAGGTTGGGCAGTATTTATGTTGAACTTTGCTCCTTTAAACTGCCTTCATATTAATGTATTTTTTTGCACAGTGTTTGGCAGAATTTATGTGGCATTGATGTTACATGATGCACTAAAGTGGTGTTTGCATTTTAATTCTGCCACTTTATTTTTTATACTGGGAAATTTTTAAGCATTTTTCAGAAAATTAATTAATAAAAGTTTGAAATACTAATGGTAGAAGTTGTACTTATTTATTGGAAAGTTTGCCAATGGATATCATCATAAATCAGTTAATCCAAAAAACAATCATTAGATTAATCGGGAAAATAACCGTTAGATTAGTCGACTAATCGAAAAAATAATCGGTAGATTAATCGACAACAAAAATAATCGTTAGATGCAACCCTAGATTGGTCAGACAGAATCGTTAACCAGCGTCATTGTATTTGCGAGACATCAAACCAGTAACAGCCACCGCTGTAGCACCTGTTTTAAAACTACTTGCTTGACTTGTTTGAAGAAAAAAGAAAAAAAAACTTCCAAAAAAGAAATGGCTGAATCAGTGGACAAAGTGCAGACGTTCCTCTCGTTGGTTGCCGAGGAGCGGATAAACTACGATCAGTCTATAATCCTATCCACTTTGAAGCGGTACTAACTGCAGTGGAAAAGCAAACCGAGTTAAAGCGAACCGAGCCGAGTCGTGCCACGCAGTGGAAAAGCGAGCCGAGCCGAACCGTACTGAGCCGTACCATGCAGTGGAAAAGCGCCATTAGACTGCAGTCACACCTTTTCCATTAAGGGACAATATTTGCCCCCTTTAATTGATTTTTCCAGTTCATTTTTTACCTTTATGAATACCTTCATAAAATAAATAATGCTTTAAATAAAACAATGTTCAATAAATATGCAATGATGGTAAAAATTAAGTGATACTTTTAAATATTAAATTAAAATCGCCAATAGGTGGCGGTAAGTCACTGTTTTCACGGAAACCCACAACCTTCCCCAGCTCCACCTGAATAGATCTGTTAAGGGTAATGTACACTATATTGTACAGCAGCAGCATGTCTTGCTTGCTCACAGCAGCGTGTCTGTGTATGCATTGGTGGAAGCAAGTCTAGCAGCAGCAGCAGCAATAACAGCAGCAGCAGCAGCAGCGTTGCAGATCTATTCCGCCAAGACCAAACATACAACATTGTCATATCCATTACAATGCCAAACACTCATGACAGAACTGTCATGCTGAAAGGTGAAAGTTCTCTTTATTTTTAGCTTTCTAGCAGAAGGCAGAAGGTTCTGTGCCAAAATCGACTGTACTGGAAGATATTCATTATTCCCTCCATCTTCACTAAAGCCCAGTTCCAGCTGAAGAAAGCAGACCCAAAGCATAATGCTGCCACCAGCATGCTTCACCAATGTATGATGTTCTTTTTATCTTCTCATCAATTTTAAAAACAGGTGTACAATTATACATGAGCTTGATGATAAGTTTATTCTGAACACATACCCAACTATAAAAGGGTGTGCACATTTAAAGCACAGTAAAGCTATTTTAAGTTTTTAGTAACAAAAGCACACAATAGCAGCAAAAGTGTTTTGCAATACAACATGAACACAATAAGTACACTGTCCCAAACAATTATTTTTAAGGCAAGTACATAGTAGAGACACCTTATATAAAGCGTGACCAGTATGTCTAACTTTGATTTTATTTTGACACTCCCCAAGTTGTCGAGAGGCTTTCAGTAAAGAAAAATAGATTCACGACAACAAGCACACAATATTTTTTTAAAACAATACATTTGATTGAGCCTAGAAAGTATTAAAGGCACATGAAAAACAACCTTTGCTCCTTTGCCTCGTCACAAGGGTCAGTGTGACTGGCCAGTTATCAGTACAGGAGTAAAAGCAAAGGCTTGTCACATATATGGGTGAGTGCAACCAGTGCAAAGCCAAATTAGGGTAAACAAAAATCTCTGCCATGGTGAACAGGAGAAGAAATGGATCCCGCGCTAATGGTCGTGCTGGTCGAGGAGGAGTTCAACCACAGCAAAAGCAGCAACGCAAGCGGCCACTTATTAAGGTTAGTTTGGACAACTAATAATATTATAATTTCACAATTTGACTATGCAGCACCTGTTCTGGCCTGTTTCTATTCTCTCAAAAATATTCTGGTAACACTATATTTCTGACTATAATTAACTTTGAAACTACATGTCAACTTATTCTACTAACCCAAACCCTACCACCTAACCCTAACATAACACTCTTTTACAGTTCACTATTACCCAAATGAGAGTTAGTTGACATGTAGTTGACAAGTTACTTATAGTTAGTACAATGTCTGAAATGGACCATCGGATTGTAACCAATATTCTTAACCATGAAGAAAATAACTCACTGAGGTGAAATATGTATCCACTTTATATGGAGAAATCTATGAATTGTATGAATGAATGCTTCACTGAAAATTCATTTGATGGAAATATGAAACCAAAAGAGCAGCACATGGCTTTCAATCATTGGTATTTCTCTAACATAATCTATAAAGTTTGTTATCTGAGTACATGGTACAGATTCCAAGCTTGATACCTTCCTCTAAAAAGTCACAGCAATTATTATTTATTTTATATACAGCTCATAGTTCATATCCACCAATCAGATCCATCAAGCAGTGGTGTGGTGTGATTATAACTATCTATATCTGTCTGACAGCCCTCTGAGGGGTTCCCTCCTGAACAGCTGATGGTTCTAAAGGGCAATTCCAACATCATAGATTATTGGGAATTTGTGCATACACTCATTCATGCACGTTTATTGAACACCTGTATATTTATAGAGCGCTTGCTCAGCTCCTCTTATCAAACAACGACAATATAATTGCTCAAGGAGGTACAAAAAACGAATTTGTAGATTTTGCAACCAAAATTTTGTATAGTATTTTAGGGCATGTTTACACAACAACGATGTACTAAAAATGGAAAGTTTTTTCCTTCGAGTTTTTCGCATACAGATGACAATGTTGTCAAAATTATGCCTGTTCCCACAGATCCACGATAGCAATTAAAAACGCTGTATTCTGCTGCAAGACATCTTTAGAGAGCTATTTAGACAGTTTCATGGACCTGATTCCAATAATTTTTTTATAATAACAGTCAATATTTCTCTGATAGGCTTTAAGAGAACCAGCCATTTTTGCTAAACAATCAGGCAGTGCCTCGGACACCCCACAAGACAAAGTGACTTTAGCCCAGGCACGTCGTGGCACTCCAGGTGAGAGAAAGAGTCAAGTGTAGAGATACGGGTAAGAGAAATATTGTCATACAAATTGGTGAATCCAAATTGTACTCGAAGTATGTATTTGTTTGTTTTTTGTGCAGCTCATCGGCCCGTGCGAGTATATGCCGATGGAATCTTTGACCTCTTCCATTCGGGTCATGCCCGTGCTTTGATGCAGGCCAAGAATTTGTTCCCAAACACACAACTGATTGTTGGTGGTGAGTCACACTGGCGTATGCACAGACTCTTGTCCAGTTTTGCAATAAAACCACATTAACACATCAGGTTAGACGTAATGAATTTAACGCAAATGAGGCTGTGAGTGAAACAGTCTTTACAATGGCACACACTGTCCATTGGTCCTAGTGTCACAAACTGCTATGACACAGTTAAGGATCCAAATGCAGCTTTATTAGGGCAATCCAGAATCATAATCCATAAAACATGGTCAAAACCATAGACTGTAAAAAAAAAGTCTGTGTCGTCACCTGTAGGTTTCTGAAGAGCATTTTTGAAGCACAAAGTGGGCGGAGCCGGTTGTCGCCATCTTGGCGGAGGCAAAATGGGCAAAGAGGTGGGATTAGCTGAGGTGACGTGACGGCTAACAGACAGCAGACAAACGGCCTTAATTATGGATTTTAAAGAGATAGTTCACTCCAAACTGAGTGAAATGACTCAAAATGAGTCATTAAACAATGTCTTTAATGACTTTTCAGGGCTGTCAAATTTCATTCCCTTAGAAGCCTATGGAGGAGTGATCCAGCTCTCAGATTTAATCAAAAATATCTTTGTGTTCAGAAGATGAACGAAAGTCTTACAGGGTTGGAACAACATGAGGGTGTGTAATTACTGACAGAATTTTCATTTTGGGGTGAACTATCCCTTTAAGGCGTAATATAATTTAAACGGATGAGTTAAATAAAATAAAAAATCACCACCCTCACAGTTATCATTAAGGGCAAAATTAGATATATAGACCTGGTACACTTTTTGTACCAGGCTGTAAACATATTTTTTCTGCTGTAAAGTTGGGCATGCGACACTTACAAGACTTTGTAAAGAATGAGTGAAATACAGGGCTTAAATAGGCAGGCATTAACAAGATAATGAGACACATTTGAAAGTAATCAAACATAATAAGTCCAGGCAATGGGTTATGGGAAATGCAGTTCATTATAGGAAATCCAAGGAGATGGAAGGAGTGCCCTCTGGTGGCGATCATGTGCACTCCAGCTGGTGGATGTGACACCTAGATCACTTAATTTTCACAACTACTTTCAGAACTGTTTTATAGAGTTTTTGTCTACTGAAAGTGTTTTTTTTTCTTTTCGGGAAGGTGTTTTGTCAGCTGAACAATCAGTATATTGTTAAACAACAGTACAATCCATTAAACGCACTTTATTCTATCTCTCCACCTCCCTAAAAGCTGATGTGCAGAAATAAAGCTGAAGAAGTTTTGTAAACAGAGACTCGTCTCCATGTTCATGACCCATGGGCCCATACATTCCTGAGTAAAGGGGGACTGAGAATATTGAGGCGGCACTGAGAAATAAAGATATCATCTAACACTCTCACAGCCTCTTTTTCATTCCTGTCAAAAAATGGTGCGCGCTATCTTGACTAAGGTCTATTAGCCTCATGTCCAAAATTTGGAAAAGCCAAAGGTTTATTTGACTTTAGTCTTTAGTCTCTTTTTCATTGTCTTTAAACCATGTCTGATGACTGCTCCATACCTTGTGTGTTCTCTGTCAGTTTGCAGTGATGCTCTGACACACAAGTATAAAGGCTACACAGTGATGACGGAGGACGAGCGATATGAAGCCCTCATACACTGTCGGTATGTGGACGAGGTGGTCCGTGACGCTCCCTGGACCCTCACTCCTGAATTCCTTAAAAAACACATGGTAAATTAATATTCAGTTCACTGTAGTACATCAAATGTATTAATTAATTATGTCCATTTTGTGTGCAACCCTGTTACCACAAAACCTTTCCCCTATAAACATATATAACATTCTTTAAAATCTTGACATCCAAGAAGTAACACAATTTGGACGAGAGGACAAGTATATAATTTAATTCCATTATCTCAATTTTTACACAAGTTGTTCTGTTGACTGCATTTGTCAAGTTATTGTATGAAAAAAATAATCAAAGAAATATATATTTAAAATAAATTTACATTGATATAAGTTTATTACTTATTAAGCCAACATTTGTTGTCCCAAATAGTAGCAAGTTGCTAACGTGTGTTCTGGTTTAGTTTCATTGTTCTGGTTTGACTGTGTTCCCAAGTTAATTTTCTTGGTTGTATGTTAAGTGTGGTAAGCCTATTTCCTGAGCTTCTTCCCAGTGTTTCTCCTACATCTTCCTAGTGGAATTTACTATTTAAGACTCATTTTGTTATCCTTTGTGATCAAACGCTTACAAAAGCCCTGACAGCTACTGAGTGACACCTTCATTTAGACTCATTTGCAACCCTGTTACCAGTGCTATTTTAGTAGTTGATTTACTATTATAATTTTTGTTATATTTTGTCATTTTTATTAGTTATTTATAATTTTTGTTTGTTTATTTAGTTTGTAATTTTGCTGTCTCAACCGAAACTAAATGAAAATGAGAAATGCTACCTTGACAGCTAGCTAAAATAAAATAAGTTTATGCATTTTTATATATTTTATTTAATTTCAGTTAATGTTCAGTTAATAACTGTCAGGGTTGGGTGCAGGTGACTGAAGACGAGGATACGGGAGCTTCAATATAATAGTTTTAATTACCAAAATGAAACTTCAAAAATCAAACAAGAACAAAACTCCAGGAATTCAGGGTTAACACACAACCATACATTGACGACGATCGACAAACACTGAGGGAAAACACAGGGCTTAAAAGAACTGAACCAAACAAGATAATTAACTGAAAACAGGTGCAGAAAATTGGACACAAACGAGGAGCGGGAAAACTTAACAGGACTAAACCAAAAATCACACAAGACAGGGGAAGACAAGATACAAAACAGAACTCAATACATCAAAACGTGACAGTACCTCCCCCCTCCCCGAAGGCGCGTCCTCGCGCCGTATAACATCCAAAGGGGTGGGAGGGTGGGCGCCCTGGAGGCTGACGAGGGCATGGTGCAGGTCCGGGAAGCCTCCAGGGCGGAGCAGGCTGTGGGCGTGGCCACGGCGGAGCAGGCTGTGGGCGTGGCCACGGCGGAGCAGGCTGTGGGCGTTGCCAGGGCGGAACAGGCTGTGGGCGTGGCCAGGGCGGAACAGGCTGTGGGCGTGGCCACGGCGGAGCAGGCTGTGGGCGTGGCCAGGGCGGTGCAGGCTGTGGGCGTGGCCACGACGGTGCAGGCTGTGGGCGTGGCCACGACGGTGCAGGCTGTGGGCGTGGCCACGACGGTGCAGGCTGTGGGCGTGGCCACGGCGGTGCAGGCTGTGGGCGTGGCCACGGCGGTGAAGACCCTTCGGGTGGCCACGGCGGTGAAGACCCTTCAGGTGGCCATGGCGGTGCAGGCTCTTCAGGTGGCCACGGCGGTGAAGACCCTTCGGGCGGCCGTGGTGGTGAAGACCCTTCGGGTGGCCATGGCGGTGAGGACCCTTCAGGTGGCCATGGCGGTGTTATTTTTTCAGGCCTCCAAGGATCTTTGGCCGGCCACGGCGAAGACGTATAGCGCCCCCCCAAAATTTTCTTGGGGAGGACAGGCTCAGGATCGGGAACTGACTTAACATCAACGGGCGCTGGGTCAACGGGCTCTGGGTCTGGGTCAACGGGCTCTGGGTCTGGGTCAACGGGCTCTGGGTCTGGGTCAACGGGCTCTGGGTCTGGGTCAACGGGCTCTGGCGTTGGGTCAACGGGCTCTGGCGTTGGGTCAACGGGCTCTGGCGCTGGGTCAACGGGCTCTGGCGCTGGGTCAACGGGCTCTGGCTCTGGCGCTGGGTCAACGGGCTCTGGCTCTGGGTCAACGGGCTCTGGCTCTGGCGCTGGGTCAACGGGCTCTGGCTCTGGCGCTGGGTCAACGGGCTCTGGCTCTGGCGCTGGGTCAACGGGCTCTGGCTCTGGCGCTGGGTCAACGGGCTCTGGCTCTGGCGCTGGGTCAACGGGCTCTGGCTCTGGCGCTGGGTCAACGGGCTCTGGCGCTGGGTCAACGGGCTCTGGCGCTGGGTCAACGGGCTCTGGCTCTGGCGTTGGGTCAACGGGCTCTGGCTCTGGCGCTGGGTCAACGGGCTCTGGCTCTGGGTCAACGGGCTCTGGCGCTGGGTCAATGGGCTCTGGCGCTGGGTCAACGGGCTCTGGCTCTGGCGCTGGGTCAACGGGCTCTGGCTCTGGCGCTGGGTCAACGGGCTCTGGCTCTGGCGCTGGGTCAACGGGCTCTGGCTCTGGCGCTGGGTCAACGGGCTCTGGCTCTGGCGCTGGGTCAACGGGCTCTGGCTCTGGCGCTGGGTCAACGGGCTCTGGCTCTGGCGCTGGGTCAACGGGCTCTGGCTCTGGGTCAACGGGCTCTGGCGCTGGGTCAACGGGCTCTGGCGCTGGGTCAACGGGCTCTGGCGCTGGGTCAACGGCTCTGGCTCTGGCGTTGGGTCAACGGGCTCTGGCTCTGGCGCTGGGTCAACGGGCTCTGGCTCTGGGTCAACGGGCTCTGGCGCTGGGTCAACGGGCTCTGGCTCTGGCGCTGGGTCAACGGGCTCTGGCTCTGGCGCTGGGTCAACGGGCTCTGGCTCTGGCGCTGGGTCAACGGGCTCTGGCTCTGGCGCTGGGTCAACGGGCTCTGGCTCTGGCGCTGGGTCAACGGGCTCTGGCTCTGGCGCTGGGTCAACGGGCTCTGGCTCTGGCGCTGGGTCAACGGGCTCTGGCTCTGGCGCTGGGTCAACGGGCTCTGGCTCTGGCGCTGGGTCAACGGGCTCTGGCTCTGGCGCTGGGTCAACGGGCTCTGGCACATCATGGGATTCGGAACTGGACGGGGCCAGCACATCAGGGGACTCGGAACTGGACGGGGCCAGCACATCAGGGGACTCGGAACTGGACGGGGCCAGCACATCAGGGGACTCGGAACTGGACGGGGCCAGCACATCAGGGGACTCGGAACTGGACGGGGCCAGCACATCAGGGGACTCGGAACTGGACGGGGCCAGCACATCAGGGGACTCGGAACTGGACGGGGCCAGCACATCAGGGAGCTTGGGGCTGGATTCATGCTCTGGCGGGCAGGCAACGGTCTCTGGCTGGACGGTCTCTGGCTGGACGGTCTCTGGCTGGACGGTCTCTGGCTGGACGGTCTCTGGCTGGACGGTCTCTGGCTGGACGGTCTCTGGCTGGACGGTCTCTGGCTGGACGGTCTCTGGCTGGACGGTCTCTGGCTGGATGTGGCTGACGTGAACCCCAGCCTCGGCAGCCATCTTTTTGGCTAACCGCACTGACATCAGCGGGGGATCAGTCATACTGGATATCAGCCGAGGAAGTCCAGGGACCGATCTGGTGGCAGGGCTGATGCGGTGTGCAGGCTCTGGCGGGCATGCGATGGGCTCAGGCTCTGGCGGGCAGACGATGGGCTCTGGCGTTAGCGTGCAGGTGATGGGCTCAGGCGCTGGCATGCAGGTGATGGGCTCAGGGGCTGGCGTGCAGGTGATGGGCTCAGGGGCTGGCGGGCTTGGCACTGGCTGGAGTGGGAGATCTTCGACGAGGTATGTGGATCCACACGCCCACAGTGTGTGATCCACAAACTCCAAAAAAGGACATATTGAGGTCCTTCACCAGAATTATCTGGGCTAGTGGGTCTTTCAGTCCACCCCAGAAACTCCTAGTCAGCTCTTCCTCTTCCAGCATCACATCATCATAGAGTTCTAAATAGAGCCCCGCATACTCTTCGAGTGAGCGCTCCTCTTGAAAGAGGATTGGGTTTTCGAAGGGGCTCACCTCTTTGTTTTTCCTCCTTCGGCCCATTTTTTTTTTAGAATTTTAAGGTCGATCGTTCTGTCAGGGTTGGGTGCAGGTGACTGAAGACGAGGATACGGGAGCTTCAATATAATAGTTTTAATTACCAAAATGAAACTTCAAAAATCAAACAAGAACAAAACTCCAGGAATTCAGGGTTAACACACAACCATACATTGACGACGATCGACAAACACTGAGGGAAAACACAGGGCTTAAAAGAACTGAACCAAACAAGATAATTAACTGAAAACAGGTGCAGAAAATTGGACACAAACGAGGAGCGGGAAAACTTAACAGGACTAAACCAAAAATCACACAAGACAGGGGAAGACAAGATACAAAACAGAACTCAATACATCAAAACGTGACAATAACCTTCCTTGTTAAACATTCTATACAGTTTTCTATTTTTACTATTTTATTATATTTACAAAATATTTACTTTTTTTTAATTTATGTTTTCGCTTGACACTTGCAAAATTACATTTTTAACTATATTTAGACAGGATTTTAAACTGCATTCTGTCCAAAACTTGAACAGGGTAGAAAAAATTGCAAATTACATAAATAAACTAAAATAAAACAGCTCATTTCAAAATTAACTTGACATTCAGTTTCCATATTGGAAAATCTTCTCAAACGCTCTGTTTTATACAATATTCATGGAAAAGTTAATCAAAAAGACTAGAGAGATCATTAAAAATGTGAATTCATGGTGTCATACCTATTTATTTATTTTCCTGTTGTCCTCAGATTGACTTTGTGGCACATGATGATATCCCATACACCTCTGCTGGATCAGACGATGTCTACAAACATATTAAAGAAGCAGGTAAAGACTTTAACAGCAACCAAACTGCACAATTATAGAGCTGAGTCAAAGGACTCATAAGAATAAACTTCTTCTACATGATCTGTAAGGAATGTTTGTGGCTACTCAAAGAACGGAGGGGATCTCCACCTCTGATCTCATCACGCGCATTGTTCGAGACTATGACGTCTATGTCAGGCGTAACCTGCAGAGAGGATACACAGCACGGGAACTCAACGTGGGCTTCATCAATGTAAGAAAGAAATTGTATGGCTTCAGAACACTTGGAATATAATAAAAAAGTGGCATTTACTACTTTATGATCTTGGAAACACATCGCCAGCAAAAGAGTTAACAGGTCATTCCAAAATTTGCTACATGTATCCTTCAGTGTTCAACGGAAGAAATTCGGTACGATATGAGAAAGAGGAAATGAAGATGGGATGTTTAGGTAAACTATTCCAACTCTTTTGATTGACAGGAGAAGAAATATCGTCTGCAAGAGCAGGTGGACAGAATGAAGGAGACGGTGAAGACGGTGGAGGAGAAGTCCAAGCATTTAGTGCACCGTGTTGAAGAGAAGAGCCACGACCTTATCCACAAATGGGAGGAGAAATCTCGCGAGTTCATCGGAAACTTCCTGGAGCTGTTCGGTCCAGATAAAGCCTGGGTACAGTGAAAAAAAAAAGTGGTGTAGAAACAAATTTCTCTCAGAAATTGCTAGTAAATTTCAAAAACAATTACAAAGATATGGCAAGTGAGACACTGAATTAAAAGTAAAAGTTTGTACACTCCAAAAAAGTTCCTTATCAAGTATTTCTATCTTGTTTCCAGTACAAATATCTAAACATTCTTAAATCAAGATACATATGGAATACAAGAGGGAATAAGACAAAAAGTTTAGTTTTCTGAAAAATTAATTGATACATTCTTTAGAAAACAAAACTTAAAAGGGTTGGTTCACCCAAAAATGAAAATTCTGTCATTAATTACTTGCCCTCCTGTCGTTCCAAACCTGTAACACTTTTGTTAATCTTCGTGACACAAATGAAGATCTTTTTGATGAAATTTGAGAGCTTTCTGTCCCTTCGTTGACAGCAACGCAACTACCACTTTGACGCTTATCAAATTAACATTAACAAAACTCAGGCATTAAATGTAGTGTTATTTACCATTGATTTCTTTTGTGCTCTGTAGCACATGATCCAGGAGCGGAGTGGCCGTGTTCTCCAAGCTCTGTCTCCCTATCAGTCTCCAAGTACGTCGCCCAGCTCCAGTCCCACCAGAAGACGCTCTACATCGCCCAACACCCACTGGACCCCGCTTCCATTCAACGCCACCCAAAGGAGCATCAGTCAGCAGTAGTGAGGGTGACAAGGAGGAGAATGTAGATGGGTGCTGGCTCTACCTCCTGCACTTCTAAGCAGGCACCTTCTCATTCTGTTTACTGTATTTTATGCACCTAAATGTTTCATAATTGAGATCTACAGTGGCATGCTGCTCAAAGATTCAGATTGACCTCATAATTCTGTAGAAAAAATATATATTAAAAAATTAGAATAACTATATTAGCATCCACACCAAGGGACGTTTCGTTTATTAAAAGTCAGCAGCACTAGTTGTAATCTGAATCTGCTGCTTTAAATGCTCAAGCTCTTTAAAGTTGGGTAGATTCTGATTATCTGTCAATGTTTTTAGCATTCATCAGCTGAAAAAAAATAATTGTGCCATTATCATTATAGCTGTGACGTAGACATCACTAATTTCACAGAATTAGAGTGATTAGTAAAACTTTATGGTTGTAATTATGCATATATATATATATATAACATATTTATGAATTATGTATTTTATTAAACACTATCCCAACTAACAACATGTTCTAAGAATGTTTTGCTAATGTTCTCTGAATGTTCCAAACGTCCAGTTTTTTAAATGTTTTAAAAACTTTTTTCCTTGGTTATGTGAACATTTCATTTTGCAAGCATTATGGGATTGTTACTTTTGAATGTTCGCTGAACATTTTGAAACAAGAAAAAAAGTTTAGGTGAACATTCACATAAAACGCTTCAGGGAAAAATGTTTTTATGCCAATGTTTTGAGAACATTATTGAAGACCATGGTCCTAGTTTATAAAACGTACGTATACACAGATTTGAAGACTGTGTCTATGCTAAAATCCAGGCCAACGTTCATATTTACAGTACTGTAGGTATCAACATTCTATTAAAGTTACTAGAAGAATGTTTGTTCATAACTTTGAGAGAACCTTGCCAGAATGTTAGTTAAAGTTCAGAGAATGCCCCTGCAACTGGGATGCTGTTCTGAATGAAATGAATGGTGTACAATTTGACCTAATGTGTTAGAGTGTTTTAATAAACTGATTAGGTTAGATTTAACATGAGCTAAGAAGCACATTGCAAAATATGGCATGACACAATCATATAAGGAACATTACAAATAAACGAATTTACGGTGGCCGAGAATTGCTGACAAATTTGATAGATGGATACTCAAACAGTGTCTACAGTGCAAATACAGGAATATTTTGAAACTAGTGCAAAATAACTGCATTATAAAAGCCTGTATTGGGAGCCATTATTGAAACATTGCTCTCAAGTACACATGCAAACCATAGCATTGACTGCTATAAGATTAGTTACTACGCCAGTTATGAGTCACATGCTCTTACCAATGGGTGTTAATCCATTAGCTAATCCATTAAAGTGCTTTCAGTGCTAGTGCATTATGTGCATTCCTCAAACAGTAAAATAAATAGCAATGCACTGAAATGAAAATATTTGAACAAAGCAGGAAACTGAAATTCACAATAAATTAGCCAAACACCGAAACGATCCGGTTACTGACATAACCTCGGTTCCCTCGGTGAGAGATTTTCTCTCTTACGCTATGGGGAACTCAGTTTTCTCTGAATACTGAAGCCTGATTGGTTCACGTCTGAATTTCACAAACAAATGGCCTTTCAGCCCGCCAGAATGGGCGAGGCCGACTGCCTATTTAAGTCGCATTGAAACGACCATCTAGTCAGATTTTCTCAACTGAATCATGACAGTGTCGACTTGAGCATGTGCGCAGTAGCACGGCATGATACGCAATGCTTGTTCCTGTTATCACAGGGAACTGAGGTTACGTCACTAACTGGAGCGTTCCCTTTCGATACAGTTCACTCGCATTACATGAGAGATTTTCTCTATTACACTATGAGGAACGGCAGCAAAAAGCCGTGCTACCAGCGCAGAACCGAAGCCATCCTGCGAAGCCGTAGCCCGGAGGCACTCAGAGAGGAGGGCCCTAGTCAGGCTACAAGAGTCAAGGACTTCAAATGTCCAGAAAGGGCAGACTTGGGTTCGGTGACCTGAGTCTGATGGTACAGATCCACTTTTGCAACACGACTGAAGCGTGGTGTCGCGACGCCTCCCAACATTTGTACGTTGATGGGCGTTCCTGGCTTTGACCCAGCGGCCAGTCTAGAACAAAGAACCCTCGAGAGACTACTTCTATTGGATAGATGTGTCGCGTTTGACGGATTCATTTGCATAAAGATGGGCATCGGCCAGCTTTTTGACGCGCAGCCTTTTTCCAAATGAAGCGCCGCCTTCCCAGGATGCTTTGGGGGCGCGTTAAAGTCGCGTGACGTCACCCATAGGAATAAAGTGGAGTGCGGCGCGACAGAAGTGTCACACGGACAAGTGGATCTGTACCGTCAGGGTATGTTTTTTTTTTTTAAAGGGGTGGCGCCCACTCTAGGCCGACAGGATGTAGAACCTGATAAAGGTGGACGGCGATGACCAGCCAGCCGCCGCACAGATGTCATCCATGGATATTCCACCAGACCCCGCCTAAGAGGAGGCCATTCCTCTGGTGGACTGGGCCCTCCAATGGGGCACTGACTTATATCTAATAGGACAGTCTTTTCCTTCGTGACTTTGTTGGGACGAAGCGGATATAGCCTTCTGGCCCCTCAGAGAAATCTGACCATCAGGGTGTTTCCCAATCGACTGGCCATGTATACTTTGAGCGTGGACGGAGTGTGTCCGCCTTCCAACAGCTCCTGAAGAATAGAGAAGGACTCAATCTCACAGGATATGGGGTCTATAAGCCGGGTTGAGCACCAGCCGGAAAAAAATTCACACTTTTATCAATAGAGGCGCCTGGTAGATAGTAGATTGTGTTCATGACCCTCCGGGGGAGTCTTGGAGACTCCTGTCGAGAAGCCATAGGTGGAGGCTGCAAAACTCGAGTTGGGGGTGCCAAATTAACCCTTTCGCTTGGGAAAGGAGGTACCTTCTCAGAGGGATTGGGCCTGGCCCGAAAATGCTCCAAATCATGCGGAACGTCAACGGGTGGAGTCTCCATTCCCCTGTGGTGAACATTTCGGGACAGAATATCTGCTCCCATGTTCATGGAAAGCTCGTACTGAGTGGAGATTGCCTTGTGCCCACAGGAGTAGGCATCGTGCCAGTCGGTTCGGTAGACGGGGTCTAAGACCACCCTGGCGGCTTATATAGGCTACCACTGTCATGTTGTCTGACCGGACCAGGACATGGTGCCCCCTGAGCTCCCGCTGAAATTCCTTAAAGACAGGCAGTTGATGTGCCAGCTGGACAATTTTCAGGGAGCGATCCGGCGAAATCTAGGCCTGCATTTCGGACCAGTCGAGTACTGCCCCCACGAACGTAATGGGGACGGCTGGGGACGGACTACCCTTTGACTCAGCGGAGAGAAATCTGCATCCACGCATTTCGTAAAGGTTTATGGAGCTAGAGAAGTCTGAATGGTAGGACTGTATATTGTTGATCCACCCCCTTGAATGTAAATCTCAAGAGCAGTCTGTGGTGGGGGGCTTTCTGGATATGAAAGAAGGTGTCTTTCAAATCCACTCATATAAACCAGGTGAGGTGATGTTTCTTCGCCCTAAAGGAGATTAAATCTGACTAGGTGGCCGTTTCAGTGCGACTTAAATAGGCAGCCGGCCTCGCCTATTCCGGTGGCCCGAAAGGACGTGAACAAATGAGGCTTCAGTATTTTCCCATAGTGAAAGAGAGAAAATTTCTCACGCAATGTGAGCGAACCATATCGAAAGGGAACTAAGTCAAGTCAAGTCACCTTCATTTATATAGCTTTAAAGCAGCTCTAGAATAAAGTTAATTTAAGTTAGCTTTGATAGATTCACATCCGCCGCAACGATCATTAGTTAGATCATTAGTTCACAAACAAGTTCTGTTGTTTCTTTACTTTGCCAGTATCACTGCATAAGTAGTACAAACATATTTGATAGTAACTTTAATTTAATAATTTACACTATCATTCAAGTCTCTTATGCTCACCAAGACTACTTTTACAAGCTAAAAAATACAGTAAAAAGTCATATTTTGAAATGTTATTACAATTAGAAAATAACAATTTTTCTATTATTGAATTTTTTTGAATTTTCAGCATTACTCCAGTCTTCTTCAGTGTCACATGATCACATTTTTGATGATTCACAAATCATTGATATGCTGATTTGCTGCTCAAGAAACATTTATAAGTATTAATGTTGAAAACAGTTTTCATAAATAGAAATTTCAAAATAACAGCATTTATTAAAATAAAAAAATCTTTTGTAGCATCATAAATTTAATGTGTCTAAACTGAATAAAATTGATAATTTCTTCAGAAAACTAAATATACCTGACCCTAAACTTTTAAACAGTAGTGTGTGTATAATAATTTATCAATATAGTTTGTAGCATTAAAATAATTTATCATACACTGTAAAAAAATATTGTTGGTTTAACTTTCAAAAGTAAGTAACCTGGATGCCTTCAAATTTTGAGTTCAAGTTAAAAAATGTTGTTAATACAATGAAGAAGAAACTCAAAATATAATGTTATCTGAACCACATACATCATCTAAGGCTGCTAGACACTTTACATTAGCATGCGGTCACCGTGATTAGCCAATCATTAGCCAATCAGGACATGGTGCATTTACATTTATTCACATTAAGTAGCCTCTGTATCTGGATAACCGATCGGATTTCTGTTTCCTGCATAATATTTAAATCAAGTCTGGGGCCCGACACCATATTAAGAGTAAAGATTATACAAATTAAACAATGTCCATTGCTTTCACTCACTCACTTTACTTTCCTAAGCAATCTCCAGTAATTAGATCAAATTAAGTTTTTTTTCAACGAAGGAATTCCAGATTTGATCATACAAAAATCACTTGGTTGATCATGTTAAACAAGTCACATCATCGATCATCTGGGTTTAAGGTTATAGCGTGCAATGACTATATTGACAGAAATGGGATGCTGAACAATAAAACATTCAACATTTAAAACATTAAAAAATTCAGATTCCGATTATTCCTCTGGCAAGTGCAGCTCTTCATTAAGATCTTATGCCTGACTGTGATTGTACAGGCGATCGCCTCGTTCAGATAATGTTGCACAATTAAAACGAAAAATGACACACATAGTATCATGTAGTAGACTAATGGTGCGTTCACGTGCTATGGAAAAGATGATATTTTCCACTTGTGAACTGGTATTTACCAGTGTGTTGCGCTCAAGTGCTTTTGTTGATAATGTGGTAAAAAGATGGAGATCCAGACCTGTTATTTTGCTAAAACTATTTTAGATTGCTTAAGTCATCATCTGCTACACCAAGAAGATGATTTATCAAAACTCAAACGGTAAATAATATGCTGTATATTTTCTAGATCATGAATAGCACATATTTTTACCATTCACGACTCTTGTGTTGCTCTCCGCCATTTTGAAAAGGTCAAAGGTTATCTCATCTCGGCAACTCGTGCATCAAAATATTCTACGAGCTGCCCAGTGGAAAATACCACATGAGGGGGTGTTCATGTGCATTTTCCACGTCGGCTTTTGGTATTTACCATAATTACCATAGCACGTGAACGCACCATAAGTAAAATAAACTGGTTTAAAGATTGACGTTTATTGTAAGGTTCAAATAAGTTTTATTTCTTGTCTAAACTGTGTCTGGCCATTTTTTTCTGACAGCCACGCTTGGAGACTGGGCGGGGATTTATATGACGTCCACCTGTGAATGCAGACACGATGTTATTACATTACACTGAGATCCGATTCCAATGCGTCCTCGACTACCTCCGAACCTGGACACGCTGATTGAATAACATTCTGATCAGATGTGCGTTTACACTTGTCTTTTCAATGTGTAAGTGTGACAACATCCGGATACAGGTCGCATGGTAATGCCAAGTGTAAACGCAGCCTAAGTTGATTTTGACAAAAGAAATAAATTTGTGCTAAATCAGGAAAATATTTCTTTACAGTGTATAAAGCAAATTGCTAGAAAAAGCCACATGGTACATCAAACTAACAATCTGCTGTATTCTCCACATAACATTCTTCCAACATCCGACGTCACACATCACCGCTTCCGGGTCCAAGCACTCTATCAGATGCCAAAGAAAACAACAAACACTGCTAATATAAACTCACAGCGTGTTATAATACTACCAAAAAAATCATGATCCTAACCTTTATCTCCATACCGAAATCCCAGATGGCCAGACAGTGATTAAAATATATGCCCGGGATGCCATGAGACTCCACAGAGACTATATAGTGTGTACACTAAGTTTTTAATGCTTATCTTAAATGTGTAATATGAATAAATAGGCTATAAATGGCTGTTGAGATAGTATTCTCAAGTGAAACGAGTAGAGGCTTGCACCCGGACACAGCATTCCTTACGTCACGACTCAATGTATTATTTTCAGACAGTAGAAGTGGTAGTAGCAAGTACTAAAAAGGCCTTGAATCAAATTCCCTTATCTGGCAGTGTTCAGTATAGCTTGGCAGCTGTAAGCAGCTCATTACTAGTTACTGCAGCCGGTATAATAAAGTCATCTGTTGGCTTTATATGTGGATGCATCTCGTGGGTCACTGCTCGGGTTACTCCAGTCATCAGCCTCAGGACCTATCTGGTAATGTCGCCATGCTGACTTATTGAAGACTGGAAGACGCTCAAAAGATTCACTCGAAAGAGCCTGGAAAGAGTGGAGAGAGGCGACTTCTTTCTAGTCGAAGCTAATTACTCACTGTAATCCAAGTGTCCAACAGATAGAAACGTCAATACAATTACCTTAAGATGAATTACTGCATCTGTCCCGAGCCCTTCAATCGAGTACAAGTTCAAGTCTCCCTGAAAGTAGCGTGCATAGAGTCTAGAGATGGGCAACCCATAGCCAAATCCAGCCTGCAGAGACAATGTCAATAAGCTGCTTGAAACCACACATACATGTAAACACGGAATTGTAACCAGTGGGACAGCGGCTTGAGAGGAGTCCAGACGTGGTGTTGGGGCAGTGGAATACATATAATTGAAGAGACGATCAATCTTTCGTAAAGGGACACCGCCACCTTTATCACTAATCTTAGAAGACAGACACATAAGCATCAAATTAATAAAGTGCACATGTTATGAGATTTAAGCAAGTCTCCATGAACATTCATGTTATTGCGAAATAGGCATGTGTTGAACCTTTATGGAGAGGTCTTCTTTTCCCAGAGTTACCATTGCTTTCACTGGAGAAAGACCCTCACTGTTGTTTTCATAGAGCTCTACCGTTGCCCGCATGGAATTCTGCACATACATACATAATATACTTACTTATTACTTATATACTGAATATATATTACAATTAAAAGGAATAAAATGGCTTACAAAAGCCCACCTAAAGCATGATCATTTGAGAAACACCTAATTTAATTCCGCTTAAAACGTCACTTAAAAATATAAAAAACTTTTTCGTGACAATTCATTATAAGGTTCATTTTGTTAACATTATGTAATGCATTACATAAAATGAAAAATACTTTAATATAATTTATTAATTAAGGTTAATGTTAATTTCTACATATACTAATAATTTTTTACAATTTGAAGTTACATTTCTACATATAGATTTCTACAGTAATGCATTTTTTAAATAATTTTCTTTTAATTAAAATACATAACATGAGTTATTGTACTATTATCTAGTGATGGTGTTAGCTACATCTGTGCCTACATACCAGTGCATGTTTACCACTAAACTAAGAAGGTTTTCTTTTGGGGGGCTTAATGGCCTATGCTATTTGTAACTAAGCCAACTTACCTAATTAGAAAGCGCACTATGCTAGCTCTGTAGTAGTATGATAATTAAGTGTCATTTGATAACTGTCAGTCAAAACCCTCCTATTTGTAAATGTGAAAGACGAATAGATGACTAGACAGAGTGTGACAGCAAAATATGGTGAGCCCCGGCTGAATGTGTATACATGTGCGAAGCCTATTTCACTTGAACTTGTTCTCATATCCACGATGCTTATTGGCTGTGTTCTCACAGCAACTACACAAACAGCTTGCTAGTTGCTACTGCTGCAGTATTAACACAATAGTGGAACAGCTGCTGCTTATATGATTAGTAATTTACTCCTGCATCGAATGCAGGACTGTAAAACATGGTATTTAAAACTTGTGTACGGTTGCTGATTTAGGAATTACAAGGCAGACCACGCAATATGCACACACAGTGATAAGGAGTAAAAGAATGTTCACTTGTCTTAGATGTTGAATACTGGAAGTGCGCTGCAAATTCTTTCTGAAGGCACGCTGCAAACTGCTACAGCAAATGCTGACCAAGTATTTGACAGTTGAGCAGCAAGCTCATTGACAACTGACACAGCAGGAACCAGCTGTGCCCTACAGAGAACAATTGATGCATCCGAAATCGCATACTCTATTGAGTATGTACTTATTCTGAATAAGTAATGACTGCTAAAAATGAATGTTAGTATGAGTGTATAGAGTATGAATTTAATTCAGGCATACAGTACTACATTCTTCATGTTGCCATTATTATGTGACCATTCAAAAATCCTCTGCCGTGGCCTCATGGGACAGAAAAATTTCACCTGAAGAAGAATTTCACCTGAAGAAGTAGGTCATCAGGTACTTTTCGCCTACTCTTTGTACTGAGAATTTGGACATCTTTTGTCACATACTGTTTTTCACCTACTATATGTATATGTATATGTGATTTCAGTTGCAGCCAATGTGATTGCAAGCAGATTGAGTTAAGGACCTATCAGCCTGTGCCATCTAGAGTTTCATGACAGAACTTTGTATATCTGCCCTCATGTTTAAATAAATCATTTAGTTTTTGTTTTCTTCTAATGTATTATGACTTAACACAAATGAATAATAGTATATTTATAAATTAGCTTTAATCTAGATTAATAAATGCTGCAAATGTTGTTTGTCAATTTCTTCATTGTTTGCACGTAATGCATAAACTAATGTTAACGAATTGAACCATACTGTAAAGTGTTACCCAGTTGTCCTTCTCCTTTCAAATGACCCCACTGTGTATGTTTCTTTCCTTGAAGAGCTCAAACAGCATGTGGAAAAGATGAGAGGGCACATAGACCACCTGTATAGGCTTCTTTGGAGTTTTGGCTAGCAGATAGAGTGAGATAAGACAAGAAGGCATATATAGATTAAAAAAGCTACTATGATTTTGATATATGTTATTAAGACAAAAAGAGAGATCACATTCTCACAGTTGAATTCCCCGATCTTTAGTTCAGGTGCCATCATGTAGTACTGCTCGCAAAGCATCTTTGCTGTCTCATATGCATCTGGAAGGAGATATCAGAATCTTATAAATGGTTTATGTTATGTATATGTGCGTTTTAAGTAACTTACCTCTCACCACTTCAGCAACATTGCAGGCTGGGTCGATGCTTCCGATGTGTTTTGGTTGTGCAAGAAAAGTGGCATCGCCAAACAGAAGAGCTGAAACAGAATAAAAGAGCTGCTTATTGCCATACTTCAGGAGCTTGAGATCCCAGTTCTAAACGGTATCAGGACATTTCTTCTGTCGTATTTAATTACTTTTAACATTTATCCAACATGAATGTGATGTCACCCACTGTGCTGGTTGATGAGCATGCGGAAAGAAATGCGATTGGTGTAGAAGCGGTCAAGAAAGTACTGCACATTGCTGCTGATGAAGGGGTCGAAACCAAACTTCTCTTTATATTCGATGACACCCTGGGCCATGGTGGGCACCACGTCATTGTGCCTGTTCCGAATCTTAATCAGGATCTCTAGGAAGCTGAAGCCCACAATAATAAGTTATTTACTACTAGTTATTGAGACATCACACTTGCAGTTTAGTAAGAAAATTATACAATCAGTCCTGATTAACTTAGCATTTTTAACACAGAACTTGCAGAAAATGCAGAAAAAAGGGCTTTTATGACGTATTTTGTGACGGAACTTAAAAAAATCCTTAACAATGCTGTGTGCTGGGCTAAAAGTGCTTGTTGTTGTATGTGCGTACATCTTTTTACCAGCTGAGAACTCACAAAGAGCTTATAAAGTATGTAAAGGAGTCAAAATGGCAGCAGGAATTGTAACAAACTGTAATAGACAACGTAACTCTTATGGCGAGATTAAACATCACATCTTGTTTTGGGTTAGTTAGATTGCATTTATATTTCAGTCGTACTGCACCAGAATTAGTTGGAAACGGGTGTTTTTTGGTCCGTTTGTTCGCTGCTTTCACACTTATTCAACAGAGCAATCGCACGAGAGTTCGTTTCAATCGAACCAAGCCTGCCAAGTGTGAACACACCCATAAACAGGTTTGATCCATTATGCTTAACTATACTGCAGTATTTTGGTCAAATTAATAGAGCTAAACATGCATTTTTAGTACAAATACACATGTAATACACATACCTTTAGGCAAGAAATAAAGACAATTATTTTACACTTTCCCTGGCAAAATTGTGTTTGCTGGAAAACAGGACAGCACGTTTGCAAAGGTTGGAGACTCACTCATTAAGGGTGTGAGGATCCTCTGGACTTCTTGTCTCGTATTCTAACAGCTCTTCGAAGCTCTGGCTGTACCTGATACCACAGGGAAAAAAAGTATTGTATAACACTGGCTCTTCCTTTCTTTATGGTTAAAACTACCCTATCATTCCTCTTATAACCACAAGATGGCGTATGTGGCTCAATAAACATAAACGCTGCTCAGTGAGAGTGAAGTTCTTAAAGGGTACATATCATGCTTTTAAATCTTTCCTTTTTACATATAAATCATATATTTGTGGTCTATATAAAGCAGAACTGCAATGCTTGGGTCTGAATTCCTCATTATTATAGCTCCACAGGCCACTTTTCTACCGCTTTTCTGATGTGCGTCTGAGATCAACTCGTTTTGGTGCGGTCTCTTTAAATACAAATGCGACACTTCATACCCCGCCCCCTCTCCAGCTCGCAGAGGTGACACTCGGTTCAACTCCACCCCGTTCGGCAATTTTTGTAGTTTTATAGAGATGCGATTATCTAGCCTAGCTGAACAGAAACTTTTTAT
Source organism: Chrosomus eos (assembly GCA_036326025.1). Lineage (NCBI taxonomy): Eukaryota > Metazoa > Chordata > Actinopteri > Cypriniformes > Leuciscidae > Chrosomus > Chrosomus eos. Next base: position 24,419,933 of record CM070834.1, read on the forward strand.
TCACATGTTATTAACAAAATGTCAAAAACGGAAGACTTGTCCATCAAGCCTAACATGTTCGAGCCACAGTCGGAGCGAGATGAAAATAAAGAAGACGAACCTGCAGAACAACGTCTTCATATGGATGTATCGCAATGGTGTGGTTACTGTATTTACAGTAAGTTCTGCATCCATGCCCACTACTACAATACTGCATGATTTACAACGACTATTTAATACTCACAAAACAAAATATAAGTTATATTATAAACAATTAAAGAAAAGTCGATTATTTCTCTTAAAACAAGCACACTAACAAGACAACTGCTAAACCATGACCACCGAGTGTTTTAAGAAGAGTAGTAAGTTACGTTATTTACAGCTTACCGAAGTGCTTTGTTCGTCGTCTCCAAAGATAGAAGGAACTGACCCCTCAATCAGACGAAGTCTATCGGCAAATCCTTCTTTATACTGGCGGAGGTTGCTGAAGTGACGTTGGTTATCCATGAAGTGCTTCGCGCACACAAACATGACTTTACTCACAGATGTGGGGACATTTCCGTGAAAAATAAAACTCAAACAGGCACTTCGAAGAGGTTCTGATGCTGGCAGACGGTGTAATGAAGCATGTGGGTTGCTACATCCAACAACCGAACATGTTGACGTAACTTACCCTCTCGTAACTTCTGCATACTTGGACTACAAAATTGCAGCGAGAAATAAAAATGGCGGATTGCTCAAAGTGTTTGGCCGGAAGTCGATGTCCTTTTTTGGCAGTTCCGCTGCAAATACTTTGACGTAATAGTTCACAAAACGTCATAGATTATAGAAAAATCTAAACCGGTTGAAAAATGTGACCAAAACGGAATATAAAGATATCAACGAAGTTCCCGAAGAGACTGATTTCAACTTTTCTGTACTTATAAACACTCCAAATATACAACAAAAGGCATTTAAGGGCTAAAAAAGTAGATTTAGCATGATATGTCCCCTTTAAAATAATTTTTTTTAGTGTGAGGAACCTTTTTCAGCTATAAAGAACCTTTGTATACTGTATGCGTCTGCACAGCATGCACTGCATATCTAGATGACTGATTAGCAAAAATTAAGAAAAATATGACAGAGCACACTGCAATTACAACACTGAAAATTTACTTTCAATTTACTTTGATTTTCACTCATAAATTGCTAGTAAAGCAAACAAATAATTACAAAGACAAATGACAAGCAACACATTGAGTTAAAAGAGAAATTTTTAATTGACGTAAAAAGACTGAAATAGTATTTTCCAATAATCTTTACTTTATTCATAAAAAAATCATTCAGTGTGCTGTGTCCCATAATTACATGTTCTCAACCTGTTCTTTCTTTTCCAGTCTGAGACATATTTTTTTTAAGGGATAGTTCACCCAAAAATGAAAACTCATTAATTACTCACTCTCATCTCGTTCTTCATCTTTTTGATGAAATCTGAGAGCTGTCAGTTTCTCCATTGACAGTCTACGTAACTTTGATGCTTCAAAAAGTTCTTAAAGAGATCGCAAAACTAATCAATATGAATTGAGCGGTTTAGTCCAAATTTTCTGAAGAGATTTGATCGCTTTATATGATGAACAGATTGAATTTAAACATTGATCAGCGAACATAAACAGAAGCTCAATCAAACCTGCTTGATGCACAAGAACAATCCTCTTGTGGATGCTCATGAATAATAATAAAAAAAAAAATCTCATTGGTTCTTGCAGTAGCTCAAAAGTTCGGTGTAACACAAGAATGAACCTCATTGTTTTTTGTTGAAGCTCAAACGTGCTGCGTAACACAAGAATGAACCTCATTGGTTTTCACACGTCAAGCGAACATGCTTGAGCTTTCCGGTTACCAGATCTGATGTGTGAGTTGATGAATGCTTATATTTGAAAGTTCCCCTGGCCTTAAAACTCATCTTTGATCACCAAAATTACATATTTAAATGTTTTTTCCTTGAAAAATAACTTCAAATAACTTGACTAACTACACCCCCTTGCCTCATTTAGTATACACAGTTCTATGAATATGAAAATTAGCCCCGCCTCCACTCACTCACACTAGCTCAGAGATCCACTCGTTGACGATCACGCGTTAACGTGATTGGTTACAAGTTTGTGACATCAGAAACACCAGCGATTTCAAAAGTTTTCAGACTGTCTTTGGTTCACTGAGGGTTTTAAGGACAAAATACTCAGCAATGGTGTTGACTTATGAATTTGCACATGGTTTGTCTTAAAGCATTATTAAAAACACCACATATAAACAACATTAAAAGCTTGATTTTCACCACAGGGGGACTTTTGTGAATAAAAGCCTAAATTAAATCTGTTCGTCATATAAAGTCATTGAGTTTGGACTAAAATTTGGACTAAACCGCTCAATTCATATGGATTAGTTTTACGATCTCTTTAGGAACTTTTTGAAGAGTCAAAGTGTCATTGCGTAGCTGTCAATGGAGAGACTGAAAGCTCTCAGATTTAATCAAAAATATCTTAATTTGTGTTCTGAAGATGAACGAAAGTCTTACGGGTTTCATTTTTGGGTGAACCAACCTTTAAGGTCTTTTAGATATTTTATATAAAAATGGAATTAAAACGTTTTTAAGATGATCACTGGACGCCATGCACTTGACATCAATGTTGCATACTACTATTAATCAATTGTGGAATAATGCCTACTGTAACTATTTTCAGAAAATAGTACAGTATGCAGTGTAGTATTCCAGGACTTCATCCATGCATTTACGTTCAGCTTCATAACCTGTGATACTACTGTCACATGTATTCAGAACACTCAATCTGAGCACTTTACACCAAACCTAGTCACTGTTACTCACAGCTCACACTCATCATCACACCTGGCCACAGGGAAGGATGACCTGCCTCTGACCTGTCAAAAGGCCCCCAGTGCTCCGATTTCTCATTGCGTATGGGTTTAAGTGGTGCAGCGTAGCACTCAGATTTTTCCTTGAGCGGGTGGTGGGGGGTAAGTCGACAGCCCCCCCCCCAAAACCCCTATCATCACCCTCCCACCCCCGGGCCGCCCCTCTGGACTAGTGCGTTTATCCGTCCCTGCCTGGCCCTCACTGAGCCCTGCCCTCCTCACCAGGACTCCACCAGTTTGACGGACGGCTGGCTCTGAAGATTGGGGGGCAACAAGGTAACTTCCCTCATCGTATTGGCCAACCTCACTGCCAGTTCTTTCCGCAGAAACATGTAGGAGGTTTTTTTCACATGCATTTTCCCTGCCTGGTTAAACAAGAAGCAAGAACAAGTTATTCTTTGTTATCCTGTTTAGTCTGTATGCATGAGTGATACAGCAGTAGGCTATTACAAACATTTTTTAATGCCAAAGATTAGAAAATGAAAGCTAAGTCATTATAAATATAATAAGAAAGTAGATAATGACCATGAATTACAATAATCAATCAATTAATTAAGGGCACTGAGAAGGAATGTGATATATCAAGTATATTAACATATACCAGTAGAAAGTTTATAATTACTACTTCCAACATTTTAGAATAGTGAAGTCACCCAATCGGTGAAATAACACAAATGGAAGTTGGGGATTAGGTAGTGAATTGTCTGCACACTTCAGGTTTTTTTTTAATCTACTAGGTAATATAGGTTATATTTCTCTGTCTTTTCAAACTTTTGACTGGTAGTGTATGCTTGACATCATGCATAAAAGAAACACACACACACACATTGGACTCTTGGGATACAAGTTGTGTAATACTAATAATAATGCATTTATTTATTAGATATATCTAATGTACCTAATATACTCATAAAGCACGTATTATTTAGCCTTTGCAAAACTGGACCAGGTTCATGATGTTCTGATATAACGGCGAGTCTATTTTTATTCAGTTGATGGCTGTGCCAATGCTGAGCTTTAGCTTTCACTTGACCTTAACATTAAAGGTTAATATATAGGCTACGGCATATAAATATAGTCAACGTGTTGATTTAATCACGCAGAATATGTGGTGAAACTAAAAACAATTTATTAAAAATGAGACGCACAGTAGAAATCGCTAATTCAAGTTCAGCACGAGACAATACCAACTAAAATACAATTTGCTGCATCATTGGCGGTTCTTTAACTCTATGCGTTTATTCCAATGTTTCATTACTCACCAAAATCCAGGAATTGCTCGATTGACATGGGTGAGGGCGAAAACCTTGAATAATATTCGATTTTGTGCGTGACATCTTTCAGCAAGTAGTTAAACAGTTTCATGTTTAGATCTGTCAACTTCCAAACAGCTCGAGACCCGCGCTGCGCGTTCACTCGTTCACTTTACGATCTATTTCGTTTCTATAGCGACAGCGTTGTTGTGGTGGCGCTCATTATCGAGCAGAAGCTTGTGGTTCTCGTCACGTGACATGACAGCGCGTGCTATCACTTGCAGGGTTGATTACACTGGTTGTCTGTAGTACTGTAGGATGGATTAAGACATGGATCTGGAATGCAATATAGTGATAAATTCTTTCTTTAAGGTTATATTTTGTGCTAATTTGTACTCTATTATATGGGGAGGTCCATTATTAGGAGATAATAAATTAATAATTTGTGACTTTGCGGTTTTGAAGTCATTTTGAAAACATAAAGACAAAACCCAATCAGAGAGCAGTTGTTGAACAGACTAGGTGGACGTGATTTCACCAAGTACAAAATGTTCTTTACTGGATCAACATCTTTTTTGATCCTGGAACAACATTAATCAACCAATCAGATTTGAGGGACAAGTTTATGTCAAGTTTAGGTTTACAACCAGGGTTAGGTGCTTCTACATCATTTCCCTCTGATTTTAGGGATAAGTTATGGGTAGGGTCAGATTTAGGGGTAGGGATAAGGTTAGGACTAAATTGTTGGACAGGAATGTTGTTCCAGGAGGATCAACAAAATGTGTTGATCCAGCAACATGTCTTGGCAAAATCATGGTGATTAAACAGACTGTTCGAGTGGATTTTACATTGTTTCACTGTTACAAGGCACATATAGCCCTATATAAGACGTAAGGGTTGCAAATTAGTATCACAGCATATCCCAAGTATTTATGCTCATCATTTTTAACATGTTTGTGATTACAAAAAAATGTTGTTTCAACTTAAGAAAAAGTGTTTCTGCTGCCTTACAATTTTACGTTTAGTCAACTTTAAATGTGAAATTGAACTAAGTGACAGCTTGGATATTTGAGTTGACTAAACTTAAAATTTGAAGGCAGCAAAAAACAGTTACTTTTTAAAGTGAAAACAAGTGTTTTACAGTGTTCTTTTTATAAACCAACCATTGATCTAGCATGAATATACAAAGAAACATAAGAAATAACTTTTATTGAACTAGCACTTGATATCAGTGATATTTGGCACTCAGTTCATTGAAACGTGATTATTACAAATTGAAATCAAGAGGCAATACTGGACCAACTCAAATTATATAATGGTTTAAAATTAACCATGAAATAAATTATATTTAAGGCAATAAACAATATCAATAATAAAAGTTTTATTAAAATGAATGCAGATGTTAACAAATGAGAACATAACACAGTGTAGTAGAACACAGATCTTATATACATGACTAATTATTAGTGAACAATAGGAGTTACTTATAAAGGAAAAAAGAGCCATAATGTAGCTTGAACAGTAAACTATGGCACTAGCAATGCCAAGTTATGAGTTTGATTCTCAAGGAAAGCAAAAACTGACAATGCAATGCATGTCGCTTTGGATAAAAACATATGCCAAATGCATAAATGAAATAAGCTGTATTTAAAGTCAAATGCAGCAAATTTAATGTTAAACAACTTTTATTTGAAAACATGTTAGGTTAAATCTAACATGAAAAATCTATTAGCTACATTTACTTAAAATAATGAATAATGTAATAAGCCTGTTACATTAATCCGAAGACATCCTCTATAGCAATTTAGTCCTATACATAAGAGGTGATAGCAGTCCATAGAACTTGATATACTGTTATCTGCAATGTCAGCAACCATTAATCGAGAGGGGGTTCAATCTTCAGCTGGCTGGCAGGAGCCGCCACTGACAGGTCACGTGACCTGTCAGTGGCTGGCTGGCAGCTGCCAGTCTGAGCCTGGAATGTCACGTGACCTGTCAGTGGCTGGCTGGCAGCTGCCAGTCTGAGCCTGGAATGTCACGTGACCTGTCAGTGGCTGGCTGGCAGCTGCCAGTCTGAGCCTGGAATGTCACGTGACCTGTCAGTGGCTGGCTGGCAGCTGCCAGTCTGAGCCTGGAATGTCACGTGACCTGTCAGTGGCTGGCTTTTCAGAAACCATTGATTTTTGACAGTTATTGTGTTTTGTGTTCCTCCCTTTCTAGCTCATTTATTATGCATATGTTGATATGATTATGTTCTTTAGTATGATTGATGTTTTGGAACTGTTATCCCAATATAACCCGTCAAATGGCCGTGATCCGACTGGCAGCGTACAGACACTTGCTGGACGATCATCCAGTCAGCCGCGGCTGATACTGCGAGTATAACGCGTTGCCTGACACTCTCGCTGCAAGGAAATAATTTGTTTGTTTTTTTATAATGAATGGAATGTCATGCCTTTATTCTTGTGTATGATTGATGTTTTGGGGACTGTTATCCCAATATAACCAGTCAAATGGCCGTGATCCGACTGGCAGCGTACAGGCACTTGCTGGACGATCATCCAGTCAGCCGCGGCTGATACTGCGAGTATAATGCGTTGCCTGACACTCTCGCTGCAGAGAAATAAATTGTTTTCTTATTATGAATAGAATGTCATGCCTTTATTCTTGTGTATAATTGATGTTTTAGAGAATTTTATCACAATTAAAGCAATCAAATGGCCCTGATCATGACTGGTTGCTTACTGTAGAACTGTTGCCTGCCTCTCATTCTAAGGAAATAAATCTAATTTGCGAATACTGCCTTAGTTGTGACGATTTTGATCCTTGTGAAAAAGTTGTGTAATAATGTAGATGCAGAGTAGCCTATACAAACGTGAATTAATCCCAATAACATGAATCTTTGTCATTCGATAAAAGAAAGCTTTTTAATAATTCAATAAAAGAATGCCAACTTTAACGGTAAAATCACTTAGCACAGACTGTATCACTATTTTCAAATTTACAAAGACTATTTACAAATAACGTTACAAACAAGTTTATCTAAATATTTAGTTCAATTCATTATTAAAATACATATATATGTAATTCACAATATAGTTATTGAATATATTTATATAATTAGTGAAAGTGTTTAACCATTAGGGAACAATAGAGAAAGATTCACTCACTGTTAGGCCTAGGCTACTACTCTGTGAATAGATGGATACAGCGTCCATCAAGTGTCTGTACGCTGCCAGACGGATCACAGCCATTTGACTGGTTATATTGGGATAACAGTCCCCAAAACATCAATTATACACAAGAATAAAGGCATGACATTCTATTCATAATAAAAAAACAAATTATTTCCTTGCAGCGAGAGTGTCAGGCAACGCGTTATACTCGCAGTATCAGCCGCGGCTGACTGGATGATCGTCCAGCAAGTGTACTGTACGCTGCCAGTCGGATCACGACCATTTGACTGGTTATATTGGGATAACAGTGCCCGAAACATCAATTATACACAAGAATAAAGGCATGACATTCTATTCATAATAAGAAAACAATTTATTTCTCTGCAGCGAGAGTGTCAGGCAACGCGTTATACTCGCAGTATCAGCCGTGGCTGATTGGATGAGCGACAGCAAGTGTCTGTACGCTGCCAGTCGGATCACGGCCATTTGACTGGTTATATTGGGATAACAGTCCCCAAAACATCAATCATACACAAGAATAAAGGCATGACATTCTATTCATAATAAAAAAAACAAATTATTTCCTTGCAGCGAGAGTGTCAGGCAACGCGTTATACTCGCAGTATCAGCCGCGGCTGACTGGATGAGCGACAGCAAGTGTCTGTACGCTGCCAGTCGGATCACGGCCATTTGACTGGTTATATTGGGATAACAGTCCCCAAAACATCAATCATACACAAGAATAAAGGCATGACATTCTATTCATAATAAAAAAACAAATTATTTCCTTGCAGCGAGAGTGTCAGGCAACGCGTTATACTCGCAGTATCAGCCGCGGCTGACTGGATGATCGTCCAGCAAGTGTCTGTACGCTGCCAGTCGGATCACGGCCATTTGACTGGTTATATTGGAATAACAGTCCCCAAAACATCAATCATACACAAGAATAAAGGCATGACATTCTATTCATAATAAAAAATCTAATTATTTCCTTGCAGCGTGAGTGTCAGGCAACGCGTTATACTCGCAGTATCAGCCGCGGCTGACTGGATGATCGTCTAGCAAGTGTCTGTACGCTGCCAGTCGGATCACGGCCATTTGACTGGTTATATTGGGATAACAGTCCCCAAAACATCAATCATACACAAGAATAAAGGCATGACATTCTATTCATAATAAAAAAACAAATTATTTCCTTGCAGCGAGAGTGTCAGGCAACGCGTTATACTCGCAGTATCAGCCGCGGCTGACTGGATGATCGTCCAGCAAGTGTCTGTACGCTGCCAGTCGGATCACGGCCATTTGACTGGTTATATTGGGATAACACTCCCTCAAAACATCAATCATACACAAGAATAAAGGCATGACATTCTATTCATTATAAAAAACAAACAAATTATTTCCTTGCAGCGAGAGTGTCAGGCAACGCGTTATAGGCTACTCGCAGTATCAGCCGCGGCTGACTGGATGAGCGTCCAGCAAGTGTCTGTACGCTGCCAGTCGGATCACGGCCATTTGACGGGTTATATTGGGATAACAGTCCCCAAAACATCAATCATACTAAAGAACATAATCATATCAACATATGCATAATAAATGAGCTAGAAAGGGAGGAACACAAAACACAATAACTGTCAAAAATCAATGGTTTCTGAAAAGCCAGCCACTGACAGGTCACGTGACATTCCAGGCTCAGACTGGCAGCTGCCAGCCAGCCACTGACAGGTCACGTGACATTCCAGGCTCAGACTGGCAGCTGCCAGCCAGCCACTGACAGGTCACGTGACATTCCAGGCTCAGACTGGCAGCTGCCAGCCAGCCACTGACAGGTCACGTGACCTGTCAGTGGCGGCTCCTGCCAGCCAGCTGAAGATTGAACCCCTACTGCATTAATCCTCACTGAACTAGATGATAGAATAAGGGTCAGCTTTTATTTATGCCATGATAGCAAGTGAAGGTGTTTGTAAACTGGTGGGATTGATAACACTCAGATTCTCTATTGATCTGATGACAGCACAAACATTGTGCTTTTGTTTGCATAAAAGTGCACCTTTGTAACACACACAAGTTTGAAATACATAAAATACTGTGGAAACTGTTCTATATCTTTTTACAAGCTTAGGGCTGAGGTCATATTATTACCATTTCACACCAGTGAGGCATTTGCCAATTACAAATGTTATGGTCCAGCAAAAACTGTGTTATACTATTTTTGAGGTTATCTCCAATCATTATTCTTATTTCCTGGGAAGTGTTTGCCAGATGTAATCTGTATGAAGTGAGTTCAATGTGTCAAACAAGGTGATGCAATAAGGTGTTGCACAATTAGATTTACATTAGAAAGTAAATCAGAAATATTTTAGATTCTGCATGTGTAGGTCACTAATCAAATATAAACTATAAAATAAATGTATTATATTTGCCACCAGCTATGCCAATTGTCATTTCTTGTTAGGCTCTAAGTCTTTTTTTTTTTTCATTTAAATATATCTTTATGCATCTATTTACACATTTTATACATGTATATCTGTATATATATATAAAAAAGTAAATCTCCCAGAATCATAACGATCTACCTATTCCATCTGAGTTATGAACTTGAAGTTTAGAGCAGTTTTAGCATCATAAGGAAGAGAAATATATTATATCAGTGTATGACAAATAACAATCTGCCTCCAAGTGTTTTGACCCCAAAGCTGAGAATGCTTTGGTGTATTTAATGTTCTCTAAACATTACATTTTACATTTATCACATTTATCACACTAACCAATTCATTGTCAGTTGTTGTTAAAAAAAGAATTACATCTGAAATAAACCAAGAAGCTTATTATATCTGCTCACTGGATTTTTTATGAGCACAATCTGTCAAACACCTTATACAGATAAAAATGCAGATATAATATTGTATAACAACCATTTTCTTAAAATGAAAATAGATTTTTTTGATTAAAAACAATATCAAAGGTACAAATGTTGAAGCTATTAAGAAACAAATGTGGCAAGAAATGAAACTTAATATTTAGAATGAGAAAGAAATGTGACTTTTGAACGTGCATGTTGTTGGTGCCAGACAGGCTGGTTTTCAGAAACTACTGATCTTTGGGATTTTTACGGCACAAACAACCATCTGGTTTACAGAGAATGGACAGAATAAGACAATATATCCAGTTATGTGTCCGAAAATGCCTTGTTGATGCCAGAGGAGAATGACCAGATTGGTTCAAGCTGATAGAAAGGCAACAGTAACTCAAATAACCACTCGTTACAACCGAGGTCTGAGAAGAGCATCTCTGAACAACACACAGCATGTCAAACCTTGAAGTAGACGGACTACAGCAGCAGAACACACACCGGTGTCACTCCTGTCTGATGAGAACAGGAAACTGAAGCTACAATTCACACGGGCTCACCAAAATTACAATAGAGGATTGGAAAAAGGTTGCCTGTTCTGATGAGTCTCAATTTCTGCTGCAACATGCAGACGGGGGTGAGAATTTGGCGTAAACAATATGAAAGCATGGATCCATCCTGCCTTGTATCAACGGTTCAGGCTGGTGCTTGTGGTGTGGGGATATTTTGTTGGCACACTTTGGGCCTCTTCGTAACAATTGAGCATCATTTAAAACACCACAGCCTGAGTATTGTTGCTGACATGTCCATCCAGTTATGACCACAGTGTATCATCTTCTGATGACTACTTCAGGCAGGATAATGCAGCATGTTATCTCAAACTGGTTTCTTGAACATGACTATAAGTTCACTTTACTCAAATGGCCTCCACAGTCACCAGATCTCAATCCAATAGAGAACCTTTGGGATGTGGTGGAACGAGAGATTCACATCAGACAAATCTGCAGTAACTGCTATCAATATGGACCAAAATCTTGAGCACCTTGTTGAATCTATGCCGCAAAGATATATATATATATATAATGTGTACAGGCTGCTTTAACACACAAAAAAAGTCTGTCAACAATAAAGACAAGGATGTGCCAACCCATCTGTGTCAATCACAACAGATTAACCATAAAACCAGTTTTGCCTGTCTTTCACAGTTATGAGACAGTCTGGGCATGTTTTCAATATAGGTATGGATACTTGTCATGCCATATTATAGTGTACAGTGAAGCAGAAGGAAACAGAAAAGCAATGCTTTTCGGGTTTGGTTCTTTGAGTGGGTTATTATCTGGGCGGTGGGAACATATGAATTTGATGACCGGCAGGTGGCTTAGAGCTATATGTGGAAACCAAGCCTAAAGTTACATGTTAATCAGCTAAGAAGCTCAGCACACTACAACTGCACAGTCTCTCTCAACAAGGATACAAATACTGAACGAGTCCTCTGTTCTATACAACCAAACATTTCCTGTAGAGAAAGCAATGTCTAATGGGCTTGGGGCATATTGATTAAAGTTATAATATGAGTGATTTGGAAACATACTGGTTTGTTAATGGATAGATTAACTGCTCAGAGCTTTTTGGCTAAGCCTTGTGATTCCATGACAATGAAGATTCAGTAATAATTCATTTATTTCAGTAAGACACCATGAAAAGGGTCCATTGAAATCAAATCTTCGCAAGCCAAATTCACATTTACCATTGTTCGGTGAATTTTCAACCGTGAAATTCTGTCATAGGAATTCACTCAATCTGGAATTTTGCAAGAATGTGTAAGATTTCCCCACACAGATTTTGTGACTGCACCTAAACATATCTGCAAGTATCCGCTTAGACGTGAATGATATAGCCTAACTCACAAATAATTTTGTAAGCTGTATTTGTAGGCCTAAGTTTAAATGTGTATCTAATTTACAATTAACAATTGTACAACGTTTTACATACAATTTACATAGGCTTACTCCATCATCTCTATATGAATTGGTAATTGACTTGAGACCGGACAGATTCAGCCAGATTCGTAAACAACATAAACCGATTCATTGAAAAGATCCCTTTTAAAAGAACGATTTGATCACGAATCGAACATCGCCTCTGTGCTGGTTGGATTGCAGTAGGAGCAGAGAGAGTAGGTTGTGTGTGTGTGTGTGTGTGTGTGTGTGTGTGTGTGTGTGTGTGAGAGAGAGAGAGAGAGAGAGAGAGAGGAGAGAGAGAGAGAGAGAGAGAGAGAGAGAGAGAAGAGATGAAAATCACTGCCCGGCCACAAGACAGACGGGACACGCATGAAGAACTTTCACGGCCGAGGCGACATTGAAGGGCTGTCATATCTCGGGTGGATACAGAGAGTGGTGCCCGTGGTGTTGTTTAAAGAGCTACCCACCGCATTTCTCCCGTGTATTCCACGAAGGGAAGGAGGTGAAAACTACCCGCCGCCATTTTTTTGGAAGTGACTGACTGGGAGTGGAGAGTTAGCTGTAAACTGGCCACAGCTGATTTAGTTTATATTCCATGTGAGTCATCACCTTCGACACTGTCAGCCCGTCCGGCCTGGATACTGTAAATACACAGACTCTTCTCAACTATACGAGCTGTCGAAGGTCCAAAGGAATAAACACGAAGAGGATTTGTTTACACGTTTCTCCTGAATTCTCACCAACTGTTCCTCCCAGGATTGCTGGTGTGGGCTAGGTTAGCCACATTAGCACGCTGAGGATTTCTCCTGGAGTCCAATCAAACCTGGCCTGGTGGACGGGTGAGTTCAACTAACGTTACACCCTCAAACGAGCCGTTTATCTATTCTTGTCAGGACCTTACAGATGTCTCGTTGCGGTTGTGTCGTTATTTTGTCGTCGTATGAAGTTGGCTAACATTCCACGAACTGCTCAGCTAATATGGCTAAGTTGGGTTCTGGTCTACAACTTTTCACGTTGATTAATCCTGTAAAACAGCCAAACTGAAACTATACCCTATTTAAACGAGTCGTCTGTCAAATAGCCGGTGTCACTAATCTAATGTGAGAGAGTTTTGTTGCTGGTTAGGTAATGGCAGCTTTATTTGTGCCAGCATGCAGGTTTAACAAACTTGATTTATTTTGGTGTAACTACTTTGGCATTCATAAAACTCAATGTTGAATGGACTGCTGAATTAGTGTTTAGCTAACTAGCCAAATGTTTAAACTTGGCAAACTTGTGCCCTTCTTTGAATGATTAAGGATTTAACCAATAGAACGAAATGTAATTTTTTTTAATTAGCATTCGTTTTTTTACTTAATTTGTCAGTAATAATAAACCACATTGTTTACAAGACAATGTCCAGTGTCGCATATTATTGCAATGACACTCCCTCCCAGTTTCACTGCACTGTTTCCAACAGCAATCTTTGATAACTAAGTTAAATAAAAACAAGCCTTTTATGGGCTTGTAGTATAATTTGCTTCTACGCTGCTTCCTCATTATATAAATTATGCCTCTGTTATGACAAGTAATCAGTTGATTAAAGTGCTGGTTTATCGAGCTGGGTATTCCCTTGTTGTGAGCCGCATTCAGCGCCGCATTCCTCTTCTCACACAGTGTTGACATTGCGTAACACATACTGGACTGACCAGCAGCCCGTGTACTCTTCTCCATACCTAGGCCTATTTAAAGCGTCATTCATGATAGTCACCTGGCCTAAGGACAATACAGTTCACCTATCAGCGTAGTTACCCCTTTTTAATAGACCACTTTCAACCAGCATCGCCTCAGAGCTCAGCCTGGATATCGATCGCCTATTGAGTCTGCGCTGCTCTTCCCATTCTTTGTCAATGTGGATCTATCGGTTTGTATATTTACGAGATTCGATGTTCTAATATGGAGTTTAACAACCATTTGCATGTTAAAATATCTCTAAATGCATAGTGTCTGAATGATGCGTATTTGTTTATATTTTGCTTAAACATTCGCTTGTTTTTGTATCTGGTTGCAAGCCTTTCGAATGTGCTGTTACTGCTTTTGCTGTGTATTGAATGCTTAGTGCGTTTTCAAGGATGTGATTGTCTAGCAATTTTGGGTACAAATTTAGTGTCCCTAAAATTGACACTTTTTTTGTCCTTGTGAAGTGGCATTCATGTTTGTGTAATTTAAATGTCAGTTTAAGCATTCAGGCACGTATTTTCAACCTATACCGTAGTAGGATATATTTTAATGATATTTTCAATACATATTTTAATAGGTTATCCTGCTTTAGGCTACCATCTAGTTATTGCAATGGCACGAGTAATCAACAGCAATTACTTCTCTAGATTATCCATTATAAATCACTTTTTGTTTGAACTCCTTTTCATCAGTTCCCTTGGCCTAGATAGCAAATTTTGATTGTTCCTCGTTCACTTGCCCTTTCTCAATGTTGTGTTAGCTTAATGATGTGCTTTATTCCTTCTGTCGTTTTAATATTTACATACTCGTTATGCGTGGAGTCGACTCATTTTCAGTTATCTCTGTAATGGAAACTGAAGTCGCACTGCTTTGGCTAAAATATCTGAGATAAATAGCCATTCAGAATTGCACATTTTTTTACAACATGTCAAGTCAAGCCAGCTATTTTTGTAGTACTGTTTCTGTAGACAAAACTAACATTTCTGGGAATTGTAGCATGACAGTCCTTTATGAGAGATCATGACCTTGCCGTGATTTGATTGGCTTTAGTTTATCTAACCATTTTGCTTTTAATGTACGTAAATAAGCGTCCATATCCGACATGCACAGCATATTTCTGCCTCGCTATTCTGAAATGCCATTGAAGTTTAGTGACGCATGCATTTATCTAGCCTAGCAGATGGGAACTTGATGAGTGTGTGAGAATGTCACCTTTAGAGAATCAAACTGGATACCTGCACCAGGAAGGAGGAACCTTCTGTCGTGTGAACAGTTTTAACAGCAGAGATCTTGATCAATACAGGAGGCTTCCAGTGAAGAACAGTCATGCTGTTTTGCACAAACAAGCTGGAAAGAACACGTCTGATGTTGTCTGGTATCGTTTTGACTCGTGTGAACCGCTTCATTATGACATTACCAGTTAAAAGAGGCAACCTTTTCTCTATCTGATAAACAACTGCAGGGATTTTGACTATTGACAACATTGTCTCTCCATATAGATTTATTAATCTAACGAGGGATCCAGGAGGATGCTATTATGACTAGCTATGACCATAGCTCTGTCAAATTTGTTGACGCCACATTTAATCTTATCACAGAGGGAAACTTTATCGGGAAATAGCTCAAATAGCTTGGTCCTCATGCAAAGCTGTTGTAATGTATAGCTTCAGAAAACCAAGAATGTAGCCTACTGTAGTTGTATGAACTTAGATTTTGGATCTTGACAGCTGTGGTCACCAAACTGTCATTGTAGAGCTGTACGATTAAAACAAATTTTAAATTTGGCTTATGAAAACACAATCATCGAGAAAAAAACCCGTTTATTTTGCCGCATTTTGCTCTTTTTTCACTTAAGCTTTTGCGATCACGCGTACATTGTGTATGGAGCAGTGGTACTGACCGCACATTTTAGAAGATATTTGTCAATTATGACACTCATATGTTGCGCACTAGGCTTGCTGTGATAGTAGGTGTTACAGAACAGACACAATTAATAGCTGAACGCAACTAAATTCAGCATGAGCCGAACAAGAGTCGCAGCACAGATCAGCAGCAGGAGTCAGAATTCATTTATCCCATGACGAGAGTGAGGCGAGCTGACTGACAATGGCGGAAGATTTTCAGTTTTTTATTCACATTTTTTGTAAGGTAGGCTATTTGTTATTTTATATTAGGACTATTGCATGGAGTATGCCGTGCTTGTTCATTTTATTGATAAAAGTTCTATTGATAAAAATTCATAAAAGTTTTGTTTTTCATTAAGAATAATAATGAACCCACGATTCAAGGTATTGCCGCCCCCAAATAGCCGCTAATTTGAAAGCAAAAGTAAAATGCACACGGCATTCATAAGTGATTTAAAAGTGAGGTGGAATTAGGGATGTTTAATTTCCTCATATCCTCTGCCATCGCCCTGTCAGTCATCTCATCTCTCCTTACTCTTGTCATGTGATCAGTGAAATCTGACTCCGTCTGCGCTGCAACGCTACAGCTCATGCTATATGAAGCAGAGCAGGAGCTTTCAGTTTCTAATTTTGGCGACCGTTGTCTAACTGAACTAGCCTAAATGGTTTTTATTTCCATTAAAAAGTAATGTAATCACTGTATGGCCGAACACCATGTAACACCGATTACCGTAGCAAGCCTACAAGTGAAGTAGGCTATACTTTGGTGTTCGGATACACGCCTAAGGAGTCAAATTCCCAAAAATGTCAATGCCCGTTTTGGCGAGTATTCACATAAATTCACGTTCACTTTTCTTTAATAATTGTTTGAGGACTTTTTCTAATTGCATTAGGTTGCCAGGTATTGGTTTCTGCTTTGGTATTGTGAAATTGCACTGGTATCAAAAATGTTGATACCAGCCTTATTTCCAGAAAAATATATCTGATGTCTCTATCATAAAATAAAAACTACCTACTCGTGTTACATTTTGGTCATACTCATGTGCGAGACTATTCGACTAGTCGATTAAACGATACTGCTGCTGCAAGTCGACTTGGAAATGCTAGTCGTTTACGTTTTATTTTGCACATTTAATGTATTTTTTTATATTTTTACAAAGGCTATGGTTAAATTACCGTCATGTTAATGTTACAATTTTATACATTTTAAAATGTATGTCGGAATGGAAAACAAAATCATTTTGCATGCATTCGTTTTCATTCGTGGCGGCTTCAGAGAAATGTCCACTCGAAGATGAGCAAGGTGAAGGCTATTCTGAAAGCGTCAAAACTTTTCAGCTTTTTTAAATGTCATGTCAAATTATCATATAACAATTAAGCTTGCTTATAGGCTTGTTATACTAACTGGTTATGAGGGACAATGCAGTATGAAAGGAAGTTTAAACTAGTTGACTTGTCTGATGAAAAATGTCCTTTTAAAGTGCCCCTATTATGGATTTTTGAAAATGACCTTTCAAATTACTGACATTTCTCTTCAGCTTCAGTGCGCTCTGTTCGAACAGCAATGATGTAATTTGAAACGGTAAACCTAATATTAAAGATGTTTACAATTACAGTAATATTAAAGGGTACCTATCATGGAATTTTGAAAATTACCTTTCATGTAGTGTGTAACATAGATCTAAGTGAACGAAAACATCCTGCAAAGTTTTAAATATGAAAGTTCACCGTATACAAAGTTATTGTCTCTCAAAAGTAAGAGTCGACTCTGAGTCGTTGATATGAATCGATAGACGAACGATGCACTTTCGTACGTCACTTGTTCAAGTTATTTGAATAAGATACGCCCACTCATTGCATTAGGAGACACCAGGGAAAACATCATGTCGACGAGACGCTGCTGTGTTTTGAAGTGCGACGCAAAAGCAAACTTTTTTCATCTGCCCAGTGAGGAGCATTTGAAGACAGTGGCTACAGTTCATAACTATACCACAGAAGTATTATAGCCCGAACTTGTTCTGTGTTCGCGTCATTTTGAAGATGATTGCTTCACAAACCTAAATGCTATAAAGTATGAATTTGCGAGCCGGCTGATACTGAAGGAGGGAGGTTCAGTACCGAGTTTATTTGGATCAGCTTCCTTCTCCGAATCACAATCTGTAAGTAGGCTGTTGCTTTTATGTTTGTATCATGTTCTATAATTATTTTGTGTGTTGTGTACGCACAGGCACAGCGCAGCTTCTAGCAGCTAACTGAAGCCTTGTTTATACTCGACGCGTCCGCAAGAGCGCGAGTCTCCGCAGACTGCGCGCGCGTCTCCCCAAACGGACGAGGCGTTTATACTTGACGCGCTCGCCGTTGTGCTATTCTGTGAAACGACAGGGGGCGACTCGGAGTAATTCTCCTCTAAACCACCAGGAATCAGCAGTGAAGAAGTAGTTTGCCGTTTATTAGTAGTTTATTAATTGCTGATTCATAAAAGAGTAATAAATGCAGTAGGTTTATTGTAGCCTACTTTCACTGCATGTAAACTAAACAACTGAAGCCTTATTGAAGAGTGTTTAAACCTTAATTTCATCAGCAGGGCTTACTTCTGTTATTGTATGCTTATTTTGTAAATGTAACCATTACTTTAGACAAGTGCAAACTGGGTGCTTAATGCAAATGTGTTCCTATTCACAAAATGAGAGGCTTTTATGGTCGCCCATCAATGCAAATGTATCTGTGTATAGAAGGATCATAAACATGCTGGTACAGACGTACCAGTTCGGCCAGATTCGGCTTGAAGTCGTTTCATCTTCGGATGCGGCGCCGCGCGCGTTGTTACAAAATCTGCCGTGCACACCGCCAGGCGAAATGGGCCCTTGCGCACCCAACGCGCGCGACCGCCCACACCGCAATGACGTCATTTTTGCCGCGCGCGCTTCGCGCTCTTGCGGACGCGTCGAGTATAAACCAGGCTTGAGGTCTTCAATGTCAATTGTATTGAAATATGTGAAGTGTTTGTCGTTGTTAATGGAGTTGTCACAGGGCTCTCGAGTGTCACGCATCACACATTGAGCGTGACAGTCACTCATTTCGGTCTTTTGTCACGCTCTCCGGCCACACATTGTATTTCTCACGCTGAAAAACTATTTGTAATATATTTAATATGCCGCAATGCCCAAAACTCACTCACTGTGGAACCGGCAGGATTCAAGCGCGTCTCCTCCAGTGTTGCCAGGTCCGTATGCCTGCACTGTTTCCGCGGGTTGTTTGTGCACGCTGGTTGACGCGATTGTTTTATCCACTGGAACATGATTGTTATTGAGGAAACACCCGGGAACGCTATTTGAATATTTTTGGCCGTGATTGGGTTAGTTTGATGAGCAATTGGGCTGGTTTTGTTGTGCAGACCTGGCAACCCTGGTCTCCTCTGGTGTTGTTCGTCTGGTGTTGTTAGCCAATCAGAAAATAGCACTGTTGTATCTGGGTAAGATCTAGCGCAACAACCAATGACACCCCGTCGGCTGGGTGTCTAACATATCACCACAGATTAGCGTCACGCAAAGGCGGGGTTTGGAAAAATGACTCGCTAAACGATTCATATGGGAGTCGGTGAGCAAATCAGGTAAAAATAAATGCATATTATAAGACAACAAAAGTGTTTTTTGTCATTGCATGCTTGTAAAACTGTTGTTGGGGACTCCCAGAACAATATTAGAAACATTTTAAATGCCATAATAGGTACCCTTTAAAAATGTAAAAAAAAAAAAACATTGATGCGTTATTATTAATAACTCGAATTATTTTCATCAACAATATTGTTTGATTAAAATAATTTCCTTATTGTTCATGCAGAGGTGATTCCAGTTTATTTATCTATGGCACACATTTTGTTTCTTTATATGCAGCCCAATGTTATCCAATGACTGTTTGCATTATTTAGGTGTTTTATTTTTAAAAAATTGTTAGGCAATAGATTTTTTGGTAACACTTTACAATAAGGTATCATTTGTTAATGCAGTAACTAACATGAACTAACAGAGAGCAATAGCCTTGTTAATAATATTAGTTAATAAAATATTTGTGTTCATGTTAGTTCACAGTGCATTAACTAAAGTTAGATACAACTTTGGATCTTAAAAATTTCTTATAAAATGTTGATCTTAACATTAAGATTAATAAATGCTGTAGAAGTATTGTTCATTAATTGTTGGTTCATGCTAACTAAGGCCTTGTCCACACGGACACGGGTATTTTTATAACCGGAGTTTTTCTTCCTGCGTTTAAAAAAAAAAATCTCGTCCGCACATGCTCGGCCTCCGTCTACATGAAAACGCAAAAACACGCTATCAAGCGCAGTCAAGAGCATGCCACGCCAGCAGGCGGCGATATAACCCTAGCCATAAAGCCACGTTGGCCAATCAGAAGCCTAACAAAACGTTATTACCGGTTCCGGTAGGCGCAAATCTGCCGTCAAACACAGCGGATAACGGCGCACACCCTGACGTCGCAAGGCAAAAACCTCGGTTTCACTGTCTACACGACAACACTGTCACCGGCGTTTCTGAAAATCCTCACCCTGGCAGGGGTTTTCAAAAATGTTCGGTTTCAGTGACGTGTTACTGCGTTTCCGTGTGGACGAACGGCCGCACCGCGTAAAAAAATTCACAGTTATAAAAATACCTGTGTCCGTGTGCACAAGGCCTAATATACCCCTTTTCCACCAACAAGAACCGGGTGCTGGTTCAGAGCCAGAGCCAGAGCCAGAGCTGGTTCGGAGTTGGTTCGACTGACAAGCTTACGAACCGGTTTGCCTTTCCACCGGCTTGAGAGCCACAACAGAGCCAGATCTTACGTCACTGCATGCGTCTCATGTTGCCCAGCAACGCTAGTGCGGTAGCGCCAAACACAAACACACCAGGCTTGTTCGAGATGCATCGGCTTCTCGCAGATCGATCGCCGTATGACATCAAAGCACTGCGAAAGCGATCCAAAAGCACAAGGAGTCGTATGATCTCCAAACACTCCCGCAGCTCCGATCGGTCCGCGCCGCTCCGATGCATCTCGAACAAGCAATCAACAATAACGGACGTTGCGTTACTATGGACGCTCATGGGTTTGCAAAAATACATCGGAATCCAACGCGTTTGTGCAGCTCGCCGTAACTTACATAGACGGATATAATAATCAAGCTGCTATTAGCTCGACTAGCTGCTATTTAAAAATGGCGGTCACAAGTTTCTTGTTGGTCACGGTAACCCCGCCCCCAGCCCCTGACGCAAGCGGTTCTTACTTGGCTCCGTTCTAGACCAGCAATGATTTGGTGCTACTTAAGAACCACTTTTCCTGGTTCGGAGCTGGTGCTTTGCGTGTGGAAAAACAAAGAACCGAATTGAAACTAGGCTCTGGCTCCGAACCAGCACCAGCTCTGCCTTGGTGGAAAAGGGGTAATACTAACAAAATGAAGGGCTAGGGGTGGCTCGGTACCACTTTTTCATGTCCGATTACTGATACCACAAATCTGCCGTTACCGATACTGATACAATACTATATTTTTCTCCCTCTTAATTAAGCTGTTAATAACACATTTGTCAGGAAGATACACTGTACTTAACCTAGCCATCTAAAAGCATCATGCTCAAACAGTGCAATTAATGTTCTACTACCCAAAGGAAGAAATATGTAGCCCACAACATGACTCAGTTGTGCAGTACTGCTGCTTGCCTAATTTTTATTAAAACAATGTTTAAACAGAACTTGTAGCAGCATTTTTAATTATTCAGCACCATTATTCAGCACCATTAAATTTAAAGTGCAACTGTACAAATTAAAAAAAATTATAATTCTATTTCCAAATACTGGATGTAACACAACTCTGTGTAGTCAGTCACGACAAAATAAGTATAACCTAACATAAAAATAATGGTATCTCCATTATAAAATGTACAATAGAACAGAATAGTACAATAAGGCACTCAGAAATTAAACTCTAGGCCATTACACCTGATAAAAAGAAATGTAGGGTAGACACAGACAGTCCAAGCTCTAAAGTTTTCTCACATGTAACATCTGGGGTTCATAGGCGTAATTTGCGGTGGGACATGTCCCCGTCACTTTTCTCAGGATTGATATTGCCCCCCACCACCACCACTTTTTGAAACATGAGGGACAGATGTAATGCAAATAAATTAAACATCTCCAGTTAAATAGCTGAGGGCAGAGCATTAATTTGGTTCGCTATTAATTAATAGCAGAGCATTAATTAACATAGTTAGACGATCTAGCGCTAAAATGTGTTGTTTTTTAAATCAAGCTGAGCGCTCGTTGCCGCTGCGATCAGTTGCATGGATACAGTGTTCTCTTGTGGCTCGCGCACAGTCTTCACTAGGACACGCTCTTCAATCGATCTATCGCCGTTGCAGAGACTCTTAAAACAAAATGCACACAAACGTGTCCATGCTTGGTATACAACCACTGATGAACATATTCAGAATTGATGTGAATTGACATGCAGATTAGAAACCGTAACCTCTGACACGCTTGGCAAACGTTTTGCCACTAGACCATTAAAGACCTCAAACCGAGTCTGCGGATCTATCTGCGGAGCTGACGTTCAGTTATGGCAATGGGCATTTTTGTTTCCGACAGTAAAGCTGTATGCGGTAGACCAATCACAACAGACTGAGCTGTCTGGCCAATCAGAGCAGAGTAGCTTGCGGAAATCAGGATTTAGAGACATTGATTTATCCATCGAGTCATTGAAAAATGTGTTGATGTGCAATGTATATTATGAGAGACTGAAACTGTTCTTTGACCTTTGATGCATGTAAACCTGTAGGAGACTCCAAACCAACATTAGGAGCCTTTAATATAGCATAATAGGGGCACTTTAAAAATGTCTATGAAATTAGTCGTTGCGCACATCCCTGGTTACAGTATTGATCAAAATAATAATTATAATTTTTGCCATAATTGAGCAGCCCTATGTTTTTGTATTGAAGAAATTTTTAATCCAAAAATAAAAATTATCCCATAATTTACTCATTCTCACCTCAAGCCATTCTAGGTTTATATGACTTTCTTATTTCACCCAAACAAAATCAGAGTTATTTTTTTTTATTTTTTTTATACATTTTATTTCAAGCATACAATAAAAAGTGTACAGTATGTACAACATAAAACAATAATCGACATAACACTGATAATCAAACAAATATAATTCAGTTATATTAATAATATTATAAAAAGCTCATCATAAAAGTAATCCATACAACTCCAGTGGGTTAAAGGGGTAGGCCTAGTTCACCCAAACAAATGCTTTTTGCCGTTGCCAGAAGCCAGTGATTAATGATTATAGTTTATTAAAGTTTTAATTATGGGTATTTTCTTACTAAAACTCATCGCTTCGCTTCAAAGGCCATTTATTAATCCACTGGTTTTGTATGGATTAGGCCTACTTTTATGATGGATGGATGGATGAATGGATGGATGGATGGAGGGATGGATGGATGGAGGGATGGATGGATGGAGGGATGGATGGATGGAGGGAGGGATGGAGGGATGGGTGGATGGATGGGATGGATGGATGTGCTTTTTGGAGCTTCAAAAACCCGCACTCTATTTAACACAATTACAAAACTGGGAAGAGCCAGCATATTATTATTTAATATAACTCTGATTGTGTTCAACTGAAAGAAGAAAGTCATATACGCCGAGGGTGAGTAAATTATGGGATCGTGTTTATTTTTGGGTGAACTATCCCTTTTAAAAGGGCTGTGTAAGGATTCTGCCGCATTTCTCCTACATGACATGAGGGTAGTAAATAACAAACTTATTCCTTTAAAGTCCCTCTAAAGGCAATTTAAAAAAAAAATTCTAAACACATTATAAATGTTAGAAATGTATCACTAAAACATATTACAAAGACTGTGAACTGTGAAGTACTGAATTGTGGAGTTAGACCGTTAAACAGTTTTTCACCGTTGCTATTTTCCGGATTTTCTGGGCGGGGCTAAAAGGGGGCTCGATGACGCACTGGAGCCCCTAAGCTCCTGGACACGCCCGTACTTGATGACGCACTGGAGCCCCTGGAGCTGCTGGACTATTATTAGTAACAGCCTACAGATTGCTAGCTAGCTATGCCTTCGTCACAGAAATGCGTAGTACCTGGATGCGATTACCGGATCACGTACAAAACAGATCGGTGTCCTTATTTAAATTTCCGAAAAACGATTACATCAAGAAGAAGTGGATTAATTTTGTGAAGAGCCACCTTGATGGAGAGAGCTGAGGATCACCGCCAAAACCCGCCTCTGTAAGTGATCATTTTACACGGAATAGTTTTATAAACTTTCGTCGGAGACAACTGGGAATCACTGATAATCCGCTGTTACTGGTGAATGGGGGCGAACCGACTCCCGCCTCGGCATTGATCCTCCCTTCGCGCCGACAACTGGTGCCATCATCGGCAGTGCGTGCCCACCGTGCGAGCATCCATTCCGGCTGTAGAGTTGAGTGTGGCGACGGCAGCTTTCCCGCGAGTGGGCGTGGTTTCAGCGCAGCCAGCGGACATGCCCCCACCGTTTGAGAGCAGAGATTACTGCTCATTTTTTCAAGATTTTGATAGCTTATTTTATGTACTTGCTGGCTTTTTTTATCATTCAAATTTGGCTGGGTGACTAATAACACATTTTTCTGTGGTGTGACAAACTCAGAACACATACTTAATTTTGACTTTACAGGGACTTTAAGGAAACGATGCAAGTATGTATAGCTAAGATGAGTTAGAATACCATGGATAGTTCAAATGCCTCTGTGATTTGAATGTCAGTGCTGGTACACAAGAATACAAAAATAATCAACTTAAACTCTCAGCTAGACTTCACCTTTTCTTTGACTCTTTAAAGTTATTTTTTATTCTTTCAGCAATAGATTGTATAAAAGTAAATTCTTTGTTATGTTGGTTTCCAAACAGCACATCAGAAAACTTTGTGTTAGTTATGAAATACTCCCTTTCGATCTATTTCATAACTCGCTGGAACAAACAGATGGCACTGATTGTGTCATTTAGCGATTCGTTCATTTACACTCCCTGGAAATCTTGATATTTGTCAGCCAACAGTTCTTTTTGGTTTTGAATCACGCCAGGTAGGCTAGATGTGATGGATAATCTTTTTTTGGATATTGAAGTTTTTTATCTATGCATTTCCTGTTAGTTGTGTCTGGAAGAATGTCAGTATCATTCAGCTGTAGCGTGACCTCAGAGTAAATGACATGCTCCAAAAATGTATCTGTCCTAGTTTGTTGTTTTCAGTGGTTTTGAAAAAAGTTGTGAAAGCTGTTCTCTATGTCTACTCTCTTCTGACTGTGTCGTTGAGAAATGAACAGCACGTTATGTGATGATGACGATTTAATCGTGGTGTGAACTGTGAATTCCTTGCAGAGGTTAATCCAAACTCTAAATCTGCTCTGCTTATTGGAGATTAAGGCCCAATAGACCCCTCTCACTTATTATTTTTTTTAAAGCATGTTGAAGGGAATTCCCACAGAGACTAACCAGAGATCATGGCCAAGTTCCTGGAGTTACTAGTCTGTGTCCCAGACTTTTCTTGCTGATCTTCTGTTCTGTCGTGTACAGGCCTGCCCAAGTTAAAAAGCGGCGTAGTCTTCTAGTTAACCGCTCAGCTTTACTTGGTATACTGCCACCCAGCATGCCATGCAACCCAGTTTCTTTTTCTTTTTAATGATATATTGTCCTGCCGTAATTTTCACTTCCATTTAGATCTTGTCTGAAATTCTCCAAACGCTGAAGTACAGTTGTTAAAGACATTATCTATAAAAAGTGAAGCCTGTAATTATAATTATAATGTAAGCACTAAGCAGATTTAGGAAGTTGGATTGCAAATGACAGTGTGAAGATAAAAATTGTACATTATAAATATTCTCTGGTGCATAACAATATTCCCTAGCCTTATGAATGCTGAGCAGTTTCTGTTTGGTCCCAGGGGAGCATCAGTAAAGAAAAGCCCAATTCAGCATTTTTTTCTCAATTATCTGTGGAATAGGCTGAAAGTGTTATTTATGTGATATTTATGAAGGGATTTTTTTTTTTTAATGAACCGAATCAATCAATGAAGTCAACTTGGTTAATTATGCTTACTCAGATGTAAGGCAAGATTTTGCCCCGTGGGGCTTGTTTGTCTGATTTAAAAAAAAGTCATTACTGTACATGAAAAGTTTGGAATTTATGTGAAATATTGACACTTTTTGCTGTCAGCCATCAGAAAATAAATTTTCAAGAAGTGTTTTTTTTTATGTTGTAATACTTTCTCCTATCTTAATAAGGTTAACTGTAAGTAGGTTGCCCCCCCCCCCCCCAAAAAATGTAAATATTGTAGTACTATCAACTTCAAGGATGTCCTTTCTTGACTTGGGCCAGCAAACCAGACCACCCTAGCAAACACATTTAGAAAACCTTAGAATCTGTATAGCAACGCCCTGGCATTGTGGTGACGACTGTTGTACGGGCAAGCACAACAATGGGCATTATCACAGAAACAGTTTTTGCATTTACAACTTGAGATGCAGGGCTGTGAAATTAAATAAAATCCTGCAAGATCTAGAGACATTTTTTCATTGAACTAGGGTTGTGTATTAACCAGAATTGATTTTCAATTTCGTTATTGGCTTCCAACGATTATGAAAACAAGATGTAAAATGTTCATTGTGCCGCTGCTGCATTCGTCTAGCGCACCTTTCTTTCCTTCACAGCGTTGTGCTTTCCAACACTTCGTTCCTAACCAGCCGCGACACGTGATAAAAGGTATCTTTTCCATGTTAACCAGCCGCGACGATTCTATTTTAGAAACGGTTCCCATTTCTGCGACGTTGCGGAGAACAGAAAGTATGCTAATCTCAGATAGGCTATACTATTTGTCTGCTTTATTTAATGTTAAAAGCGTCTGTGTGAGTTTGCATATCATTTGTGCGTCTTTAATAGCCGTACTGAAAGCAACACCTCAGATCTTCTAAATAATTAAGTGTACAAGACGTTCTACTCATTGTTAACAGCCAAGTGTATTCTATGACAACGATTGTTATAGTAACTCAGTATGTATTTTTAATAGTGTTAAAATTGTGTTATATTCATGAATTTTATTATGTACTTATCCATCCGTCTGGTTAGGACACGGTGTAATATTCGCCTCCGTGCCAAATGACAAAAAAACGAGTTAAAGCTGCGCGCGCAAGTGAATTGAACTGTTCAGATTGTTTTCATGACCCGTTCCACCCCTAGTCTTAACCGTACACATTTGAGAAAGAAAACGCATGTGTAACAGTATATTGGATAGCCAAAAACACCTGCTGTTGTCTGTCATTATTAATAATCAAACAACAAATGATGACAAAATCACTCACTGACTTCACTGCTTGTAATACAATGCATGGACATAACTGGTTTTATTTTACATTTGATTATTCCATTTTTTGGGTGTAGGCTGATACTTATCTGAATACCACTCTTAGTATCTTCCTGAAAAGTTTAAAACGCGGTCTCTGTTTATTTCATTTGCATGTTCATTCTGTTGATTTTATTTGTCCGTTTATTTTGTAATTAGTTTCTTTGTTCTTATTGAATTTCTGACTTGGGCTCAACAATAAGGACTGCCCGGGTCCAGCGTGAAAGACACTCGGGCCAGTTGACGGAATCTGTCACTTGCCCCATTGCACAAGTGTCACTAATCTTCACAGGGTTGAGCTACTTTTAACTTCAGCCCGTAGTTGGCTGCAAGAAGCTGCAGTAGACATGCAGTGGTCAATCATGTCCGTGTAGCATGTTTACAAAGAAAAATTATAGAAAAGCAGCGAAATTGGCATAAAAAATAGGAATACTGTCTTCAATCTACAAATGTATTTCTCTAAAGGAGAAAGATAATAAATCCCAACCTGTCAGAGCATTAAGCGTTTGGTAGTCACCCTCCACGGCCTGTCTTGTGACTCGAGCTTCCCTTCTCTGTTATCACATGTCTAAGGAATACTTTTGAAGGGCTAAATCTGTTGTTTACCCACCGATGCTCTGACTAATGCAGGCACTGCAGGAGTGATAAAGGATAGTGAAAAAGCCAGTGGTCTTAACTGACTGCACAATGGACTTTTTGGAATATGTTTGCTTTGAGCAACTACATAAGAAGTATCTACACAGGGTGCAAATGCCCAACCTGTACCCTTTACACACATTTCCAGCCAAAATAATAGGTTCTGCACTTGACACATTTTCTGGTCTCGACCAGGATATAACTTCACAGAGTGCTGAGTGTGGTATAATGCCGACACTAATTCAAGTTTAAAGACACAAAAAACCCCAGAGTGTTACTTTAAGCACCTTCAAGTAGAAATATGATTTGCAGTGATGATGTGATGCTAGGCATCTAATCTAGCATCTTTATTATAAATTCAGTACTTGAGTTGTTTTATGTCTGATGGTTCCATACAAAGCAGCTTGTCATGGCGTAAAGACTCATAACCTCCCTACAGATCAACATGCTTCAAGTGTTATTCTGGAATGTAGTCAGTTATGTCATCGCTTCGGCTCTCAAGTCAGTGTAAATTTCATTCGAATGGAAAAGGGGTAACCTACCCACAATTGTTCTTTCATTTATCCAGCTAATCAGCTCTAATGGTTTGTGAATACGCCCAGAGTTTGACTGTTATTCAACACATTGCTTCAAATCCCTCCAAACCTGTATGAGCCTGAAGAGGTGATAAGAATGCAGCAGAGCAGGTCGATGTGAAAGCTGGGAGCAAGTCGGCTGTCGTGGTGCGACATTACTGTATTTACAGCCTGTAAACAAAGGTCAGGTCACAGGTCGTTGTTTGGAATTAGTATCTGAAGATAAGACGGGTACTGTGGCCTCATGGTCTGTTCCTGTTTAACAAATCCACAGACGCTCATCTGGCTTATCTTGTATTTGCAGCTCAACCTACAGATTTGTAAAAGGAAAATAAAGATCTGGGCAGGTAACTAGTGTTGTCAAATATAGATTTTTTCAATGTGTATCGATCCTGAAATATTTGAATATTAATTTTCCACAGTATCGATACTTGGACACCAGCTGCGCTTCCTTGTCTCTGACACACCCGCCTCCTTTTAGGCCACGTTCACACTGTAAACCTTAGTGCGCAATTCTGATTTATTGCTCTGATTTTTGTATAGCTGTTCACATTATTGTTTTAAATGTGGCCAATATCAGATTCCAGTGTGGACTGACCTGCATGCTAAAAAGAACAATTAAAAGATGACACGCAGCACACTGTCATACACTCTAGGGCATTTCACACTGAGCTTAACCTCGGGTTATCGTTGTTCTAAACACCACTTTTAACCCTGTGTAAAGGAGCATTTCACACTTGTAATTTAGATGTGGCAACCCTGAAACCCTGCTTAATATGAAACCCTGCTTTAGAAAAGGGTTAGCATCGCTTTTGCGGTGTTAACTGCATTGCACAGTGCCAAACTTTTACAGTGTGAAACGATGCGGTGTTAGAATGTTACAACCCACAACCAATCGCGTGCCTTATATTCATGCCATCCAATCCAAGTGGATGCTGCACACTGGTGCTGGTTGAGAAGAGAACCCCTGATATGATTGTAAAGCGCTTTGGGTGTACAGTAGTACATATGAAAGCGCTATATAAATGCCTCATTCATTCATGCCCTTTAGGCAGTCATGGCAACAAAGCGCAAAGCATATAAACAGTCGTTTCTGTGTATAGGAAAAATATCAAACCGCGATGGAAAACGTGACAATTGGCGTGAAGAAGAGAGCATCATTCTTACCTTTTAATAGTTTGAAAAGTTCACTCAGAAAAAAACTGTGATATTACAGTCAGCAATATGTAATTAGGGCTCGCAATGCTAGAGCCTTTATGTAAACGGGTCACATGCTGCGTTTGTCCAGTGAGTACCAGTGACACCGCAAATATGCAAATAAGGACTTTAACCCAGGGTTTAGGAATGTGCAGTGTGTGAACTAGCAATTTATGAATACCCAGGTTTAACTGTTAACCCCAGATATAGTATGAGCAGTGTGAAAAGGTGAATAAAGATAACCCAGGATTCCGTTTACTCTGAGTTTAGAATAACCCAGGGTTAATTATTTCAAGTGTGAAAAGCCTACATGGTACAAAAAAAGCTGTCCCTGAGGCGGTACCTTTCCAAAAAGTACACTTTTGTTAATACCTGGCCTAAAGTGTTCTTCTAATATCTAAAAAGTAAGTAAAGTAAGTCAATATGCACCCTTTAGGTATAAAAATTAACCTTTTGAAAAGGTACAGGCCCAGTGACCCCTTTTGTACTTTTTTCTTTTCTTTTCTGAGAGTGTACGAAAGTAAATACTGATGTCAGATGACATTAACTCTTTCCCCGCCATTGATGGAAATTTCTGTTTTTTATAAAGTAGGGGATGCTTTGACATCTGAAAGAGTACTGAATTTCTTGATCAAAAGATGTGAAGAAGTAGCAGAAACGAGCGATAGCATATGTAAGCAAATGTAAAATAATGTGATCAACACGCCTATATCAAAACTGGCTAACGTTACTGAATGAATTGTTGGCCCAGGACGAGGTGTAGGACTTTGCAGGCTGCAGAGTAGTGTGTGTGGAGTGGAGCACCAACAATTTCCCCTCTTAAAGTGCTCAATAATCACTACGCTTCAGGTTCACCATTTCCCGCACCACTCCTCGCTTACTGACAGGGTGGGAAATTAGCACCAGCCACCAGCCAATGGCTGGTACTTTTTCAAAGTGGCTGGTGACTTTGCCTTGTATACCAGCCACAGTGGCTTGTAGATTGTAAAACATATTTTTATTGGTTACTACTTAAAGGATAACTCCGGTATTTAACACTTTGAGTCTATTTTCTAGTTTGTTTTGGATGAACTAGAGTGGTGGACTTAGAAATTTTGACGATGGGTCCTGTCTCGAGTTTTTGACTATGGCATAAGTCTCTTTATTAGACATTCTCTGGTTGTAGTCTTTTCGCTCGGTTCTCCGTCTCTCAGAAGGCTAGCAGAGCAACTGATCACCATCAAGTGGTCGGGAGTGTGCTAACGCTTCAGACTCAAATATCGAGCGGAAGTTTATACGCGGTTGTGAGGTATCTAAAAATATAGTTCTACTATAGTAAATAACACGGATTGAAAGCATACATTGCGCCGATATATATTTGTTTTTAATCATCAACGAACACACCACTAACCACTCGGTGAGTTTCACAGTTTTGAGAGCTAATGTTAAGTGTTGTTTTAAGCACATGTTTCAGTATGCTCGTAGACAGCCACTCTGAAGCGCTCAGAGGCGATCCTAAAATAGTCAAAAACTCGAGACAGGACCCATCGTCAAAATTTCTAAGTCCACCACTCTAGTTCATCCAAAACAAACTAGAAAATAGACTCAAAGTGTTAAATACCGGAATTATCCTTTAAAACATTCCTTGTAACAGATTGGACGTCTTTTGTCAAAGAATGCTGTTGCTAAGTAACAATAATGCACTTTTGTCGAGTAACTAATTTGATTGGTTTTTCAATGGACCGTGACACATATAGCTGAGCTGAGGTACAGACGAAAGGAAAATTTTAAAAATGTGGCGACATATAACCCGGTGTTAAAGGTATAGTTCACCCAAAAATGAAAATTCTGTCAGTAATTACTCACCCTCATGTCGTTCCAACCCCGTAAGACCTTCGTTCATCTTCGGAACACAAATTAAGATATTTGTGATTAAATCTGAGAGCTGGATCACTCCTCCATAGGCTTCTAAGGGATTGAAACTTGCCCCGAAAAGTTATTAAAGAAATCGTTAAAAGAGTCGAAGTGACTACAGTGGCTAGATCTTAAGTTTATCGAGCTATGAGAATACTTTTTGAGCGCAAAAAAAAACAAAAAAAAAATAGCGACTTTATTCAAGAATTCTCTTTGGGCCTGGAGATTTCACGGAGTGTTATTGCGCAGCGCTTCTGGTTGAATCACACATGACCAGCGTCGGCCAATAGTGAGCCTACGTGTGACGTATAACACAGAAGCGCTGCGCAGTTACACTACGTCAACAGCTTAGGAGAAAAACATGGAAGAGAAGAGATGGTTCAATAAAGTCGTTATTTTTGTGTTTTTTTTTGCACGCAAAAAGTATTCTCGTCGTTTTATAAACTTAAGATCTCGCCACTGTAGTCACTTGGACTCTTTTGACGATTTCTTTAAGAACTTTTCGGGGCTGTCAAGTTTCAATCATTTAGAAGCCTATGGAGGAGTGATCCAGCTCTCAGATTTAATCACAAATATCTTAATTTGTGTTCCGAAGATGAACGAAGGTCTTAGGGGTTGGAACGACATGAGGGTGAGTAATTACTGACAGAATTTACATTTTTGGGTGAACTATCCCTTTAAGAGGCCCGCCGTGGAGTCAGCAGTAGCTATGAATGTACAAACTGTTGAGGGCGAAGTAAATAAAAAGAGAAGGTACTTTTCGAAAAAGTGGCACATTAATGACGAAGGGAAAAGAGGGAATGGTTAGCCTACCTTCCCGTCGAACAGTCCATGCACTGTACTTACTGTGTATAATAATACTTTGTAAATTTGAATTCCGGGAAAAGTGGCTGGTAAAAAATATAAGTGGCTGGTAAAATTGGGCATCCACCAGCCACTGTGGCTGGTGGGCAAAAAAGTTAATTTCCCACCCTGCTTACTGATATCAAAAACACTGCTCCATCTTCACTCCCTAAGGAAATTTGTGGCTAAAGTATTTAAGTATGCTTTGAAATCTCACCCAAAATCTGTTCATAACATATTAAATACTAGGTTTCAATGTTATTGGAACACTCGTGTGCAATTTTTTTTCCCCCTAGGACATGCCAAGCTTATTACATGATTATCAGAATTAAAAGTTAAATATCATTGCTGCTTTTTGCAGTGCAGATTTTGTTTGAAAAGATGAAAATAACGTTTTTGTCAGTTATTTTATCTATGGGTCGCTCGCTACAGATTGGGTCTGCTCATTCGAAATCTGATAAAGATAGTAGCACTGTAAGACTGAACGCATTAGTGAGAGAGCGATTGTGTGTGTGAATAAGTGCTACCTGTTTAAAATGTGCTTTCACTCGATTATATTCAGTAGCCTATCTAGAAGATACAAACAAACATATGGAAGTGGCCCAAATCTGAATTGAAAAGATCAGATTCCATGTGGTTTGTGCTGTTCACACACTGTCTTGACAAACAGATCTGAGTCTGATATATGAGCACAAGGGTTATCCACATTTACCTGCAGTCACTTAGCCTTAATGAATCACTCTTTCATTTGCTGCGGTTGAATGGAGTTGGTGCTATTTGTGTATTTTGGCATACATTTCTTTTTTTAATTATTTTAACAGCTTGCAATTTCCCAATTGAGTTATTTTACGCTGCTTTTGCTCTTAAAGGTGCCATGTGTAACAATTGAGGTAAAAATATCCAAAAAATGAGCTACACGCATCAAAAGAATGAGAAGAAATAAGGGTGATGATGTCATTTAAAAAATGACGTTATAGTGCTGCAGAGATATCAACCTGAATTAGCATGCTAAATTACTAGCCACGGCCCGACAGGTTTCGTAATACCAGTTTCGGGCATGGGAGGCGGTATGCGGGCAACATAACCACCAGACAAGCTGCAATACACAAATAACTCGCACGGCTTGTGGGCGTACTTGAACCTGATGTCAATCGTGTGGAAAGTACAGCCCACTACTACATTTCAGTTCAGGGAAGAGAGCGGACCTATATTATGTTTATTAAATTGCTTTCCTGAGGTAAATCTGACATTTGTTCTCCAGCTATGTTATTGACCTCTGCACGCTGATTAAAAAAAATGATTGGTCGATTATTGTGTATGAGGAATACATTTTGGTAAGTTGTAGCCTACTGTACCCTTCAACAGTGTTCGTGTTTTTTTGATCGGTTCACGTGCGCTAGGGTTCTGTCGTGTAACATTTACAAGCGCCAAAACGGTATTTATTGTTTGAATTGTGTAATAAAATTGACAGAATCTGAGAGCTGAGATTTTTTTTTATATCATAACTAACCTGCTCTGTCTAGTCTGTCGGTCTCCGCGTCCTCTTTGCTTTGCGATTTTTCTGTGCGTGACAAAATTGATGTGGCATGAGAGCGTGTGAAAAATGTCAATTGCGTGTGTCTCACGGTGAATTCGTGAGAGTTTTCAGCTCTGAATGGCGCTAGCTTGGTCAACATTAGTGAATGCTGTCTGTCAAATTAATGTAATTCAAACTAACAATAAAAATGTAATATGAACAAAACGAATATGAACATATTCACTGGTAAAGGTGAAGGGGAGTAGCTTGATGATGTCATATTTAAAAATCACTTGACATCCACCAACGTTCCTCTGGAGTCAGAACCTCCTCTATCAGTAGTTGGCTCGGCTTCGGCTATGGCAGGGTCGTTGTGAAGGTAGGGGCGGAGCATAGAGACTATGCCGTTTCTCGTTTGTTACTTTAGAGTAGACCAACTCACTTTCTGGAGGTATACTGCCCGCATCTGGTATGGAATGTGGAGTATGAATTGATTTTTTTGGCCGAAATGACACAGGGCACCTTTAAACTGTCAAATACAGTTTTTTAAAATACATTTTTTTTTTACAATTAAGACGATCCAGTGTTATTTTACATTTGATTAGGCTACTTTGTCCAATTTCTTTACCTGAATATTTAGACCTACCTGAAAAGCCCAAAGCACTGTTTTATTCCATTTTTTTCCTTTATTCTGTTGTTTGTATTTGTGCTATCATTTGTAATTTGTTTGTTTGTTCTTATTTTATTACTGACTGTTTACTTTTTTTGGTGTAAATTCAAAGTTTGAAATCAAGCTGCTTTGCGCTGTGTGTAAGCTACTGCACAACAAAATTATAAAAAAATGAGTGTTTTTCAATTTTCAAAAGTTTTCATTTTCAAGCCCCCCAAAACACCATTATCTTGAATGGCCAAAACGCATAAAAAGTTTTCAGTTTTTAATTGAAAATGGTGTCATGTAGCCTAAACTGCACATACATCAGACTGTACTTTGCTGTTTGGGGATCATGCAACATCAAACCACTTTTACAGTATCAAAGTGATGTTCAGAGGAGAATTTATGCAGATTATAGCGCTTTATAGTTTTCTTCTCATCATGCAAGCATCTTATCACTTCGAGAACCAATGAAAAACAGAGAAAATATTTATTTTTTATATATTCTATATTTATATATATCTACAGATGACTGTAATATTCAGTGCAAATAATTGTGTGAACCATTTATTTTAAATATGGTCTGAAAAATCATTTGGTAGGAGGTCTGGAAATTTGAGTCTGGAAAAGTATAGAATTTTGAAATGGAAAATGTGTCAACTCTATTACATATGTTGATCATATTTGTTTACCTGCAGGTCTCTATGCGTACACCGGCTCCCTCTGGCAGATGAGTAACCAGCGGGGCCTGACGGCCAGATAGTCCCCTGCGAGCGCGGCGCGGCCCCGGCTCGCAGCATGCCCTCCACCAGCAGGGCAGGGAGTCTGAAGGACCCCGATATCTCAGATCTCTTCTTCAAGGAGGACCCCGAGAAGCTCTTCACAGACCTCCGTGAGATCGGTCATGGCAGCTTTGGCGCCGTCTATTTTGTATGTTTTATCTATTTAATAGGATTTGTCATTTTTATGCATTCTACAGTACATTATGAAATGTTTGTGAGATTAAATTGTGAAATATCAGATGTGTATATTGCTCAGGCACGGGATGCGCGGACTGCAGAGGTGGTGGCCATCAAGAAGATGTCCTACAGCGGGAAACAGTCTAATGAGGTCAGTTTTCCTACA
Source organism: Chrosomus eos (assembly GCA_036326025.1). Lineage (NCBI taxonomy): Eukaryota > Metazoa > Chordata > Actinopteri > Cypriniformes > Leuciscidae > Chrosomus > Chrosomus eos. The sequence goes on from CM070834.1 coordinate 24,455,567, forward strand.
TTCCAGAGTCATTACATACAGTCACGCAACAGTTTGGTTATGGATTCAGCTTTTCCTTTTGAGGGTGGGCACAGTGATAGGAATGATTGCATTACACTTCTAAGACTTTTTTCATGTTTTTGAAAGAAGCTTCTGAAGGCTGCATTTATTTGATCAAAAATACAATGTAAACTGTAATATTGTGAAATTTTACAATTGAAAAGAACTTTTTTCCTATTTTAATATATTATAAAATGTAATTTATTCTTGTGATGCAAAGCTAAATTTTCAGTATCATTACTCCAGTCTTCAGTGTCACATGACATGATCCTTCAGAAATCATTCGAATATGCTGATTTGGTGCTTAAGAAACATTTATTATTATTATTATCAATGTTGAGTTCTGATTTAACATTTTTGTGGCACCCGTAATATTCAAGAGTTTGGGGTAAGTAGGATATAAAAAAAAAATCAAAGAAATGAATAGAACTTTTATTTGATCAAATGTGACAATGAATAAACACATTTATAATGTTACAAAATATTTCCATTTCAAATAAATGCTTTTGAACTTTCTATTCAGAAAAGCAAGATTTTCACAAAAATATTAAGCAGCAAAAACTGTTTTAATAAGAACTATTGTTAATTGCACTCAATTATTAATAACTTAAAATAATCTAGCACCATATCAGCATATTACAATTTTCTGATAATCATGTGACACTAAAGACTGGAATAGTGGTTGTCACAGGAATGAATTACATTTAAAAGGTATCAAAATAGAAAAAAAGCTGTTTTAAATTGTAATAATATTTCTCAATATAACCTTTTTACAGTATTTTCACTGTAGTTTTGATCAAATCCTGCCTTGGTGAAAGACAATTGTATGAAAAACATGAAATCTTGATTATTCCAAACTAATATGTATTTTAGTCTCTTTGTTTCATACTCACAAAGAACTATGGCTTGGCTCTCTGGCTCAGTATCATACGAGCAAATTAAAGTCAATTGCTGAAGTCACATTAAATCTCCTGTAACACCTCAGATTGAAGTGAAGCACCAATGCCATTCATACTTTAGCTGGTGGCAGCGTTTCCTTTGTAATTTCAGATTAGCAGTAATCGGATTACACATAATCTCTGCAAAGAATCCTTCAGAAGCTTTTAGGACTGACTTTCTTTTTCAGGACCTGTACTAGTAAATCGACATGTCCAGTCTGCTCTTGTCAATGGTGGATACAGTGATCCAGTGGAAAATTGGAATACATTGTTTTGACTTGATGCTTTCTTCTCTTTATTTAGAAATGGCAGGATATCATTAAGGAAGTCAAGTTCCTCCAGAGAATACAACACCCAAACAGCATAGAGTATAAAGGATGCTACTTGCGGGAACACACAGCATGGGTAAGATCCCTTTATTTTTCTCTTCTGAATCACTCATTCTCACTATCACTCTTTGGCATGACATGTTAATGAGTACATAAACACAATATTCATTTAGTCATCTTTTTCCCCCTCTCTATAGCTTGTCATGGAGTACTGTTTGGGCTCGGCCTCGGACCTCCTTGAAGGTGAGATGCCAAACATTTGGCTTCACGTGGAAGCATGATCAGTATTTAATCCAAAATGTGGAAGTAGTAATTTTAGCATCTGACATGCCACTCTGTTGTTGTTTCGTCATGGACCTCAATTATTCGTTAGTTTTTGCAGCAAAACAAGAAGAGTTTATGACAAGATGAGAAATAAAACAAGGATCAATATCAGTGTGGCATTTCCTAACACTGTTTTACAAGTCTATGGCAGTGTAGTTAAATACACAGTATGTGTTAAACATAACTTGAGTAGTAAGTCAGCCTTTTTGCAAATACTGTGGGTACGTTTAAATGTACTTTTAGTTGAATAGTTTTGTACACGTAAAACTGCGCTGCGTTGCCCCACCATTTAATTAGACAAATAAAGTGACATGTATGAGTAGTAATTTAGCAATGAACATTGTTACTTGCGGCTAATTAAAATGAAATCAAATCATGTGATCAAATTTAAAGTGTAAATTGCAGGTTAACCACCACAACCGATTAATGTGTACATTAAAGTGCACAATATGGATATATTAAAAAAATTCTGTCTTAAAATGCGTTAAAATAGCATTTATTGGGGTTTCTTCAAAGGTGGCGTGTTTTTTACCGTAACTCGGTGATGATGTCATGACAGGGAGCTGCGGGCAGTAATGCACTCACTCTGTGTGTGCTGTTTGAGGGAGAATAAAACGATTTGCGGGACTCCCGCAAACTAGAAATATCTGAATAAAACGTAAAAACTAATACATTTTTATTCATCTGTTGCAGAAAATCAATAAGAACATCTAAAACAAAATAGAAACGGTTTACAGGCAGAGTTTCTATTTCTAACATGTCAGCAGCGAGGAGCGATGTAGCCAATCACAGACATATGTGTTGATTTCTTGAACGCAATAATAGCCAATCAGAAGCATTTACGATAGATTCCCCTCACCGCTCAAAGCAGACTTTTTGTTCAGTGCTGAATTCTGTATGCTGGCAAATCCTCTAATTATAACAAACATAGTGTAACGTTATATATTATGGAAGCTTCATTGATAATAACAGAGATGTGTGAGATCGCGATGAACTGATGTCAGCTTTAGGAATTATTATGGGATCGCACTTTGCGCGCAGTCATGCCAAACCATGCACGCAGTAGCCCGCTTGCTTTTATGTTATAACAGTGGTTTGTGTGTTAATGCTTTAATAACAAACAATTGATCAGGAGCACGTATGCTGATGTGTATGGTGGCGACACGTAGGCTAACTCGAAAGTATTTGGAGGTACAGAAAAATAGTATTTTTGCGGGCGGGAGCGGGACAAAACATGAATGTTGCGGTCGGGAGAAAGTAATACAAGAAAGTAGTTGAGCACGTCAGTTATAACGACCCACGTATTCAAAAATAGCCGGGTTTAAACCGGGCTCGGGCTCATAATTACAGTTAATGTGTCGGGCCGGACTCGGACACAGCGGGCTCGGGTAACGTTAGGGTCTTGCTTGATGTTTTGGGCCTGATCTAAGCTCTACCTCGGGTAAGTTATGCTAACACTTACAGGCACGAATCAGCCGTTTGTCCTTGGGGAACTTGTGGAGCCTCTCCCCCGTTTTTGATGTATTCGTACATCCCGCACAAGCACAATAGTTAACCATTTTCGCTAGCTAGGTCTCCAATATAACGTAACTCTAGGCTTGTAGCATAGACCGTAAAAGCTTGGAGTCCCTGTTATGACATCACGCCCAGCCTAGTGGAAGGAGGGGGCGTGGTTAAAAGCACTGTAAAACGAACCAACTTTTCATTATATTCAGCATTTGGTATAAAAAATATAAAAAAAAACAATGGTGGGCGGTTCTTATCTTTATATTTAGTAAGCACATTGCATTATCTTTGTGAAAATTTTTACCTGCAATTTACACTTTAAAGGTTAAAAAACTTAATACTTGCAATTTGTAATACTTTAATTTCATACCTCATTCTTGAACATGATTTGAGTCCTGTCAACCCCCATCATTCCACGCTCCTTCACAACTAAAACTATGCCTTTATTGTTTTAAATATGTAACCTCTAGAGGCATACATTATATACTGTGCCTTTAACATTTAGATTTATGATTACAAATAATAGAGCATAGACCTAGCAACACCAAGTTATGGGTTTGATTTCCAGGGAATGCATGAACTGACAAAATGTACCGTATATCTTGAATGCAGTGTACATCACTTTGGATAAAAGGTATGGAAGTAAAATAATGACAAATGTTTTTGAAACAAAAAGCCTGTTGAATTGTACTACTTGAAATAAATATGCATTACATTAACCCTGCTTGTATTTTAATGCATTGTATTTTTAGGGCTTGTATTTTTATGGGCTGAAATTTAGCATGGTTGAATATTTAAGCTGTGAATATTTCAATTCAAAACATTTCAAACACATTTTCATTAGTAAAATTTCAATAATCCATTTTCACCTTTCATATTTCACTTCCAAAATATTCAAACTGATTAAAAATACAACCTATAATATTCAACAGGCGGTTTTCGGTCCATTTTATTTTGCTTTCAAATTCGCTTCCTCAAATTCAGTGGTTTAAATTCGACAGTAAATTCAACGTTGACATCCAGGAAAAGCAGGAGATCACCGAGCATAATCTCCATCTGCTGTTAGTCGACCTCACCAGCAGGGGGTGCAAACGCGTGTTGTTAATGAAGATAGAGTTAGCAAGCCATTCATTTATGAAAACTGTACAACAATTGAGCATGCATTACGTTTTTTGTGATGATTATCTGGGTCAGTATATATGCGGAAAAGACGATTAAGGCACAAAAGCTGTTTTTATGTTTCATTCATTAACTTCATTGTTACTTTCCCTGTGTAGCCTTACATGTTATCAGCTTTTTCTACCATGAACGGGATTATCGGTTTCCCTCAATACCTCATCATCATACTCAAAGATTCACTTTCTGTCGGGACAAAACTGGCAATTCCTGTAATGGAATAATACAGTGATATAAAAGACAAAACTCGCACCTTTATTGAGGAAGTACACCAACATACATGTACTGCATTAGATTATACTGGGAAGGTTCATAGCACTTTCATATTGTTGTTCTATATTGTTAGTTTAACTGTAAATCGCTTTGGATGAAAGCGTCTGCTAAATGACTAAACGTAAAATTGTCTTGACATTCGCATATTTAGGGACCGTCTCTAAAGTAACACTGGTAGTCCTATTAGGCCTAAACCTTTCTAACTTCAATAGCAAACTTCAATTTATTTGAATAAATTGCACATTATGCCTGACACCTACATGAACACTTTACAGTTAGTTTTATGACTGTAAGTCGTTCTCTTCAAATGCTATTGAAGTTAGAAACGTGTATACCAATGTCGTATGTAACTTTAGAGATGGTCCCTAAATGTGCGAATGTCAAGCCAACTATGCCAGTATCACTGGGAAACGCTGAGCATTAAACTTTGCGCGTTGAGTTCATATTCTGAGTCCTTCTGCTTGCCTGCGTGTTTGGTCTTTTATATCACTGTATTAGTTCATTAAGCTAGGTTAAGCGTTTTATATGTCCAGCATGGGAATCCTGAGGTATTGAGGGAAACCCTAGTAATGCATGCAGCACAATCGCCGCAACTAAACAACCAATAGATTATGTCAAACTCAAATGTAACATTGGACCTGTACATCCGCGTCGGGGGAATAACATTATAATCTCGTTCACGGTAGAGAAAGATGCATATAGGCTACACAGGAAAAGTAATCGTGAAGACACTGAATTTCACATAAAACAGACGTCATAATCACAGAAACACTTACATTGTTGTAAATTATTTTTTATGAATGAATGGCTTGCTCTAACTGCTCTATCTTCGTCAACAACACGCGTTTGCACCCCCTGCTGGTGAGGTCGACTAACAGCAGATGGAGATTTTGCTCGGTAATCTACTGCTTTTCCTGCAGTTCCTGGATGTCAACGTTGAATTTACTGTCGAATTTAAACCACTGAATTTGTGGAAGCGAATTTGAAAGCGAAATAAAATGGACCGAAAACCGCCTGTTGAATATTATAGGTTGTATTTTTAATCAGTTTGAATATTTTGGAAGTGAAATATGAAAGGTGAATATAGATTATTGAAAATGTACTAATGAAAATGTGTTTGAAATGTTTTGAATTGAAATATTCACAGCCTAAATATTCAACCATGCTAAATTTCAGCCCATAAAAATACAAGCCCTAAAAATATAATGCAGTAAAATACAAGCAGGGTTAATGCAATGCATATTTTTTTTCAATAAGTACATTTCAACAGGCTTTTTGTTTCAAAAACATTTGTCATTATTTTACTTCCATAAAAAGGTCTGTCAAATGGATTAATGTAATGTAAATCATTGTCACTTGCAAACTTTACTGTTTTCTTTTTTGTTTAGTTCACAAGAAGCCCCTTCAGGAAATTGAGATTGCAGCAATTACACATGGTGCTTTGCAGGGCCTTGCATACCTTCATTCCCATAACATGATTCACAGGTTTGTGGGTTTTTCTTTTTCCTATAAGTTTTGGGAATCGAGAACTGGTTCCAAAGGAACCAAATTAATTTCATGACATTGGTTCCACTAATAGATTTAGCATTCTTGCTCTGAAGACAGGAAACCTTGCTGGAATACTGTGGGAGGGTTTCCTGCACATTCAGTTGCGACACACAGTGCAGTCTCTAAATGAATTGTTTTAACAAGTCTGCGTTTAATTCAATGCAAGGAACGACAAACATACAGACCACTTATAGTCTGATTCACGAACATGCGGTTCTTATGGTCACAAAGTCTGACAAATAAAGTTACAATGAAACATAAGTAGTAATAGATCTTTTTTATTTTTTGATATTGTGTGGGGTACATCCGAGTATCACTGATTATGAAAAAAGAAAAAAAGTGTAGGATGGGGACTTTGTTCTATGCATGGGTTGTTGATTGGATTTTGAAATGTGGAAAGTCTTCAACTGCATTACCTGTGGGTGTCAAAGAAAACGTTGGTTATTCTGTGTATATTGTCATCTTAACTCAGGGATATCAAAGCTGGGAACATCCTACTGACCGAGCCTGGACAAGTCAAACTGGCAGATTTTGGTTCTGCCTCCATCGCCTCTCCAGCCAACTCTTTTGTGGGGACACCATATTGGTGAGCTGAGTAATATTGTAATATTGACTCCACTGACACAGCCTGGTTACTAACACACCCGTCTCCTCTCAGGATGGCCCCTGAAGTGATTTTAGCCATGGACGAGGGACAGTATGATGGAAAGGTTGACATCTGGTCTCTTGGGATCACCTGCGTAGAACTAGGTGACGAAGAAGTGCTGCTCATCGTCAATTGAATTGTGCGTCTTTCACAGTGTGAAAGTCAAGCTTACTTTTGCCTCTCCCTTTTGCTGTAGCGGAAAGGAAGCCTCCTCTGTTTAACATGAATGCGATGAGTGCCTTATACCATATAGCGCAGAATGAGAGTCCCACACTGCAGTCAAGTGAATGGTGAGTCCTCTAACGCAGGTTTTCGATTTTTTTAGATGACCCCCAAATATGATCAGTCTCATCCTAAAACGTGCTATAGTACTGTACTGTTAGATTTAGTATTTTTTATATCAATTTACTTATTTAAATTATTTAGTGATGATAAATTCGAACATGAAACTCTAGTGTTGTCTTTAGTAATCTATAGCAGTCTTTTAGATGCCACAGATACCCCAAATATGATCTTTCTCATGCGAGACCCCATCCTAAAATTTAAAAGGCAGCTATATTGTTTCATATCCAGAGAACCAATTTATACGGTGTAAAATTGTACATTAAAAATATGTGTAAAATATAATTTGGAAAATATTTAGTTTCTTTTCTTTAAATTATTTCCCTTTTTGTTCTATTCGCTATGGTATGATACTAAATAAATAGATTTAAATAAATAAATAAATCTAACAGCATTTATTTAGTAGATCTACTAGATAACTTCTGTTAGATTTATTTGTTCAAAACCATTATTCTTTTATTGTTTTTTTTTTTTTTTTTTTTGTAAATCAAATATTGATTTTTGCATTCTATTTATTTGACCATTTTTTTCTATGCGAATTGCAAGTATCTGTGCAATAATAATTATTATTATTATTATTTTAATTAAGTCTCTGATTTAAAGGGTTAGTTCACCCAAAAATGAAAATTCTATCATTACTCACCCTCATGTCGTTCCAAACCCGTAAGACTTTCGTTCAACTTTGAAACACAAATAAAGATATTTTTGAGTGATTTCTGTTGACAGCTATGCAACTTCCACTTTTATGCTTCAAAAAGGTCATAAAGAGAACGTAAAACTAATCCATATGAATTGAGTGGCTTAGTCCAAATTTTCTGAAGAGACTCGGATCACTTTAAATCAGGAAAAAATTTAATTTAACTTTATTTAAAAATATTGAGTGATTTCTGCATTAGCGAGTCATTTAAACTGCTGTGTTATTTTCTCTTTCCTCAGGACGGATTATTTTAGAAATTTTGTTGACTCTTGCCTTCAGAAAATCCCCAAGACCGACCACACTCTGAGGATCTGTTGCAGGTGTTCACTTTGCATTGAATTATCAAGAAATTTAAATAACCTTTTTGTTTGTTGGTCTTAAAAATCCACTTGAATACTTAGTTAACTGCCTTATTTTCTGCACTCTTTGCATAAACAATAGCATGCATTCGTCCTGCGAGAGAGGCCAGAATCTGTTCTGATGGATTTAATTTTACGGACAAAAGATGCAGTCCGAGAGCTGGACAACCTGCAGTATCGCAAGATGAAGAAGATCCTCTTTCAAGAGTCCCACAATGGGCCGACCACTGAGAGCCAGGAGGGGGATGAGGTCAGATCTCAAACCATCCCAAGTTCCAGTGCTTTAACATTGATTGACGCATGTATAAATTGGAGTCCAAATGTCTGAGTGAAGATCTGAGTGTTCAAAATCAAATTTAAAAGTATGTAACTTTGGCCCTTTAGAGGTTAAAAAACAACAAAACTGCATGCATTTTGCGGAAGAACGTTGTTTTGGTTGTGCTTCGGCTATATAATATGGTTATCCTACAGCTCATAAAATATTCACTACTCGGCTTAATAGATATAATCAATTTAGATGGAAATGGATCTCAAGCTGACTTGATCCAAATGTTACTGTAGCTATACCCATTAGGTACTTCCTTGAAAATACATTCCAGCACTGCGCTACGCCATAATGAAATGACCCTTCACAATAGACTATGCTTTAAAAAGCATCCTCTTAGAGAGCTACATATGGCAGTTTATCTGTTCAATAAAATACCTTCATACTGACCTGTTGAGTAATAAAAACAAACAACATCTCCGCATCGCTTTTACAACATTTCAAACCCCTCAGGTCTCACCCTCTCCGAAAAGCCAAGCCAATGTTGATTCTTTTTTTATGGCGATCTGTCGCGTTCTCTCTTTGCCAGCGAATCTCCTCGTTCAGTGTTTTTAAAGGGGTGATTCCTCTGAAGTTTGAGATTCAGCGGCTCCACGTCAACCTTTTTTCGCACGTTGTGACAATTAACCCATGCCGCTCCCACACGTGTAAAAGTAGGGGGACCAACTTTTCTCTATTTACGGATATGATGAGATTGGCGAGAGATGTATGTATGAAATTACCCACAGTAAATCAGGGTAAAATAAAAACACGTTCTGGAAGAACGATTGATGATGTATTGACTAGTTATTTAAATAAAATTTTAACAAAAAAAGATTCATAGTGTACCTTTAGAAAACATGACTTAACACAAACTTGTGAAGTTTATGCATTTATTTAATAACATTTTTTAAAACCTACAAGAATTGTCAGTCATATCTCAGTCGTTTTAATCCAACGCAATGTGTTTTGACTAAAATAGAGTTGTTTTTTATATCACTGTTCTCTGAACTGCTGTTTTTTTGTGTGTGTTCAGGAGTCGGAGCACAATACTGGTCGCACGGGCACAGTGAGCAGTGTGGGCAGTAATCAGTCCATTCCCAGCATGTCGATCAGTGCGAGCTCTCAGAGCAGCTCTGTGAACAGCCTTCCTGATGCTGCCGATGACAAGAGTGAACTTGATCTGGAGAAAGACCACACTGTTATGTCTAACAGTTCGGTCATACATGTGAAACCTGTACGTTCACACACCTCTTCTTAAAATATCACAGAAACCTTCAGTATTACCCAAATCAGAGATGAACGGTGAATATACATTTTCCTGTTTTTGTGTCCATTAGGAAAGGGAGGAGGTTTACCCTGAGGATCCTGAAACACATCCTCGTCCCTCAGAAGTCCAGGCGCCACCTGCACAGCCCCCACAGCGCAAACACCATCGCAACCCTGAGCACTTTGCCACCATCCGCACAGCCTCACTGGTAAGCCAGACAGTCGGAGCTGTGCTGAAATGCTTCACAACCCTAGTGTCCACATCGGACTGGTCAAAACTGAATTGCTCTTATTATAACCGATAAACCGTGGCATTGGTCGCTTCCAGTGTAGAGACAATGTACAAATGAATGAGTTCTTGAAATGTTCAACATTCATTTAATTTTTCTTAAACGTCTCTTGATAATTTTTATACCTCTTCACCGTCCCTTCGTTTCCTCGTTTCTCTTGCCTCTTTCAGGTAACACGACAGATGCAGGAACACGAGCAGGACTCTGAGCTGAGGGAGCAGATGTCCGGTTACAAGCGCATGAGACGGCAGCACCAGAAGCAACTTATGGCCCTGGAGAACAAACTGAAAGCGGAGATGGACGAGCACAGGCTGAGACTGGACAAAGAGCTGGAGGCCCAGAGGAACAGCTTTGCCAGTGAGATAGAGAAACTTGTGAAGAAAAACCAAGCAGCCATTGAGAAAGATGTAAGTGCACACGAGATGTCACATGACGGAATTCCACCTGAAAACTGCTCAGGAAATTCCCCTCTTGCTCATATGCCATTGAAACATTTACTTAATCAAGTAATAATATCTTTCATATACATAACTTGACCAAAAGTATGTGACGCCCCTTTCTGATTAACTGTAAGCGAGACCCTTCGATTCCAGTGAAGGCAAATCTTAATGTTACATCATAAAATGACATTCTTGAGAATGATGTGCTTCATACTTTGTTGCAAGGGGAGGTTCTGTTCTGCTTCATTATGACAAAGGCTCTGTGCACAAAGCTATTAATATTTAATTAATTTGTTTATTTATTTGACATTTTCATGAATATTGTCTTGAAGGCCAAGTCATTTGCCAATGATGAGAAGAAATTCCAACAGCACATTCAAGCCCAGCAGAAGAAAGAGCTTAGTAGCTTCCTGGAGTCACAGAAACGAGAGTACAAGCTACGCAAGGAGCAACTGAAAGAGGTATAGGCATATTTAAGACAGGCTTTTTGCTCACCTGTGAATCCACCAATTGTGTTTTTTCATCTTGGTGTAATTCCACCTAGATTGACCTCTGTTATGAGATATTTTTCCATGAACAGTGCAAATGAATCAAGATAAGTGAAAAAGCAGGAAAATGGGCATGGGCACTGACATTTCAGCAAACTAAAAATGTTGTTGTTTTTTGGCTGAAACTATTTTTAAGGGCCAAAATCATTGACTGAGACATTGACATTTAATTAGTACTTCTCCTTAGGCTGGCTTTTTCGTGGATAAACAACAACAGGTAAACTTTGCAGTTTATAGCACAAAATAAACATGAATGAACAGCAGAAGGTATGTTGGAAGAAACAAGTTACTGAAATGTATCATGTCTTATGTAATCACTCAATCAGTGTTTACAAGCTGTTTTATTGACGTTTTCCAAGACTGAAACAATGTTACATAATTTGATATTTACCTCAAGATAGCAATTCAATGTCTGTAGCTTGTTAGCTAACTAGAAAACAACTCTGGATAGGGAACATTTTGCTAAATATTTGCGCTTTATTACATATTCATTATTTTTAATTAACATGTTGTCTTAACATGTTTGAATAAATCTGCCATGAAAACGTGCATCTTTATTATTATTAAATATCAACAAATCAGAGTCAAAACAATATAATATAATCAATTAGTCACCTTATATGCAATTGAAATAATCAACACTCAAAACGAATTTTTATATAATTATTAAATAAATTCCATGGATTAATTATTAAATTAAATTTACTTTTTTTTTTTTACTGAAACCAAAAATGTTTCTCTATTGTTCAGCCATTTGACAATTTTCAGTATACATCCTAGAGGATGAGAAGGACTATTGTTACTAAGTAGATTCGAGTAGATTGCAAATATAAAATTTATATTTATATAATTATAATAGCTAAATTTTTATTTTTATTAAGTATTTCCGCTTAACAACATCCCATTAATGTTTCCCACACTGTTTAGGAGCTGAATGAGAACCAGTCCACCCCTAAGAAGGAGAAGCAGGAGTGGCTGTCGAAGCGGAAGGAGGACTTTCAGCACTACCAGGCAGAAGAGGAAGCCAACCTTCTCCGCCGACAGCGCCAGTACCTGGAGCTCGAATGTCGCCGCTTTAAACGCAGAATCCTCATTGCAAAACACAATGTAGAGCAAGACCTCGTGCGGGAGGTAATGTTGCTTTTCCTAAACTGTCAAATGTCTATTTTTTTATTATTGACTAATCTATACATGATTTCTTCGATTAATTGGATTAGAACCAAAGAAAACCAATATAATGACAAGAGGTTTTCTTGATCCAGGAGCTTAATAAGCGGCAGACGCAGAAAGATCTGGAACACGCCATGCTGCTCCGCCAACATGAGTCGATGCAGGAGCTGGAGGTGAGGCAGCTGGGCACCATCCAGAAGATGCGTTCAGAGCTGACCCGCTTGCAGCATCAGACTGAGCTCACCAACCAGCTAGAGTACAACAAACGCAGAGAGCGAGAGCTGCGCCGCAAACATGTCATGGAGGTCCGGCAGCAGCCCAAGAGCCTTAAGGTGCGTTTCCTTTTAGCCTATGCTTGTTTTTGTAGTGCATACCAGCCGCCGCTCGTCTGTAAGGGCCTGTGGGGCAGCGCCTCACCAAAATATTCATCCAAACATAGACCTCTATATACACTGAATTAATAATAAAATGTAAATATTTTTCCGATTTTCTAGACTATTTTTAGTCATAAAGTGGCAGGATATATAAAAAATATATAAAATACACCGTGTATCTGCCATTGGGGCAAATTTCAGACTGCCCCGCTTATTTTCATGTTACCTCACATAAACCTCACTCCAGACCAAGACGATATCAGTGCGCTTAAGCTATGTGTCTGCATCAGGTCAGTAACTAGTTGGCAAGTCAAGATAATTCAAATCACCTTTATTCATATAGCGCTTTTTACAATACAGATTGTTTCAAAGCAGCTTCACAGTGATAACAGGATATATATGTATATAGCCGCTCTGGAGAAAACCGCGATGTCATCGTCCAGCTTAGCTCAGTTCTGATTGGTGTCAATGCAGGCAGGCAAAACATTAATGAATGTATAAATCCTTTAGTTTAAACGTGCTCATTTATATACATTTGTTCTGTTGTGTTTGAGGAAAACAAAGCCATGTCCTACACAACATTCTAAAACAACATCGAAAGGCAATAAATGGTACATTAAGGCAATATTAAGATAGCAATCTATAGGTTTGTTGTGTGTAATAAAGTATGTCGGTCATCATTAGAGCGCCATCCTCAGGCTGCATACTGCAAGGACATTAGAATTCTGCCAAAAGATATCTGATATGTTCAGTGATTAGAATATAAAACTTACAAAATGTACAATCATAAACTTGCTCCAAAATCTGCCCTACCTTAATTTATGATAAGTTTACGCTGCTGGTGCATACTAGTTTTGTGGTGCAAGTAAGCCTTTCCTCCTCTTTGATCTGTATCAGTCTAAAGAGATGCAGATCAAGAAGCAGTTCCAGGACACGTGTAAGATCCAGACACGGCAGTATAAAGCCCTGCGCAACCACCTCCTGGAAACCACACCCAAGGCCGACCACAAGGCTGTGCTGAAGAGGCTGAAGGAGGAGCAGACACGGAAGTTAGCCATCCTCGCTGAGCAGTATGACCATTCCATCAATGACATGCTCTCCACACAAGCTGTGAGTCCTCCCATCTTATGTGGCTTCATGTAAAGCCATCAGAGAAGGACGCCTATGCAATGCAGGAGGCGAAAATGTTATCCTAATTGGAAAATTTTTCTAAAATCTTTTACACGCCGATTCTAAATGTAACTCCACCTCCCGTCTTGCTCCTCAGCTGCGATTGGACGAGGCACAGGAGGCCGAATGTCAGGTGCTAAAGATGCAGCTGCAGCAGGAGCTGGAGTTGCTAAATGCCTATCAGAGCAAGATCAAAATGCAGACGGACTCGCAGCACGATCGTGAGAGGAAAGAGCTGGAGCAGAGGGTTTCGCTGAGGAGGGCTCTTCTTGAACAGAAGGTAACTGATACAAATCCAAGCAGCACACTACAGAAATTACAGGGGGAGAGCTTTTGACGTTCCAGAATAAGAATTAAAGGAATAGGTCACCCAAAAATGAAAGTTCGTTTCCAAGGTTGAAAGTTTGGAAGCATTTAAAAAAAAGTTCTGAAGAACGCGTTCAGCCTAAATTCATGCCAAATTCACTTACTATGTTTTGCCATTAATGATGTTGACCCTGCAATTTTGAAAAAATTCTACCTTTGTTAGTTTTAGAATGACATGATGAGGGTCAACAATTGAGAAGGCTGGAATACGCTACATAACTTTTAAAATCTGAACTCTAGGCATCAGACACCTGCCGACTGAGGTTCCAACCACAAAAAACCTTGGAGATGCATGACAAATAAAAACGCTGCTCAAAATATCAAAGATGTTATACAATTTTCTGTGCAATCTCTCTGACTGCCCAAAATCTGCAGAATAGCTCTGACTTTCGGCACACTCCAGACCGCAAAAATCATTGTATAGTGTATTCCAGCTTTACCTATCCCTGTAGCAGCTGGGAAAATGTCATGTCATCATTGAAGCGTTACCTGATTCTACTTTGGTTTTGGTCAGATTGAAGAGGAGATGGTTGCCCTGCAGAACGAGCGATCAGAACGAATCCGCAGTCTGTTCGAGAAGCAGGCCCGGGAGATCGAGGCGTTTGACTCTGAAAGCATGCGTCTGGGCTTCAGCAACATGGTGCTCTCCAGCCTGGCTTCGTCCGACGGACACAGCCACAGCTTTCCAGGGGCCCAGAGTAGCTGGGGCTCTCAGCACGGTGCAGGCTCTCAGGGGTCACACTGGGGAGCGCAACATGGCGGCAGTCAGCGCGGCCACCACCAACACCCAAGCCACGGTGGCTCTATCCAGCAGCCCTGGGGTCACGGCCTGTCTTCAGGGGGACCGCCTCCCTGGGGCCACCACGGGTCTGGAGGCAGTCAGCGCTCGAGTGGGGGAAGCAGTGGGCTACGGAACAGTCCTCAGGCGGTACGGCGGGCCACCTCAGGGGGCCGCAGTGAGCAGGGGATGAGCAGGAGTGCCAGCATCGCCTCTCAGATTTCCAATGGCTCGCACCTGTCCTACACGTAAGATCCCCCGCTGCTCTCCCACAACACCTGTCTTGGCCTAAAATGCCATTGGGGAAGGGATAAAGGGGCACCATGGTCTTTTTTTTTCTTTTTAAACATTCATTCCTTTGTTTCTAGTCCTCGAAATACATATTTTATACAGATGGCAAGCACAAAATGCATTCACTGTAAGTTCCAGGGTAGAGAATGTCTATATATTTTGTCAGAATAGTCTGGCCTGTTTTATCAAACTTCAGCTAGAATCCAGAATGACAGAGTCATTTTTGCAGTGATGCGATGTGCATTTTAGAGCGTGTTAGATTTGATATGAGAATGTTAGTGATGGTAAGAATGAATAAATGAATGCTGTGTATTGTATGCAAGTCTTTATGCAGTGGGTTTTTATCATGGTCTTATTAGCAGGTTGTTTCGGCTGGCTTCGTTTGCAAAGAGTGGGAGTTGAATGCTTATGAATCCAAAAGGAAATGATAGGAATGGGTTGGATAGCAGAATGTGAAAGAATCAAGCTTTACAGTGCACTTGATTTTTGCCTAGCGTATTCTTTTATAAAGCACTAATGTTTTATTGTGTTAAACCGTATGCTATTTTGTGCCAGAACAAATTTTAACTATGAAAGGATACTGTGAAATTCCAAGATTTTGCTAGGAGTATTATTTTGATTATTGGATTATCGTGATTTTACAATTTTGCCATGCATTGCCATCCCTCCACTAAATACTGTGGAGAGAGCAGGATGCCATTTTGCTTTTTGAAAACAAAGCTTAAAACTCTGATAATAAGTGTAAGAGGTTTGTTCCATTTTCTATATGCCAAAAGGACATACAGTAGTAGTAGGTGTGCAAAATGACTACATTAATGTGAAGGTCTTGAAAAGTGAGGCTTTCTTGGACTGAATATTTAGAATGACACTTTAAAACAGGGTTTGCTATGTGAATGTACATAAGCATTAAAGCATGTTGGCAAGCTTCTGGATACCAGTCTGGATACAAAAGCTGTTGGAAGTTTATTAATGTTCGTTTAGTCTTTTGATTTAGTGATGCCAAAGGTAACAATCACAACTATGCAAAAGGAGAATAGCCTGTCACATTCACGTCTTCTTTCACTGAGCGTAACATCCCAGAAAAGCACTTTACCATCCCTTTCTACTCTTAGTTGATCACTACAAGCATATAGGAGCAGATCTCCTGGACCTCGGGTGCCCCCTCCTCCCCTTTCTCAGGCTGGGTTTTACAAGAGCGTGTTGTGTGGATTTTAAGGGTGGGGAGGTCTAGGTTGGGTAGGCTTGAGACCGCTGAATGTTTTTGCTGGGCAGGCGGTGGGTGCCGCTGCTGTCGTCCCTGCAATGCCTTGGTTTCTTCCATGCCCACCCCAGAGCTCCAGTGACTGCTGCCCACCCTCCAACCGAACACTTATCACAGCATGTAGGAAAACAAAAAGTGATTTAAAAATGCAATGGAAAAACAAGGTTAGATAGCATATAAAACTTTATGGTGGAAGGGTATACAGCCAGAAGACAGCTTTAAGTGAGATGTATAGGAAAACATTTGTGTATATTGTATATTTAGAAATTTAAATAAATGGAAATCAAGAGAGACCCAAGTTAAAACTAGACTAAAATTTAATTGCTTGAATGTGAAGATAAAATAAAAAAATAACTTGGTTTCTAATATTGATTATTTAAAAAGAGAAAAAATTATATATATAAATATATACTGTATATGTGTGTGTGTATGTATATACATACACACGTATATACATTACAGAGGTGTCAAGCGAAGCCAAAAAATATTTTATTTTCCCTGCAGTTAGATTCACACAGAGGATATCACTCTTTATATGGATTTTTCCATCGTCCTCTCTTTGCTTCTTGCTCTCCATGCTTTCAAAGGTATGAATTACCATATTCACTCGTGCCAGTACTCATATTCTGTTATCTGTGAACCAACAGTGAACTTTAATATTCTGAAACATAAATGCCATGGGGTTTCTTTTGTTTTCGGTCAAAATAAACGAGAAACATTTTCAACTGTCATCATGCCTATTACAGAAGAGCTTCAAAAAAAATTCTGGTTTGGAATGTCAGTGCTGTCTACAATATTTATCAATTCTGAACACTATTTTTGGCACACTTCTGGTATATGCATGAGATTGCAGATTACATGAAGTTGCCTATCTCAGTCTGACTAACTAAACCAACTGAGCCAATGCATAGCCAATCCTAAAGATTTGGGCCAAGTGTAACAAATTAACATGAGATTATATATATAACATGCCAATCATCTTATAACATTCAGTACTCTAATAGAATCACTGGACCCGAGGAACAGCCATAGACTCAAATTGTGATCGTGTTTACTCTTGTAAACAGGGTCATGCAGTATTTTCCAAAGGAGAGCAGTGTGCCCTGTTATATGAGAGTTGATTTCTTTGGAAGCTCTTAGCATCCTTGTTTTAATGAACCTTTGGAAAAGTGTGAAAACGACAAGATAAATAATAATCAAGAAAGGTGGTACATCTCTGTACAGTGCGTTTACCAGTATTTCAACCATTCTTTTTTGATGGTCATCCTCTCATTTTTCCGGCTTTAAACATTACCATAGCAATCCATATATAACCTGTATTAAAATGTATAGATTGTGCAAAACTGAATGTTGGAGAGATTACAAAAAGTTATGACTATTCATAACAAAAAACACTTACAAGTGAATTAAAATATACAAAAATTATGAAAACTTAAGGGGACAAATGTAATGTTTTGTTTGTAATTACTCCTTTTGTTGGCAGGGGACTACTGGACAAATAAATCAACTGTAATAAAGTAATTTTAGTATATATTGTTTTTGTCATTTGTATCTTTTAACACATTTCTGTATGTTTAAAATCAAAGTGTACTTTTCATGATCAATGTTCAAGTTAATTAACAATATTGATTCCTTTGAACTCAGTGCTCTTGATTTCAGATAATGAGTCCAAAAATTTGTTATAGAGATCTTTACTGTGGTATATATCTATTGAGGAGAAATTGACTTTCATACTGAGAGTTGCCCAGCTTGCTCCAAGTGGTTAGTTTGTACAAAGAAAATGGGATAGCTAAATATAGCATCTAATGGTATAGGCTGAGCCCCATGCCAGTCAGTACATGTCGTTTTTTTATTACATCTCCATTTTGTTCACTTTTTAAAATCTGTATTGTAATCACCTTCTTGTTCATTTTCACAACTGAGTGAAACTACAGTTTGAATGTATGTGCCTCTTGGTATTAAGTTTAGCACTGCCAATCTACTATGATCTTATGATACCACCTGCTTCTCTCACTCAGCGAGTGTAGGATCTATTCCAAGTAAAATCCACCTGCTCTTCTTCAAATGTGAATCTGTCCGAGGGAGTTGAGATCTGCCGTCTTCGTGAACCTAAGATGGGTCTTTCTTTGCGGAGCAATGTTGACCTCCTCCTTCTGGACAGCACAGCACTGGCGCTATGCCTCAGGCCCTGGCTGCCACGGTGTGCAATATCATCCTTGAACCTTTTCTTCTCTTCTACCCCGAAGAAATCGGCAACTACCCTAAAGTATTCCAACACTGCAAAATGACTCCAGAAGTAATACTCCATGTTCTTCCTCCTGAAGAAAGCCACAGTGGCCTCCCTGTTCTGTTATGGCCAGCAGAAAGTAAGGGCTATTATGAAAAAGTGCCTTGGGTACAGTGGAGAGAGGTGGAAGTAAAGGATCATCTCGGCTACACAAACAAAGCACTGGCACTGCCACTTCGTCTGCATCTCGCAAAGGTTCGTTCCTCTCCCAATAACTTGCCCAATCAGGCTTTGTTGATGATCTTGAACGGTCCCTTCCAACATGGTCTATTGAGTCTGACATTCTGTGATCGGACTGCTTAGTAGCACAGAACATGAGCTGTTCTATACCTTGCAAAGAGCTGGAATGTAGAATTTTTGCTACATCCATCACAGAGCTCAAAGCAGTGGCGTACCTGTGGAAGGGGTCAAATGTTCAAAATCAAACAATTTGTAATCCAAGGTAGATCTCCAGGTACAGGATTGGGCACCATCAAAAATGGCCACAAAGCACCATAAAAGTAGTCCTTATGATTTGTGTGCCAAGTTGTGGCAAGATCATTTTTAAAGGGATATTTCACCCAAAAATGAAAAATACCTCATGATTTACTCACCCTCAAGCCATCTTAGGTGTATATGACTTTCTTCTTTCAGACGAATGCAATCGGAGATATATTAAAATATGTCCTGGCTCTTCCAGGCTTTATAATGGCAATGAATGGGGGAAAAGATTTTGAAGGCCAAAAAAGTGCATCTATCCATCATAAAAATACTCCACATGGCTCCAGGGGTTAATAAAGGCCTTCTAAAGCAAAATGATGCGTTTATGTAAGAAAAATATCGATTTACGGTGAAAGAGTAACCCATACCTGACACATGACATATTGATGAACGTGGAAGCGCAGAGGATGGAGCAAAACAAAACACAAATTCAAAACATGAATTTATAACCCTTAATCACTGTTAAAAAAGGATAACACTTAAGGTGTTTGGGGTCAAATTGATAGTTTTTGGACATTGCTCTATGTGTTAGGGATAGAATACTACCATCTGGTGGATAGTCGAAAAACTGTTTTTCTTATAGTTGAGGAATTAAAGTGCAATGACCACATCTATCCAATAGGGGTCCATAGAGACTCATTCATTTTCACTTCATTTTTCTTGATGCTTCAAATTTTCCTCACAACTTGATATATATATGATATATATTTTGTGAATTGCATAAAATATTTTTGTCAAAGTTAGAGTTTGTTGTTGTTGTCTGATATATTTTGAATTATTTGTTTTTGCAAATTATTTTACATACATTTGCATAAACATTACAAGTCAGCACTATGACATGATTGTAATCACACACTATTTATTTCAGAAAATTTATCAACAATTATTTATTTTTTATAGAACAAGAGATTTTAGAACAAAATAAATTGAATAAACCAAGTAAATAAACCAATATAATACAAAACAACAACACCAATAAACTGTAATGAACAGGATGCATACATATGCATACGTGTGGGTGGCTGTGTGTGTGTGTGTGTGTGAGATAGAAAGCTCGTTCCACTTTGTGTTTATGCTCTAGGACCAGACCTTGATTTAAATGTACATTGTTTTAGATTTATGCCAGTTTTGTTTATTTTATTTGCCAATTTCTGTAAAAATGCTCTCTGTTGCAGTCATGACATGTGTGTGTGTGTTTGTGTGCGTGTGTGTGTGTGTGCGTGTATGATATAGAAAGTTTGTTCTACTTTCTATTTTTGCTCTAGGACCAGACCTTGGTTTATATGTAGAACATTTCAGATTTATAATGGATTTACTTTAATTTTTTTGACAAACAAAATAAAAAAAGTCATTTTTTTCATTTTCCCATTCATTTTCAATTGGGGTCATTTTGACCCCAAACACCTTAAACGGTAAATTTTTTTTTACACACCTTAAGAACAACCGAATCGAACCCAGTTTTTTTGTGCATGTTTAGATAGATTATCTAGGAAAAGTCATCGAGTTTCATGGCCCTGAGATGAAGGGAACATTTTTAAAAATTCAAGGCAAAGTCAAATGGGGTCAGAATGACCCCAAACAGTGATTAAGGGTTAAAGAGAAATGTCATTTCGATGACATTTCGATATAATAGAAGAGGAACTTGTTGCCCAGCCCTAATTGTTTCAATCGTGAGAGGCGTCAAAGCTTACACTACTCTTACATTCTAGGTCATACATTGCTTTTGACGCAAGCCGGCTTGCGTAGGCCGTCTGCTGGAAGCTAGTTATTTTAGTCTATAAAGTTTTAAATATGGATATTTTTCTTACAAAAACCCATCACTTTGCTTCAGAAGGCTCTTTGTCCCCTGAAGTCATATGTATCATATATTACTTTTATGATGGATGGATGCAGTTTTTTGGACTTCAAAATTTGGACTGCCATTCACTACCATTATAAAGCTTGCAAGAGCAATGATATATTTTTTTTATAGAACTTAGATTGTATTCGTCTGAAAGAAGATAGTCATACACCTAGGATGGCTTGAGGGTAAGTAAATCAGGGATAATTAATTTTTTTTTTGCTGAACTATCCCTTTAAGGCTCTCAAAATTCAGTGTCACACAAGGTTTGACTTGAGTGATGTCAAATGGCATAAGTTGTTTCTTGAAATTCTGAAGTTGAATGAACTACTTTTATTATGCTTTCTTACATTTCTAGAGATGTATCATTTTTAAGACATCTTTTTCTTTAACCAGTACCTTACCAGTACTACAGCAGTATATTCTGCAGTCCAGGATATACATGCAAGATAACACCTTCATTAAAGATCAAAGGTCTATACATTTCTGTGTAATTTGCTACCTGTTTATTTGAAGCTTGCGATAGATGAGGGCTATCCAGTGATAGAGCCAAGGAAGCTCATACTCAAACCACAGTTGGCCATGAAACACAGGAGAGATGCAAGCAGCAGCCGTCAGGTAGGATGAAGAGCCACATTCCCCCAGATATGACAGCAGCAACCCTGATCCCGAGCCCTCACTTATTGCAAGTAAAGTTGAGGATGGATGATGACTCCGCAAGTATGCTACCGCTTGCACAAGGTCAGAAGGATTTCCGAACTCCTGGTAGTGTGGAGTGGTTAGCGGGCAACCACCTTGACCACGTCGATGAAACACCACTGGATAGAAACCCTGTTGCAAAGCCTGGTGGCACAGTCTGATCAAGTGTGGTGTCACTCTGCCCAGGGCATTAGGAATTATAATAACAATAGCCGGATTGCTAGAGTGAAGGCCCAGAACTTTTCCACCAGGATGATGATCCTTTTTGCCCTGAACTTGTTGCTCCATCAGACTCGCAGCCCAGTCCAGGGCCACAATACCCCCGTCCTGCAGGAGAAGGTTATCCCTTTTAAAGCGGACTCCTCCTTGGAGTTCAGCACCTTCCTCTGTGGGCCACATGAGATGGGTGATTATCTGAAGATGAGGTTCGGCCTGAGGCCATCGTGCCAATGGAGGCTGAGTCAAAGCATAACAGTGTTTCTTCAGGTGGCTGGCAAGGGCCGTGGGTTTACAGATCAGTCTGACCTCTGCCTGGCATACTCCTGCGGATTTGGAGACTGGAATATGAGGCAGTTTCAGGACTCTACAGGCCATAATCCACATACAGCGACCCAACTGCTGAAGTACTATTTGTAAGATGGCAGATCCAGTTGAATCGAAGCAAAATCTTTACCAGGATCAGCATTAGAGAAGGTAGCAGGCAGATAAAGAATTCCCACATGGCTGCGATTGCTCCGAAGTCTGTAACCTGTAGGTCTATCCAATGGAACAATGAAACATACCTTAGCACTGAGGTTGGTGGGCAATGGTTTCCGCAAGTGAGCAAGTGGAAAAACTCAAAAGAGCTTTAAACCAAATGCTCTGTCCTACTCTCACTAGTGCGTCAACCTAAATGGACTTGCACCTCCCCATAGCAAACATCTCTACTCCCCCTTCAGAAATCATTAACAATACTTTGGTCCAAAGACTGTTTTTAGCTATACGAAGCAGTTCATTATCAATCTAATGGAACTAATGGAGGTTTTGCTACTTGAATGTCTGAGATTCAAGCCATTCTTTCCTTTACTTCCATCTGAACCCACTTCAAGTGATGTGGAGGTGGGACACATTGACTATTGACAGTCTGAAATAGCTAGGGACCTTGAGGATATTGCACCCAAACCACTATCCTTTGTTTCTGGGTTGTTTATAATAGAAATGAGATGTGTGGTCCAAATAACTTAAAAACTGAACAGAGAAACGGTTTGCTATATTAGCTAGTCTCAGGAAGAGTAATTACCCATGGTAAATGTATAGTGTGTGTGTCTTTCCATTTTTATGAGTGACGATGCATGTAACAACGGCAAGATTTTGTACAAAAAGGGTTTTATTCAAACTACAATACTCAAATGATCCTCTACATAAAACAAAACAATGTCTTTGGTTTTGATATTTTGATGTCTTTTTCCCCCTAGAATAATATTTACATTTTGAAATGTTAAACAGAAGCCACATGAGTTTTAGTTCTGTTGGTCAAAGCTGGAAAGGCAGAGGCGTGTAAAGTGAGAGGTTAGTAGCAATTTAAGAATCAATAATGCAAGCACTTCTTACAGAAGAGGGACAAATGGAGACATGCTGTCTATGCTAACATTCTTTTGCTTTCTATGTCAAATCATACTTCGAATTTATAAGATTTGATATCTGCGAACAAAGATTTGTCCATGAGCAACCTGCATCTGCTTTAAGAAACAGTAAGGACAATTAAGATTCTGTTCTCACTTACTTGCCTTCATGTCATTTAAATCCCACCTGATTTTAGTAGTTTTTAGCATAATGTTCAGGCTGTTTTTCAATACAATCAATGTTATTGTGTTTTGATGCTGTCAAGCTTCACAAAGAAGAAAAAATAACTATAATACTAATACAATGCA
The DNA here is from genome assembly GCA_036326025.1 of Chrosomus eos. Taxonomy (NCBI): domain Eukaryota; kingdom Metazoa; phylum Chordata; class Actinopteri; order Cypriniformes; family Leuciscidae; genus Chrosomus; species Chrosomus eos. Next base: position 24,479,221 of record CM070834.1, read on the forward strand.
CCGAATTTCTTCTACAAATCCAATTCTTCTGAAGTTATGGTCTATATATAGTTTATAGACCAAAATGATGGCATGATGCATCTTGTGCCATGTTTGTTCCTCACACAAAGCAATCGTAAGGCTTCAGAGCACTTGGAATATATAGTGCATGAGTCATATTAACCACTTTTATGCTACATTTTTTGTGCTTAGTTTATTTTTGGAGCTCAACAGCCCTGGTAATCATTTACATTCATTGTGTGGAGAAGAGCAGCTTAGACATTCTACAAAACTTATTTTATATTTGACTGAAAAGTGAACATTATAATTCGGAACAACATGAGTGCGAGTGAATCCTGACGGAATTTAGATTTTTGGGTGCACCGTTCCTTTCCGACGATGCAGAACTCTTACTGAGCTCATTACTGTCTTGATGTATTATTGGGCGAATTCCAAAAGGAATTTTTGCACTCTTGAAGGGCAGTTTGGGAAGGGGACACCATTTGTAGGCGTATTCCAAAAGAAAGTGAACAACTGAATCCCTTCACGAAGGGCCCTTCCACAGGTCCGTTAGCAAAGGACACGTGCAATGGTCACTTCAAGGAAGTGATTTAATCATTCATTGTCATGTTCTGCCCTTCGAAGGGCATAGGGATGCTCACTTCCGAATGGAATTTGCCCATAGTTATGCCATAGATGTTGTTTGGCCAGAGCTGACTAAATAAGAGCTACATATGCTACCATCTGATCCCAAGTCCTGGTCTTTACAATGAGGTATGTTCACACAGAGACTACCAAAGACACTGGGGCTGTTAACCACCGTCATTCTTTGTCAGCGTTTCAAGGTTAAAAACCGGTAAGTGCATACAAGGATTTGTAAGTCCTAAAATGAAGGTGGTCTTGCCTACCCTTTACATAGCTGACATAAATGGTTCCTGATATGATTCCTTAAGCATTTAAGGAAAATAGCTAATACTGTGTACTACTACACAATATTAACAATCTTAATACAAAGCATCAGGAAAGAATTATAAGTGCCCTTGCTAAATTAAATCGCCTAATGCTCCAAAATGTAACTACTATAAGTGATTTATTCCCATTTAGAAAGAGCCTCTGAAGTCAAGTGGCAGTACCGTCACTTGAACTGTAGTTACAGTGTTGATAAAACTAAGTCATAGCTGGGGTGAGTTGAGGTGGCTTGGCCTATCTGTGCTCATACTTTAGCTGTGAGAGTTAGCAGTGAATTGGACAGTGTGCACAGGATGAGTTAGTTTTATTCAGACTGTGCCATTAGTGTACTTGGAGAGCTTATTCTCCAAGTCACAGATTCGCTTCTCCTGAGAGAGAACTGTGGCCTTCAGATTTTGGATCTCCTCAACAAGCTTCTCCAACAACTGTGGCTAGAGTTTGAAAGATATGAAGAGAAAGTGGAGAAAGAAAGGATGGCAGATGAGGAAATAGAAAGGAAGAGTAGTGGAAGGAGGATGAATAAGAGGGAAAAAAGAAGAGGAAGTCAAGGACAAACTGAATCAGGAAATGGAAAGATATGCTTAGCTTCTAGGGATGGGAATCGGAAAGATTTGAATGATTCTGATTCAGATCACACTTTAATTGATCTTTTATAATTCATAGATATCAAGGAAGTACCGAATTTGATTGAAAAAAAACTGATCCAAACTATATTATAGCATTTACTATATCTTGTATAGATAGATAGATAATGTCTCCATGTAAAAAAAAAAATTTGTGTGAAAATGGTGATATCATGCGTATGCAAATTTCGTGTTTAGTCGTTTTCTTTACAAAGTGACATCACCAACTACTGGCCTGGCAGCAGAATACAGCGTTTTTAATCGTTTTCGTGGATCCATGTGAACGGAGATCGTTTTGACAATGTTGACGCCTTAATGCGAAGGAAATGTTTTTTTATTTTTAGTACATTGATGTGTACCCTTAAACTGATACACTGAACGTTTTTATTGTTGCATGGACAATGTTATGAAAAGAATTGTCCGTTTTTCAAATTATATAATTTAGTCATAATAATATATAAGACATCAAGCAACAGCGAAAACATTCATCTGCTTTAGCAGAAAACACTGATGTTACGCTGGTATGATGTTCTGACTTTTTTTTTTTATATGCCTGGTTCTGAATAAGAGTCCCAGCCCTATTTGCTTTTAAAGAACTGTTGATAAAAACAGGTGGTGAAGGAACAAAAGCCATGAAAGAGACATTTTAAGACCAAGATTATGGTAAGCAAGATATTCTACTCACTGGCAAACTGCTTCCATCTACAGCCGACATGCTTCTACGTGTTGCAGGTCTGGTGTCTAAAACGTTCTTCTTAGCCACCTTTAGCTCTCTGCTCTTTGGAGGAACATAGCCATCCCTCATGGACACTAGTATGGGGTCGGCGTCTCGTCCAACCATCCATTCTTCAGGTTCCAGAGCCGGATCGGGGCCTGCTGTGTCTGGGTACAGATCATCCTGGAACAGGTCCGACTGGAATCATAAAGGGAAAGAGTTGACGACTTCATCATCAATAACCTACTTTTGTTTTGTAGGGGTTCTGCTCATAGTCATTCAGAATTAAAACGACCCTTAACAACGAGTAAGTGCTTACCTTTCTGGGCACTGTCATCATGATCGGCTCACACTTTCTCTCATGGAGTTTATATAATCTGTAAGATGAAAAGGGAAAAGTGCATGAATGCTGAATATGAATGTTTAGAATAATGCATTGATGAATTGTGAATAAGAACACACAAAATGAGTGTTGAGGAAAAAAAGAGTCCATTTTAGTTTTATATTGAGCAAAATTCTTTCAAACTCAAATAAATTTGTAAAGACCGGAATGACACCAAGTACTAAACCTTACATCAAAAACGCATGAAGTACACGTTTGGTGGGGTCTGTAAGATTTTTTTATGTTTTCTACAGCTGTCTATTATGCTCATCAAAGCTGCATTTATTTGTAAATATTATTACAATTTAAAATAACTGTTTTCTAAAATTTCCAAAATTTTGATCCTTGAAATCATTCTGATATGCTGTTTTGCTGCTCAAGTAACATTTCTTATTATCAATTTTGAAAATAGTTGTGGAGCTCAATGTTTTTGAGTAACAGTAATCTTGTTCAGGATTCTTTTCTGAATAGAAAGTTCAAATTTGAAATAGAATACATTGGTAACATGCCTTTACCATCACTTTTGATCAAATTATTATTTTAAATTATATTTCTTTAAAAAAATCTTCTGAACCCAAACTTTTTAATGATTATGTAAACATAAGGAATTTTAATATATACCATATATTAAAGGGATAGTTCACACAAAAATGAAGTTTCTGTCATTAATTACTCACCTCATGTAAGACTCTTAAGACTTTCGTTTATCTTCAGAACACAAATGAAGATCTTTTTAAGGAAATCTGAGAGATTTCTGTCCCTCCATTGACCACTATGCAACTACAACTTTGACTCTTCAAAAAGTTTTCAAAAGTTTATAAAGAGATCGTAAAACTAATCCATATGAATTAACCGACCCTTAAAAACTAATCCATATGAATTAACCGACCCTTTAAAACTAATCCATATGAATTAACCGGTTTTGTCCAATTTTTTTAAAGAGATTCGATTGCTTTATATGATGAACAGAATTAATTTAGGCTTTTATTCACATTTAAACATTGATTAGCGAACATAAACAGAAGCTCAATTGAACCTGCCTGATGTGTGAGAATGAACCTCATTGGCTCTCGCACGTCAAGTCAAGCGAACGTTCTGTTTGCCAGATCTGATGTGTGAGTTAATGAATGTTTATATGTGAATAAAAGCCTAAATTCAATCTGTTCATCATACAAAGTGATCGTGTCTCTTCAGAAAGTTTGGACTCAATTCATATGGATTAGTTTTACAGTCTTTTTATGAGCTTTTTTAAGCGTCAAAGTGGTAGTTGCGTAGCCGTCAATGGATGGACAGAAAGCTCTCAGATTTCATCAAAAAGATCTTCATTTGTGTTTCGAAGATGAACGAAAGTCTTACAGGTTTGGAACGACATGAAAGTGAGTAATAAATGACAGAATTTTCTCTTTTTTGGGGGGTGAACTATCCTTTTAACTCAACTAACACACATCAATGGATCGATATTCCAAATCAACAAGTATAATCATGCAAACTGACCTGGCAATCTCACACTTGCTGACATCCACTCCTCTCTTGGGCATGAAGCCCATTCCTCTCTGTGGCTCCTTGCTACTGAATGTGCTGATGTAATGAACATAGGGAGGCTCCTCTGTGATCTCAAAATACCGAATACTGCTGTCACCCTGAGGAGACACAGAGACAACGCTACAGTGCCAGCTGGAGTACCATAACAAATAAAGATGAAACATGGCGTCATACCTTGCCACTGAGATACACAATGTTAGTGTCTGGATCATAAAAAGGCAATAAAACTCCATTACTTGTGTCCAACTCCAGTAATGCTATGGGCTCTTCAAAATTAGTCTAAAATGACAAAAAATAACACCATCAGTTATTTGAAAGACAACCAGGGTGGTGAAATCAAACATGTAAATTGATAATCACACATAAAGGTAAAATCAGGCTTCCATGTTTACAATATGTGATGAGCCCTATTTATGTGTTTATATGTGAATAAAGGTCTAAATTATATCATCAATTGTATCAAGTCACAAGGTTTGGATTAAACTGCTAAGTTCATAAGGATTAATTTTGGAAGTCCTTTATGACTGTTTTTGCATCTTCCAAGTTTTGATTACCAGTGAAAATATCTTAATTTGTGTTCTGGAGATTAACCAAAGTCTTATTGGACAACATGAGGGTGAGTAAATGATGATGATAAGTGTCACTTTAATTTTGCTCCATTACCGGATCCCACAGGCCAAGCTCCCTCTGGCTCATCCTGGTGAAACCTGTGGTGAAAATGTTACCCTCTTTGGTAAAAATAGCTCTCATTGGCCGGATCCCCTCATGTGGGGCCAGTCTTTCCTACAGGAGAAAAAAAAAGTTCACTTCAACCACCACATTTTTGGTTTTTAATAGACATCTTAAAGAAATAGTTTACCCAAAAAGCCATCTTGCTTTTGCACAGAAAGCATGTGGGGATCAGTCTCTTTAGCAGTTGAATGTGTTTTTAATGAATCTTCTTAAAATAAAGCATGTACCACAGTAGACTGCATTTTAGGACATTCACGTTACATGATTTGCTTGATTTGGACGTTAAGGAGGGGTGAAAACACACCGCTTTTAAGGAAAGGAACAGCATAGAGCACAATGATCATTTTATTCTTGATTATCACGTTTTCATAATCGTTGGAAGCCAAAATCGAAACCGCAACTAAAATTGTATTCATCGCAAAGCCCTACTGATGTTGAATTGTTTTTCAAATGCATCACCACACATGAAAGACACATGATATAATTTGGCCAATCAGCATAGCCATCTAGTAGCAGTCATTGCTGTATTTTAACATTATTACAAGGACATAAAAGATCACAATCTCAACGATTCTTCAAGATCGATCACAATATAAAAATCGTTAGATCGCCCACCCCTAATATCAATTGAGTGGTTTAGTCCAATTTTTCTGAAGAGACTTTATATGACTGCTTTACATGATGAAAGATTTAATTTAGGCTTTAATTCACATATAAACATTGATCAGCGAACATAAACTTAAAATCACACAAGCTTAACCGAACCTGCTTGACACACGAGAACAACCATATTGCTGAAGCTCAAACGTGCTGCGTAACACGAGAATGAACCTCATTGGCTCTTGCTGAAGCTCAAACGTGCTGCCTAACACGAGAATTATTGGCTCCCTGTTATCCACAACTGATGTGTCAGTTGATTCAATCAGTACGTCATATAAAGCGATAATATCTCTTCAGAACATTTTAGACTAAACCGCTTCATTCATATGCGTAGCTGTCAACGGAGGTACAGAAAGCTCTCAAATTCCATCAAATTGTGTTCCAAAGATGAACGAAAGTCTTACAGGTTTGGAACGACATGAGGGTAATCGAGAGTAAATGATGACAGAATTTTCATTTTTGGGTGAACTAACCCTTTAATGTGTCTGGTCTAAGAGTACTAACAGGTCTGTGGTTTTCCTACATTCATACATGCCATAATACTTACCGCCACCACCTCACTTTTCCGGGGATCGCACACTCGGAGCCGACGGTCCTTGCAGGTGGTGCAGAAAAGGCTACCGTTGTAGTTCCAGCTGACATTGTAGATGAGATCAGGATGGTCATCCATTGTGATCAAGGGTTCTCCAGTGCCCACATTCCATACAATGATCAGATTATCACTGCCTGAGACAAGCACACTGAATTGAAGCCATCTTGCATGGCGGGAAAACTATTAAGTAACCTTATTTTTTATACATTAGTATATCTGTTAAAAGTGAGATGTTAAGGCAGTAATGCAGACTGATCTTTACCTGCAGTGAGAAGTATGTTGCGGGCAGTTGGGTGCCATTTGATGATGCCCACACGTTTAGAGTGACCCTCCAACACAACAATGGGCTCACTGATGGGGCGAGAGGGAGTGTGGTCAGGGATCTGCCATACCTGAGTAAACACAACTGTATTAGTGTAATAGTTCTCAACCAGGGGGACTTTCAAGAAAACTTTCATGAATTTTATATTTTTTATATAATTAATTGCAATATTTTTAGATCATCCTGCAACTTGCATGACTTATTATACATTATTTCTGTCATGACGACTCTCATGTGTTAGCATGGTCATGGATATGACATTAGCCGCGTTTCCACTGCCAGGGCCGAGCCGTGCTAGTGCGTGACAGGGCCAGTCGCGTTTCACTGTCACTTCTGGGGCTTGATCGGGCCTTACTCGGGGCCAACGGCCAGGATTTCTGGCCCGTCGAATACATTGGGCCAAAGCGGGCCAGCTCGGGCTAGAGGCGTGGGCAAGGTAAAAGGCGGAGTTTATCGGTGTTATGGAAAGTTATGGTCTGCGGCAAGATGCACATTTCACTTTTTTATATTGCGCAAAATAATCACTGCTCGAAATGGAGAATCGGCTGTAACTTACTGGTCTTACTGGTGAGCATTTGGGCAGAAGAAAGGGTACAACGTCAATTTGACGCCGTGTGAAGAAACGAGAACGTTATAAAATACATCGATGCTGAACTTTCTAAGCTAAGCATTCAGCGAGCAACGCTTCAAGTTTGGAAAAAAATTTAAAAAGTTGCGGGCACAATATTGTACAATGCGATTAAAATGCACAATGGACAAAGCGGAGCTCAGAGAAGGAACTTTCCACCGTCCCTCTGTAGTGGCGACTCGCGAGACAAGTCGGGACACTATTGCAGCCACGGCCGGTGAGTTAAAATACATGCTATCTTCCTAACTTAAAAAATAAATAAATTCATAATACCCGCTGAAATGGGTTGGGTTGTATGACGTTTGATCCAGAAAGATGTGTTAGGTGCGGGGTTTAGGGCAGCGCTGCGGGGCTACTGGCCCAGCAGTGGAAACGCAAGCCCAGTGCTTAAGGCCCGAGGCCACTGGCTCGGCTCGGCTCGCTGTTGGCCCTGGCCCGACAGTGGAAATGCGACTAATGTTGATATGTTTGGTCTTGGCGGAATAGATCTGCTACGCTGCTCCTGTACGGGACATGCTACTGGCAGTACATACAGACACGCTGCTGTGAGCAAGTAAGACATGCTGTTGCTGTACAATATAGTGTACATGAATTAACCGTAGCAGATCTATACAGGTGGAGCTGGGGAAGGTGGGGGTTTCTGAAAGCACACTGCACTGCTATAGCAAATGCTGAACACATATTTAATGGTTGAAAAGCAAGCTCATTGGCCACTGATACAGCAGGAACCATTCAGCTGTTCCTTATAGAGAATGATGATTGCTAGCAGATTGAGTAAAGGACCCATCAGCCTGAGCCATCTAGAGTTTAATGACAGAACTTTTTATTAAAATGTATATGAATATATATAATATAATAATTAAAATGCAAAAAAAGTTAAAACATACATTAATGTGCCCCTGCTTAAACGGGTTAATATGTAAAATGTAAATTATTTTTGTTTAAATGTTGCTGTAATAAATAATAGAACAGTTAAAAAGCATAATCAGCCTCTCGATTCAACTTTTTGGGTATACTTATAGATATATATTGGTTAGCAATGTTAGTGAGAACGTTCCTTTGGTGTTCAGTGAGCGCGGCAGCAATGTCAGCACAGATGACAGCTGCAGTTAACCTCCTCTAACAGCAGTGCATACAGTGCATGCCATTCCCGTTTGTAATGTAGTGTAATGAAATAGCTCTAATAGCATTAATATTTTATAATACATCTTTACATCGTCTTGCTCAACTTTGGGGAAATGCTTTTGATACCAGTTTTCAATACATTATATAATACTTTTAGTATTTATACTAATGTCTGAATGTCAGTAGATACATCAAACCAAGTGACATCTGCAAGCAAATACGTACTTCTAGAGCTCTCCTCAGGTTCACACAGGTATAAATCATCACTTTAACTATGAACATGTCCTTCTAAAGTTTGACCGCAGTGTCCAAATCCTGTTTGTCTTAATTTTGAACAGTGACATACACTGAAAAAAAATCACTCAAGCAAGTAACAGAATTAAACTTAAAAATGTTAAAGTAAAAAGACTGAAATAGTTAAAAACATACTCCAATAATCTTTTATTTACAGCTGATTTCATTACATCTATTTCTAGTCATTCAGGTATCAGCCTATTGGCCCTAACTGAGACCTGGATCAAACCAGAGGACACGGCCACACCTGCTGCCCTCTCCACTAACTTCACTTTCTCACACACCACTTGCCTGACCGGAAGGGGTGGAGGTACTGGTCTTCTCATCTCAAACGATTGGAAATTTTATCCTTTACCACCTCTGTGTGACAACAGCTCATTTGAATCACATTCAATTACCATCACTAGACCTATTAAAATCCATTTTGTAGTTGTCTATCATCCACCAGGTCAACTTGGCAGTTTCTTGGAGGAGCTTAATGTGCTACTCTCATCCTTCCCTGAGAATGGTACTCCTCTCGTCGTTCTTGGAGACTTCAACATCCACCTAGAAAAGCCTCAGACTGCTGATTTCCACACTCTGCTTGCCTCATTCGACCTCAAACAAGTATCTACTGCGGCTACTCACAAATCAGGTAACTAATTAGATCTTATTTACACGCACTACTGCTCCACTGACCAACTGGTCACTCCGCTGCACACCTCGGATCACTTCCTCCTCACTCTCAACCTTAACCTGCCTCAGAACACAACACACACTCCTCCACAGGTCACCTTTCGGCAAAACCTACGCTCACTCTCACCCTCTCGCCTATCCTCTTCGGTCTCATCCACACTTCCTCCACCTGATCAGCTCTCAACACTAGATACTAACAGTGCAACTGATACTCTTTTCTCTACTTTAACATCCTGCTTGGACAACTTCTGCCCCCTTTCCTCCAGGCCAGCCCGCGCCACCCTTTCTGCCCCCTGGTTATCTGATGTTCTTCGCGAACATCGTTCTAAACTTCCTTTCTCTGCTTTTGAAACCAGACTGGTTGTTGTCCAGGAGGTTGTTCTGTGTACGAAAGGAAGAGATCTGGTTCAACTCGTTCAAGTGTTTTCGTGATGAATGAAAGAAGGGATACCTGTCTGTAATTTTCAGATGTGCTAGATTTAAAGTGGGTTTCTTAAGCAGTGGGGTTACCCGAGCCTGTTTAAATGCTGTGGGAAGAGTACCAGTGTGAAGAGACGTGTTTATGATGTGGGTAAGTGTGGGTACAACGGAGGATGAAATGTCTTGAAGTAGATTAGTGGGAATATGATCAAGCGGACAGGTCGTAGGGCGATTGGAAAGGAGGAGTTCGGAGACTTCTGCCTCTGAAAGCAGAGATAAGGTAGCCTGGTCCCACCAGACTCTCGTACATTTCATTTGTACATAGAGTCTGGCAACACTCCATTGACAAGCGTTAACTTCCTTGTAGGCGGGACTCTATTGAAGTCTAAAACTATTGGATCTGCCCAGAGTCACTCTATCTGCCATAACCACTCGCTAACATTTGGTCGTGACGTATGCCTAGCGTTCGCCTTAGCCAACTCATTCACCACTAACGGAGCGAGCTGGAAAATCAAACTTTCATGGCCACAACATTATGGCTACCAACAAAACTAAGCAAAGATTGTTCTTGCTCCGGCTTTAACTTCTTGATATTCGGCAGCGTTGCCACAACGGACCGAATGGCTTCGCTCGCATCTTTCTCCGCTGCCATTACTGAACTACAACTCAAAATAACACACAACATCAACTTCATCGTTCTCAGACACTCCCTCTGTTCGCTGATTGGCCCGGTAAAAAATTGATCGGAGAAAACCAAAGGCTACAGCACAATCCCAGACGTAGCACTGAAGGAAAATGAAAATTGAGCGGAAGTACAAAGGAGGGCGGTGCCAGGCTATAGATAAGGAGGGTAGAATGTGTGTTAGCTGGTAAGATTTGTGTGTCAGTTAGTTTGTGGTTTGGTAAATTGGCCGCTGATGGTGGTTGTTTTATTTATGAAGAGTGTTCACTGCTACGCTGATGACACACAACTCTACCTCTCATTCCAGCCTGATGATCCGATGGTTGCTGCTCACATCTCAGCCTGCCTGACAGACATTTCTGGCTGGATGAAGGACCACCACCTTCAACTTAACCTTGCGAAGACAGAGTTGCTTGTGGTCCTGGCCAACCCAACACTACACCACAACTTCACCATTCAGCTAGGTTCATCATCCATAACTCCATCAAGGTCAGCCAGGAACCTTGGAGTTGTGATTGATGATCAATTGAACTTTACAGACCACATTTCTAGAACTGCCCGGTCCTGCAGATTTGCCTCATACAACATTAGGAGGATCAGGCCCTTCCTATCAGAACATGCAACACAACTCCTTGTCCAAGCGCTTGTTCTATCCAGACTGGAATATTGTAATGCTCTCCTAACAGGTCTTCCAGCTTGCACTGTCAAACCTCTGCAACTGATCTAGAATGCTGCAGCTAGAGTGGTCTTTATCGAGCTGAAGAGAGCACACGTCACACCTCTACTTTACAAAATTGCACTGGTTGCCAGTTGCTGCTCGCATCAAATTCAAGTCACTGATTTTTGCCTACAGAAAAACCATTGTCTCTGCTCCCGCCCACCTAAACTCATTACTCCAGACTAACGTGCCATTCGGAAACTTGCGCTCTGCAAGTGAACGTCGTCTTGTGGTGCAATCTCAAAAAGGCACAAAATATCTTTCTCTGACCTTTTTCTGGTCTGTTCCATGCTGGTGGAATGATCTGCCCAACTCAACCAGAGCTGCTGAGTCAGTGGCCATTTTCATTTTCACTGCGTTAGATTAAATTGGGAAGGGTCATAGCACTTGCATAATTGTCCTATTGTTAGTTTAACTGCTTCTATTGTTCTCATTTGTAAGTCGCTTTGGATAAAAGCGTCTGCTAAATGAATAAATGTAAATGTAATGTAAATGTTTTTTTTTTTAATGTATAGTTTTATCATTTAAAATCAAAATGTGAAATGTTTTTCTAAATGTGATTATTTCACCTTTATTTAACATAAATTTTACTTAGATTTTTTCTAATGTAATGACATTTATACATGTGGAGTTTAGGGGTGCGCTCACACCATGACATTTCTAACGTAATCACGAGATTTCAACTTGTAAAAAGCGTTAAGGGCTCGTAATTATAACTTGTAAGCTGGGGATTTTCTGAGAGCTCCTACTGTACCACTTGACTATGTGTTACCACAGTGTTACCACAGAAATGCAAAATTTCCAGTACAAAGATGTCAACAGCTCTGAGTAGAACGTCATTACGGTAATTACGACATGGCGTGAACGTAGCATAAGTGTCCAAATACTTTATAGGGTCACTGTATACAGAAGTGTTTGAGCATGAGGACATGCACATGTTCCAGTGTGTGCTGAAAATGAAATGACTCATCCCTATAGACACCTCAGGCCCATCTTTCCTTGTCTGTCATTACCACTGGCTTATTTGAGAACAGGTTTCTGGCTAAGCACTCCCTTCTAACATGTGTTTATAAATACCAGCTCCTGTCCCATGCCTGGACCGTTAACTCCAGTCATCACCCTTCATATTAACACTATTGACAGTCACTGTGATCTTTCCCTCCAGTGTGAGCAGGTATATGGAGACATGCTTAAAAAAAAGCCAACTGAAACATGTTTATGACTACACGGCTAGTGGAGATCTTTATGAATGTCATGATGATTACCATGGAAGTGGTGTCTTCAGAGCAGCTGGCCAGGATGTTGTCATTGTGAGGACACCAGTCAATGTCCAGAACAGGCCCTGAGTGTCCAACCACTAGAGGGTAGTTTTTGTCCACTCGACCCATCTATAGCATAGAAAAACAAGGAACAATCATGTTAAGACTTGTTCTTCAAAGAAGTCTCTCTTGCTCACCAAGGCTACATTTATTTGATGAAAAATACAGTAAAAAAACCCTAATATTATGAAATATTATTACATTTAAAATAACTATTTTATATTTTAATGTATTTTTTTTTATTCCTGTGATGGCAAAGCTAAATATTCAGCATCATTACTCCAGTCTTCAGTGTCACAATCCTTCAGAAATTATTCTGATATGCTAATATGGTGAGAAAAAAATTTTTTTTTTTTGGAAACCATGATAATTTATTCATGATTCTTTGATGAATAGAATGCTTAAAATAACAGCATTTATTTGAAACAAAACTCTTTCTTAACGTAAATTTCTTTACTGTCACTTGCTAAATAAAAGTATTAATTTCTTTAAAATAAAATCTTACTGACCCCAAACCTTTGAACAGTAGTGTATACAGCTAAAAACTTTTAGCTGCGTCCCACATTTGGCATACAGCCCTGTCACAGCATAATTCCCCCGTCAATAAATGAAAGATTATTATAATTGTGACACACAGGATTTAGGAAGTAATTTAATTTGGCCCCTTTCTACAGCCCAGCTCATTTTCTCAAATTTTACAGAATTTGAAGCCTGTCTTCGTCAAGCTCAACTATTCAATTTCAATTTCAATGTATTATGGATAGCCCCTTGAGATGCAGCATCTCATTTTCAAGAGGGTCCAAATACACCTATACATAACACAACAGGAGAAACAAAAACAAACATACACACAAACAAACAAACAAAACAAATGCTCAAAACAATTGAATTACTAGGCTGCTTACCTTGTCACCAAAGTTTAAACAAAATGATCAAATATTTTCTTAAATTTATGGAAAAAGTCAATCGTTTTAAAGTAACACCAAGTAACTTTTCCTCTTCGGTCGCCCTACTGGTTGGAAACGAAATTGTCCATTGCCTCTGTCGTAAATAATTTAGCCTACCGTCGCACGCACGCTCGCTGTTTATCCAGCACAGGCTTTAGAATGAACGATGTCCACAGACAAGGTAGAGTATGTTACATGATTTCATGAAAGGATGATGTATTGCGACATCAGAAACGAAGAAAAACGAAATAATGACTATTGTAGCGCTTGACGTAAAGCAGTCGAATTTTGTAGTTCTTTTTGTGCACGGGTTCCTACCCGAAACCCGAAGTATAGTGCCAGTAAAAGCGATGTCAGGCTATGGCAGACGTGTCATTTAACTTTTTTTAAGTCGATGTACCATCACAAGGGTCTTGGAAATATATTATGAAGGTTGAAAAACTAGTGTTACTTTAATATTTAGTGGTACAAAATCACACAAATCAAGGTTTTTAAAACATGCAACTGTATCCCAAGTTTTGATGCACCGTTTTGCAAAATAAATAGACAATAAAACAGCTCTATTAAAATTTATTTTGATGGTCAACAATTTTTGAAGGTTAAGCTCCGCCTTTCACTGACACACAAAAATTCTTCGTTTATTTTTCCACCCTTATTTTGGAAAGTGCCTATATAGCATATTTCTAAACTGCTGTAATTCTATAAGGAATTCTAGTAACTCTATAAGGATTCTGATGTACCTTTGATGTTATTCTGTTATTCGTGTTGAGCTAATGTAAGCACGTGTTGGCTCTGTGTTCGGCTGCTCCCTCTCCAGTCACTCCCCTCCTCATACTCCTGGTGTGTATTTATAACCCTGTGATGAGGCGTTGAAAAGAGAGTTTTTCTTTTGGCCTGCCTGAGACTGAGCACAGGGGAGATGGCTAGCTGGGTATTTATAGCGTGTCTATCCAGGCCTGCTGATATATGCTCGTGACTCGGCAGAGAGGCTACACTAAAGGGCATTAACTGATGGACCCTTAGAGAATCAAGACAAACTCAAAAAAAATGGACCCACCAATCAATATATTTGGTTTGACTTTGAGTCATCTGACAAAGATTGCACATGCATTAGGAACAACTAGAAACAATGCAAGATGTTTTAATCTCCACATGAATAGTCCTACATGTTTTATCGTGTTACCTACTTCAAAAGTATTTTGGGCCCAATTCTACCCTTCCGACAAGTCCTGATTATCTTTATAGTTCTACAGATTATCTTATCAGATAAACTGACCGACATCAGTATCAGCTTTGAGGCGATTTGAAGGTTGCTGCTCTCTTGCTTGGTCTGCGGATTGAATACACAAAGTACTGCTGTTTTTTCTGCGAACATATTGAAATATCAGCCACTCCGACAGTCATTGAAACATGGGAGGAAAAGTGTTCAGTATCCAACACTTGTTAAAGGTGGGGTATGTGATTTGCAAAACGGCCGGCAGATTTTGAAAATACACAACTCATAAGGTCCTATCTTCTCTTCTCCAACGCTGGCCCTGACTCCACCCATTCGAAAAACATGGACGCGCAATCAAGCACAAGCGAAAACTCGGATGCGCTCTCTCTCTCTCTCTCTCTCTCTCTCTCTCTCTGTACCGGGGTGACTTGCACTTCCTGTGCCTGGGTCACGAGCGTTGAGTATGTGGACGAACAGGACACGCGCGTGAGAGGGGTGGGGGGAGGGGGGCATAGTACAACCATTTGAGTGACGCATTTTCTGTCCAATGATTCTAGACGGTCTTGAAAATGATTGGCTGGAGTTTTTCGAGTCTTGCCCGTTCCACAGGTGATTAAATTGCTTAATTTTCATTTCAGTGCTTCTAATTTACAGCCAGTAAGTGGGTTAGGAATAGGATTTCAAGTGATTTTGAAAAAATGGTCAAAAAAGAAAATCACATACCCCACCTTTAAATCAAGGACCCTTACACATCAAGCTGGGTCTGATGAAGAACTTTGTCAAGGCCATGGAAGAAACACCAGCAGCTTTCAAGTACCTCAGTGGAATATTTCCAAGATTAAGTGAAGCCAAGATAAAGGAAAGTAGATTATGCATTTGATTTGACCATGAAATGATGGCATGAAAAGCCTTCCTGTTAGAGGCAATATATTTTTTCCGAAACAACAAAGCAGACAACTACAGGTTGTTGGTTGAAAATCTTCTCAAGGCATACAAAAGCCTTTTGGTTGCAAAATGTCAATAAAGATAATTTTTTTGCACTCTCTGTGGATTTTTTTTCCATAGAGCAATTTCACTGTTGCTGGACAGAGACAAGAGATGCTCCATTTAATGAATACAAGAGACAAGTCAAGAAGCGCAAAGTGGACACTGAATAGGACTAATTTATGAATAAAATATTTTTTTGCCTTTTGTTTCATAATACATTTGATTTATGTAACCCTTTTGCTGATTCTTAAAGTGTTACATAAACAGGACAGGTGACAGGTACTGCCCACACAGGTAGACAAGTGTTCTCTAATGCAATGACATTTAGGCACAAACATCCAATGTACCTGTGAAATCCATTTATTTGAAATATAAATATTTCGTAATATTATACATTTATGAACTGTAACTTTTGATAATTTTCCTTGCTGAATAGAAATTAATTCCTTTCTTAAAAAAAAGATTTATTGAAATTTTGAACAATAATGTATTTTGTAATCTCTTTAGCTGCATCCACATTTGGCATGCAGCCCTGACACAGCATGATTTCCCCTAATAATAAATTAAAGATTAATAAAGGAAGGCATCTAGGAAGGCTGTGTTCATCAAGCTCAACTAGTCAACACAGAAATGTTTTAAATTAATTTATGGGAAATATATAAATATTTATTTATTTAATTTTATTTATTTTATTTAAATTGTTATAAATTGTTTAGTGCTACAAAATTACACGAGCCATGGTCTTAAGCAATAAATTAATGTAATGACATTTAGTCATACTTTTTGAAACCACTGTGAAACCACCTGTGAAATCCCAATAGGAACACCATATGCTTACATTTGTCAGTGTCAGTTTAATAATGAGTTTTACAGAAGGTAGAAATAAGTATGGGTGCATTCTGAAGAAACCGGCAGATTTCAGAGGTTCTGAAACATGAGAGCAGACGTTGAGAGACACGCGAGAGCAGACGTTGATGCATGAACGTGCGTTGGAGATTAATATTTTGTAAATGAAGTGGTAAATTATGTTTGTTCGTTTTTTCAAACAAAGCACTTGTGCCACTCCATAATATTGAGTTTAAACCACTGGAGTCACATGGATTACTTTTACTACCTTTCTGGGGTTTAAAAATGGTAGTTGCGTAGCGTAGGCTTTCAATGGAGGGACAGAAAGCTCTCAGATTTCATTAAAAAGATTGAGTAGGTGAAGTAATTAATAACAGAATTTTTTTTTTTTTTTTGGGTGAAGTCGGTGAACTAACCCTTTAATAAACTGTATTTATAATCTGATACCGATTCAAAAAACATACTTTTTTCATAGTTCCATTAGTATTTGTAATCAAATATTACAGATTATAAGATACATGGACATAAGATCTTCATAATGATTTCCATTACTTTACTGATATTGCAATGCAAGCTGCTAAAGTTCAACAGATAAGAAGAGATAGCAATGCATGTAGGGATTACATCAACTCACAAACGCTTACTTATCATCTCTAAACTCAGCCGCAGTATGTCACAGAAGTAGTTTCAGACAACATATGCAAGTTGTGTACCCTGTTTCCATGGGATCCAAACCTCCTCTATGAGGGTGAAATGAAAGCCCTGTGGGGGATGGGCACCCTTAACATGAGCCACGGTTGAGACTCTTGAACAAACATACCCATAAATATAGTCCCATGAAGATAAAAGAATAGACAGGTTACATTTATTTCAATGGTTCACTTTAGACATCCTACTCACTATAAGTAACTTTGCAACATGTCAACTAACTCTATTAATAGACTGTAGTAGTTTTAGGTTAGGGTGTGGGTTAGTAGAATAAGTTGACAGTAGATGGTCAATTGAATGTTTGTTGGGGGACCATCAAAATAAATTGTTAGCAGATATTAAGCAGACAGTTTACTAATACTCTAAAAAGAGTTATTTGGCAAGTAGTAGCAAAGTTACTTATAGTTAGTAGAATGTCTATAGTGGACCGTCAAAATAAAGTGTTACCGACAAAGGTTACATATAACATGTATAAATTCCATTGTATTTAGGACAACAGATAACAGACAATGCACTACCTCTAAAGACAAAGCAGAGCCCTGAACTTTACATGTTCTGTAGTTCTCTCCTCAAGTCACTTACCTTTGAGAGAGGCAGGACAAGAAATGCTCCGCCGCCACTGGATTCCACTATAACTGCCATAAACTTTGGGTTAACTGCACAGAATGAGCTGTCCCATGTCACTTTGGAAACCCGAATATCATCATAACCTTGATCCGTCTTCACCGCCTGCCCAAAAACATGCCGGAACTTACTCTGGCGCACAATGCTGCGACTCATGGCTGTGAAAAACGAGAGAAGGGTGATAGAAAAGATGTGTATAATATATGCGTATATATGAATATATATAATGAAATTAGCCTTTATAATACATACAATATTTTATTATTCTGAGGACACTCCATAGTAAAGCTGCTTAGGAATCACTATCACAATGTTATTTGTTTGCGTTGACTATTGTCTGTTGTTTATTTCCCTTTTTTAATATGTCATTAAAATACATGCTGGATTTTTTTTTAAATGTGAGTTTATGAAACATATTTTTGCCAAATTACAAGTATACTGCAACTATAAGGTTAGTACACCATAAATGAGAAATATGTGGCTGAGACACTAACCTATAAACCTGTATGTTGTGATTTTTCTTTATATTAAAACGTGTGTGTATATATATATATGATAGTAATTATCTTGATATTGTAATATTTTATTTAAAAAGTGTATTATATTTATAAATTTAATAATGCATTAATAATGTCAGTAGAGTATTTGGTCCTCCTCAAACACTGACCTGTTTAAAGTTTTAAATACACAGCATCATATTAAGATTACAGCAATACAGCATTACTAGTCATATTAACATTAACACATTGTTATAGTTATATTAATAACAATAATAATAATTGAATAATAATAATGAGGAAATATTATGGAGACAGTGATAACTATGATAAACATATTACTGTACACTGTAGTTATCTTTTCTTTTAAAATCCCATTTCCCCCCAGTTGTCATAGGAGAGAGTACTATTTGTGGAAGTTTCAACAGATCATTGACATAAACACACATTCCACATCATCAACACAAAGGTACCCTAAATAGCGCCTACTGAACAACAGAGACAAGTCATGGCTGGGCAAGAGCTTAAAAACATTGGAGTGTTTTAACACAGACTGAATGATAACCCCATCAGTTTAACCAATTAGAAATTAGTCACAGGGATGAAAGAAACTATCATGTTTGACCCTCCAGCGGTGACAGCAGAAGTTAGTTTGGGCTACAGGATTTACAGGAAAGAAGAAAAAATTCTGAGGTAAGGATTAATAATTTGATTGTTCCAGACCATTCTGTCTGTTTTGGGTGGGTTTTGCTCTTGTTTTAGTTCAGTTTCCTGTGTTTGAGTTTGGTTGTCTTGGTTTTCCATTGATGAAGAACACCTGTTCTCTATTTCATTGATTAGGACGTGTTATTTAAACCCTGAGTTTGTTCAGTTCATTGTCTCAGTGCTGGTCCTCCCTATACGCAAAGTTACTTAGATCCCCCGAGCCACCAGGGGCCCCTTTACTCTCATAAATGATTTAATCGCTATGCGATTAATCCTGTAATGTGACTGTCGTAAAATACAGTCTCCCGTCGGATGTGCATGATGCACAAAAGAAAACTAGGAATGAGACGCTGTTCCTCAGGTGGCTTTCTGTGTGCGTGATCCAAGACCGAGAGAGCATGGAGAAGAATAGGCTACATTGGGCTTTGGGCGTGTGTTTAAACAGACAAATACACACAAAAATATGTCAAAATGTCCGTCTTGGTGAGTTTTCACTTAAACGCAGTCAGTAAGGCTATATCTTGAGTAAACATAAACATTTGGGAAAGTGAATGAGATAATCCTTCACTGCTCTTCACTGATTAACTAGTTATTTTAATAAGAATCAATGTATAATTCATACGGTGACCGTGAAGACTATGCAGTTTTTTTTTACATTTGTTTATTTTATTCAATTTCTGTATAGTAGATATATTATTATTAGTAGTAGTCTAAAATTATTTCATTTGTATCTTTTTTCTTTGTCCTATTGTTTGTCATTTAAAAAAAAATTATATTACTGACTGTTTCAACTCACTTTCAGTCAAACTGCTCTGAAAGAACAGATTAATGTGTTGAGGGTCATTTTGGGGTTTTTATGAACGCACTGAAAAGGTTATGCTTAGGGCCCCCAGAAGTCTAGGACCAGCACTGCATTATGTTCTGTTTTACATGTTTTTGTATCCAGTATTCAGAGAAGTGTTATTTTGAGTTCTTACGATTAAATCCAGCCTTTTATTTATCGTAATTGCAATCAGTGCTGACAATGAACCACTTGATAAAAGATTTACATGTTAACTTTTACAGAACAGAACTGGTATAATCTGATTCCACAAGGTAGATGACCAGACATGTATGGCTGTGTTTTAAGAACTTTTAGTATATAATTTTAATATAGCCTATATTTGATATTTGTTTCCAATTTTGGCTGTTTTTAATTAAAACATTTGCCATAGGTTTACCATTTTGAATTAAAATTCTAGGTGGCTAGGGGATGACAATAATAATGTTGAACAAATATGAATGATTACGTTCATGTTCATAATTTAAAACATCTATGTTTTCTACAAGCTTTAGGAAGTTGTAACTAACAGCAGCGTGCAAAGTTTGAGACACATGATTACACGTTATTGACACTGATACTACACCACATAAAATTGTTAAACCCCCTTCAGAATGCAGTATCTTTAAACCACACAACAGTGTGTCCCATGTGAGAAGACCCTCTCACTGTCTTCAGACACGGTCATTTTCCAAATATAGTCATGCCAAACTAACCATGTGTCTCCCACTCTGTCCCCACCAGACAAGATCCTTCCAAATTTACAAAGGGACAGAATGAAAATATGCCAATGTCAGTGTAGCCTATACCGCCTCAGCTATTCCGCGCATACCTGGACTTTAAATATAGATATTCCTACATTAGCTCAATGATCAAGCAGAACGTGCTGCACTGATATGTCATGATGATGTCACAGCCTGTACGTAACTATAACAGAATATAACTTTACAAAACTAGACAACGTGCGTGTCGTCACAATGCAGCATTCCATCACGAGGAACTGCATAACTGTCAATCAAATGAATCACTTACCTCTGTCTTTGGGGAATATTCGCTGCTGCTGTCTTTAAATTTGCTCTCCCCCTTTCTCGAGGCGGTTAACGGCTCCTCTGGACGCTGCGCTTTTAGAAGCGTCTCGTTTATTCCAGCTCACAAACTTGCTACGGACTCTTAGAACTAGCAAGAGTTCGTCCTCACTAGTTGTTCCTGAACATCGAGAGAGAGAGAGAGAGAGAGAGAGAGAGATCGAGAGAGAGAGAGAGAGAGAGAGAGAGAGAGAGAGAGAGAGAGAGAGAGAGAGAGAGAGAGAGAGAGAGAGAGAGAGAGAGAGAGAGAGAGAGAGAGAGAGAGAGAGGATAACGGGATGTATATGTATGGCAAGCCATTTTGATAACACATTTTGTTTTTCCTTATTGTTATAGTCTATATAGTAGACTACATATGAAAAAAGGAAAACCAAAATGTGTTTAAAGGGGTCATATAATGCAATTTTTGTACAAGCTAATATGATTCTTTAGGGTCTAAATTTAAAGTGTGTAATATACTTTAATTAAAAATTCTCATTAGTATTGTAAGAAAACACTTATTTTACCTGGTCAAAAACAGCTCTGTTGTCAGCACGCCGTTTAAGTGCATGTGCCTTTAAATGATAATGAGCTTTGCTCACCCCGCCCCTCTGTTCTGTGCGTACACCGTTTGTAACACCATAACACAAAAAGCATAACGCGTTGTTCATTATAAACGTGGGATTATGAATATTGAGAACGTCGTACATAGAAAACATGCCATAATGTTCCCTGAGTGTAAACCTTAGACACATTCATCGTGAAGCTAGCGATTTGCAAAGATTAATATAAATATGAATATAAAGGTTAATAAAACGCTACACTCACTTCAGTTCTTCTGGACGTGCTGGAACCTATGGCAGGAACACGAATAGTTGGTATCGATTCCTTTTTTCAGGAGCAGCTTCTTAGCAAAACCAGCGTTATACTCCTCGTTTATAAAGCAGTCTGGTGTGTGAAATGATTCAAGCAAACATGAAAGCATTGACGTCGATCGTGGCTAATATTCCCTTCGAAAACAAACTCAGCCACTCTGCGTCTTTAGCGGTTCGGATTTAGGATTAATCGGTTCGGATTAATGACTGCTGTGTTCCTTATTGCACCCAAGAGAACACCACTTCACTTAGGGTGCTTTCACACCTGGATCGATTTTTTTTGTTCCGGAACAGATCCGAAACAGAATACTTTGTTCCGAATCAATTTAATATGTCACTCTGTTCACACCACATTGTTGTAAAGCGTTCCAAATCGCGCACCCTTCCACGAGGCTGACTCCAGCTCCTTTTTAGCCAGCTCCTTATTCGTCGAACTATTCGTTCCACCTTAAAAATGTTGGATGGTTGTTAACCCCTCCCCCTCGGTGCTTTTGGCCGTATTTCTTAAAGGAACAGTTGTATGAGCATTATGAGCCTGTTGATCGGGCAGTATTTTGAAAATATGTACTCCTGTAAAAATTATCTTGTTTGCCTCTGTAAATGGTGTAGGCTACACTACCTGGTAAAATTAACAAGACTGATTATTCTGAATTTAGGTTCCATTTCTTACTAAATGTCTTTTAAAAGTATGGAGAAAAGTGACATTATTTTTACAACTGAGATTTAATGTTATGTAATTTCTGATCTTTATTATATATATACATATATATATATATATATATACACATATACATATATACATATATACATATATATAAATACATATATATATATATATATATATAATATATATATATATATATATATATATATATATATATATACATACACACACACACACACATATATATACACACATATATATATATACACACACACACACACACACACACACACACATAATATATATATATATATATATATATATATATATATATATATATATATATATATGTTAGACTGGAGTAATGGATAACGGATAACTTCTAATAAAGAACAGAAATTACATAACATTAAATCTCAGTTGTAAACATAATGAAAGAAACAGGAATGTACAGGTATAGATAAATCCAATATTAATCGAAATCCTGCATTACAACATTTTCTGATGTGTTATTGTTGAAATATGGTACCCAAAACAAGCCTCTCCATGCAACTTTATGTGCCGACAAAGCATACTGGAGGTGTCATAACTTTATTTTTTCAAAAGTTCTCAAAAAAAGGGGAACGTAGAGGTATAGATAAATCCATTATAAATCGAAATCCAGCATTACAACATTTTCTGATGTGTTATTGTTGAAATATGGTACCCAGAACATGCCCCACCATTGCAACTTTATGTGCCGACAAAGCATACTGGAGGTGTCATAACTTTATTTTTTCAAAAGTTCTCAAAAAAAGGGGAACGTAGAAGTATAGATAAATCCATTATTAATCGAAATATAGCATTACAACATTTTCTGATGTGTTATTGTTGAAATATGGTACCCAGAACAAGCCTCTCCATGCAACTTTATGTGCCGACAAAGCATACTGGAGGTGTCATAACTTTATTTTTTCAAAAGTTCTCAAAAAAGGGCAACGTAGAGGTATAGATAAATCCATTATTAAACAACATTTTGCATTACAAAATTTTCTGATGTGTTATTGCTGAAATATGGTTCCCAGAACATGCCCCACCATTGCAACTTTATGTGCCGACAAAGCATATTAGAGGTGTCATAACTTTATTTTTTTAAAAGTTCTCAAAAAAAGAGGAGCGTAGAAGTATAGATAAATCCATTATTAAACAAAATTTTGCATTACAAACATTTTCTGATGTGTTATTGTTGAAATATGGTACCCAAAACAAGACTCTCCATGCAACTTTATGTGCAGACAAAGCATACTGGAGGTGTCATAACTTTATTTTTTCAAAAGTTCTCAAAAAAAGGGGAACGTAGAAGTATAGATAAATCATTATTAATCGAAATCCAGCATTACAACATTTTCTGATGTGTTATTGTTGAAATATGGTACCCAGAACAAGCCTCTCCATGCAACTTTATGTGCCGACAAAGCATACTGGAGGTGTCATAACTTTATTTTTTCAAAAGTTCTCAAAAAAAGGGGAACGTAGAGGTATAGATAAATCCATTATTAAACAAAATTTTGCATTACAACATTTTCTGATGTGTTATTGTTGAAATATGGTACCCAAAACAAGACTCCATGCAACTTTATGTGCCGACAAAGCATACTGGAGGTGTCATAACTTTATTTTTTCAAAAGTTCTCAAAAAAAGGGGAACGTAGAAGTATAGATAAATCCATTATTAATTGAAATCCAGCATTACAACATTTTCTGATGTGTTATTGTTGAAATATGGTACCGAGAACAAGCCTCTCCATGCAACTTTATGTGCCGACAAAGCATACTGGAGGTGTCATAACTTTATTTTTTCAAAAGTTCTCAAAAAAAGGGGAACGTAGAGGTATAGATAAATCCATTATTAAACAAAATTTTGCATTACAACATTTTCTGATGTGTTATTGTTGAAATATGGTACCCAAAACAAGACTCTCCATGCAACTTTATGTGCCGACAAAGCATACTGGAGGTGTCATAACTTTATTTTTTCAAAAGTTCTCAAAAAAAGGGGAACGTAGAAGTATAGATAAATCCATTATTAATTGAAATCCAGCATTACAACATTTTCTGATGTGTTATTGTTGAAATATGGTACCGAGAACAAGCCTCTCCATGCAACTTTATGTGCCGACAAAGCATACTGGAGGTGTCATAACTTTATTTTTTCAAAAGTTCTCAAACTCCTGACTACAGAGTTGGGGATATAGCCATCTGGAGCAACGGGCCAGATTATTTTGTCCTGGAGATTCCTCTGCTTACTGACATCGGACATCCTGATTTTATCCGACAATTTGGTAAGTGCCATCGCGAATAAAAGCATATTAGAGGTGTCATAACTTTATTTTTTCAAAAGTTCTCAAAAAAAGAGGAGCGTAGAAGTATAGATAAATCCATTATTAAACAAAATTTTGCATTACAACATTTTCTGACGTGTTATTGTTGAAATATGGTACCCAAAACAAGACTCTCCATGCAACTTTATGTGCAGACAAAGCATACTGGAGGTGTGTCAACTTTATTTTTTCAAAAGTTCTCAAAAAAAGGGGAACGTAGAAGTATAGATAAATCCATTATTAATCGAAATCCAGCATTACAACATTTTCTGATGTGTTATTGTTGAAATATGGTACCCAGAACAAGCCTCTCTATGCAACTTTATGTGCCGACAAAGCATACTGGAGGTGTCATAACTTTATTTTTTCAAAAGTTCTCAAAAAAAGGGGAACGTAGAGGTATAGATAAATCCATTATTAAACAAAATTTTGCATTACAACATTTTCTGATGTGTTATTGTTGAAATATGGTACCCAAAACAAGACTCTCCATGCAACTTTATGTGCCGACAAAGCATACTGGAGGTGTCATAACTTTATTTTTTCAAAAGTTCTCAAAAAAAGGGGAACGTAGAAGTATAGATAAATCCATTATTAATTGAAATCCAGCATTACAACATTTTCTGATGTGTTATTGTTGAAATATGGTACCGAGAACAAGCCTCTCCATGCAACTTTATGTGCCGACAAAGCATACTGGAGGTGTCATAACTTTATTTTTTCAAAAGTTCTCAAAAAAAGGGGAACGTAGAGGTATAGATAAATCCATTATTAAACAAAATGTTAAATAAAAATGGATTTATCTATACCTCTACGTTCACTTTTTTTGAGAACTTTTGAAAAAATAAAGTTATGACACCTCTAGTATGCTTTGTCGGCACATAAAGTTGCAATGGTGGGGCATGTTTTGGGAACCATATTTCAACAATAACACATCAGAAAATGTTGTAATGCAGGATTTCGATTAATAATGGATTTATCTATACCTCTACGTTCCCCTTTTTTTGAGAACTTTTGAAAAAATAAAGTTATGACACCTCCAGTATGCTTTGTCTGCACATAAAGTTGCGTGGAGAGGCTTGTTCTGGGTACCATATTTCAACAATAACACATCAGAAAATGTTGTAATGCAGGATTTCGATTAATAATGGATTTATCTATACTTCTACTTTACACTTTTTTTGAGAACTTTTGAAAAAATAAAGTTATGACACCTCCAGTGTGCTTTGTCGGCACATAAAGTTGCAATGGTGGGGCATGTTCTGGGTACCATATTTCAACAATAACACATCAGAAAATGTTGTAATGCTAGATTTCGATTAATAATGGATTTATCTATACTTCTACGTTCCCCTTTTTTTGAGAACTTTTGAAAAAATAAAGTTATGACACCTCCAGTATGCTTTGTCTGCACATAAAGTTGCATGGAGAGGCTTGTTCTGGGTACCATATTTCAACAATAACACATCAGAAAATGTTGTAATGCAGGATTTCGATTAATAATGGATTTATCTATACCTCTACGTTCCCCTTTTTTTGAGAACTTTTGAAAAAATAAAGTTATGACACCTCCAGTATGCTTTGTCGCACATAAAGTTGCTGGAGAGGCTTGTTCTGGGTACCATATTTCAACAATAACACATCAGAAAAGTTTGTAATGCAGGATTTCGATTAATAATGGATTTATCTATACTTCTACTTCACTTTTTTTGAGAACTTTTGAAAAAATAAAGTTATGACACCTCCAGTTGCTTTGTCGGCACATAAAGTTGCAATGGTGGGGCATGTTCTGGTACCATATTTCACAATAACACATCAGAAAATGTTGTAATGCTGGATTCGATTAATAATGGATTTATCTATACTCTACGTTCCCCTTTTTTTGAGAACTTTTGAAAAAATAAAGTTATGACACCTCCAGTATGCTTTGTCGGCACATAAAGTTGCATGGAGAGGCTTGTTCTGGGTACCATATTTCAACAATAACACATCAGAAAATGTTGTAATGCAGGATTTCGATTAATAATGGATTTATCTATACCTCTACGTTCCCCTTTTTTTGAGAACTTTTGAAAAAATAAAGTTATGACACCTCCAGTATGCTTTGTCTGCACATAAAGTTGGTGGTGGGCTTGTTTGGGTACCATATTTCAACAATAACACATCAGAAAATGTTGTAATGCAGGATTTCGATTAATAATGGATTTATCTATACTCTACTTACACTTTTTTTGAGAACTTTTGAAAAAATAAAGTTATGACACCTCCAGTTGCTTTGTCGGCACATAAAGTTGCAGGTGGGGGCATGTTCTGGGTACCATATTTCAGCAATAACACATCAGAAATGTTGTAATGCTGGATTTGATTAATAATGGATTTATCTATACTCTACTTCCCTTTTTTGAGAACTTTTGAAAAAATAAAGTTATGACACCTCCAGTATGCTTTGTCGGCACATAAAGTTGCAATGGGAGGGCTTGTTCTGGGTACCATATTTCAACAATAACACATCAGAAAATGTTGTAATGCAGGATTTCGATTAATAATGGATTTATCTATACCTCTACGTTCCCTTTTTTTGAGAACTTTTGAAAAAATAAAGTTATGACACCCAGTATGCTTTGTCTGCACATAAAGTTGCTGGGGAGGCTTGTTCTGGGTACCATATTTCAACAATAACACATCAGAAAATGTTGTAATGCAGGATTTCGATTAATAATGGATTTATCTATACTTCTCGTTCCCTTTTTTTGAGAACTTTGAAAAAATAAAGTTATGACACCTCCAGTTGCTTTGTCGCACATAAAGTTGCAATGGGGGGCATGTTCTGGGTACCATATTTCACAATAACACATCAGAAAATGTTGTAATGCAGGATTTGATTAATAATGGATTTATCTATACTCTACTTCCCTTTTTTTGAGAACTTTTGAAAAAAAAGTTATGACCCTCAGTATGCTTTGTCGGCACATAAAAGTTGCAATGGTGGGGCATGTTCTGGGTACCATATTTCAGCAATAACACATCAGAAAATGTTGTAATGCTGGATTTTGATTAATAATGGATTTATCTATACCTTACGTTCCCTTTTTTTGAGAATTTTGAAAAAATAAAGTTATGACACTCAGTATGTTTGTCGGCACATAAATCATGGATGAGGCTATGTTTGGGTACCATATTTCAACAATAACACATCAGAAAATGTTGTAATGCTAGATTTCGATTAATAATGGATTTATACTATACTTTACGTTCCCTTTTTTTGAGAACTTTTGAAAAATAAAGTTATGACACCTCCAGTATGCTTTGTCGGCACATAAAGTTGCAATGGTGGGGCATGTTCTGGGTACCATATTTCCAATAAACCATCAGAAAATTTGTAATCTAATTCGTTAATAATGGATTTATCTATACTTCTACGTTCCCCTTTTTTTGAGAACTTTTGAAAAATAAAGTTATGACACCTCCAGTATGCTTTGTCGGCACATAAAGTTGCATGGAGAGGCTATGTTCTGGGTACCATATTTCAACAATAACACATCAGAAATGTTGTAATGCAGATTTCGATAATAATAGGATTTTATTATACCTCTACGTTCCACTTTTTTTGAGAACTTTGAAAAAATAAAGTTATGACACTCCAGTATGCTTTGTCTGCACTAAAGTTGCGTGGAGAGCTTGTTCTGGGTACCATATTTCAACAATAACACATCAGAAATGTTGTAATGCGGATTTCGATTAATAATGGATTATCTATACTTCTACTTTACACTTTTTTGTGAACTTTTGAAAAAATAAATGTTATGACACTCAGTGTGCTTTGTCGGCACATAAAGTTGCAATGGTGGGCATGTTCTGGGTACCCTATTTCACATAACACATCATAAAATGTGTAATGCTGGATTCGATTAATAATGGATTTATCTATACCTCTACGTTCCCCTTTTTTGAGAACTTTGAAAAAATAAAGTTATGACACCTCCAGTATGCTTTGTCGCACATATTAGTTGCATGGTAGAGGCTTGTTTGGGTACCATATTTCAACAATAACACATCAGAAAATGTTGTAATGCAGGATTTCGATTAATAATGGATTTATCTATACCTCTACGTTCCCCATTTTTTGAGAACTTTTGAAAAAATAAAGTTATGACACCTCCAGTATGCTTTGTCTGCACATAAAGTTGCGTGGGAGAGGCTTGTTCTGGGTACCATATTTCAACAATAACACTCAGAAAATTTTGTAATGCAGGATTTCGATTAATAATGGATTTATCTATACTTCTACTTTACACTTTTTTTGAGAACTTTTGAAAAAATAAAGTTATGACACCTCCATGTGTGCTTTGTCGGCACATAAAGTTGCAATGGTGGGGCATGTTCTGGGTACCATATTTCAGCAATAACACATCAGAAAATGTTGTAATGCTGGATTCTGATTAATAATGGATTTATCTATACCTCTACGTTCCCCTTTTTTTGAGAACTTTTGAAAAAAATAAGTTATGACACCTCCAGTATGCTTTGTCGGCACATAAGTTGCATGGAGAGGCTTGTTCTGGGTACCATATTTCAACAATAACACATCAGAAAATGTTGTAATGCAGGGATTTCGATTAATAATGGATTTTATCTATACCTCTACGTTCCTCTTTTTTGAGACATTTTGAAAAAATAAAGAAATGACACCCAAGTATGGTTTGTCGGCACATAAATTGCAATGGTGGGGCATGTTCTGGGTACCATATTTCAACAATAACACATCAGAAATAATGTTGTAATGCAGGATTTCGATTAATAATGGATTTATCTATACTTCTCCGTTCCTCTTTTTTTGAGAACTTCTGAAAAAATAAAGTTATGACACCTCCAGTATGCTTTGTCGGCACATAAAGTTGCAATGGTGGGGCATGTTCTGGGTGCCATATTTCCGCAATAACACATCAGAAAATTTTGTAATCCAAAACTTTGTTTAATAATGGATTTATCTATACCTCTACGTTCCCCTTTTTTTGAGAACTTTTGAAAAGATAAAGTTATGACACCTCTAGTATGCTTTGTCGGCTAAAAAAAGCTGCAATGGTGGGGCATGTTCTGGGTACCATATTTCAGCAATAACATATCAGAAAATTTTGTAATGCAAAATGTTGTTTAATAATATATATATATATATATATATATATATATATATATATATATATATATATTATATATATATATATATATATATATATATGTGTATTATTATAAATATATATGTATATATGTATATATATATATATATATATATATATATATATATGTATACATCTATATATGTATATGTGTGTGTATATATATATATATATATATATATGTATACATGTATATATGTATATGTGTGTGTGTATATATATATATATATATATATATATATATATATATATATATATATATATATATATATATATATATGTTAGACTGGAGTAATTGATAACTTCCAATAAAGATCAGAAATTACATAACATTAAATCTCAGTTGTAAAAATAATGTCACTTTTCTCCATACTTTTAAAAGACATTTAGTAAGAAATGGAACTTAAATTCAGAATAATCAGTCTTGTTAATTTTACCAGGTAGTGTAGCCTACACCATTTACAGAGGCAAACAAGATAATTTTTACAGGAGTACATATTTTCAAAATACTGCCCGATCAACAGGCTCATAATGCTCATACAACTGTTCCTTTAAGAAATACGGCGAAAAGCACCGAGGGGGAGGGGTTAACAACCATCCAACATTTTTAAGGTGGAACGAATAGTTCGACGAATAAGGAGCTGGCGAAAAAGGAGCTGGAGTCAGCCTCGTCACCCTTCCAGGGCTTTCCTTATGCCATTACGTCACTACCTCGTGCGTGCAGGTCGCGCATTTCATTGAGGGACATCGCCATGACAACAGTAGCCTAACACAAAATGAATCGCGGGTTGACTTGGTGCTACAAAGAGGTGAAATGCCTCAGATATTTGGTCGGAAGAACACATCTCCCGGATGTTGGACACTACACACATAGGGTGGCCAGACGTCCGAGAGGGAGAGAGAGAGAGCGAGAGACCATGCGTGTGTGTGCTAGAGTAGCTGCTAGTAATTACACGCGCGCACGACAAAGAGAAGGTGAGCGCGAGAGACCTTGCGTGTGTGTGCTAGAGTAGCCTACGCATTAATACGCACGCGTCTCCCCCCGCAACAAATCAGCAAAATACGCTGATATTGGCGTCTGTTGCCAGGCTACATATTGATTTGTTCCGGTTCGTGGGTCGGTTGTGTTCTCACTACAAACGAACTGCTCCAGGGTTCGTATGGAATCGAGCCAAGACCACCTCTTCTAGGCGGTCTCGGCTCGGTTGTTTTGTTCCGATTCAGAGTGCGATTGTTGTGTTCACATATGACCAAACGAACCGGGCCAAAAGGGAAACGCCCCTTTGTTTCGGAACAACGTCTCCAATCGATCCAGGTGTGAAAGCACCCTTAGGCCCTGTCCACACTAATACGTTTTCATTTGAAAACGTATATTTTTTTCTCCGTTTTGGCCTTCCGTCCACACTGAAACGGCGTTTTAAGTCAACGTAAACGTAGCTTTTGGAAAACGCTCTCCAAAGTGGATAAATTTGAAAACTCCGTTTTCGCGTTGTAGTGTGGACTGTGAAGCCGGAGGTATTTGAAAACGATGACGTAAGTTTAGTCATGTGATCCATGTTGTACCAATAGATATTCATGTTTACCGGTATTGTGCCTGTTAATTATGTGCGATTCACTTTTACAATGTTGCTAAAATATGTTACTTCCACACTCTTCATATCACAGTAGCCTACTGCAAAGATGACAGAAAATGTACTCACATTTGCTGTCCTGCGGCAATACAGGAGAGCAGTCGCGTTTTAGACCAAACATATGGTGACTGAGTGCGACCTGGACGCATCAGTGAATGGTGAGATATTTTGCTAAATAAAATTAGCATGTTAGAAGAATTGCGCGATACCTTTATTGTTTATTTTTCCATCTGTATCATCTCAGTGAGCTTTTGTGAGGTTTCACGCATGCGCAGTAAGGTGAATTTATAAGTTTCTCATCCACACTGAAACGTCTGAAAACGCCTGAAAACGCTAGTGTGGACGGAGAGCGTTTTTAAACAAAAACTCCGTTTTCAAATTTATCCGGATTAATGTAGACGTAGCCTTAAGCTGGTCGCACACCGAACGCGCAGCTCAGCGCCACGCCACGCCACGTCTAGGACAACTCTCACCTGAAAATCTGATAACATCAGCAATTTTCTGATTTCTTTAAATAAATATAGAACTAAATGTATATTCCAGCACAGGGCTAAGTCCGTATATACATTACTACTATTTGAGACACATAAATGTAAATTTAATATATAACTATGTAAATGGCGCCGTGTGGCGCTGCAGGATTTTGAACACGGTCCAGAGCCGTTGCTGGGCGCCGCGGACAGACGCCGCCGGTGTGTGTACTCTCATAGAGAATAATGTGTTCGAATTTAAAAGACCTGGCGCTGCGTGGCGCGGCGCCGAGCTGCGCGTCCCCTTTAGACTCCATTCTGCTCATAGACTGTGCTGCTCCAGCGTACTTTTCAGCGCGACACCGGTCCGCGCGCGCATGATTGACAGCTGGCTCACGAACGAGGGCGGGTCTGTGTTGAAACGCTACTGTCAATCAACGATCGTGGGAGGGGCGTGCGAGCCTGTGACGTCACAGGCTCGAACGGCTCGATTTGAGGCAGGGGAAAACATATAAGGAGATTAAAACAAAATAACTGGATGGATTTTTATCATTATATGACGGTTGTGTGCAGGCACTGCCAACACACATTTCAGTACAATCAACTTGTAAAAGTGCATGTACCATTATATGACCCCTTTAAATGTGTGTTGACAAATGTTGACATGTCCACATTCAAGCTGCAGCAGATAGTCAAAAACTGCTGTTAATAGGCCTATGTAAATAGGATTTTACAATTATACAATTATAATAAATCCTAAAGCTTAATTACTTTTCGTTTCATGTTGCTCACACACTCAAGCTCAGAGGTTCTCCCATTCTCCATTCTTGGCTCATTTTGAGACTTGAGTCAGACATTTTGATTCCAGAGATCTGGTATCAACTGAATGAGTTGACTCGAGAACAGATGCAATCGGATCAGTCCAATTCCCAAATCAATTCTTCAGTGGGATTTGTGAACCGATTTAACAGGTTAATTAAAAAGAATCAGCTCTTTCTTGAATCGGACACCGCTATATCGTGTCTCGGTGCGGGTGATGATTTCTCTAGCTTAGAAAAAAGAGGAACGACATGATTTCATGAAATGTTGTGGAGTAAAAATACTTTGTGAACTAGAAGTTACGGTGGCGCATTGCTGCCATGCACACATATTATTTTTTCCATAATAACTACATTTCTCCAGAGCGACAACTGGGAAGGACAAAAGCGGAACAGGCCTGGATTTATGTATTATTTTGTTTGTTTTATTGTATGCTGCCTTTACTTTCGTTTTGTATTTGTTTATTTTATTATTAAAGTCTGTTGAATGTTCACGCCTCCTTCCCACAACATCTAACTGTGTGTGTTAGCTTACAGGAATATGTCCTTATTAGGCCTATTTTAACTACATAATATCTCGTTATTATGGGAAAAGATGTAGTTAAAACTAAATAACATCTCATTATTACGACATAATTGAGTGAAAAAAATAATATGTATGTGGCAGCAATGCGCCACCATAAGAAGTAAAGGTTTCCCAAAATAAATAACAGATACTTCAAAAATGCATTTAAAGGAATAGTTCACTTAAAAATCAAAATTCTGCCATCATTTAGCTCACCATCAAGTTGTTTCAAACCTGTATGAATTTCTTTCTTTCTTTTGAACACAAAGGAAGATATTTTAAAGAATGTTGGTAACCAGACAGTTGATGGACCACATTGACTTCCATATAGGGAAAAAAAAATGTTTGTGCTTGCAAACTGGGGTATACATCAACTGCTTAGTTACCGATATTCTGTCATTTTTAAGTGAATTATTCCTTTAAGTACAGTACTGAAGGAAAAATACTTTGTTACTGCATGTCCACCACTGAAAATAAGCCTACTACTTAATAGATACTACTTAACATAAATAAGATAGGCCTTCTAGCTTGTTTTAAGCCTATCTATTTTTTAAAGCTACAATATGTACGATTTTTGTAATAAAATATAAAAAAATCACTTTCAGTGTGATATATTTCCTGTAGTTGTGTACTTAAAATATCCCAAAAGTTCCCAAAGATTCTTAATTTCAGAGAAATTCCAATTTTAAATAATCGCCCGTTCATGATCACTTGTCGCCTGTCAATGACGTAATATCCGCGTATTCCTGATTTACGCTCGTAATGCCATAGTAACCATGGCGACAGACGTGGACAACTGCGTTACGTCTAGCTCACGCTGTTGTTGTTTCGTTCAAACATTATGGACCATTGCAAGCAGACTTTGGGACAAAAGGAGAACTAAAACGAGGATCAATATCAGTGTGGCGTTTTTGAGATGGCGAGAGCTCCACGTCCGTGACAAAATTCGACTTGACAGAGTCTCTTGCATGTACTTTATAAGACAGGTGAGCAAATGTACATAAAACTAATCAATGTTATATAACTTAACATGATGAAATGTTAGAATATGAACAGCATGTTATCCTAAATGTTGATCTAGCTTACTGCTTGTCTCAGAGAAACTAACACATAGAATAACATTACAACTTTCAACACACTCAAATGCAGTTTAGTGTGATATTGTAGACCAAGTGAAACAGCGCTGCGTTACCTCACAAGGTTCATTCGTCTAGTAAACTGACCTGTGTGAGTATTAATTCTGCACTTGCTTGCGGGAAGTTCGGTAGAATGAAATGTCCTCATTCCTTTATATCCGCTGGACTCGTGTGTGGCGCTGATATCTGTCTCTCATTAGCAATCGCTTCATACCTCAGTCATGTCAAACACATCAATGTTTTCACTCATCCATAAACATTATTAGATCCATCAGCATGACGACAAGTTCCATAATTCCGCTTATGCGTCATCAACCTATGCCTTTCTTATTGTAAGAGGTTAGCGATCCCTATAGCCGTGAAAAAAAATTACATATTGTAGCTTTAATTGAACAGTACTTACATTTTGGTACATATTTGGAGCAGGAATTCAACTAGTCACTACGTATTATATAAGAGTACATGTTCCTTTGCTTCTGTTATCTAAGAAGTAGGCTACTAGTAGGTGCAATAGCTAGATAGTGAATTAACATTTGAAGGGGCAAAGGGGATTCTTTTATTGGAAAATAAACTCTGAGGGGGCTTATTTTACTACATTACATTATCCTGCTTTTTACACAGGCTACTTGCCACATAACTGAACACAAAATATTTATTTGAGCTGAAATATTTTATTGGTTCAAAACTAATAAACAGTTTCTGGTATAAGAGGCTTGGAAGCAAGCTGAATTATAGTTAAAACAAGGCAAATATTTAAGGAGTAAATGTCCACCTTATTTTTCACAAGAGCGGGCGCGGCCATTTGAAATTTGAATATAGCTTTATTGTCATTCACTTCTAGTTTTAGCTGTACAAAAGAGCTGTGTAATAACTGAATATATACTATTTACTAACAAGACATTAAAATAAATGTTAAAACATTGTCAACTCGTTTCCCGCCAGCGTTTAAAAACAAAAAGATAAAAGTTGCCAGCCACTGCCAGCGTTTTTGATCATTTTCAGAAATATTTCATGGCCCCCAGGATATTTTGTTGTATGAATATCTGAACATGCAATATATCAAAAGAAAGAACAGACCCTCTGCATTTAAACAAAAACAACTGCATCTTCCTTGCACGTTTTCATCAAGAGATTCAGTAATCTTTCAGAAGATGCGTTATAGCGCCCCTAGTGTATAACTGTGAAAACACGGAAAGCATGAAAATTCCTCAATGGTATTTAAATGTGAAAATGGCTTGCCATAGAGTATGAGCAGGGGGGTCAAGGCGGTCTGTCTATTTTCGAAGCGGCTGTCGGTGTCGGGCTATTTCTCTCAGGCCGGTGACAGGGCTATAGATTGCAGTGAGCACTCACTGAGGTCAGGTGGCTGTAAGCACAGCATAAATCCCTGCATTTTCCTTTGATTTAACCTTCCCCTCGCAGGTCAAAATGACCAGAAGCCCTAAAATTAGCCAATTTTTTTGTCCAGAAAGTTTATTCTATTTTATTTTGATATTTTTTCTATTTTTAATGCAATTTTTTTAGATTTTTTTTTATTATTTTTATTTACCTTAAAATGACTAGATTTTCATGCATAACCATTTTAATTCAGCGAAAAATCTCTTACATTAGGTGTCTCTGCCGACCTCTTGTGGGAAAAAAAATATTATAAAATTATATGTTATGACTCTTGTCACTAGATGGCCTTATAGCTCTATAAGGAGCAAATTAACTGTTCTACTGGATCCTAAAGACAGTTTCATTCAGTTTTTCTTTCAACATGCATTATTTCGACATTATAAATTAATGAATTTGTTATTTTAATTTAGAATGAAAAAAGCTTCCCACTCTTTTTGACCAATAGATTTCTATTACTTTCCTTGTCATTCATGATTACTGGATGATTATTATTTAACTGGAGCGATTTCTATTTAAATATTAATTACAAAAATTGTATGAAAATTAATTTACTTTGACATTTAAGACAAAAAATGTCTTAAAAAATTTAAAAAATACTTTTTAAATAAAAACTGAAGTGTTCTGTTTTTTTTAGGACGGTGGGAACCTAGTCATAAAATACCCCCCTCCCCAAAATACCAAAAAATACTTTGTGAATTTGAAATCTTCTTTAATTGTCACAGTTTAAGCACAATAAAAAGAGAAAATATTTTTCCAGTCTTACAACAAACAGAAAGACACATTTCAGTTTTCTTTCTTTTCTGCACTGTACAACAAACACCCTTTACAAGCAACTCTAAACACATACTCTGTGAGCATGCTTCCAGAATACAAACCACAGTTTAAAAAAAAAAGTAAAACAATAATAAAAAGTGCATATTAAAATACCCCATGTCTCTTTTTTGTTGTCCCTTTAATAAAACAGAAAATGCTGAAGAAAGAAACTGCACTGAAAACAGACCAGAAATACACACACGCCCATGTTTAAGTATACATATCATACACATCCACAAAATATACATACGCGCACTGAGGCCCATAAACTCTACATTCTACGAGTACCACAGAACGGATCCCATTCTCATTAAACCAACATGCATACACATATTAATCTCACATCTGTAATAATTTTACACTCACAATTACATGTCATTTGTTTCTGTATGCATTTAAACACACTCATCCATGGCTCTCCTTTAATCCCCAACACACATACATATACTCACACACACCTCCAGAATCCAATTCAGCAGAGAACATTGTGGTTTTTGTTCATAGACTGACAGGTAAAGGATGAAGTGGTAATGTACTACCATAGTATGCAAAGAGCGACCTGATAGACACTGTGCAAAAAGTATTCAGTCCCAGCACTTCATTGTTCTTACAGAGCAGCAATTTTTCTACTCAAATGATGGGTCAGGATTACACAATTCCTATTTTTTGAGCCATCAATCCCACCAAAAACATTAAAATCACATTGTGCTCTAAAATGTCCACGTTTTGTTTGATTTCTGGTTGGATAAGGCCCACTGAGGTATGCGTGGCAAGTTAAACGGAGAGTTCATCCAAGAAATTACAATTCTGTCATCCTTTACTCACCCTCATGTTGATCCAAAACTGTAAGACTATTCCTATGCGGAAAATCAAGATATTTTGAAGAATGTTTTCATCCATACAATGAAAGTCAATGAGGTCCAACATTGGTTGTTTTGGCCCCAAAGACTTTTAATGTAAGGCGAAAAAAAATTCCACAGAATAAAGTCATACAGGTGTGTATTGATTGACAGTAAATGTTGGCAGAATTATCATGTTTGGATGAACTATCCCTTTAAATCACAAATTCACTCTTGCAAGCACAAACATACACTCACACATACAGAATAAAAGTCACATAGTGTGGTAAGGGTTAACAGTTCGTTTCTTCAGCCTCCGCAGGGGATGCGTCCTCCCATACTGTTGGCGTGTTGCCACGGGTATCGAGGCAGGAGCAGGTAACGGGGCGTAACCTGCCTCCTCCTGTGCATTATCCTCCCTCCAACATTGATTGGAGGGTGAGGAGAGTGGCAGTGGCATGGGCATGACATCACAGTCACTATACTCTGCCTCTTCAGT
Organism: Chrosomus eos; assembly: GCA_036326025.1. NCBI lineage: Eukaryota > Metazoa > Chordata > Actinopteri > Cypriniformes > Leuciscidae > Chrosomus > Chrosomus eos. The sequence goes on from CM070834.1 coordinate 24,517,253, forward strand.
CTCATCATTATTCTCTTCGTGTCTGGGCGAATGAGATCCAGTGGACGAAACAGGAGAGGAGAAGGGAGAGCAGGAGTGCAAGGAGGCAAAACACACTTCTTTTTTGAGGTATCGTCACTGTACGAGTGGGTCCGTGGCTTATTGGTGTGAGCAGGGAGTAAGGCGGGAATCAAGTCAAGCTCGTTCAGGTCAAATGTGGAGAGCTCCAACGACCCAAGCTTGGCCAACGAGGCCGAGCGCTTCATCATTGAGGGTGGGGTCAGTCCAGCCTGCCGGATCCGAGCCTCCACCTCTTTGGTCCTCTCTCGCGTCGCCCGGCCCTTTCTATGCTCCCTCCTCGACCAAGGCTGGCTGAGCCTCCTGTCCGAGCAGCCACTCACCTGCCAGAGGAACGCCCCAAGCTCTTTCAGGGTCTCCCAGGTTTCTCTCATGTCCTTTGGACAGCGTACCAGGGGGCAGTCAGAGTCAGTGTAACTCTCCTGCTCGGTGATTCCCTCAAGCTGAACCACAACTGGAGAAGAGCTAGATGAATCGGAATGGCTTAGTCTGGAGTGCGTGAGGCCGGTGTTCCTGTGCTCTCCCTCCCTGAGACGTCTCTCGCTTTCGCTTCCTGTTAGGTCCTCTTCAGCCGAAACACTCTCGCCTTTCTCCATCTTGTCCGGGTTGTTCTGAGGCTGGTGATGGTGTGTTGACACAGTGCTTGGATCAGGTGTGAGGTGTGTGTGGGTTGAGGTCTCCTCTCTGCTGCTGGTGTTGACGGGGGAGTGTCGCGGGGGACATGCGGGGGCCGAGGACACCGGTGCCGCTGACGAGACCACCTGCTTGATCTTCTGCTCAAGCTCCCTGGTGGCTCGCCGCACGGTACCCTCTGGCCAATCTTTCCCATGCTCCATCTTCTCAGTTTCAGCTTCTGCTGATGTGGCTGGAGTGAACTCCTCTTCCTCACTGCTGCTACAGGAAACAGGTTGGCTGGTAGGAAGGGGGGGAGGGGTTACGCTGTGCTGTATGGACTCCATTTCTGAAACTATGTTATGGACTGAGACACTGGAGCTCTCCTGTAGCAGAAACACAGGGCACGGGGTGGTCAGTTGCATTGCATATGTATATCCATTATTCTGTGATTTAAAGGTGAAGTGTATAATTTTTGTAGCCTGGTAATACCAGACTCTGCTACTTCACTTTGCTTCGTAGACAGAGTCTGGCATAGCATAATAGAGAAGTGTTTTCTCTCCCGCTAGGGGCGATTTCTGAAGTTTAAAATCATTGGTTACCCGTAAGCCAATCAGATAAGTTTGTTTATGACGTATGTTATGCGGCGACACAGCCGTATCGAACCACAGACATCATGCATCGAACTCAAATCTATGATCAAACTTCCACTGTAAACACTTGATGCGAGCGAAATACCGAAGTGAACATGGCTGTAAACGACCTTTTTGATCGGTGATTGATGTAATAGAATGACTGCTGCACCTGACAGGGCGCTAACAAGCAGAGAGAGAGAGAGAGAGCGAGAGAGAGAGAGAGAGCGAGCGAGCCCCGGCCGCGCGCGCACTATCACGTCTTCAAACAAACAACACGAGCACTGTCTTGCTCTCTCTCCCTCGCAAATATTAATCAGAATCAATCGACTAGTAAAAGGTCGGAACACCGCAGTTTCACGTGGAGCATTTGGAGATTTTTAGAGATTAGAGACTCTAGGAACAACATCTCAAAGAACAACATCTCAACACTAAATTATAAAGGCCTGTCTCATATAACTTTAGACGCCTGTCTCAAATACAAGCTGGTGCAGTTCGACGATTTGGGCAAATAAAAGCCCGGGCTATTATTTGAAGTTTTACGGTATTTAAGACCTGGAAAAGAAAGGAGACACTGACCTGTCAAAAGGCTCCCCAGTTTCTCGCTGACGATCGGTAATAAACTTTTCCCAAAGGGAGTAGGGCCACAACATCACCTCCATTCAAAATGTTTAATACACACTCTTCTTGTTCGGGCTTCAGTTTGCTAATGCTTGAAATATTCTCCACAACAGAGCGAATTGCATCCGTGTCTCACTATCCGCGGTCGTTTTCGATTTCTCTGACCTAACTCTTAAACTCGGCGCTTGGCGAGTACGTCACGGCTTTCAGCCCGCCTTCTGTTTGCTGATTGGCCCGGCTGTTTTCAGGCCGGTGGAAAACAGAAAGATAGGCTGCTATCTCAGACTGACTACAGGAGTGAAATGAAATTAGCGGAAGTAGGAAGTCTGACGTAGTCAGGCTATAATTTTTGTGCCTCTAGTGTCACAAAGCAGAATTGCAAAAATAGATAAAATGTGAACAATGCTTGCCCGTGCTAAACCTTGATACTAGGGAGGTGCCAGGGCGTTACCAAGTAATTGCTATGGCATTCTGGGTGGTGGAATAAATTCATACTCTATAAAAAATTCACTATGTAACAAAAAAAACATGACTTTTGTGTCAACTAGGCATGTGACAGAGGAGTTAGCTTATAGAATAAAAGAAAACATGTTTCTCTGTTAATTCTAAAATGCAGGAGCCAAAACCTGACAGATGACTGGCTACTATTACTGAACCATCAAGTACATTTAATAAAAGAGCCACAGTGGCTTTTTTCCAGTGATTCCAACTTCCATTTGCATTAATATTTTGCACCAATTTCCCCAGAAGCAACATTTTTGTTCTTTTGAACTCATTTTGAGCTTCATTCCCAAGTTGTTTTTGGTACTTTCAGATTTTTGGTATAAATTAAATTTGCAAATGGGATGGAAACCGCAACTGTTAGAACTTTTCAGTTAGTCAATAAAAGGTTTGGTGTTCTTAGTGTAAACGGGAACATGGAACTGGAATGGGTAAAAGCATTTTACATGTCACAAAATTACACGCTTCACCTTTCACTCTATGTGTGCATAAAACTCCAATGCAACATCAGTAGATTGATCAACACCATGACAGATGAATGATCCCATGCAACATTTCTCATCAACAGTGGGTGGCAGTGTGGGGCATGAGACTTCACTCAAACATGGTTATGGTGAGACACGATATGAGAACGGATCCTGATTTTAATAAAGTTTAACACTTACTCTCTGGAACGTTATTGCCTTGCTGCAGGACGATAACATAATATTAAGACAGATACATTCAAAGATTTGTCCAGCTATCTAAATAAGCATTTTAAGTCATTCATAGAGATTTATTTCAATGATGGTTAACACTGTGCTTTTGTTTTTTTTTCTGCAAATAAGAAATTAATTAAACTTAAAATTATAGAAAGGTAGCACATTAATGTATCATTATACTTTAAAGTTCATGAAAAAAAGTTTGTTGATTCTTTTAACTGAAAAGCCCCCCCACATTGAAAATTCAGTCATCATTTACTCACCCTGTTGTCCCAAACTTGTAAAACTTTCCCCACTGACTTTCATGGCTTTTATGGACAGTATTTAAAACATCTTTACTTGTGTCCCACAGAAGAAAGCAAGTCGTACAGGTTAGGAATGAAATAAGGGTGAGTAAACGATGACAGAATTTTCAATATTAATACGGGAAGTTTCAAACACTCCACAATCCCACCATTCTTCATTACCCCTCACCTTTTTCTGTTCCTCCTCTTTAATAGGGTTGTCAGGAAGTAGCTGTTTGGTCTCTACGCTGGGACTTTTGTCCCGAGGTGCCGTCTGCTCAGAAGTCCCGCGGATCTGACCCTCCTGAGAAAGGCCCTGGAACTTCTCTCTGGCACTGAAGAAGTCAATGCGGTCTGTGCTTAGAGTGGAGGGAGGGGTGGTAGATGTGGCACTGGGGTGGTGGTCTTCATCACTGCTGTGACTTAACCCCGCACAGTCTGTCTCCGTGTTAGGCACTTGCTGGCTGAGATCCTGCAGCCCTGAGGAGTCCAGGGCCTCTGTGCATGGTTCAGGAGTCCTACTCCTAACGTTCATAGATGAGAGGACCTTTGGACTAGACTTCTCCAAAGGCACAAGATTGGACACCTCAGGCTGCTCAGGCAGTACTTGATTGGCCTTTGCATCTGAGAGAAGCCTGAGGGATGAAGGTGGGTGATGTACAGCGGCGGGCGGATGAGGACGACACCGCGAGATCGTCTCGGTAATGGTCAAAGAGGTGACATCAGACCTGGCCTCTGGGACCACAGTGGCAGCCCTGGGTCTTGGGATGAAGGGGGTCTTTGTGGGTTCATGGAGGCTGTCGTCTGGGTTCCCCAGGCCGTTGTAAATGTGAGTATCTGACCAGGGTGTCGTATCAGGCGTCGCCTGCTCCTTAACTCCAGTGTGTGTGAGAGTCTGCAGTAGCTCCTGTATCGAGGGTGACGTCTGGCTGAAGGTCTGGTTACGGGAATTGGAGCGTCCGAGAGACTGTGCAGCAGTGGCCTTACAGAGTGGCTCGTGGTGGTCCGACAGATCGCTATCCGAGTGGGAACGCCACAACTTATTGTGTCTCTGTTTGCTAGTATGGAGAAAAGAAAAAGGTAGAGTAAACAAAACATGCAGGGAGTGGCAATAACCAATACAATCAAAAAGGAGGCATAAGTTTATGAAACTAACCATCAGTGGAGAAATGTATAAAAGAACAAGAGGTGTACAATACAATTTGGTGGCTGATATATTATTTGACATTAAATATGGAAAACTTACAGAAGACAATTCTAATTGATAAAGTGTGACTGTATAGTTCCTTGCTGTATTGTTTTTTGTAGTAACCTAATCTAACCAGTCTCATGTGTCGATATGCATGCGTGTACACAGTTTGTAAGCATGAGCTGAAAGAATACCATGTTTTCAGCCTAGTTGATATCACACAACAGATCTAAGCAACATGTTACGTTGTGTTTGGGCTAGTTGTAAGTGAGATCATCTGCTGTAAGTAACAACATGCCATTTTCATATTCTGTGTGTTTCACACTGCACAAACAGTTGATTATTGGTCATTGTAGTTAGGCCAGAAATTCCAGTGCATCCCTAAGATAACAAGTTTGACATATTTTGCTAAAAAATATGATGCTGTTTTTGAAGCAAAATACTAATGAATCATAACACAGTCCTGCAGAAGAGCAACGAGTCACTCGCAGCACATGTGTCTTATTTCACACCCTCTGCTCTAATCAGCAGAGCGACTACTGACTGTGACAGCACATTATTTACAGACTTACAGTACACATGACAGCTTGCGTTATCAGACAAAAGAAATGTCAACTATGGAATAAATAACTACCAAAAATTCATTGGCAGTTTTGTTAATCTCAAACCATGGAAAACAGGATTTGTCTGGCTCTGCTGAAATAAAAGAGTATGCATTAATAGACATATTACGGTTTAAAAGTTTGGGTCGGCCGGTATGAATGCTTTTGAAATAAGTCTCTTGTGCTCACCAAAGCTGCATTTATTTGATAAAAAAACCCAGTAGAATTATTGTGAAATAGAACACAATTATTTTAAATTGTAATAATATTTTTATATATTTTAAAATGTAATTTATTCCTGTGATGCAAAGCTGAATTTTCAATCACTGTCACATGATCCTTAAGAAATCATTTTAATATGCTGTTTTCTTGCCTTCTTCTTAATTTGTCAAGAATTTTGTCTTCTTAATAAAGTTTAATACAGTTGTGCTTCTTAATATTTTTGTGGAAACCATGATATGTTTATTCAGGATTCTTTGATTAATAAAAATTTCAAAAGAACAGCATTTATTTGAAAAAGAAATCTTTTGTAACATTTTAAACGTCTTACTGTCACTTTTTTGATCAATTTATTGCATCCTTGCTGAATAAAATAATGTATTTATTAGAAAACAACAACTCCAAACTTTTGAAAGGTAGTGTACTAGTGTAGGTAGTGTATTGTCATTTATGAAAACTAAGCTGCAAAAATGTGTGTAATATGAAATAGTCACAATTCTGTTTTTACATATTAATGTTACGATTTTAAAATGAACATATTACCACCTAGTCGCCTACATTTACACGTTCAGTATTCAGCAACATGACCCGCCACCATTGTGTATGCGACAAATAAAAGTTTGAACTGTTTTAACTGGGTCAGAGAGAGAAATGATGTAAATATAAACTTCAAGGGGAAAATGTTACAAATGTGTATAATATGGATCCATCTTTGAATTGAGTGGCTTTGTCAGACCTTAAAAAATGTGAAGAACCCCATTCAGTAATTTTACAGGAAGTGCAAAGTGCATTGTGTTGCAAATGCATCCCCGCCCACACCAAAGCCCACATGCACAAACCTACAATCTCTGAGACGCAAGCACACGATCAAAGAGGCACAAGTTACTAAGTGGAATGTGGTCGAACAGCCACTGTAACTTCTCAAAGAATACAATCAGAGCCCTATAATCTGTGTAAAGAACAGTGTCATTAACATGGAGGTGAACATGTCTACGGTCATTTAAGTAAGTGGCATACTTACATGTTTAAATATTTGACTGCACACTGACATTTCCTACTATTCACACACTTTCAAATGACATATTTACCTTGCCACCAGGATTCCCTGATACTCTTCCAGCTGTCTCATGAACGATGGGTTGGGTTTGGTGACGGCCCGCCGCTCTTTCACATACTCAAAGGCCTGCTGCAGGTCCCATCCGTACTCCTTCATGGCATATGCGATCACAGTGGAGGCCGAACGACTGACGCCCATCTTGCAATGCACCAGACACTTCGCCCCTGCTTTCCTGTAGGAATCAGATTAGTCTTGTGTTAAAAAAAAATGGATGTAGTACTGCTAGTACATGTTGGTAAAGAAAAACTAAAACATAGGTTAACAATTAATTTGAATTAAGACTTAATCTGAAACATAAAAACCATTCTTCTGAAAGAAGAGACTTTGAACCTAAAACTACCATTCATTTATACAAATGCTGCGCTCACATTATATCAGAATGACCATAATTTCGAGTCTCTGACTGAAAACTGTTCATACCTTGTCAAACCTGAATCAGATGAAAATTTGGACGACTTTTATCCTCAATTTTTCTGGCTGTTATTTGATTTCTAAGTTCTTATTCATTTGGATTGTGAGCATTTGTATTATTCATTTGTTTCCTTGTATAAAATTCAGTAAAAACAAATTGTGATAAAAAATGCTATTTTATTATAGACAGTGTTACAAGGCGTGTCATTTTGTTATATTTTTAAGTGCATATAAAGGATGCAGTAATTAGTGTTGCACAATATATTGAAAAAGGCTTGCTCAATGTTACAGTTTTCATACTTTACCAATGTTGTGATGCCTAAATTAACTTGTAGCATGTTAAACAAATGTATTTTTTTAATATATTTTGGATTTCAATATTGTATATTAATATTTAATATAATAATTGTATTAGTTATCGGTTATATTTTATCAGTATCATCCAGATTTATGTAGTTATATCCCTAGAATAATGTAGCGATAAAGTATTTTTCTCCCATTAACAACAAAACCATAGATGTATCCATTATGAGCATTACTAAAAGCATTCAAAGTAGAATCTCAGGGTTGTCAACTCACAATTGTGGTCATTCTGACATGACAAACGTGGCAGAAGTAGTTTGAAACAACTTTATAACAATGACAGCAAGAACAGCAGTGCATTTTACTCCAAAGTGAGCATTAGGAGGTTATTTCCACTCACTTGGCTCTAGAAATGAACTTGTAAGTGTCATTCCAGTAAGCCAGCAAGTCTGTGACCTCTTCATCGTAAACCCGGATATTGTGGTACTCGAATAGCCCTGGAAAGAAGTTATCGATCTCCCGCGTCACATTAAGGATGTATTGCACCCTGACGGTAAACACAAAGACATAACAGAAAATCTGTATAATCATTAACTCCAGGAAGAGATTTCAAAGAGAATATAAAAGATAACAGGTTTATGGCTAAAACATCAAAGTAGCTTCTACTTGCAGGCGTGAGTGTTTTCAGAGACGAGGACGTCAACAAAACTCACCCACTGTTTTGTAGTTCTTCCAGATTAGATGCATTCCATTCAGAACCCTATAATCATGTACAATTCAAAAATGACTGATGGTACAACATAACTGAAATGTATGATTAAAATATGTGGGTGACATCACTCTCACCAGGTAAACATGCTCAAAAATCTCTGTGGGCCTGTCCATCTGCCCCAAGATGACGATCATCTCATTATCAATGTACTCCTTAAACTCCCGTAGGTTACACACCATCTGCATCTCCAGCTCCGTGCGGATCTAAACAGGAGTGTGTGTGCAGGTACAGCGTGAGCTGAGTACACGTGAGAAGATTCTACAGAATTAATAAAATCCTCCAGGAAGTGATTTTTAGGATGTGAATTAGCATCATACATCTTTTGAGGTGACGTTCTCAAGGTCCTTCTGCATCATGATCTCTCTCAAGCGATTCTTGATGAGTCTCTCTGTTCTTTCTCGCTCAGTTGGCCTGGAAAACACACAAAAAAACGTTCACAATGCTGTTGAAGCATCAAAACCACTCGATTTTTTTTTATAAAAAATAAATTAAATGTTTTGTTCAAATCTAACATGCATCCACTAGTACAACTTTGCTTTAATATATTGTTTTGAAGGTCACATGCATCCAGGGTCAAAAACACTTAAAATTTTCTTTGCAGCATCACCTCTTTTCTCACAGTGTCTGAAATTCAATCAAGGATTCAGTCTCTCTAAACCCCTCATTTTCAAGAGCCTGCTCTACTCTTATTGGTCAGATGGCACAATCTGTTGTGATTGGTCTACTGCTTACAGTGTGTGTCAGAAACAAAACACCCATTACTATAAATTAAATTTCAGCTCCAGAGGCTTCGTTAGCACTTGATACGAACAGTAACAATGGCGTTGGTTTTAGCGTATCAATTCAAGCCAGATTCCAATAATGAAACATTGTCGAGCACTTTAATCTTTGAAACTTTGCAGACCTTTTATATTCACAATCAGCTATATTACACACTACATGAAAGGTAGTATTTGAAAAAGCATAACAGGACACTTTAAAATATATATGAAGTCCCATGATGCATCAAAACTGGCTTCAATTCGCTCAAATTGCAGGACCACTGACAAATTAGTACTCACACATCAGCATAGAGCACAGGCGAGTCTGCGCGGTGGGACTGCACGTCTGCATGGCGTTCCACTCGTTGATGCGGGACTGATCTGAGGACATCTGGCTCTGGTAGTAGCTCACCCAGGTCAGGAAGAGGCTGCCTGGGAAGTAGTTATGACAGCGGGCCACTTCACAGGCCTTATGAAGAGACTGCAGGGCTGACCTGAGAAAAAGAGGTGCTCCATATCAAAACATGCCACCATATCAACGTTGGACTGATACTAAAATTCTTTCTTGGGTACAATATAACCCAGTCTTGATATTAATCAAAACCTTAAGTAACAAATGAGGGTCAAGTGATTCAATAAATCAATGTTAATGTCAAAGCACTCACTAGATTAATCACTAGAATTACTTAAAAAAAATATCATATATAATGTAATCATACAGTAATCTATTTTTAAATAAGATGCATGCAGTTCCTTTTTATGAAAATCAAATTAATGAAATGTATAACAAAAAATAAAATAAGAAAAAATGATAGCGGAACACAATTCAGCCATAAAAAGAGGCCAATTGACTATTTTTTGTAAAATATCTAACTGCATTTGAATGAAACCGTTATCATATCAAATTCAGTAAATGTGTTAAAAAAAGAGACGCGCCAAAATTTCGTCATTGGAAAAAATGTAATTAGCGTTTCTCGTGTCTATCTGTGTGGACAATATCGATTTTTCGATTTTAATTTATCTTAATTTTGGTGAACTGATGTTGATTATTATATGCAAAAACAAAATGTTACTAAACACTATTTGTAGTGTGCCTTTCATCCAATAAACACAATCCTCTTTGTACTTTATTACTTTTAATATAGAATTTTAAAAATAAATTCGAACAAAAAATTTCTTTTTGGTGCTCTTTAATGTAAGCAACAGCAACTAATTATTTCTTCCTATTTACTACTAGTTACATCACAAAATAAATATGAAAGCCATAATGTCAATTTCACTGTTTCGGTAACAAAAACTAATTTCAGTGCATCACTACTTAAACCTATATTTAATGAATCTCAAGAAAAAAAGAAAAGCACCTACCACATGGCTTGGACTGAGACTGGCTTGAATATGTGTATCCTATTATCTGTAGACACACTGAAACCCCTGTGAAGAAAACAGAGAGGTGAAACATTATCTAAACAACCTACAGTACAGTACAGGAGAATCGGAAGTGCATTTGTCAGTTTTGAACAGATATGCCACACCTACCCGTCACCATCCAGGTGGATCAGTGTGTCACTCCAGAGAGGAAGCACCATGCCTATGGAAAAGGAACTGCAACGCCACAAAAAAAGACTTATTTGCTGTTAACACATTTGATTGGTTTAACTTAACAGCACAAGCAGAAGCAGACACAAACCTGTCGGAAGGGCTGAAGTCCATGCCCAGCACCACGCTCTCTTCTGTGTCCTGTCTGCCATTGGTGGAGACCACCACCATGTAGCGGGTGCATTGGGGGAAGGTGCTCTCCAACCGCACAGCCTGCAGGGAAGGCAGAGAGTCCATTCAGGAAACATTGTATCAATATATTAGCCTTTTATGGAATTTTTTTTTTTATTAAGCAAGGATGCATTATATTGATGAAAAAAGGACAGTAAATACATTTATAATGTTACAAAACATTTCAATAAACAATTTTTTTCTTTTCAGTTTAGACAGTTTAAACAAAAATAATAAGGATCATGTGACACTGAAGACTAGATATATGACTGCTGAAAATTCAGCTTTGTCCAATCACAGGAACAAATGACATTCTAAAATACATTAAAATAGAAAACAGTTATTTTAAATTGCAATAATATTCCACTATATTACAGCTCTTACTGTATTTTTGTATAATAGAGTTAGATAAGAGACTTCTGCATTAGAGACTTCTTTCAAAAACATTTAAAAATCTTACCGAACCCAAACTTTTGATAGTGTATATATTTATTTTTTCTTTTACTACTATCTTTAATTAATTTATCTTATACTGTAATGTTTTTTAGTGTTGTCTAATAAGTTGTAAGCTGTAACATTTACAATGTCAACGCACAGCCGGCATCTAAAACAATATATGTCAGATAAGCATTTTAGATTTTTATTATGATTTACATCTTCTCGTCTTAGAATTCACTAAGGTTTCTGCAATGCATTTAGGTATTTTATTATCAATAAAGTATTCACGCAGTGTGGCTTGATTTTTTCCAAAACTTTACTGCCTACATGGGCAGCTCTCTAGGTTTTGGTAGAGAGCTAGTAACTGTGTGTGAGATTGTGTGTGGAGCTCACCAGGCGGATGTTGTCCTCTGGCCGCAGTAAAGTGAACATGGTCTGCAGGTGCTGCTGAAGGTCCCCTGCACAAAGAGTTAAATCGTTCATTAATCATAAATGGTCAGATGCTTTTTATTTCCTTGTTTGCATGTGTTGTCTACTGGATGTCCATACCTGCATGTTTGCTGCGCTGTCCTGTAATTCTGGAGGAGCAGGATGAGGAAGAGGAGGAGCCATTCCCACGTGGAAGAAAAAGGGCGGCGCCTTTCACTGTTAGAAAGCTCTCACTGATGCTGAGGACAGAGAAAGAGACAGAAATTGAGATCATGTGTATTTCTGAATGTGAATAGACTACTGTTCAAAAGTTTGGGGTCAGTAAGGTTTTTCCGAAACAATGCGTGGACCGTCGCAGAACCCGGACAGCCGAAGTATACTTTTGCGCCTGAAGTCCTGCAAATGGTAGACTGTCTTCTAGTGAGATGTGGGGATTTATTAGGCCCAATTCTCACTTTGAATGGGTTTTCTCTAGTAGCTAGCCATTGAATTAACATCGTTTGTAAATGTGTTATGTAGGTGCATTATGGGATTGAATGAGTACACTAATTCAATTGATAATATCCATTATGGTTTCGGACACCACTACAAATGGCTGTCCCCTTAAAATGTGCATTAATGGTTTAGGACACAGCCCTGGTCTCTAATTATGAATTAGTGTATTTCTTCAGTGTGATTTTTTTCAGGTGAAAATCTTAAGTCTAACTGGTTACTGCGTGATTTGTATATGTACATTTCTGGAATTCATTACTTGGACATAGTCGCCTCTGATAACAGATCACTCTAAACTGTAACATAGACATATGCATTTTCTGCAAAGCTGCTTTGAAACTATATTATATACTGTATTGTGAAAAGCGCTATACAAATAAATGTGAATTGAATGGAACTTCTTAAGTACTTAAGCGCTCCTGGGATGTGTTTCAAGAGTTTTTTGGGTGGAATACAATGGACTTATTGAACAATGTTTCTCCCTTTTTCACTTCCTTACAAAGGCAGAAAGCTTGTTTAGCTCTAATTAATCACAATGAATAGCACAATGAATGGCAAATGATGCACAATAGGTGTAGAGATTATGCTTTATCTGTGTATTTTATCATTCCCGTGCTGCAGCAGAGAATGATGGGAAACGTAGTTTGGTTTCCTCCTTTTTAAATCAGCGGAGTAGTGCTTTTTCAGGCAAGTTTCATGATTTTTCATCAACGGTAGACAAAAAGTATTATTTAAATTAAAAAAACACATCACATTATGATAAATAACAATTTGCCTAATAAATCCCCACTAATGAACAAAAAAATAAAGCTAAAACGAAGAGAGGAAACTTGTTTAACATTATTTAAAGAGACCCTTTTAAGGTGCCCTAGAATGTGAAATTGATTTTATGTTGGCATAGTTAAATAACAAGAGTTCAGTACATGGACATGACATACAGTTAGTCTCAAACACCATTGTTTTCTCCTTCTTATTTAAATCTCGTTTTTTGAAAAACACCCCTGAAAAACAGGCGAATCTCCACATAACACAGACTGTGACGCAACAGTCGGGATCATTAATATGTACGATCCAAATATGTACGATCCAAAAATATGCATACCAGCCCATGTTCAATGCCAGGCGAAACTGCGCAGCCGAATCATCGGAAGTTCTGCAGGTGAAGAAACAAGCGAGGATCATAGGGAAAATGGCAGATAAATGTTATGTTCCAGGCTGTGCAGGGGATGTGAGCACTTTTCATACCCTTCCCACAGATAAGAAATGTCAACAGGCGTGGTTGATGTTTATCTATAATCGGATACCACAACAGTTTAATTCGAAGTTGTTAGTTTGCTCTGCCCATTTCACCACGGACTTATTTTCTAACCTGGGACAATATCAAGCAGGCTTCTCTCAGTGAATAAATTATATACAGAAAGCGATCAAAGAACAATCTTTCCACACAGCGCGAGTTTATCTGGACACTTGACAAACTCGTTATGAAATCAATGACGCACGCTACTCTGCACCACAAAGCTCTTACTATAAGTACATCATCGTGTTCGCATTGGTGAAAGCATTAGAGAGAGTGCAGAAACTGCGTTGCAAACTTGCAATGATAAGATCTTCAGTCTCGCGATCAACAGACTGTCATCTGCTCAATGCTCATCACGGCAACATTTTATGTGATGGAAATGGATTTAAATACTTTAAAAATATCTCACGATTCGTTAATCTCAATAGCTGTAATAGTAAAAACGTTTAATAGCTGTAGTAAAAGTATTCGAGAGAGTTTCACATGTAATACGTAGCTATTTCATATGCAAGCATGTCAGACAATTACAGCAGTGGCCGCTTACACTGAATCCTTTCAAACAGAGTGTTCAAATCAGAGGCTAAAATCAGGCCTTTTATTTCTAAATTATGACTTTTTTTATCTAAAAAAAACTAACATTATAAGGGCAAGCCAGAAAACATTATAAAATAATAAAATAACCCCATTCTAGTGCACCTTTAAGCTTTTTTAAATTTCGAATTTTTTTTGTGTACCGTAATTTTTGCTGTTTGATCATTAAAATGGTCGGCAAAGTTACAAAGCACAAAGTCACTCCAAAGAGACTTTTTCTCTATATCAGTAAGCACTGTTTCTGAACTCCCTGAAACACCTTAATAGTCCTGAGTTTTCTTCCGCAAGCATACATCAAAATATTCCTCATGTAAATTATTCCTTCCCAAGGCATACGGGAAAAAAGGGGCGAGGCCTGGTTGAGTTAAGTTAGTCGTGAGTTGAAACTTGCGATTATGGTAAGGGGTGTGACATTTACAAAACACGCTCTAAGCAGTTGACTAATCACAACACCCTGGTCCAGCCGACCAATCAGAGCACACTGCGATTTTCGGAAGAAAGGGCTTCATAGAGAGTTCAAAGAGTGTTACAGACAGACTGGGAGAAGTAAAAATGCAAAAATGTAAAATATATGAATAAGGTATCTTTGAACATTCAAGCATGAAAACCTACAGCAAACCCCAAAACCAAAATCGACTTTGTAAAAGAGCATAACATGGCCTCTTTAAATAATGTGGGTGCATTTCCCAGAAGTTACCTTCAGACATTTTAAATACTATTTGCCAGCACTAAGAAATTAGATTTCATTTTTAAATTAGCCATCCTAACTGTGTCTATAATGTGAAAGAAACACTGTTATTTCTATCTTTTCTATGAATGCCTCTGATGTGTTTTAAATCCTGAGTGGAACATGAGACACTGAGTTCAGTAGGGAATATGGGAGGACTCCTTTTTGAAGGCATTAGCTCACACATCGAACTCGGTCCAGGACGCAAACAAGAACACTCTGTTCCCCATCACTGCGACAGCTGGGGGATCTGTGTGTGCGAGTTTCTGTTCTTTGAATAATACCAAGCAACATATCTCCTTCCAATCAATGACATTCAGACTATGCAGACTGTAAAACGAGAGCGAGTGTGAATAGCAGAGAGAGCAGAGAAGTGAGAGAAGCACAGATTCATTTGTGTGTGTGCGTCTGCTTTTGAGTCATGTGCATAACCATATGTCTTTTTATGAGGGTGTTATTGTGTATCGGCTCAAAAGCGTGAGAATGAAGTATTATGGGAGTGTGTACATGTGACTTTGTGTGTGTCTATTGTCTAAAGTCTGTTGCATCTCTTCAATGATCTGTTGTTAATCATGAACCTGTTACTTTATATTTTTATTACTACTACAAAGGAGTGTTTCTAATATGATTTTTTTGCAGGATGTTTGGGCCAAAGAGCTTTCTAAATAAAATAAAAAAATACATTCTGTGCTCTAAATGTTTCTGTGCTACAAAAATGTATTTTAAACAAAAGTTTGTATGAACAACTAGCTAGTCAGTAATTTGAATGATTTAAAGGGACATTTTACGCTTTACAATAAGGTTTCATTTGTTAACATTAATTAACTACATTAGTTAACATGCTTTATAAACATATTGTTAGTTTATGTTAATCAATGCATTAACTAATGTTAACAAAAATGTAATGTGTTACCGTTATTTACTATATCATTATTTATGCACCCACATGTCAGTTTATGATAGTTTTACGATACACTGGAAGTCATACAGTAATCCAGTGTGATGAACAGATAAAAATTAAAGTCACTATTCCGGTCTCCTTCATTGCAGCTCTCAGATTTCATCTGCACTTCTACATATTCACAATTTCTGTATGACAATCAAATACAATACAGCGATTACATGCGGACAGCAGAGTGGAAGAAATGGAAGTTGAGACAGATCTTTTCTTAAGTATTGTAACGAGTGGAATCTATTATCATAGAGGGAAAAAAAATTAGGGAGGTCAAGAAGATCACCAGAAGATGAACTTATGACATTGATTAAAAATTATGAGATCAAAAGAAAAATAAGAATGAATATAGGCTGTTTATAATTAACCACATAAGTGAGAAGAGATTAAGAAATCTATTTATTAATTTTATTTCGTTGGACACCATGTTGAAATGGAATGAAAGCATGCGGAAGATTGATGCACAAATGGTAGCTCAGATAGGTAAAAAACACATGAGGGGAAGCGTTAAAATAATACCATTTTGGCGATAACAGACATTCGTAATTCGGACGGGATTCGATTTCTCAGAAGACCATTGAGTTTGCCGAAAAACAGTAGGTAATTTGCTCTGACATTTTCACAGAGGTTGTGTGAGAAAAACAGACATTCAGACAGGATTAAAGTAAAGTACGTTTGAGAAACACAATTTTCTCTAATGTCCCCCTCGAGTTGGACATAATAACCTGCAGTTGAGAGCAATCTGAGTCGATTCAATAAGAAAGTTCCCAGTTAAATCCCAAAAATCCTTGTGCTCTTGAAAACATTTTTCACAATGTACAAACTATTCACTGAATACCCACCACAGTAACTAACAAACTCAGAGAAGCGGCAGTTTCACATGGGTCAACAACTGGCCAACCACACTTCAATCTATGGTCGACTGTCTCCTCGCACTGTACACTGAAATAATAACACACATGGTTTCATTCAAGCAGTGGTTTGTGTGTTACAGCAGGAAAAGGGAGGGGAAAGACAGAAAGAAGAGAGGACAAATGTGTAATGCTGAACCGAACACTTCATCAACGTCTCTATTGACAGCTTCAAGTTTGAGTCATTATTGAAACCAGCTGCATGGGTGTTACTCTCCACGTACATTTCTGAATCAATCTCGATCCATTGATTTATATGAATCAAGAGAGACTGCATAATCAAAAGTATTCTGAGAGACTGAATATTATAATGCTTTAAAGGAATAGTTCACTCAAAAATGAAAATTCTGTCATTAATTATTCACCATCATGTCTTTCCCAAACCCGTACAACTTTCGTCATCTTTGGAACACAAATGAAGATCTTTTTGATGAAATCAGAGCTTTCTGTCCATCCATTGACAGCTACACAAGTACACAACTACCACTTTGATGCTTCAAAAAGTTTATTAACAGATCGTAATACTAATCCATATGAATTGAGCCGTTTAGTCCAAATTTTCTGAAGAGAAATGATCGCTTTATATGATGAACTGATTGAATTTAGGCTTTTATTCACATATAAACATTTATTGACTCACACATCAGTCGTGGTAAACGGAAGCTCAAGCATGTTCTCTTGACGTGCGAGAACCAATGCGGTCCATTCTCGCGTTACGCAGAGCGTTTGAGCTTCCTCAAGAACCAATGCGGTCCATTCTCGCCTAAATTAAATCTTTTAATATAAAGCATCATATAAAGCAATCAAGTCTTTTCAGAAAATTTGGACTAAACCACTCAATTCATATTGTTTAATTGTACGACCTCTTAACTTTTTGAAGCGTCAAAGTGGGACAGAAAGCTCTCAGATTTCATTAAAAAGATCTTCATTTGTGTTCTGAAGATGAACGAAATCTTGAGGGTTTCGACATGAGGGTGAGTGATTACTGACAGAATTTTCATTTTTGTGTGAACTATCCCATTAAAACTTTCAAGAGATGTCAATGTTGTACAAGTAAGTAAAAACAAAAACAAGTAAAAACAAAAAAGGTCACATCTTAGATCACGCTTTGCAATGATTCTTAATTTACACATAAATCACTGTTAAAATGTAATGATGCTTCTGCACCGGTACAGTACCATATTATCACACTTACGAGATTGTGTGGTCTGCAGCATGCTTGAATGGAACGAACGTTCTGTTTCTGCATAATGATAAAAACGTGTGCGCGGCAAGGACTTCCTGTTTACTGAGGACAGGAAGATGGTGTGGGAGTGAGGTAAGGTGTAAAGCTATACTGTTTGTTTTGACTGACTCAATCGCCATGCGACACGAATACATGCATATTTAGTGAGATAAACTAAACATCCTTCATTACAGGGAGCAACAGTTTTCAGTCATGACAGCAATGATAAAGAGCTCAATGGCAGGGCTCCAGACAAAAAAAAATTATTAAGGGAAAAAAATAGGCACCAATTTTTTTTTTAAGTGCCCCAAAAGAATAAACGTGTTTTCATTTTGTCATGTGTTTGTCAATTTTCATCCATCGTGTGGATGTCCTGAGAACTAAGATTCAATTAAATTAGGAACTGAATTGCTTTTTCAACTTGAGAACTACATACAGTTAAAAAGAATTGTTCTTTACACAGAATTTGAGCCAGTGTCACAGACTATAATAATGTCAGCATCACTTGGCCAATGAGTATAGATTGGCCTCCTCCTAAAAACGTTGTCGTATGTCTTGCACACACCCAATCTATTTTTCTTCATTAGTAATATATCTGAGAGGTAAATTTGGTGAAAGGCAACTTCACATGAAACTATATGGGTAGTGTTGAATTTCATTTTTAGCTCCTTGCATTCTTTCTCATGTAGACAACAGGTTACGCAAGAATACAAGGATTATGTGATATAGTGCATATATTTAGCAAAATGCACCTTTTTCAATAGTTATTTTTCTAGCTGACTATCAAGTTTATTGGCATTGAATGGCTTTTCTGATGAAATTTGAGGTTACGTGACATGATTGTTCTCAAGCTGTTTAATACAAGCTCTTTCCCAGGTCGAAATGCTGAATGGGCGATCTGCCAGGCCACATTAAAGAGCGCCAAAACGACATTTCGTGATTGTATTTCGTGATAAAATTGACAGAATTTGAAAGCTGAAATTGTTAATTGTTTACTAAAAGGTGCCAATTAAGTACAAATCTTACTGCGATTATGAATGGCTGTGCAACAAATAATGTGAAGTTCAGGCAGCAACAGAAAACAGCAAAGATTAAAAGATAAAGTTTTTTTCCACTGCAACTTTGCTGCGCGTCATCTCATTTTATTACGTCAACACAACAAGATGTGATGGGCTACTCATCACAGAACATGTAGGTAAAAATCCATGCGACTTTTGACCATAACATGTAAATTTATATTGTCGCCAGTGGTGATCTCAGCAAAAATATCACTCGCAAATTAATATTTTCAGTCTGGAGCCCAGAATGCTATTGTAATATAACCAGGGTTGGGGAGTAACGAAATACATGTAACGGCGTTATGTAATCAGGATACAAAAATCCAGTAACTGTAATTAGTTACAGTTACGTCAAAAAACGTAGTAATCAGATTATAGTTACTTTTTGAAAAAAGAAGGGATACTTTCAGGATTACAATGGTTTCATTTAAAACTAAATAAATCTGTATTTTGGCATAATAACACTATTAAGCGTTGCTTGATTAATGACTCACGAGTCCCACCCGCCGCTGGTGCATGCGCAAAATAACAGCTCTCTAAAACAATCTCCTCAGACACCAGTGATGCGCGGGTTGATCCAAAACGAGCGGGTTACCCACGGTTACGAGTCATCCAAAAGTATTTAATACGTCTGAAATAAAGATGCCAATTAAATCTTTGTAATTTATATAGTAATATACTTTTATTGGCTGAAACTGGCACGAGATGACGCACGAGCTCAGTCTGCAGAGATGGACGCGGCAAGAGAAAAGGTGAAGACTGAGTGGAAGCTCCGCAAATACCTACAAGTGGGAAATCCTTATTTAGGCTACCATTTGAATGTTAAGCGTTATTAACTTTTGAATAAATGCTGTCGCGGGACAAAATGCCCTATTTCCCAACACGTTGAACTGAGAAATGCCATTGTATCATTTATATAGGCTACTTTTAATAATGCATATAGCTCAGTAAAGTCAGTTTTATGTATTTTCTGAGAGGGGGTGGGATTTTTGTTGGGAAAGTCGGAGGAGTCGAGGAGAGACGCACACTTCGATTAGACTGGATAAACACATGCAGAATCTTAATCGTTAAGAAAATGAAACGAAATAAATGAATAGCCTAAATCAAGCCTTTATAACACTAGGCTATATTGTACAGCATTTCGAAAAAGAACAGTTTGCGCTCCTAAGGGCAAAAAATGCGGGTCAGGAAGCGGGTTGGGTAGCCTACAATATATATTTTTTTGCGGTCCGAGTTGCAGGCGGGTTAGTTGAAAACGTCGGTCGGGTGCGGGTTGTTTATACATTGACCCGCGCATCACTGTCGGACACAATCACTGCTGCTAGAAACGATGCTGCCCACTGGTAAAAATGCTTGCATTTCTCGGAAATTCCGCTGCTATTTTGTTTTTAAAGAAGAAAATGCCAACAACATGGTA
The DNA here is from genome assembly GCA_036326025.1 of Chrosomus eos. Classification (NCBI taxonomy): domain Eukaryota; kingdom Metazoa; phylum Chordata; class Actinopteri; order Cypriniformes; family Leuciscidae; genus Chrosomus; species Chrosomus eos. The sequence continues at coordinate 24,537,339 of CM070834.1, forward strand.
CAGTGCAAACGGTGCCTTCCAGCAATGAAAACACTTTCTTTATCGAAGGACTCGACATCCAACCTAAAGAAGCATTTGCATTCTCTATTTTCCTTGTCCTTGTCAAGTTAAAAATAAAACAAAATAATCTGTAATACCATACTGTAACCACAAGATGTCTGTATAGTCCTTTACATAAATATTTATTCAGGGTTATTCAATATTCAATTATTCAATAATTTATTCTTAATAAATAAAAGTTTTTTTTTTAATAATGTCTGTCCTTGAAGTAATCCAAAAGTAATCAGTTACATTACTTTCATATTGTGGTACTTGGATTACGTTACTGAATACTTTTTTTATAAAGTAATTTGTAACTGTAACGGAATACATTTTTAAAGTAACCCTCCCAAGCCTGAATATAACTGAACTTTGGAATCTATGCAAGAGAAAAAATAATAATAATTATTATTAAATAAAATTAAAACAAAGATAAAAAAGGAAAGAAAAATAATAAAAGGACCCCAAAATGCTCACAAGAAAAGAAAAAAAAGATATGAAATAAAAAGAAACCAAACATTAAATAAAAATATAGAAAATAAATCACAATATAGACCAAATAAGGAAAGAATTAAATTTAAAGAAAAAATTAATAAAATCCATATATTAAAAAAGAAAAACACTCCAAAATGCTCAAAATAAAGTGAAAGAGAAAAATAAATAAGAACAAATAAGAAAAAAAGAGATGAAAACAGAAAAGGACTTTTCCATCAACTTCAATGATGAAAACATATGCTGATCTTGTTCAAACTTACAACCGGTTGATGTTGTCCTGGTACATTAAGCCGCTTTGCAGCAGTATTTGTATTCCATCGTGTGCAGACAGGCATTCTGTGGAGCTGCTTAAAGCAGTCGCCAGACCACCTAAAGTCATCCTTTACGCCGGACAGTGGTGAGGCAACCCTCACTAGAGCTTTTCAATCCTTCTACCACATGCTGAAGAAACGATTAAAACACACAGGCAACTACTAGGTTCTTCTGAGCTTTAGAGTGACTGAGCGGATAAACGTATTCAGAGCAAATTTAGCAAGTCATCCTTAAAAACATTTTTCCTTGTTGTGTAGTCTCTCTCAGTTCGGATCTCTAGTGTATCCATCTGCTCCACGAGTAAACAGGCAGACACGGAGACGGTGGGCGGAGTCAGAACACGTGCTCTAGTGGACAGAAGACTCCTTATCAACCGACAGAGTAAACACACATAAGCTGGATTCAGAGCTCTCTGGAAATGGATTCTAATATACTAATCTTTTAAAGTCACAAATCTTTTACGAGACTTGGGACTATGGCATGTAATTATCTCAAACAAAGCTATACAATAGGAGGAAGTGAGGAAATTGCAATAAGTGCTTATAAATAAACTATTAGATGAATATGCTACAGCAGTGTTTGATCGAGGCTGTCCTATCTTCTGGTAAAAAAAAAAAAAAGATGACGGGATTTCCTTTGGTAATCATAGCAATCATGAGAGCCCTTGGTAGGGGAAAGGATAGGTCTTTTCCCATGGGTCGCACTCACCCATTGTCCTACCCAGTTTCCCTTGTTGTGACTGACTGAGCTAATGAAATCCTAAACCAAAGGTGAAACACAAGGCCTGTGTAAACATTTAGGTTGCCCGTCATGTGACAGTGTGCTATGACAATGTATTTAAACCAGTCCAGGTCGCTAGGGCCATCAAAACACAAATATAGAGCTCTTATCAGTGAAACATGTATAAACAGTGAAAATTACTACTAGCAAAGCATTGTTTGTTGTCCATTCTAGTGCAGCATTTACTACACAGTTCTGCTATGAATTTTGATCATAGAATACAGTTGATTAGAGTTGCCACAATAAATTCTAAGCTAATACACATTTTTATCATCATCCAGATTTGTTTCCATGGACTAATTTTGTTCTGTGCACTGCAAACGCAAACTCGCTAAAATGCAAACCTGAGCACATAAGCAGCGATATTGATTATCAGGATCTGTCTCACATCATCTGTACAGTAAAATCAATGGGGCCAAACAGGTCAAGGTATCTTTTGACATAATTTACAAGGGGTTTTATGAACTGGTTTAATTAAGTAATGGCTCACATGGGTGAATGGAAAATGAGGACCAATCTGATACGATCTTAATTTTAGGTGTGATAAAATCGACATTTTTAATTCAGCTACACTAGTTTTGAGTTGTCTGAATGACTAACAAAGTGTCTACACAGGACACGACAGTTGTCGCATTGTGTGTGCTGCAACAGCTTGAGGCTGTCCACACTAGAGTGCGGATCGGGCCGCATTTTTCTGTCCGAGCCCGGCCCGCGTCCGACAGGGCAGTAACCAAACCCGACGTAACACATACTACATAAATTAAAGTAATCAAATGTAAAATAAAACTGGATAGTTTTCATTGTAGAAATTAAATACAGATTAAAAGTAAAAAAAAAAGTTGTTCAGTCAAGAGCAGCGATGGATTTTCTCTTTGTCTTTTGTTCTTGATTAACATGACAGACTTTATCAGGCTGCTGTCACTTTTAAGAGCTTAAAGCTACAATATGTAATTTTTTTTGCCGCTAGGGGTCACTAACCTCTTACAATAGACCTTATTCAGAGCAGCGCCATGACAGTTATGAACGTGAGGCTGTGAGGGATAGACTTACCGTGTTTCCAATGGCATCCGCTGTAAAAAGCTGAATAAAGCTCCTAGATTACTTTCAATTTTCCACAGCTTATATTGTCGGGAGTTTTTTGTCAACTGAAATTTCTTGGAAAGATATTTTTTCAGTGTTTCATGAGCAGAACAATCCGAAAACACATTAAATAACAGTACAGCCCATTGAAGAGATGCATGTCTATCCCTCACAGCCTCGCTTTCATTCTCATTAAAAATCAAAGATGGCGCTGCCGTGAATAAGGCGTATAACAAAGGCATAGGTTGATGATGCATTAACCAAATTATGGAACTTGTCGTCATGCTGATGGATCTAATAATGTTTATGGATGAGTGAATACATTGATGTGTTTGACATGAATGAGGTATGAAGCGATTGCTAATGAGAGACAGATATCAGCGCCACACGCGAGTCCAGCGGATATAAAGGAATAAGGACATTTCATTCTACCGAACTTCCCGCAAGTGCAGAATTAATACTCACACAGGTCAGTTTATTATAAGAATGAACCTTGTGAGGTAACGCAGCGCTGTTTCACTTGGTCTACAATATCACTAAACTGCATTTGAGTGTGTTGAAAGTTGTAATGTTATTCTATGTGTTAGTTTCTCTGAGACAAGCAGTAAGCTAGATCAACATTTAGAATAACATACTGTTCATATTTTAACATTTCATCATGTTGAGCTATACAAGATATTGATTAGTTTTATGTACATTTGCTCACCTGTCTAATAAAGTACATGCAAGAGCGGTGTCTCTGTCAAGTCGAAGTTTGTCACGTACGTGGAGCTCTCGGCATCTCAAAAACGCCACACTGATATTGATCCTCGTTTTAGTTCTCCTTTTGTCCCAAAGTCTTCTTGCCATAGTCCATAATATTTGAACGAAACAACAACAGCGTGAGTGTGCAGGGCAGTAGTCGGAAATCAGGTGATCGGAAACCAGGGATAACATGGATTTACGTAATTTACAGTTAACAAGTGAACAGGGACGAGCCATTAATTAAAATGGGAATTTCTTTGAAATTAAAAATCTTTGGGAACTTTTGGGATATTGTAAGTACACAACTGTAAGAAATATATCACACTGTGCAAGTGATTTTTTGATATTTTATTGCAAAAATCGTACATATTGTAGCTTTAAGCCAAAATTTACTTTTACACAACATGCGTTTTCGTTTACTGAATACTCGTCAAGACAGGCATTTTGACATCATTTTGTATGTATTTGAGCGTTTAAGCCCAACAAGCAATGAAAAAAAAGTCAATTTGGAACGTGGAAGCTTTTTGAAAGGCGTCTTTATGTGCACACCACTTATATAGATCAGTGGTGCATGTGCTTTTGGTGTGAGCGCGAAACCTGTGGGAATGACAAATTATGCGCAAAACAAGCACTATTAAACCAGAGCGAATGAGACAAGTGAGAGGAGGCGCGGTGTGTCAAACTGAGAAGAGAAGAGACTTTCGATCGGTGTATCGATACTGCAGAAAAGGAGTATTGGAACAGTTTCAGATATTTCAGTTTCAATACCGAAATATTTCAATATTTTTGTCAACACTAGTCAGAAGTAGCGCAAAAGTTTGAAGTATGTCAGAAATAGAACAAGGTTATTTGTTTGCTTTTGCCGGGTAGGGGCACTCACGTGCGGTGTCTTTTTGGGTTAATATGACCCTGATCAGACATACTTCTTCACAGTGTTCACACAGTATGTGTTCTTACGTTTAAAGCAAATTATTCTTAATATAAAGTATGGTACACGGTGGTACAAAGATGTCTGCTGGCATGTATGGCTTTAGCAGTGTTGTTTTAAAGGTGACAACTGCAGAGACATGACTTTTCCAAGAGGGTTTTATAACGTAAAAAAACAAATAAATAAATCGTCAACATTATTATCATGACCCATGCCTAATTTACATAGGTTGATTGTTTTCTTATAAAGGAATATTTATTTTGCATACAGCAGATAACACCTTTCCTAAAAAGAAAATCTAAATAAGCAACATGGATTACACTTGGACATCCAATTATGTCATTTTTATAGATGTGGGAAAATGATTGCTCAGAAATTGTGGGAATATTATCAGTAGTATATATAAAACGCAGCTGTTCATACATGAAAAACAGTCCAGCAGCACCTGCAGACCATCAAGAGGCTGTTCCACTAAAGGCCGTCAGCATGTTATCAGAACACATGTGACTGACCCTGTGTTAAATTTTTGGGTGAATTATACCTTATAAATACTGTAAGCTGAGCTTTGGATAAAACGCGAACAGCAAATTGATTCCTCTTTTGAATCTTCATGCGCTTGAACGGACAAATACACACAAAATGATTTCAAAATACCAGTCTCTGCAAGTATTGTCAAACACAGTCACGTATGTCTTAAGTGAACATAAAAGTTGAGAAAGAAATCAGATGTGTTGTGTCATTATATTGGATCTGTGAATTGGCTTTATGCACAGCTGACCTACTTCCTGAACTTCAGCCAGCTCCTTTGTTTTCTGTCTGCCATTATTGGACAAACTGATTAATCCAGGTGTGCCTGGCCTCAGTAACAATAATCAGGCACACCTGGATTAATCAGTTTGTCCAATAAGGGCAGACGGGAAACAAAAGAGCTGGCTGAAGTTCAGGAAGTAGTGAAGCTGTGCATAAAGCCTATTCGATCTTAAAGTGAAAGCAACCTAATAATGCCTGAAGTCATCAATGTTAATCAAACAACAAAACACAGCTTTAACAAAGATTAATCTAGATTTAACTTATACAGTGTTATTTTATATTTAGGCCTAATTATTACATGTTAGTTCAAGGATACACTACAGTTAGACCTTTATTTGTAACTTTGTTATATTGTATATCTATGCTCGTAATTAGTGTATTTTGGTCTTTTTTTTTACAGACTATTGTTTCCTTTAATAATGTTTGAACTTTATCAGTTAAGCTAGTAGCTTTGTTGTGGTATTTAAGTGCATTAAGCAATAAATGGAAAGCAAAGTCACATTTGCCTCTCCCAAATTGAAATTTTTTTTGCTGATCCAAATGCATGCAGCCCTATTCTTCATGAATCAGAATATATTAGCCTTTTTCAAGTACCTCAAGACAGAACAATATTTCTAAACGCCTTCTAAAAATCTATAGGTTTTTAACCGTATGTTAATGGTATGTTAATGAACCAACAACACAAAAATGTATATTTTACTCCAGTGTTTTTGGTGTTTCCCATTGTCAGCTTCAGAAAAATACCAATAAATGCTAATCAATTAGATACAATTTATTCTGCTGCTATATTAAGTAGTATTATGCAAGCGATATATAAAGATATATAAACTTATAAAGTGATATAAATATGCAAGCACACTTAAACTGTTAGGGTTGGGATTAAATTATATATGTATAACTGATTTGATATTCTACTGTTGACGATGAAAGAAATGGGAAATACTGCAGGATGCAGTTGTTCAAAATCAACAATGATTTACGGAAACCCGAAAAACAGTCCGAACTTGCTTGTTTGGTGTGTCTTTAAGGAAACATTAGAGGAATAACTACATCATGTTATCACAAAATGACTGTCAAACTTAACTTGACGATATCACTATGATGTCACTGCTATCATTGTAATAATATCCATAGAAATCAGAGCTGCAGCTCAATGATCTGTCAATCTACAGCATACAGTGTGTGTGTGTTGTGTGTGTGTGTGTGTGTGTGTGTGTGTGTGTGTGTGTGTGTGTGTGTGTGTGTGTGTGTGTGTGTGTGTGTGTGTGATTAAAGAGGTCTGATATCTGATTGCATATTCAATGACACTGATATATGAGAACTTTCCATCTCATTTGATACTCTCTCAAAAAAATGGAAGTAAACTCTTAATCTCTTACTAGTCATCATTTAGGGATGTCTGATCAAAATGTCACCGCTTTGCAACAGGAAAACAATATGATATGCATGAGACAAGAGCTAGTGAGGTATTAGTTTAGTTAAGGAAAGTGTGCTATTGATTTCTGACACAGCTCTAAAGATCTGAGATACCAAAGAGGTTATAATATCTAATCTGTATAGAAAATGATCTTGTAACATTGTTACATATTTTCAACTTTTCATTATGAAAGTGAGAGCTTTCTATACTCTGAGTCAATCCATTAAATCAATGTATTGCCATTATGTCATAAATTAGGAGTGATTAGAAGGAGTCTATGAAGGTCCTTGTTTGTGTGACTGTGTAATGGACAACTTTTGTGACATGAAAACAAGCCTTTTGTAACATCTTCACATGGATACCTCAAAGATCTACCAATCCATCAATACAGTCAATTGTCATTCCAGTAAAAACTGTATTTAAAACTATTGGATTAATATAAAGTATACATCAAGCAGTATGTGCATTTTTATGCATTTTTATGCTGAACACTGAGACCAGCTTTTTATAACATTATTATCTCATCTGAGGCCCAGTGATACCGAATAACATGATGGAAAAATGTATATTCTGTAATAATGAACCCTGTACATCCTTTAGGCCTGTTTAATCCTGGTAACTTCATCTGTATTGTTAATACTCTTCTGTACTGTTAAAACTCATGTAGCCAATAAGACACTCTCACATGTTTATTTTTTACCATTTGTGGAGAAGAAAAATTTACATATGTGTTTATTTTTAACCATTTTGGGAGGAGTAAAATTTACATTATGGTAAATTTACATATGTAAACTGTACATATGTAAATGCATCTGGTTTCAACAACAAGATGTATTTACACTTGTATAGTTTCGTCTGGGATGTGTCTCAGACTCAGACCTCCTCTTGAAGTGGTTTGGGTGATCAGATTTAAATACGTCTTGAAAGTGTTTTGGAGGACATTTACACCTGGGGCCTGATGTACAAACGTTGTGTATGCACAAAAAGGGCATCGAATATGCAATTTTCCACACACACATATCAGGATTTATAGGTAAAGGTTTTGACACTTGCTATGTGGAACACAAAAAAAATCATGGACATGATTCAAAAAGATGAAATGGTCCCTTATAAAAAAGTCACACTTGTGGACCTCTTGATCAAAAATGGCCGCATTTAAAATGAATGGGAGACGAATTTCATTTAGTGAAAACTTTAGGTAATGCAGCCCAACAAAATCTTACTGAAAGCTCATTGTTTAAGATATCAAGCTCAAATATGGAACACAACTTGTTTAGATTTATGGCTTTGATTTAAAATTTAAAATTAAGTTTTGATTTTGAAGTATATATTTAATATAAATATTGAAAATAGTATTTTTGTGCATTTTTCATCATAATTATAAAATTCTGTAGCTTTTTTTAAGTTCACTTTTTAAAACTTTTCAGCAATAATTTGCCAAGTGTCGTCTTTGAAAAGAGATCTCTGACTTAAGTCTGTACTCTAAAGCATTCAAGATTTACGACAGTTTAAGTTTTAGGCTAAATTTTATTTTCAGGTCTATGCTCAAAAAGTGAATAAATGGATTATAACTACAGCGCAAATATAATTTAGTACCATAAAATCCCTACAAATACAACATATAAAAGTAAAAAACATTTTTCATTGAAATAAAATTAAAAATGAGGTCATTTTTTACCAACACGCGAAAAGCACTAGATGTGCGCACCACCCTCATACTCTAGACCGTGTGTAAAAAAATAAAATAAAAAACCTTTCTGGTGAAACCAATGATCAATGACGCGCACTTGACTGATATTATGCCAGACACTGCTGGATTTGTTCGATTGTCCGATTTGAATTTAGGTCCGATGACAATACTGAACAACCATTGTGTTGATGTCGTGCGCAGGCAGACAGTATCCTAATGACCCTCCTCTTCTGTGATCTTCCCAACATTATGAAAAATACCATTGTATTTTGAAGGATAGAATTTGAAGGAAATGGTAAGATTTGCATGTTTTGTTTTAAAAATGTTTTGTTAATGACCCGCTGAGCCAGTCAGTTAGTAGGCCTATCAGTTTGCATTAAATGACTTAATTGAGAATTAATTTTTATTTTACCTTCTGGGCTGAGACCGGCGGTCATCTTCCCCACTGCCAGACTCCTTTAAAAAAAAGGGAAAAGAAAGAAAGGAAACAGATTTATTATTCTTATTGATCTGTAGCATAACATATTACCTCTGGTCGTAAAATTAGGCCCTAGCTGCGTTTCCATTACCCTTCAAATTGTGCAAACCGAAATTGCAAATTTAAAATACGCCCAAATGAAACCATATGTCGCAAGAAAGTTTAACCCTTGCATAAGGAGGTTCTTCAGGCAATTTGAAAAAAGGAATATTTCGCAAAACTGCCATCCTTGCCAATAAACGGTCACCCAAAAGAAAAAATGCTGTCATAGTTTACTCACTCAAATCGTTTCTGCTTGTACACAAAGGAAGATATTTGGAAGAATGTTTGTAACCAAGCAGATCTCACTCAGACCCCATTGACTACCATAGTATTTATTTTTCCTACCAGGGTCCCAGATCTGTTTGGTTACCAACATTCTTTAAAATATCTTCCTTTGTGTATAGCAAAACAAAGAAATTTATACAGGTTTGGAGTTGGTCAAACTTGAGGATGACTGAATGAAGACAGAATTTTTGGGTGAACTATCCCTTAATGTTTGAATAATACACCTATGTCTTTGATAAAAAATAATAGCTAGTGTAGTGGCTGCGATATACGTAAACCAACATCCATTCCCATGGTTTTTGGAATGACTATTAGCGAGAGGAAAAAAATATGTTTTAGTCGCATAACATCGGTTGATGGAAAAGCAGTCATTTCGCATTCAACATTTAGAAAATATCGCAAAAGTTTTGCGCAAATCCGTAATGGAAACCCGGCTTCTGAGGCTAAACAATAAGATAAAAATGCAATGTAAATATTAGCATTAAAATCAATCTTTAATACAGGGGTCTTTTAAAAATATCCATTCATGCAGAGACAGAACAGTGACACCAGCTAAAATCGAGTGTTTCATTTGATTGAAGTTTCATAAGGTTAGATTTGGTTGAAGTTAACTTAATATTGTATTGCACATATTTTAAATTTTCGCAAAAATAATTTGAAAAAAAGTGTTGGAGACCCTTACTAATCCATACATAGTGATAATAATCATAATAATAATTTTGTTTCTGCATACACTGATTATTTTGTGCACAAAAAAGTACTGCTGAGGCTGACATCTTGCATTGCTATCTATTAATTGGACATCAATAAAAAAATCATCCATAACTTGAACAAGTGCAATAATTGATTCCCACATTTTGTTTGGGTAATGTCTTGTTCTGTACACCTACTTTTAATCTGTCTAAGAATTCATGCAGCTTTCGTGCCAGTGATCAATAAATTCTATCCAACTTACATGGCTTATTAGACCTTTCAGATGCTGCACCATTTATTTGGGTCTAACAGTTCAGATCAGTGCATAAGCCCACCACATTATTATATTCAGAGCAGATTATCAACTGAAGAGATGGGGATTTCATGCATTTGAATGTGTTAATAAGAGTTTGGAGTTTAAAGCCTAAAAGATTTTAAAATGAACAGTTCGCAGTAACATGATGGATCTTTATTCCAGAACATTGACAGACAAAGCGAGAGGCACAATATTATATTAAGACAGAGTATGATAAAGGCTGACAGGATATTTAGAAACTTGTTTTGTATTATACACATGACACAACCAGCTCAGTAAACACGTTAAATCATGTTCAGAAATCCACTGAATGTACCAAAATAGACAGGGCTATCAGAGAACCAATTCATCTCAAGTTACTCATGGCAGTCAGACATTACCCAAGATGGGCATGATTTTACATAAACCCAAATGAAGGCTCAGTGTTTTGCATTATGGAAATGTTTGACTCCATGAAATCTGTGTTTGAATGAATTATTTGGTTTTAAGCAGAAAATGACTGGCAATCTAGACCTCCAAAATATTTGACTATCCAATGCATACGTTCAAATGGTTTATAGTCATACACATAGTTCACATTTGTGTATTAAAGCCTAGTACAGCAAACTAAGACCGGATTTGTTGCATGTATAGTATTGGTACACTATAGACATCAAACAGGAGTCTCACAAGACACTCTCACATGAGATTTCTCACGGACGTCGTCACATGATACAAGACCTTAGAAAGACTAACGAAATTGCCTATAAGAGATAACATTTGTCCACTGGTTAACAAGTTGGAAGGAAGTCTCTTTGAAGTAACCTGGGGTTAAGTGTACTGCTCAAAAAGATAATAGTGAAAGCAGATATTGGTTCTAGAACCTGAATCAACCCCACCTGGTATCAAACCTTCGAATTCTGTCATACTGACTCTTTACCAGCACCATCATGGCACCAGTTTCAGTCACTAAATAGACAACAGTGAAATATCATATGACTCTGTACTGTAGTGGTAAAAACTAATTTCTTCATCATAGCTCTTGGCCTTAATCTTTACATAGGCCTACATTTTTACATTACAAATTTACATTTCTCTAAAGTCGAGCCTAGGTCAAATTATGTCAAACAGGAGTCTAAGGACCCACAGAGGCTGCAAGTGGTGTTAGTGGTGTTTTTTCTTGTAACAACTGTATTGCATGTAATGTAACACAATATTATTATTGAACTTTATAATATTCAATTCATTCTGCTGTCTAAAGACTGGTGCACATTTTAAACTGCTTTTTGGAAACTGCTTTTAATAGTAATAAAATAAATAAATATGCATATAATTGAAAAACAAATGTATAAACCCTTGTATATGTTCAAGAATAGTTTGCATTTTTTGTTTTTCTAGGGAGTTTCTCCTTGAAATCCTATTTATTTTGAGCCTAAGTCTTAAAAAAAATATCTTCCAGTTTATATAATAATAGGTAGGCATGCTTTGATTTTGCTTTGGTAGTATAAATGTTTTTAATACATCAAAATATATAGCTACCAATATGGTGAGGGGTCCCTGACAAGGGGATCAACAAATATTGGGGTAATTTAATTTTTTTTTAAATTAAACCCTTATAAATAATATTTATAATGTATGTAAAGCAAACCCTTGCTACACACACACACACACACACACACACACACACACACACACACACACACACACACACACACACACACACACACCATATTAAAATGTTGCCTCCTGTTATTCAGTCTAGTTTTAGACGTTACTACTCTACAGAAGCCCGTTGACTATAACTGGGGGCAGCTGTGTTTACTTCCTGGTTCCAAGACGCCTTTCATTTGAAGACCAATCAAATCGTTATAGTCACCTTTGCACATGAATACCACTATTTGATACATTGTCAAAGAGAAGCTTTGAGTCATTTGAGCAATAATCAAACACTTCCTGTCTGTGGCATGCCACTGCAAACAACCGGTAGATTTAGCAGAAAATCTCAACGACTGAGATACAGCCCATGTCGCACGTTCGCCAGATATTTGATGAGCCATATGGACAACAATGTAATTCCGAGCCTATATTTCACGCATGCGTGTTTCTCTAGCGTTTGAGGACAAACGGACCTTAGGAAACGGCGGAAATTAACCCAAAACTACCGAGGCGGTGGAAGGTTGTCGGAAGATTAAAAAAAAGATGCGAGTCACTCACCGAAACGCACGGGCTGGATGTTGCGCTTGGAGTAGGCGACCGCTGCACAGTTACCAACGCCATTCAGGCTCCGGTAAACGGATACCTGAGAGAAACTGGTGGTGGCGAGAGAGACATATTTGTGTCAGAGGAGATCAGCCGCAGCTCGTCCGTTGCTTCTGCTCTCTGTCGCGCTTCCTCTCTGCGACTCCTCTGCGCATGCGCCGGAACCGCCAGCTGTCAAGATTCAGTGGCCTCAAGCCATGGTTAACTGTCTGTGTGTACTGAACAAGCATGTGAAATAAAGAGTTAAACAGCATTTTTAAAAGGTCCAAGTTGGGTTTCTCCTAATAATTTTGTTTATTAAAAAATACCACATTCATAAACTGCTATGAAATGCCTTTAAAGCAAATTTAATAGTATCAAGCTCACCATCATGACGTTCCAAACGTGCATTGCTCTCTTCTGTGGAACATAAAATTATATATTATGATTATGAAGAATGTTGGTAACCAAACAGTTTAGTTTCCCATTAACTACCATTTTATGGACAAAAACATACAATGGGAGTTGAAGCACTTTGATAACCAACATTCTTCAAAATATATTTTTTTCCTCACGTGAGGGTGAGTAAATGATAACAGCATTTTCATTTTGGTGTTATTTATCCCTTTAAAGCTTACAACTTTGGTTAATTGGTAAATAATAGCTTTACATTTTCAAGGTTAAAGTCTCTGTTTTCTCAGATGATGTGCAGACAGGAAATGGGTTTACAGACAAGCTGTGACTTTTCTTTTCTTTTGCTCGTAACCTCCACTCCCACACTGCTGCTTCACACATGCCAAAGCAAATGCAACTCAGTTCTTTGTAGGTCATGTGATACTCTCAAAGATGAATAGTAGGCCTAGAGTGTATTTTGCTTCATTACCAGTGTGAAGCCACCCAAAGCATTTGACGCACACAACTTCATTTGTTAGAGGAAACTTCCTCATACCTTATTTTACTCTATTTGCCTCTAACCATTCAACCAAACCCAGCGTGTACCCAAATCTCTCTGAATGGCATTAACAGTGAGAGTAGAGAGTAGAGAAAATGAGATTAGGATTAAGGCAGGTGTAACACAGTCTGGGTTATTGCTGAGATCCAATACAAAGAATGCCATTCCACATATTTAACTAAATAATTTAACACATTCATATCAGGTATGGCACAGTAGGACACATTGCAGGAAGAAAAACTGTTTCATTGAGAAAACCGGCAAAATAATGTTGACTCTTATTTTTAAATGGACAAAAATACTTTATGGATCTATAACTATACACATAATAGAAATAAATAACTACTGTACACAATTAGCCTACAAGTTATCCAAAAAGTGATAAAAGTAACAAAAAGTTTTAACCATCAACGTTTGTAATAGGCCTATAGCCTATACATTGTCTTAGGCCTACATAATGGAAAAACATTAACAACACCAAGATTCAAATATTTATAGTAGGCCTACTTATACAAGTTTAATAGTAGGCTATGTTCTGTAAGAATGACAGCAATTTGCCCATAGACAGTAAAATAATTTTTAATAAGAATTTGCCAGGGGTGTGGTTCTTGGTGATTTAAGGATTTATTAAAGAGATTGTCGCCATCTAGTGGCTGCCTGTTCTGTATCTACTCGAACAGTTTCGTTTCAGCAATATCTTTTTCAATCGTTTACTTTTTAGCATAGGCCTACGATAAAAACTTGACTGTTCATATTACATGTACTGGCTATTTTAATAATTGTTAATAATATCAATTTACTTACATTGTTTCATCTAAATGCCGCTATTTAAACACATAATTCATTAAATAATTCTGGTTAATTTTCCTTTCATTGAGAGTTTTAGCAGATAGTGAAATCATGGTTGAAACATGATTAAACTCCATTAATGTAAAATTATAATCACGTTTCCATATATTTTCTATTGGTGAAACGTTTTATGGACACTCCCAAAAGAATTGGGTCAAGTTGTATGGTAAAAACAAGAAATATCGTTCGATTCGTATTCGGTACTTTCACAAAAACGTAATCAGTACGACTAATTTGTAATCACACAGAGGGTATTTTAATTCATCATAGTATATATAATTTTTAATAATTGTGATTGATTACAACTAGATTCTGCTTTGTTGCTTTAACGTCGTATTGATCTTAAGTTATCGAATCTGCTGTACGCCAGATAGTTTTGGAAGCAAGATGGCGACCTCTGGTAAACAGTAAGTGCCTTAATTCTAACTTACAGTTATTTTGTCCCCTTACACAAGACATATGAGGAAATTATCGTTTATAATGATGGAGATGGAATGATGATTGTGTCTGCATGTTGGTAAATAGTATCTTGATAAGAATAAACCTAATCAAAATAGTCCGAGCCACTGAGCTAATGCTGTGCTATCCCAAAAACACATGTGAATACAGTAATATTAGCCACATTATAAATCATAAATAAATAGCATTTATATGTTGCATTTGACTAAAATCTCTAATTTGCTCTACATACTATTATAGCTTTTTGTTGCTAACTGTCCTTATGTGAAATTGGAAGTGGTTTGCTTGGCTACCACTGCAAAAAAGAAAGAAAAGAAAAGCCTACGCTGTTTAGCTGGTCTTTGCTGGTCTCCCAGTCTGGCAAAACCAGTGTTTAGCTGCTTTTAGCTGGTATAGCAGTTATGATCGGGCTGGGAGATCGACAGCCAACCAGCTTAAGCTGATTTATTTTTCCCCCAGCAGAAACAATGGAGATATATATATATATATATATATATATATATATATATATATATATATATATATATATATATATATATTATATATGAAAACGTTAAACTAAACTTTAGTTAACCATTACTTACAATGGATACAAAGTCGTGTTCATTCATATTGTCCTGTGTGCATTTAAGGTATGGGCTCATTTTGCCTCAGAAGAGTGCATCAAAATCTGCCCTTCTCTCCCGCCCCTCTGTGTTTGGAGATGATTCTGATGATGAGGTGACAGCATCTAAGCATCCAAATATGACTTTCTCTACACTTAAACCAGTGCACTGTAATAAAACAATCTCTTATGTTGTAGACCTCTGTTGGGGAGAGCTTGAAGAAAGAGGCAGCCAAAAAGAAGATGATGAAGCAGGTGAGCATGGAAGACATCCCAACAACCGTTGCATAATTATGAGGTTAATGGTGTTGAAAACAGCTCTTTGTTATACATCCCACTTCAGACCCGTCTTGAGATGCAAAAGGCACTTCAAGAGGACAGCACTGTCTATGAATATGACAACGTGTATGATGATATTCAGAAAGAGAGGCTGGAAAGCAATAAAAAATTGCTAGGTGGCACAGATAAAAAGGTATTATTTTTTTTTAAAGTTACTTTGTTCATTCAATAGACATTCTTAAGACCAATTCACACCTAGAATGATAACTATAACTATATAAGCAGCATTCACACTAATGGACGATATTGTTCTGTTTATTATGAGCATTAGTTTCAGCCTTGTCGTCTGCTACTTTAAATGCTCGTGCTCTTTAAAGCAGGATGAATTCTGACTGGCTGTCTATGTTTTTATCATTCAGTAGCTGGAAAAAAATGGTTATGAAAGGGATTTCAGTAAAATAATTCCTTTGTCGTTATCGTCATAGTGTGGACTTCCCTATTCTCATAGAAGTAGAAAGATTGTTAAAACTTTATATTTATTGTTCTAGTTATTGTTTTTGGTGTGGATTAACCTTGAGTTTAAATCAATATAAGTCTGTATAGCTGTTGTATATAATGCTTTGAAATAATTTGAAGTAGCACATGATCAATAGCTAATTGTTCACTTCATCATTTTCAGCCCAAATATATTAACCAGCTGCTCCGTGCAGTGGAGGAGAGAAAGAAGGAACAAGAACGTCGTGATGAGAGGAAAATTCAGAAGGAAAGAGAAGCAGAGGGCGAGAAGTTTGCTGATAAAGAGGCCTTTGTCACCTCAGCTTATCGCCTGAAGCTTAAAGAAAGACAGGAAGAGTTGGAGAGAGAGAAGAGGGAAGCAGCGTTAGAAGGCGAGTTCTTAAAGTGTAATGCAGTGTTTTTATGAGTATTAAAATTGATATACTTAGTTTTCTTTTCCATTTTTAGCTGCACTGGATGTCAAGAAGCAGAAGGATCTCAGTGGATTTTATAGACATCTTCTCAATCAGACAGTCGGAGAAGAGGCAATTCCTGATCGTAGTGCTCAAAGGTGAGGCATATCCACCTTATCTTGCAATGTGGAAGCAAGATATTTCTTTATTTGCGCTACACACCAGAGTGAGTAGTCATTATCATAGTTTATGACCATGATAATAATACCAGTGTTTATGATTATGATCAAGCACTGTTTTTTTGACACCAGAATCCTCGCAGATTATAAAAAAGTTAAAAATGGCTGCACCTGCTCTTACATTACAATTAAAGTGGATATGTTTATCATAGATAAGTGCAAAAGTTAACAACCCCTTGTAAAACATACAATTATATTAATTTAAAAAAAAATGTAAATAATTAAAAGCTTACATGAAAATAGCATAGCAAATAATACGTATTTTGGATTTTCCTATACAGAAGAATCTGACTGTAATTAAGGTTATTTTCTGTATGTTGATGAATTTAAATTAAATGTTCATTTATGTGTCATGTAGTATCAGACACGAGTTCAGTTCAAACGGCATCATATATATATGAAAAGGTTGAAGGGGGATAGTTTACCTAAAAATGAAACTTATGGGTGAACTATCCCTTTAACTACTCTTTTATTCTTTGTTACCCGTCGCATTTTAAATTGCTAACTATTTGAAAGTTTGTGAAAGCCCAAATAAAATGATTAATCTTCAACTTGAACTTGTTTTAGAGAGGACAAAGCCACATGCTCTGCAGCAGCAGAAAGGTCACCGACCCCGGAGCCCACACTGAAACAAAGAGAGAGCGAGGCTGAATCCCACAGTGATGAGGACCAGAGCGATAACAGAGCAGTGTTCAATAAAACAACCACAAGCGGCAACCACTCAAAACGCCAATACAGACAAAAATCCCCTCATTCAGACAGTGGTGACGAGCAAGACCGGGAGAGGAAAGAGGTTAGAGAAAGAAGTCTCAAAGATAGAGACAGGGATAGGACAAAGGAGAAAGAGAGGACGAGAGACAGAGAGAGAGAGGACAAGTACAGTCATAGAAAGGAGGACAGGGACCGCAGAAGAGAGAGGGAACGAGACCGGGACAGAGAAGGGATAGAGGCCGAGACAGGAGGGAAAGGGACAGAGACGACAGACATGGTAAGAGGGACAGACGAAACAGCAGTCCAAAAGACAGAGAACGGGAGCGGAAAGGAGAGCAAGATCGAGACAGAAGAGACAACAGCCCAAAGGACAGAGAACGGGACCGCAAAGGAGAGCGAGATCTGAGGGACAGAGAAAGCCAGAAAATGGAGGAAGAAAGCCAGAAAATGGATGGAGAAAGCCAGAAAATGGACAGCAAAGGGAAAATTGGGGATGAAGAAAAGATAGATGAGGGGAAAACTGACAATGCTAAAGAAGAAGAAAAGGTAATGGAAACTGAAGATAAAGGTGAAGCAAAACAGGAACCTAGTAAATTTGCTAAACGCAGCTGTGACCAGACTGTAAATTCAGCCAGAGAGAGATACTTGGCCCGGCAAATTACTCGTTTTGCTGCGAAGCCCTACATTGAAAAAGATGACGACTAGCAAATGGATTGACCATAATATAATCTCACTTTTGAAGACATTGTAAGTTTCCCTCTTTGAAACAGGAAATATTGGTTTGGTAAAGGCAAATAATTGAAATACTTTATGGTTTATGAAGTGAACGTGGGGAGAATTGAGCTAATTGGGTGCTTTTTGGTGTGTGTGAATTTCACTTTAAATGTATAATTGTCCATTGGTGTTAATAAAATAAACTCAAATGGTACCAATTGTTGTAGCAAAGCTTTTAGTGGCCGTTTACATAACATCGTTTTGAATTAAAAATGGCCAAGTGACAACTTTCCGTCTCTCTCTTGAATCCAACACAGAAGTGACTTAAACTGCAATTCATCGACTGGCCGCTAAAGACAGGCTCCAAAAGAGTCAATCCCATAGAACCCCCATGTTAAAATGACCAACTTTACAGCAGATTTTTTTTTTTAGTCTTTGTATCTAATTTTGCCCTTCATGACAGCTGTGATGATGTGGCTTCTTACACAGAATAAGGCAGTCGCGTGTTTATTAATCATGTTTAATCAATCAAAGCATTTCAGTCTTCTGTTTATTCAGCTAAGTTGATGCTAGATAGGGATTTCCTAGAATGATGTGCTGATCTTTCTCTACGCGGGATATATTTGGTGTGTCTGCACGAGAGCGCCCTCTGGCGTTCAGATGGAGCAGCATTTACTGATTATCAGCCAGACCAGAGACAATTTAAATACAGACATGCCACTTCCTCAATCCTCAATACAGCTATATAGGGAAAACCCGTAACGCCAAAGATGGCGTTTGTATGCACGTCCCACCCCTCCCGCTGGAAAGCCAATCGTCTGCTTTTAACAGTCAAGCCGGGAAACGTTTAAGCCTATCGTCCGGTTCCACTGACGCATGCGCACAGTTGAGGTTTGCAGCGGAGATGATTTGGCGACAGCGAGTTGTGTTGTGTGCAAGATCAGAAGCAGAACGCAAAAGCACCGGAGTAAACCCTTGCGCATGCGTAGTAAAAGTATAACATGTGGGGGAAAAGGCATTTTAAACCTTATTTTGGGGCAAAAATACGATTTTTATCATATTTTACTGCTGTTTCTATACATGCAGTTTTTATGTCCCGGTGACCAGTAAAAGTGCAGTTCTGACTCTCTGCCCATTCATTTAGATGGGGAGCCTGGTCTTGTTAGTCCGAAATAGCTGCCCGGAGGCGTTGCCAAGATGGCGGCAGAGTGGCATGACTTGCCTAAAATTTTGGCCACACTGCACTGACAAGCAGCACATAAAATAAACGCAGCCTTTGCCAAATTGCATGCGGTTTCATTGCGATTAATCGTGCAGCCGTACGCGTCTCAGACACTTATGTCCATTCTCCATATATATTTTACAGTCTAATGTTCTGGCCCTTCATTTATACGACAAGCGTCTTGGGGGCCTAAAAAGGCAAACTTTTGAAAACGGGTTTCAAAGTGAACGTTTTTGAAAACTATACCATTGTCAAATTCACAACGCCAATTCGGTGATGTTACGTGCATGGTCAATAGGCCCGTAGTTTCTTTTTACAAAGTGACCTCACCAACTACTGGCCTGGAATGAATTTTCACGGCTGTGTTGAATAGGGATAATTGACAACGTTGTCATCTGTATGCGACAAAACTTTTTTTTTTTTAAATCAACAGAAATGAGGAAGGACAATTAACCACTTATGTAAAGGTGATATTGTCCCATTGTATACAACACACACGTCAATCTCCTTCCCTGCCATTGACGGAAATTTCCGTAATTTGAGAAAACACTTCCCCACCATTGACGGCTTTGTTTTTTCACTGATATGTGTTAGGGGCACTATAACACATCTTCTGAAAGTACTGAATTTCCTGATCAAAACAAATGCAAAGGTGAAGAAATAAGCAATCACAGATGTAATTTGCATATCTAAAATGAGATAACAGCATATAAAATCAAAACTGCCTAATGTCATTGAATGAAATATAGACCCAGGACAAGCTACAAGACTGTGGGCAATTAGGGGTGTTGAACGATCTACTCACCTATATTTTGATCATGGTTCTTAATTCTCAGCTTTTTGCTCAAAATGTTGCTTTTATTATAGAAACCTACCCACATTCAAGTGATCAATCATAAAACTGATTTTGTTGAAAATCAGAGGGTCTGCTCTTTTGCTAGATCGCATGTTCAGATATACACAACATATCCCACACATCACTTCAGGCCATGCATGAATTTAAAATAAACACTGGCGGTGAAAGTTAAAGTAAAGAAAGATAGTTCACCCAAAATTAAGTCTTATTTACTCAAAGTTGTTCCAAACCTGTAGAAATGTCTTTATGCTGCACAAAGGAAGATATTTTGAAATGCCAAAAATACTTTGAAAGTAACCAAACAGTTGATGGACCCCATTAACCTCCCTTAGTATGCCCCACAACTGTTTGCTTACCCATATTCTTCAAAATATCTTATTTAAGCAAAAGATACTAGTACAGGTTTGGAACACCAATTTTTATTTTTGGGTGACCTATCACTTTATGATGTTAACACGTCTGCATTGTAGGCAACATTCTCACAGAAACAATGTAGAAAACAAAATGTGAATAAACTTTTATTGGGATGAGGGTTTTAAAAGTTACAATGCAAAGAAAAATATTCTAAAGCAGCAGTCTTCTCAATCCCCTTCGTTTAAAATCTGGTGGGCAAAAAAAACAACAACTTAGATTTACATTTGCTGGCCATATTTCTGAAAAGCTTAACCTTTTTTTTAGAGTCAGAAAACCGCTTATCACCACTGATCAATCTGACGGTAATTCCAGCTATCAGTTTAGGTTTCATCATTATATAGATCTCGGACAGTATCATATATATATATATATATATATATATATTATATATATATATATATATATATATATAAAATATATATATATATATATATATATAGATTCCAGGAGAACTCACCAAAATGTGTTAAGTCTTCGTAGAATACCTGCAATAGACAAACTGATTGTTAAAAAACAGATCATGCATGTGTGGTAAATAAATTACGTTACTTCGTCCACATTTAGCGTGTTCAGAAAACCGTTTATCACCACTGATCAATCTGACGGTAATTCCAGCTATCAGTTTAGGTTTCATCATTATAAAGATCTCGGACAGCATTTAAATAACATTACAACAGAACTCACCAAAAATGTGTTAAGTCTTTGTGGAAGATCTGCAAAAGACATACAGATTGTTAAGGAACAGATCACACGTGGGAAGTAACGTTAGTCTTCCACATTGAGCGTGCTCAGAAAACCGATCATCACCACTGAACCATCTGACGGTAATTCCAGCTATTTTCAGTTTAGATTTCATCACAACACAGTAGGGGGGAAAAATCTAAACTATTAGAAACTGGGTCCATCGTGTCTTACCATAATCAGTCGTATTCTTTTTCGAAACTTCTCTGAACATTAGTTGCGTCGCCACTTCAGAACAGAAAGACCTAACACGCGTGCGCCTCGTGATTTATATACACGAGTCGCTCGATGACGTAGTCTGCCCTGTTCTTCTGGTATTGAAAACACTACGCGCGATCTGCTCTTTTCTGCCAACTACTGGATTTATTTATAACCTAGAATTCGTACCTCATTTTTGATTCGACTTTTGAGGGCAAGGGCATTGATTTCCTTTTGAGGTGTGACTTAATTTAAGCCATTAAAACTAAAATGTAAATGGTCATCTTTTCATAGTCAGGTAGGCTATTATTATATCTGAAATATACAAGCACCATCCCCCCACATTGTTCTTTGTGGAATAATAAGAGTATCCTTAATATGAAATCTGTGTTCTTTCAGGACTGGATGAATAAAGGTGTCTGGTCCATTATGGATGGGGAAGGACATGTCCTTATAACTTAGGCCTAACTATAGGCTAGTTATGACAGATTTTGTGAAAAATACCATATTATTTGTTCTCAGAAATGTCTTTGTTAAAAGCTGTTCCTATAATGGGATAAAGTGGTTCAAATTAGAACAAGATTTCTCACTTTCCCACTTCTACCAAAGGTAAAAGAGGTTCAGGTTAAAATATTTAACCTTGTAATGAGTTAATCTTAAATTGGGTCGTAATGAGTGCACCTTTTCTGAAGCAGACATCGTTGGAAGATTTATTTTATTTATGCAAATTCTCAAAAAAATATCTGGGATGACCTACTTTTATTTTAAATCTATAAAATATTTGTCTTTTTTTAATTATGATGGTGAATTATTTTGGTTAACCATATTGTGATGTTGGCCAACTTCATGCAGATTCTTTAAGAACCCTCCTACATTCTTACTTTTCCATAAAGATTTAATAATCTTCCTAAAATCTGTAAGACTCATGCAAAAGAGCTATATACCGTATGTGTTCTTCTGAAGGTATTTTTTGATGATATATTTCTTATATGTGTGACTTGTGTTATAATTTATTTATGTATTTCTTTTTTTATGTTTCTTTAGGTTTCTGTTATTTATTTATTTATTCTGTTTCAATTCTATTCAATTTGGACTTCTTGGAATTGTATTAAGCTTTTTCTTTTTGAGGTTTGTTTTGGTATCTGTATCTTTTTAATAATCGTATTTTCGTAGGGCGGGAGTTGATTTTGTCCACAGGGAATTGTGGTTTGCTATTGCTGTGATCTTATATGAGTGACAAGTTGTCCCACCCTCGTGCCAGTAAACAAGTCATCAGAGAAGTGTATGGCGGCAAATCAATGACAATAATAAACGAGCGCACAGCTGATGCTGGCGCGTATGGGATTAATATCCTGCCATGATTCAAAACTGAAAATAAAGTTTTGAAAGGTTGAAACTAAGTGTTCGAAAACTCAAAATCTTACAAAAAAAGTTTTGCAAGATCGAAAAATAAGATTAGCAAGCTTGCAAAAAGTAAAAAAAAAAAAAAATCTCTGCAAACATTATGTTGTTTTTGAGATTTCCTTCTTCAGAACTGCAACATTTTTTTTACGATGTTGCGCAATCATTTTTTCAGAGTTTCGAATTTGTCACTGTTCTCCCACTGTATTAGTTTGTTTTCCAGATTTGAAACCTTGTAAATGGTGATCTGAAAACTGGTGTGCGAATAGGTGAAAAAAAGTTTTGAAACTCTGAAAACTGAGGTTCGAAAGGGCGAAACTTATTACATTACATTACATTAGCACTCCTATTGCAGACCATTTTTTCAGAGCTGAGTTTACAGAACCCACTTTGCGGAGATACGCCAACACAGTTGCGAGCTTGCGACTCGCGAAATTTGTGGCAGCGTTGTCACGCAGCTCTGCTCTGAAACTCTGAAACTCAGACTGAGCGAAAATGAAGCTTCGCAACCTCGCAACTAAAAAAAAAGCCTGGAGGGAGGGCTTTCTGCTCTTGCCCAATTCTTTGCTGTCTGCTGTGCTGACGTACAGTCCAATCACAAGTCGTATTTACTGGAAAGGTGGGATTGACCGACTGCTCCGCCAATGACGAAAGCGCACAGGAGACGCAAACAGGATGCACGGCTCTCTGTGTGGCAAGCGGGTCAGAATTACGCTATAGATTAATAGGCTTATTTAGAAGACACTTTTGTCCAAAACTTACAAAAAAGATACAAAGCAATTCGTCAAATGTCAGTCATAGTCCGTCACAATGTCAGTCTAATAATTGATTATTTAGACAATAAGAATAAAGGGCTAGGATTATCACAAATAACCACAAGATTTTTACGCTCATCATTCATTAAATCGTCTATTCCAGTATATTCCACCATTATTGTGGAGCGGCGCTTACTGCATGACATGGTGTCGTCGGCGACTATTAAACTGAGCATTCATTCTGTCTCTTATTTCATTAATTCTTCTTCTGAATCTGCTTTCATCATCCACCATACTGACACTTACTCAAATTAAAACTGCAAAAACTGCGTGGGAGCCTACTTAAAGTAACAGTTTGACTCAGACTCATTAGTTTAGTTGTAGGCTAATTATTATTTTTATATATGATAAACATAATCAAAGGCTTTTTTCGTGATTCAAAGAAGAAATGCACAAGTAGGCTATGTTTTTATTAAAACCTTACAAATCAACTTTATAGCTAATGCTGTCAAGACTTTCAAGATAAAATACTTGTTTGTACACACTGTTTGTTTTACAGTGTGAGAATGGAGATGTGCAGCAATATCTCATGATGCATCACATACAGGCCTGAAGTTAACTTTTTTGACCACCAGCCACTGTGGCAGTTAAATATATATAAGCATATATGCTAAGCATATTTGAGCATTTTATTAGTTCTCAATAATGTCAACTCAACTAATTTAATGATAAGAGTTGGATACTACTAATAAATAATGTCAACTAAATTGTTTATTGAGTAGAGTTGCCATAGACTAAAGATTTTTTCTAGTCGACTACTAGTCATTCGTTTAAGCAATTAGTTGACTAATCGCACGTTTAGGCTATATTAATTTATTCTATATACTGGGTGCATGGACAAATAATAGCCTATAACAGCGCATGCATAAATCTTGCCGGTGCAAAAGAGGCTAATGATAATAAATGTGTCTTAACAAATAACGAGGCATTTTAAATGTTTATTAATAAACTAATGTTTTTTTATAAATCAAGCAGCTAACATATCATCTCCGCTGTAAAGGGGATGCGCCTTTAGAGATTACATAATCAGACGGTATAGGCTATTTGCTTTCGATTCTAATTTGTTTGTTTAAAAGTTAGTGTTGTTTGTTTAAAATGTCAAGCTTTATATAGGTATTTTTCGAATTTCTGTGACTGTGAAGCTAGTATACACTGTTTTTCAGTTCATTTGAGATGCGCTGCAGTTCACGGAGAGCATGAAAGTTATTTTACAAAAGCACATCGTTTTCTTATTCTTGTGAGTTTACACAAATATAATTAGTTGCGAATGATGTATTATTATTTTCTTTATGACCAAAAATTAGGGAGTATTTTAAGTTGTTTCCACTGTTGATAGATAGGAAAATGCAAGATACAAGTCGCCGACGCCACCATGTCATGCAGTAAGCGGAGCCACACAGAGAGCCGTGCATCCTGTTTGCGTCTCCTGTGCGCTTTCGTCATTGGCGGAGCAGTCGGTCAATCCCACCTTTCCAGTAAATACGACTTGTGATTGGACTGTACGTCAGCAGACAGCAAAGCATTGGGCAAGAGCAGAAGGCCCTCCCTCCATATGGCGTTTTTTTTAGTTGCGAGGTTGCGAAGCTTCATTTTCGCTCAGTCTGAGTTTAGAGTTTCAGAGCAGAGCTGCGTGACAACGCTGCCACAAATTTCGCGAGTCGCAAGCTCGCAACTGTGTTGGCGTATCTCCGAAAGTGGGTGTTGTAAACTCAGCTCTGAAAAAAAGGTCTGCAATAGGAGTGCTAATGTAATGTAATGTAATAAGTTTCGCCCTTTCGAACCTCAGTTTTCAGAGTTTCAAAACTTTTTTTCACCTATTCGCACACCAGTTTTCAGATCACCATTTACAAGGTTTCAAATCTGGAAAACAAACTAATACAGTGGGAGAACAGTGACAAATTCGAAACTCTGAAAAAATGATTGCGCAACACCGTAAAAAGAGTGTTGCACTTCTGAAGAAGGAAAACTCAAAAACAAAATTATGTTTGCAGAAATTTTCTTTTTTTACCACTTTGCAAGCCTGCAAAACTCTGTTTTCAGAGTTTCAAAACTTTTCTTTACACATTCACACACCAGTTTTCAGATCACCATTTACAAGGTTTCAAACCTGGAAAACAAACTAATACAGTGGGAGAACACTGACAAATTTGAAACTCTAAAAATTGTTTGCGCAACATCGTAAAAAAAAATGTTGCAGTTCTGAAGAAGGAAATCTCAAAAACAACATAATGTTTGCAGAATACATTTTATTTTTTTTTACATTTTGCAAGCTTGCTAATCTTATTTTTCGATCTTGCAAAACTTTTTTTGTAAGATTTTGAGTTTTCGAACACTTAGTTTCAACCTTTCAAAACTTTATTTTCAGTTTTGAATCATGGCAGGATATTAATGACTTTCGCGAGCGAATAACAGATCTACACGCGAGGAAACGGGAACTCGCGAGCTCATTCAAGCCCTGAGCGCGCTCATGACATCTCCTCTGCACGCAATTCAAGCATTCCGCGCGCGATTGATCATTCCACACGCTCTCGCGCTTGATCTGCTCTCGCCTGCTGCTTTTGCTCGCTTGAGCAATTTTATTTTTGACAGTCGAGGGGCGGGACTCCCCTTTTCCGGAAGCCAGTTGTGATTGGACGCCTGTCCAATGACTTGTAATTCACTTGACTTGAGACATCACTTAATTTGTTTTATTTATTGTGGTTAATTAACGTGTAATGTGATTTAATGCATTGTTAATATAGAATATATTCTTTTAACAAAGTATTACTAGTGATTGCATTGTGTTGTTAAGAGATAATTTACAGACTGTAATGACACATTTCCATGGTTATTAGCATTGTAAATCTACCAAAATTTGTATGAATTTTTACATAATATAAATGGTTCATTATATTTTCTATTAAATGTAAAAGGGGTTCTGGCTTCTCAAGTTAAGATACAGTACACAGCATTAATTATAGCTTTAAAAGCCTTTTCAGGATTTGCTACCGAATACAGAGAAACAATATTAAATCCAGCTAATTATTAAACCCAGCAAAGCTATTACAACATTATATAGTGATCTTAATCATCGAACTTTTTGTAAGCTAATAACTTAAGAGAAACTATGAGGCAAGTAGTGTACACAGCATAAATGATTAAACCCCATCTGCAAATAACATATCTTATTATGTTACATAAAAAAATAAATACATTCATGCTGCCAGAACACCTTTTACATTTAATAGAAAATATAATGAACCACTCAAAATTGACATAATAGTAATACACAGGATGAAAACAAAAAGCTTACACAACAACTCTTGCTTATTGATATAAACAAGTAATTTATCTTTCATCCAAAGCCCTTGTAATATTTACAACTATTTAATGGACACTTTTTACATTCTGAGGCTCTCAGATCCACTTTAATTTTGGTCGGATAAACGTAAATATATGGTAAATGGGGAACTACAGCAAATATGACTTTTTTCTCCAATTTATTTTAGATATTTTAAGCCAACACAAATCACATAGTCTTTTAAATATAAAATGTAAAAATGTATAAGAATTTTCATGATTTACAATGCTAATAACCATGGAAATATGTCATTACAGTCTGTAAATATCTCTTAACAACACAATGCAATCACTAGTAATACTTTCTGTTAAAAGAATATATTCTATATTAACAATGCATTAAATCACATTACACATCAATTAACCACAATAAATAAAACAAATTAAGTGATGTCTCAAGTCAAGTGAATATCAAGTCATTGGACAGGCGTCCAATCACAACTGGCTTCCGGAAAAGGGGAGTCCCGCCCCTCGACTGTCAAAAATAAAATTGTTCAAGCGAGCAAAAGCAGCAGGCGAGAGCAGATCAAGCGCGAGGGCGTGTGGAATGATCAATCGCGCGCGCGAATGCTTGAATTGCGTGCAGAGGAGATGTCATGAGCGCGCGCAGGGCTTGAATGAGCTCGCGAGTTCCCGTTTCCTCTCGTGTAGATCTGTTATTCGCTCGCGAAAGTCATTTACCGCGCGCGCCAGCATCAGCTGTGTGCTCGTTTATTATTGTAATTGATTTGCCGCCATAGAAGTGATGTCAGACCGATTGGTGCACAGTGTTGGGAAGGTTACTTTGGAAATCAAGTAGGTTACATTACACGTTACCCTATTTCAAATGAGATAAAGTAGGCTATAACTATTTCAATAGTTTAAGTAATGTAACTTTACATTTGATGACTGTTCTAAATTTCTAATGATTGTTTTCAACGGTTAATCATTTTCAAACATATAGCAGGATTAACTTTGCAGTAATAGTCAATATCAAAATCACTTGAATTAAGAATTTTAAAGTGCACAGCCACGATCGTTCTGAGGTTAAATCCAGATTTCTGGATGAAATTATTGTTAAATTTCCAGCACAGGTGTTGTGCCGAATTTCGACTCCCTGCCAGAATCCGACTCCCCCTCGCGTGCACGCGCAATGACGTCACCACACTAGTCGCCGAATTTCGACTCCCTGACAGAATCTGACTTCCCTTGCACGTGCAATGAGCTTGGTGCGACTGTTTTATTGTTCGTCTGTTTGTGCTACTTACTTAAAGTTTGGTGTCTTTTTTTTTTTTTTGCAGGTGTTTATTAATAAATATAATTATCAGTGTTTTCCAGAAAGTGTTGCAAAAACCGATCACTGGCATACAGGATATTATGTTTAAGTGCACTATACTTACCGAGTCAAATATGAAATGTAATATTTAACAGTTATTCCCATTGTGCACTGTTTACTATACTATAGAGACAGTCCAATAATACCATGTGCAATAAGTTCTACTTCTAATTCTGCACATAGATTATTCTAGATATACTCTGCCAGTGCATTTTATTTAAATCAAACCCCAGAATTATTTTCGTGTCCAAAGTACAGGTGTAAGCAAAGTATATAAATCATACTTCCCTAATTTTTCAGGTTGACAAAGTCAAAGACACATGAAACTCATGCTGGCTACATTTCTTACTCAATTCTTTACTATGGTAAAATAATTTCTCTGTTTTACATTTGATATTGTATTGTGATAGGCACTTTTAGTTCATTCTGACATTTGCCAGTATAACTGGGTGGCTATAGTCATCTGAAGTGGACATAACACTTGTCCACTTCAGATTTGTCTTGTCACTTGGCCACAACATTTACCTATAACTTTAAATGTATTTTGATGGTGCACACTTTCTGTTTCCAGGATGATTAACTGCATTTTGGTGATAAAAAAAATCTGCCAGAATCTGACTCCCCTTGTGTGCACGCCCATGACGTCACTATACGCGGCGGTCAATTACTTTACTGCTCATATGTTTGCTTTGTAAATGCTTAGGCATGAAAGTTTACTTTTCTGAATAATATGTATTTTTTTTATTTTGATATACAAAGATTAACACCAAATTTGGCCTTTATTGTTAATGTTTGTTTGATTGTGGGGAAATAATATAAACAAAAATGGGCTAAAGGAAACTTTTTGTTATTTCAGATAGATTTGACAAAATGTATTGAGTTACTAGGCCTACTTGGATTCAATAAATAGTCAAACAAAACGCACTAGGTCTCTATGTGTAGCTTTAATGCTGTTTATATGAGAATCTCACCTGTTCCTTTTTCTGTTTATATAATTTTTTTCTTTCTTTTACTTGTAGGCTATTATTATTTTAGATTGTATATGTTCTTTTACTATTTGTTGTTGACTACATTTGTATAGCTATGAGTTACACTATTGTCATGTTTATTATTTGTAATTTGCTTGGCATTTAATAAAAAAGGAAAAAACAAAATCCTTTACTTTTCATCTATAGTTTCCACACCTGTAATACCTGTCTGCATGTAGTGTTTCTATACTCTATGTGTGTGTGTGTGTGTGTGTGTGTGTGTGTGTGTGTGTGTGTGTGTGTGTGTGTGTGTGTGTGTGTGTGTGTGTGTGTGTGTATTTATGCAGTGACACATAACATCACTGTAAGTTTTAAACACAGCACCTGCCGAATTTAAACTCCCCCTCCAATTTCAGCTTTGCAAGAGAAAACTCATTTTGATGACACCTTTGTCCATGGGTCCTCTGCAGAAAAGCACAAGTCTGAATGACTTCACAGTTATAGGCATTTTACATGTAGCCTATTTCTGTTTTATTCTTTATTTTTTTCACCGAAATACAGTTAATCATCCTGGAAACAGAAAGTGTGCACCATCAAAATACATTTAAAGTTGTAGGTAAATGTTGAAACGGACAAGTGTTATGTCCACTTCAGATGACTATAGCCACCCAGTTATACTGGCAAATGTCAGAATGAACTAAAAGTGCCTATCACAATACAATATCAAATGTAAAACAGAGAAATTATTTTACCATAGTAAAGAATTGAGTAAGAAATGTAACCAGCATGAGTTTCATGTGTCTTTGACTTTGTAAACCTGAAAAATTAGGGAAGTATGATTTATATACTTTGCTTACACCTGTGCTTTGGACACGAAAATAATTCTGGGGTTTGATTTAAATAAAATGCACTGGCAGAGTATATCTAGAATAATCTATGTGCAGAATTAGAAGTAGAACTTATTGCACATGGTATTATTGGACTGTCTCTATAGTATAGTAAACAGTGCACAATGGGAATAAATGTTAAATATTAACATTTCATATTTGACTCGGTAAGTATAGTGCACTTAAACATAGGCTAATATCCTGTATGCCAGTGATCGGTTTTTGCAACACTTTCTGGAAAACACTGATAATTATATTTATTGATAGGCTAAACACCTGCAAAAAAAAAAAAAAAAAAAAAGACACCAAACTTTAAGTAAGTAGCACAAACAGACGAACAATAAAACAGTCGCACCAAGCTCATTGCACGTGCAAGGGAAGTCAGATTCTGTCAGGGAGTCGAAATTCGGCGACTAGTGTGGTGATGCATTGCGCGTGCACGCGAGGGGAGTCGGATTCTGGCAGGGAGTCGAAATTCGGCACAACACCTGTTCACATTTTTATCACTCGGCATGGTGGCAACTCTCAGTTGTAACGTAAAGCTTTCAGCGGCAATGTGTGGATTGATTTCAAGAGAACCGATCAAAAGCATCAGAACTAAACTGCCTTTAAATGGCAGAAGGCATCGTGCACATCATAAACAGGCAAAGAAACTTAATATTATTCAACATCCTAGCTTTTTACTGAAAATATTCAGATGTAACCCCCTTTAGCAATTTCACCGTTAACATTTTTACAACTAATATAATTACATTTTTTTTCTCAGTAAGTGAGTTATACATTTTTTAAAATTAAATTATGTAACTCCGTTACATGTAACCTAACATTGTCGTGCATGACATCAAAGTACCGCAAGAGCGCTTCAAAAGCATATAGAGCTCTCGCGGCACTTTGATGTCATACACCGATCGGCCCGCGCAGCGCTGCTTCAAGTCGAACACACCTGGGGCATGTTCAAGATCACAACGGTGCGCAACGTTTTGCAACGGTTTCTGTGTTGAACGTCATGTTTCCTGGAAACAGTGTTTCCCCTGTTGTGCATCGGGGTTTGAGATGCGTTACTTTTCTCTTGTTTGGTGGGCGTGTCAGAACTGCAGTCCAATCAGCAGCAATATGTGTATAGCCTACAGCACGCGGGATTAAAGTGAACGCGCACAATGGAAGTAATTTACAAATGTGTTCGATACGCAACAACTGAGGATATTAGAAGACATGTTTGTCGAAAGTTTTATTGTAAAAATATAGGACATCAACATAATGATGTAGTTGTTTATATTTTTAGTTTCATTGCAAGTGTATGACATTTGGTATAAAAATAAACAATGCATGTAAAGTGCTTTTCCTAAAAATGAGAAAGAAAATACAGGTTATTAATAAAACAGTATGAACAACAAATAAAGTCAGTATGTGAGGCTAGATGTGTTTTGGTCTTTATTAGGTAAGATGTGCTTCCATTTCAGTTTCCACAAATCCCTTCACTCGATTGGGATGTTCTCTTGTGTTCTGGGCAGCAAGAGCAGTAGGCTAACTGTAACATCGGCATATTTTGTATTAAACATATATTTATACTGACTTCATCATGCTCCGAAAATTCTTCACAAAGAACACAAAAAGCCTTCTCAGCTCAGCTGCCGTATTGGAACTCTTGCGTCGCGCGTCATCACAACAGTGCGTTCAACGCGTCACCGTTTCTGTTTAAAAAACGTTCTGCAACGTTTTGTCGGCGCTGAACGCAGCCCTGTTGTTGTAGAGGGAGGGAAAAGTATAATGAATGAACTGAATGGATAAATCATTTATAATAAATACTGCAATCTTCCATGAAATTTGATTTCATGGTGACTAGCATTGGGTTGTTAGACTCCAAATGTATGATTCTTTTACAAAAATAAATAAATAAAAACTTATTTATTTAAATTGACCAAATTATAGGCCTACTGCTTATATTTTGATAAAGGCCTATATTTAGGCTATATGTGCGTCACTGAGTTCATCATACCAACTCTTTCCAAATGTCCAAAGATGTTAGGTTTCCAGGTCAGGAAGTTGCAGAAGCATATTCAATTTGAAATGTAATATGCAAAATGACAATGCAATATGTAAAATGGCAATACATTTCTGTATTTAAATTAGCATTTTCCATTACATTTGTGCAACTTTTGGTGCAAAATGAAAATACAAATTCAATTATATAATTTACATTTGCCATTAGTTTTAGTATGTACATTTAATACATATTTTAACGCTTTATAAGTTGCAAAATTAAAATTAAAATGTTGATCAGATATTAATAAATATATAGGGTCACGGAATCTCGGGTCAAATTCATGAAAGACCCAGATAGCCTATTTTGGGTGAATGTGAAGCAGGTGCTGGTGACATCATCGTCTATAAATTCGGGTCAAATATTTTAAAAAGCGAAGCAGCATAAACGAAGTACAAACAAACGAGGCTATTTTGGGTGAAAGTGGAGCAGGTCGGGGTCTGGTGACGTCATAATACATTACATTCATTACATTCGGTACATTCATTGCGGGACATTTAATG
The DNA here is from genome assembly GCA_036326025.1 of Chrosomus eos. Classification (NCBI taxonomy): domain Eukaryota; kingdom Metazoa; phylum Chordata; class Actinopteri; order Cypriniformes; family Leuciscidae; genus Chrosomus; species Chrosomus eos. The sequence continues at coordinate 24,570,080 of CM070834.1, forward strand.
AAAATGCCATCTTAACTGTGTCTTAACTGTGACTGAGTGTAAATGCAAATAAGAAAAATAACATTTAAATTATAATTTTGCTACAGTTTTTGCTTGAACTGTTCAACATATCTAATAATTTCTGTAATAGCCTACATTTTAATTTTGCAACTAATAAAGCGTTAAAATTATGTATTCAATTTACATATTAAAAACTAGTGTGTATGAAATGGCAAATGTAAATTATATAATTTCATTTACATTTGGCACCAAAGGCTGCAAACATGTAATGGAAAATGTAAATTCAAATACAGAAATGCATTACATTACATTTCAAATTGAATATTGCTACCAATATACTTTCATAGTAGGCCTATGTTGACAAAGTCTTGCCATTAGTGTGTACGCATACCACCACCACCAACAACAGCAACAACAGTGTCCTGACTGAACATTTACATAAAAACATTCGTTTTGTTAGTAGCTACCGAAAAAGCCGAAGCGAAGGAAATGAACACGTGATGCCTGATGACGTCTGAGGTCTAAATATGACGCGGATTGCTATCTGTTAGCTAGCTACGTTGTTTCCCTCCATCAACACTGAGCAGAGACAGAAAGTCAGCAAGTTGATGTCCAAAACTGACAACTCCGGATTCACGTTGCCATAAATATCGAGCCTTTCGAGCGAGAAACTCTTTACTGGACATTTGGTTAAGGAATCACCGGATAATAAACGGTAAGACTGATTATATCAGCTTGTTAGATAAATTGCGTCCCAAGCCCGATTGCTAGCAAGTTAGCATTTCTAGCGAGCCATGTGAATTTGAAAGTACAAACTTTGCGTATGGCATTTGTGTATCCGTATGGGGGACTAAATAAATCGAAAGATGTTTGACAAATGTTATATATTAAATCGATTGATAGCAGCTCGTTGACGCTTTAAACAAATGTATTTGAAATAGAAACTTTAATGTTAGCACATGACGGCTACCTTTCCTTTTACTAGCTGCGTTGGTTCCGCACTTGTTTGTACAGACTGGTTCGCTCAGGTTTAATCCGGCACAAACCAAAATATTTATGTAATGAAGTGTTTTGTCGAGGTGCAGTCATATGTCAATCAAAGAACCATAAAGGAAATCTAATAACAATTCTCACAGGCCGCAAATTCACTTGTACATGAAATTTCTGGCGCCCAACGTTGCTAATAGACATTAAATCTCACATGAACAACAACAGACATGGCATATTAGTTACCTTAATTTAGTAAAGATTAAATAATATTTTACATGAATGGATATTATTGTGTATTATGAAAACAATGTTAACAAAGGTCTTGAATAACGTTACATTGTTCTTTTACTTATATTGCTGGCAACATTTTATTTACATAAAAATGCATAAATTCATTCCCAATGTTTAAGATGTTATAGTGGAATTTGATTGTTTTTCAACAATTTCAGAGTAGACAAAACAGAGTCATTAACATGTTTAAAATATTACGATATCATTTTCGGATCCCAATGTCACCAATTAATGCCACATTATGAATTATTTAATGATATGATTGCTACTTGTCTTGAATTAAAAATAAAAACATGGCAACTGTCTTTTCAAGGCACATCATATGTAACTGTTTTGAAATGTATATTTGTGCTTTCACATTTCTCATGAAAGCTCGTTTGTTTCTGTATGGATGTTTCCACAGTATGAAAATGTGAATTATGCAAAGGCAGTATTCATTTAAAAACTTGCTATATCCAGCTAGTCTTTGTGGTTGTGTAATTGTAGAAAAAAATAGATAAATTGCTGCTCAGTTAAATAAATAAATGTGTATATATACAAAGCCCGATGTATCATAATTGATATGTAACATTATTTTTCAACAAAAAAGGCCTAAATGGGAAATCAAGTAAAAAGTGAAATGAGCTAATTTCAGTACTATGACATTCTTTGTAAGGCAGTCATGCTTTTGTCACTTCCTAAGTTCTTATAAGACAATCAGACAGGCAATAATTCCAAGCAGTTATCCACCTTTCATAAATATTTATTGCAACACTCAGCATTGTCGTGAACAAAAGAATGATGTGACGCATAACCATTTAGGTATTTCGAATGGATTGATGTAAATGTAAATCAGCTGAAGTGTATTTTGCGATCCTAGACCTGAAAGCACTTCTCTTTTGTGTAGACATATGCAGGCTCTATAGCAGTGCAAGATGTTCAACAAATCTTTTGGTGCTCCCTTTGGGGGAGGGACAGGAGGATTTGGGACTTCTTCTACATTTGGGCAACAAAGTAAGTTAATATGTGTGCTGGAGTTTTTCATGTTTAGAGAAATGAGAGAACCAATAATTAATATGGTACAGAGACCAAGTAAGAATTTTTTTTGCTACCTTTGTCATCAGATGCTGGCTTTGGAGCAGCAGGGGGCTTTGGGTCTTCAGCGTTTGGTACTGCAAACAACACAGGAGGAGGACTGTTCGGGACCACCCAGAACAAGCCAGGTAATGCAGAATCTTTAAATACTCAAAGAATTGATCACTTTAAGATTTGAGTTGATATAGTGATTTCTTTGAAATATAAATTGCTTTTTATTGATGGATACGCTTGCATTTGAGACTTATCTAAGATTTATGCAATAATGTATTCAGTGTGGATGCAGAGGCAACCTGCATGAATGCATTGGTGTTAGGGGTGGGCGATATTGACAAAAATGAATATCTCGATATTTTTTTTCAATATCTCGATATCGATATTCAGACGATATTTTTGCGGGGGGCGGGGGGTATTGCATAACTCCTGACACAAATTAAGACAAATACTGAAACTTGAGTCTTATATCTAGTAGAGAAAATGTAATAATAATTATTCTCTCTAGACCAATTCAATTAAGATTATGAGAAATTATTGACATTGCACTCTTTAGCAGTAGCACTTGTGCAATTCTACATATCCCTTTTCCTTAGTTCAGTGGTTCTCCAATGTTTTAGAGTGCCGTACCCCTCTTCCACTTAGACTGCAGGCACAGCTTTTCCATTAAGAGACAATATTTTGCCCCCTTTAATAAATTTTTCCATTTCATTTTTTACCTTTGTAATACCTTTAAAAAATAAATAATTCCTTAAATAAAAACAATGTTCACTAAATAGGCAATGTTAAAAATCGTTTAATATTAATAAAAATATTATAATAAAATCGCCAGTAGGTGGCGGTAACTCATTGTCTTTATGTGTGTGAGTTATCGAGTCATTCATTGAATCTCACGGTTCGTTCAAAGCCACAGATTCCGTTGCAAAATAGAGCAATAAGCCTGAGTATACTGTTTTAAATTTAGTAAATCACTTAATGTTACCCTTTTGTTTTGTTTTTTTAACTGTTGTATAAAATCAATGTCACATTTGAAATCGTGTGTGGATATTCGGTAAACATTGCATCAACATTAAAAACACTGCCGGAGATCAGCAACCATGCGCGCTCTCTACACTGCTGAAGAAGCGCGGATGGTCTGAAAACACAGACAAGTAAGCTGGAGTTCAGCAATCTTCATTTGAGATTTTCAACTTCAATTGAAGTGTCGTTCAGTCAGTCTATGTTCTGTCACGAGCCGCTTGCGCTTGCGAACGGCTGCCTGTTAAGGATTTCCTTTAACACCCGGAGTGCTAATGCCCGAATGACGTGCTGGTTGTCCTCAAAACAACACGGCGGTTATCGCTCATATAATTTTTTTTGCCAACGTATAGTTAAGGCGGCAGGCGTGAGTTGCTTAGGCGGCCGCCTTAGTTTTTTGTTTTCTCTTTAACTTCCTTCAGCTCTTTTCATGTTTGGGGGGTTGGATTGTACAAATTATGAAATATTCGATATCCCAATTTTGCATATCGTCCAGACAACAATTTGGATATTATCGTCCCAGTGGTGTCAAACTCAATTCCTGGAGGGCCAGAGCTCTGCACAGTTTTGCTCCAACCCTAATCAAACACACCTGATCCAGCTAATCAAGGTCTTCAGGATTGCTAGAAACTTCCTTGCAGGTGTGAGTTTGAGCTGGTTGGAGCTAAACTGTGCAGAGCTGTGGCCCTCCAGGAATTGAGTTTGACACCACTACGATATATCGCCCACCCACAAAACCAGTTCTCACTGATTTAAGCACTGCAGATTTAGACGAGGAGAATACTTTACTTTAAATGTTAGATTTTTGCTAAATAGAGCGCGAACACATTGATGAATGGTGACTTGAGCTGTAATGGAACTAAATAATGTTTGCTGTTGAGTGAGTCATCTTAGAAGTGAATTTGCTGTGAGTCAAGTTGTGACTCGCTGAGAAGACTTATCTGAGAATTACTGATTTGAGGATGGTTTGGATGGAAGACTTAATTAGAATCACTGATGTGCTACACATAAGATGAGTGGTCCCATAAGAAGCTTGTATTTGGTCAAGTGTCATTTGTCTTGAAATATTTGTGTTTGTCCTCAAGGTGGACTCTTTGGCTCAAGCACTTTCAGTCAGCCCGTCACCTCCTCCACCAGTAGTGGGTTCGGGTTTGGTGCCCCTAGTGGCACATCAAACAGCCTTTTTGGAAGCACCAACACCGGAAGTGCAGGACTATTTTCCCAGCAGAATAATGCCTTTGGTGCCAACAAACCAACCACGTTTGGCAGTAAGTTTCCTGCTGAATGTCTGTATAAATAAATAAATGTTTTTTCTTGAATTAAAAGATTAGCTTGGAAACAACGCACTAAATAACAGTTTGAATTGCTTTGCAGCTTTTGGTACCAGCACCAGTAGCGGTGGATTGTTCGGGACAACCAACACAGCATCCAACCCATTTGGAGGAACGTCAGGCTCTTTGTTTGGGGCATCAAGTTTCACTGCTGCACCCCCTGGCACAACAATCAAATTCAATGTTCGTTTAGACATGATTACATTTTTATATATATAAATCCTTTTTTTTTTCATGGGTGCACTGAGCTACCTGTTTTTCATACAAGGTTTTTTACCAAAATCTCTTTTTTTATTTTATTTTATTTTGTTTTGTTTTTTTACAGCCACCAACTGGTAGTGACACAATGGTAAAAGGTGGTGTGACAACCAGCATTAACACCAAACACCAGTGCATCACTGCAATGAAGGAATATGAGAACAAATCCTTAGAGGTAGGATGGATTCTCACTTTGTGGTAGTTGTTTTAGTACGTGGCGACCTACTGAAGAAATAGTCCACAATCACAGTGCACTGTTTGTCAGGTGCTTTGAAAAAAATTGTCTGCTGAAAATGTGTAACAAAGCTGTTGTTAGAGTTTTGAGGATTTGGAGCAGTGATAAAATATCTATACTTTTCTTTCCTTGATCTAAGGAATTGAGGTTTGAGGATTACCAGGCTGGAAGGAAGGGTCCTACCAACTCTATGGCAGCTGGCACAGGTGGTCTCTTTGGACCGACAGCCGCAGCTACTCCCAGTACTGGCACTGGACTCTTTGGCTCCTCCGCTCCAAACACTGGCTTCAACTTCGGCCAGAGCAAGACTTCATTCGGCACGAGTAAGTGGTTGTACCTTAAGAATTGGTTTGGTTTAGTTTTTTTTTGTTGTCTTGAATACGTGTTAACTTCTTGCACTGCAGGCACCGGGGCATTTGGGACAACCACAGGAAGTTTGTTTGGCCAGCCTCAGCAGCAGCAACAGCAGCAACAACAGCAGCAGCAGCAACAGCAGCAAGCCACCAGTCTCTTCAAACCATTTGGCTCCGCCACCACCACCCAAAACAACTCTTTCTCCTTCGGCAACACCAATACCATGGGCCAGCCCAACACCAGCACCATGGTGAGTTCCAGCAGATGAACTATATATACACTACCGTTCAAAAGTTTGGGGTCAATACGATGTTTTATTTTTTTTAAAGAAATTAATACTTTTCTTCAGAAAGGACTCATTAAATTGATCAAAAGTGACAGTAAAGACATTTATAATAATGCAAAATATTTATTTTTTAATTGAATGCTTTTCTCTTGAACTTTCAAATAATCCTAAAAAAAAATGAATCACGGTTTGCACAAAAATATGAAGCAGCAAAACTGTTTTCAACTGTGATAATAATCATAAATGTTTCTTGATCATCATATTATAGTGATTTCTGAAGGATCATGTGACACTGAAGACTGGAGTAATGATGCTGAAAATTCAGCTTTGATCACAGGAATAAATTACACTACTATATATTCACATAGAAAAAGCTGATTTACATTAGAATAATATTTCACAATATTACTGTTTTTTTCTGTATTTTTAATCAAATAAACACAGCCTTGGTGAGCAGAAGGACTTCTTTTAAACGCATTAAAACTAGGCCTGGTCGAAAAATCGATTGAATGAATTCAAATTTTTTGTTGCGGGCGATTTAAAAAAAAATAAATCGAGTTTTTGTGTAATGGCGCATATTTGCCCCCCCGGAGTTTCCGTAGCGTTAGTTTCACTCACGTCACGTAGCAGAATGGCAAGCGACGACGACAACAACAACATCAATGCACACACGAAACTGCAACAGCATACAGCAAGCGACAACATGGCTACCGGTGAGAGTGGGAAGTTTGTTCCTTAGCATAGGAGTGAACTCGAGCTTATAATGCGCGAGCGGGTCGGGCCGATATTTCCCGTCACTATCCTCGGGTCGGGCCGGGCCCTTGAGAGACGTGCACTGCCAACGCAATAGAGTGCGGCGCGGGACTAGAGTTGATGGCAGAGCGCGCGCGCAGGGCGGTAATGCCACTCACTCTGTGTGTGCGGTTTGCGGGAGAATAAAACGATTTCGCGGGACTCCCGCAAACTAGAAACATCTATGATTAAAACATAAAAATAATAAAAATCTCAGACATATGTGTTTTTTTTTTTGAACGCAATGGCCAATTTAAGCATTTAAGACAGACTCCCTCACCGCTTAAAACATACTTTTTGTTCAGTGCTGAATTCTGTATGCTGGCAAATCCTCTAATTATAACAATTTTCCTCAGATTTGATTTGAATGTATTGTTAATGCTTTAGAAAATGGTGCTATGTTTGTCTCTTTTTAGTCTAGACAAACACAGCTGGGACTTTGATTCCAAGAGGGTGTTCATTTATTTATTATTCATTCCAGAAATGGGGGTTACATTTGTCTTGCTTTTGATTAAATAAAAGCAAAATTTGCTTAAGTTGTCTGCCGTTTGTACTTTTTGCTTTCCTCAATAAGTAGGGGGGAAAATCGTAAAAAAAATCGTAAATCGATTTAAAAAAAATAAAATCGGAGATTTTATTTTTAGGCCATATCGCCCAGCCCTAATTAAAACTCTTACCGACCCCAAACGTTTGAACGGTAGTGTATGCAGTCTGCACTGATTTACTAAACTGATCTTATTAATCTAAAATCAGGTTAATTCTGTGTTTAATACTTTAATTTCATTTCTAAGCAGGGGCTGTTTGGCAACACGGCTGCCTCCCAGGCCGGAGGACTTTTTGGAAACACTAACACGAGTACCGCTGCAGGCTTTGGCACAGGAATTTTCGGTCAAACTAACACCGGCTTTGGGAATGTGGGTACACAGGTGATTTATGAAGAGGCTACAATTAGCTGTTTTTTTTTTCCTTTTGTTTTTTTTCAAAAGTCAATTGTCAGATTTTCACCATGTTAAATTTTTTTTTCACTTTTTCAAAATGGTTAACTTGTGTCTTTATTGCACAGAATCTTTTTGGTAATAAGCCTGCTGGATTTGGCACCGCCACCACCAGCACACCCTCCTTTGGCACAGGCACTGGTCTGTTTGCAAATAAGCCTACACTTACTCTAGGGGCTAACACGAACCCCTCAAACTTTGGTGAGTCTTAATAAGGAAGTTGTTTGCTGATCAGTATTTTCTGCTATTAAAATTAGTCGTCTCTGGTTGAAATTATGCCCATCACTTTCACAACCAGTTGATCTAGAAATAAATGCTGATGTTTCTATTTTTTTTTTTAAGCATTTGGTGCAGCTGGTGCTGGTGGGGGTCTTTTTGGGAACAAAACTGCTGCAACAGGACTGGGAACAGGATTGGGAACTGGCTTCGGAGGAGGTATGTTTTAGGGTGCTAGTTTTTTTTTTTTTTAATTGTCGTTTGTTACTGTGAGAATTAAACGGGCCTTCTGAGTATTTATCTGTATTTTCAGCTGTAGGAACAGGCCAAACGTCATTGTTTGGGAACAACCAGAACAAGCTGGGCTCCACCCTGGGGTCAATGGGCACCTTCGGGACTGGAGGCTTCAACACCGGAGCCAACACTCTGAATTTTGGCGCTCCTCAACAGCCTGTGGGTCAGTGCAAATGCTTTATACATTATTTAATTCCCAAAACTGGTTTAAATCATGTTGATTAGTTAATAATGATAGGTAGATTTCTTTGAGGTTTTTTAAAATAAATAACTGGTATACCGTGTTTTGTTCACAGCTCTGACTGACCCCAGTGCAGCAGCCGCTCAGCAGGCCGTCCTCCAGCAGCAGATCAATGCATTGGCCTACTCTCCTTTTGGAGACTCACCCCTCTTCAGAAACCCATTGTCGGACCCCAAAAAGAAGGAAGAGGTTTGATTTTTACAGTTTAGAGATGGTCCTTACATGCCTTTGTTGTAGGGCTGCACAATTTGATGGAAAAAATCTAATTGTATTTTGATTTGAAGATGTGATTTAAAAAAAAAGAATAATCCAGTTTTGATGATGTTTGAAAGGCTGCACAATTTGGCCAGAATTTGTGATTTATACATCAATATGCCTAAAATAAAAACATCATTTTTTTCTGATTGCTAAATGAAAATTAAAACAATACTATAAATAATGTTTTAACTAAAATTACATTATTTATGGTTGTCTTAATTTCTACATTTTTAAAGGAACACTTCGACTTTTTGGGACTTTAGCTTATTCAACCTTTCCCCCAGAGTTAGATAAGTCCATACATACCTTTTTCATCTCCGTGCGTGCTGTTGAAGTCTGGTTGACGCACCCACCGCTAGCCTAGCTTAGCACAAAGACTGGATGTAAATGGATATAGCTAGCACACTAATCCCAATAAGTGACAAAATAAAGCCAACATTTTCCTATTTACATGTTGTGATTTGTATAGTCACAGAGTGTACAAATAAAAGGGTAATATGAGACACAGCCACTTTTTAAACGTTTAAATACTGGGAACTATTTTCTCAGAAGGCGAAGCACAGCTACTTGGGCGGAGTGATAACCGCAGCACCCGAGAAGCGCTGTGGTGAGGAGCAGAGAGCGTGTCTCAGGTGCTGCGGTTATCACTCCGCCCAAGTAGCAGTGCTTCGCCTTCTGAGAAAATAGTTCCCAGTATTTAAACGTTTAAAAAGTGGCTGTGTCTCATATTACCCTTTTATTTGTACACTCTGTGACTATACAAATCACAACATGTAAATAGGAAAATGTTGGCGTTATTTTGTCACTTATTGGGATTAGTGTGCTAGCTGTAGCCATTTACATCCAGTCTTTGTGCTAAGCTAGGCTAGCGGTGGGTGCGTCAACTAAACTTACAGCACGCACGGAGATGAAAAAGGTATGTATGGACTTATCTAACTCTGGGGGATACAGTGAATAAGCTAAAGTCCAAAAAAGTCGAAGTGTTCCTTTAAATGTTTACCCATCAAACAGCTGTTTTGACTAAACAACAACAGGCAGCCCTTAAAACTTATCTTTTGTTGGTATATGCACTGCTAATATATCTTCTCCTTCATTAGCGTCTCAAGCCCACAAATCCAGCTGCCCAGAAAGCCCTGACTACCCCTACTCAATACAAACTGACGCCTCGTCCTGCCACCCGTGTGCGTCCCAAAGCTCTTTCCTCCTCTGGCTCCTCCAAATCTCAGCTCTTCGATGGGCTTGATGATGATGAACCCTCTCTTAACAATGGAGCCTTCATGCCTAGGTAAGAGCATGACGTCATAACTATAGCATACATGTAGGTCACAAGATGTAGTGAACTAACTAAAGTGTTCCTGTCTTCATTTTAGGAAAAGCATAAAGAAGCTTGTGTTGAAGAACCTGAATAACAGCAGTCTGTATAACAACTCTGTGAACAGAGATGTTGATGATTTAGCCTCCCCTTCAGAGTACCCACAGAATGGACTCAGGTAAGTTGACTAGTTCTCAACCGTTTTAATGTGAAGTAATATTTTGCAGTCATTAAAGAGGCAACCTCAAATTTAATGTTTTCCTGTCACACTTCAGTCTGAGTATGGATGATGGTGAGATTAGAGAAGTCACTGTGGAGAGAAGTGGGGAGGATGATCTAGAGGTTTCCAAGTTCTACACCAACCCGATCACCAAACCCATTCCACACGGCCAGCCAAGCCCCTTGCTACAGGACACCATCTCGGAGTTCAACATGCGGGGAACTGCCAGTCATCGCAATGGCTTGGAGGCCAGCAGTGAGGAGATCTCTCTGGCTGAGGATTCCATTCAGGAGGAAAGAGATGAGGAGCTGGAGGCTCAGAAACCTCCTCACCCAGCTGGTACGCTTGTCTCGGTTGATGTTTCTTAAATCATACGATGGGCTAGAAATCTTATTCTAATCTATCTTATTCTGACCTCTTTCAGGTATAGTTCTTTGCCGTGTAGGCTACTATACCATCCCATCTATGGAAGAGCTGGGAAAGATGTTGAATGAAAACGGGGAGTGTATTTTGGAGAACTTCACTGTTGGCAGAAAGGGTAAAACTATTGCTTGAAGCATCACCATGCAAAAGAACAAATGATATCACAAGTAGCCCTCCAGTGGAGCGTGCCATAATATTTTGTTGTTGTGGTTTTGCAGGCTATGGGTCCGTTTTCTTCTCTGGCGAGGTGAATCTTACCAACATGAACCTGGATGAGATTGTGTACTTCCGGCGTAAGGAGATAATCGTGTATCCTGATGACAAAGACAAGCCTCCTGTTGGAGAGGGACTAAACAGGTAATCTCAGGATTCAACATTTTAAGCGTTTCACTTGCATTTGTGACTAAAATAGATGTTCAAACTGTAAATGTATTTTGAAGCGTGCTGCATATGTGTGTGATTTAAAGGGCTCCCTGCGGGTCCTTGAAATGTCAATTTAGTTTTTTGAAATCTAAGTTAATAAAAATTCTTTTAATTTAATTCTTAAAAATTATTAGGCCGCTGTCACTTTGTTAATAAAAGAACAAAAGACAGAGAAAATCACTCGCTGCTCTTGACTGAATAGCTTTTGTAGCTTTAATATGGATTAATCTATATTCGATTTATAATTTATGCAGTGAAGAGACTGTGCAGTGTTTGATTGTTCAGTTTCTGTATACCTCAGTAACCCGTTAGACCTACCTGACAATATTAAAACATTGTTTACATTTAAAACACAATTTTTTTGGTGCATTTTAGCAGGGCAGGCAAAAATCTGAACAGGCCTGTGTTTGCCAGTTATAAAAAAAAAACTTGGCGTTGAGCCCTGATATATTAAAGGCACAGCTAAATGTGACATTTATTACAATTTTTTTTTTATGTGAAGAGTTTAAGTCCACTTAAGTATTTTTTATTTATTTTTTTAAAGCCAACTAAATATATTATAATTGAGAGCTATGAATTTTAGCAATGTTGAATGGCTATAATAAATGGCTAAACAAAAAGTTCAGTATCAGTGATACTAGACTTCTAGTGCTTCGTAAAAAGATGCCATTAAACAAATATTTTAAAGATACCATATTTGTTGTTTCTACATTGTTTTAGGGAGTCAATGTGAATGTATTACAATATAAAAATATATTAAATAATAAAAAAAGATTTAAATCACATTTTTCAAATCTGGATCAGTTTTGCTGCATCCTCAACCACTTCTGTCACTGTCTTTGAAAACAGCACTACTCCTTATTGATTCAACATAACATTGTTTTCTGTTACATGTAGACGTGCTGAAGTGACTCTAGATGGTGTGTGGCCCAATGACAAGACAACGTGCTGTCAGATCAAGAGTCTAGAGAGGCTGAATGAGATGAACTACGAGGGCCGGCTCGAGGCAGCCTCGCGCAAACAAGGTGCCCGCTTCTTGGAGTACCGACCCGAAACTGGATCCTGGGTCTTTGAGGTATGAGCGCCTACTACACCAAATGCTCCACTTTGCATCCTTTTATTTTCTGACCGGTCTTGTATTGCAGCTGTCTGTATAAATTGTGAGAATGTAACTGAAATCTCCTTTTACAGGTGGCCCACTTCTCAAAGTATGGCCTGCAGGATTCTGATGAAGAAGAGGAAGCCCCCCGGCCAAGCTGGACCTGAAGAAGCTGAAGACAGGAGGCCCCCCTGGGATCTCACAGCTTCCACTGACCCAGCAGCAGATGGCGCCACAGGCTCAGGTAGACTGAGGAACGCACCGAGTCTGACACACATTGGTCTCCGGGGGCCACTCAAGTTCACTCATACCTGCTGTGCCCCCCCCACAGTCCAGATCTACACTAGCAGCGGGGAGAGAGCAAAGAGTTTTAGTGGTTCAAATGCTTTTCAGCTGTGATGCAAAGAGATCAGAAGTTATGGAAATGCTGTGCACATATTTTAAATATTATAAGTTTACAAAGGAAGTTCATATAACAAAGGGAGTTGCCTTTTTTCTAATATTTATAGTTTGTAAAGCTGACTGTTCCTCTTAGCAGTTGAAATTAGAAGGTGCTTGAGTGTAAAGACTAGATCTTACATTTTTCAGTGGAATATTATTTGTTACACTTGTGTGAATGAAACTTTTACTTTCAAACACAATAAAAAGGGTGATTCTGAATGTGTTTTAAGTGGAATAAGATTCAGCCAATAATCATTATTAGTGTATTAATTATGCTTGGTTTCTTTTATTGTTGCCAAAATAAAAAGTATATTTGTAGAACACGGGCAAAGAATTTGTTTGACCAGATGTATTTTAGCATTATTTTTAACAGGTGATTTGAGTAACATTACATGCAATGATTAAAAGTGTGTGAGATATTCTACAGATATGAGCCTGTGGGCTTTCAGAATGTTTTATTTTGAAGTTAGCAGTGAAGCATAAAATGTATGAAAGACAGTGTGTGAATTTGATTTTGTCATGTATTTCATTGACAAATAAAAGTACAATAAAGATAAAATGTTTGTGTCAGGACATTTATGGGTACATAATGCTTCATACGAATGTTTTGATTTGGCAGCAACTAGATCCTCGATGCCTACCAAGTATTTGCTATAAATGTATGTTAAAGCTCTGTCGGCATCAGTTTGATGATGAAGAACTGTACTCTCCACTCGGATCAAGAACAAAGACTTGACTTGATCTCTTTGTGTGCATATGTGTAGAGTACTGCAGTACTTGAGCTGCTCAGCCGCGTGTCGGAGTTGGACAGTGACATGGCCGACATTACTCAAGAGCACCTCGCGGACAGCGTTTTGGGTGAGGAGGATGGAGAGAGAACTTCTTTGGAGGAGAACAAGCTGAGATCTGAGACTCCTGTCGAGCACGAGCCCCTGTCCGCATCCAGCCAGATCGCTTCCTCAATGGGCATCAACCCTCATACCTTACAGGTAGCGTGCTGTAATTGAGTCATCGATTTCAAATACGTTGCGTTCTGATATTTTAGTAACGTTGATTTGTGTTCCACACAGATTATGAAGGCCTCTCTCTTTGCAGAGGATGATGAATGTGACTTGTTTCAAGAGCATGGTTCTTCAAAGTTCATACTGGATGTGGCTTCCCCCAAAGTTTTGCTTTCTGGACCTGGTCGGCCATCAAGTATGCCACTAATTCATTAAATGCAGTTTACACACATTACCGGTCAGAAGTTTTGGAATAATTAATAGTTTAATGAAATCTCTTATGCTCACCAATGCTGCATTTGTTTAATAAAAAAAATCTATTTTAAAAGTTTAATTTATTATTGTGATGGCAAAACTGAATTTTTTTAGCAATCATTATTCCCGTCCTTTAGGCTCAAATGATTCTCCTGAAATCATCCTATGTTGATTTGGTGCTCAATTATAATCTCATATTATTGGTACTCCATTATTAATAATGACTCGTATCAATGTTGAAAACAGTTGTACTCCTTTATATTTTTGTAGAAATAATGATACTTTTCAGCATGACAATTAACTTCACAGGAATAATATTTTCAAATGGAACATTACACTCACTTTTTTTTTTAAATCCGTAATTTCACTATATTAGTTTTTACTGTATTTTTTTTGTACCAACAAATGCAGAATTGGTGAGTATTTGAAACTTCTTTAAAAAACATTTTAAAAAAGTAATTTTCTCCTGTACTGTACTTGTGCAAGTGCACTTCTTTGAACATGTCTGATATTACGGCTTTTCTATTGCAGTCGGAGCCCTGTTACAAACAAAGTTCACCTCAGGTGGAGGGCTTTTTCCCCAGTTTCCAGAGGCTCCTTTTAGTGGAATACCTCAGAAGCATAGCAAGTCACTGGTGTCTGAAGCCCCATGGCCATCATTGGGTCCATCCTTCCTGTTGCCGGCCCCTCCTCCAGAACCTACGCTTCGGACCGTCGGGGCCCGTAGGCTAGGTGGGCCAGTACCTCTGGAGAGCTCCGTAACTGTAGGGAAAGGCCGTTTACTGATGGACGCGGCTCTGTTCAGAGGCCGGTCTTTCAGAGTGGGCTGGGGTCCCAACTGGACACTGGTGCATTGTGGAGATCAACTTAGTGTCACAGAAACAATGAAGGAGCAGGCAGCAGAGAGCATGGGTTTTGGCTTCTTACCCAAACCAACCAAGAGCAAACAGTAAGTTTAACTTTTTCATAGTTTATCATCGCAAATAAAACGTACCTTATAAGAGTGATAGAATGTTTCTCAAAGTAATTGTCCCATATTTGTATCATACCAGGATCACTGAAAGTCTGTTTAAAGTGCGTATGGAGCAGGTGGTCGGCCTGGAGCACAAGCAGTCGGCTGAGAGCCTTGATCTTTACCACAAACCGCTGGAGATCAGTCTAAAGCACAGCACAATCAACAGAGAGGACTCCTGTCCTTTCATTCAGCCAGCGAGAGGAGTGGACGCTCTGCATGGTTATGCTGAATGGATTGTGGAGGTCAACAAAGATACAGGAGGAGGGGATGGTATGAAGTTTTTTATAGTATTTGTGTGTGTGTGTGTGCATATATATCTCACAATTTGGGCTCAGTAAGTGTTTTTTTATTTATCAAAAGTGACAGTAAAATCATTTAGTGTAATAAAATATTTAAATTTCATATAGTTCTGTTCGGTTTCTATACTTTATTTTCATCAAAGGATCCTGATAAAAATTCCACCAATATATTAAATAGCACTACTGTTTCCAACATTGATAATAAGAAATGTTTCTTGAGCTCCAAATCAGTATATTAGAAAGTATTTCTGAAGAATCATGTTACACTGAAAGACTGGAGTAATGATGCTGAAAAATCAAAGCATATATCATAAATAATTTTGATCTTCATCATTAGCTGGCCTGGCCCATTGGCAGCAAATTTGGACTTTGTGTGCTGCCCTGTGGGGTCGTCTTGGTGACCGAGATGTGGAGACTGAGCAATACTCGGACTACCAGCAGCAGCTTGAGCGGCGGAGGAGCTTCTCACACTGGCTCTCTGTAAGTGCAGCCGAGTGTATAGAGGAGGAGGTGGGCCGGGCTCTTCAGCGCAACCACGCGGAGGCTGTATTCAGTTACCTTACCGGCAACTGCATAAGCAAGGCCTGCAAACTGTCCCAGAAGAGTGGTGAGTGTATGCTATTTTTTTTTCTGAATGCAGTCAAGCTTCATGCTGTACAGCAGCATTAGTGGTTCTAACAAAGGCTGTGTGTCTTTATAGGGGACCATCGCCTTTCACTGATGTTGTCTCAGGCTGTGGGCTCTCAGTTTTGTAGAGATCTACTGGCTCTGCAGCTCACTGACTGGAACAGGATGCAGACAGACTCCTTCATTGAAGAGGAGAGGCTGCGAATCGTTGCTTTGCTTGCAGGCAAACCAGTAAGTAAAAGAGTGGGCGCATCAGTTTGTAAATTTAATGTGTGAGGCTTCCAGTTATTTTTAGCTTTACAAAACAGCTTATGATGCTGGTTATTATTAGTATTTTTTTACAATGTTATTTTAATTTACACTCACCAGCCACTTTATTTAGGTACACTTGTAGTACCAGTTAGGACCACCTTTTACCTTTGGAACTGCCTTAACTCTTTGCGGCATAGATTCAACTAGGTCCTGGAAACATTCCTCTGAGATTTTGGTCCAGTTGCTGCAGATTTGTCGATGATGTGAATCTCCCATTCCACCACATCCCAAAAATGCTCTATTGGATTGAGATTTGGTGACTGTGAAGACCATTTGAGTAAAGTGAACTACTCCGCTACGTTTACATGCAACCAAATAATCCTTTAGTAATCGGGCTCAATCGGACTGAAAAGCCTTCATGTAAGCACCTTAATCGATCTGAAAAGACTGCGCATGTGCAATGACGTTGAAATGGCATAATGACGCATGACTCGCTGAACAAGCTGTTGTTCTTCCGGTTGAATAAAGTGTCATCTAAATGAGTGTCCCTTCATTCTGAAATTCTCCATTTAACTCTGTGAATTGGAGCAGGACAACGTTCCACCAGTCCTTGTTTCGGATTCCACAGACGAGTGGTTTGGGGCACGGAGAGGGGCATTTTTACTAAATAAGCAGCACGGCTTCATATGCTCATTGTCTCCAAATTACGACCAGAAGTGCATCAAATATTTGAAATATTTAAATATATAAGTTGCTGTTTAAATAAAGAACCAATGTTGGAGAATAGTTTGTATGCGCAAACAGCAGGAAACTGTATATTCGTGCAGTGTGCGTATGTCAAAAAATCAATTACGATTTGAAGCTTGTGACATATAAACGCACACATCAACCCGATCACATGTTTCGCGTTTATGTAAACGCTTATATTCGGATTCGTCAATCGGAATGAATTCAGTCCTATTGAAACAAAAGTTGTGCATGTAAACATAGCCATTGTCATGTTCAAGAAACCAGTTTGAGATGATTTGAGTTGAGACATGCCGCATTATCCTCCTGGAAGTAGGATAATGGATCTCCCCCCCCCCCCCCACACACACACACACACACACTCTTATTCTAAAGTGATTCATTCTTTCCAAATATACTGTAGCTATTCAAGTCATCAGGACTAAACATTCCAGTATTTCTTATTGCAATATATAGTGCAGAAAAGTAAAGCCTTTCCGTACAGCCCTAATTTGTCATTTATTTGAATAAAGGTGTGGCAGTCAACAGACAGCGTTATAAACGTGTGCTCCGAGCTTGACTGGAAGCGGTGTGTTGCTGTTCATCTCTGGTACATGCTGCCTCCCACTGCATCTGTAGCTGATGCTCTCGCCAAATATGAGTCTGCATTTCAGGTACCTTACATCACAATCTTTGAAAGCTATTTTAGTTTATCTTTGACATGGATAACATTTCCTAATTGCACAACCGTTCAAAAGTCTGAGTTCAGGAGGATTTTTTTTATTTTCTTCTGCTCACCAAGGCTGCATTATTTGATCACAAATATAGTAAAAACAGTAATATTGTGAAATGTTATTACAATTGTAAAAGTTATTTAATTGTATATTCAAATCTGAATCTTAATATGCTGCTTTGGTGCTCAAGAAACATTTATTCTTAACATTAGCTAGCTATGTTACAAGTTGCAATTTTAACTGGTTTTTAACTCATTAACTTGTTTCCTTCGTAATTTATGAACGTTGTCTTACCAGATACAGGTTTTTTTTGTAAGATTTGATTAATTCTTGCTGAATAAATGTTAAAAAAAAAAAAAAATCTTACTGAACCTCATACTTTTGAACAAGTTCTTGTAGTTTTAAACATTAAAATCCCTTAGGCAACATTTTTTTTGTTTTAATGTCAGTAAGTGTTTTTGAAGAAGTTAACTTCCAATAGAATTACTTACCATGGCAACTTGTCACAACAAGACCATAGCTTGCTTAAAGACCATGTTTTAGCACCTTCCTGTTTAGAGATGCCACTTATTCTTGATCAACTGTGTAATGTAATCTGTAATTCTGTCAATGACTCACCCTCTAAACCCATAAGACTTGTTCTTTGAAACACAAATTAAGATATTTTTAATGTAATCTGAGATCTTTCTGTCCCTCCATTGACAGTACACAACTACCAATTTGACGCTCCAATTGGATCGTAAATCTAATTGAGTGGTTTATTCCCCTGAAGAGGCATTATAGATTTATGATGAACAGATTTAATTTAGGCTTTTATTCACATAAAAACATTCATCAACTCGCATATCAGTTGTGGTAAACGGAAGCTCAATCATGTTCCCTTGATGTGCGAGAACCAATGAGGTTCATTCTTGTATTATGCAGCACGTTTGAGCTTCAGCAAGAACCAATGAAGCTCATTCTCATGTGTTCTGCAGCACTTGAGCTTTCCGCAAGAACCAATGAAAGAATGTATGGTTGAGCTTCTGTTGGTTTGTGAATGAAAGCCTAAATTCAATCTGATCATAATATAAAGCGATCATGTCCATTCAGGAAATTTGGATTAAACCACTTGGTTTACATGGATTAGTTTTACGATCTCTTAATGAAATTGAAGCAAAAAAGTGGCAGTTGCATGTATTGTAAATGGCAGGAAAAAATTCTCTGATTTCATCAACAAGATCTGAATTTGTGTTTCAAAGATGAGCAAAGTCTTATGGGTTTGGAACTACATGAGGGTGAGTAGTTGATGGCTTTTTTTTTCACTTGGGTGAACTAATGCCGAGTTCAGACTGCACGATTTTAGCCACGATTTTGGCTCGCCGACAGGTTTTGAGAAATCGCCGACAAATGCCCGAAATCACAGGCAAATCGGTGCTCGTTCACGCGAGTGACAATCACGCAGTGTGAATGAGCAAAGACGCGATCTGAGAGAATCGCAGACGAGTCGCCGACGCCCGTGAGATATTTGGCATGCTAAATATCTGGACCTGTCGGCGATTCACAATCCTGCTGTGTGAATGTGTTCTGACTGAAAACTTCATCGGCGATGAACGACAGCCAACGAGAGAGCAAGATACAGGACAGGCTGTATAGACCAGAATATCAGTTTTATATTGATATTCTGTATATCTATATATCATTTTAATAGATAGATAGGCCTATATTTACAATTATATCAAACAGAAACAAAGCACAAACATTTGCATGACCAGCAGCAACAGCAGGACGTTTGCAAAATTATTTATTTACCCCCAACTCTCTTTGCAAAACACAGTCCTTGCTCCCCTCGTCTTCCCAACCATTTCCTCCTGCATAAACTGAATATTTATTTGTTTCATTTTCGCTACAAATCAGTGCACAGACAATTTGGATCGCAATCTTCTTGTAGGCTATCATTTTTAATAACAAAGTCAGTGTCGCGCGAGAACTCCGGTCTCACGCACGCGTGATCTTCCGTTATTTCCGTATCACTTCTCGCGTTTGTTTGGTTGTGAAACGTAGTTTGCGGACCAGGCAGAGGTTGTCGGCGATTCTTTCTTTTGTAAAGTCATGCAGTGTGAAACCTCCTGTCGCCGACCCATCGTGCAGTATGAACACAGAAGCAACTGAATGTTACCCCAGATAGTCATGCAGTGTGAAAACAACAGTGACCCGATTATTTTGAAAATCGTGCAGTCTGAACTCGGCATAACCCTTTAAAAGTATGTGAATAAATGATATGTTTTAAAATGCTGTATTTGTATGGTTTTCAGGGTTCAGAGGAAGTGAAAAGGTATGCTTGCCCTCCTTTACCTCCCTATGTAGATGAACTCGAGTTGTTGGGTTTGGATGAAGAGATGGATGAGACTGAATCCAAAAAGCCACTCTATGACATCTGCTTCCACCTACTTAAACTTTACAGTGACAGGTTTGTAATCCCATCCTCTTTGATTCTTGTTTTTTCTTTGATGTCCATAGGCTGTCTATGTATGCAGGCTGATTTTGCTCTTATACTATTTCCCACCTCATAAGGCATTACAGCCTACAACAGCTACTTGATCCCAGCACAGTAACTGCTGATCATCTGGACTACCGGCTGTGCTGGCACCTGTGGAACGTGTTGCAGGCTCTTAACTACAATCACCTGTCCACCTCATGCCAGGGCTTGTTGCACACCAGCTATGCTGCCCAGCTGGAGAGTGCGGGATTTTGGGAGATGGCTATCTTCGTGCTGCTGCACATACCTAACTCTGGGTAAATGACGGCTCTGTTCTGAGTACTCATTTAGTTTGTGATAGTTTTTATATTAGGATGAGTTGAATGAGTGATAGTTTTAATAGGATGAGTTGAGTGACTGTACGTGACAGTATCAAGTTGGTACTGAATTTTTAGAAATCAAATGTGACTGTACCAGCATTTCGCTCTAGCATTTTGAGCGCTGTTGAACAGATTCTTAAATGCCTCTCATTGGCCTTTGTTCACTCGCTCAACAGCTGTCTGTGATTGGCTACAATGATCAACGCTTCAAAAACATGTTGTACATCTTCACCAAGCGCTTACACAGATGCACACAGGAGCTTTTGAAAGCAGGTGTCTATTAGCAGATCCTTAATATAACAGCTGATAGATACACACGGGAGCATTTGAAAGCAGGTGGATCTATCAGTGGATCAGTCTAAGTACTTGGTGAAGACCTCAATTTACAACGTTTTTGAAGCGTTGATCATTGTAGCCAATCACATACATATATGTTGAGTGTGTGAACACAACGGCCAATCAGAGGTTTAAGAATTCGTTCAATAGTGCTTAGTTTTTTTTTTATTTGAGTACCGATTTGGTACAGAAGTTGGTACTTTTGACAACACTAGTACATGAGATGATTCCTATTTTATGTAATTGTGTGCAGACGTAGAGAGAGTGCAGTGCGGGAGATGCTGAACTTACACTGCCCCCTTAAGGAGACAGAAGAGTCAATGGAGAAGGAGCAATTTCTTACGGAAAAGTTGCTGATCCCCATCCAGTGGATCCATCAGGCCAAGGCCATCCGTGCCTGCAGAGAGGGAGATAAACATCGTGAAGCCTTGCACCTTTACAAGGCCGGCCACTGGAATCACTGCCATCGGCTGGTCATCCAGCACCTGGCCTCAGGTTCGAATAAGCCAAAAACACACACAAGCTATTTATGCCTCAAATACGTTTTGTGTGTCCGATAATATAAACCCTTATTAATTTTGGCTGCCATTTCTACAAATATTCACACTGACTGTACAAGCAAGTTGCACTGTAAAGGGCCAGTCACACTACACTTTTTGTCCCATTGACTTCTATTCATATGCATGCAAACGCATGGGAAATACGGACGCGTTGAATAATTCGGGTTTGGTTAACTTGTATGCGAATTTGAATCACGTGAAGACATGACCACTAAAAGATGAATCCGTGATGACATGACCTCAGAAACTTTGAAGCTACAGGTTTGTAGCATTGAAGAAAAGTGGAGTAGATATTTAAATTTTTTAACACATTGGATTTGTTGAATTTATGATTCTAAAAAAGATTAGAGTGTAATAATGTCATATCATGACTGTTGCAGTGTCTAAAAAAAGCTGCATGTTCAAAGTCTTGTGTGACCAACTCATAAGAAGCTTTGTCGCTGAGTTTTTTTTGTTTTGTTTTGTTTTTCACAAACCGAAGAGACAAAAAACTGTGAAAACACACCTTAAATCTTTTTATCAACTCAAACTTTTGAAATGTATGCTTTAATGCAGTGCTCCTAAGTGGCCACCTTATCGCACTTATCACATGTTGCCGGTACTCTGACCATCCCAACCCCTGAATGCGATTTCAACCAAGGTTTACTCCCACCCGAACACGATTCCAAGGCAGCATCGGTAGTCCCGGCATCCCCCCCCCACACTTTGAGCATTCCTTTAATGAAATAAAGTATAATACAGGAAGGAACTACAAACCCATAATTTGAGTAAGTCTGAAACTGGATGATTTAAGCAGTTTCTAGCTAAATATATGGTTGGGTTTGTTTAGTTTAAAATGCCATTTGGATGTAAATTTGGTCCCCAGCTTTGGTCCGAAAATTAGACTGAGCAATTTGGCCATAAATTACAAAAAGTCTATAGTGTATTTGCTGTATAGAACTTTCTGTAAAAGTAACCGGCCTAATGATATCTTCCTGTCTTTTTTTCCTCAGACTGCATAATTAATGATAATCATAAGTACCTGTTGGAATTCCTGGAGGGGTTGGCAGTGCCAGAGCGCAGTGTTCAGATTCAGAGCTGGGACACATCTGGACGGGTCTACCTTGATTACATCCATGTCATCCAGACACTGCGGGACATCCAACAGGTAACCTGCTGCTGCTTCAGGAAAGTATGTCACTTCAGTAGAATAATAGTTTAACGTGATCTTCTATCTATAGGCTGAAAGCCCAGGTTATGCGCTGGAGCGACTGCATACAGATGTGACGTCTCTCTGTGGGAGAATAGAGCTCCTCCCCTGCTCCAAAGCTAAAGACAGACTTGCCCAATCAGGTCTGAAATTCTTTTCCTCGGTTTTGTCAGAAATTTATACTGAAATAATGTTGCTGAAAAGCTAGTTTAAATAGTTTTCTTTGTTAATTTATGAGACCAGCTAGAGAACCAGCTTTAAAACTTGTGTGTTTTTTGAATCCTCACAATTACTGTAGAATTGTAACCTTGGTTTTCTCTTGCCTTATAGAGATGGCCAAACGTGTGGCCAACATCCTCCGAGTGGTTTTGAGTCTCCAGCAGGGTGGTGAAGGCACCCCGGATCCCCGACACATCCCTCTTTGCCAGCTTGCTCCACACATTGGACGTCTACCCATGCCAGAGGACTATGCTTTAGAGGAACTCCGCAGCCTTACTCAGTCGTACCTGCAAGAGTATGTTATCAGTCACTGAATATCAAGATATAGGTTTCTCGATCAGTTATGCAGAAGTAACATGAGTCTTGAGTGGAATTACCTTCAGCACTCCAATTATATGGCTGTTTCAGGCCGTGGTTGAACTTTCGATGCATATTTAGGCACAATACTTGTGAATAAAGCATTCCTTTGTGTGTTTGTGTAGGAGCTTTTTGTTTCTTTTTTTTTCAAATCCTGTTTTGTAGTCATAGACATGATGTGTGAGTCTTTTATAATTAAAGTATCTATTTGAATACATCTGTTGACTTAATCTGCCTGAGATACTCAGAGGGAAAATGCCAGATATGAGAACTCGACATTTGTCTATTCAGTTACATTAAGAAGTATCATCTGGTCCATTCAAAGCTAAAATATTATAGTGTTTTGTTTAGGGCCCACCTTATACAATTCATAAAGACATTTAAAAAAGGAGTTTTCTTTTGACCGTTCTTTTCAGTCATAGTGTTTTTAAATCTTAGTGTGACCATGTGTTGTAACCTTTTGTAAGTACAGTATTTTTATTGTTCCATGGACTGCCTTAGTCTATAAGTTGCAAGTGTGCTTCTGTGTAAATGATAAGGTTACTCAGCCTGTAATGAGTTTTTTTTTTCTTTAAGAGATTAAGCATTTATTTAAAACTAGTCTCTCCTCACAACAAAAATATGACAACAATAAACATGTAAAAGTATTTTTGTAGGGTTTTCAACATGTTGATCTGGAAAATCTTATTGTTAAAGGTTTTGCCAAATGTAAAACTAAATAAATTCAATGCTATTAACAGGGTTTCCGCGGGGTCTTAAAAAGTCTTAAAAAGTCTAAAATTCTGGACTTTAAATTTAAGGCCTTAAAAAGTCTTAAAAACGGCCAGATTTTCATCCTAGGTCTTAAATTTCATTTAGTCAGGTCTAAAAAAGTGTTTACCCTCGTTCATTTCCAGAAACGCTTGCCGCAGAAAGTTATTACAAAGTAGCAAAAAAGTATCGAGTTGTAGCCTACAAAGCGGAGCTCTAGAGCAGGGGTCTCCAACACGTCGCTCGCGTGCTCCAGTAGCTCGTGGCTTGACATGAGCTAGCTCACCAGAGGCTGTTCACATATCGCGTCTTTTCCGCGCTCAAAATGTATACAGTTTGTTCAAATGTAGGCGCGCGGCAAATAATTGCTCATAATTGAAGCGACGCGTTAATTTTTTTACCAGGCGCAACGAGATGGAAAAAATCTAAACTTTTCAGAATGCCGCAAATGCACGCACCGCAGGTCATGTGACAGGAACCAACCAATCAATCACCCCTTTCCATAACAACATTGAAAGCTCCGTCAACATGAAGGATGGGGGGCTCACCCAAACACTACTAATAAATATAAGCTAATGTGTAAATGTCAGTATTTTTTTTGACTCATTCTTTTTATAAAAAAAAATATTTAAAGGCTGAAATATGAGGTTTAACTTTGTATAAAACCTTTTTTGTCAAAACTTTATTTGAACTTGTACATGTTAGTAGATGACTCTGAGATCATGTTGCAAGACACTCTTTTAAAATCTAGCCATCATTTTTAATGGTATTTTAATGTTTATGTAAACAAAAAGTGCATATTGATGCTAATCAATTTGTTATTTGCTGTTTTTCGACATAAAACTTGTTGAATTGACTTCATTCTGTAGTATTAGTACTTTTTGAACAGGATTCTGTGATAACCGTGATAATTTTGGTCACTTTAATCATCTCATCATTTCCTCTCTAGTTATGATCAACTATGATCAACTAAAATCAACAATAATTGTGTTTTTACAGTATAATATGCAAAATCATCAACTATCTATCTAACTTGGATAATGCGTCGTGTAGGTCTTAAATTTCAATCTTAATGGTCTTAAAATGTCTAAAAAAGGTCTTAAATTTGACTTACTGAAACCTGCAGAAACCCTGTATTAATCAAAGAAAGTTCATAGAAATATATTTTGTGGTTCTTAAGTGTTCAACAATATGTGACTGGCGATTCTTATAAAACTTTAATCAAAGTCAACCTGACATCTCTTCTGACTAGGATAGGGTTTCGCTGATGTAATTACAGCATATGCGAACCCTTCATCCTGTTTTTTTGTGTGCGTGTGTAACAAATGCCCCAGCCTAGAGTAATGTGCTTGTTTTATGTAAGGTTTATTTTCTAAAAACATTGTAAACATTAAACTTGGTTTATGACAGATTACGCTTCAGATAATTAAGGTTCTGCTCTTTGAATGGGTGCGTGTTTGCGGCTGCCTGAGTATTGTGCATGAATGTGCTCAATTTTTTAAATATAAAACTACGAATAAAATACTTTGAATTTCTAATGAAAACTTTCTGTGCATTTTTTTATGTATAGTATGCATGTAAAAAAAAGCCTGAGAGCTATGTAAAAAATTCATACACATTCATATCAGCATAATAGACTTTAAGTGAAAAATTAATTGGAGAATTTCTTTGATAGGTCCAACCTGAGAGATAGAGACATATACTTCCGTCAAAAGTGGTCTTAGTTTCCTCTCAGTTCTCTTGT
Source organism: Chrosomus eos (assembly GCA_036326025.1). Classification (NCBI taxonomy): domain Eukaryota; kingdom Metazoa; phylum Chordata; class Actinopteri; order Cypriniformes; family Leuciscidae; genus Chrosomus; species Chrosomus eos. The sequence continues at coordinate 24,595,526 of CM070834.1, forward strand.
CTCCATGGTCCAGTCCCACGCATGTTTAGGCTACTACAAGGCTACCACAACGCTCCCACAACTACCACAAAACATTTCAGACACTCGAGTTGACTAACGTTACCAGTAGGCCTACTCCAGTATCTAGTAAACCTAGTGTAACTCGTCATCGCTTAACTAGCAGCAGCGACACTTCTCTTGCCTTCGCGAGTTGCGCATGGATCTTTCGCTGTCTGCTTGGTCTTAATACGGTAGTACTGAACTATGGGAATGTCTAAGAAATGCTGCATCTGCCTTCACGAAACCACAGAAGAGTTTTTATTCCTCATTCACGCCACAAAATGAATCCACGTGTCATTTGGGCTTCTTTCCATTTGATTGCCACCATTGGTTTTATTCCAGGTAAGGGTGCGCTCTTTTTATGAATGTTTATTCATGATTCCAATTAGGTATTTTTTGTTTTCAACTATATCTTATTTTGAACAAGATCATAATTACTTTTTGATATAACTGATATTATGTCTTAGTCTATGAGTCAGACGTCTATATTCTGTCCGATATCGGACATGCATTTTTATCAGCTAAAAAAGGGTTTAAATGTATAAAAAGATACCCATATGTAGGCTAAGTTACCTCTCCCATGTTTGTATTCACTTAACTTTTCAAAAAGCATTAGGTATTTGTATTTTTTTTCTGTTAAGTGTCAAAATATCATGTGGTGCGACATTCCGCCATAAATGCTGTTTTGGAAACGTCTTTTAAGTTAATCTTAATGACATGATTATTTGGCATGATTTCTAAAGTGTTTAGTAACAAATTGCAAAGCATTTCTATTTCTTTTTACATCATAATATACAAACAAACGTTGTCCGATGATGTCCATTTTATGAAATATCGACCATCAAGAAACTATCACTTTGGGATTTTTATATTCAAATTAATTCAAAGACAGGACATTTCAATTTGCCAATGACACAGGAAGCAGCAAGTAGGTTTGTAACTCTCAAATTTGGAAAATAACAACCTTTAACGGCTGGTAGGCTATACATTTTGGATATCATGTGATACTGTAAGAGCTATGATGACCGCAAAAAACCCAACAACAATGAATATTAAGTTATTTCTACAAATGTTTATTTTTTTTTACTTTTTGTGGGACGATAGCTTGTTTTGTTTAGGTGGCTAATTCTGTGTCTGTAAATTTTGACTGAATTTGAAAATATCATGTGGTCCGACCACTGCAGTGTTTTCCATGAATGATGTCCAGATTGTCAGGCTTTTATATTCAATTGATGGTTTATTATATACATCAAGTACTTTATTTTAATATTATTTTTTATATGCAATTTGCATTAAAAAATGCATTTAATAAAATATTTCAGATGATTTATGTAATTTTTTTTTACAATATGAGAAAAATGCTAAATAAATAGTTTAGAGCACGTAATTTCAGTTTAGATATTGTGCATTTATTAGTACCTTATAAATAGATAAATAAATAAATAATAACTATTTGAATCTATTTTCAGATTTTTACCAGATTTTACCAAGCAAAGTAAAAACCGCTGGCCATGAGTTAATTCTGACCCTGCAGCAAGAGCGGATTTACACCTTTCTAGGAGAAGAGTGAAATATTATGAAATAGAATCTTCGGTAACATTAAATGTCTTTACTGTCACTTTTGAGCAATTGAATGTATCCGTTGATCAATAAAAGTATTGATTAATTAAAAAACATTCTGACCCCAAATTTTACCTGTATCCAATACCTGTATTTTATATATAAAAAGATTATTTGTTAGAAAAAGTTAAATGAAATGTTGCACTTATGTTTGCACGATTTGATTTTTATATTAAAATTTTTTTATAAAAGTTTTGTTCATGATAATTCAGTGAAATTTTAATAAAATCTCGTTTGAATTTTTTTTTTGTATGAAATGTATTGTTTATTGATCTATTTAAATAGATTTTTAATGATAAGTCTCTTGTCATTTGGAGGGACCACTCATCATGTGGTTTGACCAATAATACCAATAACTGTATTAAATGAGAAAATAAGTGAGTCTTAAGTGAGCAAAAAAATGCAAATAATTTGTTTCTAAACACTTTAATTACTGAAAACTTGTAAAAAAAAATGTTAAGCATGTTTAAGAAATGTATTGACATTTTTTTGGAGTCTACGGGCAATTCATCTCAATGAAAAAAACACTAAAATCACTTAATAAAAAAAATGTAATATGAATTTATGTGTACACTATTCTTAAATCTGTACACAACATTCTTAATGTTTGATCAATTGCAGTAGATATTATTTTTTGTATTTTAAAATTGGCCTGTAGAAAATCTGTATACGTCATTGACCTCTATACTGGCTATAAGTGTTTCTGTTATTATATGTAACTTTTTTTTTTTATTGCAACTTTTGGTCCCAGAGTTTATATTAATTTGCTGTTGAGATGTTTTATGTTTTTGTCTGTCTGTTTTTTTTTTTTTTTTTGGTAGATTTAATCACATAAATGTGAATTCTTAAATAATAAACTTATTCAAATATAAATATAAACTCCATGTGATAAAGACTGAGGAGGCTGAATCCTAAATTCTCTGCATAGCATCAATTTACACACAAATATCCCGCCAAGAGATTCAAGATGGACATGTCCCACACTACTCTGGAACATCTGTGTATTCAAACCATAACAACAACAGACTGATCTATAACTTAATAATGTACTATATTCTAATCAAACTGACCTGACATGTTCTTCAAGGTTGGCACACTGATAAATAATTAGTGTTTATAATTGATTAAATAATTAAATAATATATATATAAATATATAATTATAAATTATATAATTTATAAACAATGTAAGTTTATAAAAGAGGCATGTTAAGACCAGCAGTCCCGGTATTACCTGGAATTTCTATTCAATTCCCTTTGGAGGTGCTGCCTTTTTTGTTAAATTGTTATCAATTATGTAAAAATGGAACTCCTGTGTGGTTTGGTGACTGGAGGATTTGTAATTTACACATTGGACATTCAACAATTGCGCTCATTCTAAGGTTCACACACATCTTAGGAAACTTTGATAACTTGTCTTAAAGGTTTTTCTATCTGTAGCAGTTGCCCTAATAGGAACCAAATATATGACCCACATGAGTCCTTGAAGCATTTCTGCATTTTGTCTACAGAAGCAACTTTGACACCAGTGTTTTTGGTCACAAGAATCTGATACTTTCTGAACACTTGCTGCTCAGTTCATGCTGCAGGACGGCAGCGCTGCCAGCTGGATCTCACACATCCATTTCACACCACAGCCTCCACTTTTAACTTTCATTTGAACGCTATTTTGTCTGGCACTTGAAGTGAATTGATTCGCCAGTGAAAGCGCTGACCACACTCATCCTCAGAGAACAGGCGGGGGTAATTGAGTAAACGTGCTTGTTCACTAGAGTTCCCCAGCTTCACGCAGTGTGGCCGTAGTTCAGTCAAATATATGGACTGCAGTTTGAAAGGTTGTTGTAGCTCTCCTGTTACTGGCGCTTTTTGATAAAGCATGCTCGTTCATCGGGGTGTCCTGAGCTGGCAGCCAGACAAATCCAAGTGTCAGCAAGAATCAAGGGGATTTGGGAAATCAGTACAAGGAATATTTTCATTTTCTTCGACATTTAAACGTAATTAAGCTAGTAGAATAGTTTGTGGTGTGGTGGTAATTGTCCAGAATTATTATCATTGAGAGGGCACCGTTACTGACTATAGAATGAATAAGGATCTGATGGGCTTATTGCCATAAATAAGTGCATCAAGTGTTCAGATTATTCTTTATCAGCCCTAGACAATCACCAAACTATTCTATCCCAAACCACCAAGCTCATTAAAGATAGCCGTTTTACTTAAAGGGATAGTTCACTTTGAAATTAATTTTTGGTATGTTTTAGCTTACCTCAAGGGCATCCAAGATGTAGGTGTCTTTGTTTCTGCAGTAGTTTCAATTTTGATATTTTTAGGTGAAACCGTTCTTGTCTGTCAGTCATATAATGCAGGTCTATGGTCACCACCTCAAAGAGCATGCACAGAGAAGTCCAAATTAAACATGATTTAATGACTCGCAAATGTAAGTACACATTGATGGCCTAAGACACGAAACGAGCGGATTGTGTGAGAAAATGAACAGTATTTATATCGTTTTTACCTCTTGTAAACACAGCCATGTCCAAGTGATCTGAGGGCGCGGCTGTGTTTACAAGAGGTAAAAACGATACAGACAAGAACGGTTTCACCTAAAAATATAAAAATTGAAGCTACTGCGGAAACAAAGACACCTACATCTTGGATGCCCTTGAGGTAAGCTAAAACATACCAAAAATTAATTTCAAAGTGAACTATTCCTTTAATATACTCAAGGAACCACCATTTGACTTTGTGCCTTAATTGATAAATCAATCTAAATAAAACAAATCGGCCAAATCTAAATCACTTTCCTCTTGCTTTTCGGCAGTGTGTTTGTGTGCCCAGGGGAAATATGCATTCAAGCTGCTGAATGATTTATTCGTGAATTACACCAGTGCATTGAGGCCTGTGGAGGACACGGACAACATCATTAACGTCACCTTGCAGATCACTCTCTCCCAGATCATTGATATGGTAATGACTCTCGGTCAATCACACATTCGTTCTCAATCTCTCTCTGTCTTTTTGATGTCTCATTTTACTGCTTTGCTCTTTACCTTTGAAATGTGCTGTCTGAGCAAATACGTCAACTCTGTTTCTTTTACTTCAGGTGAATAGAGTAAAACTAGTGAACTAAATATCAAACTGTATATTCCCCAGTTAATTAATACAGTAAGGCAATTATTATTTTTGTATTATAGTTATTTTAGAACAGAAATCTGAACACTAGATGAAGCCAGGTTCAGAATTAGGTTTTCTTTTTCATGTATTCGAGTTTAAAGTATCTCTTTTTATCACTCCATAATTTAGAAAATCCTGTAGTCAGGAAAAAAAAAGCATTTTCAACATTTTATGTATAAAATGTTATATAAACCAAACAATGATATGTGATCAACCCCCTCTGTAAAAAAACCCTTCAGAATATAGATTATAGATTTCTGGCTCAGTACATGAGAGAGAAAATGGTTTAGCTTGTTGTTTCTCGCATTAAATATATTACAACAAATGTGCTAAGAAATTTTATATTTGTATTCATGTTGGTATCATACGGTTTTGAATATTTTTTAACATTTGCTCACAATGTGCACATTTAATCATTATTTTAAAAAAGAGAAGAAAAAAGCTGACCTTGACACAGTATGTGCCTACGGGGGTCTTCTCGGTGACATCTTTTTCTTTATTCATTTTACAACAAAACTGTTTATCTGTTTAAGAATAATAATGAAAGATTATGCAAAACTTGATCAACTTTTAATGAGACTTTTAAACTTTATTTTATAAAATCTCTGGACAGTTATACCACATAGACATTTTTAACTTTATACCCCCTTAAAATAATAAAATGCCTTGTAATTCCTAAAGTGAAAGCATGATCATCATTCATACAACTATTGTCTGTATAAATTGCATTTAATATGTTTTTCAATCAATTTCTGACAAAAATAATGTCACATAATTTTAGCTAATTTTAAATGATTTTGGTATTTATTTTGCTGACTGGATTATATTTGTTCATATTATTATATAATATGAATATATTTTTAATGTATTTGTTAAATTGTGAAATTCGTCTTTATTTTCTAGGATGAAAGAAACCAGATCCTCACAACATACTTGTGGATTCGTCAGGTGTGGTTTGATGCCTACCTCACCTGGAATAAGACAGACTACGATGGGCTTGATACCATCCGTATACCTAGTAGTTATGTATGGAGACCCGATATTGTCCTATATAACAAGTAGGTCGGATTGGTATTGGGTTTCATCGATTCAGCCTCAAATTGAATGTCATGTCCTGTCATCACTTTGTTGTTGCAAAGGCTGTACATTCTTATGAACTGCTTGTTCATGGGAGCGTACAGTAAGTTTTCGGTTTCCTCTTGTCATCACAAACTGGACTACAGTGTTATCAGTCTTAACTCATTTCTCTCTCTCTCACACACACACACACACACACACACACGCACACACACACACACACACACACACACACACACACACACACACACACACACACACACACACACACACACACGTGTGTGTGTTTATTTGTCTGCTCTGCAAAAAGTAATATCCTAAATCAGTGTTTTTGTCTTGTAAAAATATTTAAATGTACCTAAATAAGATCAGTATAACTGATTATTATGTTTGCAGCTCCACATCTTAATTTTTTTGTATACAATTAACCAATATATATACTGTGTGTGTGTGTGTGTATGTGTGCTTGTTTTAAGCATACATTAATAAAAGTTACAGATGTAAAAAAAAAAAAAAAATAGACAATGGGGTAAGAAAATCTAATATTTCTTATTATATAACATTTTTATATTTATCTTGGTTTAAGGATGTTAAGATATTTTTTATATTTTCTGGAAAACAAGACAAAAAGACAGTTAAGAAAATGACTTTTCTGCAGTGTTAGACTAGTCACCAGTAAGAAGGAACTTCACAGATGATTCATGCATTCATTTTTGGTTTTAATTAGGGTTACGATAAGAAGAAAAGTGCTGACTATGACTTAATGATTTTATTGATTTCCACCTTCTGCCCTCCAGTGCAGATGACCAGTTCTCCAGCTCTATGGAGACCAATGTGGTGATCCGCCATGATGGCCAGATTATGTGGGACCAGCCGGCAATATCCAAGAGCTCTTGCAAAGTGGATGTGTCTTTTTTCCCTTTTGATGCCCAGCAGTGCCGCCTCACCTTTGGCTCTTGGACCCACAACGGCAACCAGATGGACCTTCACATTACCCTGGACAGTGCTGATCTCTCTGACTTTGTGGAGAACGTAGAGTGGCAGGTTCTGGGAATGCCTGCTAAGAAGAACGTTATTCTCTATGGCTGCTGCTCAGACCCCTACCCAGATATCACCTACACACTTCACCTGAAGAGAAGAGCTTCCTTTTATATCTTCAATCTGCTCATTCCCTGCATGATGATCTCCTTCTTGGCTCCACTGGGCTTCTACCTGCCAGCCGACTCTGGAGAGAAAGTGTCTTTAGGGGTCACAGTGTTACTAGCCCTTACTGTCTTCCAGCTTCTGGTCGCGGAGAGCATGCCTCCTTCAGAGAACGTGCCACTCATTGGTGAGATCCTGCAAAATAACTTTTCACTAGTAATTGTTAGGGGTGTAATGATACCCTCATGTCACAATTTGATATACATCACAATACTGAACTCCCAATACTATTGCGATACTCCAAGACATTAGGTAAAAGTTTAACAATTTTGTTTACTGTTGATTGATTAACATTATACAAAATTTGGTATTACATGAATGGGTGGAAGTGAATAGGCTTAGACTTGGTGCTGGTAAACCAATGTACAGGAAAATGGTTACACCAGAATAAAAATATTGATGAATCTGAATCTGAAAGTACAGAATTTTTTTAGACAAATATGCTTGCACTCTGTCACAGACTATATATATTTAAAAAAATGTAGGCTCTAAATACACAATACATATTGTCACTATCCACTATACATATTGTTGCATTTTTATATTGTAACACAATATATTGTTACACCCCTAGTAATTGTACAATTAGTTTTTATTCTAACATACAGTAACTGATTTTTTTGCTCATTAAAGGGGTCCTATTATGCTTTTTCACTTTACTTAGTGAGTAATGTTGCTGTTTGAGCATAAAAAAGATCTGCAAGGTTACAAAGCTCAAAGTCCATTCCAAAGGGAGATATTTTATTCTACAGAATGCATTTTCCAAGAACTTCAACGAACTGCTCGTTTGGACTACAGCGCGTTTTTTTCTGGTCTTGGTGAAGTCATATTGTTACTAATTTAAATAGTCCCCGCCCACAGCATACGCAAAAAAGCGGACGAGGCCTGGTTGAGCTGCTATGTTAAAGAGGCACTTTTTTTATCCACAACTTATTTGTTTGACCTTCCTAAGGCTAACGAACTTAGTGATTAAAATTTATTTTAAACTGTTCTTGAACATCATAATCCCAACGTTTACAGCTTCCAGAACCAGAATGCAGGCTAAGCACAAAAGCTTCTCCTGAAATGGAGCAGTTCCCACTTTGTTGGGACAATCTGTTGTTTGTGGATCACAACTTGTAAGTATGTCTTATTATTTGTAGTTGCGTTTTCTAATAAGAGTTCCAATTATACGGTTTATGTTGTTGCTACGTTCGCCTGCCAACATTAGGCTACTGTTGATAGAATGTTTACTATAGCTTTTGTAAGCTCTCGCTTTTGTAAGGCTTTTCCTTACCGCCCCTTAGTAAAATTAACCATGATTTTGTGATCGAATACTGTTTGTATTACCTTTTTATTAGGACTGATATAACTTTCAATCCGCGCCACGATCTACAGGTGGATGGCTTGGAGGCAGTTTGGGTGGAGTTAATTCTTCCTAAAACCAAGCCCATCATTGTTTGTGTATGTTATCGCCCACCTAAGCAAACAGACTTTTATGATCTACTTGAATCGGTCTGTTGTAAAAGCAATGTATGCCTAGAAAAAGAATGCATCATCATGGGTGATTTTAATACAAATCTATTATTGCCACGAAGTAGCTTGAAAGAATCTCTCTCATGTCTTTGCAGGGTGTCTGGTTTACAGCAATTAATTACTGAACCTACTAGGTTGTCTATAAATAGCCAGTCCCTTCTTGACTTAATTTTGGTAACTGATTGTGGAATGATAAGTCAATCAGGTGTTCTGGATGTTGCTTTTAGTGACCATAATGCAGTTTTTTGCACACGCAAGAAATCGAAATCTCAGCCAATAAATGAGCACTGTTCTATCAAATACAGATGCACAAAACAGTACTCTGCTGAGGTGTTCAATCAAAGGCTGTCGGAGAGAGACTGGTCTGATGTGCTTGAATGTAATGATGTTGATAAGGCTTGGGATTTATTTAAGCAGCGTTTTTTAGCAGCTCTGGATGAAGTCGCTCCAATGAGGGAAACAAGAATTAAGCATAGAAGTGCATGTTGGATGTCATCTGAAATAGTTGACATGATTAGACAACGTAATAAATGTTTCATAAAGTTTAAAAAGTCTAAACTCCCAGCGGACTATAAATCTTATGTTTATCTTAGAAATCAAGTTAGTTACAAGGTACAGCAAGCTAAGTCTGAATTTTATACTGACTCCATTACTGCAAATGTAAAACAGCCTAAGAAACTATGGAAAATTCTCAATGATATGGGATCAACAGCAAAAGCAAAATCTAAGTCTGGTAAAGCGGGGCTTATTATTGAAGATGAGATGTGTTTTGATAAGCGGCTGATTGCTTGCCATTTTAATCAGTATTTTACAACCGTTGCTGCCAGTTTGGTCAATAAATTGCCTGGTGCATCCGACAAATTTGGCACAAATTTTGTTAACTCCTTTTATAGAAATAAAAATGTATCTGCAGATACGTTTGCAATTAGTCCTGTCTCAGAGGAAAAAGTAAGAGCGAGTCTCTCCACCCTGTCTGTGAATAAGGCCTCTGGCTTGGACCTTATTCCTCAAGGTTTCTTAGGGATAGTGCTGGGTTTACATATAGTATTCTTACCCATATTATAAATTTGTCCATAAGTCAGGGTGTTTTTCCAAAAGATATGAAGAATGCCAGGGTGATTCCTCTTTTTAAGAAAAATAGCAGAGCTGATGTTGGAAATTATAGGCCAGTATCAATTCTGTCATCTATATCAAAGATTTTTGAGCGTCTTGTGTATGAACAGGTGGAGGAGTATTTTATCAGGCTTGATCTATTATATGAGCTCCAGTCTGGCTTTAGAGCTGCATATTCTACCGATACCTGTCTCATTCACCTTTTTGATTATGTGCGTCAGAACTTTGATCAAGGGAATTATGTTGGTATGTTACTACTTGACCTGCAAAAAGCTTTCGATACTGTGAACCATAAGATTTTGCTTTCTAAATTAAAGTGCATGGGTTTTAGTAACTCAGCACTCATATGGTTCACTTCTTACCTAACAGATAGGACTCAAGTCTGTGATGTTGAGGGAATCCTCTCTGATCCACGGAGTATAACATGTGGGGTGCCCCAAGGTTCAATCCTAGGGCCCCTATTATTTTTAGTATATATAAATGACATATCAGCTGCTGTACGGTGCAAGGTACTATTATATGCTGATGATTCTGCTTTACTTGTCCCAGGGTGTAATGTAAAAGACATTGAACATACTCTTGGTTTAGAGCTTGAGTCTGTCAACCAGTGGCTAGTAGACAATAAGCTCTCTATGCATCTGGGCAAGACTGAATCAATCCTGTTTGGTACTAAAAGGAAGTTAACAAAATTAAACACCTTAAAGGTGATGTGTAATGGGTCTGAAATTGTATCCAAATCAAGTGTCACATATTTGGGTGTAACATTGGATCAATCACTTATAGGTGAATCCATTGCAGCAAAGGTTTTAGCTAAATGTGCTTGTAAGTTGAAGTTTTTATATCGCAAGACAAAGCTTTTTGATTTTTCTGTAAAGAAATTATTGGTTTTAACTTTGATTCAATGTCATGTAGATTTTGCTTGCTCTGCATGGTTTTCTGGGTTGTCTGTGAAACTTAAAAACAAATTCCAAGTACTACAAAACAATGTTATTCGGTACTTATTAAAAGCACCCCCCTGTACTCATATAGGTAGAGCGGAGTTTACAAGAGCTGGTCTACTACCTGTACATCTAAGAGTAGAACAACTTAAGCTGAACCATATGTTCAACATTGTAAATGGTCATGCCCCGAAATATTTATACTCTAATTTAACCATGGTCCATACGCAGCATAGTTATAATACTAGGGCCAGCATCCGCTCTTGCATAGTTCCTAGAGCAACTAATGCTATAAAAAAATCTTTTTTTTATACTGGTATCATATTATGGAATAGCTTGCCTACTGATATAAAACTCCTATCATCACGAGAGATTTTTAAAACACAGGTCAAAAAATTTTTATGGAACAAGGTGAATATTTATTGATAATTTGGAGAGTTTCTACAGTGTTTCTATTTTGTTTTTTATGTAATGTCTTTTTATTCCAATACTCATTCTGAATGTTTTATATTTTAGTTTGGTTTGTTTCTTGTCTATTGTTTTTTTCTGTGTGTAACACCAAGGACCGTGCTGGAAATAAGTATTTTACTTTAGCATGTTATCCTTTGGATTACTGTTATTCTTCTTTGTCTTGATCCATAAATAAATCAATCAATCAATCAATAGATTTCAGACAAATATCATGATTAAATAGTGTAACATCGTATCTAAATTGTATAAGAAAATTACTCCCTCAAAAAAAACACCACTCTGAAACGTCTTGTAAAATCCGTGCTTGCAAAATCTGAATTGGGCTCAAATTGGTTTGAAATTGCCGCTATCATTAATATTTACAATAGAGCAGAACTCGTAGTTATGGAGGGGCGGGACATTTCCCAAACACACGCTAAGCACTTCCAACCACAACACATTGGTCCAGCTAACCAATCACACCACATTTTGCATTTTGGAAGAAGGGGCTTCTTTGTAACCGGAACTAAATGACGCATTCGGGCCTTAGAGAGGTGCTGTAATAATAAAATATGTGAAAAATAATGTTTTTTTTTTAAAGGACACCCCAAAAACAAAACCAAGACTTTGTAAAAGGGCATAATAGGACCCTTTTAATAATTTTACTATTAATGATAGCAGTGCATAGCATGTGGTTTTTAAATAAATGTTCAGCACAACACAGATCCCATTTATGCATTTGGCTGATGCTTTCAGTGGCTTCAGCATATACTGCATTAATAATGGTAAAAAAACATGCTTAAAACAAGATCAAGTTACTGGAAAAGCAAAATTTTGCTAATAATAATAAGATAATAGTAAGACTTGCTTTCAGAGAATTGAACTTGAATTAAGCATAATCAAAATATTTTTAACACGGTTTTTGACATTCAGGGGAAAAAAACAAGATACAAGATAATGGTGTAGACTTGAAAATTAAGCTTTTCCCTGTTATGGTTGAATCATGGAAGCAACACCAGTTATTTTGCCAAGAGATCTCGTATTTCTTATTTTATTACATGTCAGCATAGGAGAGAAACAGGCATAGAAGAGGAAGGTTACAGCAGAGGTGGTCTTCATTTCAGATTTCTTTGTTCCCCTCGCTGTCGTCTTTCCCCATCTTTTTCCTCTCTCCCCTTCTCCTTCCTCTCCCTTCACTCATGCCAGCTGTATGTGTTTCTCGGGGGTGGTACCCTAAGGATTTGAGCTTATATACACCACTGAGGAACTTGCAAATTCCTTGTAAAGTATAAAAATATGTTGATTATGTTTCAAATGGAACGTATGCCTCATGCTTACATGTGGAACATTCCACTTTTCATAGAAAGAAAACTGTTCTTTAGTATACACATGCTTGGTACATATGCATCAGGGAAAAACATTACTTTCCTTATAAAGAATACAGCACCTCAGTCTATGTATACATTATTGGAAAACCTTTGCATCAGTGGAACATGTTGCATTACACACATACTCCTTTGCCAAATAAAGCTCTCCTTAAAAGTCAAAACACATGTACAACATACTCTGACTTCACAAAATACATTATACAAAAAGAATAATAATACTGAAAATACATTTAACACTATGATTTTAGTCTTCACGTGGCCAGAATTTGTTCCCATGGTGTGATTATTACTCCCACAGCTTGTTATAAAACGAGGGAACAAATTAGTACAATGTGGCCATTATTGAAGTAATTCTTAATATTTTTTCGCATGTCATGTGAAATACCAAACCATTTTATTCTAAGTTTGTACTCAAGATCTACGTTCTGCGTCAAGAATATGTTGAAGCCATTATTTCTGTATCAAATACCCTGACCATAAACAGTAGCTATTTTTCCATCCACACTTTTTTATCCGCATTAAGTGATATCGAATGAAAAATGCCTTATGGAAACGGTAAAATTCGATTGAATTCGGTCACATCGGATTTTATCTTGATAGATATAGGCTACGGCTTAATAAACGCTGATGGAAACGTTATTATGGCGCGATCCATTTTGCCTAGCAAAACTTTGTTCGCTTGAATGTTGTGCAATTCGGTGAGAAAATGAATGGAAACACCTTAACGTGTCTCAAATAAATTCGATATTCCAATTTGATCGCAAAACAGCATGTGACGTCATTACGCACAGGTTTTTATTCGCTTTAAAGCCGTTTGATGGAAACACTTTCACCAGATTTATTCGCATGAGTTTTTTTACCGAACTTCAGATAATTTGATTGACAAGTGGATGGAAACTTGGCTAGTGAGTACCAATTTCAGTCTTACATTTGAGACAAAGGAGTGAAAAGAAATTGTTAAAGAGATGTCTACAACTAAGGGAAATATGAAATCTATACTATTTTCAGCTGAACAGCTTTTGCCCAATTACAGACTGATAGATTTTAGCATGTTCCCAAATATCATCCCAAGTGTCATCATTAATTGCAATTGATAATTACTTTCATATATTTTTCAGGTATTCAGTATGTCTGAACAATTCATGCAGCATTAAGTAGAACTAAATATTTTGACCTCAATTAACATCAAATACTGGACAATTAAAAGTTAGAACCATAGAGCATGCACTTAAGATGTGGTGGAAACCTGTGTTAAAGTGTCTTTGGCTGAGTAAATCTGTTCTGGTACTTTTAGATCCTACCCCAAAAAAGTGTGCACATGCTGTATAAATGTTTAGTCTTCTTTATTTAGCACAACACCCCTTTGGTTTCCATTGGTGTGCAATTAAGGGGTTCACCAAAGAGAAAACACCTCCACCCACAAGACCTTAAATAAATAATTACCAGACTGTATGAAATGCAAATAGGCTGCCAGAGTAATAAATAATGTGCCAAGGGTCAATAATTTTAATGAGCCTTTCTAATGAATCTAGGGCTGCCTGCAACTGTGCCTTTTATTAGCAAACTCACTATTTGAGTTGTAGCCCAGTCAATTGTTAACTGGAATAATTAACATAAACTTTCCTCTTGAGGTCAGATAATCAATGACTCTTTAAATATCTATTTATTGCTGAAAGCTTTGAAATGAAGTCTGCTGTCTATGTTCACCAATTCCAATGTTTCCACAGGGAAATATTACATTGCCACAATGACAATGGTTACAGCTTCTACAGCCCTGACTATCTTCATTATGAACATTCACCACTGCGGACCAGAAGCCCAACCTGTACCTACATGGGCACGTCGCTTTGTCCTGCACTACCTGGCTCGGATTTGCTTCGTCTATGACATGGGTGAGGGCTGCCTGTCTGCTCACACAGACAAACCTGCACAAAAGGGAAGCAGCTGCAATATAAACGGCCAGGCCAGGGGCGAGGACTTGCTCTGAGGGTACGAAGCATTTCAGCCAGTGACGGTTGTTCACAAAAGATAAAAGATCAATTAAATGAGGATGTCAGTCCAACCTTATCAGTAAGGCAAGGAAATGAGTGCCACACTGGCTGGACAGATGGTTCCTGTGTGGGCATTGACCATGGAGAGGTTGCCGGAGCTACAGGAGAGAGAGTGTTGGAGAGCGGAGCGACTGGAAAAGAATCGGCGAAGAAAAGGGAGATACTTGTTGAAGGTCAGTGTTTATGTCATCAGCAAAGCCTCTTGAGGAATATCGAGTACATCGCTAACTTTTATCATGAGCAGAAGGCCACGCAGAGACGAAACGGGGAGTGGCGGAAAGTTGCCAAAGTCATGGATCGCTTCTTTATGTGGATATTTTTCATCATGGTCTTCCTGATGAGTTTGCTTATTATAGGGAAAGCAGTCTGAATGCTTGATATGAAAGACACCAGGGGCCTCATACATGCAGTAAATGTCTGTGCAGGTCTAACGAATGAAAAGTTTTGCAAATGCAAAAATTTAAATAAAAAGAGAAAATATCACCAAAACAGATTGAACTCCCTTGTGAAAAAGAAGTGCGCTTAATTGTATTGAATGTGCACTAGTAGTGTACTTCAGATCTTAAAGGTATATTTAAAAAATGTTTTTGCAAATAATATAAAATGATTGAAATGAAAGGCCTTTTTCCTTAAAGGGAGTACAGAGTGCACTGTAATAATGTCCAATTAAATGTTACATTTTAAATTGCAATTTGTAAGCACATTTTAAATCTAGTTTTTTCTTTTTGTCTTGGTTTAAAATAGTGCACTTTTATAGATGTGTTGGCTTGACAAACTAAAGAACATTTAAAGTTCTGGATTATAATTTAAATGTATATTTTAAATGTACTAAATTTCAACTTCATCATTACAATACATTTTTTTAACTGTTTTAATGAAATACAAGTTTCAATAGAAATGACATTAAAGTATGTTTTAGTTTACCCTAAATGCTTTTCAGTACATTCAGCAGTACACTTTAAACATATTTCAAAATCGATACGCACCTAAAGGGATAGTTTGCCCAAAAGTGAAATGTGTTAAATGTGTTTGGTACAGGAGTGTATTTTATTGGAATTGTACTATTTCACCCCCATTTCCTTTATTTTGCACCTGGTACACAAAAATGTTCCACACATGACCTTAAGGACAAAAATGGCTCCTTTGCCAATATTAATTCTAGTGCCATTTAACTATAAAATGATGCAATCTAAGGCTTAACAATTAATTTTTTAAAGAAATGTTTTACCAGAGGGTGCCATTCTCTCAAGTTTGGCCTATAAAGCAAATACTCGCTTTTCTCCTGTTTTCTCCTCATGTATATTATTGAGTCAATTGGATAAATTATGCAGCTATAATTGTGTGGGTATGGATGTCAGAGTGTGATTTGTATGCGTGTAATAAAACAATTGTGTGGTTGTAATATTAGAAAGAGAGAAACTCTACTGCAAATCACAAATCCAACCACTGTGTGTACCAGTGGAGCTTTGCTGGCATCTAATAGGGAAAATTTAGTTCTGCGCCCACAAACAGCATCTTACTGAAAGCTCATTTTTTTGAGATATCAATCTAACATTTGGAACACAACTTGTTTACATAGATTGCTTTGCTTTTCTAGCAGGTTTAGAGGCCAAAGCAAGGATTGGTTTCACTTTTTAAACTTTTTTTTTTTTTTTACTTTTCTTTTTTACAACAATAATCTGCCAAGGGTCTTCCTTAAAATGAGACCAAACTTAAGTATGACACCGACATTTTTGTCCTTAATAAATTGTTCCAAACCTGTATGAATTTCTTTTTTCTGCTGAACACAGAAGATATTTTGAAGAAAATGGGTAACCAAACATTTGATGGGCCCCATTGACTTCCATAATATGGAGGAAAAAAAATACTATGGAAGTCAATGTGGTCCATCAACCGTTTAGTTACCGACATTTTTCTAAATATCTTCTTTTGTGTACAGCAGAAGAAAGATATTCATACAGGTTTGGAACAACATGAGGGTGAGTTCATGACAGATTTTTGGGTGAACTATCCCTTTAAGTATATTCTTTTAAAGTATATTATATCCATAATAAATAGGCCTTATTCAAAAAAAAAAAAAAAGTATGCTAAAGTGTACTTCCTTTTCACAAGGGCAAGCTGGGCAATTTTCACAAGGGCAATTTGTTCTCATGTCGTTGTATATTGTTGATGAATCCAGATTATTATTAATGAGGGATGTGTGCCCACAGTAATGATCAGTTAGTATAATACATGCCAACCTGTCTTCATCTCTGCCCTTCTCAAAATCAGCAGGACACAATAAACACCTTTTATATAGGCCTGGACTACTTGTGATCGGCTGGTAAGATGTATTGCAGCTTCATTTAGTAATTCAGCTATGTATAGGAATATACATTTTAGCTTAACATATTCCAGGTTCAAAAGGCCAACTTTTTTATCCTAAAATTTAAATTTGGTTAGTGAATCAGACCCATTGTGTGCCAAACTGCATAACCGAGCAGGAACACCACAGCATTATGTTTGCAATATTAAAAAGAGACACAAGAGGGAGATGATACATACAGTATATGAAAAGCTATTGATTTATTTTTCCGTAAACATGGGAAAATGGAAATGCAGAGCAGAATGACAAATGGAGCCAAATCCAGAGTAACACTGACTGTGTCATATATAGGACTATTCCATAACATTGCCTGTTACTGCATGTGAGCCATAGTACTGCCTGATTTGAGTGTGTGTATGTGTGTACACACACACGTATATTTAATATATTATATGCACTTCTGTATGCACAATATCATTAAATGTTTAGATACAGTATTTAATTGTTTAGCTATGCTTAGCCAATGTCTTTGTGAAACAGAGGATGTTTAATGGGATATTTGAATAAATCAGAAAGCTAAAACTTTTTGTGATGTCTTATAAATGTGTAGTGGGCAAATTTCAACCCTCACACAGAGTGTAAATCCATCAAAAATCCTCATTAAATGATTTAATCTCATATTTTCCACAGAAAAGGACTTAAAATAAATGCTCATCACCTTCAATAATTAGTTACTGGTGAGATTTATGCAATTAACCCTTTCAGCCTATTTTAAATCCCATTTAAGGAGGCAATGTGGTTACTGAACTTCTAATAAGTTTGCAGTCAGAAATAATGGATTTGATATAAATCATCAAAGCACAACATTAAACATTCATTATTTATTGCACTCCACCATCTAACCTTTTGCTCTGTGTGCTTTCACAGCCATGGTAAGGTTAATTAGCTCTTGGCTTCAACAGACCTCAGGAGGGATGGCAGAGATATAAAAACTACATTCATCACACAAATTGAGGCTTGTTGAACTTCTTCTGTGATTATAGAGCCTCCCTGAAACTTTCCAAATATCCCTTTAGAATTTAGATGAACCCTAGAATTCTTTTCAAACTGTTTTTCTTACACTGCCATCCAAGTTTGGGGTCAGTAATTTTTTTTTTGTTGGAAGGAAATAAGGATGCATTTTTACCCAAAATTAATTAGTTATTTTTTAACTGTATTCATCAAAAGCACCCTGAAAAAAGTATCATGGTTTCCACAAACGGCATGACTCTTCCCTTCAGGGGAACTTGTGTGTATAAATTACGACGGTATGGGAATATGAAGGTATTTTTGGTGCAAATCAACTGAACTCCTGTGACAGTGAAATTTGTAGTTGTGTAGAGAATAGCCACACATGTGTATCAGTAAATTTGAAGTCACAGAGAGAAATGTTTTAAGAGTTGCGAACTTAGACTTTTTTTATCTTCCACAAACACAACACAACAGTTACACCTTCTCAAATTCTTCATTGCAGGTGGACAAATCCTATTCTACAAATCGTGATTTCCGACGCAGCGCGAGTTCCCTTGAAAGGGAACGTCTCAGGTTATGACTGTAACCATGGTCCCCTTAGAAGGGAACAAGATGCTGCGTTGCCCTGCCATACATCCTGCATGCCTGTGATCGACTTGTTCGGCCAATCAGGCCATGGGTTAGGTATCTTGTATTGAATATGGAAACGAATTCACGCAGTGGCGTTCCCATAGCATCGTAACCTCTGACACAGCCTCTCGTTCCCCTTTCAGGGTGCTATGGTTACAATCATAACCTGAGACGTTTTCCACATTGAGAATGATAAGAAATCTTAATTGAACACCACATCAGCATATTAATGATTTTTGAAGGATGGCTGATGAAAATTAAGCTTTGCCATTAAAAAAGTATATATAAAACAGAAAATTTACTTTAAAATGTAAAAATATTTCACAATATCACTGTTTGTAATATTGTAAATGAATGCAGCCTTGGTTAAAAAACATTAAATAATCTCACTGACCCCAACCCTCTGAATGGTAGTATATATCATATGACATTCCAGGAATTCACTTTTCTCATGAACAATATGAATGTAATAGTTACGCTGGTGCTATGCTTTCAAGATTTAATTCTAATTTAAATGCTATATACTATAAGAGTTTCCTAATCACCAAGACCGCACTTTCTGGTGATTTGCCTGGGAAGCAGGAATCTGGCCTTGCAGTTTTGACTTATTGCGGTGCCACAGTTCTTGCTGACTCAGGAGGAGCTATGATTCAAGTAATCAAGAGTGCTCATGCGTGTCATGGCAGTATAGTTTGGAGGAAGGTCAGATAGAGGATCCTTCTCAAATAGGCAGTCAAACTGACAGGTCTATTTACAATATGCCACTCAAAAGGCCAAACCTAGGATGAAGTATAAATCACTGCTCATGTCTATTGTTCCACAGCACTTTCTTTCAAGTTCAGCAGCTATGCACATAAGATTCCCCTCCTTTTTCTTTAAAACATTCGACTTGCCATTCTCCAAATTTTGTGGCAGCAGTGCTGCCAAATCAGCTAAATTTACTTAAAAGGCAGCGGACAGATTTATATTAAAAAATGTCTAAAGCCTGGATACATTCATTTAGTGAACTGAATATATTGAATGTATATAATAGTATCTGTACTTCTTCTGAGGAGAGAATGTATTATCAGTATGTTTTGGTAGTTTGTCCTGATTATAGTTAGCTCAAGCCGTCTTCAACCTTGGAGAAACTGTGATTCCCTAGTGCTTTTGTGTGTGCGTTGGATTTTCTGAGCAGGTCATATGAGCTATGGGACGTTTCGGCATGCAACAACAGACCCGAAAAATGCCTTTCTCCGACCTCCGAGGTCACCGCAGACCTAAATCTAGGAATCGTGCGACAACTACCTTGACTAATGGCGACATACTCTCGTATCTATCCATGTGTGGAAATTTGCTTAGACTATGTGTTCTTAGCCAATCAGAAACTGCAACCTGAAGCAAGGATGTAGCTTAGACCTTGGTAAATGGTATAACTGCTGTGATCTTTGTAACTGTAAGCGGAGCGGCCTACAAACTCCTGTGTGAGTCTTGAAGCTGACTTCTGCCGATGAAACGGCAAAATATCTTCAGAAAATCTTTTCTTCAATTTATTCTAATACTGACTCCGTGTCTTCTTTCAAACATCTGGTCCTTGGGTCCTAAACTGTTACCCCTTGCATTCAACACAAGGTGGCATCATATAGACATAGTACAAATAAATGGACTAGATCAAAATATAAATTACACACACACACACACACACACACACACACACACACACACACACACACACACACACACACACACACACACACACACACACACACACACACACACACACACACACACACACACACACACACACACACACACACACACACACACACACACACACACACACACACACACACACACACACACACACACATTATAATATATCCTTAGTGCTTGTCTGGTATCCAAAAAGCTGCACAACTGTGTCACATCCATTGCACATTGTAGTTTTAAGCAAAGTACAGTTTTGTTGTTTCAAGCATTTTTTTCTTTAAAAGAAGTAAAATCAGACTGCTCAAAGAGCTTTATAGATAACAGGGAATACCTTAACCACAGCCATATTATACATATTATATTATGTCTATTCAATATATTAATTTAGCCATTAATTTTTTTTAATTATTATTATTATTATTATTATTATTTTTTATTTAACAGTCAGACATACATACAAACCAACATAGTACAGTAGTGAGCAATCTTGTAAATCCATAATTCCAGAAGTGACATAAAAGTGATTTAATTGTTTGATCTAAGTGTGTATGTGAGCGGGTGTGAGTGTGGGTATGTGTATGTGTGTGTATGCGTAAACAAAGTAACCATTTATTATTTATTACCATTGTCATTACCATCACCACCCCACTCCCCACTACCACCATATTGCCAATATTGTGTTGGTCGATTTTTATTTCCATCCTTCCTGCTATGTAACAATTGCCATTGTCAATGCTGTATAAAATAAAAGATGATATAATAAGATGATAAGATAATATAAGATAACCTTCCCCACATCTCATCAGTCCCTATCTTTTCCTAATATTTTTTTTTGTTTTTTTTTTGTGTGTGTTATGTGCAATGTCTAAGGTGCATTAAAAGAGGGAGTACAGTGCGAGAGTGTCTCAAATTGGGACAGAGATGCTGTCCCGTTGAAACCACTTCTCGTCTGTCTTGCCTGCCCTGGTGTTTGTGAGGTTTTCCATATATACATATTCCTTTTTTTTTCTTTTTTTTTTTTTCTTCATTCAGTAGGTAGCCAACCAGAATGCCTATTGCCGCCGCGGCGTCTGCCGCGGTGAATTCACCGCGGCAAAAAAACCCAGTCGCATTTCTATGTCATTCGCGAAATGACCGCCAGGTGGCGCAAAGGGACATTTAGCGAAAGCAAAACGTATGTAAAAGTAGCCTACATTTTAAATAGAATATAGCAAACTTTTAGAGCAGAACATTTTATGAATCAATTCAAAAGAGGCCTATCTCGCAGTCAGTGAAAATAAATTAGGTGCAATCAATGATGCTAAACTATTGAGGAATGAGAAGATTGAAGAGTGCATCAGTCGTTTGTGGGCACACTGACGCTCAAACAGCCGAACTTGTGGTCGAGTGGTAGAGCTGAAGGTTTAAGCAGTACAAAGACACGGGTTCGAAACCCGAATAAATATGTTTTTTATATAATTACCATGCATTTCCATTTTACACTAAGGAACAAATCTCATCCAACAGATTGACTAAATTTACGTCTTCAAAAACAGTTCTGTTAAAAAATAAACAAACAAACAAACAAAAAACTTCACGGACAGGACAGCAGACAGCAGGACTGGAATTCTTTCAGAAATAATTTAAAAAAACATGGTTAAGCAAGGTGCGATTTGCCGGTGGGTGATTTCCCCCCTCCACAGTAGGCTATAGCGAATAGGCCTACCCTAAATAGACCTTATCAAATATAGTATATATATTTTTAAATATAGCCTAAAACACGCACGTTTAAACAACAAACAATAAAATCTGAACCAGCGCTTCTGCTCCTGTATTGAGAGATAACATGCAGCGCATTTCAGTTACGATCCTGGTTCCAGTTACGGCTTTTTAAAATGTCACAAAGCGTTTTGATGTGGTTTTGAACGAAATATTGAAGTTTATAATTAAGTATTTTGACACACCACGCCTAGTGCGTATTCTAAAATGGGGTTTTCTTCTGCCACTGAATTAAGTTCGACAAACGCAGCAGCGCGTTCACTTGAATTTATTTTTCTGCTAAAATAACTTAATAGGCTATAGCCTACTTCGTTATTTTTGGTCATACAGATAGGATATCATATTTTAAAACTGTAAAAGGTCTATTTTATTCATGTAAAGTAGGCTACACTCACAGTAGGCTAACAACAAAACGTTCTCACTCATTTGAGCGAACACACACTGGTGAAATAAACGTTTGGGCTTTTCTCAGTGAGCTTCGACATGGCCGAGTGGTAAAGCTGACGGTTCATCAATCGGCAGACCTGCGTTCAAATCCCGAACAAACATGGACTTCTGTAAAAAATCTATATATTTTTAGGCTATTAATGCAGATTTGTTTAGTTCTAAACCTCTGTTACACCACATATTTTTTTGCTTATATTTATAAAATAATATTACCATGCATTTCCATTTTACACTAAGGAACAAATAGGCTATCCAACAGAACGACTTTAGATCTGTAGCTAATAATACCAATTGTTCAAAAGCAGTTTTGTATAAAAAAAAGATATATAGGCCTATATATATCTATATTTGTTTTATTCCCTATAACCTACATAGAGTTTTTAAAAACATGGTTTTAAGTAAAGTTTTCGACAAACGAGGCAGTAATTCATTTGATTTATTTTTCTCATAACAGCTAAAATAACTTAATAGGCTATAGGCCTACGTGATTTTTTTTGGTCATACAGATAAGAGTACAGTAGCCTACATCGTTCAAAACTGTAAACTTTTTTTAGGCTAATGACAAAAGTTTATATGTCGTCTCTCTCGGTCTCCGGGAACTGCGCGTCACAAAAATTAACCGAAAGCCACTTGCCTCAGCTCAGTCAAGATAGGAAATCGGCTATGTCTAAAGCCTTTAAATGTCTAAATATTTAGGTTAATAAATGTTATCTGATTAAGTAATCCATATGAAAACGAGAGGTACAGAGAATCTGCTCAAATATGTTTATGATGTGATTGTGAGCGCCTCGCAATGAGAAAATGACAAGGTGAAAATCTCGTTTAATTAAATGTAGAGACTAAATCGCCCTGAATTAAAATGTAAAAACAGATCAAATCATTTATTCGTCGAAGTGTTGCTATATTGTTTCATTTAAAGTTCATAATTATTATCTAAATGTTATTTAGTTTATCAGCAGTAGGCTACCACGAAGCACCGATATTTATTTGAATAATAATAATTTAAAAAATAGCCTAACTAATTCACATTTTGCATGCCTGGACCCAAAGATCCCTGTAGAATTTAATATTGAGTTGAGCATTTTGTTCATGACAAACAAAATGAACATGCGTTTGAAGATTAGGCTATATTTAGTTTTGCTTGGAAAAAGCTGGCCCAAACCAGTTTTATTTCTTAAATTATTTAAATAATGAAATATTTAGTAATAAACTTTTATGACAGAAATACCACATGTAGCTTAAATCATTTAATTCTTTCATTATCAACACTTTAATAGCCTATAATGCTAGAAGAGCGATTTAAGTGTGAATTGCGACTTCTCTTTATTTTAAGTCAGACTCAGACTCAGAGAGCCTGTGGGGGGTTTGGAGGGACAGACAATAGGTGTTAATGTTCCTCATTCATATGGAGAGTGTCGGATAGCCAGCCCGATGGCAAAGGCAAAATTATTTTAAGGATAGGCTACATCTCTCGATGTGTCCCCATATTTGATTAAATTATAAATATTGTAGTTTATTTATTGTAGCCTATTTAAAGTGTTTTCACACACAAATTTAAATTGAAGTGTTCAATCCAGTTGTTTCAACTGGTTCTGTAGAGTTTAAGAATGTTTGAGCAAGGGAGACTAAATAAACTTGCTGAGATCCAGCGCGAGAGAGGCAAAACTCATGTCTTTAATTTATGTTGCTTTGGACTATTTTCGATTTGTACCGTTTCGTTTAATTTAGCTGCAATTTCTTTGGCAAAACAAATTTAAAATGTAGCAAGAATAAGATTGTGTGTTTCTTTTTTGCATGGAAATAAAGTCTAAATGCAAGTTAGGTTGCCACCGGTCCCGGTTTTACCGGGATTGTCCTTCTTTTTAATAACCTGTCCCGGGAAATTTAAGCACTCTCCCGGGACAATGAATGTCCCTGTTTTCGAAAGGCTACGTGAATATGTAAGTTCAAACCATAGACTGTAGGTTCAAACTGTGTAGCGCGCGGCCGCTTGCACGGCAGAGAGCAGAGAGAGGGAGAGACAGAACACCGGCTAGATCCCCCCTAGATGGTAGTCGCCGCTCAAAGTGTGGGGCGCGCCCTTCTATGGGTGGGAAATAGCCTAGAGAAGTGACAGGTTGGGCGCGCCAACGGGAGGAACTTTTCCTTTTTATGCCTTTATATCTTTATTCGTTCATGGCGAGTCTACATCGCATCTTCATCTTTGCAGCGACGCAGAAAACACCAGTTTATTAATAAACAATTAAATGTCTCCTTGCTATTTTTGTCTCCGGCTCGTGCGCTTGAGTGCAGCTTTATAACACTCACTCATTACCCTGTATAGCCTATTTAAGTTATTAAATCAATATAAAGGGGTGATTTGTCCACTGATGGCTTAAATAAACAACTAGGCTACTAGTTGACTAGAAAAAAACTAGTCGGAGACAGCCTGAGCGCGCGACCCTGAGCGGAATGAGCGAGCCGAGGAATATCCAGAAATGCTCACATGCTCTGATCGGAACAAAGGAATTTTGACATAATTAATCATTAGTTTATATCTCATGCACTGCCCATAATTTTAATCCCATATCAAACACATTAGCCTATGTTATGTCTGTTTGAATTTTTTAATTTTTTTGTCTTGCCAAATGGATTTCTCTTCTTTTCTTTTTTAACATTTTGACACAGCAGCACTTTTATTTTCTCTATTTTTGTTTTTGTTTGTTTAGTTTGTATTTAGATACTAGCCTACTTGTTACTTCAATAAATTGGAACATTTTAAGCTTGTTGCGTATTTCATTAGCATTGTGTTGGGGCGATGGGGGGCAGTGGGGCTTGAAAATGATGAGTCTATCCATCGGGTGCAGAAAAAAGATTGCATGTGTGTGCTAGTGTGCGTGTGTTTATGAAGCGAATGTAAGAAGCCCCCCTCACAACCCCCAGCTCTACTGTAGCAATGTTGTAATATGCCATTGATTATAAAAAAAAAAACGCTTGACTTTAAATAAATAAACAGTTAATAAACTCGCAAATAAACAGTCAACTATTTAAGCATCAAGAACGGTTAAAGATTAATGCTGTCGCCAACATGTTGTTTATTGAGATTCGATCTCGGGCCTCTTGGATCTCCGTGTCGTTGCGTTAACCACAGAGCCACCGCCTGAACGTTTACGTCAACGTCTTATACTCTTCCAAAGCCTTGATGTAGCCTAATATGTTTCTATTGCAATGTTTTATATTGAAATGTTTTCATTATTTATTCAATTTAATTTAAGTATTGTGATGAATTATTTTAACTACATTTCACTTAAATGCATCTGCTACCAGCTTTCAATCGCTCTGAATGAGCCGCGACGCAGCGGCAGATTACGCAATAGAGAGAATAAACGGACACTTTTCAAAGTCTGTGATTGTAGCGCCTCTTAGCGGTTAAAGGCAGCAAATACACCCGAATTTCACCGCCGCGGCAAAGCGGCGGCGTTGAAAGTATTATTCTGGTTGGTAACCTACTGTATGTTGTGGTGCATTAAAAACCCATGAAGAGATAAGGGGGGAATTATTGCAGTAGTGATGATAATGACATTTAATTCCAATACAGCATTGACATTAGCCATTAATTGTAATAATCCATAAATAACTGGCTTACATTTTTTTGGGGGTATATATATATATATATATATATATATATATATATAATATATATATATATATATATATATATATATATATATGTGTGTGTGTGTGTGTGTGTGTGTGTGTGTGTGTGTGTGTGTGTGTGTGTGTGTGTGTCTATATACGTTTCCTTTTTATAATCCTTTATATAATAATGATGATAATAATAATAATATGTTCTGAATATAGTCATGAATCCAACAAAACAAAACTATTATTTGCTACTCTTAATGATGCACCATGAGAGTTGTTGCCAAGGATATAAAATGCACAACATCATTATGCATTAAATGGAAATTGGTAAAAAAAAATAATTAAAAAAATAAACTCGTTTGTTTTTCCTCCTTGAAAATGACTGCATTTAAAGCCCCTTCTGTGTTTAATGTTTGTCACATTGGAAGATGACAGAGTGACAATACTGACTATCAACTGTTAGACTAAACAGTTAGAGACTCTCTATAGTAATCTAGTGTATAGTACTTTCTACATTCCACTTAATATTTCATTGTACGGTTGGTTCAATTTCTCTACACATCCAAATTTATATATATATATATATATATATATATATATATATAATTTCGTTTTTAATGCAGTAAAAAATCTGAAAGTTGAAGGCACAATGTGCAATAGCAATATATAATATAAAAATATTTAATATATACTATGATGTATTAATAGAACTACTAAACAGTGTATTGTAAAAGGATACTTTTTTAATGTGAGTGCATATACTTTAGACTACACCATTTTCAAGATATAGCATATAAAACTGTATGTACTTTAGATAATGAGGAATCACAAGCATAAGTTCATATTGTAGTTTTTTGTTTTGTTTTGTTTTACTGTTATTTTCTACACAGTATTTCCTTGACCAGGTCAGGATCTGCATGCTTGCATATCACCACAATGAACACCAGCGGGCCTGTGGAATATTTCATCCTCGATGGACTGAAGGACAGATACGTGCTGCCCATTTTCTTCACTGTCTATGTTTCTGTTCTGTGTGGAAACAGCATGATCATTTACCTTGTTAGAACCGACCCCAAGCTCAACACTCCTATGTATTTTTTCCTTCATAATTTGTCCTTTTCTGATATTGTGTTCACCTCAGTCACCATTCCCAAAATGCTGTCGGTGTTCCTGACTGAGGTCAAGACCATTTCCAAAACAGGATGCTTTGTACAGATGTACTTTTTTCTCTCATTTGGAGTGACAGGGCGCGCTTTGCTGACAGTGATGGCGTTTGACCGGTACATAGCAATCTGTAACCCCTGCGGTACACGACTATCATGACCAGGCGGCTCTGTATTCTATTGATATTTGCTGCTTGGGTTTTGGGTCCGTCATGGTGCTGCCCGCAGCTATTTGGGCGACTCTGCTGCCTTACTGCGGGCCTAATATTGTTAGGCACATGTTCTGCGATCACTCCTCAGTAGTGATACTTGCCTGTGTAGACACCACCAGGAATGGCATTTTGTCCTTAACAAACGCACTCTTTGCACTTCTCAGTACATTTCTTTTCATTTTAATTTCGTATGTCTGTATTGGCAAAGCTATGAGGAAAATGAACAAGGCACAGCAGCTCAAAGTTGCGGGCACTTGTGTGTCCCACCTCACAGTGGTGTGCATCTCGTATGTTTCAGCCGCCTTTGTGTATATCTCATATCGAGTAGCTAAATTTGACCCAGATGTTCGTGTAGTCATCGCTGTGCTGTACTCTGTGCTCACACCCCTGCTGAACCCCATCATTTACAGCTTGAGGAATAAAGAACTGCAAAATGCAATGAAGAGAGTGCTTTGTAGATGCACTATTGCTTCTAAAACCTCCAGAAAAACAGTTCCTTCTGTTGCTTAGAATCTGCATTCATTCTGCTGTTCATTGTGAAAACAATTCAATTTAATCTGTTAAAAAGTATGAATATGTGTGGAACAAGCTAGATTCAAGTTACAATGTTTGAGACTGAAGCAAATTGTATTTATTGTTGATGAATATTAAACTTGATTATTATTAAAAAAATCTCATTCTTGTTTCATGTATGTATATTTGTGTTAAATATATGTAATCCACATGGATGAAATGCAAATAAAATCTGCATCTTAAATTTAGGCTTAAATTATTTTGTTGTTAAATTAAAAATGACAAATAAAAAATAATATAGACTGAATAATACTTTTCAATTAATTCTAATTAGGCAGATACAATACGTTATTTTTCCACTTCTGAAAACAAAACATTTCTTTCACACCATTGTATTTTCAGTAGTGCAAGAAAATAACAGACCTATTTGTAGTGATATTCTAAATTGTTTGATTGCTTTTATTTCCATTTAGGATACTATATTTTTATCCATTACTCCAATCATAAAAATTGTCAAAGTGATTTCAGATTATAATGACTAATATGTTTTCGGATTGTTAAAACTGTATGCTTCATTTGGAATTGTGCTGCAATAATTACATAAAAAGCAACTGTCTTGTAATGTTTATGTCATGAGGAAATGTTATATTTAAAAATATACCATTTAATATAATCGCAGTTCCATTTTTATTTCAAATAATCTTTGAATATCACTGAGGTGGTTTTAACTGTGGACAGTGACAAGAACAATAATGTAAGAAGTGAGTTGATAGTTAAACAACAAACAACACTGTAGTTGAAACAACTGTTTTTTTACAGAAATGTTGTAATAAATGTTTATAAAATGTTGAATAAAATGTTTTAATTATTATTTATTAGTTAATATTTTCTATTGTCACAAATGGCTGCAGCAAGGATGCTTAGATGCAGGATCTATGGAGTTAGAATTGTTGCATTATTCCAAATAAGTAGATTCACATTTATAGTTTCACAATAACAAATAAAATTCTCAAATAAAAAAAATATTTCAAATGTGTTTTATGTCACAAACACATTGTCACCCTGGATGACAAAACCAGTCACATGGGTCATTTTTTTTGAAATTGAGATTTATACATCACATGAAATAAGCTTTCCATTGATGTATGGTTTGTTAGAATAGGACAATATTTGGCAGAGATACAACTATTTGAAAAATCTGGAATCTGAGGTGCAAAAAATCGAAACATTGAGAAAATCGCCTTTAAAGTTGTCCATTTATGTTCGCGATTATGCTGCATTCACTCACAAAAAATAAATGTTTTATACATTTACGGTAGGAAATTTACAAAATATCTTAATATAACATGATCTTTATTTAATATCCTAATGATTTTTGGCATAGAAGAAAAATTGATAATTTTGACCCATACAATGTATTGTTGGCTATTCCCCAAAATATACCTGTGCTACTTAAGACTGGTTTTGTGATCCAGGGTCACATATGTGAGGAGGAAACTCTTATAGTCTATAGCATTTAAATTAGAATTAAAGCTTGAAAGCATATAGCTGCGTAACTATTACATTCATATTCTTCATGAGAAAAGTTTATTCCTGGAATGTCATATGATATACACTACCGTTCAGAGGTTTGGGGTCAGTAAGATTATTTAATTTTGCAGGACTGCAAAACCCACAGAGAAGGTGGCTCGCCCCACAGCTGCTAGGTCCGTTAACCCTTCCAACAAAAAGAAGAGGGATACCTAGGACACAATCTCTGCATGGGAGGGATGGACAGCACCTAGGGTTTTCTGTGATATCCTCTCCTGAGTCCACCACGTCTGTCCCCCCACCTGCAAAAAAGCAGAGGATGTGGAGTTTGGGTGAAAAAATGGTTCTAAGTTGTGCTCAGGCCAGTTCAGCTCCTTCTCAACACACAAGGTTCCTTTGATTGCTGACAGCAATTCCACAAGTTCGAGTGAAAATACTCAGCCACCACAATAATTTGGTCTGATAGGTACAAGCACAAGTTTTCAAGTGTATTGTCACAAAGCACTTCAGCCCCTGGGTTCACAGCAAATAAAAAATTCTCTGTCGCATTCAGACTCAATGCCGAGCAAGAACTTCGTACAACAATGGTCCTAGCGCTTCGTGCGATGAAGGTCACCTCGTGGTCAGTGGGTCGTGTGATGTCCACCTTGGTGGTCCAGGAACGCCATCTCTGGCTGTGTCCCAGACCGGCCTCTTCGGCGACATGGTCGAGAACTTTGCCCAGCAGTTCTCGGCTGTACAAAAGCAGACAGAGGCCATCAAAAATATCCTGCCGCGGCGGTCAGCTGCTGCCTCCACCCCACCGCCCGAGGCTCCTCAGTCTGCTCGTCGCCGGGGGCGTCCTCCTGTGTCTGCGTCTGCTCCCACACCATAGCAGCAGCCTCCACCTAAACACCTCCGTGGAGCCAGTCGCAGGCATCCAGAGATGGATGGGACTGCTCCCCAGAAGATGGTGACCGCACCGCTCCCTCCCCCGGAAGAGGGCCGGGTGGAAAATCTTCAGTTTCCTTTTGTTTTTGTTCCGCCGCTTTGTTTTTTCCCCCAAAATTTTCAATAAAAGAGCAGTTTCTTTCATCTCTGGGTCCGAAGAGGGGGGAGAAAATCCTCACCACTCTCATCCGCCTCTTCTATCACCAGCGGGCAGCTGTGTGTGGTTTGAGAACGCAA
Organism: Chrosomus eos; assembly: GCA_036326025.1. NCBI lineage: Eukaryota > Metazoa > Chordata > Actinopteri > Cypriniformes > Leuciscidae > Chrosomus > Chrosomus eos. The sequence continues at coordinate 24,626,139 of CM070834.1, forward strand.
CCAAGAAGCCTCTTGGACAGGACGCGGAGGTTCTTGGACGGGACGCGCAAGAAGCACCGAGAGGTCCGGCTCTGTCAGCTTGCTGCACCCTACTGTGCACCCCTATTACTCCAGAGTGAAAAACCCGTTGAGTTCTCAAACAGCCTCGGCCCGGACATGGCGGAGCGCCCGGCTCCAGGCCTTTATCCGCTGAATCCTTGAGAACTGGGTCTAGGCTGGGTCAAATGTGTATATTTTCTTCACGGCTGCACCTACGGAAGCCTGTGTCTTTCCCTTGGGCTAAGTCACCCACAATTCATATATAGCACAGCATTCGGGCTAGTCCATATGTATACCATAGCCTGGCTAATGTCAGACCCACATAACGTCAGTCTGGGAACTTATTTTTAATTATTCAGTTTGGGTGAAAGTTGTGTATTATATATATAAAAAAAACTAAAGTAAACTAGCCAGAAAATATTATATATATATCTTATTTTAGTTCATGTAACACACAGACAGCTACATAGGCTAGCACAACCCAAATCAAACCAGAGTGTGTGTTTTTTTTTTTTTGTGGTTTGTTTTTTATCTGCGGAGTTTGTAGTCTTGTAAACATGTCGAAAGTATGTCTGAAACTAATAGATCGGAGCCATTTTCTGGGTTGTTTTGTTGTTTAACATTTATATGCAAATGTTGTACACCTCCCATTACAAACTTTTAAGACTATCAATGTTATAAATGACCAACTTCTAAAAACAAATGTATAGTTGCCTTTGTAAAGAATTGCTCGCTTATATATGTAGCTTTGGAGCCGCTGCTGTGACACTATACAAACGCTTCCAGTGTGAATACTCTTGCGCGTCTGCAGCTGCAGTGACGATGTAGTTACACTGACGCGCTGATCAAGTGCCGCTCACGCTTGCGGTGTGAAACGGCCGTAAGACTGCATCGAAAGGTAACTTTGCGTCTGCTGCCATGTTGGATCCATAGGTATAAACAAACTGCTTCGGTGTGTCGCATAGATGTCGTCATCGTCTTGCTGCTCCCTCCCTGTTCTGTGATTGGTCCCCTCGCTGAGGCGAAAATCTGGTCCATGGAATCCAGACTGCCTAGCAGCATGAATAAAATCACGCTGCGGCAAGGCAGCATGGGGAAACCCAGGCTAATGTATTCCCCACATAACTCCTTTGAAGAAAGTGGCTTCCGCAGCGTCCTCCTTCCTTACAGAAGGGCACGGTTTCCCAGTGTTATCCAATAATCTCACTGTATGGGTTATCATGGAACAACAGTGACAGGTACACTCTGTGTAAGCCTCCTGCTATCGTCCTTCCAGGCAAGAAGGGGTAGAGGCTTGCACAGGGCTCTGGATGGGGTGCAGCAGCTGTGGCTCTTTGGTAGGGCAGCAGGAGGGTACGGGCAGGAGGGAACGGATACATACGTTGTGACCGACGAATAGGAATCTCGCTAGAGAAGCCAATCTACTTCGAGTGAAACCAACGCAAATTAGCGTGCAATCATTTGCACCAGCTGCTCAGAACTCGCAGTGCAGTTATATAATGAGCAGAGGGTGCGACTGCACTTCAGTTTTTTGCTGAGGAGCCAAGCCTGATAAGATGGCCGCCCCGGCGGGCGGCAGCAGATGTGGCGACAGGACATACATCTCTGTTCCCTCCTTCAGGGAACGAGGGTTACCATATGTAACCGAGATGTTCCCTATAGTCCTCACTCTCGACGTATGCCGTGACTACGTATGTACTACGTCAAACGTGAGCGATTGAAAGGGAATGTCTCGGTTACCTATGTAACCCTTGTTCCCTGAAGGAGGGAACGGAGACAAAGTCCCGCCGCAACTATTGCTGGACCACCGCTGACTCCGGGCTCCGAGAGGTGGAGTGTGAGATACAGATCTCGCACGCCAATGTGCATTGGCTCGTTCTAACAGTACTCGAAGATGACATGCTCCCTAAGCGTGATCCCAATCAGTCAACACCTCGACTACCTCTTCGTTCCCTCCTTCAGGGAAACCAACCTTTACCAACCAAGGAGGATGTAGTTTTGCATGGCTTGGTGGGTAGCATTGGAGCTTTCAACCCTGGGCATCACCCCATACCCTTGTTCATTAAAAGAGTAATTTGACAACAAAGGACCAGAAACACAAGCAGAAAAGCTTGGTCCAGAATCTCAACACCTCTTTTGGCCCCGTTTACACGAAGGGAAAACACAGATATTTCCCTGCGGTTTGGCCTCTCGTTTACACGAAAACCCCGTTTTTATCACAGAAAACGATTATTTCGAAAAACTCCGGCCAAAGTGGAGATTTCTGAAAACGCCGGTTATGTGTTGCCGTGTCAACTGGGAGAAACGGGTTTTAGGTTCTCTCGTGTCGATTCTGAGGATTCTGATTGGCTTTATCCTTCTCCCTACACTGCCGCCCATCGGTTTGGCATAGTTATGATGGCGCTTGTGGCGTATTTATGCGGGTGTGTGCACGATGTTATTATTGAAAACGGAGGGGAGGAAAATATTCGTTTCTCTAAATACCCGGCTATGTGTAAACGTAGCCTTTGTCAGAAAGGAAGGCAGTCTCCGACAAAGAGCACACAAGAACACTAAGCAGTGTTAATTTAAAGGGATAATGAGCTAAATAAAAACTTTGTAATATACTTTTATTAAAAATTCTCATTAGTATTTTAAGAAAACCTTTTACCATTTTACCTGCTCAAAAACAGCTCTGTTTTCAGCACGCCGTTTAAGTGCATATGCCTGTAAATGAAAATGAGCTTTGCTGACTCCGCCCCTCTGCGTACACAGATTTTAATAACACAATAACCATAATGGAATTACATAATTACATAATTCTGGAATTACAGAATTACACAATTCAAATACATAAATCTTAAGTTTAGACAATTGCTTTTTATATTTATATATAAAAGCAGATAATTGATTTGCTTACATACATGTCTGCAAATAAATGTAATTTCTGCTTATAATTTCTGTACTTGAAAGTTAAAATAATTTGAAATGAAAATGGTTTACATCAGTCATTGTATGAAAATTGTATGACAATAATTTCAGAATACTCGCAGAATAGTCTGATGGAGAAATGTCTAAACCAGTGTTAATGACCATATACTGTATTTACTTTATGAAACAAAAAGAAACAATAAATTGTGAAGAAAATATATTTTTTATTATATATTTTTTTATAAAGAAATAACTTTTTTTCTCCACCAAAGTTTAGCTACTTTTTGCCTTATTTCTTTGGTTTGTAAACCGTATACTAAGGGATTTAATCCTGGTGGTAAAATGTGGAACATTATACTAGTTAGTTTTCCTGCTGTCAGAGTATTCAGGAAAACGGTGGAGAAATGTCATGATAGCTCCAGAAAAAAACATCACTAAATAAACAGCTAAATGAGTGCTGCAGGTTTTTATGGCTTTGCTGTTGAGTGCTTTGTTTTTGCTACTTTTGCATACAACAGCAATCTTGACATATGTTATAAATATAGATACTGCTGAAAAGGAGAGTACAGCCACAGTATAAACAATTCCATAAATATTATTTATGACCACACTTTCACAGGACAGTTTAAACAGTGAGGCATTGTCACAGAAAGGGTTTTCAATTTTAGATCTACAGTGAGACAGTCGTACAGTGAGACCTAACATAATTGTCACCAAAAGAATGGCCAGGCCCCAAGCAAATGCTGATAGTTTAATTACCATCTTATTGGTCATTATAGCTGAATATCTAAGTGGATTACATATAGCCACATATCTGTCAAAGGCCATGATTATCAGCACATAGTGGCATGCTGCTGTAAATACATGCACAAAATAAGCTTGAGTAACACACTGCATATATGTGATATAGCGCTCTGAGGTTTCCTGTAAAATATCTTGCATTAATCGTGGCAAAATGACAGTTGTCCCTATCATATCATTCAGTGGCAAGTTACAAAAAAGAAAATGCATAGGATTATGAAGATTCTTTTCCGTTGAGATCAAAACTATAAGTCCAAAGTTAGATACCATTGTAAAGAAATAAGCCAAGAAGAGCAAGATGAAAACTGGATAGGAGGACTGAGGTGTAACTTTCAGTCCCTCCATGAGGAGAACGCTGTGTCTGAATGTCAGGTTGTCCATTTGCAGCTCTTCTCAAAAATTAAGGAGAAAGAAACAACCAGATCTAGCATTTCATTAATAGCATTTCAACTTGAAGTACTTATAAAACATAAATAAACTTTTCATATACAAAAAATAAATACAACATAGTAAACAACCCCCCCCCCCCACACAAATATCTAAAAAAGTATAAAGTCTGTAACAACTGGTAGCTGACAAATACAACTATATTGTAACACATTATTTTACAGTGTCGTTGTTACATACTTTGTTACATGTAGTTACTATAGTAATAACTATAAATTATTTATAATTACGTGCAACTAACCCTGAAACAAACCAAACCCATCCTAACCCTATGTAGTTACTTAATTTTTCTCAGAATACATGTAGAATTACAGTGTAAAAACACCTTAAAATAAAGTTTAACCCAATATACTTACCAATTGTCCAATTGATTTATTGCTACATTCATTGCATGAAACAAAATAGAAGGCAACTCTGTTATGTAATATAAGCAATAACTAGTCAAAACATATAAAATGTACTTCTCTAAAGAAAAAAACATTTGCGTTCACCTTTAAATATGTTGATCAAAGGTGTTTCTATGATGCTGTGATCATCCCAAAGAGAATTCAATCACTTGGAACAATATCATCAGGGCAGGACTTAGGGGGGAGGGGGGGTAACCTCAATTAGAACATCAGTATAGAGTAGCACAAAATACACAAAAATTGGTTCTTAGAACAATTAACATGCAAAATACCTGTAATAAAGTCCACTGAAGGCGAGTACAGTTGAAGAACCCAAGTGCAGTTTATTCAAATAAACAAAATACAAAATAAACAAAGACTTGACTCAAAACATGGACTTGAAACAAAAACAAACATGACAATATCTAGCCTAGTTAAAGTTTAGAGATAATATTCAATTATCATTATAATACAATAAAATACAACATGCACTCTCTTAGTTGAGAAGATCAAAATCCTGAAATAACACAGCAACAGATATTAACAGTATTTTATTTTTTATTGTCATATCTGTGTCAGATTCAATAAACTCAATCAGAAAAAAATACACTGTATGTGTCATGTTTTGAGTTTGTTTTTGACCTCTTTTTCTGTTCTGTTCATGTCTGAGATTCATTGTAGGGGTCGTTCGTTAGCCAGTGGAATGGGGGAAAACCGCAAGGTCTCGAAGTGCTTTTTTTAAAAGTTGAACTGAGTTTAACTTGAGCACAGCTTTTTTAGAACGCTGTGTCATGGAACATACATAGAAAAACAATGGAAAAGTTGCGCATTGGAACAGAAAAAAGCATTCTGTGTGAACGGCCCCTTAATCTTCTAGTTGGCTAATTAGTTCTGTCATCCTCATCCTCCCTGACTGTTGGTTTCCATAGTTATTGATTGATTTTAGTATTTTGTTCAGGTGTGTTTTGTTAATTAACTCATTGGTTTCTTAAGCTACGTCCCAATGTGCATACTATCCATCCTAAATAGTATGTGACATTAGTAATTGTCAATACTATTTAGGACATAGTATGCACATTGGGATGCAGCTATAGTTTACTGTGTATAGTTGTTATTCGATCTACGCCATCAATGTTCACGGCGGCCATGTTGTTAACACAGAAACCATGGCAACTGTCAGTCTGTCAATTGACAAGCGAGGCAGCGTTGGTATTATCCATGGTATTATCGCTGTATTTTTTTGTTAAAACAGTGCGATGGTGTGTTGTGTAACACACAGCTGTTCTAACAACAGCATTAAGAACCCCGGAGTTAGTTTTTATGCGATACCGATTGTCAGAAAACGTGAAGGGAAGGAGACAGAGGAGTTGAGCCAGCGCAGGAGAGACTTGTGGCTATTGATAAATAGGCTAAACTTTCAGCCAACTCCTCACAGCAAAGTCTGTTCGCATCATTTTACCACATGTAGGCTAATGTTAGTTTTTAGACAATTTAACGTTACCTCACAGCAAAGTCTGTCCCCATAATTTTATCACATATGGTTAGCTGTAAGCAGTAGCTGAAACTGCTCTTTCAAATAGTGGAAGCTGCCATAAATTGAGACAATTATTAAATTAGTATTAATACGATATTGTCCTTTGTGGGCTTAAAGGATTAGTTCACTTCGAACTATCGGACATTTCAAAAATAGATAAAAAAGTTTACGTTTTATAAGCACAGATGCTCGCCTTGGTCTATTCTGTGATGCGCGTTCGTGTTGTCACGTAATACACAATTACGTTGAAAAGGTCTCACAGAACAGTCATCACAAAACAGAGCAAGGTGCAGTTAGAAGTTACCGTAGCTTACCTATGAACATATAGGTCTGATACTAGGTAGGGTACATTGATACTAGGTAGGGAATTAATGCTGATACTGTGTTTATTTGTTACAGCGCTCCTAGTAAAAGTTGGAGCCCTGCGAAGTGTAACGTTATGCGGATACTGTATGAACGAGATAGTTATAAATATCCGGATAAGTTACGGCTGGCAATAAGGACGGATATTTTACTTAAGGCTATTGGGTCTATTTGATATGGGTCCACACTAGTGTTGTAGTTCTCGAGACTGGTCTCGAGACCACTTTTTAATGGTCTCGGTCTCGTCTCGGACTCGACCGCATTTGGTCTCGGTCTTGTCTCAGTCCCGGACATTGAGGACTCGTGATTTTTTTTTCAAGACCAGTCAAGACCATAACTGTGGAAATATCACTAAATTGCCAGTATATTGTCTCATTTTTTTGTTAACATCCTTGCTTATATTGGATGTGAAATGATCGATGAGTAATGTAGACGAACTGCTGCGTGTGTGACAGAGAGAGAGAGAGCGAGAGCGCCCCGGTCGCGCGCGCGCACTCTTTCTCTTCTGAGCCAGGCGAAAACAAGGGTTCACCGTCTCCTAAGCGCTGTCTTGCATGGCACATATTAATAAAAATAAATCGACACGATGGTAAAAGTTCTGAAGACCATAGTTTCATGTGGAGCATTCGGATATTTTTTCCTGAATTACCGCTGGTTGTGAATTGTGCTAAAATACGTTTAAAAAAGGATTGTTGTAGGTTTAAAAACAACATACCTTTATGTATTGTTTATAAAAGGCGGAGAAAAGTGAAGACTTTAGTGATGAACAATGAATAATTGTTTTGCATTCTGTAGTAAGTGATGGAAGTCACCCAGGAGTATTGAATAAAGATGGTTACATTTATTTAAACTTTGAGGTGGGGGGAAGGACAGATGTCATGTCAACAATATGGCCACGGTTAGCTACTTCCGGTGTTTGTGAATAAGGCCTATATAAGCCCTCAGTTTTAGTTAGATCATTGGTCTGGTATTATGGTAAATGAATGTTTCCCTAAATGAATTCTACACTCCTTTGTTGAGATAGTCTATAAGATACAGTGTGACAGAATACCAGATCCCAATAAAATATTTTTCAGCAGGAGTTTCTCTTCGACCTGATGATATTTTGTGCACTGTCTATCAAAATGGTCACAGTATTGAGATGTATGTGGAGGAATTTACACAGCCACTTAGTAACCTGGGATGACCATTCTCTGGTGGATTTGTTTTGGATTGGACTGGACAACTACTTTGCCTCCTGTTTACCTCTAGGCAGTCAGAACTTTCTCTGCAGTAATATTTAGATATGGTACTTTGGATGTGTGTTTGCTGAGATTTCATCGCCCAGTGCCAAACCAAAGCCAAGTCAAAGTCCTATTATTCCAAACCTACCCACACATTTGCTCCTGCCCAATAGTATGCCTATAAAAGTTCAATCTGACTTCCGGTGGACGGCTGACCAATATGGCGGATTAGTCTTTGAACTCCTCAAAGTTGGGTTGTATTTTCCCCTGAAATTCAAGTTGACTGTTTTTGAAATAGACTATTTTGTCTGAAAATATGCCAGGGGGAGGCAAGAGAGGGCCTAGGAGAATACAAGGAGATAAAGAACAGCAAAATCTCGAACAAGACGAAGCACATGCGAACACCGATGATGAAGATGGCGACGGCGTGACAACAACGCAGACCCTACTACACGAAACTATGCTATCTATTAGCAACAGATAAGTGGCCTACGGGCGGAGTTGAAATCGGATCTGGATGCATTTAAAGCGGACATAAAACAAGAGATGAATACTCTTAAACAAGACATCAACCAACAACTAACAGCGACGAAGCTAGCGGTGCAGGAACAGAGTGAAAAACTCGAAGAAGCCCAGAGTCGCATAGGAGGGTTTGAGACTTGGTCAGCGACAGCTAATGACGCGCTTAGACAATCACTAAAGGAGCAAAAGAAGATGATGGACAAGATTAACGATCTGGAATCAAGGGGTAGAAGGAATAATCTAAGAATTTACGGGGTCTGCGAAGGAGAAGAGGGCAGCTCCACAATAACCTTCGTTGAAAACCTACTTCGAAATGAAAAGTTGATCAGCGAGGGTACAGACCCGCAAATACAACGAGCTCATCGCTCACTTGGCCCCAAACCCACCGCGGATGCACCCCCACGATCCATTATCGTGAACTTTCTTGAATTTAAGACCAAGGAGACTGTACTGAAAAACGCGTGGCAGAAGAAGATGCTCATACGTGACAAGCCCGTAGCTTTTGACCATGACTATACCGCGGCTGTTTATAAGCTTATAAACATAAAGACGTGAGCTAAAGGCACCCGATTCAATCTCTTTCACAACCTCGATCATGGAAGGCCACGGTTGACAACCGCGGAGGCTGCACGTGAGATGATAAATAAGGGAATCGAGGTGGAAGAACCCCAGGATCGTGGAGGACTCGACGCGGCTGCCCTGTTGGATCAGCTAGAGAGCGCGTCACCATGGCAACTCGTCCCTCGCCACAGAGATAAGGGAGCTATTAAACGCGTACGCGATCGACTACAAGAGTTTCAACGTACCCTATCCTAACTTAATTTCAGTATGCCCTACAGGCTTGATGAATATATTTACCCTACTTTGAGGATGACAAGTTTGAGCTGGAATGAGTGAAACTCATTTTGCGTTATCACTAGTTCTGGGAGGGGGCCCTCGGTTCGTACGAGGCTTTTCCCCCTCATTTGATGTTGGGATTACAACCCAGAGTGTATTTTTAATACCTCATTTTGGAAGTCAATGTGTTCAGGTTAATTACTTTTGTGTTTTCATTAGTTCATTTTCGTTGCTTTTTGTTTTGGAGGCATTGGGAGGAGGAATAGTTACATTGTATTTTATTATTATCTAATGGTACAAAAACTTGAAATAATGTCACTGAATGTAAACGGTCTTGGAAATGCAATCAAAAGGGCAAGGGTAATGACAAAAATAAAGAAAGAAAATAAGCACGTTATCTTTCTGCAGGAAACTCATTTATCACCACATGAGCATATATAAAGAAATAAAAGACAAAGAGGGGCGCTATGTTATAGTGAAGGGCAAAGCTGAAAACAGCATAGTGACTCTAGTTTGTATATATGCACCTCTAAATAGTGATAGGTCTTTTTTTAAAGACTTATTTGATGTGATCTCTCTAGAATCTGAGGGAATTTGTATTTGTGGTGGGGATCTCAATGTAATACTGAATTATAATCTGGACACAACTAGTCAAATTAGAAGTAAAAAAGCAATTGGAAAATTTGTAAACACTACCCTTAAAGAAACTGGACTTATAGATGTATGGTAGCTATTGCACCCCACACAAAGAGACTATACCCATTACTCCGTTCCGCACTCCGTACATACGCGAATTGATTATTTTCTAATGCAAAAGGAAACATGTTACAGAGTGTTGGACTGTAAAATTGGAGTCGCTGATATCTCAGATCATAATGCAATTTTCTTAACTATCCAAATAGACTTCACACCCAAAAACTCTGTGTGGCGGCTCAATGTGGGTATTCTCAACAATGAGAAAATTGTGAATGATATTAAAGCTGCAGTAGGGAGTTTTGAGAAAATGTTGACTTAGCCTGAAAATTTGAACAAGCGCAACTTACAGGTCCCACCCCCTTGCTCTCTGCTGCGCACAGCGCTCCCTCCACAGCTCGTCATCGGAGCCTGTCGTGAACGCGCAGGCTAGTAAACACACCGATGACGGCGGATTGAAAGTTATATGGCACATTCACTAATAGGGACTAAACATCAACAATATGCTTTACTTTGACTATGGCCTGCCCATACTTTGACTACAAACTTGGTCCTAAATCATTATGTATTTTACAATACATGTAACTTTATAACGTTACACTCTTTATACTTCACTCTATACGTTATAAATAGCTAGTAAGATATTTTTAATATAACGGTAACTAACGTTACAGTATGTAAGTAATTATTCTAGCGATATATAATGCTAGATAAGGTGTGCGTGCTAGTACATTATTTCAGCAACATGACAAGCCAGTGAATTAGCAGGTTTCAATTGTTGCTTAGCAGAGAGAGTGCGTGACATTTTATCTACATGTTATGTGGCTAGAGTTTTGAAACCGAGTCAATGGGCTCTGTCTAATTCTTTCTTCGCTTGTTTATCGTCATCGGTCTTTTTCCTTTTACCTCTTTGTTTTATGAGCAGGTGTCACTCGAGAATTGGCAGTTTAGGTTGTTTCTCCGTCATAAGCACAGCTGCAGCTCGTCGACAATCTTGAGTTTGAACGACGTTACGCGCTCGCGCTGTGCAAGAGAGGGGTGTGATCAGCGCGTACACGAGCGTGATTGACACTGCTAAGACATTCCTCCTGGCTCTGATTGGTTGTTTCTGACGGGAGCGTTGTATTTCTGCAAATGGCAATAGGACCACTGGGAGGAGCCAGAGGAGCTTGATTTTTACACAGATTATCTGTCTCATATTCTACTGTCAGGACATAATGACAGTTTTAACAAATATGTAAAAAATATTTTTACCTACAGCAGCTTTAAGCAAGAAATTGATATGTTTCTTATGGAAAATGATAATGGGGAAGTTGATCCTTTAATTCTCTGGGATGCATTGAAGGCTGTGCTACGGGGTAAGCTAATAGCTATAACTGCACAACTTAAGAGAGTTAGAAAAGAGAAGTATGAAAAATTGATGAATACTTTGAAAGAGTTAGAAAATAAATTTAAGAGTAAAAGAGAATTAAATACACAAAAACAGATAACTGAAGTAAAAACACAAATAGAAGATTTACTTAATCAAGAAGTAGAGAAAAAGGCATGATATGTCAAGCAAAGTTATTATGAACTTGGTCCCAAGTCAGCAAAGTTACTTGCCCGTAGATTGCGGAAACAACAAACGGATACTGCAATTCACAAAACTAAAAACCCAATATCACAGAAAATTGAAACTAAGCCTGAGGAGATTGAAAAGATTTTTAGAGAATACTATCAAAAACTCTCACAAGAAGAGAACGTGAACCCGCCGTACATAAGGAATTTCCTGTATTCATTAGATTTACCTAGCATTGGGGTGATACAGAACAAAACAATCACCAAAGAGATTTCACTAGAAGAACTAAATAAGACGCTGGGAAAAATGAAGACTAACAAAACTCCGGGTGGTGATGGGTTTCCTGCGGAGTGGTACAGAAAATTTGTGACAAATTAAACCCAATTATATTAAGATCTTTCAACTGGACAATAAAGGAAGGTCGCATACCACCATCTTGGAAAGAGGCCATTGTGTCTTTGATTCCCAAGGAGGGGAAAGATAGAGATGATTGTGTTAATTACAGACCCATATCCATTTTGAACGTGGACTATAAATTGTATACTTCAATTATTGCTAAAAGACTGGAATCATTTGTTACAGAATTGATTGATGAGGACCAAAGTGGGTTCATCCCAGGTAGACAAACACAGGATAATATTAGAAGAACTTTACACATACTCGGAAAAATTAATAGAGAAAAATCGAGTGCAGCGCTAATAAGCCTGGATGCTGAAAAGACATTCGATAGGGTGGGGTGGGAATTCCTATACCAGACGCTGGAAAGATTTGGATTTAATCAAGATTCAATAAATATTATTAGGGCAATTTACCAACAGCCTACCGCCAGAATCAAAGTGAATGGGTCTCTAATAGAGCGTTTCTATTTGAGCAGAGGAACGAGGCAAGGTTGTTGTTTAAGCCCCATCCTCTTTGCTCTGTATATTGAACCACTGGCACAGGCCATTAGACAAGAGGAGGGATTAAAGGGTATCACTATGGGACAAATGGAGCACAAAATTGGTCTATTTGCGGACGATGTTATGCTATACTTGCAGGATTTGGATTCCTCTTTCCCTAAACTTTTGGAGGTAATTGAACAGTTTCATGTTTGCTCTGGTTATAAACTAAATATCACAAAAACTCAAATTATTCACTTTAATTACTCCCCAGGAGAAGAAATTAAAAATAAATTAAATGTAAATTGGAAAACAAAAACACTGAAATATTTAGGTATAATCATAACAAAAAAACCAGAGCTGCTATATAAAGCAAACTATAACCCAATAAATGATAACATAAAAAAAGATTTGGAGAGGTGGTCGACCTACCCGCTAGATTTTAGTAGTAGAATAAATGTAATAAAAATGAATATTCTGCCAAGGCTCCTGTATCTATTTCAGTCGCTACCAGTGGAAATACCACTTCAGCAATTTGCACAATAGGACAAAATGGTGTCAAGGTTCATATGGGGAGGAAAACGACCCAGAATACGTCTCTCTACTTTGCATCTGCCAAAAGAGAAAGGAGGAATGTCTCTGCCAAACTTAAAACTGTATTTTCAAGCTGCACAACTACGACCTTTGTGCCTTTGGTGTGATAACTCTCATATTGCACGATGGAAAGATATTGAGACTTATGTACCAGATTATAATGTTCAAACCCTGTTGGGAGAGGAAGGCCTTAATGACACTCTAAGGAAGGGTCTGAATCCTATAGTTATATTTTCCCTTGGGATATGGTTCTCTCTGATTAAGCAATTGAAACTTAAAAATGATCAAAAAGTACTGAGATGGATTGCACTGGATAACAGATTTAAGCCAGCTATTTATGACAGTACTTTTAAAGATTGGATGAATAAGGGCCTGACAGCTCTCTGCATAGCTATCAAAAACAACAAGATGAAGAGCTGGATAGTTTTGATCTAAATAACCAGGATCTATTCAGATACTTACAGCTGAGAGATTACTACTGCAAAGAAATGAAGGGGTTTTCTTCTGACGTTGTAAACCCTCTTATTGAAATAATGTGTGGGGCTTATCAACAAAAGACCAATAAGATTGTGTCTAAACTCTATCGGAGTCTGATGGAGAACTTGAAAAACACTACACTCTATGTAAAAGCGAAATGGGAATGTGAATTAAAGGTCGTCCTCACGGAGGAGGAATGGTATCAAGGATGTTGCCTACTCCAGACCTCTACACTGTAAAAAAAGTTAACTCATTATTTTGAGTTATCTTTTTGCATGGGTTTTTTTTAGTTTAACTAACTTATTTCGATAAGTTGAGGACAAGAAAACTTAAAATTTCTTGTTGTCTGGACAATCTAGTTAAAAAAATAAGTTGAAATAACTAAATTGCTAAAATATTTTTTACAGTGATACCAACTCCCAACAGTGGAGAGAGTTTAACTGGAAGTGTTTTATGAGGTTTTTCATCACTCCTTATTTGAAGAGTAAACAACTTGGGATACCTCAAGACTGTTGGAGGGACTGTGGTAGTACGGACGCAAACCACGCCCACATCTTCTGGACATGTCCTAAAATTCAACCATTTTGGTCTATCGTTAACAATACTTTACAGAAGGTGTTGGGGTACAATATCCCAAAGGAATGTAAAGTTATGTTTCTCGGAAACATTACAGAAAGTGTGCGGAAGGAGGACCTGTATTTATCCAAGATTTTATTATCTGCGGCCCGAAAGGCTATTACTAAATTGTGGCTCAAATCGAACGGCCCAGATCTACAGCAATGTATAAGTTTAATTCAAAGTATTTTTATCATGGAAAAATTATCCTACACTATAAGGCTAAGAGAGTCAGCATTTAACGAAAAATGGAGAAAATGGACCCATTTTCTGGCCCTAGAATCTGCATAACTGTTCTTCCCAATACAACTGTATACTTTATGTTAAGTTTGTGATTCTACTGATTGGGTTTCTGCCTGGTAAATTTATGCAAAAGATGGTAGACCAATTGTAAATGTAAGGTTTATTGAACAGTGATTCCGATGAGTACAACTAGACTTATTTTTGTTTCAAATGTACTAGGTCTCCTCCTTGGCCTCCTCTGATTTTGTTCATTGTATGTTTTTTATTTTATTTTACTTTCTCCTTTTTTGTTTTATTGTTGTTGACATAAAATTCTAATAAAAATTGAAAGTTAAAAAAAAGTTCAATCTCCGAGTCTGTTTCCGTGAGTGAAATTCCTGAGTCCATTCCAGTGAGTGAAATTACAGAGTCCGTTCCAGTGAGTGAAAACCCCAAGTCCATTCCAGAGTGTGAAATTCCCGAGTCCGTTCCAGTGAGTGAATTTCCCATGTCTGTTTCAGTAAGTTAAATCCCTGAGTCCATTCCAGTGAGTGAAATCCCTGAGCCATTTCTAGTAATTGAAATTCCAGGACCCGCTCCACAGAAACCAGTTCCAGAACCCACTCCAGAGAAGGCAGTTCCAGAGCCCGCTCCAGTGAAAGCAGTTCCAGAGCCCGCTCCAGTGAAAGCAGTTCCAGAGCCCACTCCAGATCAAGCAGTTTCAGAGCCTGTTCCAGAGAAAGCAGTTTCAGAGCCTGTTCCAGAGAAAGCAGTTTCAGAGTCCGTTCCAGAGGAAGCTGTTTCTGAGCTGCCTCTTCCTGTCTGTTCTGACATGATCGAGGAGCTAGTCCTTTCTTTATACGTTGCTTCTACTATGTGTGTCTGGGTTACACACACAGCCACTACAGCTCATGAGAACAGTCCAGTGTCGGGTCCAGCCCCTGAGCTCAGCCCAGAGTCCGCTCCAGTCCCAGAACTCAGCCCAGAGAGTGCAGCGTTTACCATTATGGCTATGGCTATTGTGTGTGTGTGGGCTGCACACGGCATCTGCCTGGCTCCCTGAGCTACCAGCGCCTTCCTAGCTCCCTGCAACAGGGCCCCCTATGCCGTGGACTTTTTATGCTGCGAGGATGCACCTTCCATGAGGGGGATGTACGGCCACGTTTTGAGTTTGTTTTTAACCTGTTTTTCTGTTCTGTTCATGTCTGAGTTTCATTGTTTATCTTCTAGTTTAATTAGTTCTGTCATCCTCAGTTCCCTACCTTTTGGTTTCCATTGTTACTGATTGATTTGAGTATTCTGTTCTGGTGTGTCTCATTAATTGCTCGTTAACTCCTTTGTTTGCTGTGTTTATAAGCCCTCAGTATTAGTTACATCCTTGGTCTTATATTAATCATGGTTTAACTCTTATTTTGTTTTCCCTGGATTCTACACTCTTTTGGCAAAAGAGTCTTTAAGATACGTGACAGTAATTAAATCAACAAATTCTAAAATTCATTTAGATTTACACACACTGTTTAATGCAGCTCAGACGTGGCATGAATGGGTTTACAGAGCAGATATAATTGCATAAATTGAATATGTTTCCCCGCGATGCTGCCAGGGCTAGACTCTGGCTCCAGGCGGTTGGTTGGCCATCAACCACGTACACATCTAAATTATATGAGTGCAGCAAAACATTTTCTTGATAGAGCTTAGAGAACTGGAGAATGGAGACCAAAATGGACCAGGAGAATAGCCGTGTAAATTGAATTTCCACCCTCAACCAGCACTGGCCTTGGCCAAGGCCGCTGTTGGATCAACAACTCCCCCGGAAGAGCACTGCAGTGAGACGCTCTTGCATTCCTTGCCCGACTATCCAGACACCTGATGATTGTTCACTCTGTCTGGGACCTGATCATGGTTGTCGTCATGGCAACTTGCTGTGTATCGCTATGACAATCCTGCGGACTGAGGCATCTAGACTATGATGCCAGGCATAGCGACTCTCCAGCCCTACACATACATGAACTCTTACACATATATACAGATATGCAATCACCCGTCCCACACCCCATCCCTTGCCTTTGTACCCCCAGTCTGACAGGCGGGTCTGTGACCAGCGCCTGAAATGGCTGCAGGACCGGATGGCTGCTTGCCTGTGCTGGCCTACCTCCATCCCCCACTCCCCACCCTTGTTGCAAGTCTTGTTCATGTAGAGTGTACTGATTGTGTGCTAATGTTTCTGAGGTGTTTTTTTCCTGTTCCCACACTATACTCCTTGCCTTTTTTCTCCTCACCTCTCCTCATGTCATGCTGTATTTTTCCTCTTGAAATTTCTCACTTGTGAGACAAATAAAGGCATTATCTTATCTTATTATTATAATGGTTAAAGACAACAAAAAATCCAAAAAAACAAATTACTATCGGCAGTTTGCAGAGAGGAATAACACACCCTCTTATCTGCCTGGAAAATAAATCTACTCAAGGCCATGCTCTCGGACTATAAGGGTAACAGTTACTCAAACATTAGCATCTCTCACCTGAGTGTCCATCCAGGGTTTCCCATCCGTTCATTTATTTGTGGCGGCCCACCACAATATCAACGCTAACCGCCACACATTGATAAGACGTATGTGCTTGGCCAGATTCGTCTCGAAGTCGTGCATCTTCGGATGCGGCGCTGCGCGCGATGTCAAAAAGTGCCGTGCACACCGCCAGGCGAAATGGGGTCGAGTATAAACAAATTGTTTATTCGTTTAAACAATAAACGAATATAACTAGGGTTGCCACCTTCAGTGTGGCAAAATAAGGGACCCATTCACCCCCTGAATGGGGTGACATGCTGACTCGCGATCTTTGCAGTAGACGCGCAAGAGAGAAATGCACATTTTATACGGATTACATAAGCAGAGAACAGTCTGTAGTCTGTTTTCTTTCGTTTTGAATTGTTCTGTTTAAAAGTAGACATGTCTGTGTTCAAGTAGGCCTACCTACACCTTATACGCCGAGTTTCGGTTCATGAGACGAGCTCCAGTTCACTTTCGTTATTAACTGTATCTATCGTCTGGGTCTGCTATATTTACTTCTTATTTATTAAATCCAGGCAATTGGTTAATGAAACATTGATTAAAATTAAGATACAATTAATACAAAACGAAATTCATTTAAAGAAAGGTTTTGTGCGTTCTGTTTTATGTCTCTGTGAAAGTTTTAAAGCATATTTTAGTGCCACTTTCAGAGCGCTCATGTCCGTAACGGAGAACTGTCATCATGTCTGTAACATTTTTTTTTCCTCAGAAATGCGAAAATTAAAAATAAAATAAAATGAATATTTTGTTCTGTGGAGACTGAAAGCCAACCCTTCTTCATTAGGTGGGTATTACTTTGGTTTGTGCAGTGTAATTCACATAAATACTAAACAATATTTATAGGCCTATAAAATTCAGCCCGTATAAATGTCTATTTTCTAAGCTTAGAAAATGGACAAAATTCATTTGATTCTAATCATAATGTAACATTATTGCGAAATTGATTTCTTATAGGATATGGACTATGGATAGGATTCTCTCCCGCCCCCCTCCGCCCTTCTCTTACTCCACTACCCCCCACCCACCACCCCCCCCCCCCCCCCCCCCCACACCACAAAACCAAGAAGGCAGAATTTACTCCTCGTGCATCCCTGTAGGAATGGTGGTGTCCAGTGACGCTCAGAGATGAGTTGAAGCCTAGTAGTTTTTCCTCCCTTTGGCCATAGCTTTACTTTTTTGGGACTTTCCCTTGCTGAAGTCAGGAAATAACCATAAATTACCCCCTTCATAACTCAGAGGTGATGAACTCCTGGCTCCCTGTAGGATCACCTGTCAGTCATTATAGCGAAGGAGCTTGAAAATCAATGTGCGTACAAGTGGTGCGTCCGTTCAATCTCGATCGTCTTCCCTTGTGAGCCGGAATCCATTTGGGGATATGGGTCTGCAAGAACTGAATTGAATTCCCTCCTTCAGCTCCTTCCCGTAGGCCCACCAATCTTAGGTTATTTCGTCTGGATGGATTTATCTTCATAAAGAAATAGTTTCTCCTGGAGCTCCTCTAGGCAGGACTTGCTAGCAATCGAGTCCCTTTTAACATCCCGCACCGTAGCCTGCATGTTGTCACATCTATTGCCAAACGATTTGACATCCTTTTCCAGCGAGTCCAATTGTTCTGTAATCATCGATATTTCCTCGCGAACAATCATCGACATGCTTAGCTTTATGGCACTCAGTTGCTTATCAAACATTTCGGCAATGGTGTTGTGAAGGTGCTCTTCGTCTTTATGCTTTTTCTTCGCCGGGGAGTGGATTAAATCTTGTTTACATGCCATCTGCCACTAGAACAAGGGATTTACATGAAATGCGGCCAGAAACTTAGTAGGGATAGATAAATCCGGAAAAAAGACAACTGAGGTGGATCGTCGATATTAAGCAGCCATCACCGTCCGCTGCGCATGTGCATTCCTCAGCCCTACTTTCCAATCTTGTAAAAATACTCAAATGCAAAGGCTAACTCTTATGCTTGGGATGGAACATGCCTGCGGTTAGCTAGCTCCTGGCTTAACTTACCTCTCTTTGTGGTGCCAGGTTTCTGAAATGGTTTTGTTGCAAAATTTGCAACTGAGGTGACGCCGAGGCGTCCTCTGCTCTTGCTAAGCCACTGCAGCAGCCACCACCCAGCCCTCAGCATGAAGCAAGCCGCAAGAAGTCGAACCCGCCCATCCAGGCCGCTGCCAAACCAGGAGGCAAGTGGAGGTGCAAATGACCCTGAGACCCAGAGGTGGATCAGACTGCTCTTCAGGTGATGGTGAACGAGCCTCTCCTTCCCCTGTGGAGGGCTGGGCGGAGAATCTTTTTGTTTCCTTTTGTTTTTGTTCGCCTGGTACCCACAATTTTAATTTCAATTTCAATAAAAGAGGGTTTTTGAACTGTAATTTAAAATGTTTTAAATTTTAAAACCCAAGGGGGCGCCACGGTGTCTAAGAGACTGGCTAGTGCTTCACGCTGGCGTCCCCCAGGCTTTAGGGGGATTTAGTTCGCCAGTGTTATGGCGGACAATGCCCCTGTGCTCAGGGCAGAGATTGCAGTCCTACTCCCTCTACTTCATGAAACATTGATAAACAACTACTCTGAGGCGGGAGCAACAGTCCCTTTGCTGGTCAGCTTTGCGTTTTCATCGCGTCGTGTTGTTTAAGTCTGTTGTCGGCTGTGTAGCCTCCGGTTGGACAGTATATATATAACTTTATTAAGGCTCTAGGCCAACAACAGGACATACATATACACAAAATTACATAAACATAACAATACCCCCTTTTTTAAAAAATCTTAAAGAGCACTCATACCAATTGGCTCCATAGTGTGTGATTGATATCGGACCGAGCTGCACCTGGGACTTGTGATCCTTACTATAATATAGTTTCGTGACTCATCAAGTCGACCCATAAACTTAAACATTAGGTTCCTCAAGAGGGCCTGTAAACAGCTTAACCTCAAGTCACAAAAAAGCTTACTTGCACTGCTGCTCCTGGGCTTCTTCAGCAGTATCCTCAGACAATCATTATATGCTACTTGCAGTTTGCGCATGGTCTCCTTTCTGTAATTGACCCATAATGGGGCTGCATACATAGGGGTACAGTAAGCACGAAACAAGTGCACTTTCACATCATCAGAGCAGTAATGAAATTTCCTGACTAACATGTTCGCTTGTACATACAACATTCGTCTTTGCCTATAGATGTCAGCATCATCTTCCATCTTGTCAGTAATGATATGCCCAAGATATGATATGCCCAACACTATATGCAACAGTGTTGCAAACATTAGAAGATCTGTACTCTTGCTGCTTATTATGCTCTACTTTTGTTTTGTTTTGTTTTGTTTAGTATATAGGTACTTATGGCGTCATATTTTGTACTTATAGTTTGAGGCTGTTGGACATACATGGTATGTATAAACTTTTCACACTTTTGTTGTCTATATGTTACACATGCGGACCCATATACACACACACACGTGCTCCGGTGCACAAACACATATAGACTACATAAGCACATGCACAAAGCTCCTTGACAAAATAGGAGAAAAAAAAAAGAAAAAAAAGGAGGTTTGTTTGTGATATTCCATGCTCATGAATTACAGCGGTGGCATTAATTGGATGTGTTTTATTTAATAATCTCTCTTTTTTTTTTTTTTTTTAAGCGCACACATTTATTAATTGTTGACGCATGCCACACCACAAAGTTGGCTACTCCCCAAGAAGTGTTATGTTTTCTGTTTATACTTTTATCATTAGACATACTGTCTAATTTGACAAACACCTAATTTACAAAGCTGTTTTCAGGACAATGTTTTACCACGGACCTCCGTGAGTCTTTTGATATTAAATTTCAAATGATAGGCCACTAAGATATAAGCCCCTCCTTTTACATACAGCCACACACTAGCAGAGTATGCCCCAACACATACACACTCGCACGCATGCACGCACACGCACACACAGACACAAACACAAGCCCAATTAAAGAGCACTGGCAGACGGAAATGAGGAAACCTTGGCGATATCCTTCGCTTCTGTAACATTTCTCTCCCACTGCTGCAGCTGCTCTGGCTATTACACATAAATATACACATATGTTGGTGACTACTGCTTACAGTTGTTCCAATTGCTATTACCTGACACACAGTGTATTTGCACAATTACAAGTTAAAACCTGTGCAAAGGAACATAGTTGCTCACTATATGATGTTTTATTAACAAAGTTCAGGAGGAGCACATTCAGATAATTAACACGAGTGGAGAGCACTCAAAAATCAATAAGAATGTGTATATATAGACTCAGCAGTCTCACCTCAATCCATTGACAGTTTAGCAGCACCCCTCCACCACCCCTTCCCCACACTTCTAATCCTAACTACTTACATGGGGGGAGTACTCTGGATTCGGGCCGAACTCCAAGCTCGGAGCCCTCCCCCGGGACAGCACGCCAAATACGCATTAAACTTTACCCCCTCTAATTGTATGTAAGTGTGAACTCGTAGAACACACACACCCATAATCTCATAAATGATGACATCTAAAACTAGTTACAAACAAAATCGGCCCATTCACGTTGTCTCTCTAAATACCAAGGGTATGAATACCTGGGTGAAAAGACAAAAATAGCATCTTATCTACAACAATTAAAATCGGACATAGCCTTTCTGCAGGAAACCCATCTTAAGAATGACCATGTCAACTATTTTAAAAAAGGCTGGGTTGGTCAAGTGTTCCACTCCCAGTTTAATGCTAATGTGACGAGAGCGATATGATTTTTAGTATAACTAAATCCAGATAGCATGGACTACCCCACCCTGGGAATTGCACCCAAGGAAATATAAAAAGGGACCCAGGTTCGGTGGTGCAGAGAAAAGACAGAGTCGCTTCATCCAATAAATTAATGGTTTTATTTGAAAGGAAAATATCCCACTAGCACCATTTGTTCGTAATATAAATCACTGGCAAGTTTATTATAACAATACAGAATATGTCAAAATGTTAAAAGAACATTCTTCCAGACCTCGCTGATTTTTAGCACAGAATCACATTAAACCAAACAAAACAATGTACCGTCCCCACAAAATAAAAGAAAAAAAATAATTACTACAAAGAAATGTAACTGCAAGGCTAAAGCTTACGTTAGGGGTGGCAAGCTAGCTGTAAACAATTGTGCTCTCAACCATGTATGTGTGCACGGCAAACTATATGAAGAGGTGCTCAAAGCCTGGTGCTCCAACCCCACAGCAAAGGTGTTCACCCAGGTGACTAGCCTCCCCCTCGGCGCACTCAGCCTTGACTCGAAACCAAACAGAAACAAAAAGATAGATTAGTAGGGAAGATACAAATACAAAAATAATCACAAAAATCACATCAGTCACAAATATGATGATTGACCAGAGGAGGTGGTGCACAGATGATAAATAATCTGTTCTACCTCATCGGCAGTGAGGACCCCAAAATACTCAGTGGATGACGGTTAGATAGACACTAATACAACACCACACGGCACTAAGGCCCAAATCACACTGATCAGTCCAACTCCATTACAGAAATAGCAAAATAACTCAAACCATAAAATGAAATCCAAAAAACACAGTGACTATTAAAGTCATGAAAACCTAACAAATAATTGTTCACGAAGAACAAAGGGAATAATCTGGTCTAAGAAAAACAGCAGCACGACCTGAATTAAATCGTGTGGTATGTGGAAAACTGCAAAACAAAACATAATCAGACAAGGATCTCCTCCAATCAACAAATACAAAACATTACTAAATCATACATACCACACGAGAATCACACACACATCATGGATCACACATCACGATGTCAGGATACACTCGCGAATGTTCCACTAAAACACACAATAACCCCCATTAAACTTGACTAACCCCATACAACCCATATCACATACAAAACATTACTAAATCATACATACCACACGAGAATCACACACACATCACGGATCACACATCACGATGTCAGGATGCACTCGCGAATGTTCCACTAAAACACACAATAACCCCCATTAAACTTGACTAACCCCATACAACCCACATCACAACAGATTGTGATCGCCGACATACCTCAAAGCTTTCTATGAGTGCTCGACGCAACTCCCAGGGTACGCAGCCGAAACGGTTCCAGTGATCCTTCGAAGATAAAAACAGTCTAAACACTGGAACCACACGAAGCCGTGCATAACCTCAATCGCTTACCTGGACTATAATGAAACCGGAAGAGGGGCGGGTGTGACCAAGCCTACATTCTAGGGCTTCCTGTTTGAACCTTTAAATACGCTGGCCCCAATTACCTCATCCACCCATTCCCATATAAGGGAAATGACGCCCACAAAGGAAGGTGAAAATCCTCTACTGCTACACTAAGGCCAGAGGAACAGCAATCCTCATACACAAGGACATTCACTTTCAAGCTGAGGAAGTGATTGCTGATAAAAATGGAAGATTTGTCTTGTAGCAGGTCAACTATTCACCAGTCTTGCCATTTTGATCAATGTTTACACTCCAAACTATGATGATTACAACTTTTTAAACAAACTATTCTCCGCCATTCCCTCTGATAACAATTATAAGTTGATAATTGGTGGTGACTTTAACTGCGCACTCAGCACCGTGTTAGACAGATCATCAAACAAGGCCCAACCCCTCACCAAATCTGCAAAAGTTGTCAATGATTTCATAGCTCTCAATGGTGTTTCGGACATTTGGAGATTCAAATTTAATAATCAAAAAGTATTCTCCTTATTCTCTAATGTCCATCACACTTACACTCGCATCGACTATTTTCTCTTAGACAATAGACTGCTGGGACATGTTAGCTCTTGCTCATATCATAGTATTACGTTCTCAGATCATGGTGCTGAAACCAACACCTCCCCAGAAGTTTCCCAGTCAATCTTCGAGGGAAAATAATTGAATACTCTTCTAGGACAAAAAAAGCTAGAGACTCAAAACTCAATGACATCTCGCGAGCCATTGCAGAATCAAAACCAGACAACAGTTATCTTGCCAAGAAAAATCTTGATTCTTATATGTCAGGAAAAAAACTCTGAGAAGATGGTATATTCATGCCAGGTCTATGCGTTTCCGTGTTTCTCTGCTGTAGTACAGTAAGATTGGGCTTAAATACACAACTGAGCGACTTTCAACTTCCTTGTAAGGTATAAGAACAAGTTGCTTTAAAACGGAATGTATATGCACATGGTACAATCCACTTTCCACATTAAGAAACTATTTCTCAGTGTACACATTAGTGGTATACAAATGGTACATTTGCATCCGTTGAAACATTCATTTTCTTGGAAAAGTGCATACCAACTGTACACATTTGAAGTATTTAAAGTATAAAAAAAAAAAAATAATAATCATCATGGGAACATCTCTGCTAAGTGAACATTGCATACCTCTAAGCAGAATACATAATCCTCCCAGCTACCCTCCTTGTGTCTAAAATATGTTCCTTAAACACATGTCCATGCAATATATAGTCTACTCATGCATTTTAAACTTCAAAAGATAATACAACTGATTATGTATACTAAATAAAGAATAATAATACAGATACATAATACTAAATAATGAAATTATATTCAAAGATTAAATTTTAGGCTTCAATCACATTTCCCATTTAGAATTGTCAACAAGGGCTTTAAATATCTTGGGGTAGAGATTACTCCTGTTTTTTGTCCCTCTTCACTAAGAATTTTAAGTACGGTAAACCATCCAGAATCAAAAGAAACACCCTCCAAAGACCTTAAAAGCCAGCTGGCCTAGCTCTACCTATCCTTTTGTTATCCCCTTCACATAAAGGTCTAATCTCGATTCTCTATAACAACATTTGCAATGTCTCCCCGCATACTTTGCAGGATGTCAGGAGACTTTGGGAGAATGATCTCGGGGAGAAATTTACAGATGTTCATTGGAAGGCTGTGCTTGACTCAGTTCATACATCTTCTCCTTGTGCCAGCCACAGTGTGATACAACTTAAAATAGTTCTAAGAGCACACTTGACCAAGACAAGGCTGGTGAAAATCTTTCATATTGATTAATATCTGTATAACACAGCCATAATATGTTTGTATACATTTGGTCAAATATGTGCTGTAGAAAATGCTACATGGTTTAACCCTTTCAGGTCTAAGGGGTTTTATGCCCGCCTGGCACTATGTTGATATTTTGGCTTCTGGAATGGTCAATTTTCATAGCAGAGTGAAAAGAGTCATATTTCTGGATTCTATAGACTCTCAGCTACAATGTGGATGCATTTACAATACACTTCTTGAGACACTTGTATGTGTTCTGCTGTGATATATCACCAAGAAATACAAAAACAGAAGTTACATTTTTTGTTTTTATTATAGAAAAATATTAAACCATAAATGAATAAGGGATTTTACAACAAATATTGATTCGTCAAAGGCTTTAGAAAAAAAAAATATAAAGAAACAAATTAACTATTTACATTTTTGCGACTGTAGTTACCATACGTTTTTTTTTGAAAAACACAGCAATTATAAGATGTAAAGGGAACATAATGTTAATTTTGAATTGAATATTCTCTCAATTTACCAAACACATCCAAAAAACAACCTCTAGATGTCACTGTGCACTGCATTTGCACATCAGTCCACACAGGGCGCGCGCGCGTTCAGGGTCCTGGGTTGAGCAATGATGCAATCGGCTGTTCTGGGGCTGTTCTAAAACACACAAATGTGGTAAATAAAGATTAGCTATTCATCATCATGTGTGTATTTCTACATCCAAGTCATAGAACTTCTAACTACAATAATCTAACTATTATTACCGGAGCGTTCATCATTACGCACCGATTATACAATGTCTTCCAAACACCCTCCTATGTAGACAAATAGTACAGGCCTTAGGTAAGGCTTACTGCACCATTATTTCTGAAAAGCTACAATAAAATTTTCCTAAAAAAACAGTACAATAAAATAGACAAGCAAAGTAAACGAAATAGCTTGTAAATGAAGAGGACTACATGCGGCCAAAACGCGCACATTATTTGATGGCGCACATTATTTGATGGCGCACATTATTTGATTACTGCTCCGTTATTTCTGAAAAGCTACAAAAATAATTTTGCTATAAAATGATACAATATATTAGAAAATACATTATCAGCAATAGTGCACTCATTACTTACTCCTCAAATGGATCGATTCCGTCCAGAATTTGATCATCTTCATCCGAATCAAATCGATATGGATCAGATCCGCTCTGACTCATCGCTCTCGGCAAAAATCATTTCAGCAGCTTGCTCGGCAGTGAATCTTCGTTTGGCCATGTTTTCTTTGAAAAGAATCTAGTACAAATACGTGTATCTCCAAATGTGTTGTGTCCAAAGACCGTGTATAAGACGAAAACATTTTGCGTCAATCCCACGTGGCATTGATTCCAAACCCCTCCCCATTTTTACGTTCCTGACCATAGACATCATATAGAGACTAGATGCCCTATTGGCCGCTGTGGCGCAAGAAATGCGGCCGCCATCTTAAACCGGTCATACTCCTATTTGCGTAGCATAGCAGCAGTAGATGCCAGAGCACTGTGCAGCATATTCCTGCTCAAATCGGTGGACCATCACTCGGGGATTACTTTTAACAAGTAAGATTTAACATTTAACATTACCGTACTATTGGTTGTATTTTTTGAATAAAATATGCAATGTGTCCTGCATCGTAGTTACATGTATGACCTTTGCAGCAAAAAAATCTGCGTGAAAATCAGTTCGGTATTCAGTGAGATATGATTAATTAAATGCGCTGACGGCTCATTGCACCAGCCAAACAGATTACACTGAGTGGAGCAGGTGACCGGTCTAAGATGGCGGCCCCACGGCTCGTCCGCGCTTATAGGCAGTAGCGGTTGATAGGGCGTCTATCTATATGATGTCTATGTTCCTGACAACGTAATTTTTTGTTTTTGGTCTGTGATTGGTTCACACACAGGTCTGTCATTGGTTCACACACAGGTCTGTCATTGGTTCACACACAGATCTGTCATTGGTTCACACACACACACACACACACACACACACACACACACACACACACACACACACACACACACACACACACACACACACACACACACACACACACACACACACACACACACACACACACACACACACACACACACAGCACTATATATCAATAGATAGGATTAAGTACAATTTCTCTGTTTTGCAGTAAAATGCTATAGATTTGCACTCAAATAGAGATGGTCCTCACTGCGGAACATGAAATCCACGGGGAGGAGTCGGATCCAGATCCGACTCCTCCCACCTTACATACACCTAAACCTACCCAACTCCGCCCCCTGATCCCTAAACCCACCCTAATCCCTAAACCCAACCCTAATCCTACCCATCTCCACCCCTTGGATCTTGATCCGACTCCTCCCCGTGGATCTCATGTACTGCATTGAGGTGCTACTGCTCAATTACGGAAGGCTTATCATTCGCGGAAGTCAACACAGTCAGAGTCCTTTTACGCAGATGAATGTCAGCTTTTTAATAAAAAAAAGTAAGTTAATACCTTGATGCATTCCGAAGCTATTAATAGATTTGTAAGGGGAGTGCATTTTCGACTTTAAAGGGTTAATAGAAATTAAATAAAATATAATTGTTAAAAAAAAAAGATGAAAAAAGAAATTCTGTCCTGTAAAACAGTACATTGGCCTCCATCAAGAGTGCAGGGGACCTGCATGCATTTTTGGTCGACGAATCGTGCCTGGAATTAGGCCCGGCTAACTCTCTCGTGATTCTGAGACCCTGGCCTGGATAAGATTCATACCACTCCCTTCCGGGACCAGGTGGTGAACCTGCAAGCGCTGCCTTCAAGGAGGCAGACCCAGACACTGGCTTTTCTCTGTCCCGTTCGCGCTCCGGATCTTTACGTGGACAGAACGCAAAGCCTCAGGACCTCAGATCAGTTCTTGTCTGTTACAGGGGCCAGCAGAAGGGAAAGGCTGTCTGCAAGCAGAGGATAGCCCACTGGAGAGTGGATGCTATCACCTTGGCTTACGAAGCCCAAGGAGTGCCCTGTCCCCCCGGGATGAGAGCCCACTCCACTAGGAGTGTTGCTTCTTCTTGGACGCTGGCACACGGCGCCTCGCTGACAGACATCTGTAGAGCTGCGGGCTGGGTGACAATTCGCTAGTTTTATAGCCTACGTGTTGAGCTGTTTTTTTTTCCTGTGTGCTCACTTCAACCAGCCAGTAACACTGAAGTTCCCGCTTTACTGTTGGCTTGCTGCACCACTCCCCTCCACATGGAGTAGATACGTGCGCTTTCTGCTCCAGTCGAGTTCCCCGCTTAGGCGAACCCTGTTGAGTACCTCCACACCCCTTCGGCAGTCAGATGTTGTGGAGCGTCTGACTCCAGGCCTAGTGCTAGTGTGCTAGTGTAACTTGTGCTAGGCTGGGTTCCAGATGTGCTGATCCCTGCGGCGATCCCATATGCGTATTCTTCCACGACCAGCTCCCTATGGTGAGCCTGTGTCTCTCCCCTGGCAGAGTCCGCTCTGCTGTCACTGTCTGGTGTAGCCTCCCCTTTCTCAGGCTGGAGCCACCCCAGTGACATTCCATATGTTGCACTGCCCCTAACTGGCCAGTCCATATGTGTATTTTCCACGTTACCTTCCTTTTGGGAAGGATGTGGCTTCCGCAGCATCCCTCTCCCCTAAGGCACGCTTTCTCAGTGTTAACTAAGAGTTCCACTGTGTGGGGTATAACGGAACAGCAGTTTGAACTCCCTCTATGCAGGCCTTCCGCCCCAGCCAGTTGGGGGTCTGAGAGTCTTGCGTAGGGCGCAGGATGTGGCAGCAACCGTGGCGTTTTTTATAGGGATCCCAATTTATGTTACATCGAACGTAAGCGACTGATAGGGAATGGCGACTGATGGCCATTGCTGACCATCGCTGTAACGGCCAATCACGATCTCAGCTCCTCAGCGAAAAACAATATGTGCGTGCACCCGCTTCCTGTTTATACCCACGCTGCGGGGCAGGGTGCGTGACACGATTCATGCAGGCCAACGTTCATTGGCTCGTTCTGTAGACACTCGAAGATAATAGGGCTCCCTGAAGTGATCCCAATTACGTTACGTCTCCTGTTCCCTCCTCCAGGGAACGAGGGTTACATTAGTAACCGAAACGTTACAGTCGTAACCTGTTATCCTGTGGTTTGTTAAAATTATTTGCTTGGTCTGTGTTTCTGGTTTTTGGTTCATCCGTTTTTTAGACTGTAAGAACCTTTGAAATAATTTAAATCTAATCGATAGATTTTTCTAAAAATACAATGATTCTGCAAAAAAATATATATATTACGTGAAACTGACATTTACCACAAAATTGGACCTGACAGCTCAAATTATAAATTCAGTCAGGACCACTTTGACAAGTATATATATTTATTGCAATTTTAGCATACAGTTAGTGTTGGCAGTATGGTTCTGTTCTGGGCAAAAACTCCTACGCCTGTCCATGCTGCTATGCCTGGACAGAGCGGGGAGAGCAGCAAGTCAACCCCCCCTGGGGTACAGAACAGATCCAGTAAATGCGTGCATATAACAATACTCAATTACATGGGTTGTAAAAATACAAATACATGATAAAGCTTGCAATGTATGACTGTACAGGACCCCCCCCCCCCCCCCTCCAGAATGATTAAAGGTTCGTTTGGTGGAGTTGGGGTTGGAGGAGGGAGTTTAATGTGAGCAGCGAAGCTATGGAGGAAATGCTGAAAGAATGGGAGTTTATATGTGCCGCTGTGATAGATGTCGATACTGATTGGAACACGTCATGAACAGCTGGCTATCAGCTGATGCGAACTTGGCTGACGTGGCCTGCCTGAACTAACGTGATGCTTGATTATTTTTTTAAGCCTACTGTTGCGAATAGGAGTAAGGTAGGGAGACAGTTTTGAACACTGATGTCTTGTGTACTTGCTCAATAACTGTTTTTTTTTTGGTGAACAATATCAAAAAAATAAGCTGGGGAAATTTGGATGATTTGACACGTAATTGCCATTCTGCAATTACTAGTGTAATGACCATTCTTTTATGTAAAAGGTCTGTAAAAGTCTGACAGTCTATACAACAGTAAATTAACTTAAAGCTGCCGTCGGCAACATATTTTTGATCATATTCAGTGAATTCGACACTATAATCCGACAGAACAACATAAATAAAGTGGTTTTAGAAAAAACCCTGAGTTTCTAACTCCACCTGGAGCGTGTTATTTGTTTTGCAAAAATCCACAGCTCCCGGTTCATCGGGTCCAATCAGCGCAGGGGGGTGTGGGATCTGACTGTCAATCACAGATCGGGCACACGCCACCCCTCGCGCACGTTACAATCACATGCACACTATAACAACTTCAACTCCTCATAAAAGGGTGAATCATTATATCAAGGGGAGTTGACTATTGTCTCCTTTTACTCTTTACCCAATAGCACTACACAAAACCAGCATGAATGCACAGACAGAAAAGTCCCCAAAAAACATTGTATTGCAAATATAAAGGCAACTGAGACACGTGTATGGCCCATGCAAACAAAAGGAAATAATCCATATAGGGAAAGTTCAATAATAATAAATCCGTGCAAGCAAAATATGAATAACAAAAATAATACTCAATAGTCCTGTCTCAGTCCTTTTCTGCTTTGGGGTAGGTAGGCAATTTGAAGTCCGGATGTAAAAACAAGGTCCCCAAAAAAGAGAAAAAGATTAATCCACTGGTTCAAGGTTCCACAAAAAACAGGTTATCCTCCAGCTCGGAAAAAAACAATCCCCAGAGTATAGTCCACCATGTATTTCCCAGACCAGAGTGTGTGCATGTGAAATGGCTCCAGCCTTCAATACCCCGTCTCTCTTCCCAGAGATAATTTTTGGGCCTCCACCCTGAGCTTGGTTAGCCAAAAAGTAATCTGCCACCTCATCCAAAAAACACCTCTTTCAAAATGGCCGCCCCCCTCCCTTTAACCCTAGGCTTATCACAATAAGAGTCCAACAAAAGTCCCCCTTATTCCCCTCCAACAAAAAAAGGTATAGGGAAATGCTCGAAACCAACATACATGCAGATAAAACAGAGTACAGTGTATTTTAACTTAAGCGAGCATTGTGCAGGGCTTTACTGTGGCAGTGTCACAGAGTCCCCCCCCCCCCCCTGCCGGAGGCTATTTTAGAGTTCTCCCCCAAAGTATTGTTTGAGGTTCACGACATTTACATTGTCCACCTTTTCCCCAGAACCCCATTCAACAAGATAGTTCACCGGCCCCAACTTCTTTTTTATCTTTACCGGGCCCTCCCATTTAGGGGCAAGTTTAGATGTAAAGAAATCATCTGCTTTCGATATAGGATGAGCACGAACCCAAACCAGGTCTCCCTCTTCGAATTGTACGAATTTCCGTCGGGCATTATAATACCTGGCTTGTTTGGTGTGAGCTTTCCTCATTGCCTTTAGTGCATCCTGCTGGAGTTGTTGTTGTCGTTCAATGAGGGAATATCCTGATTGTCCCGGATTTGGTGGATGAGCAACAAGTCGTTCTAGGGGACCTTTCAACTGCCTGCCCAGTGCTAGCTCAGCAGGGGAGTATCCCGTGGTCTCATTGCGAGCGGTGTTAATAGCAAAACGAAATTCAGTCAACCACCTGTCCCAGTCGCGATGGTTTTCACCCACAAAGGAGGCAATCATGGTCTTGACGGTTCTGTTGACTCGCTCTGAGAGATTCGTTTGAGGGTGGTAGCTGGTGGTGAGCTTCCTTGTTATTCCCCATCTCTTACACAGATCCTCCATCAGCTGACTTAGAAACTGTGGCCCGCGGTCTGACAGGAGGAATTTTGGAATTCCCCACCTCGTAAACACCTCCTCTTGCAGAATCTGGCAGATTCGGTGCGTCTTGCTATCTCTGATGGGAAATAGTTCTACCCATTTGGTGAAGTAATCGACTACTACCAGAAGGTACACATTACTCTTTTTACTTTTGGGTAGGGGCCCCATAAGGTCCACTCCTAACATGTACCCAGGCTCCCCCACCTCAGTGGACTGGAGGAAACCGGCGGGTTTGGAGTTGCTGGGCTTGTATTTCTGGCAGACTGTGCATCCCTTCACATACTTCCATACGTCTTTGCGCACTTCAGGCCACCAGGCGACTTCTAGGATTTTCAGAAGTGTCTTCATTCGTCCTAGATGGGCCCCCAGTGGATTGTTATGGAAGTAATTGATGAAGGTTGTGGTTAGAGACTTGGGCACTACTAGTTGGTACTTTGTGCCAGCAGCAAAGGGCGACACTCTGTACAACACCCCTTGCTGGACTTCCCATCTGATGCGCTTGACGTCATCCGTGATCCCGAGCCTCCCCTTTAACTCACTCACCTCACCATCCTCACTCTGGGCTTTTAAAATTTCTGCCATGGTTGATGGGATATCCAAGTTCCAATGGGAGGATTTCTCGTCAACATACACAGCTAAGGGGACATCACAATGTTGAGCTCTTGACAAGGCATCAGGCACTACATTCATCCGTCCCTTCCGGTATTGGACCTGGAAGTGAAACCGCTGGAGCCTTAAGGTCCATCTCGTCAGCCGAGAGGTAGTTTTGGGTGAGTTAAAGGCCCAGGTCAAGGCAGCATGGTCCGTATACACCACAAATGGTACTCCTTCCAGGTAGTGGTGCCACTTTTCGACGGCCCAAACAACCGCAAGGCACTCCTTCTCTGAGGTTGAATAATTCACCTCTGCTCCCCTCAGACCTCTCGAGGCATACGCAATCACCTTCTCTTCTCCACTGATGTTCTGCGTTAAAACTGCTCCCAGGCCAATTGAGCTAGCATCTGTCTGAACCTGGAAGGGTTGTGACAAATCAGGTTGAGCTAGTACAGGGGCATGTTGCAGAGCATGTTTGAGACTCTCAAAGCTTAACTGGGTTTCGTTGGTCCATGTCCATTTCATGCCTTTCCTTTTAAGGTGGTTCATGGGGGCAGCCAGATCAGCAAAGTGTGGTATGAACTTATGGTACCATCCCACCAACCCCAGGAATCTCTGTAGTTCCAACAAGTTTTGTGGGGTTGGGTACCCCCGGATGGCGGTGATCTTCTCTGAGTCGACTTTAACTCCCTCCTCGGACACAACATGTCCCAAAAACTTGAGCTCTGCTTTCAAGAAGTGGCATTTCTTTAGGTTGAGGGTAAGATTAGCCTCCTTCAGTTTCTGAAAGACAGCTTTGAGATCTTTTAAGTGTTGTTGTCGACTTGGAGAGTAGACAATTATATCATCTATGTAGACGAAGCACATTTTTCCTCTTAGTTTACCCAACACTCTCTCCATCAACCTCTGGAACGTGGCCCCAGCATTTTTCAGCCCGAAGGGCATGGTCAAGAAATGAAATAATCCAAAGGGAGTTATAAAGGCTGTCTTTTCCCTGCTGCTTTCTTCCATTTCGACCTGCCAGTATCCAGATTTTAAGTCGAGGGTACTGAAATAATGGGCTCCTTGCAACGACTCCAGTATTTCGTGAATGAGAGGCATCGGGTAAGCATCTTGGGGAGTTTTGGAATTAAGCCGGCGATAATCCACACAGAATCTTAGACTGCCGTCTGTCTTTGGAACCAATACAACCGGAGATGCCCAAGGGGATTGAGACGGCTCGATGATACCTTCTTGCATCATCTTATCGATCTCTCTTTCCATCACCTCTTTCTTCAATGGAGACACTCTATAGGCTCTCGACCGAACTGGTATTTCATCTGTTGTATTGATCTTATGAAAGGCTTGATTAGTTCTCCCTAGAGTTCCAGCACAGACCGTCGACCATTCATTTAGGAAGGGCTGGACTTCTGGTGGTTGTCTTGCTATAATATCTTTTCTGATAGTGGCTATCGCAGTGGATGTCTCCAGCTCTCCCCCCTTCTCCATGGGCACAGCCATGAACAAGGAGATAACCGGCTCCCTCTTCAGAATGCACTGCTGCTCCCACTGTGGTTGCTGGAGAAAAGGATAGACTCTAACTTGCCCTTTGACCTTCAGCTCATAGCTCATCGCAGCAACGTTCAGCTGTACACCCGTTTGTCTCAGGAAGTCCAGTCCGAGGACAAGAGGAAATGCTAGGTGTTCATTTGACATTATATAGGTGTCAATAGTCCAAACCATTCCATGCCACTCATAAACCACAGGAGTTCTACCCTCTGATACGTGAGCCTTTCCATCTGCCACCATGAACGTCCTGCTCAAACTCTGCAGCAGTTGATCTTCTGTTTTTTTTATAGCCTCCCATAACTGTCTCTGCATTAAAGAATAGGTTGAACCAGTGTCGACAATGGCTTCGACGTGGTAATTCCTCACATCTATGGCCACTTTCAGCAGAGGAGGCGTGTTTGTTTGAATCAGTGAGATATGTTGGGCTGGTGTACTCTGTGGTCTGGACTGTTGGTCACGCCGGAATGAGGCACCCTTTTTTCCTTCATTATTTACCTTGAGCTGGTTGACTCGAGCCCAATAGTCCTTCTTTGAATTAAGGTCTCTCTCCACCAATGATCCCACTTTAACTAGCTGCTCCACAGTATACACTGCACCTCTGAGACTGCTCGCCAGGGAAGGATTACAACTATTTAGAACTCGTCTTACCACCTCCTCTTCTGGCAAGTCGTCCCTCCATCTTAGACACAGAGCTCTATAATCATAGGCAAAATCCCGGATACTCTGGTTAGGGCCTTGAATCATAGCCTTGAGCTGGTCTTCTAACTCAGTCAGGTAATCAGTAGAAAGGAAGGCAGACATGAAGGAGTGTTTGAACTCATCCCAGTTGCATATCTTTAACTTTTCAGCTGCCCACCAACTCCTCGCAGGACCTGTTAGCACTGCATTGATTGTGGCTAGCAGTTCCACATCTGTGAGTGGTCTGAGTGACAGGAAGTTTTCACACTTTTCGACGAACTCCAAAACATCACAGGTTTCACGGTTTTGACCGAAGGTAGGAAACTCTAGGTTGATAGGAGGCTTAGGTGTCGTCTGAGAAGGAATCGCAGAGGGAAGATGTCCTGGATCTGAAAAACTATGGCTAAAAGGGTGGGGCAAGACTGGGGTACTGGTTGTCTTTACTCGTGACATTTCTTTTTTCCAGTGCTCATCACGTCGCTTTAGACAATTCAACATCTCTGTCTCTAAGTGGTTCAAAGATCTATTCATTCCCCTTTCAAGTGCCTCGAAACGTTGATCAATAGCATCCCTGCAACAGGCCTCTCGGTTAACAATGCTATCGTTGCTGGCCATGAAATCACTTTTGAGGGTTTGCACCTCTGTCTGCAGATCCTGAAGGGTTGAAGAGAGTCTGGTTATTTGAATTTCAATTTGTTCAAACTTTCCTTCCCTCGGTTTCAACAGAGAGGGTTCATCCTCTTCACTTCCTCCAGCCTGGCCATCAATATACATATCACTCAACATGGAACTTAATTCTATTACTGGCAATGGTTCCCTATATGAGGCACCAGGGGGAGGTCGATAAGGTTGGACCTCTGGACACTCTTTCCCCACCCCAGCCACAGCCTGCTCACAAACATTATCTGAGGGGTTATCCATGATTTACAGACCGGCAGTTTTGTAAAAGTAAAAGGTACAATATAACTTGTTATACAGTTTCTCACAATAATCCGGTCCCCGTACGGGCCACCATCTATAACAACTTCAACTCCTCATAAAAGGGTGAATCATTATATCAAGGGGAGTTGACTATTGTCTCCTTTTACTCTTTACCCAATAGCACTACACAAAACCAGCATGAATGCACAGACAGAAAAGTCCCCAAAAAACATTGTATTGCAAATATAAAGGCAACTGAGACACGTGTATGGCCCATGCAAACAAAAGGAAATAATCCATATAGGGAAAGTTCAATAATAATAAATCCGTGCAAGCAAAATATGAATAACAAAAATAATACTCAATAGTCCTGTCTCAGTCCTTTTCTGCTTTGGGGTAGGTAGGCAATTTGAAGTCCGGATGTAAAAACAAGGTCCCCAAAAAAGAGAAAAAGATTAATCCACTGGTTCAAGGTTCCACAAAAAACAGGTTATCCTCCAGCTCGGAAAAAAACAATCCCCAGAGTATAGTCCACCATGTATTTCCCAGACCAGAGTGTGTGCATGTGAAATGGCTCCAGCCTTCAATACCCCGTCTCTCTTCCCAGAGATAATTTTTGGGCCTCCACCCTGAGCTTGGTTAGCCAAAAAGTAATCTGCCACCTCATCCAAAAAACACCTCTTTCAAAATGGCCGCCCCCCTCCCTTTAACCCTAGGCTTATCACAATAAGAGTCCAACAAAAGTCCCCCTTATTCCCCTCCAACAAAAAAAGGTATAGGGAAATGCTCGAAACCAACATACATGCAGATAAAACAGAGTACAGTGTATTTTAACTTAAGCGAGCATTGTGTCACAACACGCCTGAAGTTCGCGCAGAGTAACGAAGAGTGATGGCGGATGTATCTCGCTTTCAAAACACTAACAGATCAAGTAAGCTCATTTAGAGTATAAATGACATTAGCAATTGCAATCTATCGGTAGATTAGCCAAGGCAGCATACCTGCAAATACTCTATGGTGTTGATGGATGCTGATTAGACGGGCGCGTTCACAGAAAACCTGCACACGCACAGTGACGAGCAACACGAACTCGGTGAGTCGGTGGGAGGGTATCCGTTGATAGTGGGGGAGGGGCATGAGAGTTGTAAACATTCAAAATTTTGCCTAAGTCCACTCAATCTGCCAGACTTGCCGACTGGAGCTTTAATTACATTTTTATCAGTAGATCAGTGCAGTAAATCTGCTTTATATTACAAATTATAATAGAATAGTTTTTTAACAGGTCCTAGAGAAGAAAAGTACACAAATATTATCAGAGACCACTGCTTTATAATTTTCTGGAGAGGAATTTACAAACTTCATATGATAAAAAGATAAACCTTGAAATGGAAACATTTACTCAAAATAGATACTGTCTTGTGGTTACATTTATATCTGCCCAATTCACTACATTTAAAATAGCCATCTAGTTCAAATAAAATTGCTTATTTTCAGTGTACTTTTACCAAATAGACTTATGATAAAGGGTGAGAAATACTTACAAATATTAATATAAGATAACGTGCTTCACTTTCCTCCCCAATTTTTTCCCTGACAATCAACACTCAAAAAAATAATTTTTGCCTCTTGTTAAATTTAATTAATTAAAATAAGCAAAAGTAACATGATTGTTTAATATTTTGTCACAACTTAATTTAATTGTGTTCAATCAACCTAATATTTAAAACTTAAGTTTACTTAATTCATTTGTGTGAAAACTACATGATTTTTTTGTTGACAACTACTGGGCGTGGATCTGTAGTTCCCAGCATGCTTTGCAAGGTACTACATTGGAGGGTAAATTTAGGGCTTAAAGTGTTATTTGATGTGTTTTTCAGTACATGGGAAGATGGTTAGTTAATGTTAGTATTTATGTTCAGTTATGTTAGAAATTGAGGACTTTCTGTAATGTTTTTGAATTTTTGGTTACCATTATGCAGAAAAGTGACGATGTGTTTAGGTTGTGTTGGCACATTTAGCATACCTGATTGCATTAAACCTCATTTGCAGATCTTACAGTTATTCTCTGATGCTATAAAAACATTTGCCACTCTGACATCACTTTCAAAACAGTTACACATAGGATAAAACTAAAGCTCAATGCCAAAATGAACTTATTTAGCAAAATGCTCTAACACTCACAAAACAAACCAATTCAAACATAAGCTAAAATTTCACATCTAAAACTACACAAATTGTGGTAATTTTATTTATTCACTCAATCAATCATTACACATGTACACAAAATACAAAATACAGCTCAATAATGAAATGATACTTTACAAAACTTCAAATGGATCGGAAAAGAAAAGTTACCAAGGACTTATTGGTAGGATAACACCTTAAAAATAATAATAATAATTATTGTAATATATTTATAATATTTTTATAATAAATATATATACAAATATAATATATATCAGATAAATATATATTTATTTTCAATAAATAATGATATAATCACACATCGACACCCACACACAACCAAGTCACACACAGCACTACATACAAACACAAAAACTGGTATTATCTTACATAATTTATTCTTTTTGACGATTGTTTAAGGCTCAATCTTTAGTTCCAAACTCAAGTTTATATTTCTAAATGCTCCTGTGATCATGCAATATGTGCCTGGATTCCAGCCTGTTGATTGCTTGTGAAGCCATACCATTTTCTACAATGTGCAGATCATGTTCAATACTAAATTTTTCTTCACACCGTGTGTGATCAATGTGTGGATTCAGAAATGTAATAGAAAAAGCATGGTCAAATTTACATTATATATGTCACATCAAGGATTGATAAAAGATTGACGAAAACTGTAATACACATTTGTTTCTAACAGGGCAATACAGTAAAGCTGAAATTAGTAAACATACAAAGTTACAACTGCAATTTACCTGTTCATTTGTGCTAAAAAATAAATTCAACAAAGATGCCACAGTGCTTCAGACTCAAATGTGTTGGAAACATGTATGTCGAGCCTCTGAAAGGACAAGCTATGATTATGACATGGTCAATACTGCTATTGTTTTTTATTGAAAAATTATTTGTCAAAATGCTCAACTGAAAACGTCAGCTCGTTTTCTCATATGCTGCTGCAGTCACTCACCACGTAAACTCTTTCCTCTCCTATCCCTTAACCAGCACTCAACCAATTACCTATTCACCTTTTCTACCCTTCCTTTCCCTTCTTGGCCATCTCTTACTGGCCTACCTTCTAGCTTTGTCCTCTCTACTCCTCTTGACTCCTCCTCCCTTCCTTGGCGCTCTGCCATGGCCTCTTCCTCCTCTTGCTCCTCTTCCTCCTCCTCCCTTCCTCTGGCCCCTCTGCCATGGCCTCTTTCTCTCCTTCCGTGCCTATGGCCTCTTTGATCCATGCTTGCAAATAGCAACATAGAGGTGACATCTTTTATAGATGGATGAGGACCGATTGCTGATTGAAGAGTTGTGCAAATGAGTTTCACACAGGTGGATAGAGATGTATAATTATGCAAGTACTTTCTATCAGCTGTTTATAGATGTTTTCCTTTTGTTCAACACAGTGAATCCAATAGAGTTTGGGGTCTTTCAATGAGATCTGTTGTAACTGTTTTGAAAAAGGGTGTGAAAAATGTGTGAAACAAATGAAAAAGTGTTAAAGCATTTGCAAGAGAAGACTTCTGCTGTGCTAATAATACGATGATGAAGATCAAGTGGATCCCAGTTTCATTTAGCGTGCCTTAGCAAATGAGAAAAACTGTAATTGTTCCAATTAAATTGAATGCTAGTAGCTACCATCACTAGAAGTAACTATAGAGTCAAATTCACTTACAGTTTTTTCTCGATTGTTTACACACATTTTCTGAAAGAATGCCTCATATTCTCAGAACTCTACACACAAATCAAAAAACACACACACACAAATGGGCAAAACCCCTCAATTCTCCTGCAAAATTAAACTTTACATTCAAAACAATGTTATTTCTTCTCAAAATGGTATTTTGTTTTCAAATGACACACACAAACCATCATATGAATAGACATTTATAAGAACCAGTTGAACACTGATGTGCTCAATGTAAAACACTATGATGAATGGAAAACACTTCTTCTCCATTCATCATAATGACTCAGGCCTTTTTTGTTCAGTGTTACACTTACTACAGACAGTACATACATACGTGTGTTGTAAAATATTTGAGAATATTGTTTTTATACCCAGAAATATAATACAAAACACAAATACACGGCAACAAATATATTTTATTTTTCCCACAAAAACAATGGGAGATAGATCGCACATTTCGTACATCCCAACCAACGCAAAGTTGCACATACAGTGTCTACATACAAAACAACAGAAAAATGTACTGTATGCAGTTACAGTAAAAAATTAAAAAAAAAAAAATAACTATACATATCTTCTGCTTCGGTCTTTTATGCTAAAACTCTGATTGCTAATTGTAAAAACTGTGTGACATGTGTTTGCCCATGTGACAAGTCAGTGTGCAGATCTGAATGGCAGTGTGTTCCTTGTGAAAACAAGAGATTTTGTGCATGAAAATTGTGCCAAATGCAGAGAATTGTGTGTAGTGTTTTGAAAAACGTGTGTTTTAGAACTGCAATTTGAGTGTAAAGCAGGAATTGTGCTTGTAGTTTAGCAGAATTGGTTCAGGGGGTTGGTGAATGAGTTACATGTTGTGGTCATTGTGTCTCAAGTACCAGAATTTGTGTGTAAACAATTGAGAAAAACTGTAAATTATAATATTGGTGATTATAGGCAGGACAAAAATTAAATCTAGAAAACATGACAAAACTTTATCTAATAGGAATGACACAGTTATTTTAGTGGTCTTGACTAAATGAATTTAAGTTCATACAACAAGATTACAACAAATCATTTCAGACAAATTCAATTTTGTTGGAAAAATGTAATTCAATTTCGTGGAAAACCTTTCCTTAATTTAATTATGTTGGTTCAACAGCTTATTTTTTTGAGTGAAGGATAAGAATAACATGCACAAAATGCCTCAGTGAAAAAGATACATGTGTATTTAAAATAAATAAATAAATAATACAACTCAGCAAGGTTTAGAGTTATATTATTAGGTGTTATATTGTAAAACAAACAAACAAAAAACATTAAACTAAGGATTCACCTTTTTTCTACACCAAAATTTTACAAACTTTTGTCTTATCTCTTTGGTTTGTAAACCATATACTAAAGGATTTAGTCCTGGTGGTACAATATGGAACATTATACTAGCTAGTTTCCTGCTGTCAGAGTATTCAGGAAACCGATGGAGAAAGATAAAACTAGCACAAGAAACAAACATGATTATATAAACAGCTATATGAGTGCTACAGGTTTTTATGGCTTTGCTGTTGAGTGATTTGTTTTTGCTGGTTATGCATACAGTAGCAATCTTACCATATGTTATAATTACAGACCCAAGTGAGAAGGTAAAGACAATCACAGTATAAACTATTCCAAAGACATTATTAATAACCACATTTTCACAGGACAGTTTAAACAGTGAGGCATTGTCACAGAAAGGGTTTTCAATGTTAGACCTGCAGCGAGACAGGCGTATAGTGAGACCCAACAGAATTGATACCATGAATACTGACAGCCCCCAGGCGTATGCTGATAGTTTAATAACCATTTTATTGGTCATTATAGCTGTGTATCGGAGTGGATTACATATAGCTACATATCTGTCAAAGGCCATGATCATTAGCACATAATGGCATGCTACTGCGAATATATGCACAAAATAAGCTTGAATAACACACTCCACATATGTGATAGAGCGCTGTGATGTTTCCCTTAACATATCTTGCATTAAGCGTGGCAAAATGACAGTTGTACCAAGTATATCATTTAGCGGCAAGTTACAGAACAGAAAATGCATTGGATGATGTAGATTCTTCTCTGTTGAGATCAGAATTATAAGTCCAATGTTGGAGACCATTATAAAGACATAGACCAAAAGAAGCAAGATGAAAACAGGATAAGAAGATTGAGTTGTAACTTTTAGTCCCTCCACGAGGAGAATGCTGTTTGTGAACGTCAGGTTGTCCATTGGCTGCCCTGCACAATCCTATACCTATAGAGTACCTTACCAATAGAGTAACAAAAAAAACTTGTCATTATCATTAATAACATTTCGTCTGATACTGCTGCATTCCAGTCTGCATACTGTTTCAAGAAATGTATGATCGTTTATTAAATGCATACATCCCAAATGGTTCACAAATGCACATTTTGTCATCTGAGCATTTTCATGCACCATCAGCATGAACAACTCTTGTATCACCACATAGTAAATTGAAGCTGTTTTTGCTACAAAGTTATGCATTGCATAATTTAGTTGTCTAATAAAATAATACTTACTCAACACCCTGTTATCATCAAGAAAGATTAGAGTCAAGTTGCTAGATGTTAAGTGAAAAACTGTTTACATGCCTTTAGCTTTTATTTTGTTTAACAGTGTTTCTGTGATGTTGTCATGATCCCACGGGGAAAACTGATTTACAGCCCTTGTTGTCATGATCATCGTCACTGTATGCATGTAATGCATATTACACTGTATGTAGTATGCGTGATAATGTATCTATATTGTTACATTTTAATGTTCTGTTCACCCCAAAATATTACTCACTTTTGTATCATTCCAAAACTGTATGACTTTATTCTGTGAAATATAAAATAATATTTTGAGAAATGTTTAGTGGACATCAGTGGGCTTCACTCAAACAGAAAGTCAAACAGGTTTGGAATGCCATTAGGATGTAATGTTACCAGTAACTACAGTTTTCGTTTTAAATTATATTAATTTGGCAATATAAAGCTTTGTATTTGCTATTAAAATGGGTATTTATGACCACTTAGGTTATAAACTGAGACTGAAATCATGTAGCATTGTGGTCATAGATGTGGTGACGGTAAGCCAATATGGTTTGCTATGTTTTATTTGCAGCGCAGTCTCATCCCAAGAAGTCATATACTGACGTCTTGGGACGTCTTTTGACCATACGTCAATATCCGCCTTTTTAGGGTACCCTTAAACGTCGGTTAGATGACGTTATCGGATCCTAACTCTACCCCAGACCTAAACCTACCCCTAAACCTACCCCGTCACCTACTGACGTTAAAGGTAAAGCGTCAGTTGTATGACGTCCCAGGATCGTCATTTACCGACGTTTAAGGGTACCCTAAAAAGGCGGATATTGACGTATGGTCAAAAGACGTCCCAAGACGTCAATATATGACTTCTTGGGATGAGACTGTGTTATTATTTGACCTTCATTTAGGTCAACAGAGTGGTGGGGAAACATCTCAAAGAGAACTTCTTTGATGCACTTGATTAGTACTCTCCAAATCTGATGGAACTTTTCAGGAAGAAGAAAGGCCTCACCCGCCAGCTTTTGGCTGAGCTTTTACGCCAGACAAAGGTGGGTTTACTTGTCTACATCAGTCTACCGCCTCTTTTTCCTATTGTAATTTCTCTCCTTTCTTCTCATCTCTTCTCTTTATTCTTTTCTTGTGTCTCCTCTTTCCTCTATTCATACTTCTCTTCTTCCAAACACAAATGAAGATCTTTTTATTGAAATCTGAGGGCTTTCTGTCTGTCCCTTCAGTGACAGTCTACGCAACTACCACTTTCAAGCCCTGGAAAGGTTGTAAAGGCATCATTAAAGTAATCCATGTGACTACAGTGGTTTAACCATGCGTCATGGTGCTCGTGTGAATGTGCATTGAAGATATATATATATATATATTGTAAATAGCATAATTATTATTTGTTTTTTTCAGTGCACACCAAGCATTCACATTGCTTCATAAAATTTAGGTTAAACCACAGTAGTCATATGGATTACTTTAATGAGGTGTTTATTACCTTTATGGATCTTGAAAGTGATAGTTTTGCAGACTGTCAATGGAGAGACAGAAAACTCTCAGTTCCCTTTATCGAAAAAGGGAACTTCGAGATGCGTCGAACGACACGGTGGGAACGCCTCTTGCGTGATTGCGTCTGAAGCATCTATGCCAACTAGTCCAATGGAATGAGAGAATGAGCGTCACGGGCGGGTGACGTCATGAACCAGGAAAGGATAAGAGCACTTCCGCTGCTCGCCGGCATTTAGCTTCTGTTGCCTCAGCAAGCGATCTGTGTCAAAACTGTCTCTGTCTATTTATTGTTGTCTGTTGCAATATTGTATGGAAACGTTATGGCGAAACAAATGTACAAACAGTGTGTTCCTCCCTGCCCGCGTTTATTTAAACGGGTGGGGACACACACGAGTTTTGTTTAATTTGTTTGGGGTAGAGCATACTTCTCAGCCCTTGAAAGAAAAAAAGGTGGGGGCTGAGTTCCAACTCTGTGAAATAGTATGCTCTGCTCTCGCCTGTCACTCTGTATGATAGTGACAGGCTTGCGATTCCCAGGACCCGCGTTTGCCGAGGCAGCGTGGGGAATGCATTCCTGGGGATCGCAGATGGATCTTTTGGAGGGGTTTGAAACGGGTCCGTGGGCCTTTTTTCCTTCCTTACCCGGAAGATCCAGCTCTATCTCCCCGGTGTCGGAAGCACGCTCTGCGGTTTCTTCCGCTCGGGGAGAGAGAGCCCTTTTTCCTTCATATTCTTCCTCCGTGGAGGTTAAATGTTTTAGAATATTGAAAGTGAAAGCAAGCACACACACTGTTGAATTAGATTCGCCATCTATTTCCCCAGTATATGATGAACTGGTGGAGGTTTTGTCCCGTGCTGTTAATAAATTAAATATTTAATGGCCAGCTGAGATTAGGGACGCTCCTAAAAACTTATCGAGCGTTTTCTTACATCTATCACATTATCTCCACCACGAGGCTTCCCTTTTCCCTGATTTACACACTGAATATTTAAATTGTGGGATAAACCGTATTTTATTACTACTTTCAGCCCTCGTGTTAAAGATTTATTCAAGGTTAGAGGGTTGAAAGATTACGGTTATGATATAATGCCCCAGGCTGAACAGAAAAAAAAAAAAATAGAAAAATGCTGTTTTCACATGGTCCAGCATCGTCATTTAAAGCCTCTGCTTTGCTCAATAAGCCTATTACTAAAGAATCTCGCGTTTGCCGAGGCAGCGCGTAGGTTCAATGTTGTAATCAGAATCTAGCTCGGATCTCGCGTTTGCCGAGGCACCGCTTAGATTTCGAGTGTACTTTGCAAAATAAGATTCTGTGGCTGGGATCTCGCGTTTGCCGAGGCAGCGCGTAGGTTTAAGCATAGCTACTTTGGTTTTATGGGTAAAGCTTATACGGCAGCAGGTCAGCTGGAGAATGTTTATAGAAAACTATAGTA
This sequence comes from Chrosomus eos, assembly GCA_036326025.1. Classification (NCBI taxonomy): domain Eukaryota; kingdom Metazoa; phylum Chordata; class Actinopteri; order Cypriniformes; family Leuciscidae; genus Chrosomus; species Chrosomus eos. The sequence goes on from CM070834.1 coordinate 24,670,771, forward strand.
TAATGCTCCAGGCTTATCAGGCCGATCTGCTGGGGTTCTGGATATAGTGAAATTTGAGCCTTCGCGTCTCTTCGGCGACGCATTCCATGCGTTCGTTGTTAGGTGATACATTATATATATATATATATATAAAATATATATAATAAGGTTTCTCCCTCGCTGTGTCCAGCCCCCTGGGGCTGCTGGGCGTGAGCAGCTCCAGCCGTCTAGTTCATCATATTATGTGCACAGAAAGTGAGGACAGCCCCGACCGAAGTGGAGTGGTGTACACCTCATTACACGGTGCCCGTTCCATTTCGGGGTCCTCACGAGACCCTCCTGCCAACCCTGCCACCTCCGGTGCTTCAGGGCGCAGCGGTCTCCAGCGAGTCGCTGATGCTATGCTGCGGCACAGCATTGGTTTCGCGCCCTCTGAGGGGGGCTTTTGAGCAGTCAGGTCAGGTAGTTCCTGCCATTATGTTTCAGGCTCCAGATTTGGCTCTCTCAGTAACACCAGAGGCCAGCCTCGAGAGGCTGGTTCCCTTAGTAAATTTTTTGGCAGCGTGGAAGCTTCTGCCGAATATTTCTCATTGGGTCCTGCAGATTGTAGAGAAAGGATACAGAATCCAGTTTGGCTCTCGTCCTCCTCATTACAGCGGGGTGCTGCCCACAGTGGTGCATCCCGAGCAGGCTCTGGTAATGGAACAAGAAGTAAAGGCCCTGTTAGCAAAAGAAGCTATAGAACAGGTGTACTCACCCGTCAGAGAGTCGGGTTTTTACAGCCATTATTTTATTGTTCCAAAAAAGGATGGAGGGTTGCGTTCCTTTTTAGATCTTCGCCTGTTAATTCGGTCAGTTCAGAAACTAAAGTTCAAGATAGCTGACCCTCAAACAGATCGTGACCCAAATCAGATCCGAGGACTGGTTTGTCACGATAGATCTAAAGGATGCATACTTCCATATCTCCATCCTCCCTCAGCACAGGAAGTTCCTATGGTTTTCTTTCAGGGGCAAAGAATACCAATATCGGGTTCTTCCTTTCGGCCTAGCTTTGTCACCCCGTTCGCATTCTGAATTATATCGACGACTGGCTGATTCTAGCGGAATCAGAGCAGTTGGCGGTTCGGCACCGAGGTGTCGTTCTCGCTCATATGCAGATGTTGGGGTTGAGGCTCAATACCAAGAAGAGTGTGCTTTCTCCAGTATTGAGAACCACTTTCCTTGGTGTGGTACGGGATTTAGTATCCTAACAGCCACAGAAGAGCTGAGGCTAGGCCAGTCACGCACTGTAAAACAGTTCAAGAGACTGTTGGGTCTTGTTGCAGCAGCGTCCAACGGAATTCCTTTTGGCATGCTGTACATGAGACCTTTACAGCGCTGGCTCAGGACCAGAGGGTTCTCCCCGAGGGGAAACCCACTTTGCATATCAAGGTCACGCGGCGATGCTTTCGTGCCTTAGTTATATGTAGTAAACACTGGTTCTTAACCCAAAACCAGTCACGCATTGTAAACAGTTCGAGAGACTGTTGGGTCTACTGGCAGCAGTGTCCAACGGAATTCCTTTTGGCATGCTGTATATGAGACCTTTACAGTGCTGGCTCAGGACCAGAGGGTTCTCCCCGAGGGGAAACCCACTTGCATATCAAGGTCACGCGGCGATGCTTTCGTGCCTTAGTTATATGTAGTAAACACTGGTTCTTAACCCAGGGTCCGGTGTTGGGAGCTCTTTGCCATCGAGTTGTGATCTCGACAGATGCTTCCCTCACCGGCTGGGGAGCGGTAATGGAAGGCCGCTCGGTTCAGGGTCTGTGGAAAAGCCATCATCTTTCGTGGCACATAAATTGCCTGGAGATGATGGCCGTCTTCAATGCGTTGAGACATTTCCTTCCGGACCTAAGAGGCCATCATGTGCTCGTTCGAACAGACAACACATCAGTGGTCTCTTATCTGAACCGCCAGGGGGGTCTGCGCTCGCGTCCGCTTTGCAAACTGGCGCACCAGATCCTCCTGTGGTCTCTGGGGAAGGTACTCTCCCTGAGGGCAGTGTATATTCCTGGGGACCAGAATATAGGAGCAGACATCCTGTCGAGGCAGGAGCTGAGGCCAGGGGATTGGAGACTCCACCCCGAGGCGGTGGAGAAAATCTGGGAGGCATATGGTCAGGCAGAGGTGGATCTGTTCGCGTCTCAGAACACGACGCACTGTCCTCTCTGGTATTCTCTGACGCACCCAGCCCCCCTGGGGCTGGACGCCATGGTGCAGACGTGGCCGAGGCTACGTCTGTACGCCTTTCCCCCTGTTGCTCTGCTCCCAGGAGTTCTGGAGCGGGTCCGTCGGTATGGAATAAGCCTACTGCTAGTAGCACCACGCTGGCCAAGTCGGATCTGGTTTGCGGACCTGATCCTTCTGCTAGACGGGCCTCCATTGGAGATCCCTTTGAGGAGGGACCTTCTGTCTCAGGCCGGGGGCACAATATTTCACCCTCGACCAGACATGTGGAATCTTTGGGTTTGGCCTCTGAGGGGGCCCAACTTATAGATAGTGGTCTTTCAGCTGAGGCTGTTGAGACCATCCTAAGCTCCAGAGCTCCAGCTACGAGGAAACTGTATGCGCTTAAATGGAGAGTTTTCTCCTTATGGTGTCACCGACATCAGTGGGATCCGGTTAATTGTTCTGTCAACACAGTAATCGAGTTCCTGCAGGAGCGCTTTGTGTCAGGTCTATGTCCTTCCACACTAAAAGTTTACGTGGCAGCCATTGCGGCTTACCATACCATGGTGGGAGGTATATCTTTGGGTCGAGACCCCCTGATTACACGTTTCCTTCGTGGCACTTTGAGGCTGAGGCCTGCAATTCGCACTAAGGTGCCAGCTTGGGATTTGACTGTAGTTCTAGTAGGCCTGTCTAGGGCTCCATTCGAGCCCTTAGATTCGGTCTCAGAAAAGTTCCTTACTTTCAGGACTTCTTTCTGCTAGCTATTTCGTCCCTATAGAGAGTTGGTGACCTTCAGGCTCTTTCGGTCTCCCCCACCTGCCTTGAATTTGCACCGGGGATGGTCAAGGCGTTCCTATATCCAAAACAGGGATACGTCCCTAAGGTTCCAACCTTGACTCCGAGGCCTATTGTGCTGCAGGCTTTCTGTCCTCCTTTTGCAACTGCGGACCAGGAAAGACTGCACCTCTTGTGTCCAGTGCGAGCATTGGACACGTATGTACGTCGGACATCCTCAATCAGGAAGTCCGACCAATTACTGATTTGCTTTGGATCACCTAAGAAAGGTCTTCCTGCTTCCAAACAGACAGTCAGTAAGTGGATAGTCGAGGCTATTTCACTGGCATACGAGTACTCGGGCCAGCCTTGTCCTTTGGTGGTCCGAGCTCACTCGACCAGGAGTATGGCGGCTTCTAAAGCCATATTGCAGGGGGTATCTCTTCAAGATGTTTGTGATGCGGCGGGCTGGTCCTCTCCGCTCACATTCGTGAGATTTTACAGTTTGGACCTGGATGTGCCCCAGGTTCTCAGGTGCTGAGTGCTTAGATCAACAGACTGACATTCAGGTACTTGTAATTATGGCGGGTTGGGTATTCTCGTTCCCACCGTGTCGTTCGACGCATCTCGAAGTTCCCTTTTTCGATAAAGGGAACGTCTCAGGTTACTATTGTAACCATAGTTCCCTGAGAAACAGGGAACGAGACGATGCGTCCCCCTGCCATACTTCCTGCGTCCCTGCGATCGGCTTGCTTCGGCAACTGTCGAAGCTAAATGCCGGCGAGCAGCGGAAGTGCTCTTATCCTTTCCTGGTTCATGACGTCACCCGCCCGTGACGCTCATTCTCTCATTCCATTGGACTAGTTGGCATAGATGCTTCAGACGCAATCACGCAAGAGGCGTTCCCACCGTGTCGTTCGACGCATCGTCTCGTTCCCTGTTTCTCAGGGGACTATGGTTACAATAGTAACCTGAGACGTTCCCTTTCGTTGTCACTCCGAGTTACGTCGGATGACGGCGAATGGGGTTTCGCTTAGAAAGCCTATCGAATTTGAGTATACAAAACGATCCAATGGCAAAGAAATGCCATGGGTCTGCAGAATTTCCATAGTGTATCTCCGCCTTACCTCGTAAGTATAAAAGGAGGACGCCGGCAACATGCAGATATGTTTTTACTTTGGAGCCAAGAGTATCTCTTCACTCCACAGCCATTTCTGACTTCGCTCTACGAAATGAGCCACTCTCTCCGGTGTTGGTGTGACGGCGATCTGCAGCGAGTTCACATTGCCTGATGATCTGTGCGGTGATCTGCCAGTGAGTGTGTTTCTCCCTGCTCGCTTCAACATCGCTGATGTTGAACGCTCTGTTGCGATGCTACTGTGTCCTCAGAGTGCTTCTTCTCGGGCGTGATCCTAAGCACCCGTCCGAAGCCTGTAGTTTTTTCGTCTACACTTGTGGCGAAATCCTATAGCGCCACAGGACAGGCAGCCTCCTCACTCCATGCCATGGCCATTCTGCTGGTCTACCAGACCCAAATGCTCATGGACATGCACGAGGGCGGGACTGACCCAAGGCTCTTCAATGAGCTGCGCGCCGCCACTGACCTTGCTCTCCGAGCGACGAAAGTGGCCGTATGCTCTCTGGGTCAGGTGATGCTCACCATTCTGGGGCTGACCGGTCTGATGTGCAGGATGTCGGGCGAAACCGTCTGCTCGACACCCCCATATCCCAGGTCGGCCTCTTCGGTGGTGCGGTTGAGCGCTTTTGCCCAACAGTTCTCAACCGCCCATGAGCAGATTGAGGTTTATTCAATCTGCCCACCGCAGAAGGTTGTTGTTGCAACGACAGATGCCTCCACCACGGGCTGGGGCGCCATGTGCAATGGATGTTGGACCCCACTGCCTATGGCACGTCAATTGCCTCGAGTTGCTGGCTGTACGTCTTGCTCTGCGCTGCTTTCGGGCCGTGCTCAAGGGTCAACACGTACTAGTCCGTGCAGACAATACCGCCACTGTAGCGTACATCAACCGTCAAGGTGGTCTACGCTCCCGTCGTATGTCGCAACTCGCCCGCCACCTCCTCATATGGAGTCAGAAGCATCTGAGGTCACTTAATGCCATTTTTATCCCCGGAGCCCTGAACTGTGCAGCCGACGAGCTCTCATGGCTTCAGCCCCTCCCGGGAGGTTGGCGACTCCATCCCCAGTCGGTTCAGCTGACTCTAACAACCGCTGAAGCACTCATCGGACGTGTTGCACATGTTCCTGGAGAGAAGAAGGAAAAATCAATATGTCACCCAGGTAGACATATATGAACTGATCTATCATGTCTCGCAGCACGTCATTGACAAGTGCCTGGAAGACTGCTGGGGAGTTGGACAGCCCGAACGGCATGACCAAATATTTAAAGTGCCCCCTGGGGGTGCTAAAAGCAGTCTTCCACTCATCCCCCTACCTAATGCGAACCAAATGATAAGCGTTACGTAAGTCCAATTTCGTGAAGACGGAAGCTCAATGCAACCTCTCGAAGGCTGAAGACATCAACGGCAAAGGATGAGTATTCTTTACCGTGATGTTGTTCAACCCCCAGTAATCAATACAAGGTCGCAGAGAACCGTCCTTCTTCCCCACAAAAAAGAACCCCGCCCCCGCTGGAGAAGAGGAAGGACGGATAGAGAATCAGAAATGAAAGCTTTAGTGTAAGTTCTGTCAGGAAGACTCAATCAGCACGTCACATATTACCTCACTTCTAACCAATCAGGTGTTAACACTGCAGTATAAAAGATTGGTACTTACACTTTCCTGAGTTCGCAGATACTGACGCTGCCAATTACCTCCATCCTCCCCAAGCACCACCAATATGGTACCTTCCCCTTCATCCTCCCCACCACCACCAGGATGGTCCCTTCCTTTACCTCCAGGGGGGGTTGGCTGCGCCCCTGCCTTCATCTCCAGGCAGGACATGCAGATTCGGCTACCCTCGCTTTGCTCGCTAAGGACGGGGCCTACGCCAAAGAACTTTATAAATTTACGCTTAATCTTTGTCCTGAGTCTTTCTGGTAGAAATATATTTCTCCATAGCCTCCCTCTCTGGGACAGAAAGCGAATATAACTTGCCCTTAGGCGGAGACTTACCTGGCAGTAAATCTATGGCACAGTCATACGAACGATGCGGAGGAAGAGAAGCAGCACGAGACTTACTGAACACTTCCTTCAGGTCGAGGTACTCCGCGGGCACGTTAGACAATTCTCCTGCTTCCTCTTGAAACATAAAACAGGCACAGACGGACAGGCAGACACAAGACAAGACTTATGACATTCCTTGCTCCACTCCAACACAGATCTTTGGTGCCAGTCCACTCGAGGGTTGTGACGGATGAGCCAGGGGTGTCCAAGAACAATGGGTGCGAGGGATGAATCCAGTACATAAAAAGAAATAGTCTCAGAGGGATTGCCTGATGTGATGAGGGTGATGTCTTCAGTGGTGAATGAAATGGTGGGGAGTTCTTGACCGTTCAGAGCATGTACAGCAATCTTGTGTGTGAGAGGCTTGAGGGGAATCCCACACCGCCGTTCCCCATAGCGCCACTCTCCCAGTCAACAGGGTTAAAACAAAGGCGACCTTGGCTTGTTCCGTGTTGAAAGTTCTGGGTTGGAGTGTAAAGTGCATAGAACATCGGGTCAAAAATGCTCTACAGTACATAGCCTCACCAAAATAAGACTCCGGAACTGGTAGGCGGGGCTCCGACTGGGGAGGCCGTCTGGTGGTGTGGGGAGCACGGCCGGTGTGGGCGGCGCAGTGGGGGCTTGCAGAAGTTGGATTTGCTGGGTGAGCTTGGACACTTGCGCCACCAAGGCTTGTACCGCACGACCCGTGTCATTGAGATTTCTCTTTTGCAAATCCATCCTTCATACACAGTGGTTAATAAACTCTTCCCGCGATGCCGATGAAACACTCGCTGCTTCCATTCCTTGGTCAGATCGTTCTGTCATGGACAGAAATCTGAACTGATGACAGGAAACAACCTGCAAGTGAACACTCTTTATTGGGTCAGAAGACAAAGAAGATCAGACAACGGGTGTGGATAGATGGCACAGGGACTTCGATGGTCAGATCCTGAATTCAGGTGCAGTGGTGAGATGAGTCAATGGTGACGATAATCCAGACAGAGAGACGATGATCACAGGGAAACGAAACAGGAAAGCAGGGAGACAAGATTGGAACGCCGACACAGGAGACATCAAACAACGATCTGACAAAGGGGATAAGACAACGGTGAGTATATGAGAGTGATGAGATAGACTGCAGCTGGTGATGAGATGATGATCAGCTGGAGCGGATCAGGTAATGACAATCAATCACTACACATGTGCACATCAACATAAACACAAGACGAGAAGGAACCAATGAATTTGTATACTGTGACAAGGAATGGCTCTTGAAAGGTCCTTCAAAATCACTGTGACAAGGCTTAGTTCCTCTCCCTGGCCAGCATCTAAATCAGGTAGCAGTAAGCATGATAAACTATCAGAATTTTTTTTTTTATTTACTTGGTCTGTACTCCAGATTGTAGTTGAGGAATCTAGCCGACCAGTGATCCTTATTCCTGCTCTGTTCATTCCTCTGGTGGCCAGTAATGTGGTCAGTGCTGCTTGGTGGTCTGTCCTGTGTGCTCTGTCCTGAGTGATATAACTCAGTACTGTATACAGCTCACTCAGGGTAAAAGCTAAGCTAAATAGGGCAGATTCCGTCGCCAGTCGTGCGCAGGGCCTGTTCCAATGTGACGTCACATTGGAGTACATTCCTGAATGGCTCATTTTTAAACACTGTCTGTGTCCGAATTTGCCACCATACCCTAAATTGGGCACTATTTAAGGTGACAGAGATTTGTTGTGGTGTCTGAAACCATTGTGGATGTTATCGAGTGCACTCATTCAATCCCACAATGCACCACAATAACGACTGTATGGACGCTTTTTTTGCCTATGTGCTTAACGGCTAGAGAATACCCATAAAGCACTGTGAGAGTCCAAAAGATGGCTCTCACAGCTGAATCACCCCTCCATCCATTTCACGCTGGTCCAATGTGCCCAATGTGTTTTGAAAAATTGGTCAAAAACCTTGGTGCAGATGGATGGCGGACGGATGATGAGTTCCCTTTCAAGGTATCAGTATGTATCAGTATATATATCAGTATGGCGAGCAAGCAGCAGTTTAGACAGTGTGTGCATCCCTGCCCGCTTTATTTAACGGGTGGTGATATTCACGATCTGTGTGTTGCATGTTTGGGAGAGGAGCACGCTCAGTCTGCACTCGAGGGTGCGGGCTGTGCGTATTGTGAAGCGCTGCCTTTGCGCTTGCTCCGATCCCTCAGGGGACCGTTCTGCCAACCCTGCCACCTATGGTGTTTCAGGACGCAACGGTCTCCGGCGAGCACATATCTCAAGGACCACCCGGAAATGTAGTGGCTTCGGGATGCCCGCCCCCTCTCAGGAGGGAATCAGAGCAGTCTGTTCAGTCGTTCCCTGCCGGTCCTCCGTTACAGGGCGACGGACTGATTACTCAACAACAACAAAATCCAGAAGCCAGTCTCGAGAGGCTGGTACCTCTAGTAGAATCTTTGACAGCATGGAAGCTACTGCCAAATGTTTCTGTTGGGTCCTGCAGACCATAGAAAAAGGGTATTTAATACAGTTTGGGTCTCGCCCACCCAGGTTTATGGGGGTCCTACCCACAGTGGTGGGCCCCGAGCAGGTTCTGGTTATGGAACAGGAAGTAAACACTCCTCCAAAAAAAGAGAAAGGGGCCATAGAACATGTACCTCCCTCCAACAGGGAAACCGGGTTTTACAGTTGGTATTTCATAGTTCCAAAAAAGGACGGAGGATTGCGGCCTATTCTAGATCTTCGAGTGCTGAACGACTCAGTCATGCAGCTTAAGTTCAAGATGTTAACATTGAGACAGATAGTGCCACAGATCAGATCCGAGGACTGGTTTGTCACGATAGACCTCAAGGACGCATATTTTCATATCTCTATCCATCATTATCACAGGAAGTTTCTGAGGTTCGCTTTCGGGGGCGGAGCTTACCAATATCGAGTACTTCCATTCGGCCTAGCCTTATCAAACTGCACTTTCACCAAATGCGTGGATGCAGCTCTGGCGCCTCTGCATCTGCAGGGCATCCGTATCATGAACTACATCGACGATTGGTTGATTTTAGCTCAAACGCAGCAGATGGCGGTTCGGCATCGAGATGTCGTCCTCGCCCATATGAGAGAATTGGGGTTACGGTTGAACGCCAAAAAGAGTGTGCTTTCTCCACTTCAGAGACACTTTTCTAGGCGTGGTTTGGGACTCAATATCGATGCGGGCACGCCTGTCACCTCCTCGTATAGAATCTATTCTTGTAACCGTGAAGAATATAAATCTAGGCCAGTCACTTACTGTAAAACAGTTTCAGAGACTGTTGGGTCTTATGGCAGCAGCTTCCAACGTGATACCTTTGGACTGCTGCACATGAGGCCCCTACAGTGGTGGTTCAGGACCAGGGGGTTTTCCCCGAGGGGCAATCCTTTTCGCTTACGTGCCCTGGTTATGTGGAAGAAACCTTGGTTCCTGTCCCAGGGCCCTGTGTTGGGAGCTCCTTGTCGTCGCAAGTTGCTAACGACGGATGCGTCCCTCACAGGCTGGGGCGCGATCCTAGAGGGTCGCTCGGCTCAAGGTCTGTGGGAAGATCATCATCTCTCATGGCATATCAATCGTCTGGAGATGTTGGCTGTATTTCTGGCTCTCAAGCATTTTATCACAGATCTCAGGGGACACCATGTGCTAGTACACACAGACAACACATCGGTAGTCGCCTATATAAATCACCAAGGGGGTCTGCGCTCTCACCAATTATGCAAACTGGCGCGCCATATCCTCTTGTGGTCTCAGGAGAAGCTGTTGTCACTCAGAGCAGCGTACATTCCTGGGGATCAGAACGTAGGAGCAGACATTCTGTCGAGACAGGGGCTGAGGCCCGGGGAATGGAGGCTCCACCCCGAGGTGGTGGAGCAGATATGGAGGGTGTTCGGCCGAGCACAAGTGGATCTGTTTGCATCTCGAGAGACGTCTCACTGTCCACTTTGGTTCTCCCTCACGCATCCAGCTCCTCTTGGACTGGACCTATGGTACAGACGTGGCCGAGGCTGCGGCTGTATGCTTTTCCCCCAATCGCTCTGCTGAAGAGAGTTCGCAGGGACCGGGTTCACCTACTTCTTATAGCCCCGTGCTGGCCGGGGAGAGTATGTTCCCTGACCTGGTGTCTCTTCTCGACGGGCCTCCTATGGAGTTACCCGTCAGGAGGGACCTTCTGTCCCAAGCAGAGGGCTTGATATTCCACCCTCGTCCAGAACTGTGGAATCTGTGGTCTAACCCCATCCACTTTAAAAGTTTATGTGGCAGCCATAGGTGCCTACCACATTCCTTTGGGTGGAATGTCTATAGGGAAAGACCCTTTGGTATCTCGTTTCCTCCGTGGGACGTTGAGGCTGAGGCCTGCAGCTCGTTCTAGGGTACCCACCTGGGATTTGGCCGCTCTACAAGGTCTTTCCATGGCTCTCTTTGAACCTATTGAGGAGGTTCCTGAGAAGTTTTTTACATTTAAGACTCTGTTCCTCCTCGCCATTTCTTCTCTTAAGAGGATAGGGGATTTACAGGCATTGTCGGTGTCTCCTTCATGCTTATTGTTTGCACCTGGCATGGTGAAGGCATTTCTTTATCCGAGACCAGATTATATCCCTAAGGTCCCTACTAATGTGGTCAGACCTATCATTCTGCAGGCCTTCTGTCCTCCTCCTTTTCAGAATGCGGACCAGGAAAGAGATAATTTGCTTTGCCCAGTTCGGGCATTAGATGCTTATGTCCACAGAGCTGCCCTGTCGCGTAAAACTGATCAACTGTTTGTGTGTTTTTGGGGCCCCTAGGAACGGGTCCCCTGCATCTAAGCAAAGAATGAGCAAGTGGGTGGTTGAGGCCATTTCACTTGCTTATGAGGCGGCCGGACAGCCCTCTCTTTTGCCTGTCCGGTCTCACTCTACTAGGAGTATGGCGGCCTCCAAGGCCCTTATATCAGGAGTTTCCATTCAGGACGTTTGTGATGCGGCAGGCTGGTCCTCACCCACACCTTTGTCAGATTTTACTCTCTGGACCTGGACTCTTCACCAGGGTCTCAGGTTTTGTCTTCTTAGTGCTGCTCACTCTATTTCACACAAGACAGACATCTCGTAGCTATGGTGGCGTTGGTATAGACGTTCCCCATGGCGTCAATCTCGACACAACGGGAGTTCCCTTGAAAGGGAACGCTTCGGTTACGTATGTAAACCTCGGTTCCCTGAAGAGGGAACAAGTGTTGCGTCGCCTTGCCATATCTCCTTCATGCCTGTCAGCGACTACTTCAGACTTTACGAAGCTGTCGCTCTCTGTTCTCAAGCAGGCTTTATAGCTTCCTGGTCAATCTCAATGCAACGCTCGTTCCCTCTTCAGGGAACCAAGGTTACATTCGTAACCGAAGCGTTTTGTGATGCGGTTGCAGATGAAATTATAGCCCATCTGCGCATCTCTATATCATGCAGGTATAAATTCCTTTTAATTAATTATTAAATTGTTTAATTAAGATTTATATAGTTTCCATGACAGAGTTCAAGATAAATCCTTTCATCTTACTACAGTTTTTCTAAGTTTCAAATAATTATTAAACCACAAACTAGGCAAGGCAAGGCAAGTTTATTTATATAGCACATTTCATACACAATGGTAATTCAAAGTGCTTTACATAGGAGAAAATAAAATAATACAGTTTTTCTAAGTTTAAAATAATTATTAAACCACAAACTATGCAAAAGTGGCAGCCCTTCCGACACACTCATTGTCCTAATTCACTCACTCGTTTTCATTCACTCCCTCAAGTGAACTATATTAGTGGACTAATGTAGGAAATATTGAATGAGAGTATAGGAGGCGATTTCGGACACAGCCACTGATTCAGATTTATGGGTAAAATAACAAATGGAGGGGATGTATTTTTACCACAATAGGGTGGTTGTGTACACTCACTGCCGAACATAAATATGTTCAAAAACAATATAAAAGGGAATTTTGCATTACAGGGCCTCTTTAAAAAACACATCGAATGCCCAACGTTTTGCACTGTTTGCCAGCCCATTCTCACCCCAAGGCGTCATCTAACTGACGCCTTGGGAATCAGTTTGAACATGCTTCAATATTCGACGCTAAAGGCACCCTTTAGCGTCAGTTAGTTGACGCGATCCCAGGGCGTCATCTAACTGACGCGTTACCCTTAGCGTCAGTTAGATGACGCCCTCCTACCCAGACCTAAACCTACCCGCGTCATCTAACTGACGCTAAGGGTAACGCGTCAGTTAGATGACGCCCTGGGATCGCGTCAACTAACTGACGCTAAAGGGTGCCTTTAGAGTCGAATATTGAAGCATGGTCAAAATTGTCAGTTAGATGACGCCTTGGGGTGAGAACGCGTTGCGTTTGCAGATTACCATAATTATCATAACAAGCATGCATACTATTTTCATCATGAGGGCTTGAATGTAGTTCAGCACTATAAAAATCCTTTCTTAAAAGAAACAGGTGCAGCGGTCTGTTCCATCCTTTTGTACTTGGAGTGGATTGCACTCTCTCTAGTTTTCAAAGTCACAGCCTCCCTTTTGCAATCACAATGCTATCCCCCTGCCCCCATTTCAATAATACAGCAAACCTAGTAAAAAAAACCCCAAAAAACCACACACAAATACACAAACAAGTAAACAATAAGCAACAAATTATGAAACATGCAAATGACAGGCAATAAGACAAGTAAACACAAGAAGCAAATTAAATTGTGCTTTAATTTTGTTCAGATATGTGTAGCCTATTCAAGTCAGAAATAATAAACAGAATAAAGTGATCAAATTTAAAACAAAAAACTGCATACTCTTCATTGCATGAACTAAATATGATATATTCAAAAGCTATTTGGTCATGACATTAGCCCAGAGTGATTTTCATTTTGCCCTCCTTTATGCTGAGTGCTGATAAAACTATTTCATATCAAACACACACTTTGTTGTTTTGCATGATCAAAAACAATCATCAGTTCATACTCAAGATGATTTTTACAGATATGAAGCAAACAATAACTAATTTTAACAGAACATGTTTCGTCAACGACAAAAAGTTTTCACATAGAATGTGTCTTTCTGCAACATTCTTAATATCTTCACCAAATTTGGCTCAGATCATCTTTTTATACCAGGCTGATTAAAAGTTATCAAAAGCATTTTGGGGGTGTTCATGATTATTGATCATGATTATTTTGTGGAGAAAAAGTACGGGCTAAACCATTTTTATAGAAGCACTTTTACAGTATTGATATTGTAATTTTCATCCAGAGAAAATGGCATTTTATAATGGATATTTTTTCTTTATAATTAATTTACTTTAGATTAACTTTATTTATGTACCAAAACTTTACAAACTTTTGTCTTATTTCTTTGGTTTGTAGACCATATACTAAAGGATTTAGTCCTGGTGGTACAATGTGAAACATTATACTAGCTAATTTCCTGCTGTCAGAGTATTCAGGAAAACGATGGAGAAAAACCATTGTGGCACAAGAAACAAACATGATGATATAAACAGCTATATGAGTACTACATGTTTTTATGGCTTTGCTGTTGAGTGCTTTGTTTTTGCTGGTTATGCATACAGTAGCAATCTTGGTATATGTTATAAACACCGACCCAAGTGAGAAGGTAAAGACAATCACAGTATAAATTATTCCAAACACATTATTTATGACCACATTTTCACAGGACAGTTTAAACAGTGAGGCATTATCACAGAAAGGGTTTTCAATTTTAGATCTGCAGCGAGACAGGCGTATAGTGAGACCTAACATAATAGACACCATGAATACTGACAGCCCCCAGGCTGATGCTGATAGTTTAATAACCATTTTATTGGTCATTATAGTCGTGTATCGCAATGGATTACATATAGCCACATATCTGTCAAAGGCCATGATCATCAGCACATAGTGGCTTGCTGCTGCAAATATGTGCACAAAATATGCTTGAACAACACACTCCACATATGTAATGTAACGCTCTGAGGCTTCCCTGAAAATGTCTTGCAGCAAGCGTGGCAACATGACAGTGGTTCCTAGTATATCATTCACTGGAAGGTTACAAAACAGAAAATGCATAGGATGATGTAGATTCTTCTCAGTTGAGATCAGGATTATAAGTCCAATGTTACATCCCATTGCGAATATATAAACCAAGAGAATCAGGATGAAAATAGGATAGGAAGACTGAGGTGTAACTTTCAGTCCCTCCACGAGGAGAATGCTGTTTGTGAATGTCAGGTTGTCCATTGGCTGCTCAAAACCTGCAAACAGTGTAACACAGACCTGTCATTGTCATTAATAGCATAAAATTGCAGTCTGATCAGTTTTCATGGTCTATATTAAATGGCACCCCTTTAAAATCACACAATCAATCAAAGTAACACAATCACTACATAAGTACATTTAAAATCAAAGAACCTGCAGTCTGTTATTGCTATAAAGTAGATAGTTGATTATTTTTACAGATTGCTTCAAGTTGTCAAGTTAACTAACAAATTGGCAGTCAATTCTATCAGTATTTAGGGTTACATGAATAATGACTTACTTTTTTATGAAGAATACTTACAGCCATTGCCTTTAAATATGAGGTTTAATGTCATCACCCAAGAGGGGAATGACATGATCAACTGGTTGCCATGAAGTCGGCCACTGAAACTGTAAGGATATTGTTACGTTGAAATGGCCCTTGCTCTAGTTACCTGCAGGGGTCGTGTTTTTGGCAACACTTTCTATGAAGCATGCTGTATAATGCAAGGGTATTCTTAATGCATTATAAAACATGAATAATGCCTTACATAATGCCTTACATCTGATAAATAATCATAACAATAGTTACAATACATTATAATACTTACCTATTTGTGGTTATATCTTTTAGGAGTACAATGCATCATAATACCATAATGAAGCCTGTATTTGTCATGCATCATAGGGGTATTCTTGATGCATTATAATGCATGCATAATGCCTTATAAACAACCTTATAATGTGTTGTATCTCATGAATAATCGTAACAACAATAATAATACTTATTTATTTGCAGTTGTAACTATTAAGAGTATGATGATTTATAATACACAATGAACATTTTATCCACTTAAGTTATAATGGATTATATTCAGTAATTCTGAGTTGCACGAACCAATGGATGTGCAGCGGAGCTGCGATCTAAAGCCCGCCTAAATGGGCGGGGCTACTCACCACCTACTTGGTGCGCATTCGCACTTCAGCCTCCACCGCCCTCACCACTACGCAGTACTCGTTCCCGTTATCTCAGGGAACCAAGGTTCCCTTTCAGTCGCTCATGTTCGATGTAGTCGACGTGTCGACTTATTGGGATCACGCTTAGGGAGCCTGTCATCATCGAGTACTGTTAAAACGAGCCAATGCACATTGGCGTACGAGATCTGCATCTCACACTCCGCCCCCCGGCGCGGCTATAAATACGGAAGTGGATGCACGCACCAGTTGTCTTTCGCTTCGGAGCCGATCGGTCTTCATGCCGATGTCTCTAAAGAGTGTTGTTATATTACAACAAACAAGTGTGTCTGCGCTTCTTTAGGAAGTCTCTCCCGGTGTTGGTGGTTCTACAGCGTGAGTGCAACGGTGGTCGTGAGCCTTCTGAGCTCTCAACTGCTGTTTTAAAAGCATCACAATTCTGTATAAAAATTGTGTTTGTCTGACGGCCGGTTTAGGGCAAAGAAAGTTAATGTTTCACTGGTACAGGCTGCACCATCCCTGTCAGCTGTTGCCGTGATCATCCCCCTGTGTGCTCCGGCACTGGTGAGTTTTTCATTTCCTGAAAGAGCAACATGGGTGCGTTTGCGTCTTTTTCAAGATGTCATTCCACCCGTGCGTCTCTGGATGCGGTTGTTCCCTGTTCCTCTCTGACAGTCACAATTGTTGCATCACGTGTTTGGGCTTACAGCATGCTGAAGCAGCTTTTGTGGACGGTTCATGCTCCCATTGCGGGAATGTGACTGTTGTGGTGTTGAGATTGAGACTCGCCTTCGTCCGCGAAGCTGGATTCCCCATTACCATGCCCCACCGCTGGGTGCCGTGTGGGATGGGTGATCAGAGGATAGTGATGGATGTTTCGCCCGGTAACCATTCCCTGTGGGCTCCTCACTCCTCCACCACATCCATTAAAGATCCTCCCTCTTTAATGGATCGATCAGCCGTTTCAATTGGGGTTCCCCCAGAGGATAGGATGTTGATAGCTGCATCGGAGGGTGAGCTGGTCTCTGGAGATGACGACTCGGCTGCGTAACGTTGTAACGTTGCCCAAGCCGGATACAGAATTATCAGCTATGCTGAAACGGGCCACAGAGGCTGCCGGGCTCGAGTGGAGTCCTCCACTGTGTCCCGCTCAGTCTCGGTTGGAGGATTGGTATCTTGGAGCGGGCCGCGCTGGTTTTCAGCTCGCCCCCCCAGTGCCTTTCCTTCCCGAAGTGCATGGAGAGCTTAGGTTGTGGACTGCACCTTTCTCTGCCAGAAACTGCATGAATAGCTTTCTCCCCTCACTACCTTTGATGGAGGAGCGTTGAAGGATTGCGAGGCTATCCCTCCAGTGGAGCGGTCTGCTGCCTTTTGGACGGGGATCCTCATCTCCCCCCTAAGGCCTGTGAGTTCTCGTCCGTTCAGACGGGCAGAGCTTACAAACCCTGTGGGCTTGCGATTTCTTTTCGCTCAGCTTCCGCCAGAGCTCAGTGATATTCACCATACCTAGGTGTTGAGCAGATGTGCTCCTAAGATTAGTGATATTTATCACACCTGGGTTTTGAGCAATGCTCCTGTCTTGTGTGCGCACATATCAGTCTACTGGCCAAGGACGCGATGCAGCCGCTCCCTCCAGCCGATATGAAGGCCGGCTTCTATAAGCCCGTACTTCATTGTACCCTAGAGAGGTGGGTCATGACCATCTTGGTCGTGTGTTAATTGAGACGGGCCCTTTTTCGAAAGCCTCCGTTCAATTTGTTACACAGAGATGCATTTCCAAATGCTCTGTCCCCAAGATTGGTCTGCAGCGTTTGACCTGAGAGAAATGTAATTCAGATCTCAATCCTTCGGGCCAGCACAGTTACATCTGTTGCCCCTCCGAACTCGTACCTCCGGCAGGTGTTTTTTCTTCTGTCTGAGTGACCCCTCGACACAGAAAGACTCTAGCCACAGCTGGCCCCAGGGCCCCGCAGAAATGCATTCCCCAGTGAGCCTTCTTGCACATACTTTAGAGAAGAGATGGAGCAGGTCTTGCTAGTTGCCCCTTATTGGCCAACCAGACCTCTCCTCTCGACAGCCCTTCTTGACTCCTTCCTCTGAGTACATTTTCAGGGATGGGGCATGATGTCACCCGCGTTTAGACCTTGGAGAGTTCCTGGTTCTAAAAAGAACAGGATGTGAGGTTCTGGTTACTACCTCAAGAATTTTTATCCTGTAGAGACTATCACTTTTGTGAGAGCACCTTCTCAAATGAGGTTTGCTTCCCCTTAGAAGTGGAACCTATTCGTTGAATTGAGTCTTCTCTCCGCCAGGAGATCCCAAAGGCGTTTGATCACTTTAGTGCTTTCTTTTCTGCTAATGGGTTGGAGTGAGGGCTGTCTCCTCCACCTCAAAATGTTGTTGCCTCTGTTTTGACGCACATCACGATGCAGTGGATACAAATCCGTGGGAAGCACGACTTGATCGCCAGGTTCCTGAGGGGAGCAAGCGGGATAATGTTAGTTGGCTAGCCAGTTACTTTTTAACTTTACGTATCTTTGTAATGTAGCTGGTTACATTCAGGGGCCACATTACTGGCTGTCTAACATTACTACAGTTCATACAGCACAGACTGTTTAGCGGATCAAGTCATGAATGGGTCGAAATGAAAGCTGAGAAAATGAGGATTCAGGGAAGTTTTAAGCATGTCTCTACTCATAACCACAGATAAATTAATCAAATGTTTTAGGTGCGTCCTAACACCAGCCCAGCTGCGTCACGTAGGCTATATTTACCATTCATTGATTGTGTAAGCGTTATATATTCTAGCTAGTAACTTTAATAAGCCTGCTAGCTCTAAAGTGTTTTATAGCTAAAAACGCTGATGTGACTGTGCAAGGAGACGTGTCCCAGGCAGTGTTCAAGCCTACCAGACCAAAGAAAACTCCAGTTCTTCACAGAGTTTTATGCTGTCTCTTACGAGAGGCAGCAGGCTATCATTCTTTCTCCGTATCATTCATGACCGCATCATGTCAACAGTATGTGTAACCCAGAGTGATTACAAATATAAATAAGAAAAAGGAAAAATAATAGTAAGCCAAAAGGGTTATTAAATTAAAGAGAAAAGTCAATTAATAACTGAATTCAAAGGAGCAAAGTTAAACATTCATAAATTATCCAAAAGTGTTTTTGTTTTGTTTTGTTATTTTTCTCATGTTGTGAATGTAAGAATTGTATATAGTTGAATGTTATGTTGCTTTAAGAGAATGTGAGGTGGAGTTCGCTGCTGACCAATCAGGGGAGGGAGAACGTGAAGCGCGAATGTTGTTGTTGTGCAGAGAGAGAGAGAGAGAGAGAAAGAGAGAGAGAAGAAAAAAAAAAACGTACTCGGTTACTAACGTAACCTCGGTTCTCTATAGAGAGGGAATGAATACTGCGTAATATCTTACGCTATGGGGGAAAACCTCTTTTCCACGAGATATTGAAGCCAAAAATTATCCTTAATTGTTTATTAATGTAAAACGCTTTGCAGCAGCAAGCAGACATAGGCGAGACAGCTTGCGCTGCGCTTGGCTACCCTGCGGCAAAAGCAGCAGCCTATCGAGAGAGGCTCTGCGTGACGTCATGACCAATGGGGGCACTTCGCGCCCATATCGTCACGTCCCGCCAGAAAGGGCGTGGTCTCACCCTATAGACCCCTTATCAGTTGGTAAACATGGTGACGTTTTTCTGTGGGCGGAGCTAAGTTGGCTGCAGAACGATCCCTCTGGCCGCTTCCCTAACGTTATTTTGCAAGTTTTGTTAGCTTGTTTTTTAACAATGACTGGAGAAAATCCGGTTTTATCTTAATGTGCAAGGTCACTCAGTGTCCAGGACCACGATTTTTATTTGCAAAAGTTAATTTTAACGGACGGAACCAGACGTAAAAAACGTTTTACAGCTGACCCGTACTCGCTCACTCAATGGATGATCTGAAGGATTAACGCTACCTCGGTTGAGTGGCCTGACTTCTACACCTACCTGATAGAGAAACCGAGCGTAAAGAGAAACTGAGGGCATATAAATCTTTAGATGCCTATAACTATGTGCTGACTGGTCATGTACAAGACTTGTGTGTATGATCCGCAGCTCTGCCGAGCCAGCGCCGAGAAGACGACAATGTAAACAGTGACAGTACGTGCAATGTTAATGATGTGAATATTTTCGAGAAATAAAAATTCCAGATACAGCATACTCATTTTTCATTGATTCTTGCACCCAACAACACATCAAGATGACATTTAATAATAATAATAATAATTTAAGCTCCTTATTATGTAGCCGAATCTGTGCTGGTTTGTATTAGCCGCCTGCAGTATTCCGTTTGTTTTGCCTCCAGCTAGCGCCGTGACGTAACTGTGACGTCGGCTGATAAGGGGTCTATTCGGTAAAACTTCAGACCTTTGTTTACAGATGGTTGATTCTGGCAACCCACTGCACAACACGACATTTTCCCGGGTTTGTTTCAGCGCCCAGCGCCCAGCGCCCAGCTTCTGCTGCCGACATGCGCAGTTGCACCTGCGTGACGTCAGTGTGACGTAGTGTGATAATTCCCCTATAAATAAGCTCGATAGGCTGGTACAAACTGGTTTTCATCACCGAAGTGAACCAGAGCGTATTCCAAGCACGGCAAGATACGCAGTACTCGTTCCCTCTCTAGAGAGAACCGAGGTTACGTTAGTAACCGAGTACGTTCTCTTACGAGAGTATCTCTCGTACTGCGTAATATCTTACGCTATGGGGAACACAGTGTAACACGCCGTGCGTACAGGGATCCAACACCAAAGTCCCAGGGGCCGAAGCCCGGGGCGCATATAGTGCATAATCACCATAAACTCACAGAGAGTGGAGGAAGAGAGGCTAAAAGCGTCATTCCTTATAAAATAGCATCCATAGGAGCTAATCATATGACAATTAAACCACGCAGCCAGGGTGAAAGCTTTCAGCCTAAACTGGGTGGCCATACATGTGTCAACACTCATGGAGCCGCTGTATCGATCAGTGAGCGATACGCAGGTCAAATTCAGTATCCGGGCCGCACAGCGGGGCAGATAGCACTGAATTCTAGACCGCCAAAAGCTCAGCTTGTACCTCCAGGTTATAGTATTTTATAAATGTAGACGGCGAGGCCCAGCCTGCGGCCGTACAGATATCTTGCAGGGTGACCCCGCTAGACCATGCCCACGAGGAGACCACGCCTCTCGTGGAGTGCGCTCTGACACCCAAGGGGCACTGCAGGCCCTTAGAAGTGTAAGCCAGCGCTATGGCATCGACTATCCATCTGGATAGGCTCTGTTTTGAAGCGTCAAGTCCCTTGGAAAGCCCGCCAAACAAAACGAAAAGCTGCTCAGTCTGTCTGAAACCAGACGAGTGGGACACATAAGCTCTTAGTGCCCTGACGGGGCAAAGGAGACTCGCGTCCTTCTCCTCATTGAGAAGGGCAGACAAGGAAATTACCTGGGCCCTAAACGGTGTATTGAGGGATTTCGGCACGTACCCGTGCTTAGGTTTGAGAATGACTTTCGAGTCATTAGGCCCAAACTCCATACATGACGCGCTTACCGAAAGCGCCTGTAAGTCCCCTATGTGCTTCACTGAAGCGAGAGCCATGAGAAACACTGTTTTGAAAGACAGGTGTTTCATGTCCGACAACTGGATTGGCTTGAACCTCCAAGACCGTGGAAAGGTCCCACGTCGGGACTGAAGGGGGCCTGTGAGGGTTTAGCCTCCGAGCTCCCCTGAGGAAACGCACGACTAAGTCGTTCTTTCCCAGCGACTGGCCAGACACCGGTTTTGCAAAAGTTGCTATGGCCGCCACATATACTTTGAGCGTGGATGGGGTTCTGCCCTTATCCAGCAGCTCTTGAAGGAAGGAAAGCACTTCCGTAACCCTACGGAAATAGACTGCGGGTGAAAAGCCCTGGGCTTGAAACCAAGCAGAGAACACAGACCATTTCGAGGAGTAGAGCCGTCTAGTAGACGGAGCTCTAGCCTGCGCGATCGTGTTTAACACTCCCTCAGGGAGGTTAGCAGGTACCCGTTGATGGCCCATGCGTGCAGGGACCACAGATCCGGGCGAGGATGCCAAATCGAGCCCTCTGCCTGAGAGAGGAGGTCTCTCCTCAATGGTAGAGGCCATGGGGCAGTGCTGGTCAGCTGCATCAGGACTGGGAACCAAGTCTGGTTTGTCCAGAGCGGAGCCACGAGCAGCACTGGGCATCCATTTTCCCTGATTCGTTCCAACACTTGAGGCAGGAGCGAGACAGGGGGAAAAGCATATAGGGAACAGCGGGGCCAGACATGGGCCAGCGCGTCTTTGCTTTTCGAGAAAAACTTCGGACAATGAGCGTTTTCGTGGGACGCGAATAGGCCCACCTGCGACCATTCCCCTGCTGGGACGTTGTTTCTGGACAGTCTGTCTGGTCCCACATTCAGGTGACCAGGCACATGCGCTGCTCTCAGCGAGAGCAGGTTGTGCTGAGCCCAGACCAGGAGGCATTCCGTCAGCCTGTAAAGGTTTCGGGACCTGATGCCGCCCTGGCCATTTATGTATGCCACCACTGACATGTCCGACCGGACCAAGACGTGGTGGCCTCTTATCTGGGGACAGAAGCGTTGTAGCGCTTTGTCGACTGCTATCATCTCCAAGCAGTTTATGTGAAGGAGCTTTTCCCGTTCTGACCACAGGCCAGCTAGCGGTCTGCTCTTGAGCAGTGCTCCCCACCCCGAGGTGGAGGCGTCTGTAGACACCACCTTCACACTCGAGGCGGTCCCCAGACTCACACCTGACTGATACCAGTCGGTTACTTTCCAAGGTTCCAGAGCTGAAACGAACTGTAGGTCGACCCCGAGGCGAAACAGACCCGCGGTCCGTGCCCGGGGCGGAACTCGCGCTTTCAACCACATCTGCAGTGAGCGCATGCGAAGCAGGCCCAGCTGGAGTACAGAGGCTGCTGAGACCATTAGGCCCAGCAGTTTCTGAAACCTTTTGAGCGGCACTATAGAGCCGTGGCGGAAGGATTTCGCGACGTGCTGAATATTTAATCTGCACTCCGTTGACAGGCGTGCTGTCATGGATAGCGAGTCCAACACTGTTCCCAGAAAATAAATTTTCTGACTGGGAGACAGCGAGCTTTCCGCCCAATTGACTGTAAGGCCCAGCTTCTCGAGGTGCTCGAGTAATGCGGCCCTGTGTTCTATGAGCTCTGATTGTGATCGAGCTAGAATCAGCCAATCGTCCAAGTAGTTCAGAACTCGCATGCCCCGAAGTCTCAGGGGTGCGAGAGCCGCGTCCATGCACTTTGTGAATGTACGGGGTGCTAAGGACAGACCGAACGGCAGGACTGTGTATTGATATGCCTGGCCCTCGAAGGCGAATCTCAAGAATCACCTGTGATGGGACGCTATTTGTATTTGGAAATAGGCGTCTTTCAGATCTATTGACATAAACCAGTCCCCTTGGCGCACTTGCGCAAGGATTTTCCTAGTCGTAAGCATTCTGAACTGGCGCTTCACAAGTGCTCTGTTCAGCTGTCGCAGATCTAGAATGGGTCTGAGACCCCCATCTTTTTTCGGTACCAGAAAATATCTGCTGTATAGGCCCCCTTCGCTCTGAGCCTGATATAAAGGTTCTATAGCCCCTTTGCTCAGTAGTTTCGCTATCTCGGCTTGAAGTAGATGAGATACTTCGTTTTTCACCGTAGTTTCGGGTGAAGATGACGCGGATCTCGCGCTCACTGACGGCGGATGCCCTCATTGTGAGCTGTTGCCTATGGTGACTCTGAGGACTCGCCTGGCATCCTTCTCAGAGCCTGCACTTCTGCCCGCTGTGGTGCCGCGCCGAGCGCGCCCCCAAGCTCTCTACAGCCCGCCAAAGCTCGCCAACGCAAAGCTCGTCAACGCTGTGTTTACAGCGTGTGAGGCGGGGTGCACACTGATCACAGCGTGCAGCCTGGCCGCGCTCAGCTTCTCTATGACGGATTGTGCAGAGAAAGCGAGCGGGGGCGAATCCCGTGGGATTCGAGAACACTGTCGGCTCACGCCGACTGAATCAACGCTGTGTTTACAGCGTGTGAGGCGGGGTGCGCGCTGATCACAGCGGGCAGCCTGGCCACACTCAGCTTCTCTATGACGGATTGTGCAGAGAAAGCGAGCGGGGCGAATCCCGTGGGATTCCGTGTGTCTGTGAGAGAATGCGGGCGCGGGACAGTGGGCACATTTACTGCACTGAGAACACTGTCGGCTCGCGCCGACTGAATGTGTGTTAGTTTCGTTTTTACAGAAACCAAGGGACACGCATCGTGTAGTGTAAGCGGGCACTGTGATATGGGCGCGTTCAATACATTTTCTGCACAATCGACATGAGTCGATTTTATTTGTGCTAGCCCTGCACCGTGGCGGCTGTCGCTTTCCTAGAGAGGCTAGGAAGGCCTTGAGGCATTGGCCTTGATCTCAATCCTCGGCCGGGGCCCGCGCTGAGGGGGGCGCTGTCCAGCAGAGCGAGAGCGCGGTTTTAGGTCTCGGGCCTGGCGGCGCTGTGAAGCGGCGGCGGAGGGTGGGGGCGCGTCGAGGAACACGGAGCGCTCAGCTTCCGTCATCTCGGATAGCGTCAGCCACATATGTCTCTCAGCGACCGTTCAGGGAGGAAGGGCGCGGGTCTCGACTGTGACGGAGCTTCGGCTTTCCCGAGAAAGCGTCCGTCCAGCCTGTTGCGCGTTGGTTGTGCGGGCGCCTCCCAGTCGAGGCCAATGTAATCCACGGCTTGAGAGAGCAGACGCATCAGCTCAGTTTCAATGCCGGCTCGTCTCCCAGAGGGCTCATGGGTAGCTGGGGGGGAGGTCCACAGAGCTCGCCCAATCCTCACTGTCCGATGCCAGGAGAGAACATGCCTTGGTAGGTTCGTCGAGCTCAAGGGCGGACGCGGCGGTAGACGGCGGCCGTTGTCCATCTGTGAGCGACTCGAGCGATGCCGGCGAAGCTGGCGGGCGAACCGGCGAGCTTTGGCGGGCTGTAGAGAGCTCGGGGGCGCGCTCGGCGCGGTACCACAGCGGCCAGAAGTGCAGGCTCTGAGAAGGATGCCAGGCGAGTCCTCAGAGTCACCATAGGCAACAGCTCACAATGAGGCATCCGCCGTCAGTGAGCGCGAGATCCGCGTGATCTTCACCCCCTGTGAGTTGGGCTCGATACGTACGAGCCACAGGAAGGCATCTTGAAAAAGACGCAGCTCTTTTAGAGTTTAGGGAGAAGTGTGAGTTGCGACGTAAGCAAACAAACACTCTCAGCAGAGTAAAGGATATATAGATGCCGGAAAGCGGAGCAGGTACGGCGGCTGAAGGCGGCGAAGCCACAACTCCAGACTCAAGGGCTCGTCCCGCTGAAGGCTTGCGTCGACGGCGCGGCTTCTCACTCCGGATCCAGCGATGGGAGAGCTTCGCTGAAGAGATGAAAATCAGTTTGTACCAGCCTATCGAGCTTATTTATAGGGCGAGACCATGCCCTTTCTGGCGGGACGTGACGATATGGGCGCGAAGTGCCCCCATTGGTCATGACGTCACGCAGAGCCTCTCTCGATAGGCTGCTGCTTTTGCCGCAGGGTAGCCGCCAGGGTCGCCTATGTCTGCTTGCTGCTGCAAAGCGTTTTACATTAATAAACAATTAAGGATAATTTTTGGCTTCAATATCTCGTGGAAAAGAGGTTTTCCCCCATAGCGGAACAATATCAATAACAATAGCGGACCCCCATTGTTTTTACGAGTGATTTCGAATTCTTTTTGCATTTGAGTGTTTTCATTGTGAACACGTTGATGACACGGACAGACTGAGCTCATCACCGTGTGGAACGAGATGGCGAGCCTCCCAGTGAATTTTGATTAAAAACGAAACCATCGAACGATTTCATCGGAACCTCTGCTTAGTTTTCCCCGGGACGGAGGAAAAAAACTGTGCTGGATGACAGAGTGAACTGACATCTGATTTTTTTCTCTTTTCAAGTGACAGTTGTCTATTCTTTCCGTTCAACACAACGGTAGGCCTGAACTGTTACATTCAACGTATCACTGGGGTATGGGAATTGTTTCCCTCTTTAATTTAGAGACTGGTATTTGAAAATACACTACTGCATTTATTGATATTTGAACTGTATACCCATATTGACAGTTGAATAGTGTTGTTATTGTTTGCTTCACTGTTTATTGCCCTGTGCTGTTTTATTTGAAAGATAGGGGTTTTATTGTGTTGTTTTTGATTTTGTGAGTTGAACTGCTGATTTGAATATCACATTCAAATTTAAAGTTGCTGAGTATAAAAAAAACAGTGTAGATCTCAATTAAGAAACCTAAAATTAGTTCAAATAAGTAATTAGAACACTAAAAGATCAATAGGAAATATAGTTGATACTAAACTAGAGGATAAACCTAGATTTGGGGAAAAAAAGAGATTAAAAAGGGAATAAATAACTCGTAGGAAACAAAAAGAAAACTCAGAAACCAGTTTATTTTATTTTTTTTTCCTTTATTTGACAATCAGTGATTTCATTGATTTTCTATTCTGCTGTTTTTTAAAATAGAAACAATTCGTTAATTCATTTCATTCATCATTTTTTCCTTACCATAAAAAAAAAGTTCAACATCATTTGAATTTACTCTTGTGGTCTGTCTGTTCATTCAATCTCTCACGGCTGCTCCCTATGAACCTAGATTGCTGGTCCACGTTTCCTTTCTTTATGACTCACCTGGATGCCCATTAACCCTAGTGTCCTGGTGACCTGAAGGGGGCGCTACATATGCAATGCATTACAATGTAGGCTTATTAAATAACCAGTTAATTGATATAGAATATGTTTAGAATATGTTGGTACTATGCATCTATCTAAGGTGTTGATGTCCAGATAATTATAAAATGCCTTAAACATACTTAATTGTATTTTTTGTACACTTTAAATGGTGTTGTTGATTAGAAGTGCACATAAATAACAGCACATGTGACCAACTGTTAAATGTGTGTACGTTTTCAGATAAAAGGTGAATGCTGCTGTTTTTGAAAAGTTGTTGATTGTCAATTGCATTCCACATAAAGTTCGCAGTGGGGAAACATCAGCGAGTTTTGTGTTTAATCTTCTCCCCCTTTATTCAGGGGCACAATACCTGTTGTCCATGACATATTTACTTAAAGTTACTTATCTTTGAAAAGGTTATTCAAGAAAAGTTAGGCAGTCAGTCTGAGGGAACAAAGCAGGTAGCTAAAGTCAGGTCTCCATTAGCGGACTTAAGAGGAAAACATAAGAACAGAAAAAGAACAAATCTTGAAGGACCTCATGCTCTCGTCCTGTTAGTGTTTAAAGTCAAAATTGACCATACTTACTTTGTTTGCCTAAATTGATCGTTTTGTGGTGAATAATTCATCCATGCAAGTCAATCCACACAAAACAATTTTTTGGCTTCGTAATCTTTAATCAAATTCTGAAAATGCCCCTCCCCTCTGCACTGGAGGACCTTGCCCGATGACGTAGGCTTGACGGTTTAGGTGTCTGCGTAACATCTGTAACAACGCCCCTCCAACTGACAGTAAACAGGCACACACACAGCGTGTGAAAGGAGAGATGGCGAGGAGGTGCATTTTTCTAGATCCAATCAGGTGCTAGTTGGAAAAAAAAGCCACGCTCACTATTTTGCCTCATTTAGTATTCCGTTTCTCTCGGAAATACGTCACAGCACTGGAGAAAAGTTGTTTGCAACTTCCGGTTCACAGGGACTTTAAAGCTGCATCAATGTCAGCATCAGTTGCCCCACAACATTCCCTGGTCTAATGGTGCAATGGACGCTTGCATAATAGGGTGTCGGGCGCCTTGCCACTTAATGATTGTATGTGAAAACTAAATCCTATAGTTTAGAGGAAAGCAACTATGTTAGAATTATATTTATATTTATTGTCACAGAAACAATGCAATTGAGCAAAACAGACCAGCATAGTTTATTATATTTCCCTTGTCAAGTAAAGTCACCTTTATTTATATAGCACTTATTACAATACAGATTGTTTTAAAGCAGCTTTACAGTGATAACAGGAAAATAATGTTGTAATAATATTGTTAAATATAAAATTAAATGTCCCAAACTAAGCAAGCCAAAAGCCAATGGCGAAGAAAGGCAAAAGTGGCAAGGAACCAAAACTCCATCAGGTGACAGAATGGAGAAAAAAAACCTTGGGAGAACCCAGGCTCAGTCAGGGGGCAAGGTCAAAGATTGCAGCCGAGAGTGAGCTTCATCACTGGAAAGCTGAAAAAGCTTGCACCCAGTTGCAGGCTGACACAAAGTGGACCAAAGCCAATGATGACTGCCATCATGTGCCATGTCATTTCTATCGACATGCAGGGGGTAGTGTAGACGCCAAACCTGACACACTCCAACGTGTACTATAAAGAACAGCTGGCCACCTACAGCCTCTGTATCTAGGAGATGGGCACTGACGATCCTCCTTCAAATGTGCCTCTGGCATGAGGGCATCGCTAACAGAGGTTCCATTGAGGTGGCAAGCTGTCTTTTGAAATGGGCAGAAACATTTTTCACTCCCCTAGTCCAGGGAAAGGAACAGAAGCTCATCATCTATAGTGACCGATGCTGTGGGCAGAGCAACAACTGGCGAGTCCTAAACCTCATGGTCCTGCTCGTATCTAGAGGGTACTTCAGTCAGATAGAGCAGAAGTTCATGGTGTCTGGTCACTCCTTCCTTCCCTGTGACTGTTCCTTTGCCACGCTGGAGAAGAGACGTAAGGTGTCCACACTCTACACCCCCAGCGGTGTCGCCAAGATGATCCATGGAGCCAGGCAGCAGCATCAATTCAAAGTCATTGAGATGAAATGTACAGACTTCAGGCAGCTCCCTGATGCAACACTAAAGCGTCCACCTGGCTTCCTAACCACATCCATGATGTGGTTGAAAGTGACAGGTAAAAAACAAAAGAGTTGGGTTTCTGAGATTAACAGTGTTGGGGATATGTGCATGAAGGAAGAGTCTTTGTTGAATTTCTTGTTGAATCATGATTTCAGCTGCTGATCCATGGTGTGTCCACACAAAAGGGAGCCACTGCCTCTACGAGGGATGGAAGACCTGGCTGACCAAACAGAGGAAGAATCAATCACTTCCAGCTCCCTGGTTCTCTACCAGGTACTCTCTAGCTTACGAGGACTCTCTGCCCGTCAAGAAGGAGAAGCACCATGACCTTATGACAATGCTAGCCTACATGCCAGCGGAGGCCAAACCATTTTATGAGACATTAGAATGTGAAGAGAAGCCTGGTATGTGTAGGCCACGCGCAGCGTAAGGTGGGGTATATTGTGTAAAATTAATCATAATAGTAGTTGTAGGTTATCTTGTATGTTGTATAATAGGAATATATAGGTATTTATTTATTTAGTCAATTAAACAATGGGGTGATTATTTATGCGCTCTTTAAGCGAGGTTGATATTGTTTAGGTTGTCTGTTTATTTGCACTATTATAAAAGTTAAAGGAACAAAAAAAGGAAGACATATATGGTAAACTAGCATGGAGGTAGTATGGAACCATAGCATGAAATGATGATGTATGTCTGTATTGTAAATATGTATTGTTTACTGTTCTTACTGTTGTTTATTGTTTGTATGTACGGTTTATTGTTTGTACTGACTTTATTTTCTGTACTGTAAGTAGGCCTATGTATTATTCATTGTTCGTACTGTATTGTCTGTATTTTTTCTGTGATTTATGTTAGCAAAAAACACAAAATAAATTGAAAGAAAAAAATGCTTAATATTTTCTTTTAAGGTTCTGTTACTGTATTAAAACTAAGATAAAGGAATCAGATGTCCAGTGGTTTAAAGTGATATGATGAATTGGACTTATACTGTTTTTCCACATTAACTGGACAAATACCGTTCTTCCACATTCCAAAAATGTAAATTACTCAAACTTTTTATTTTTAAGATTGACACTGAAAAATCTTATCTCATTAGAATTGGGAAGTTTTTGTTGTCTATCTTCAAGTAAAATAAAAAAAATATATAATATAATGTTCACAGTCCAAATTAAAAAATATATATTATTCAAAATTTGAAAATATTAACTTATGTGGATCTTCGTCTCAAGGCCTCAGTTCCTGTTTGCTCTTGTTTTTAAACCCTGTGTTTCTTTCAATTCTCGGTCTGTCCTCGTTTTAACTACGTTGGTTGTTATGTCCATATTCCAGAGAATCTCCAGTATTTTTGTAAAGTTTTGAGTTTGTTGAATAAGTTTAATAAAGAGAAGCTGCTGCATCTGCATCTGCATCCTGACAACTTCCTTTGTACTGCAACCAGCGACACAGATTTTTGTGAGGAGGCGATAATGATACATACTCGATTAAGAAACTTCCTTTTAACTATTTATTCAGTAGATTTTCTAAATAAAAACAATGTACAAGAAATTATGTTCAGTACAATTTAGGTTATAAACCTATCCTTTACTGTAATAAATATATTGTAACACCTTCTCATGAGAGGACACTGATTTAAAGTACTAAATAATAAGAAGTAAAGTTGTTATAAAGAAGTTTCTAAAGACTTACTGACACCACTGCTTTGTATGTATTTCTAAAGGGAAGTTACTGACTTGACATTAAGTGCTGATACAATGTATAAGCATTTAATCACATAATAAATCAAGACGTTCCTTTTACTCTGCACCAAAATTTTACAAACTTCTGTCTTATTTCTTTGGTTTGTAAACCATATACTAGTGGATTTAATCCTGGTGGTACAATGTGAAACATTATACTAGCTAGTTTTCTGCTCTCAGCGTAGAGAGGGAAACGATGAAGAAAAATAAAAGTGCAGCCAGAAACAAACATGATTAAATAAACAGCTAAATGAGTGCTGCATGTTTTTATGGCTTTGCTGTTGAGTGCTTTGTTTTTGCTGGTTATGCATAGAGTAGCAATCTTACCATATGTTATAAATACAGACAAAATTGAGAAAGAAAATAAAACCACAGTATAAAGGATTCCATACACATTATTAACAACAACACCATCCTCACAGGACAGTTTAAACAGTGAGGCATTGTCACAGAAAGGGTTTTCAATTTTAGATCTGCAGTGAGACAGTCGTACAGTAAGTCCTAACAGAATTGATACCATAAGTACTGACAGCCCCCAGGCTGATGCTGATAGTTTAATAACCATTTTATTGGTCATTATAGCTGTGTATCGGAGTGGATTACATATAGCCACATATCTGTCAAAGGCCATGATTATAAGAACATAGTGGCATGCTGCTACAAAAATATGCACAAAATAGGCTTGAACTACACACTCCACATATGTGATATAGCGCTCTGAACTTTCTTTTAAAATGTCTTGCAATAAGCGTGGCAAAATGACAGTGGTCCCTAATATATCGTTCAGTGGCAAGTTACAGAACAGGAAATGCATAGGATGATGAAGATTCTTCTCTGTTGAGATCAGAATTACAAGTGTAATATTGGAAACCATTATAAAGATATAAACCAAAAGAAGCAGGATGAAAACAACATAGGTAGACTGAGGTGTAACTTGAAGTCCCTCTACTAGAAGAATGCTGTGTCTGAATGTCAGGTTGTCCATTGCTTGTTATACACAAAACCTACAAACAGAGTAACAGTCAGACATTTCATGGAAATATTGTTTATGAGCTTTAGGCAGAAAAATGCATATAACTCAGACCCTTTTGCATTCTTTGTGCTCATGTAAACCTGTACAGGTATATGACATTTTGTTGTCTGAACAAGTTTCACAGTGCACACTATTTTACAAATACTAATAAGCACAATCAATCCGAATTTTAGCAAAACATGGAAGAATTTTAATGTATTTCATAAAAGGAACTTAGTAAACATGTTGTAAGGTTTTGAAATACTAGTTAACCAGTATTAGTTGAATATCTAATAAAGCGACACATACTTACTGCAGTTGGATTCTGTTATTATTAAGCTGATTTATTGCTGTAAAGATCTAATTTATTTGTTGCTTGATAAAGTCACAGTCAACTCAGTTGTCAGTGTTACACAAATATAAACTTGCACTTCTCTGAAGAAATGTTTATCGGCCGTTACCTTTTAATATGTGGCTCAAAGGTGTTTCCATGATACTATCACGCCCAGAGGGGAAAACGTATTCGTATCACATGATCACAGCCACTGATAAAGTTGTATGCATAGATTCCTAAATTTGTAATTTGTAAGTCTTCAATGGCTCATACTAATCAATAGCTTCACAAGAAATGGCCTACTGTATAACAAGTATTTGCAATACAAATAAAAAAAAAAGAGTTCTGATTGCAATACCAATCAAAAAATGTTTAAATCAAACAGGAAATATACATTATTTTCCATTTTTGTGTTTTATATTGTATTAAAAATCTTGGTTAACCAAAATACATTGATTTATTGACACATTTTACCGAAATGCCAATCTACATTCAGTGTTACACTGTTACAAATGATTAACATAGAAAATTGGAGTATGTTTTACAAGAAAACACTGTTTCAGTCTTTCTACTTGTCTACATTTCATGATTAACATGTTATTTTCTGTTTCTTGGTAATAATTTGTGAAATATTCTAGCAATTTCTGAGCTTAAAGGTCCCGTTCTATGCCCCTTTCCACAATATGTAAAATAAGTCTCTGGATGTCCCTAGAGTGTGTCTGTGAAGTTTCAGCTCAAAATACCCAACAGATAATTTTTTACAGCATGTTTAAATAGTCTTTTTTGAGGACTCAGAAAAACGCGCTGTTTTAGTGTGTGCTCTTTAAATGCAAATAAGCTCCTGCTGCACGACACAGGGGGCGGAGCTTCAAGAGCTCGCACTCAGACTCTTAGACAATTTCATCTCATGGAATAATGATAACATCAGAAACTCTCAGTAACGGTGTTCATTTCGAGTCGGACAATAATGCCTACAGAGTCAGAGGGCTGTATTGAGATGGAACAGGTATAGTTTAGTAGTTTAATTACGGTTATTATGACGTATTTGTCATCTGCTTGTATGTATCCATTATTTATTAGCCTACAAGTCTGCTGTGTTGGACCAGGTCCGAATGATGATCAAACATATACTGATGAGTTTAATAAAGTTTATTGTACATCACACAAAAGATGAAGCGTCAGTTTTACTTCAGAAAATCACCGTAAGAGCTGAGTAAACACAGTAAGTTATAAGAAGTGCGCGAGTTGATGGAGTTGAGGGAGCATTCCTGTGGGCGGACGTTAGTCAGAGAAATGTTCTACTGACGTCATTAAAGAAGGAAGTAGAGGGATGTAGTCCAAACCGGCCGTTCGCTGTAGGCGACTTCTGTTAAATAAAATATCTCGCTTGGCATTGAACTTTGAGCTTTATAATTTTACAGATATTATTTATACTCTAACAACAACATTACACACTAACTTAAGTTTGAAACATGGGATCACGAAGAACGGGACCTTTAAAATTTGCTTAAAGGAGCATTGCGTAAGTTCTGAAATTTCTAACCGTTACTGACACAAGTGACCTTTATGCCTAGTTCACACTACATGATTTTAAGCCCGATTTGCAAATCGTTGAGTCACGACAGGTCGGTGTAATCGCGTGCAAATCGGGGTGATTAGCCGCGATGACGCTCGCCATCTGTTAGTATGAAAGAGCCAACACGCATCAAAGACGCTCGCAGACGCCTCGCAGACGCGTCGCCGAGCCAGAAAATATCAACAGCTATATCCAACTGTTGCGCGATCACTCACGTGATATCATGAGCTACAGCCAATCAGAGCAACTAGAGATTAAACATACAAGTATGTGTAGACATAAAATTATGATTACGGATGCTTTTCGGAAGTATATCCCTGTTTGAAATCATAGGGTTCACTAAAATACTTTTAGGAAAAAGGAAAGTCAACTGTATATTGCAGATGTCCACAATGTTGATGTTCTGGGTGTTCTTTTTTAACATGAAGTTGTTGAGTGTATATATTTTCTCAAAGCAAATCATCGCGCAAACA
This sequence comes from Chrosomus eos, assembly GCA_036326025.1. NCBI lineage: Eukaryota > Metazoa > Chordata > Actinopteri > Cypriniformes > Leuciscidae > Chrosomus > Chrosomus eos. Next base: position 24,704,183 of record CM070834.1, read on the forward strand.
GTTTGCAACTCTGACGTCCATATTCGCGTTCTTCTTCCCTGGGTATTGGTGTGCGTGCTGTTTCGCGTCATTTTCGGTTCATTTTATCGCGTGATTTTTCGTGATAAAACGTGGTTTGTGGACAAGATAGAATCGATGGGTGACAGAGTTGTTGTCAACTCGTGTAGTGCGTTACCTCCTGTTGTGGATCAATCACGTTGTGTGGTGTGAACAGCTCAACAACTTGAACAGTCCTGATTTCACAGAGAGCAAGTCATGTAGTGTGAACCGCACAGTTCAGCCCGACGTTTTAAAATCATGTAGTGTGAACTAGGTATTAGAGAAACTGCAGCCAGTCTCATGCTCGTTCTCAGTGCGCACACTCGCATGCTCGTTGGCCGCACTAGATAAGGCTTTTTTATTTTTTTTATTTTTTTTTACTTACGAGGAGTTTCCATGGGTGTCTGGATTGTGCTGGAGGCTGGTCGCTTCTTTCCATCCGCAGAGTCAATTTGAAACACTACTGCTAGCGATTGCGGCTGCTTACTTATAGCTGCGTTACGGATATAAGCCCAAGTAGACAAGAACGTGCATGTCGTCACATTTAGTGAATTTTCACGGCATTTCGGACCCGACTCCTCCACACACAATTGAGCCTACAGGCTGATAGAGGCAACCGTGGTGGAAAGTCAAGATGTCATTCTTTCTATTACATTATGGTTGGTTCTTAAATGTACAAATGATGAAACGATCTTAAAAAATGTTTTAAGTAAAAACCTACACATAGCCCCTTTAAGAAAATAATACACTATTTTTTTAGTGTAGGTATAATGTATTACAAATTAATTATTTACTGTAATCTCATTTTATTTAGCAAAAAGTAGATAAGTGTGGAGTATAATCTGAATCTTATAATCAGATTTCAGTTGTCACAACTTTGAGTACTTTGAGTAACACATTTCTAAGATATTGTCACTTTGTTGTAAGTTACTTTGAGTAACACATTTCTAAGATATTGTCACATTCACATTAGTTTGGACTCGGTATGTTTTGTCATCACTTTTACAGGATGTAATGAATCATGCGATCAGCAGTCGATTGCTTTTTGCCTTGCTTTTTGCCTTTTTGCCTTGTACAGTTGCTGAGGTGCACTCACATGTCTGCCTCTTATTTTATAATTATACTGCTGGATAAACATGGTGTCAGAAGATGCCTAGCGCGTTCGTCCTTAAAGCTGCAGTCCGTAGCAATTTCCCTTTTTGTCGCCATCTCTGTTCGAAATCTATAACTGCAGTGATTCGCGGAATTATAATCTTTACGTCGGTTGTAAATCGGCATGAAACAGCGCGGATGAACACAGTGTTTTGAGGCGAGTGCTGCTGTCAATCACCGCGCTGTGTGGATACTGTCATTCAGAATCACAGATTCACGTTTTGAAAGCTTGACCAACATAAGAATTTTCACCGGAAAATGTCTTCTGAACAAGTAAGTAACATCCATTTTTGTTCTGATCAACTAAGGAGGAAAAGCATTCGACATGACAATCGTTAGATTTAATCAGCGCGATTTAGCTACAGCAACCGTGCAAATCATAGCCTACTTAAATTTGTTCTCAAATTGGTCATGTTAACAACATCAGCATTGCGTGACTAACGTTATTTAATGTGTTTTATGATTACCTGTGTAGTTCAGAAATCATATTCTCCATAATAGCTAGCAAACGAGAAAGGCACAACAAAGGAAACGTACTCGGTTACTAACGTAACCTCGGTTCTCTCTAGAGAGGGAACGAGTACTGCGTAATATCTTACGCTATGGGGAATACTCTTTTCCTCGAGATATTGAAGCCAAAAATTATCCTTAATTTTAAATATGCAAAACGCTTTTGCAGCAGCAAGCAGACAAGGGCGAGACAGCTCGCGCGCCCATTGGCTGCCTTGCTGGAAAAGCAGCAGCCTATCGAGTGAGGCACTGCGTGACGTAATGACGAATGGGGGCGCTTCGCGCCCATTTCGTCATGTCCCGCCAGTAAAGGCGTGGTCTCGCCCTATAATACCCTCGATAGCTGTATTTCCTCTGATTTTTCAACGCCGAAGCGAACCAGAGCGTATTCCAAGCACGGCAAGATACGCAGTACTCGTTCCCTCTCTAGAGAGAACCGAGGTTACGTTAGTAACCGAGTACGTTCTCTTACGAGAGTATCTCTCGTACTGCGTAATATCTTACGCTATGGGGAACACCATGCAACACGCCGTGCTGGTAGGGATCCAACACCAAAGTCCCAGGGGCCGAAGCCCGGGGCGCATATAGTGCATAATCACCATAAACTCACAGAGAGTGAGGGAAGAGAGGCTAGAAGCATCATTCCCTGTAAATAGCATCCGAAGGAGCTGATCATGTGACAAATAGACCATACCGTCAGGGTGAACATTCAGCCTGAACTGGGTGGCCACAAGTGTGTCGACATTTTAATGAGCTGCTGTACCGGTCAGTGAGCAATACGCAGGTCAAACTCAGTATCTGAGCCGCACAGCGGGCAGATAGCACTGAACTTTATACCGCCAAAAGCTTAGCTTGCAAGGCGGGAACCTCCAGGTTATAGTATTTTATAAATGTAGACGGCGAGGCCCAGCCCGCGGCCATACAAATATCTTGCAGGGTAACCCCGCTAGACCATGCCCACGAGGAGGCCATGCCTCTTGTGGAGTGCGCTCTAACACCCAAAGGGCACTGTAGGCCCTTAGAAGTGTAAGCCAGCGCTATGGCACCGACTATCCATCTGGATAGGCTCTGTTTCGAAGCGGCAAGTCCCTTAGCACGGCCGCCAAACGAAACGAAAAGCTGCTCAGTCTGTCTGAAACCAGACGAGCGGGACACATAAGCCCTTAGTGCCCTGACAGGGCAAAGGAGACTCGCGTCCTTCTCCTCATTGAGAACCGGAAGGGCAGACAGGGAAATCACCTGTGCCCTGAACGGTGTGTTGAGGGATTTTGGCACGTAGCCGTGCTTCGGATTGAGTATGACCTTTGAGTCATTAGGTCCAAACTCCATGCATGACGCGCTCACTGAGAGCGCTTGCAAGTCCCCTACGCGCTTCACTGAAGCGAGAGCCATAAGAAACGCTGTCTTGAAAGACAAGTGTTTGATGTCTGACAACTGGATTGGCTCGAATGGGGCACCTTTCATGGCCTCCAAGACCGTGGAAAGGTCCCATGTCGGGACTGAAGGGGGCCTGGGAGGGTTTAGCCTCCGAGCTCCTCTAAGGAAACGCACGACTAAGTCGTTCTTTCCTAGTGACTGGCCAGACACCGGTTTTACAAACGTTGCTATGGCCGCCACGTATACTTTGAGCGTGGAAGGGGTCCTGCCCTTATCCAGTAGCTCCTGAAGGAAGGAAAGCACTTCCGTAACCCCGCAGTCTACAGGTGAAAAGCTCTGCACTTGACACCAAGCAGAGAACACAGACCACTTTGAGGTGTAGAGCCGTCTGGTAGACGGGGCTCTAGCCTGCGCGATCGTGTTTAACACTCCCTCTGGGAGGTCAGCGGGTACCCGTTGATGGCCCATGCGTGCAGGGACCACAAATCCGGGCGAGGATGCCAAATCGAGCCTCCCGCCTGAGAGAGGAGGTCTCTCCTCAACGGTAAAAGGCCATGGGGCAGCGCTGGTCAGCTGCATCAGGACAGGGAACCACGACTGGTTTGTCCAGAGCGGAGCTATGAGTAGCACTGGGCATCCCTCCCTCTTGATTCGCTCCAACACCTGAGGCAGGAGTGAGACAGGGGGAAAAGCATATAGGGGGGGCGCGCGGGGCCAAACATGGGCCAGCGCGTCCCGGCTTTTCGAGAAGAATCTCGGGCAGTGAGCGTTTTCTTGGGACGCGAACAGGTCCACCTGCGCTTTGCCAAACGTTTCCCACAGCAGCTGGATCGTCTGCGGGTGCAGAGACCATTCTCCTGCTGGGACGTTGTTTCTGGACAGCCTGTCTGGCCCCACATTTAGGTGACCAGGCACATGCGCCGCTCTCAGCGAGAGCAGGTTGTGCTGAGCCCAGACCAGGAGGCGTTCCGTCAGCCTGTAAAGGTTTCGGGACCTGACGCCGCCCTGGCGATTTATGTACGCCACCACTGACATGTTGTCCGACCGGACCAATACGTGGCGGCCTATTATCTGGGGACAGAAGCGCCTTAGCGCTTTGTCGACTGCTATTAATTCCAAGCAGTTTATGTGAAGGAGCTTCTCCCGTACTGACCATAGGCCAGCTAGCGGTCTGCCCTTGAGCAGCGCTCCCCGCCCCGATGTGGAGGCGTCCGTAGACACCACCTTCACACCCGAGGCGATCCCCAGACTCACACCTGACTGATACCAGTCGGTCACTTTACACGGTTTCAGAGCTGAAACGCACTGAAGGTCGACCCTGAGGCGAAATAGACCCGCGGTCCACGCCCTGGGGGAACTCGTGCTTTTAGCCATAGCTGCAGTTGGCGCATGCGGAGCAGGCCCAACTGGAGTACGGAGGCTGCTGAGGCCATCAGACCCAGCATTTTCTGAAACCTTCTGAGCGGGACTATAGAGCCGTGGCGGAAGGATCTCGCGACGTGCTGAATATTCAATCCGCGCTCCGGTGACAGGCGTGCTGTCATGGATAGCGAGTCTAACACTGTTCCCAGAAAGGAAATTCTCCGACTGGGGAGCAGTGAGCTTTTCGCCCAATTGACTGTAAGGCCCAGCTCCTCGAGGTGCTCGAGTAATGCGGCCCTGTGTTCTATGAGCTCCGTTCGTGAACGAGCTAGAATCAGCCAATCGTCCAAGTAGTTCAAAACTCGCATGCCCCGAAGTCTCAGGGGGGCGAGGGCCGCGTCCATGCACTACGTGAACGTACGGGGTGCTATGGACAGGCCGAACGGCAGGACTGTGTATTGATATGCCTGGCCCTCGAAGGCGAATCTCAAGAATCGCCTGTGATGGGACGCTATTTGTATTTGAAAATAGGCGTCTTTCAGATCTATTGACATGAACCAGTCTCCTTGGCGCACTTGCGCGAGGATTTTCCTGGTCGTAAGCATTCTGAACTGGCGCTTCCCGAGCGTTCTGTTCAGCAGTCGCAGATCTAGAATGGGTCTGAGCCCACCATCTTTTTTCGGTACCAGAAAATATCTGCTGTATAAGCCCCCTTCGCCCTGAGATAGAGGTTCTATAGCCCCTTTTCTCAGTAGTTTCGCTATCTCGGCTCGAAGTAGATGAAACACTTCGCTATACACCGTAGTTTCGACTCGCGCCGTATAACGGCGGGGGCGTCGAGCGAACTGTAGCGAACAGCCTCTCGTTATAGTGTTCAACACCCATTCTGATACCCCGGGAAGCCTTGACCACGCATCTGCGTGAATAGCTAGGGGTAGAATGAAATCTGGGCTCTGGCCGCGGCAGGACGGCGGCTCGAGAGCCCCTGTGTACTGGGAACACAGCACCGTGTTTACAGCGTTCGAGGCGGGGGGCGCGCTGATCACAGCGGGCAGCCTGGCCGCGCTCAGCTTCTCTATGGCGGGACGCGCAGAGAAAGCGAGCGGGGCGAATCCCGTGGGATTCGGCGCGTGTGAGGGAATGTGGGCACATTTACTAAATGCGGCACATTTACTACACTGAGAATACTGTCAGCTAGCGCGACTAAATCACTGCTGTGTTTACAGCGTGCGAGGCGCGCGCTGATCACAGCCGGCAGCCTGGCCGCGCTCAGCTTCTCTGTGACGGGTCGTGCAGAGAAGACGAGCGGGGGCGAATCCCGTGAGATTCGGAGTGTCTGTGAGAAATGCGGGCGCGAGACAGCGGGCACATTTTCTGCACGGAGAACACTCGGCTCGCGCCGACTGAATCAACGCTGTGTTCACAGCGTGCGAGGTGCGCGCTAATCACAGCGGGCAGCCTGGCCGCGCTCAGCTTCTCTGTGACGGGTTGTGCATAGAAAGCGAGCGGGGGTGAATCCCGTGGGATTCGGCGTGTCAGTGAGGAAATGCGGAACAGCGGGCACATTCACTGCACTGAGAACACTGTCGGCTCGCGCCGACTAAATGTGTGTTAGTTTCGTTTTTACAGAAACCAAGGGACACGCATCATGTAGTGTAAGCGGGCATTGTATGGGCGCGTTCACTACATTTTCTGCACAACCAACATGAGTTGGTTTTATTTGTGCTAGCCCTGCACCGTGGCGGGCTGTGTCTGGGTGTGGGAATGGGCACTGGGACGTGGGCATTCTTACAACACTCGTAACACCATCGGCCGTGGCCGGAACACCAGAAAATGCACTCTTTATTGGATTTATCTGGGTAGCCATAGAAACGGCTTTTGTGCGCAGGCAAGCGGGCTGAGACACCGGCTGCTTCACTGCGAAATACACTGGGACAGTCACAACGCATGGAACTGAACGAGCGAGAAGTTTTGGTGGAAATCCGGCCGCAGCGGGATCTGAACACCGTCACTTTCCTAGAGAGACTAGGAAGGCCTTGAGACCTCGGGCTTTACCTCAATCCTCGGCCGGGGCCCGCGCTGAGGGGGCGGCGTCCAGCAGAGCGAGAGCGCGGTGTTTGATCTCGGGCCTGGCGGCGCTGCTAGTTAGCCGAAACGACGGCCTTTGTGCGCAGGCAAGCGGGCTGTGGAACCAGCTTGCTCACTGCGAAATACACTGGAACAGTCACATTGCTTGGAACTGAACGAGCGAGAAGTTTTGGTGGAAATCCGGCCGCAGCGGGAACTGAACACCGTCGCTTTCCTAGAGAGACTAGGAAGGCCTTGAGACCTCGGGCTTTATCTCAATCCTCGGCCGGGGCCCGCGCTGAGGGGGGCGGCGTCCAGCAGAGCGAGAACGTCGAGGAACACGGAGCGCTCAGCTTCCGTCATCTCGGATAGCGTTAGCCACAAATGTATCTCACCATTCAGGGGGGAAAGGCGCGGGTCTCGACTGTGACGGAGCTTCGTCTTTCCCGAGAAAGCGTCCGTCCAGCCTATTGCGCGTTAGTTGCGCGAGCGCCTTTCAGTCGAGGCCGATGTTATCCACGGCTTGAGAGAGCGGACGCATCAGCTCAGTTTCAATGCCGTCTCCGGTAAGTTCGTCGAGCTCAAGTGCGGACGCGGCGGCAGACGGCGGCCGCTGTCCGTCTGGGAGCGACTCGAGCGAAGCCGGCGAAGCTGGCGGGCGAACCGGCGAGCTTTGGCGGGCTGGAAATAGCTCGGGCGCGCGCTGGGCGCGGCGCTTCTTGCTGCGCAGCATCACGGCGGGCTGGGATGCGGGCTCGGAGAACGAAGCTAGGCGAGTCCGCAGAGTCACCATAGGCAAGCGTTCACAATGATGGCATCCGCCGTCAGCGAGCGAGGTGGCCGCGTGATCCTCACCCAGGCAGGACACGCAGATGACGTGGTGGTCCTCGTCGCTGAGTGGGGCTCGGCAAGAACCACAGGAAGGCATCTTTAAAAAGACGCAGCTCTTTTAGAACAGTAGAAATGGGTGTTGCGTCACGTAAGCAAACACACACACTTAGCAGAGTAAAGGATATAGTACGCCGGAAAGCGCAGCAGGTACGGCGGTTGAAGGCGGCTGGGCCAGCGACTTCAGAAGATGGCACGTCCCGCTGATAAGGCTACAAGTCAACGGCGCGGCTTCTCACTCTGGATCCAGCGATGCGTGAGCTTCGCGTGAAGAGTAGAAAAATCAGAGGAAATACAGCTATCGAGGGTATTATAGGGCGAGACCACGCCTTTACTGGCGGGACATGACGAAATGGGCGCGAAGCGCCCCCATTCGTCATTACGTCACGCAGTGCCTCACTCGATAGGCTGCTGCTTTTCCAGCAAGGCAGCCAATGGGCGCGCGAGCTGTCTCGCCCTTGTCTGCTTGCTGCTGCAAAAGCGTTTTGCATATTTAAAATTAAGGATAATTTTTGGCTTCAATATCTCGAGGAAAAGAGTATTCCCCATAGCGTAAGATATTACGCAGTACGAGAGATACTCTCGTAAGAGAACTCCATAACTGTGTGAATTAAGAAAACGTACTGTTACACGATTGAACTATTGAAATGTCTTACTTGTTCAGCAGAAAAAGCTGTCTCTTCTTTTGTTTCAAACACCTTCGGGAGTTCACGCACCTTTCAAAAGCCCCACCGATGTGTACCCTTGTGTTCGCATGAGACGGTTTCTTCCTCTTTCCACCTTAAATCCGAAGTCTTTTGGGTTTTATAACTGGTTAATCTCCAGTTGACACTGATGATTGTTGTTTGGATCTTTCTGGATCCGCCATGAGTTTAATCATGTAAAGTGCTGCGAGAAAAGCCCATCTCTAAATCTCCTCACGCGCAGTATAGCCGGCTAGCTGAAACTCCTTCTTTATGTGTACGGATGTGACGTAATGACGCAAAGACATGCTCGAATTTCCCGCGAAAACCCACCAGTACCACTGGAATTAAAATCATTATTACAAGCTAACCGTTTTGAATCTAGCTATGGCAAGCAGATAGTTTTGAACACTGGCTGAAGATGTTTTTTTTTAAATAATTAATTTGGATTATTTTTAACTTAAAAATGTTACGGACAGCAGCTTTAAGTTTACGCTGTAACTGCTGTTTAGGACCATTTCTTTGATTAAGGATGCTGATAATGCAGCGGCCGCACCTTGCCCATCTAGTGGCGTACCAGCACACATTGATGCAGTTTACAATCCCAGATGACGTGCAGTAATGTGTTCAACTTGCCTGTGGAATCTCTGTCTGGTGAGGTCCACTTTGAGTTGGATACCAGTGTCACACCGGTACAGTGTGCCCCCCGGAATGTTCCAATCGCTATGAAAGCAGCCATCAAAGCCCAACTGAATGCGTTTCGGGCAGAGGGTCATATTGTAGAAATAAAAGAGCCAACAGATTGGATCAGCAACATGGTGATTGTAAAAAAAAACAGACAAGCTGAGGATTTGCATGGACCCAGAGTTCCTGAACAAAGCTCTGAAACACGCTCATATAATGCCAACTCTGGAGGATATGCTATACAAACTGCCTAAAGCAAGGATCTTCACCTTGGTTGATGCCAAACATGCATTCTTACAGTGCAAACTGGACCAAGATAGCAGCTTCATGACCACATTCTGGACACCATGGGCAGGAAACGGTGGCTCCCATTTGGTGTCTCAGTGGCACCTGAGGTGTATCAGCGGAAACAGCATGAAATGTTAACAGGTTTAAAGGGGATCATCACTGATGATATTCTTGTCGTTGGCTGCAGTGACAGACCAGCAAGCTAAAAGTGATTATGATCTCAAGCTTTGGGCCCTGTTGGAGCATTGCAGAGAGGTCAAGCTTCGACTTTGCTTGAAAAAATTGCAATTCAAGGTCACTGAAGCGAAGTTCCATGTTCATATCCTTTCATTCACAGGCTTGAAGCACGACCAAGAGAAGGTGAGGGCTATCATGGACATGTCCAACCCCACAGATGCCAAAGGTGTACAGCGTCTCATCGGCTTTGCTAATCATTTAGCCAAGTTCATGCCCCACTTGTCTACTGTTTTGCGAGCCACTTCGGCGCTTGCTCGACAAAAACACACCTTGACACTTGCTACCCAAATATGACGATGCAGTTCACAAGCTTAAATCCATGGCCACATCGATGCCTGTGCAGTGCTATTTTGATGTTACTAAGCCTATCACAGTACAAAGTGACTCCAGCTAAAGTGGTCTTGGGTGCTGTTTTATGCAAAAAGGACGGCCTGTCGCCTTCGCTTCAAGAGCCCTCACTCCCACAGAGAAAAATCATACTCAAATCGAGAAAGTGTTTCTCAGTATCGTCTTTGCTTGCGAAAGATTTCACCAGTACCTGTACGGACGAGAGTTGGTCACAGCAGAGACTGACCACAAACACTTGGTCACTATATTCAGCAAACCACTTCTCAGTGCACCCAAGCAACATCAAAAGCATAATCATTACACTTCGTACAGTCTCAAGGTTGTCTACAAGCCGGGTCCTAAAATGTTCATCAGTGACATGTTGTGCGGATGCTGACTGTACAGGCAAGGGAGCAGTTTACCAGCGGCACGCCATATGCCATCTGCAGAAAGAGCAGGATGATGTACAACTCATCAACCAAGCAGAATACTTGAATGTGAGCCAGCGGCTGAAGACAACCAGGGAGCATACTGAAAGGGATGATGCACTACAAGCCCTAAACCTAAATTTTATGAAGCAATGTGAATGCTGGGTTGCACTAAAAATAAAATACCCTCAGCACCATACTGACAAACACGTGCCCACTGTGTTGCAAGTAGAGGTCAGCACAGGCTTTAAACTGAAGCCCGAACCCACCCTGTACCCGAGATTGTTTGACCCGATCCAAACCCATCCGGTAGCCTACAGTTCGAACCTTGCCCCGAACCCGAAATCCATCACTGTTGAGATGTGGGCTACCTGTATTCTTGCTACCATAAGCCAAGACAGATATAAGACCTACACCGCATTGAACCACTGAGCTATTTATTGGCTGAAACTACAAAGACCATATCGTACAAAGTTTAAAACATTTAAATAGACACATCAAGTAGAAATTAAAATGTGTATGATTCAGAGCACTTCCTTTTATATAGTTTGCACTCATTCATTCACCTCAATGTAAAATGTTTTAAACATTTAAATACATAGCAGAAAATGTATTATGTAGTGTTTTAGTTGATAGCAGCCTACAACACATTCTTTGAGTTTCATGTCATCTATCATATCACATCAGGTTTGAAACATTTAAATATATTAGATAAATATATCTATTAAATATAATAGAACAGGATCACTATAACACACGCGAACTCGCGGATATTTCACTTTCAGTCATAGAAAGCTCACCCGGAAGTGATCAAGAGAGCGCATCCGCGTCGGTCAGAATCCCGTCCTGTGAAAGGTTCGTCTGATATGTGACGCGAAGCTTAGTTCCTGTTAGATATACTAAATGCATTGCCTTTACCAGTAGCTCAAGTAAGGCTCTGGCCTGAATATAGATGGCTTGGTGATTCTGTGTCTTGCGCGTCTCCTCTCAGTTCATTCGAAAAGGTTTTTCTTACCAACGAAAGCTCACAGAAACGTGAAAATGGTCTCATTTGAAAGATAACATCCTAAGCTAAAATGTGATATAGATTATGTGGCTGTTTGCGGCTGACTGAAGCCGACATCGGAGCAGGAATGTGATACTTTTATCTGTCATCTCGGTTTGATTTTATTTCACTGTGCGATTCTTTTGAAGATATTTCGATCTATGATTATCTCACAATCTAATAAACTACATCGACAAATTCCTTGGAATGAGAGATTTATTGTTATATATGACTTGACTGTTTTGTGAAATATCTAAAAAACATTTTTAGAAAGATTTCTTTAGAAACATAAAGCAGAAATTTTTGCCTAGGACCAATGCATGTTTAAGCAAATATTTCATTTGATATGTATCATAAAAACGAAAGTGATGGTATTCTTTGTAAAGTTTAGATTCTAACCTTTCAAATGATACCATGAATTGGGTGATACCTTATAGAGCTCGGGCGTAAATGTTATGGAACAGTGCATTGTGGGTAACGGCGGCCATTATAGCGGTAACGCATAGGCCGGTTTGGAATAATTAATAGCGTAACCGGCCGGTTTCCACCCGCACCGAGAAAGATTTATGGACCTTGAGAAAAAAAAAGTTGGCAAAACCGTACACTGACAAACTTAATAATGAAGCCAAACAACGCTACTTAAAAAAAATTGAGGATATAGGCGGAATCGATCCCTATGAAGTTGAACACAGAGTGGGTGTAATACATATGAAAGTTCACCAAGCCTCAGTTCCCCTGATATTTTCTCCTAACGTTACCTGCTCTGTGGAGTGAGCGCTTACACCTCCGATCGATTTAAAAACGTAAAGTCACTGAAGGCTAACCTGCTGTTTACAAATGGATGGGTGCAAGATCTGCAGATCTACAAAGTAAACGCGGAGAAAACAGTCGTTCACACTAACGTTAACCAAGCATCAGTGGTGACGCATACACACACACACACACACACACACACACACACACACACACACACACACACACACACACACACACACACACACACACACACACACACACACACACACACACACACACACACACACACACACACACACACACACACACACACACACACACACACTCTTGTCAGATTCTTTGAGCTATGAAGCTTGTCTATGTGTTTTTTTTACACTTCAGGAGTAATTACTCACCTATCATACGTGCAATAATCCACTTTTTTCGTCCGGTTAGTTCTGTAATCCGGTAAAATATTGACAAAAACTAACATGACATGAGGCGTTTGCCCTGTTGATCGTGAGACCGATTAGGCTACAGCAGTCCGCAATCCTAAACCATTTTCCTGTGTGCGTGCATTTGGACTGGGTGATGTATTGAATATTCATAGTGGTTTAGCAAGTTAAGCAAGATTATGAATATTGCAATAATTTAAATGTACTTTTTATCAAGTTTACTAATGTCATTATTAGACTAGTTTCACAATCTTGTCTCAAAACTCGCAATGAACAATTTCCTTAAAATAACCTAAATTAAACCTAATATTATCAAATGTTCCACATTTAATTACCGACTGCCTATACAGTACATCTACTTCCGTACCGCTATTCCCACAATGCATTGCAACGTGACGACACGATCCCGAGCTCTATAGGGAAGCCTATAAAAAGAATGTACGAACATCATAACGAAGATTTTCGATCCCGTGGATTTTATGTGGTTAATATGTGGTAATGTGTCGGGCCGGGCCGGGCTCGGACACAACGGGCTCGGGTAGGGTCGGTCTTGATTTTTTTGGGCCCGATCTAAGCTCTAGTCAGAAGGGATGGATGAGGGACTGTTACGGTACTGTCATCACGATTTGTTAAAACATCCATGGTGTGTATCCACCTCCATTTTTGTCCATTTGTGCTTCATCCATTGAGAAACACCGGCTTTTACAGCAAATAAGATAGGAAGCTTCAACCTATCAAACGCAAGCTTCGAACCGGAAAAGGACAACCCACTTCCGGTGCAAACCCGCTATGAATCATGGGTAAATTCGCTAACCAGGAAAAATGTGGATAGAGTGCATAAACTCACCGAATTAAACAATGTTAACAATTATAAACAAAAGATTGTTACATTAACAAATTTATTCAAATTAAATAAGACAGTAAGTATGGCTCCCACAGCTAAAAAAAAATCAACAAAGTAACAAACAAAAGTGTAATTTTCATTAATAGTACAGGTGAATTATTGCGTGATTGAATGATTAATGCATGTGACAAGACGTGTAAGTATTGAGCATATTTTGCAAATCATATTACCTGCTGTCACTACATGGCAGCAATATTATTTTTAACATTACGTATAGATTAACAAATTAAAAATAATAAGGATTTGTTTACTGCAATGTAGGTAATTTTCTGAATGACTGAATCACTGAATTGGCTCTATCACTCTCTCTCCTCTGTACTGTGACTGCCGTCACATCATCCAAGTGGATGCTGCATACTGGTGGTGGTTGAGGAGAGATTCCCTGATATGCTTGTAACGTGCTTTGGGTGTACAGTACATATGAAAGCGCTAAATAAATGCCTCATTCATTTATTCATTACTTTTCAGATACACAGACAACATTTTTTAATATAAAGAAACAGTGCATCTGTATTCGTCAATTCAGAATTACTTTATTTAAAAAAGCATCTTGCCTCAATCATAGATCTTTCCTATAGGCTAATGATTTGCTCAAACGGTATGATTTGTAACACTCTGAATTCAAATTTATTGACCCTTACCAATGTGTGGTTTATATTTGGTTCTGTGACCTTGTCATCATCCCAACAGTGAAAACTTACCTCATGACACCATTACAGTTTATATTTGTTTTGCATAATGTAGTGAAATTTTATTAAAAAATCTTGAATAAAATATTATTTTATTCTATACTTTAATTGATTTTCTTAAGTAATCTTGGATAAAAAATATTTTACATTCAAGTTTAAACAGATATTTGTTCAGTTTACTCTATTAAATCACTTTCAACTCAATATTGTTTAAATAACGTCCCAGTGTCTTTATTCTCATATTTATCTTAAAGGAGGAAAAAGAACTTAACTTAATGTGGTGTACATGTGTATTTTTTCCCTTTAGAAACTTGATAATTAATGAGAAAATTTAACTATAAAATAAAATGCATCCATGCATAGATATAATATATATATATATATATAGAGAGAGAGAGAGCTACATATGTTTCCACTTAAAACTGTAAGATTAGCGTACATAAAAAAAATTCTTGTAATAAAAATGCATAATAAATTCTATCTACACCAAACTTTAACAATCTTTTGCCTTATCTCTTTGGTTTGTAAACCATATACAAAAGGATTTAGTCCTGGTGGTACAATGTGAAACATTACACTAGCCAGTTTTCTGCTTTCAGAGTATTCAGGAAAACGATGAAAAAAAATAAAAATGGCTCCAGAAATGAACATGATTAAATAAACAGCTAAATGGGTGCTGCAGGTTTTTATGGCTTTGCTGTTGAGTGCTTTGTTTTTGCTCCTTATACATAGAGCAGCAATTTTGACATATGTTATAAATATAGATACTGCTGACAGGCACGCTATAATTACGGTATAAACAACTCCAAACACGTTATTAATACTTACATTTTCACATGACAGTTTGAATAGTGAGGCATTGTCACAGAAAGGGTTTTCAATCGTTGATCTGCAGTGAGACAGACGCACAGTGAGAGCTAACATAATTGTGGTGACAAGTACTGACAGCCCCCAGGCTGATGCTGAGAGTTTAACCACCATTTTATTGGTCATTATAGCTGTGTATCGCAATGGATTACAAATAGCTACATATCTGTCAAAGGCCATGATCATCAGCACATAGTGGCATGCTGCTGTAAATACATGCACAAAATAAGCTTGAATAACACACTCCAGATATGATATATAGCGCTCTGAGGTAACCCTTAAAATGTCCTGCAGCAAGCGTGGCATAATGACAGTGGTCCCTAATACATCATTAACTGGCAAGTTACAGTACAGAAAATGCATAGGATCATGCAGATTCTTCTCTGTTGAAATCAGTAATATAAGTGTAATGTTTGATACCATTGCAAAAATATAAGCCAAGAAAAGCACAATGAAAACGAGGTAAGAGGACTGATGTGTAACTTTGAGTCCCTCCACGAGGAGAATGCTGTTTTTAAATGTCAGGTTGTCCATTTGCTGCTTTACACAAAACCTGAAAACAAAGTAACAAACAGATGTCAGTTGGATTAGTAATATAAATGACATTGAATTACTTAATTGGATATACTGCACATTAAACTAATGCACTGGTATTGTTTTTACAACATACTTTCCTTGCTGTTACTGCAGTACATGACATGACAATTGTTAACACTACACAAATTAATAAACTAGTTTATATTATATATGTTGACAATGTACCTGATTTATAAATGCAAAACTAAAAGGTTGCCAATGTAAATACATTTCAGTAGATAGCAGTCTGCATACATTAATGTTACTTAAAGGTGCCCTAAAATGGTTTTTTAAATTATTTTATAATGTTTCCTGGGTTGCCCTTATAATGTTAGTATGTTTTTTAGATAAAAAATAGTCATAATTTAGAAATAAAAGGCATTTTTCCTAGCCTGATTTTAGTCTCTGATTTGAACACTCTGTTTGAAGGGGCGTGTCTGCTGTGAGAACCGGCCTCTGCTGCAGTGGCGATTCTAGGGGGTGGCCTGGGGTGGCCAGGGCCACCCCTGAAAGCTCATTGGCCACCCCTGTGGCCACCCCAGATCTGATAGGTAGTTGGAAAAGTTCGTCAACACAAGAAACAAGAGAAATGCTGTCAATCAATGATGACAGCTGATCAACTGATTTAGGGCCAGTTTTACATTTTTAACGAACACCGTAATGGTCGTACTGAGGCTGTGAGAGCTGATTTCTGCTCAGCGGACGTGTGGCCATGCAGGTCAAGTGACCCACGAGATGAGCGCGCTGGCTGCTGCTGCTCCGTGAAACAGGAGGACGGTCACAGTTACAACAGCAACAATACAACAACGATACAAACACTGGAATCTGTAGATTGAGAGGTATGGTAATTTAATGTTTAGTTATATCGTAGTTCCCTCTGAATGTGTAGGAAAACTGAAAAAGTCGAACTACACGGTACTAGCTAGCTTAGCAGCCTGCAAACGTACTCGGTTACTAACGTAACCTCGGTTCTCTCTAGAGAGGGAACGAGTACTGCGTAATATCTTACGCTACGGGGAAAACTCTTTTCCACGAGATATTGAAGCCAAAAATTATCCTTAATTTTTTACTAATGTAAAACGCTTTGCAGCAGCAAGCAGACCTAGGCGAGACAGCTCGCGCGCCTATTGGCTGCTCTGCGGCAATAGCAGCAGCCTATCGAGAGAGGCTCTGCGTGACGTCACGACGAATGGGGGCCCTTCGCGCCCATATCGTCACGTCCCGCCAGAAAGGGCGTGGTCTCGCCCTATATCTTGGCTCGATAGCTGCTCTTACGTCGGTTTTCATCGCCGAAGCGAACCAGAGCGTATTCCAAGCACGGCAAGATACGCAGTACTCGTTCCCTCTCTAGAGAGAACCGAGGTTACGTTAGTAACCGAGTACGTTCTCTTACGAGAGTATCTCTCGTACTGCGTAATATCTTACGCTATGGGGAACACAATGCAACACGCCGTGCTGGTAGGGATCCAACACCAAAGACCCAGGGGCCGAAGCCCGGGCGCATATAGTGCATAATCACCATAAACTCACAGAGAGTGAGGGAAGAGAGGCTAGAAGCATCATTCCCTGTAAATAGCCTCCGAAAGGGGCCAATCATATGACAATAACCAAACCGTCAGGGTGAACATTCAGCCTGAACTGGGTGGCCACGAGTGTGTCAATTTTTAAATGAGCTGCTGTACCGGTCAGTGAGCGATACGCAGGCCAAACTCAGTATCCGAGCCGCACAGCGGGCAGATAGCACTGAATTCTATACCGCTAAAAGCTTAGCTTGTAAGGCGGGGACCTCCAGATTATAGTATTTTATAAATGTAGACGGCGAGGCCCAGCCCGCGGCCATACAAATATCTTGCAGGGTAACCCCGCTAGACCATGCCCACGAGGAGGCCATGCCTCTCGTGGAGTGCGCTCTAACACCCAAAGGGCACTGAAGGCCCTTAGAAGTGTAAGCCAGCGCTATGGCACCAACTATCCATCTGGATAAGCTCTGTTTCGACGCGGCAAGTCCCTTAGTACGGCCGCCAAACGAAACAAAAAGCTGCTCAGTCTGTCTGAAACCAGACGAGCGGGACACATAAGCCCTTAGTGCCCTGACAGGGCAAAGGAGACTCGCGTCCTTCTCCTCATTGAGAACCGGAAGGGCAGACAGGGAAATCACCTGGGCCCTGAACGGTGTGTTGAGGGATTTCGGCACGTAACCGTGCTTTGGTTTGAGTATGACCTTAGAGTCGTTAGGTCCAAACTCCATGCATGACGCGCTTACTGAGAGCGCTTGCAAGTCCCCTACGCGCTTCACTGAAGCGAGAGCCATAAGAAACGCTGTCTTGAAAGACAAGTGTTTCATGTCTGACGACTGGATTGGCTCGAATGGGGCGCCTTTCATGGCCTCCAAGACCGTGGAAAGGTCCCATGTCGGGACTGAAGGGGGCCTGGGAGGGTTTAGCCTCCGAGCTCCTCTAAGGAAACGCACGACTAAGTCGCTCTTTCCTAGTGACTGGCCAGACACCGGTTTTGCAAACGTTGCTATGGCCGCCACGTATACTTTGAGCGTGGAAGGGGACCTGCCCTTATCCAGTAGCTCCTGAAGGAAGGAAAGCACTTCCGTAACCCGCAGTCTACAGGTGAAAAGCCCTGCGCTTGACACCAAGCAGAGAACACAGACCACTTCGAGGAGTAGAGCCGTCTGGTAGACGGGGCTCTAGCCTGCGCGATCGTGTTTAGCACTCCCTCTGGGAGGTCAGCGGGTACCCGTTGATGGCCCATGCGTGCAGGGACCACAGATCCGGGCGAGGATGCCAAATCGAGCCTTCCGCCTGAGAGAGGAGGTCTCTCCTCAGCGGTAACGGCCATGGGGCAGCGCTGGTCAGCTGCATCAGGACAGGGAACCACGACTGGTTTGTCCAGAGCGGAGCTATGAGTAGCACTGGGCATCCCTCCCTCCTGATTCGCTCCAACACCTGAGGCAGGAGTGAGACAGGGGGAAAAGCATAAAGGGGGCGGCGGGGCCAGACATGGGCCAGCGCGTCCCGGCTTTTCGAGAAGAATCTCGGGCAGTGAGCGTTTTCTTGGGACGCGAACAGGTCCACCTGCGCTCTGCCAAACGTTTCCCACAGCAGCTGGATCGTCTGCGGGTGCAGAGACCATTCTCCTGCTGGAACGTTGTTTCTGGACAGCCTGTCTGGTCCCACATTTAGGTGACCAGGCACATGCGCCGCTCTCAGCGAGAGCAGGTTGTGCTGAGCCCAGACCAGGAGGCGTTCCGTCAGCCTGTAAAGGTTTCGGGACCTGACGCCGCCCTGGCGATTTATGTACGCCACCACTGACATGTTGTCCGACCGGACCAATACGTGGTGGCCTGTTATCTGGGGACAGAAGCGCCTTAGCGCTTTGTCGACTGCTATCAATTCCAAGCAGTTTATGTGTAGGAGCTTCTCCCGCACTGACCACAGGCCAGCCAGCGGTCTGCCCTCGAGCAGCGCTCCCCACCCCGAAGTGGAGGCGTCCGTAGACACCACCTTCACACTTGAGGGGATCCCCAGACTCACGCCCGACTGATACCAGTCGGTCGCTTTCCATGGTTTCAGAGCCGAAATGCACTGATGGTCGACCCTGAGGCGAAACAGACCTGCGGTCCATGCCCTGGGGGGAACTCGTGCTTTTAGCCATAGCTGCAGTGGGCGCATGCGGAGCAGGCCCAACTGGAGTACAGAGGCTGCTGAGGCCATGAGACCCAGCATTTTCTGAAACCTTCTGAGCGGGACTATAGAGCCGTGGCGGAAGGATTTCGCGACGTGCTGGATATTCAATCCGCGCTCTGGTGACAGGCGTGCCGTCATGGATAGCGAGTCTAACACTGTTCCCAGAAAGGAAATCCTCCGACTGGGGAGCAGTGAGCTTTTCGCCCAATTGACTGTAAGGCCCAGCTCCTCGTGGTGCTCGAGTAATGTGGCCCTGTGTTCTAAGAGCTCCGTTCGTGAACGAGCTAGAATCAGCCAATCGTCCAAGTAATTCAAAACTCGCATGCCCCGAAGTCTCAGGGGAGCGAGGGCCGCGTCCATGCACTTCGTGAACGTACGGGGTGCTAGGGACAGGCCGAATGGCAGGACTGTGTATTGATATGCCTGGCCCTCGAAGGCGAATCTCAAGAATCGCCTGTGATGGGACGCTATTTGTATTTGGAAATACGCGTCTTTCAGATCTATTGACATGAACCAGTCTCCTTGGCGCACTTGCGCGAGGATTTTCCTGGTCGTAAGCATCCTGAACTGGCGTTTCACGAGCGCTCTGTTCAGCAGCCTCAGATCTAGAATGGGTCTGAGCCCACCATCTTTCTTCGGTACCAGAAAATATCTGCTGTATAAGCCCCCTTCGCTCTGAGCCTGAGATAAAGGTTCTATAGCCCCCTTTCTCAGTAGTTTCGCTATCTCGGCTCGAAGTAGATGAGATACTTCGCTTTTCACCGTAGTTTCGACGCGCGCCGCGTAGCGGCGAGGGCGTCGAGCGAATTGTAGCGAATAGCCTCTCTTTATAGTGTTCATCACCCACTCTGATACCCCGGGAAGCCTTGACCACGCATCCGCGTGAGTAGCTAGGGGCAGAATGAAATCTGGGCTCTGGCCGCGGGAAAGCGGCGGCACAAGAGCCCGCGTGTGCTGGGAACACAGCGCCGTGTTTACGGCGTTCGAGGCGGGGGGCGCGCTGATCACAGCGGGCAGCCTGGCCGCGCTCATCTCCTCTGAGGCGGGTAGCGCCGAGAGAGAGAGCGGGGCGAATCCCGTGGGATTCGGCGTGTCTGTGAGGAAATGTGGGCGCGGGACCACGGGCACATTTGCTACACTGAAAACACTGTCGTTTAGGGCCGACTGAATGTGTGTTGGTTTCGTTTTTACAGAAACCGAGGGACACGCAGCGTGTAGTGTAAGCGGGCATGGGGATATGGGCGCGTTCACTACAGTGTTTGCACAATCGACCGGAGTCGATTTTATTTGTGCGAGCCCTGCACCGTGGCGGGCTGTGTCTGGGTGTGGGAATGGGCACTGGGGCGTGGGCATTCTTACAACACTCATAACACCATCGGCCGAGGCCGGGACACCAGAAAATACACTCTTTATTGGATTTATCTGGGTAGCCGTAAAAACAGCTTTTGTGTGCAGGCAAGCGGGCTGAGACACCGGCTGCTTCACTGCAAAATACACTGGTACAGTCACAACGCATGGGGCTGAACGAGCGAGAAGTTTTGGTGGAAATCCGGCCGCAGCGGGATCTGAACACCGTCGTTTTCCTAGAGCGGCTAGGAAGACTTTGGGGCCTCGGGCTTGATCTCAATCCTCGGCCGGGGCCCGCGGTGAGGGGGGCGGCGTCCGGCGGAGCGAGACCGCGGTCTCTGATCCCGGGCCTGGCGGCGCTGTGAGGCGCGGCAGCGGCGGAGGGCGGTGCAGGCTGGGGCTGAGAGCTGCGAGCAGGCGGCTTGGTGCGGCCTGTAGCGGAGCTCGAGCGCTTCGGCAGGAAGTGCTTCATAGCCTGAGAAGTCTTCTGCACCTCAACAAACCTGTCCGCGAAGTCCTTGACGGCCGTTCCGAACAGGCCCTCCGGGGAAATGGGCGCGTCGAGGAACACAGAGCGCTCGGCTTCCGTCATCTCGGACAGCGTCAACCATAAGTGTCTCTCGGCGACGGCGAGAGAGGCCATGTTCCGCCCCATGGCTTGCGCAGGCGGCTTTAGAAGCGCGTAGAGCGAGGTCCGTAGCGCTCCTCAGGTCCGCCACACAGATAGCACCGGGTCCCTCCTCGTCCAGCTTGAGAAGGAGGTCTGCCTGGTAGATCTGCAGAATAGACATCGTGTGCAGCGCTGAGACTGCTTGCCCGGCGGCGGTGTAAGCGCGTCCGTGCAGCGATGATGTCACTCGGCAGGCTTTGGACGGGAGCGTCGTCTGAACCCGCCGTCCCGCAGAGGGCGGGCAGAGATGCGACGCGACAGCCGTCTCCACCGGAGGAATGGCGAGGTAGCCTCTACTTCCCGCACCGTCGACAGCGGAGAATGCCGCGGAGGTAGAGGTACGCATCCTGGCGGAAAAGGGGGCCTTCCACGACTTTGCAACCTCCTCGTGAAGTTCCGGGAGGAAGGGCGCGGGCCTAGATTTTGACGGAGCCTCGTCTTTGCCGAGAAAGCGCCCGTCTAATCTGTTGCGCGGCGGCAGCGTGGGTGCCTCCCAATCGAGGCCGATGCTTTCTACGGCCTTGGTGAGCAGACGCATCAGCTCAGACTCAATGCCGGCTCTCTTCCCAGAGGGTTGGCGGGGAGCGTTAGCGGAGGGGAGGTCCACAGAGCTCGCCCAATCCTCGCTATCCGAAGCCAAGAGAGAACACGCCTCGGTGTTGTCGTCCAACTCGATGGCGGACGCGGCGGCGGACGGCGGCCGCTGTCCGTCGGTGAGCGACTCGAGCGAAGCCGGCGAAGCTGGCGGGCGAACCGGCGAGCTTTGGCGGGCTGGAGATAGCTCGGGAGCGCGCTGGGCGCGGCGCTTCTTGCGACGCGGCGTCACGGCAGGCTGGGATACGGGCTCGGAGAACGAAGCCAGGCGAGTCCGCAGAGTCACCATAGGCAAACGTTCGCAGTGATGGCATCCGCCGTCAGCGAGCGCGATGGCCGCGTGATCCTCACCCAGGCAGGACACGCAGATGACATGTCGGTCCTCGTCGCTGAGTGGGGCTCGGCAAGAACCGCAGGAAGGCATCTTTAAAAAGACGCCGCTCTTTTAGAGGGGGTGGGAAAAAGCAGATATGCAAACACACACACACACACTCTATGCAGAGGAAAGGATATAACGCCGGAAAGCACAGCAGGTACGGCGGCTGAAGGCGGCGAGGCCAGCGACTCCAGACTCAATGGCACGTCCCGCTGAAGGCTACAGGTCGACGGCGCGGCTTCTCACTCTGGATCCAGCGATGCGTGAGGCTTCGCTGAAGAGATGAAAATCGACGTAAGAGCAGCTATCGAGCCAAGATATAGGGCGAGACCACGCCCTTTCTGGCGGGACGTGACGATATGGGCGCGAAGGGCCCCCATTCGTCGTGACGTCACGCAGAGCCTCTCTCGATAGGCTGCTGCTATTGCCGCAGAGCAGCCAATAGGCGCGCGAGCTGTCTCGCCTAGGTCTGCTTGCTGCTGCAAAGCGTTTTACATTAGTAAAAAATTAAGGATAATTTTTGGCTTCAATATCTCGTGGAAAAGAGTTTTCCCCGTAGCGTAAGATATTACGCAGTACGAGAGATACTCTCGTAAGAGAACCAAGTTAAGAGTGCAGACAGTTGAAGAGGGCGCGCGCAGCTCTTAAAGGGGCCACACCTTATTTCCACTCGTTACACCGCCATGAAATACGAAACACTATTTTCTGGACTGAAGACTGAGGGTGTTTTTTTTTTTGCAGATGTGTTTGTGTTCAATAGAGCTAATGTTATATTTTTGGCCAACCAGTGAGTGAAATATAGTGTGAAAGTCTAGATTTAAGTTGTAACACAAGAACAAGCTGTGACTTATTTATTTGCTCTGTGAATGTTTAAAAATGATTTTTGTTTGTATCAATTAGCTCATCTTCACACACAGTCCACATATTTTTTAGACGTATAAATAGGCAGAGCAAATTGCATTCAAAAAATGGCAAGTTAATTTATGAAGAAGCATCTTGACCATTTATGATTCTAAGTCTTAACTGTTTGATTTAAATAATGTATGCTGAATCAAAGCCAACGTTTCAATTTATACCTTCATCAGGGCCTTGGACATGAATACTGTCTGGGTTAAAAAACACTTTTTGCACATTTTCATACATCACAAGACATCCAAATGACATTATTCAGTCATCAGGCCATCATCTGGGTTACCTCTATTGTTACCCATGTTTGCTTTACTAATTTAAGTCCCCTCTTGTGGTTAAATAAAAACACACCTGGCAAAGAACAAACTAAGAAATTCAAATTCAAAATCTCTAACAAATTATATCTAAGCTAAATAATAACAAACTAAGCATGTAAAGAACAACAAATATTTATGTTTTTTCCTTACAAGCTTAGTTTTTCTTTTGCTTTTACAGATACACTTTTTAATAAGGTCCTATCATTAAGCATTTTGGTTTATCCTGATGGATTTCTGTGTTTTTATGTAACCACAAGATGGTGCCTTAATTATTAAAGCAAACACAGGTAACAATACAGGTGACACAGATGATGAGCTGATGACTGATACATGTTATTCTATAGGATGAGTTAAGAGCAGTTTAATTTTGCTACTCTAGTCTAACTTTAATCAAACGAGACAAGGATTTTAATTCACTACAAGAAAATAGCTCTTAGAAAATGTTTACCCTATCCTGACCATAATTACTGATTAAAAATAGACATGTAAAAATAACCAGAG
Source organism: Chrosomus eos (assembly GCA_036326025.1). Taxonomy (NCBI): domain Eukaryota; kingdom Metazoa; phylum Chordata; class Actinopteri; order Cypriniformes; family Leuciscidae; genus Chrosomus; species Chrosomus eos. The sequence continues at coordinate 24,727,908 of CM070834.1, forward strand.
ATACTTGAGGACTGTGATAGGTGGTTAGGACTGTTTTTAACAGGATAGACACTTTATTTGACAGTTATGAGACAGGAAATCATGGGAGAGAGAGAGGATGTGACATGCAGCAAAGGACCAGGATTCGAACCATGGTCGGCTGCGTACGTATACGCATTAAACTTCGCTATGCCATGGCCACCCCAAACTAGCTTTGTGTCCCATCTTGGCCACCCCCCAAAAAATGTCCTGGATACGCCACTGCTCTGCTGTGATTGGCTGACATGCTTGCATATGAAATGAGACACGTGAAACTCTCTCGAATACTTATACTACAGCTGTTATATACGTTTTAACTATTACAGCTATCGAGCTTAACGAATCGTGAGATGTTTTTCAAGTATTTAAATCTATGTCCATCACATAAAATGTTGCTGTGAAGAGCATTGAACAAGCAGATGACAGTCTGTCTGTTGATCGCGAGACAACGCAGTTTCTCTCTCTCATGCTTTCATCAATGCAAACGATGTAAATACAGTAAGAGCTTCGTTGTGCAGTGTAACAGCGTCATTGATTTCATAACGAGTTTGGCAAGAGAGATAAACTCGCGCTGTGTGGATTGTTCTTTGACCGCTTTCTGTATAGTTTATTCACTGAGAATTAGCCTATTTAACGTTAGTTATGTATGCTCGTTACTTGAAGTTTGCTAGTACTGTACTAGGATCTTGCGCTGGATCTAACACAGTGTAAATTATCTTTAATAAAATTACTTACCGGTTGCAGGAATATGGTTGGAATTACCCCCTTCTTCAGTTTGAGACGCTGAGAGAAGCTTGATATTGTCCCAGGTTGAAAAATAAGTCCGTGGTGAAATGGGCAGAGCAAACTAACAACTTCGAATTAAACTGTTGCGGTATCCGATTATATATAACGTTAAACATCATCCACGCTTGTTGACATTTCTTTTCTGTGGGAATGGTATGAAAAGTCCTCACATCCCCTGCACAGCCTGGAACATAGCATTTATTTCCATGATCTGCCTTTTTTCTCTCTGATCCTCGCTTGCTCCGATGGTTCGGCTGTGCAGTGCTTGTCATTGAGGGCTGGGATATGCAAATTTTTGGAGGCGTGACCCCCGACTGTTGCGTCACAGTCGGTATTATGTGGAGATTCGCCTGTTTTTCAGGGGTGTTTTTTAAAAACGAGATTTAAATAAGAAGGAGAAAACAATGGTGTTTGAAACTCACTGTATGTCATGTCCATGTACTGAACTCTTGTTATTTAACTATGCCAACATAAATTCAATTTTGAAGTTGAGGGCACCTTTAATAAATGTAAGTGCTGCATCTTGCCTTAGTCTCATTAATATCCTCCCTGTAATGATTTAGTCAAACAGTATGACTTGCAGTTCTCTGTTCTTTTAATGTGGGGTTTATATGAGTTTTCTTTTTCATCAAACCAACAGGGAAAACTGTTTCATATGAGCAGAAAGGCTGTTGATTATTTTGTTTGTGGCAACAAGTCAAGTTACAAATTACTAATTGTAGAATGTGGGTTCCCTTTCGATACGATTCACTTGCATTGCATCAGTTATCTGACGCTTATGGGAAAACTTCTGTTTTCTCCAAATTCTGAAGCGTGATCGGTTCACGTCTGTGAATTTCACAGACCATTGGCATTTCAGCCCAGCTGCCTATAAAGTCGTGCAGAAAAGCACACTTGTCAGATCTTTCTTCTTTAGCGCGAAGATCATCTTGCTTGCTTAGAAGAAAACTGAAGCCTCTCTACTTGCCTCTTCTCGCCATTGAATCATGCCCTCGCAGTGGATTAAGATGTTATGCAAGCAAGCTGACTCAGCATGAGCTCTGCTACAGCTGACTGCTTGGCACTCGTTGAACAGCTGATCCTCATCACTCAGCGGGCTGATCGAAGCAGGTGCTCTGCAAGCAAGCTGACGCAGCGTCTCCCCTGCAGCCATCCGGTGATCTTAAAAGAGAAAAGAAAAGGGCCACACTAAGCTTCCTCTAGTGGAAGAAGCGGTCACTGCACACCTCAGCCCACCAAAAGCTCTGGGCTGGAAGATGAGGGCCAGTCATCCATTAACAAGGACACATTCACAGATGCAATAGCTGAGTCTTCAGAGGTAGAGGAAGATGTGCACTCGATAATCCTGGGTGTATGCAGGCCACGACGATCCCGGTCACGGTGGAGGGGAGGTGGATCCCTATTCAGCAATCCACCGGGCGCATCCGGAAACACTGCCCGCAGGAAGGATGATCTGGTGGGGCTCCAGGGCCAGGGAACGACTGGTTGGTACACAGATGTGAGGTTACGATCCAAGAGCAGACAGTCTGTACGGTTGCCAGCAAGGGAGTTTTTCCATAGGCGGTGATTTTTGACCTGCAGGCCCACTCTGGTTCCTCGCCTCCTCTACTAACCACGGTTCTTGGGCAGGTGCACAGACTTTCTTCTCCAGTCACAGTGCAGCGAGAGGTTGTGGCCCAGTAAGCACAGGATGGTAGTGGGGGTAAATCACTGATATCCATTAAACCGGACATTTCAGCTCTAATAAGCAACAACATTTGCCGATCATAACCCAGCGCTGTTGATAAATTGGTGGACAAGAATAGTAACATTTAAAAGGCATATTACAATAAGTATCTGAGGCTGAGAGACCAAGAGGGCAGCAGCAACCAAACACAGTTGCCATCTTGAAGAGGTGCTATTAGAGTTTGTGCTATTGGGAGTTATTGTGTTTGTGGATATCTGCTCAAACGTAGATATGTATATAATGTTTCATAGTTTGGAGCGGCTCGATCGCTTCAGTAAATGTTCTCTGCACGCGCTCTGAGTTTGAGCCAAACATAGGCTTCATGTTTTTACTCCAATTTCATTTCATAACTTCATAGCGAATGGAAACATGTAAAGTTACATATGATAATTCATATATGTTATATTAGTTTAGTGTACTGAAGTGTGCATTTTTAACAATTTATAGGCTGCCTGTTATAGGCTATTGTTATTATTATTTTATGCAGCCCAGAAAACACCTCAGACCCCAGTGGGTTAACCACTTATGTGTCAAACATCGCAGACGGCCCCAGATTATTGTTGTTCAACATTCACTACCCGTTAAAACATCACACTCATACTTGATCTGGACAAACTGAGCATCATTAGAAAGATTTAAGACTCCAGCTTCGATATTTGACCTAGCCTCGTGAGACCATCCTGATCTCGCGAGCTTTCAAGGTTTCACTCGCAGATCAGTCTGGATACTTTCCGTTAAAGAAAATTTGGGAGCAGTTCACCAAACGAACGTCCAATCAGCGTTGGCTTTGAGGCGGGTTGAGGTGTGACGCAACGAGAAGCGCGACAGTTCAGTCTTAAGAACATGGCGGCTTCAGCGGATGAAACTAACATCAGTGTGGCTATCGAGCAAGTTTTATCGGAATTACAGAGTTATTACGGAATTACAGAGCTAACGAGCCTTTACCTGCAGCAGCAAGAGTAGCTGGCTTGTGGTTGTGTTTTCGTCGTCGCTCTCATATGCTTTGTTGATCTGATTGGTTGATTTGGCCCGTCTATCACCAACATAGGCCAATCAGCTAACCAGTATTTTCGCCCCTTACCAAAACTACTTCAACGGAAGGTTTCCAGATGGATATGCGGAGCAAATCCATCTGGCGGAGTCAGGTTATATTTGACCACTGTTTATGACAAAACTGGTTTGCAGTGCCATTCATTTCTTAATTTATGCCTGGAGTGCAAAATAATTAATCTGTAACATTCGTTATTTTGAATAAAAATCATCACTCATTAAAGGCGCTCTCGCACAAGATACATCCCATAGACTCAAATGCACAAATCCTGTTGCTCTTGGGTAGAGACATCCTGAGTTTGCACAAAGTGAGAGAGCAGTGCAATGGTCCCCATAATGCACCATTCGCTCAGCGCCTTGACCTCAGCTGGGTTATTGTGGGAGATGTCTGTTTGAATGGTGCACACAAACCAAGATCTGTCGCAACTTACAAAACTAACACATTGCTCAACGGGTGTCCATCGTACCTCAGTCCATGTACCAATGTCTTGCAAATAAAAGAAAAATCTGGGTAACACTTTATTTGAAGGGGTGTGCATAAGACTGACATGACACTGTCATAAACATGACATAACACCTGTCATGAACATGAAGGAGTCTTTATGAATGTTTATGACTGTTGTCATTAAGTGTCATTCGGTAAATTATGACACTTTTAATGCAAAGTTGACATTGTTTAAAATGTCTTTGTTATGACAACTTGACATTAACAAAGACAAAAAATGTCTTTGTTATGACAACTTGACATTACCCAAGACAAAAATGTCTTGATTATGACAACTTGACATTAACAAAGACGGAAATGTCTTTGTTATGACAACTTAATATTAAAGGGGTGGTTCGGAATTTTGGACATCGGGCCTCATTTCCAAGTGAGCCTTAGTGTTATTTATCAGTAGAGACATTTTTTTTTTAAATTCATCCAGTCGTCCCAGTTGCGTAGTTGGCCGGTGCTAGGCTAGCGCGAATCAATGGGACCAGCTTTAGCATGTCATAAAACAGTTTTACCCACTCCACAGTACACAAAAAGCAAATCAATTATAACGCCAGACTATCGATGTAAATGTCTGTTGAGAGAATAATGTCAGAAATCAAACTATCCTTTTCATCTTAATGATTGCATTACATTTACAGGAACTAGTTTCTCAGCAGCAGCGGAATTATACTTCGCTCCGGTTAGTAGTAACGTTACTGCGTCAAAAAGTAAACAGAACCGAAGCACACGACAGTCGGGAGGTCTAGCTAGCTTAGTAATAATTGTTGAGGTAAACAAAGGCAACATGGTGATTCGGTGTGCATTTCGCAATTGCAAAATCAAACCTAATAAATGTTCATCGCGAAGTTTTCACAAATTTCATTTTGAAGATCCAGAAAGGATTCAACTTTGGATTATTTATTCGGGCTTGAACAAGGAGACACCGCCAGAGACTCTAAATATGGACTCTAAAAAGGGATTTGCGTGACCATTTTAGACCAGACGACTTTAAAGAACGGTCACAGGTTTATGACAAGGAATGCAGTTCCAGCCGTCTTTCCAGATGCACCAACAGCTACAGATGTACAGGTAATAACTTTTGTTAGGCTACTCTAGCTAGCTAATGAAGCTAGCCCTTTCATAACTGATAGATCGACACTGACAACTGGTGCTCCGTTATGCACATTGGTCTGTCTCGGGAGGGGCTGTGCCCGGATACATTTAAATTTTGGAAACTAGTGTCTAGCTCGTCTAGCTCCAGTTCTGTTATCTGTGTGATAACTAAGTTCCACTACTTGCAGCAAAAACACTCGTCTTCCGTCGGCATTTGTATAGATTTTCTGCACTGGCATTACCAGTCTCCCGATGTTCTGTCCCGGTTCTCTACGGCATCTCCACTGGCTGCTGTCTCTACAGACATTCTTTCTCTTTCTGCCCTTTTAGCATCCATCTCGAGTAATTCTTCATCTGTGTATTCTGGCTCATACATATATGGTTCGTTAAATAACTCACATTCTTCATCTTCATCGTCTTCAAACTCCGAAACAATGGTATTGCTTTCAAACGTTGCCATAGTCCTCTGTCTTGCTATTACATATATCATAAATTATACTCTGTTTCTGTAGTGATGAGTGTCAGCGGCAGGTAAATACACTTGCGTGATTGTCGTGTGGACCGACTCTCGCGGTTGCCTAGGTAACATATAACTCTGCCGCTGCTGTAGACTGTGCTAATAAATATAGGTAAAACAATAAAACTATTGCAATGCGATGAAAAGGATAGTTTGATTTCTAACATTATTCTCTCAACAGACATTTACATCGATAGTCTGGCGTTATAATTGATTTGCTTTTTGTGTACTGTGGAGTGGGTAAAACTGTTTTAATGGCATGCTAAAGCTGGTCCCATTGATTCGCGCTAGCCTAGCACCGGCCAACTACGCAACTGGGACGACTGGGTGAATTTAAAAAAAAAATGTCTCTACTGATAGATAACACTAAGGCTCACTTGGAAATGAGGCCCGATGTCCAAAATTCCGAACCACCCCTTTAACCAAGAAATCATAACCTGTCAACCTGTCACAAATATGTCATAACTGGTCTAATTATCAAACTTCAAGCATTTTGCAGTGTAATAACCCTTAATGACATCTTTATAACTAGTACAATGTGTTCCACTTTACTTGAGGACAAGTAAAATATTCATGACACAGTTATAATGGTGTCATGACGGCCAAAGTTGTCACAGGTTGACAGGTTATGATTTCTCGGTTAATGTCAAGTTGTCATAACAAAGACATTTCCGTCTTTGTTAATTTCAAGTTGTCATAATCAAGACATTTTTGTCTTGGGTAATGTCAAGTTGTCATAACAAAGACATTTTAAACAATGTCAACTTTGCATTGAAAGTGTCATAATTTACCGAATGACACTTAATGACAACAGTCATAAACATTCATAAAGACTCATTCATGTTTATGACAGGTGTTATGTCATGTTTATGACAGTGTCATGTCAGTCTTATGCACACCCCTTCAAATAAAGTGTTACCAAAATCGGTAAGTTAATTAAAAGACACTCAAATCTGCACAGATACTCACCAGGCAATACAATTCGTTACATTATTTGTTACATTACAAAATGTGTCAGGATGAGAAAAACAACTGGGTTGCAGTCTCTTTGTTACACCCAAACAACGTCTACCAAATACCAGAGAGCAAGCTTTAAAAAGACTCAACACACTAAAACGAAGTCTTGACAAAAAACCTGAGATGAAAGAGCACTTTGCACAGTTCAGGCAAAAAGTCATAGACAACAAGCAAGCAGAAGTCGCACCCCCCTTCCAGCTGAATGAGGAGTGTTGGTATCTTCAGATCTCAACAACGCTTTGCTAAGGGTTCTTATCAGATTCCGCAGAGAGCCCATCACAATATCAGCAGATGTGGAACAAATGTTCTACTGTTTCACAGTAAGGGAAGACAATCGCAATTTCCTGTGATTTCTCTGGTTTAAAGTCAATAACGTCACAAAAGAGATCATTGAGTATCGTATGAAAAAGTCCATGTTTTTGAAAATCATCCGTCTCCCTCTGTTGCAATCTATGTGCTCCGCAAGGCAGCTGAAGCCAGTTTGAAGGAATATGGCAAGGACGCAGAGCATTTTGTCACCAGAAACTTTTACGTAGACGACGGTCTAACCTCACTCCCAACTGAATTTGAAGCAATCGCTCTCCTACAAAAAACACAGAAAATGTTAGCTGAGTCAAAACTGCATTTACACAAAATTGCCTCAAACAGCAGCAAGGTCATAGAGGTGTTCCCAGCAAATGACTTAACAAAAGGCATAAAAAGCCTTGACTTAGACACTGATCCATTACCTGTGCAAAGAAGTTTAGGCATCAGAGCGCAGTCTTGGGTGTACCCCCTGGCCTGTGAGGGGCGTTGGGGGTATGTGGCAAACAGGACGAGGCCAAGGGCTGTGAGAGAATGGTGCGAGGCCGGTGGCGTGATTACTAATGAGCGACATCTGCGCGACCGCACCGGTCTCTTATCTCTCACGGAGGAACGGAAGCATTAAAGTAGGAGCGACGATCGCGAAGATCGATAGAGGACAGGCCTGGACTTTTGTTTTATTTTGTTATATGTGACAGCAGTCGTCCTTGAGGGGCTGCTTTTACTTTGGTTTTGTATTTGTTTATTTTATTATTAAAGTCTTAAAATTTTCACCGGTTTGCGCCACCTTCCCATAACAAAGAACTGAGTTACAACGAGGTATGGCAAAACGTACTCGGTTACTAACGTAACCTCGGTTCTCTCTAGAGAGGTTTTCCCCATAGTGTAATATCTTACGCTATGGGGAAAACCTCTTTTCCACGAGACATTGAAGCCAAAAATTATCCTTAATTTTGACTCAATGCAAAACGCTTTGCAGCAGCATGCAGACATAGGCGAGACGGCTTGCGTGCCTATTGGCTGTCCTGCTGCAACAGCAGCAGCCTATCGAGAGAGGCCCTGCGTGACACCTTATCCAATGAGAGCGATTCGCGCCCATTTCGTCACGTCCCGCCAGAAAGGGCGTGGCCTCATCCTATAAATATAGCTTGACAGGCTGATACAAACTGGTTTTCATCGCCGAAGCGAACCAGAGCGTGTTGTAGCACGGCAAGATACACAGTACTCGTTCCCTCTCTAGAGAGAACCTAGGTTACGTTAGTAACCGAGTACGTTCTCTTACGAGAGTATCTCTCGTACTGCGTAATATCTTACTGTATGGGGAACACAGTGTAACACGCCATGCGTACTGGGATCCCGGGAGCTAATCATATCAATAGTACACCACTCAGCCAGGGTGAAGCTTTCAGACTAAACAGGGTGGCTTTCAGCCTAAAAAGGGTTTCAGCACTCACGGAGCTGATCCATCAGTCAGTGAGCGATGCACAGGCAAAACTCAGCATCTAGGCCGGCGCAGTGGGGCAGATAGCACTGAATTCTAGACCGACAGAAGCTTGGCTTGTAAGGCGGGAACCCCTAGGTTATAAACCTTATAAATGTAGACGGCGAGGCCCAGCCTGCCACAGTACAGATATCTTGCAAGGTAATCCTACTAGACCACGACCATGACGAGGCCACGCCTCTCATGGAGTGCGCTCTGACACCCAAAGTACACTGCAGGCCCTTAGAAGTATAAGTCAGCGCTATGGTGTCGACTATCCATCTGGATAGGCTCTATTTTGATGCGTCTAGTCCCTTAGAACGTCCGCCGAATAAAACAAAGAGCTGCTCAGTCTGTCTAAAAAACAGATGAGCGGGACACATAAGCTCTTAGTGCCCTGACGCGGCAAAGGAGACTCGCGTCCTCCTCCTTATCGTGAACCGGAAGGGCGGACAGGGAAATAACCTGGGCCCTGAACGGTGTGCTGAGGGATTTTGGCACATACCTGTGCCTTGGTTTGAGTACGACCTTTGAGTCATTAGGCCCAAACTCCAGACACGGTGCAGAAAACATCGCAGGCTATGAAGCACTTCCTACCGAAGCGCTCGAGCTCCACTACAGGCCGCCCGAAACAGCCGTCTGCCCGAAGCTCTCAGCTGCAGCCTGCACCACCCACCACCGCCGCTTCACAGCGCCGCCAGGCCCGAGACCAAAGACCGCGCTCTCGCTCTGCTGGACACCGCCCCCCTCAGCGTGGGCCCCGGCCGAGGATTGAGATCAAGCCCGAGGTCTCAAAGCCTTCCTAGCCTCTCTAGGAAAGCGACGGTGTTCAAATCCCGCTGCGGCCGGATTTTCACCAAAACTTCTCGCTCGCTCAGTTCCAAGCAATGTGACACTTCCATTGTATTTCGCAGTGAGCAAGTCGGTGGCACAGCCCGCTTGCCTGCGCACAAAGGCCGTTTTTTTACGGCTACCCAGATAAATCCAATAAAGAGTGCATTTTCTGGTGTTCCGGCCACGGCCGATGGTGTTATGAGTGTCGTAAGAATGCCCACGTCCCAGTGCCCATTCCCACACCCAGACACAGACACAGCCCGCCACGGTGCTGGGCTAGCACAAATAAAATCGACTCATGTCGATTGTGCAGAAAGTGTAGTGAACGCGCCCATATCACAATGCCCGCTTACACTACACGATGTGTGTCCCTTGGTTTCTGTAAAAACGAAACTAACACACATACAGTCGACGCGAACCAACAGTGTTCTCAGTGCAGTTAATGTGCCTGCTGTCTCGCGCACACATTCTCTCACAGACACACTGAATCACACGGGATTCGCCCCGCTCGCTTTCTCTGCACAACCTGTCATAGAGAAGCTGAGCGTGGCCAGGCTGCCTGCTGTGATCAGCGCGCCCCCCACCTCGCACGCTGTAAACACAGCGTTGAGTTCTCAGCACACAGGGGCTCTCGAGCCGCCATCACGCCACTGCCAGAGCCCAGATTTCATTCTACCTCTAGCTATTCACGCAGATGCGTGGTCAAAGCTCCCCGGGGTATCAGAATGGGTGCTGAACACTATAAAGAGAGGCTATTCGCTACAATTCGCTTGACGTCCCTGCTGTTATACGGCGCGTGTCGAAACTACGGTGAAAAACGAAGTATCTCATCTACTTCGAGCCGAGATAGCGAAACTACTGAGCAAAGGGGCTATAGAACCTTTATCTCAGACTGAGGGCGAAGGGGGCCTATACAGCAGATATTTTCTGGTACCGAAAAAAGATGGAGGTCTCAGACCCATTTAGATCTGCGACAGCTGAACAGAGCACTTGTGAAGCGCCAGTTCAAAATGTTTACGATCAGGAAAATCCTTGCGCAAGTTCTAAATATAACATATTTCAACATCTTTTTTTAACTTAAAACCATTTAAAATCACAATCAGAATAGGATACAAATTATCGATGGTGGTTTAAAGTGAGCTTTAAGTAAAAGTGTAATATTAATATTTTAAATTGTGTCATATAGCTTGATGCTACTTGCTGCTCTAATCCACATGCTGCAGGAGCTGTTCTATTCCTAATTTGTTAAAATAATTCACATAAGGTTTGTTTTCTAGCAAGACTTAAGATAATAAGTGGATTATTCATATATAGTGGGATAAAAGAGGTGTAGATTGCCAAGCCATAATGCCAGAATAAATGCTATAATTGCTGAATTCAAACAAAAGAATAAGGATAAAAGAATAATGAAGATTAAGTCTCATACAGGAAGAGTTGTGAAAGTTTCGTCGATTGACAACAATAGAGCATGAATGACCTGGGCCCGGTTCCCGATAACGCTCACTCTTAGCCCGCTAAGAAGACTCAAAAAGATATATCTTACCGAAGTTGTTTATGTTCCTAAGTGTGTTCCCCGAAGTGTCCCTTAGGAAGCTTCTTAACACGCTCCTCTTACGTTCGACGTTACAAAGGCGCTGTCCCAAGTGGAGGTGCTGAATTAGTTGGCATCGATTGCTCAGGAATCGATTTTGCACTTCACGCGAAGGTGCATTACAGCGTTAAGAAAGACAACACGTTCTATGCAAATGAAACATTCCTCAAATTATTAAAGTAACATTTATTTTAACATAGTTTAAGTTATCAGTAACATATAGACTATAGACAATATAGACAATTATCAAATTGTCAGTAATATATTCACACGAACCGGGTATCCCTCGCTAGTCATCCACCCTCCTTATCCCGTTGTGCCACTTGTGCCGCTTCTTGACATGAGTTTAACGACTTCTAAAAATTATGACATGACTAAACGGCTCCGCGGCCGGCGCCGTCTTTGATTTAAAACAAGGACACGTTGGATCGCTGCCATAGTTGGTCGCTTAGTGGACACCACCTCGCTTACCCATTTATAGAACTTAGCCATTTAGAGCCAAATTGTTTGCCAGACTCATGTCCAAAAGCCACGCAAGACAGGACAGATAAAAACAAACAAACAAAACAAACAAGCAAACAAACAAATAAGACAAAAAGCACAAAAAAGGAGAAAAGATATATACAAGAATTAAAATACATACAGACATTTCAGCCAATGCACTCTCAGTCTGGATGTGTACATGGAGCAGCTTACTAAGGGATTTGAGAGTGCCACCATGATACTGTTGGTAGACTCATCCAGACGTTGCATAAACTTGAACACTTTAAATTTCTTAGAAGAGCTTTCAGTGTGATTACTCCTACAGATACAAACATCTGACAAGCACTCCATCCCCTGGGAACCTTGAGCTAAATTCTCATTGCATCACTGAAGGCAACTTTTAACTTCTCCATGCTGGATTTTTTTGTAAGAAGACCACAGATGTGCAGTATAGAGTGGTGTACAGTAAGCTTTGAACAGAGGCACTTTAACAGTACAAGGGGGAAAGTTTTACAGTTATTTAAGGACCTCACCTCCTTCCAAAAGTCAGTGATAATGTTGCTCATCATTTTACTGGCCATAGAGTCATCCCTCATGGCTTGCTCAGTTCAAGATATAAAACGAACAGCATACGTATCTGGCATTGGCAAGCTTTTTATTCTCAAGCTCAGGGCCTTGCCTAGGTCTCCCAGCCTGGGCCCAAAGCTTGTAAGCTTCCCGAGCTTCAGTGTGATATGGAGCTACATGATCATTCCATCATGGTCTAATATTATAGGCCCTGTTTCTCCTGTGTTTCTGAAGAGGTTTACCACCCTCAAACAGAGCAGCCACAACATCATCATACATGGCACATAGATTACTCTTATGCTCCTCAATCTGACAGTTGACATCCTTACACATAATAGCTTCTCTGGGCAGATAAACATTAATTAGATATTGCTCTGTGTAAGTATAATAAGCCAATATATCCTCTTCAGAAAGAGTTGACCAGTCTAATTTAGTACTCACATTACCACTGATAGGTTCGGACGTTCGGACTTTTGTCGACTCGGAGAACTCGTGAGATGTGAGGGATATGGGAGATCACCGCCGCCCTTTGATCCATCTCCGTTGGGATGGTTGGACTGTTGACTTTCATGAGTGATATACATTTGCACCCAACTACTGACACACTGATTGTCATTTACACTGATCTTTAATGTTGTTTTGTCTCACACGAATTAATAAATTCCTTTATTAATTGGAAGTGGTGTGTGGTGGCTCCCTTATTTTGTTGCGACTCAGAGGATATCGTAACATTATACATACATAAGTGAAGCCTGGCATTCAACATCATGGCTTGACCATTGTTTTAGTACAGCTCATGGGCATGAAGCCATAGAGAATATGGATATTAAGTAACAATAACAGACCATAAACCTTTGGCCCTCACAATTAACATTGAAGAATAACCATCTACACTCAGAAACAACAATGCTATCAGTCAAATGAATTGCATGCTGTGTGGCCAAATGTTTCTGCATATTGGAGGCAGTTCCCCCCTTTGACGACATGGCGAAGTGTTGCAAGTGACCGTATTGTCGTCTTTTCACGTGAAATATAACCAAACTTTAGAGCACTTCTGCCTCGATGCCATGTTTTCTGCGTTTTGAACCAAAACAACGCAGCACGTGTGTGACGTCATGACACGTTTGCAACGAGCTGAACCAATAAGCAGAATTGTTAAGCAGGCATGCTAACGGTTCCAAGGAATTGGTTCACTGGGCACCGGTTCTGAAGAAGAAACCGCTTCTCGGTTCCCATCCCTACTCTTTAGTGTTAAAGGAGGCACGGAGATGTATACCTTAAAGACTTGTTCAGGTATCATGGAAGTGAGAGGGAGAAAGGCTAAAGACTTTATTGTCGAGTCTATAGATGGTCACATAAAGGTACCATTGCCTGCGATGCTAGAATGTGACATGATCCCAGAGAGATCCCCTTGCCTGAAGTCGCCCAATACCACCCACACTTAAAACCCCTTACCAGACAGACCAAATTTTGTCATGTGGGGCATACATGACATACCCAAAATAAAATGGCTGCTGCTCAAAAGTCATTCTGAATAGACACATAACCAACCTTTAGAAAGCTAACCCTTGAGAGTTTACAGTTCAAGACTCAATATTAATCAGACTAGTACTAGTCTGAATTCTACTAGTCTGAATTACTAGTTATTAATATTGAGATATAGAAGCTCAAAGATAAAAACAAAAAATATTAAGAAAATATTTATTAAATGTATAAAAATATTATATGAATGTAGTATAACAACTTAACCACAACTAAAGTGTAGCCACATGTGTGGTCATGTTTCAATTCAAATCAGGATGATATCTCTAAAATTATCAATGCTGTGAAGACTTAAGTAAGAGTTAAGGAGAGTTTTTTTAGGCAAAGCTGAAAAGATGCTTATCAAATATTGTATTGCCATGTAAACACCCATTTACAGTCTTTGGCTAATGTCTGGCGAGGAGAACTGGGCCCGGTTCCCCAAGTAGTTCTTAACCTATTCCTTAACCTCTCTCTTAACCTTATGGCACGATTCCCGAAACGTTCGTACGCTAAGTATATCTTCTGTAAGTCACACTTTCGTAAGGTTGGTCTGGACAATTCGTAAGCTCTCTCTTAGCGTTGTTTGAGCTCAAGACGCTAGTCGCCGCCACTGCAGCAGAAATCAGCGCCGTACAAGTCAAACTATGGTATGTTGACAATGTTGTGGCTCAACAATGATTTTATGTTATGGACATTTTAAGACTAATAATAAAATATGTTCGCAATGGATACAGGCCTATTTATGAAGTTGACTTTATTTGGTATCACAACTAATATAGCCGGTCAGGCTTGATCTTGACTGGTGTATTGGTATACAATATACTCATAAATGTAATAATTATGTCATTTTAAATGTTTATACTCCATATGAGTCTAGTAAGAATGAGGTTGAATATCTCAATAGACTGGCTTTTATAAATGTTTTTATTCAAGACAATAGCATCTCCAGTGTATATGTTGTTGGGGATATGAATGCTGATATCAATGACAGCAACTTATTATTTGCTAAGCACTTGACCTGCTTCAGTGAAGATAATAACTTCACTCTATCAAGTAGAGTACTGTTGATAGTTATTGTGACGGGTTCAGTAATCAACTCGTTATCTCTTGAGTTACAGGTGATTGGCTGAAGTGAGTGGTTGTACACCTGAACTTAATCATGAGCTCTACAAAAGATTGTGACAGAAGAGAGCGTGGGTTGGGAGCCGAGCTTGTGCAGAGCTTGGGCTGGTTTCGTCTGCGCTGTATGTTCGGACTTTTGTCGACTCGGAGAACTCGTGAGATGTGAGGGATATGGGAGATCACCGCCGCCCTTTGATCCATCTCCGTTGGGATGGTTGGACTGTTGACTTTCATGAGTGATATACATTTGCACCCAACTACTGACACACTGATTGTAATTTACACTGATCTTTAATGTTGTTTTGTCTCACACGAATTAATAAATTCCTTTATTAATTGGAAGTGGTGTGTGGTGGCTCCCTTATTTTGTTGCGACTCAGAGGAGATCGTAACATTATACATACATAAGTGAAGCCTGGCATTCAACATCATGGCTTGACCATTGTTTTAGTACAGCTCATGGGCATGAAGCCATAGAGAATATGGATATTAAGTAACAATAACAGACCATAAACCTTTGGCCCTCACAATTAACATTGAAGAATAACCATCTACACTCAGAAACAACAATGCTATCAGTCAAATGAATTGCATGCTGTGTGGCCAAATGTTTCTGCATATTGGAGGCTCCAATATGCAGAAACATTTGGCCACACAGCATGCAATTCATTTGACGCGAGTGTTAGTAATTATAAATGCTCCAATTACTTTAAAAGCCTATCTGGGGACATTTCGGCTTTTATGAACAACCTGGTAAGCACGACTTGGAGAAGAACGCGCTGTGTGCGCTCATGTCACGCACAAATAGAATATGCAGGAGGTAATACCACTAACTTTATAAACCACTTTAGCCGTTTTCACCCGAGCTGTTAACGCCTGGCAGAGTTTGACTGTTTTCAAGTAAGCATAAGCTCCAACGTCACCCAAATCCGCAGCCAAAAAATCATCCATCCGACCCAATAATTTTCTCTGATTTAAGTATCCACACCCGATGGTCAAATTACAATTATTCTGTGTTGTTATAAATGGATGATCGTCACCTTCAACAGCGGACTCGGCGACGGTTGATGTGCGCATCTCTAGTGGAACATTAAACACTGATGAATGAGCGCTGCTATTAAATGAACATTTCTTTAAAAGAAAATTTATTTGACAGAATTTAATTTCCTTAATGGCATAAACAGACTTTAGTCCCATGAAACTTAAACTGGAATGTCACTGTTTCTGTCACTGCGACTTCCAGAACAGCCAGGTGAACATGCACGCACGCACACGCACACATCACTTTTTAAGTAAAATTGAAAATTGAGGATGCAGTGCACGTAATGCATCGAGATATCGAATTGAACTGAATCGATGACATGATAATCGTAATCGAACCGAACCGTGAGACCAGTGTAGGTTCACACTCCTAATACTCTGTGCTGTGTCTTCTGATCAGATATTAAAGCGAGTTAATACAAACAAACAAATGTGTACTTATTCCCTCACCCGATAAGGAATTGGATCGATAAGCAATATCGATTATGGAATCGGAATCGGTAAATTCTTATCAATTCCCATCCCTACTAAAGAGGTCGAAAAAGTCAGAGTGGGTAAGAGACTGATTACTTTGTTCATCTATAACAGCATACAGGTTTATTACCTGTCAGTTAGGAACCTGGGTGTGCTCTTTGATACCAATCTATTATTTTGAAAGTCACGTGTCTAGTATCTGTAAAACAGCATTTTTCCATCTTAAAAATATATCTAAATTACGTCATATGCTCTCACGGACAAATGCGGAACAATTAGTTCATGCGTTCATGACCTCAAGGCTTGATTGTTGTAATGCTCTACTGGTTGGTTGCCCTGCATGCTTAATAAACAAACTACAGCTGGTCCAAAACGCAGCAGCTAGAGTTCTTACCAGAACCAGGAAGTATGACCATATTAGCCCGGTTCTGTCAACACTGCATTGGCTGCCTACTAAACATCGTATAAATTTTAAAATATTGCTGATTACTTACAAAGCACTAAATGGTTTAACTCCCCAGTACTTGAGCGAGCTCTTAACGCATTATAGTCCTGCACGTCTACTGCGATCTCAAAATTCTGGCCAGTTGATAATACCTAGAATATCTAAATCGACTGCTGGCGGTAGATCCTTTTCCTATTTAGCACCAAAACTCTGGAACAATCTTCCTACCATTGTCCGGGAAGCAGACACAGTCTGTCAGTTTAAAGCTAGACTAAAAATACATCTCTTTGACCTAGCATTCACATAATACATAATACACAAGTAGTTTGTTTAGGCATGGTTTGTAGCGAATTACAAACCTGTGCACATATATTCAAACGCACATAACTATAGAATCAATTCTTAACGCGCATGTGAACGCCATCAGCGAGAGAACGGTGTCGTCTTAGCGGCCCCTAATTTAATAACAAATGATCATGGGGTAGTGAATCAATCAAAACTAACTTTAGCTGGAAACAACATATTCAAGAACCGCTATAAAACCAAACCATTCTTTGTTACCTTAAATTTTGTTTGTCTCTGTAAAGCTGCTTTGAAACAATCTACATTGTCAAAAGCGCTATATAAATGAGGATGACTTGACTTGACCTTATCCTTCTGACCTAATGGATACACTTTGGCTAGACATATTTTAGCACAAGACCTTGAGCCGCGTTGTTCGCCACATACCTCTGTGCACATTGCTGTAGCTGAGACTGATGGTGTGCTGGGCTCAGGCTCCCCACCATGCTGTTTCATCTTTGTCGGCGGTGTGATGCTGTTAGGAGGGGGTGGGCCTGGATGTAGCACTGTATTGTGTCTTTCACTCCCACATTCTTTGCAGGTGACTTTGATCTGACAGTTTTTGGCTTGGTGTTTGGTTGATGCACAACACTTGATGCATATGTTTTTATCCTTCAGATATATTTTTCTCTCTTACTGCGAAAACTGCAACATTTTCTGACGGAATGCGGCTTTTTATTCAAAGGACATTGTTTGTCTGGATCCTCACTAACATCTGTTGTTTCATTACTGTTTCATATTTCATTACATGTTGTTTCTGTCTTTTTCACTGAAATCATAGGGCGAGTACTGTTTTTAACAGGTCTGTCAAACTTGGACTGAGCTGCTGACAGAAAGGAGAAGTTAGGATCATTTCTTATGCGTCCTTGCAAGTTAGAAAAGGCAGAAAATGGTGGAAATGTGGCATTGTAATCTACCTTGTATTTGGATGCATGTAAGATCCATCTTTCTTGTAGGGAGTAAGGGAACATTTCCACTATGGGATTAACACTACAAGTTGAATCCAGAATGGCTAGCCCGGGTAAATAACCCTCTGCTTTAGCTAGGAGTAGCTCAAGTAAGAGGTCTCCTAGCTCTCTTAGTTTCCTTAAGTCTCTAGCTGTAATCTTAGGGAAGTTTTCAACCTTTGGATAGAGTGAATGTTCAATTACCTCAGGTGCTCCGTAGGTTTCTTCCAAGCGCTGCCAGATAATTTTTAGGGCTTCAGAGGCATCGTTGATTTGAGCCGCACTGATACTTTCAGCTTGTTGGTTTGACTTTGGTCCAAGCCATTTTACTTTTTACGTTTTACTCAAGCCAAGTCTTTAGTGACATTCAGAAATGAGGATTTCCAGCTTTGATCATTTTGTGGATCATCATCAAAGGTTTGCAAAGTGGCTGACACCAGTTCACATCTCATTAGATATTTAGCCATATCATTACCGTAGATGTCTGTTGAGGATTTGGGGGCGTTGAGCTGAATGATTGGTGTTGGTGGTTGAGGATGTGATATGTTAGAATGTGGTTTTGACGTGTATATGGACAGCCGTTGTTGTCTGTACTGAAGGGTTTCTTGTTTGGTTTCAGGAGTATTGTAGGTGGTTGGTGATGGTTCTTTGCCTGTGTTATGTTGGTAAAAGGGGTTCGTGATTGAGATCTGAGGCTGTGACAGCACTTGGTTGTTTTGCTAGAATACTTGACTGTCAATTAAATTTTTAACCTTTTCCTTGGAGTCCATGGGGTTGTCGCACAGATGTTCTTTGCTGTAAAGCTGTTCAAACTGTGCGGCGGCTTCTAGTATCTCTGCTTCTGCTGCAGCCTCTTTCTTTATCTTTAAAATATGTAGCTGAGCCTGCATTTTAGCTTGTTGTTTCATTACTTCAGCTTTCTCTTCTGCATAGACCACCTGAGCTTGTACAGCCTCAGCTTTCGCTTTGAGAGCTGCTATGCTTGCAGATTACCTGATAGACCACGTTGAAGAAGCAGGGCATCGGGATCTCGTTTCCAGTACCTCCTCTTGTACTTTCAGAATGTGGCTGCCTGGCTGTCGTTGGGGTTGCAGGTCCAATTGCTGCCACACTGAAGTTAACAGCTTCTGAAAGGCATTGTCTGCTGATAAAAGGCTTTTTACTGTTCTGTCCTCACTAGACGTGTCCACTAAACCACTAGACTTCTCTATCCAACTAGACAAACAGTGAACAGGCGAGATGTTGAATGGCTTTTAATATTCCATTAGTTTTCATGAATCTTATCTCATTTAACTTTAACATTGTAAAACTGTAAACAGACATAGAAAATACAGCAATTAGAATTGTTTATAATCAAGTGCATAGCTGACTGAACAGTATTTACTGCCTAAATAAAGCATTCAAATGAAACATTAAATCAACACATTAAGCATTAAACGTTACATTTTCATGTACATTTGTTAATTATATTCCTTGTTTTAGGTAATGGCTTGTAATCACGGAATCCAAATTAGCCTAATTATCATAACAAAAGACCATTAGCATACGGCGCTAACTAATGCTCACGCTTTGCACAGTCACTTTATGTTTCGTTTTTAGCAATTTGCATCTCTAGATTAATGAATTTACTGACAAACATCTTAAACCTACTAAACATCATATTTATATGACAAATAATAGTGACTTATGTGGGCCACAACTTTACCGTACGAGCCGCTCTTCAGCCATGACACTTTACAACTCAACTTAACACAAGTCATACGGAAGTTACCATTCACAATCCTTGCCACAAGTGGGCCCTTAAAAGTCAACATATTACCAAATCAACCTTTCTTTACCAATTAAACTGAACCATTACAGTTTATGCGCAAACAACAACATTACACACTAACTAAAGGTAAAAAAGTGAAATCATAATCAAGGACCCCTTTAAAGATTATATTTTTTTAAAGTTGTTTTTTGTGCTTGTAATGAGCCAAAATGTTGTTTATTTCTTGTGGTTTATTTTCTTTTTTTCAAGTAATATGTGCTTACAACTTAATTTAAATTAGTTTAAATTTTAAGTCAACAATCTCAACAAACAAGTCTCATACAAACACCTGATAAATACTGAAAAGGATTTGAGTACAGAAGTTACAGTGTTTGTTCTGTATTTTAAACAATATACTATGTTATGAAGATATATAATCCATTGAAGAATTCACTTTTTTCTCCACCAGTTTTTAACAATCTTTTGTCTTATCTCTTTGGTTTGTAAACCATATACTAAGGGATTTAATCCTGGTGGTACAACGTGAAACATTATACTAGCTAGTTTCCTGCTGTCAGAGTATTCAGGAAAACGATGAAGTAAAATAAAAGTTAATCCTGAAACAAGCATGATTAAATAAACGGTTAAATGAGTGCTGCAAGTTTTTATGGCTTTGCTGTTGAGTGCTTTGTTTTTGCTTCTTATACATAGAGAAGCAATTTTGACATATGTTATAAGTATAGATACTGCTGACAGGCAGGCTATAATTACGGTATAAACAACTCCAAACACATTATTAATACTTACATTTTCACAGGACAGTTTAAATAGCGAGGCATTGTCACAGAAAGGGTTTTCAATTTTATACCTACAGTGAGACAGACGCAAAGTAAGTCCTATCATAATTGTCACTAAAAGAATGGCCAGGCCCCAAGCAAATGCTGATAGTTTAATAACCATTTTATTGGTCATTATAGCTGTGTATCGCAATGGATTACATATAGCCACATATCTGTCAAAGGCCATGATCATCAGCACATAGTGGCATGCTGCTGTAAATACATGCACAAAATAAGCTTGAATAACACACTCTGCATATGATATATAGCGCTCTGAGGTAACCCTTAAGATGTCCTGCAACAAGCGTGGCATAATGACAGTAGTCCCTAGTATATCATTCAGTGGCAAGTTACAGAACAGAAAATGCATTGGGTCATGCAGATTCTTCTCTGTTGAGATCAGAATTATAAGTCCAATGTTTGATACCATTGTAAAGAAATAAGCCAAGAGAAGGATGATGAAAACAGGCTGAGATGACTGAGGTGTAACTTTCAGTCCCTCCACGAGGAGAATGCTGTTTGTGAATGTCAAGTTGTCCATTGGTTGCTGTACACAAAATCTTCAAACATAAAAAATAGACATTACTAATTACATATACTCTTAAACATATTACCTTACCTCTTTGTGTAAAATGCACATTACAAATGAATAGCATTTCCCTGTGTCATTTTCAGCATTTCCCTGTGCATGCCAAAACTGCACTTAAAAAAAAAATACACTACATTGCTTAACAAACAAACATAATATTTTATATGTAGCCTATATATATATAATTGTGACTAATGTGAAGTAACAATCATCTTTATCAGCATTGAGTTTTACTTTATAAATGTAACAGTAGTATCTTGCCTCACTCTGCCTACGATCCTCCCAATAATGATTAGGTCAAACAGTACGACTTGTTTTTGCCTTTTAATGTGTGGCTTATATTGTTTTTGTGACATTGTCATAACCCCTTTGGGGGGGGGAATATTCATAGAATACGTTGCCATGAGCAGCGAGGCTGCTGATTGTGAGTGTTTATGGCAATAAGTGAAGTTACAACCTTCTAATCCTGCAAAATGATTCATAACCCCATGATACATTTCTTAAATATTTTTTTGGCAGCTATGTATTTAACACCTTTTGAGGATGTAATGTTTTTTTTGTTATTGTTTTTTTTCTGCATTTTAAAGTGGCAAAAGCAGGACAGAACATAAAAAGCCAAATGTGAAGCTTATTAAATTAATGTCAGGAATGAAGCGTTTGCACTAGTAAATAACGGGAGGTGTTTCCCAATGAGGCACCAGGTAGGTTCACAGTTGAATCCAAGTGCAGAGCGTATTTCTTGAGAATAATGCAGCGTGGAAACAGATTGCTCATGGTGGAGAAACTACACTAAGACAGACAGTAGTCCAAGATGCTAGATCCAGGCAATGTGAAAACTCGCAGGGTCAAACACAGGCATCCAGTCCAAGGCCGTAAATTCACAACAAATTTAAAGGGCAGAGTAATCTAAAAAACATCGCCTGTTTTTTTAGATTACTCTGCCCTTTAAATTTGTTGTGAATTTGCGAACAAAAGGCTCAACATTAATTGCATTGAATTAACATTACAAAGTGATGTTCACTTACGAGAGTATCTCTCGCACTGCGTAATATCTTGCTATGGGGAAAACCTCTTTTCCACGAGATATTGAAGCCAAAAATTATCCTTAATTTTGAATCAATGTAAATGGCTTTGCGGCAGCATGCAGACATAGGCAAGACAGCTCGCGCGCCTATTGGTTGCTCTGCTGCAACAGCAGCAGCCTATCGAGAGAGGCCCTGCGTGACACCATATTCAATGGGAGCGATTCGCGCCCATTTTGTCACGTCCCACCAGAAAGGGCGTGGCCTCATCCTATAAATATAGCTCGACAGGCTGATACAAACTGATTTTCATCTCTTCAGCAAAGCACACGCATCGCTGGATCCAGAGTGAGAAGCCACGCCGTTGGCACAAGCCTTCTGCGGGACGAGCCCTTGAACCTGAAGCCGCTGGCCTCACCTCGCTGCCTTCAGTCGCCGTACCTGCTACGCTTTCCGGCATATATATTCTTTACCTCTGCTGAGAGTGTTTGTTCGCCTTTTGCGACTCAAACTCTCTCTCTCTTTATCTAAAAGAGCAGCGTCTTTTTGAAGATGCTTCGTTCCTGTGGCTTGTGCCGAGCCACACTCAGCGATGGGGACCGCCATTTCATCTACGTTTCCCGCCTGGCCAAGGATTATGCAGCTCTCACGTTCGAAGAGAAGGCCAGCTGCTCTATCCTGCGGCGGACAGTGAGGATTGGGCGAGCTCTGTGGACCTCCCCCCTTCTGCCTGCGAGTCGTCAGGGAAACGGGCCAGCATCAAAACCGCGGCTAGCTTTCTTTACGTTATAAGAAAGCTACCCCGCCCCACGTGGGCATGCGTCACCGCCAAAATGAGGAAAGAGTGTGTTTTAGTCCCACCGAGGCCGGACCAATCTGCACTTCTCAAACATTTCACCTCTTAGTTTGAGCGGCTGAAAATGTCAATGTTGCAGCAATGAGCCTGTTGTATAACACGCACGGCTGCAAACAAACGCCGACACACACAAGTGATGACGCTCTCCTATCTGCTCGAGCTAATTTAAGTACGCTGTCGGGCAGTGAGCGTTTTCGTTCCCTTTGTCAGACATGAAACATCTGTCTTTCAAAACAGTGTTTCTTATGGCTCTCACTTCAGTGAAGCACATAGGGGACTTTCGGTGAGCGCGTCGTCTATGGAGTTTGGGCCTAATGACTCAAAGGTCATACTCAAACCAAGGCACGGGTATGTGCCAAAATCCCTCAGCTGTCACATGTCTGTCCTGTCTTGCTAGCACATGGGTGTTTTGTTATGTTGTGCCATGTGCTGTTGTGATTGTTTGATCCCTCCCCCTTTTTACCTGATTAGTGTTTGAGTTGTTCCACCTGTCCCCTCTTGATTTGTTCCCTTTTTAAGTCTCCTCTTGTTTGCTGTCTTTGTCGGATCTTTGTCTTTTGTCACCCCGGTTTCCCTGTGATGGTTGTCATGTTCTTAGTCAGTATTGGTTCTCCTTGTTCAGTGTTGTTATATCTTTCATTTATTGTGTTTTCCCCCTTGTGGGTGTTTGCTTTGTGTTTTGTTTTATTTTGTTAATAAATCATCCCTTCACTGCACTTGAGTCCTCCTCTCCACTTTTGTAAATTGTATCGTGACAGAAAGATCCGACCACTTGAGGACTCAGCAGCATGGAGGACGAGGAGTTTGACTGGGCGAATCTGGATGACAATTATATGGACGATGATTACTTGGATTGCCCGGATTATACCATCGCCACATTTGGGTCAACCCAATTTTCGTCCACCTATGGTGACAGAAGGACTCCGCCTAACCCTGGGTACAGGGGGGGTTTTCGAGATTCTCTTCCCCAGCCACAGAGCAGGAGAGGAGAGATTTTCGGGGGACTCGCCTGAGCATTTTTCGAGGGACTCGGGGAGGTTGTAAGGGAGGACGAGAGGGTCGAGAAGTGGTTCAACACCACGCTCCATCCAGGGGCCCCTTTGATCCTGGGCCATTGAGGGACAGCTCAGGACCTACTTCTCGCCGTCACGGACGGAGGAGGAGGAAATGCCCGTCTGCCCAGCGAGAGACTGATCACATTCCGTCTGTTCAATCTGGGACAGAGCCAGAGATCCCCTTTGGCGTGGCCGCCAAGGTTTTGACGGATTATCTGGAGCGTCTGGCTCGGATCTTGGAAAGGCCAGTCTCTGCTGTTCCGGTTCCAGAGGCAGAGCCAACGCCTGTTCCAGAGCCGGAGCCACGCCTGTTCCAGAGGCGGAGCCCACGCCTGTTCCAGAGGCGGAGCCCACGCCTGTTCCAGAGGCGGAGCCACGCCTGTTCCAGAGGCGGAGCCCACGCCTGTTCCAGAGGCGGAGCCCACGCCTGTTCCAGAGGCGGAGCCCACGCCTGTTCCAGAGGCGGAGCCCACGCCTGTTCCAGAGGCGGAGCCCACGCCTGTTCCAGAGGCGGAGCCCACGCCTGTTCCAGAGGCGGAGCCCACGCCTGTTCCAGAGGCGGAGCCCACGCCTGTTCCAGAGGCGGAGCCCACGCCTGTTCCAGAGGCGGAGCCCACGCCTGTTCCGGACCCTATGTTTGTGTCTGTGTTTTTGTCTGTCCTTGTGTCTGCTTATGTTCTGATGTCTGTTCCTGAGCCAGTGCTTGTTCCTGAGCCGGAGGCAGAGCCAGGGCACGTCCCAGAGCTGGAGCTCATGTCGGTTCCGGACCCAGTGTCTGTGTTTATGTCTGTCCTTGTGACTGTTTCTGTTTTAGTGTCTGTTCCCGAGCCGGTGTCTGTTCCCGAGCCGGTGTCTGTTCCCGAGCCGGTGTCTGGTCCTGAGAGGGCTTCACCGCCCTGGCTGCCCGAGGGGTCTTCACCGCCCTGGCCGCCCGAGGGGTCTTCACCGCCCTGGCCGCCCGAGGGGTCTTCACCGCCCTGGCCGCCCGAGGGGTCTTCACCGCCCTGGCCGCCCGAGGGGTCTTCACCGCCCTGGCCGCCCGAGGGGTCTTCACCGCCCTGGCCGCCCGAGGGGTCTTCACCGCCCTGGCCGCCCGAGGGGTCTTCACCGCCCTGGCCGCCCGAGGGGTCTTCACCGCCCTGGCCGCCCGAGGGGTCTTCACCGCCCTGGCCGCCCGAGGGGTCTTCACCGCCCTGGCCGCCCGAGGGGTCTTCACCGCCCTGGCCGCCCGAGGGGTCTTCACCGCCCGGGCCGCCCGAGGGGTCTTCACCGCCCTGGCCGCCCGATGGACTATGTGTGTTTCCCTCACCGCCCAGGCCGCCCGATGGACTCTGTGTGTTTCCCTCACCGCCCAGGCCGCCCGATGGACTCTGTGTGTTTCCCTCACCGCCCAGGCCGCCCGATGGACTCTGTGTGTTTCCCTCACCGCCCAGGCCGCCCGATGGACTCTGTGTTTTTCCCTCACCGCCCAATGAACTCTGTGTTTCTCCCTCACCTCCCTATGGACTTTCCGTTTCGCCCCGGTCGCCTGATGTCTCTGTCCCTCCCGTCCCGCCCTGGTCTGTCCCTCCCGTCCCGCCCTGGTTTGTCCCTTCCGGTTCACAATGAGGAGGAGGACACGAGTCTCCTTTGCCCCGTCAGGGCACTAAGAGCTTATGTGTCCCGCTCGTCTGTTTTTAGACAGACTGAGCAGCTCTTTATTTTGTTTGGCGGACGTTCTAAGGGACTAACCGCATCAAAACAGAGCCTATCCAGATGGATAGTCGACGCCATAGCGCTGGCTTACACTTTTAAGGGCCTGCAGTGTCCTTTGGGTGTAAGAGCGCACTCTAGTGGGATGGTCAGGGCATGGTCTAGTGGGATTACCCTGCAAAATATCTGTACGGCGGCGGGCTGGGCCTCGCTGTCTACATTTATAAGGTTTTATAACCTAGAGGTTCCCGCCTTACAAGCCAAGCTTCTGTCGGTCTAGAATTCAGTGCTATCTGCCCCGCTGCGCCGGCCCAGATGCTGAGTTTTGCCTGTGCATCGCTCAATGGCTGATAGAACAGCTCAGTGAGTGTTGAAACACTTTGGGCCACCCAGTTTACGCTGAAAGCTTTCACCCTGGCTGAGTGGTGCACTATTAATATGATTAGCTCCTGCAGGATGCTGCTTTATAAGGAATGACGCTTCTAGCCTCTCTTCCTTCACTCTCTGTGAGTCTGTGGTGATTATGCACTACATGAACCCTGGGCTTCTGCCCTTGGGACTTTGGTGTTGGATCCCAGTACGCACGGTGTGTTCCCAGAGCGTAAGATATTACGCAGTACGAGAGATACTCTCTTAAGAGAACGTACTCGGTTACTAACTTAACCTCGGTTCTCTCTAGAGAGGGAACGAGTACTGCGTATCTTGCCGTGCTTACAACATGCTCTGGTTCGCTTCGGCGATGAAAACCAGTTTGTATCAGCCTGTCGAGCTATATTTATAGGATGAGGCCACACCCTTTCTGGCGGGACGTGACGAAATGGGCGCGAATCGCTCCCATTGGATATGGTGTCACGCAGGGCCTCTCTCGATAGGCTGCAGCAGAGCAGCCAATAGGCGCGCGAGCCATCTTGCCTATGTCTGCATGCTGCTGCAAAGCGTTTTTGAATTAAAAATTCAAAAAAACTTCAAAATTAAGGATACATTTTTGGCTTCAATATCTCGTGGAAAAGAGGTTTTCCCCATAGCATAAGATATTACGCAGTACTCGTTCCCTCTCTAGAGAGAACCAAGGTTACGTTAGTAACCGAGTACGTTCCTTCAGTACCACTTTTGCACCCCCAGTTAATGAAGTAATGTTGAGATTTCTATGGAGCTCTGCACCTGGAAGGAAAAAAATAGTAGGCCTAGGCTAAATCGTGCGCACAATTTACTATTTTGTAACCTTGATTTGTGCGCACAATTTATATATCGAGGGAACAAATAAGTAAATGATCTGCACGTTTTAACAAATTGAGAGAACGAAATAGTAAATTGTGCGCATGATTCAATAAATCAAGTGAACGAATTAGTAAATTGAGAGAACAGTCAATTCTGCACACAATTTAGTAAATCGAGTGAACAAAATAAAATTCTCAAAATAAATTGAGACAACAAAATAGTAAATTGCACACAATTTACTTTATTTTTCTTGCATGTCATGTGCGGGGCTCCGAAGATTAACCACAAAATCAATGGTAATAATATTGATTCAACATTACAAAGTTATATTTAACATCACTTTTGCACCCTCATTTACTGTTGAAACAATGTTGAGATTTCAATAAAAAAAAAATTATACTATTATTATGAAGTGATGATAGCTCAATATCATGTTTGCAACTGCATTTAAAAAACAATGGTGAGATTAAAAAAAAAAAAAAAAAAAAAATAATGTCTGTTGAAGCAGGATCCAAGTGCAGCAGTGGTTTTATTAAATAAAGACTAGAACTTTGACAAACTCAGACTAAGACTCTGGAACAGAACAATCAACATGGAACATAACATCAAGAACTCACAAAGACTGAACTAAACACAGGGCTTAAATACATACTGGACTAACGACGAGACAAGGGACACCTGTGAACATGACACGTCGGCGGGGCTGACGTGAAGGAGCTCAGGCTCGGCGGGGCTGACGTGAAGGAGCTCAGGCTCGGCGGGGCTGACGTGAAGGAGCTCAGGCTCGGCGGGGCTGACGTGAAGGAGCTCAGGCTCGGCGGGGCTGACGTGAAGGAGCTCAGGCTCGGCGGGGCTGACGTGAAGGAGCTCAGGCTCGGCGGGGCTGACGTGAAGGAGCTCAGGCTCGGCGGGGCTGACGTGAAGGAGCTCAGGCTCGGCGGGGCTGACGTGAAGGAGCTCAGGCTCGGCGGGGCGAGACCCTGGAACAATGGCCCTCATGGCAACACGTGCTGACATTAGGTGGAATCGGCCACGCTGGAAACCAGTCCTGGACGGCCATAGACCGATCCGGTGGCTGGCTTGATGGTTGGTGTGATGTGAAGATTCTCAAGCTGGGACTCTGGACTGGACGGGACCAGCAGTGAGGGCTCTGGGGGTACTGTATGCTTGCGGGGTGTTTCATCAGCCAGGCCCACAGTAAATGCCGAACCGCTCAAGGAGAGGGCCAGGTCGACATTTCCCTCCAGGGTCCAGCCGGTATAGTCCTCCGGCATCAATTAAGCAATGTTATCATCCAGCCCACTCCAGAACAGGTCCATGAGCTGGATGTCATCTAATGATCCCAGATGACAGCAAGCCAAAAAGTCCCTCGCATATCTTTCGATGGGCTGGCCATCCTGAAACAGGGCAGAAAGGAATTTCCTCAGGACCTGGTTGCTTACAGCTGCTGGATCTATATTTTGGTGAGTTCTTCTGTTATGTAGAAGCAGGAAGCAGGATCCAAGTGCAGCAGTGTTTTTAAATAAAGACTAGAATTTTGACATAAACTATGACTCTGGAACAGAACTCGTGAACAGAACAATCAACATCAAGAACTCACAAAGACTGAACTAAACACAGGGCTTAAATACATAACGACGAGACAAGGGACACCTGTGAACATTTAAACAATCAACCAATGACAACATGACACAACAGACAGAGGAACACAAGGCAAGATCACATGACTACAACAAGGGATCACATGACAGACAAAGAACCAGGAACAAGCAACAAAACAGAAACCGTGACAATGTCATTGAATCAATGTTATGAAGTGATGTTGGTTCAATGTCACGTTTGCACCTGCAATTACTATTGAAACAATGGTGAGATTTCAACAAAAATAAATCAATGGTAATGCTATTGAATAGGGGTGTGATGAGGCACTTATCTCACAAAAACGAGACAATATTGTGCAATACTGCACAATATTTTATAGAAATCCTCAATGACAAAATCATGACTGGAAAAAATAGTCTGCAGGTGCATTTTGAAATGTTTTAACTAAAAATCTTGTAATGAATATCATTTCAGTTTATAATTCAGTCATTTCAGAATTATCAAAATCACTGAAAGACAACAATATACAAGCTCTGTAAAAGGTTTTGCCTTAAACTCAACTGACTGGCTTCTCTCCTGCATGATTTCACATCATAAAACTCTTCAGACCTTACTGTACATGAATTACAAGCTTCCAGAACTTCTGATTGAACTTCTGAACTTCTTTCCACAAATTAAACATACAAATAAAAACAGTATAAATAACAAAAATAAATACAATTTTTCTTAGTCTTATTAAGTGCAAACAATAAGTGCAAGTGGAACCATAATCAAAGTACTTTCTCAATATTAAAACTACACATATACACCAAAACAGAGACCAGAGCCACAACTACACAGTCCAGAGATAGGCTATTATATGGATCATAATTCAGGGCTGAGTTTCCCGAAACCTTCTTAACGCTACGTCGTTCTTAAGTTACACCTTATGCTGTACCTTATCGTTAATATGTGTTTCCCGAAACGCTCTTAGTTAAGTATACCTTCTGTAAGTCATACTTTCGGAAGGTTGGTCTGGACCACTCTTAGCTTTACCTTATCACTGTTAAAGGTCTATATGAATATAATTCTGAAGTTTTAATACACACAGACAGTGTTCAATTAGGCTAATTCAAGTGTTTTCATGCAAAGAATAAAATTGTCATTACACTGATTGTTGTTAGCAATTTTAATTATATTATTATATATAATACAATTTTTATAAATTTATTTTAATTAAAGAGCGCTTTTAAAGGCCAGTGAAAGCATAGGCTACTGTCAGTTAAGTCCTATTCGGACGCTAATATTGTTTATCATGGGCTCGTACGGTATTTTAAAAATTTACAGGGGTAAGTCGGTTATTTTAGTGCCGTCCGAATCCATAATATCAGTGTTTTTTGTCACCCAACCCGGTAAAAATCTCTGTCCAAATTAGTACCTACTGATTTTTGACAAACAGGTCGTGTGGTAATTTAATTGCCGTCTGAATCCACATCTCTAAGTTTACAAGAAGAGATTCAAAATTCACTGTTTAAATCCTTTTTGATCACTGCCGAGTACCGTAGCTACGTGATGTACACTTTTATTACTGAAATGCTTGAAAGTATTTACAAGAACAATATTTCATCGCAGCTCACCTCAGCGAACAAAAATGGGAAAGAGAAGAAAGCACATAAAAAAATTTAAATGGTTATTATGGCAGCAATATATGATACAATTTTAAAATATGTAGGCAAGGCTATTATAGCCTGTTATAGTTCGGATATTTTTTTATAATATCCTATGAGTCCTAGTAAATGCAATTTCAACTATTTCTGAAGTGCTTATTTTATAAAGAACAGCGCTTTCTCACATAAACAGCCCCTGCACGAGAGAATAATTGATTCTCGAGTCATCGATATCAACAGATTCAGCACCATCGCCACGGACAGCACCCGTTAGGCCTGCTATATCATGGCGTCGGACAGTGAGGATTGGGCGAGCTCTGTGGACCTCCCCCTCTGCCCGCGGGTCGTCAGGGAAGCGGGCCAGCTTCGAATCAGAACTGATGCTTCTGCTCTCACAGGCCGTGGCGAGCCTTGGCCTTGAGTGGGAGGCGGCCGCGCAGCCTGCGCACAACCGGCTGGATGGATTTTTTCTGCAGAAGTTAAAGCCGGAGCAAGAATAATCTTTGCTTAGTTTTGTTGGTGGCCATCCTCCCCACGGGTTTCGGGAAAATACATATGTCACGACCAAACATTCGGATTGGTTATGGCAGATCCAGAGTGACTCTGGGCAGATCCAATAGTTTTAGACATCAATAGAGTACCCGCCTACAAGGAAGTTAACGCTTGTCAATGGAGCAGTGCCAGACTCTATGTACAAATGAAATGAAATGTACGAGAGTCTGGTGGGACCAGGCTACACCAGAGAAGCAGGAAACGTTGAAAAAAAAGTAAACTAGATGAACGTTTCATGCAGGCTCGGTCACAGCCTTTGCACTGGAGCCTCCCATTTTCCCCATTTATCTCCATACCGAGGTGTCGAGATCGTGGAACAAGCCGTTTTCGTCACGATTATCGAGCCCAAACGTCTATGTATAGTCTATATATATTTGTTCTTGGCCCTTTGCCTCTCAGGCTCTGAGCTGAGTTTATCTAACATAGTTGCTTTTATCGCAAATAGAAACCTAGTTTAGACCACTTGGATGTGAGTATGTCAGGCATCCTCTTCTTAGAGTCCATCCCCATAGCCCCGTGGAGGCGCTATATGTCTCTAAATTCGAGACGGTGGTCAGATCACCTTCTTTCAGAATGGCATCATGTGCTAAGGCCTTATTAGAGCCTACATGAGGCTGTTTTTTTCCCATTTTTTTCCGTAGTTAGTACTCCCCTAGTTAGCAGTGTATTTCTATAGAGTACTCCGTCTCACGGGTAGCTACCGAGTAAACCGAGTACTTCCCTGGTTCCCCTGGGTCGTTATGCAGAGTACTTCGCCTCTGGTTGAAATTTTAGCAGGCCTTCACGAAATGTGGGCCTCTAAACTTCCAGTAGGCAGGTGTCTTAAGGTGGAAGGGCTTCCAGTGTTAGCCTCCCTCATACAGCCAGGCCGCCCCTAAGGCAGACTCCAGTACTACCCTTATTTTAGGGTAGTTATGCTGAGTACGTCTCCAGCGGCATTTCTGAGCACATAAAGATGATATTTCAAGATGATAAAGATATATACGTTCACTGATCAATGTTTATTTGTGAATAAAAGCCTAAATTAAATCTGTTCATTATTCATAATGATTGTGTTTCTTCAAAAGACTTGGATTAAACCACTTGATTCATATGATTTTTTCACTATCTATTTATGAATTTTTTGAAGGGTCAGAGTTTTGTGTGATCTAAGGTTCTGTGTGATTTGCTGAATGTTTTCTTTTTTATTTAGCATCTTATGTTCCTTAATAGATCATTCAAATATATCCCTCTATGCTACATATTTTATTTATAATTTCTTCACCTCTGACCTGAAGAAGGCATGCTATTTTCACTTATGATAGTTGGAAAACTCACAGATAGATGGGAGAATCACATGAAATAAACGTTTTTCTCCAAAGCACATTTTTTTTGTGTTTTGATTATTGGCACCCCTAGAATTATTGGCACCCCTAGAATTTTTTATTTATTTTTTTATTTTAATTTAAAATATCTCTGAAATATATTACCAGTACCAAATCTGCCTGGAAGAGGACATGTGTCTATTTTGACTTACAGTTTTTCTCGATTGTTTACAGGCATTTTCTGAAAGAATGTCTCATATTCTCAGAACTCTACACACAAATCAAAAAACACACACACAATGGGCAAACCCCCTCAATTCTCCTGCAAAATGAAACTTTACATTCAAAACAATGTTATTTCTTCTCAAAGTGGTATTTTGTTTTCAAATGACACACACAAACCATCATATGAATAGACATTTATAGAAACCAGTTGAACACTGATGTGCTCAATGTAAAACACTGTGATGAATGGAAAACACTTCTTCTCCATTCATCATAATGACTCAGGCCTTTTCTGTTCAGTGTTACACTTACTACAGACAGTACATACATAAGTGTGTTGTAAAATATTTGAGAATATTGTTTTTATACTTTATACACACAAATACACGGTAACAAATATATTTTATTTTTCCCACAAAAACAATGGGAGATAGATCGCACTTTTCGTACATCCCAACCAACACAAAGTTGCACATACACTGGTCTACATACAAAACAACAGAAAAATGTACTGTATGCAGTTACAGTAAAAATAAAATAAAATAAATAACTATGCTTCTCTTCTCTTCTGCTTCTGTCTTTTATGCTAAAGCTCTGATTGCTAATTGTAAAACTGTGTGACATGTGTTTGCCCATGTGACGAGTCAGTGTGCAGATCTGAATGGCAGTGTGTTCCTTGTGAAAACAAGAGAATTTGTGCATGAAAATTGTGCCAAATGCAGAGAATTGTGTGTAGTGTTTTGAAAAACGTGTGTTTGAGAACTGCAATTTGAGTGTAAAGCAGGAATTGTGCTTGTAGTTTAGCAGAATTGGTTCAGGGGGTTGGTGAATGAGTTACATGTTGTGGTCATTGTGTCTCAAGTACCAGAATTTGTGTGTAAACAATTGAGAAAAACTGTAATGCATGGAGAGGAGGAATGTTTGAGTTGACAAAGACTCTCCAAGGTACACAGATGGAGAATTGCAGAGATTAGTCACTAATCTCTAGAGAGAAGAGTGAGATTAGAGTCTTGGGGTCAGAAAGCCGAAACAAAAAAAAAGGAATCATATCAAACAACCGCTACATCACCACATGTTGTTTTAGGAGGGTTTCAAGGAAATTCCTTGCATATTCTAGCAAACTCTAACATATTCAGTTGTCAGACACGACTGGAACATAAAAAGGGACCTGATTTTATGGTCATACGAAACAAAAAAGAGAGCTTTTTTGGTAGCCAAACCCACTAGATGAGTTTGGTGTAAACAGGGGAAAAAGTGCCCCATTCCCACAATATAATGCTGGATCTTTAATGTTGTAGGCTTATTTTTTTGGCTGAAGGTCCTGGACATCTTGTTCAGATACATATCATATCATACGTATCATGGATTAGCAAATAGATAAATCAATACCTTATGGCCTCTGCTAGAAATCTTATAATGGGCCATGGTTGGAACTTCCATCAGTACAAAGATACATAATAAACATCAAAATCAACACAAAAATGTGCGGTAACACTTTAAAATACAATAGTATTCTAAATAAAATAAAATAATAAAATCACTGTATGGTATTTGGATGGCTGATAACTCAATATGTTCCAACCGTCACCGTGACTCTGGCCAATTTTCTGGCATTCCTCTGGACTGGCATTGAATCACTACAGGACAAGTAAGGTCCCGACAACTGCATTTAAAAATCCATTTCTTTAAAAATTTTCAGTTGATAAATAGTTCTCTAGGAGAGAGCATAGGCTAATTATTTCCCAAATCATACGTCTGCTATGCTATTACATATTGATAAACCTTGTGTATTTGTTTACAGTAGTATTTATTAAGGTTAATGTAGTGCTAATAATTTGTCCTGCATTAGTTATTGATTAGTTTTGCATGAATCATTAATCTTTTTCAGTAGTTCTCTGGGAAGCATAAAAAAAATAGTAGTTATCGATTAGTTAATAGTGAACTACCACTTTCATCTGTGCGCTATTACTTACTAATTCGTTATTCAGAATTTCTTGTTAGTTAATAGTAGTTACTAGATTGTTAATATTATGTTACTCATTTGTTCCTGTGTAGTTATTCATTAACGAAGGAACCGTATTCTAAAGTGTTACCAAATGTGCCACTGAGCACAAAATGAAGCTTCTGCAATGACCATCCTAGTTCCCTGACCTGAACCTTATAGAAATAGAAATTAGTGGGCTGAACTGAAGATAAGCAGCGACATGGAGCTGGGGATCTGAAGGATCTGGAGAAATTCTTTATGGAGGAATAGTTTCTCTTGTCAGGTGTTCTACAAACTCATCAGGCATTATAGGAGAAAACTCAGAGCTGTTATGTTGACAACAAACATGCAAACAGTTTTTAATAAAAGGGTGCAAACAATTATGGCCAACGTGTTTGGAGAAAAAGCATTTATTTCATAATGTGATTTACCCCCCACTTTCAATTATTACTTCAATAAAAGGTTTGATTTTTGCAAAAATGATCATATCTTTGATCATATTTAACAGGGGTGCCGATAATTCTGACCAAAACTGTATATTAAAGTCATATATAATATATTTAAGATTATATAATATCATATTTACTTGCTGGTAGGATTACTTTTATCGTTCTGATGTAGAGATGTGGTCATATGCAGCAAAGCACTGCATTATTATACTGCTGCTTATTTTAAATTCTACATTTTTAATTATTAAATTAAAGCACAAAGGTCAGAAAGTTGTTGTCAGGTGTTTTAAATGCTGAACGTTTTACAGTGATTTTCATTTTTACCTGGGACACAAAAAGCCTATTATTACATATTGTATAGCTACATAGTCCACATTTATCAAAATAATGTTATATAGGCTATTCACACAAGTAAAGTTTTGGAATGAAACAGAAATGTAGACCAATGTATTTTACCATTCAATCTTTATCATTAGCACTCAAAGAAAATTGTAAAATTACACACAAAAAATCACATTGAGTTAACTTTAGATTTATAAATTAGTTTAAACAGTCTCTGTCTTATTTCCTTTGCTTGCAAACCATATATTATGGGATTCAAGCTTGGTGGAATAACATGGAACATTACACTAGATAAATTTCTACTTTCATATAATGCAGGGAAACGATGAAGAAAAATGGTGGTGAATCCAGAAACCATCATGATTATATAAACAGCCAAGTGAGCACTGCAGGTTTTTATTGCTTTGCTGTTGGTTGCTTTGTTTTTGCTTTTGAAGCATACCATCACTATTCTGAGATATGTAAATACCACACTGCCCAATGAGGACGTTAGTAAAACCACAGTAAAAGTTAATCCATATACATTATTAATAACTATATTTTCACAGGACAGTTTAAATAGTGAAGCGTTGTCACAAAACAGATTTTGAATCACAGATCTGCAGTGAGAGCGCCGCCGCTCCCACCACGCGCATCACGCGCTGTGCGTAGGGCACCAAGTGCTGAGGGGGCACCAAAAATTGCCTAATGAAAAATCAATCATCAAACTTCTTGTTATAATCAGATTCAGCGCGTTCTTCATCTTCAATCCGCAGCGGCGCCGAGCAGAGAGCAGAGCACGTCAGAAACAGAGGACAGGGTGTGTGTGTGTGTGTGTGTGTGTGTGTGTTCAGCTGAGCCTCATTGGTCTGTCACTGCTCGTCAATGTCAGAATATTTGAGATGACCAATCAAATCAAAGTAGGCGGGCTTTATGTTCACAGACGCTGAGCGCGAATTTTAACAGTGCAACTCGACACTTCAGTGTACGGTCAAGTGCGAGATAAGATGTAAGTAGCTAAACTTAACTTTATATATTTTACAGTTTTTTTAGGTCATAAATGTTAAACGAATGACAAAAAATAATTAGGCAAACTAATATAGTTTTGTCTAATTTCGCCATTTTGAACTGAAAAAAGGCCTATGTAACATGTAGCCTAGTGTAATAGTTTAGACTACTGTCATTGTGAGGGGACAAGAGACAAAGCCGTTTTCATTTCATCATGTTAGGCACAGGATTAATAATGAATGTGTACATATTGAGAATAAAATACAAATTGTAGCCTTTAGTAAATTAAAAAAGCCAACTTTAGGAGGGGAAGAGACAGGGCAAGATAAAAACAAAGAGAAAAAGAGTGTGATGCTGATGAGGAGAGAAAAATAATCAGCTGCCCACTGACATGGTTTTAAAGCTGTTGTTATCGATTTTTTTTGCCTTCACAACATCTTAAAATGCACATCTGTAGTTCAGAGAAATCCAAAATTTTCTCGTGGAAACCCCCGAACCCCCCTAGCTGACCTGCCTCAAATTCGGGACCACAGTGATTATAAAACCATGCCATGGTTATTCATGGGTAATGAAACTAGTAAGCATTAGACCCTAAACTAAAGTGTTACTTTTAATTTTTTTTTATAAACCGTACCCTCATTGGGGGCTTAGCCCCCCTAAATGAAAATCCTAAATGAATTTTTTGGTGGGGGGGGGGGCATCATAAAGTAATTATGCTTAGGGCACCAAAATGGCTAGCAGCGGCACTGAGTGAGACAGACGCACACTGAGGCCGATCAGAATTCCCACCAGCACTACTGCAGCACCCCAGGCTCCTGCTGACAGTTTAACCACCATGTTATTGCTCATTATTGTTGGGTATCGCAATGGATTGCATATGGCCACATATCTGTCAAAGGCCATGATCATTAGAATTGTGTGGGATGCGGTTCCATATACATGTCCAAAAAAAGCTTGCATAGCACACTCCACATATGTGATGTAGCGCTCAGAGGGGTCTGTTAAGATATGACTCATCAAGCGTGGCAAAAGAGCAATTGACCCTAATACATCATTCAGTGGCAAGTTGCAGAAAAGTATGTGCATAGGCTGATGTAACTTTTTTTCCACTGAGATCTGAATCAAAATCCCAATGTTTGATACTATAATAAATATGTAAGCAAGCAAAAAAAGGATGAATACAAAATGATTGGACAGATGTGTAACTTGTAGTCCCTCCATTAAGAGTATGCTGTATCTGAATGTCAGGTTGTCCATCTGTGACCTAAACAAAACACACAGTACAATACAGGGCTGTATTTTCCCAAAAGCATTGTATAAGCCTAAGAGATCGTAGAGACAGTCGATTGTGGTTTCTACAATCAACTTAAGTTTATTATGCTTTTGTGAAACACAGCCCAGATTCAGTCAGAACATGATTTAATGCAGCACATACAGTATGTTATATCTAAGTACTAATACAAGTACTAAACAAGAACAGAAGTAGAAAACTTATTCACATTGTAATCTTCACATTGTGGTAAAAAAAAGAACATTATTTGCCCATGCCAGTAATTCTTATCTTTAGCAGCAGGTATGAAATATTTGATATTTGCTGATAATGAAAAATAAATTCACCCCTGAATTGTTTACTCCACTCAAATATGTAAAATTACCGAGGTGGATGACAGATAAATAGTTCACTATTCGGTTTAATATAATATAATAGTCTAATAAATATAATTTAATATATAGTGGCACACCACTGTTGCATTCCCTTTAACTTGGTAATCATTAGATTCAATAGGAAAACCTTAATGTTTAAATAAACCTTAGTGTTTCAGAAGAGTTGACTTGACCATTTTATATGTGTCACACTATAACTGTTTTGTCGTCATTCCCCAAGAGTGTAATTATTTTTTGCTGTGATTGGTGGCTACTGATCAGGTTAGCTTGTACTGTAATGTGCTGTAAAGATGTTTAGGGATGCAAGGACAGAAGGAGCTGGATTCTATTTTGTTTGTACTTATTAAATTCTTCTTCTTTATTTCTCTATCCTAAAAGAGTATTGGGCATCAGAGAACAGGTGGAGGGAAAGAAATCATAGAAAAAAGAAAATTCAACCTATCATGAACATTCATTTTTAATATTGAAATTCTACTCCATCAAAATGGACATAGGCACTTAGGTGCTGTAAGGGGATTTACAGTTTAGGACCCAAGGACCAGATGTTTGAATGAAGACCCGGAGTCGGAATTATAATAAATTAAAGAACAGATTTACTGAAGATAGTTTGCAGTTTCATCAGCAGAAGTCAGCTTCAAGACTCACACAGGAGTTTGTAGGCCGCCCCGCTTACAGTTACAAAGATCACAGCAGTTATACCATTCACCAAGGTCTAAGCTACGTCCTTGCTTCAGGTTGCAGTTTCTGATTGGCTAAGAACACATATAGTCTAAGCAAATTTCTACACATGGATAGATAGGAGAGTATGTCGCCATTAGTCAAGATTGTTGTCGCACGATTCCAAGATTTAGGTCTGCGGTGACCTCGGAGGTCGGAGAAAGGCGTCTTCGGGTCTGTTGTTGCATGCTGAAGTGTCCCATAGCTCCTATACAAGACCTGCACAGAACATATAACGCACACACAAAAGCACAAAAGCAAACATATAATTAAAAGTATATTTAAATTACTCATTGAATATAGAAAAGATTTATGTAGAAATGCTTATCCTTGATTATTAATCACTCATTACATATACATTGAAGCAGCAGTGGATTCCAATCCATCTTCTTCACTGCCGACATGATTTTTTTTAAGAATTGCGATTCTACAAGTATTGCTATTTTTTTGTTTTGTTTTAAACACTAGACCATGGGGAAAAGCTAAATCATACACTTACAGACTGTATATGATGTATAAGATGAGTCATATTTACAAAAACATCACATCTTTCTGAGTTTTACTTCAAAAGCATCTTAGAGTACTACATTCTCTTGAATAAATGATTCAATAACAAATACATTTTTACAGTTTTTTTCGATTGCTAAACGACAG
Source organism: Chrosomus eos (assembly GCA_036326025.1). Taxonomy (NCBI): domain Eukaryota; kingdom Metazoa; phylum Chordata; class Actinopteri; order Cypriniformes; family Leuciscidae; genus Chrosomus; species Chrosomus eos. The sequence goes on from CM070834.1 coordinate 24,766,911, forward strand.
TGAGCACAACTGGAGCTACATGTGCAAAACTCTAACTACAGTCTGCACAGCAGCAGTTCATGGACCAAACTCTAGATCGGTTTTCATTGCTTGAACACAGTTTTCAAAACTCTACACACTTATCCCATGACTTTAACCACAACCTGCACAACACTGTGGATTTACAGCACTTTGTTCAAATGCTAACACACTGCTGTCAAAACTGTGAACCACATATTCAAAACATAATAGATTTTAGCCTTGTGCCTTTCAAACACTGCTGCAATTTCAGCTGAAAGGCTAAGCAGGGGTCTTGTTTTAGACTTGTTAGTGAACACGCACACACACACACACACACACACACACACACACACCACACACACACACACACACACACACACACACACACACACACACACACACACACACACACACACACACACACACACACACACACACACACACACACACACACAACACACATATATATATATATATATATATATATATATATATATATATAGGTAGAGCTCAAATTTTGGAAATGGAACAATGAGGACGGTTTGTGGAGGGAGAAGGGTGACAGGGAGAGGGTGGATAAGTGGAGGAAGACACAGAGCTGTTATTTCAGATGAATTATGTTTTTTTCTCATTTGTAATTCCATAAATTACTACAGAATATTGAAGCAAACTCCTAATTTTCATTTACCTTAAAGAATTATGTTCTATTTTTTTGTTATAAATCATGTGAAAGAATGTCACTCTTTTCTTTGAAGAAAATATTACTTTGTATGAAGTCACTGAAATTGTTCAAACTGTAAAGATGAAAAGTTTGTATTTTCTGTATTGGTGTTTGATGCTAGTGTTTTTACTCTCAGTGTGTTCTGAGTGACAGTGTGTGTTATCTCAGTGAGGGTTGTGTAGTGTTTGGCTGCACTGAGCCTGTTTTGAGCCATGTGTTACAGTTTTTTTTTGATTGCTAAACGACAGTGAGCACAACTGGAGCTAGATGTGCAAAACTCTAACTACAGTCTGCACAGCAGCAGTTCATGTGGACCAAACTCTAGTTCGTTTTTCATTGCTTGAACACAGTTTTCAAAACTCTACACACTTATCCCATGACTTTAACCACAACCTGCACAACACTGTGGATTTACAGCACTTTGTTCAAATGCTAACACACTGCTGTCAAAACTGTGAACCACACATTCAAAACAGAATAAATTTCATCCTTGTGCCTTTCAAACACTGCTGATTGCAGTTTCAGCTGAAAGGCTAAGCAGTGGTCTTGTTTTAGACTTGTTAGTGAACACACACACACACACACACACGCACACACACACACACATATATAATATATATATATATATATATATATATATATATATATATAGGTAAAGCTCAGAAAGACTAATTTTGGAAATGGACCAAAGAAGACAGGTTTGTGAAGGGAGAAAGGTGGCAGGGAGAGGGCGGATGCGTGGAGGAAGACAAAGAAGACAAAGAGCTGTTATTTCAGATGAAATAAGGGCTACACTTATAGACCATGTCGTGAACCATGGTCTCTCACTGAGAGAGGCAGGGTTGAGCGTGCAACCCAATCTGCAAAGATCCACCATTTTCCATCATACAAACAGGTGAGTTACATCCTTACAGTAAATTACGTAAAACATTACAGCAATTTATTTTGTATTGCAATTATAGAATATTTACACAGATATATACTACAGTAAGTTTGACTGTAAAATATATTTTTACAACAGGACCTAAAGACTGCCCCTAACAGAAGGAAGAGGAAAAATATTTTCAGATGCGCAGGAAAATGCTATTGTTGACATGGTTGTTGTGGAATTACATGTGTTACTGTAATTCCGTAAATTACTACAGACTATTGAAGCAAACTGCTAATTTTAATTTACCTGAAAGAATTGTTATTTTCTAAAAATGTAAATAAATCATGTGAAAGAATGCCACTCTTTTCTTTGAAGAAAATATTACTTTGTATGAAGTCACTGAAATTGTTCAAACTGTAAAGATGAAAAGTTAGTATTTTCTGTATTGGTGTTTGATGCTAGTGTTTTTACTCTCAGTGGCCCTCATTTATCATTCTTGCGTAGAAACGGGCGTATATGTTGGCGTAAGATTATGCTTACACTCCTCTCACCGCCTGATGTATGAAGCTGTGCGTACCTTTGAAATCCTGGTGTACGCAATACCTGTCCTTGATAAATGCAGTGGCTGAAAACGATCGTCATTAGAATAACACGCCTCTAAATATTCAAGTCTCCGCTTCCCCCACGCCCTCATTTTACGCCATGGACACACGGAAGACGGCAAAGAAGAGAAACTTCTCCGACGTGGAGATCAAATGACCTATCACAATGCATTATTTTACAGCACGTGTTTTGAAACAATTAGCATTTAATATCGTATCATGTACAATAGTGATGATGATGTGATGTGGAGTAGCCTACCATTCATTCACATTAATAATTGCATGTCCATTTGTAATATTCTTATTCTTATTATTATTCGTGTTCGCATTTATGAGGAAAAAACAATGATACGGACATGAGCGCTCTAAAAGCGGCACTAAAATATATTTTAAAACTTTCACAGAGACATCAAACATAAAGCACAAAACCTTTCTTTAAACTGAATTTCGTTTTGTATTAATTGTATCTTAATTTTAAACAATGTTTCGTCAACCAATTAGGCCTACCTGGATTTAACAAATAGGAAAGTAAATAGCAGATGATATGAAACGGAGGACGCGTGAACTGAGCTCATCTCATAAATAAACCGAAACTCAGCGTATAAGGTGCCTCAGACATGTCTACTTTTAAACAGAACAATTCAAAACGAAAGAAAACAGACTGCAGACTGCTCTCTGCTTATGTAATCTGAAATGTGCATTTCTCTCTGGCGCGTTCACTACTGCGAAGATCGCGAGTCAGCATCTCAACTTCATCTTTGCAGCCGACACAAAGAAAACACTTCTTTATTAATAAACAATTAAAATATCTCCTTGCTATATTTTACATATTCATAATCATTACTTTTGCCGGTTCTTTGTGACAGATTTTTACACTGAAGTTTATAATTAGCCTATGTTGTTGTTGTTGTTTTTTTTGTCATATGTTTTAGTTTGTCAACGCATTTTGTGGTGTTAGGAATTGTGTTTCTGCGCGTTTCCGCACTAACTCAAACGTGCGTACACCACCTCCTGAGCTGGCGTGGGATTTGAGCGTGCCGTACGCCAACGTCCATATTGATAAATCTCAAAGTCACCGTGGTTTAGGGTGTACGCCAGGTGTACGCTCGAAATTTGGTGTACGCACTTTTGATAAATGAGGGCCAGTGTGTTCTGAGTGACAGTGTGTGTTATCTCAGTGAGGGTTGTGTGTAGTGTTTGCTGCACTGAGCCTGTTTTGAGCCATGTGTTAAGAGTTGTGTTGCTTGGAGTGAGTTTTGCAGGTGATGTGAACTGTTTAGCTCAGGTGACTGTTGGTAGTGCAGACTGTAGTTAGAGTTTTGCACATGTAGCTCCAGTTGTGCTCACTGTCGTTTAGCAATCGAAAAAAACTGTAAGAGTTGTGTTGCTTGGAGTGAGTTTTGCAGGTGATGTGAACTGTTTAGCTCAGGTGACTGTTGGTATTGCAGACTGAAGTTAGAGTTTTGCACATATAGCTCCACTTGTGCTCACTGTCGTTTAGCAATCGAAAAAAAACTGTAAACAGTCACTTTTCACCACCTAGTGGCGAAACAATGTTATCAAAAAATGCGTGATTATAAGCTCCATGTTTCAATCAAAAGCTGATTTACTCTATTTTGATCACAACCAGTGTGTATGTTTAAACTCTCCAGAAATGCTAAAATCTTTGGGTGTGGAGGGGTTGTCTTGGATGACACGTCTCTTTAACATTGCGTGGAAGGCGGGTACAGTGCCCAAAGAGTGGCAGACTGGGGTGGTGGTTCCCTGTTCAAAAAGGGGGACCAGAGAGTGTGTGCCAATTACAGGGGCATCACACTTCTCAGCCTCCCTGGTAAAGTCTACGCCAAGGTGCTGGATAGTCGAACCTCGGATTGAAGAGGAACAATGCAGTTTTGCAGTTTTCGTCCTGGCCGTGGAACAACGGACCAGCTCTTTACTCTCACAAGGATCCTGGAGTGGGGGCTCGGGAGTATGCCCATCCAGTCTACATGTGTTTTGTAGATCTGAAGAAGACGTATGACCGGGTCCCCTGGGAGATAATGTGGGAGGTGCTGCGGGAGTATGGGGTGAGGGGGTCCCTTCTCAGGGCTATCCAATCCCTGTACATCCAAAGTGAGAGCTGTGTCCAAGTACTCTGCAGTAAGTTTGACTCTTTCCAGGTGAGGGTTGGCTCGCTAGGACTGCGCTTTGTCACCAATCCTGTTTGTGATATTCATGGACAGGATATCGAGGCGTAGTCATGGTGGGAAGGGGTTGCGGTTCTGTGCACTTGGGATTCTCATCACTGCTTTTTGCAGAAGATGTGGTCCTGATGGCATCATCGGTCCGTGACCTTCAACTCTCACTGGATCAGTTCCCAGCAGAGTGTGAAGCGGTTGGGATGAGGATTAGCACCTCTAAATCTGAGGCCATGGTTCTCAGCAGAAAACCGGTGGAGTGCCAACTCGAGGTAGGGAATGAGTCCTTACCCCAAGTGAAGGAGTTCAAGTACCTCTGGGTCTTGTTCACGAGTGAGGGGAGATTGGAGCAGGAGATTGGCCGGAGAATCTGAGCAGCGGGGGCGGTTTTGGGGGCGGTATATCGCTTTACCGCACCGTGTTGAAGAAAAGAGAGCTGAGCCGTAAGTAAATAATTTTCATTCCTACCCTCACCTATGGTCATGATTGCTGGGTCATGACCAAAAGAACGAGATCGTGGGTACAAGTGGCCGAAATGGGCTTCCTCAGGCGGCTGGCTGGTGTCTCCCTTACTAGTCAGCCCCAATTTTAGCAAGTGATGCATTCATGACATAGTAGACCTTTTACAGTTTTAAAAGATGATATCTTATCTGTATGACCAAAAATTACGGAGTAGGCTATAGCCTATTAAGTTCTTTTAGCTGTTATTAGAAAAATAAATTCAAGTGAACGCGCCACCACCTTTGTCGAGTTCTAATTCAACATGCCAGAATAAAAACCGATTTTAGAATAATGCGTTGCGCCACTCGGTGTGGTGTGCCAAATTACTTAATTATAAACTTCAAAATTTCGTTCAAAACCATCTCAAAACGCTTTGTGACATTTTAAAAAGCCGCGAATGTATTAAGGCCACTGGAACCAGGATCGTAATTGAAACTCACTGCATGTTATCTCTCAATACAGGAGCAGAAGCGTTAGCATTGATTACTGTGGAGGGGGGAAATCCCCCACCGGCAAACTGCACCTTGCTTAGGTTACAACCATGTTTTTAAAAACGCTTTCTGTAGCCTATATGGAATGGAACCCCATGAAGTTTTATTTTCTATTTTTTAACAAAACTGCTTTTGAAGACATAAATTCAGTCAATCTGTTGGATATTTGTTCCTTAGTGAAAATGGAAATGCATGGTAATTTTATTTTATAAATAACATGTTTGTTCGAGATTTAAAACCGTGTCATCGAAATTATTGAAATCTAATTTCTACCACTTGACCACGACTTTTTTTATTGAGAAATGCCCAGAAGTTTGGTTGTTCAGCAGTCAGTGTGCGCGCACACGAGAGAAGCGCTCTTCACTCGTCTCATTCCTCAATAGTTTAGCATCATTGCACCTAATTTATTTTCACTGACTGCGAGATAGGCTATTTTAACTTTTGATTCATAAAATGTTCTGCTCTAAAAGTTTGTTATATTCTGTTTAAAATGTAGGCTACTTTTACATAATTACGTTTTGCTTTCGTTACATTTAACGAAATCTGTTGTAGCCTATAGGCTATTTAAAAAAGTATTTTTTGTTCTAAAAGTTTGTTGTATTCTGTTTTGTTTGTTTCTTTTTATTATTTTTTTTACATATTCAATGTCTCATTCTTGTTTTTTTCACAAGACCTTTTGCTGTGTTTTTTAATAAACAGAGATATATAAAAGTTCACTGTTCGTACAAATAAAAGTCTATATGTATACTACATGTATGTATACTATAAATTGTATGATCGTTTGTTTAAATAACATTAACCAAATTGTCTTTCATTCATTAATAATACAATTATTACTTTAACATGCAGTTTCAACTCCACCAAATCTTTGTTTGTTTCATTATTGTACAGCAAATGTCAATATCCCTTGTTTTGATTTTCCATGTTTTTTGTAGGCTTATTTGGAACGTACCATAGTTGTAGTATTTCATCCTTACTGTTAATTGACATTAGCCCCACTTACGTTTCAAAATGCGGCAATTGCTGCTGTTTTGCTAAAAGTCCCATTGCGCCACCTGACGGTCATTTCGCGACCGACTTTGAAATGCGACTGGTTTATTTTTGTAAAGTGCTGTACAGTGAATAACTAAAAAGACAAATAATACAAAAAAACAATACAATCAATTGTCATAATTATACAAAAAAGAATGAAAAAGGAAAATAACAAGGCACACAACACAGAGATATCAAGAAATGAGCAGGAGTAGAGGGTTATGGCACAAGGAAGGCCAGGGAATAAAAGTGGGTTTTTAGCCTGGATTTGAAGGCAGAAATGGAGGGGGCAGATCTAATATCCAGGGGGAGCTGGTTCCACAGACGTGGAGCAATAACTGCAAAAGCTCTATCACCCCTCTGTTTGAGCCGTGATGATAGTGACAGTGACTCCTGCTCTCAGAAGGTGCAAACTCAATTCATATTCTCATTGTTAGCAAATGTTTCCAAGTAAATCAACTTCTGCCCCCAGTAAGTCTGGGACGGCGTCGGTGATTACAGTTTTTTTCAATTGCTAAGAAGCGTTTGCCAATTCTTAAAATACTTTTTCTAAACTCTTAACACAGCAACACACCTACATCACACATTTAGCCAAATAGTTAATTTTCTGACCGAAACCACAGTTTGTTAAATAAATACAAACTCTACATTTCAAAACGCTAAAAACCTTTTTCTATATACACAACTCTATCAAAACACTGCAAACCTGTTTCAAAATTGAATCATTCGGTCAAAACACTAGCACTCATTTTCTATCCAACATGAACACAAGTCAATCATAGCGCAATGACTGTCAAAATACTAACAGTTGGTGGCATTACAAAAACTGCATTACTTGTCATGTTTCAGTTCTATCTGTATAGAACATACAGTATGAAATCCATTTTTCCATGAATCCATGAATTCATGGTTCATTAGATAGATAGTATGTGTACAACATAATATCTAAATATGAAGGAGTCATCAATACTTTATAGAATGTACAACTGAATAAAAAACAGTAAGTGACAGAATTGCTGCAGTAAAGGCTTTATTGGCATTAGCAAAATGAAATTGCTGTCAGTGATCAACAAAACGAAACAAAAAAGAGAAACATACATGGCCTTTGGTTTATAGAGTGCAAAAATAAGACCGGTCTTGAGTACTACAACACTAGTACGGAGGAAGAAAAGGGGAAATCATTCTTGGATTTTCTGCAAAACACATTGTCCCATGTAATCACAAATGTCCTCATGTTTCCTCCCACCTGTTCTGCTTCTGGCAGCAGTTGTTGGTGGAGGTCGTCTAAAAGAAGGCACTCTGTGTTGTAGGGACCAATCTGGCTTTTCTGCAGGGCCAAACCAGCACTTGACTATACCTGGTCAAGTGTCTTCACCATGCTGGTGGCCAGCAGTTACTGTAATACAGTAAATAGCCACTGCATTGATAGCCCTCATGAAATGCAATGTCATGATCCTGGTTATTTCTCCCTGGTTATTTCTCTCACATTACGCTGTTTCCTTGTTATCTCACACCCCCCTCATTATCCTCATTTGTTCTCCTTCAGCTGTTATTCATTCACTAGTTAGGGCTCTCGCCTCCTTTCACCTGAATCCTTTTCTCTTGATTAGCCGCTCTATTTCTCCCCTCTCTTTCTTCCTGTCTTTGCCTGAGTATTGCATTTCTGTGTGTGCTATGTGCCATCTAACATTGTTATCTCCAGTCCTGTCTTAGTCCTGTCGTATCGGAGAGCTGATTGTTTCGAGCTGAGCCGGAGAATCGCCGCTTGCCTCTAGTCTCCCTCGAGCGCCTTCAGCGCCTCTACTCACTTGACGGAGAACTCATCTTAATATCATCTACTAGACTGTTTGCTATTTAAGTTGTTACTTCAAGCAGAAACTTTTATTTGAAAGTTTTCCTTCAAGAGACCCTAAGTTCTTATTGAGAATATATGTGTTCATCGATCTCCTGGCAAGCTCTCATTAAATAATACTATTTCTCCGCACCTGTTGTCTGGCTCTCTTACCTCATGACAACAAATATAAAATTTAAATATATTAATGAACTGTAATATTGTAAAATGTAATGTTAATCAAAATTAATAAACAATTAATAAAAATATTAATTTGAAAAATGATTACTCCTATAATAGTGGTATTTTTGTGACGTCACTGTCATCACACTGACTGTGCAAATACCTAAAACATTAGAACCTCGAAATTTGTCATAATGTTCAGAAAAAAACTGACAGATGAGGAGAGGGAGAAATATATATATATTTTTTTAAATCTGATGAAGAGCTATAATTAAATGATGTTGTATTAACAAAGTTCGGGAGAAGCACGTTTAGATAATTAACCTAATTATCATGGGAGGAGCTCATCCAGTCAACTTATGCCTGTCTCACACTACAGGAGTTTTAAAATCCTAACCGATTGTAAAATTGCAGCACACACTTAAAGAATCTTTCTTCCCTCAAATCTTAAACATGCTCACACTACAAGATTTGAAAATCGTGGCGTATCACACACTGCAAAATGTTATTAAGATTATCGTGCCAGAGGAAGTGGCTCATGTGATCTCACGCAGCAGATCGGAGGCTGAAAAACGGATGTAAACAAAATATCTGTTCTTCATATCAAGTCATATTCGTGAAAAAGTTTCCGTGACCAAGGAAATAGAAATCTTTCGAAAACATTTAAGGATATTTCTAATGAATGGCATCAGCGCTGGTCAATACAATGAATTTCTATGAAGTGACGTATCAGCTTTAGTGTTGCCCATGCGGCGATTGCTGCTCAGCTGAGCCTTGTAAAGTAGACCTCAAAGTTCACAGAGTAACACCTAATTTATTAAAGTACACAGAGTTTATTAAAGTAATAAATAAATAAATAGAGACAATACCACAAAATGACCTCAAGAGAAATTCCTTCACCACAACAGCCCTATTTGTTTCTTATTGGCTATTTTGACAGTACTGAAGTAACCACAGTCTTGCTCATCCCGATTTAAAATCCTAAATATCAAACATGTTTGATATGATCGGGGCGAGCCGGTTTGTGTGAGAGCAGATCGAGAGGTGCAAGATTCAATCTGTGAACGCCTCACATTACCAAATAATCTGCGTCGAACATCGGAACCAATCAAGGTCCTTGACAATTTTTTTCTCAGATTCTCGGGAGCGAAAAATCTGGGATAAATCGGCCTGAAACTCAGCTAGTGTGAGCCAGGCATTAATTAGCATCAGGAGGTAGGCTATATATACAACAGACTTACCTCTGTTCTGACATTTTTTCAGCATCCCTCCACCACCCCATCTCATGTTGGTCTATTTCAGTTGTCTCAAAATAGCAATTCGCCAATGAGCCTGAACACACCTCGTTTTTAGAATAGCACATCCATGGGCGCACAAATGGGTGCAAATGCATTTGTTATGTAAACAACTTGGTGCAGGACGTGAAAATGATAACTGCTTCGGGCTGAAACTAGCAAAAAACACTTGCGCCTGGCGCTGCATTGCAAAACGGCCCATAGAGTTTTATGACTGAACTATATATGAATTCAATTAAAAAGAATAAGGATACATATTAAAGCAATATACATATTAACCAATATTAGGGGATACATTCTAGATTAATGAACCTCATTATCTGATGGAGAATTGTCTATGTATAGTATGTCATCCAACTGAAAGTTGGATTTGGGTAGCTTATTTTGATTGTAAGTACTTATAGCAAGATCACAATACCCTCTACTGATATTGTTTAACCACAACGGAAAGGCTGAAGGGTGAAGTACCCTTCTTACATATAAAGCTGGGGAGTTGAGAATTTTGTGATACTAACAATCTAGGGTTGACTAAATCAAAGCCCACAGAAGCTTCAAATATTCTTGCTTTCTGTGCATTTGCAAATTCTGATGCACAAATATTGCCTGCTTTTATTATTTACACGCACATATTGCTTAAAGCATCCTCATTATCATATAAAGTAATTATACACTTGAAATGATGAAAAGAACAAATTAACAGTAAATTATTTATATTTATTTAATGTACACCAGCTGCAAATTATGTATTCATTAATTATGCTGATCGTTATCACATTTTTATGTTACATGTCTTTACATGCGACTTGATTAGTCTGCTATGCATATACACACAGGAAATTCTTGAGAAGAAATTAAAACGTATATCGTATATTGTATTTACAATTTCAAATTTGCACTCAAAGAAAATGTTCACATCATAACAATGGCTGATTTATTGTATAAATCAACAAATCAGCTAGAATTAACTTTTTTTATGCAAAGTCTTAACATTCTTTGTCTTATTACCTTGGCTTGTAAACCATATATTATGGGATTCATTCCTGGTGGTATAACATGAAACATTACACTCCCGAACTTCCTGCTCTCAGCATATTCTGGGAAACGATGGAGAAATATTGGTACAAATCCACAGATCTGCATGATAATAAAAACAGCTAAGTGAGTGCTGCAGGTTTTAATAGCTTTGCTGTTGGTTGCTTTGTTTTTGCTTTTTATACATACCATTGCTATTCTGAGATATGTCAATAACACGCACCCCATTGAGGAGGTGAGTAAAACAACAGTAAAACTTAATCCATATACATTATTAATCACTGTGTTTTCACAGGACAGTTTAAATAGTGAAGCGTTGTCACAAAAGTGGTTTGGAATGAATGATCTGCAGTGAGACAGACGCACACTGAGGCCGATCAGAATTCCCACTGGAACTACTGCAGCAACCCAGGCTCCTGCCGACAGTTTAACTATCATTGTATTGCTCATTATAGTTGGGTATCGCAGGGGATTGCAAATGGCCACATATCTGTCAAAGGCCATGATCATTAGAATAGTATTGGATGTTGTTCCATATAAATGTGTAAAAAATGCTTGGAAAACACACTCCACATATGTGATGTAGCGCTCAGAGGGGTCTGTTAATAAGTCCTTCAGTAAGCGCGGTATGAGGACAGTTGTTCCAATAATATCACTCACTGGCAAGTGACAGAAAAGAATGTGCATAGGCTGGTGTAATCTTTTTTCTGCTGAAATCTGAGTCAAAATCCAAATGTTAGACACCATTACAAAGACATAAGCTATAAACAGAAAAATAAATGTGAGCTTGCTAGACTGTGGTGTAGCTTGCAGTCCCTCCACTAAGAGTACACTGTATCTGAATGTCAGGTTATCCATTTGTGACCTAAAGAAAACATACAAATTAAGTGACAAACACTTGTATTAACAGCATATTCTCTCAAAGCATTGCTACAGGTAGATCATATATGCTTCCAGAGATTAGTCATATAATGTTCAAAAGATAATAACCAGGTGTTTTTTACAATCTATTTCTTGCTGTAGAAAGGTTACGCATTTTTTATCAAGGGAATTTCCCTTTTTTTTCTCATTTACACTCGCTTACAGAACTCAAGCAATATTGTTGATCACTGTACAATTTTGTAACATAAGTTTGATATAATGTGACTACATCTGAAATATTCTTAACTTACCAAGGACAATGACTGATATATACACAGTTGTCTCGTCACTTTATATACAGATATTATCTAGTCTATTAATCGGTGTTAAGGATTGCATCTTTCAGATTTATCATTTGTTATGAAGAGCAGAATCTGCTTGTCTCGGGGTAGAATTAAGCTGGCTTGACCATTTTATTTATAGGTCACCACAACTTAAGTCTTTCCGTCATACCCCAAGAGTGAAAATACACTTTTAGCTCTCTTTTCTGTGATTGGTGCACTGCTTGCCAGGGGTGTGTTTCTCAAAGGCATTTTTAGCCAACTATGATTGCAAGTTTTGTTGTTACTATCAAAGTTCAATGATTTAGTGTTCCCAAAACCATAATTCTAGTATATATTTGCAAACAGAATTGCAAAATTGTGGTTGGAACTGCAGCTCCCAGCCTGTCATTAGAAGCTTAGATTGTAGTTAGAATGAGAGTTGAACCTGATTAGATCATGCTTCTGATATCGTTTCATATTTATCATATTTCAATCTGTATCTTTTAGTGTATCAAACACCATTTTTGAAGAGTGCACAGCACTCAAGATCCTGGAACCCTGGTGTATGACCCTCAATATATGTAATATTTCTTATACTTCTAAATTATATTTTCAATGCTTTTGTGTTTGCTTGCACAACTTTAAAAAGGTTCATGGGAACTCTGATAAGCGCGCTACAGGCAGGGGCACCTAAAGATAACCAAAGGCCCCTGGGCTACAGCATTTCAGTAGCCCCCCAGACCTGAGTTAGTTTTACAGAAAATGGTATGTTCCAATGAACTTAAAGGAGTAGTTCACTTTTAAAATGAAAATTCTGTCATCATACTCACCCTCATGTTGTTTCAAACCTGTATGAATTAATTTCTTCTGCTGAACAGAAAGGAAGATATTTAGAAGAATGTCAGTAACCAGGCAGTTTCTGGTTCCCATTGACTTGCATAGTATATTTTTTTCCTACTATGGAAGTCAATGGGAACCAGAAACTGCCTGGTTACTGACATTCTTCTAAATATCTTCCTTTCTGTTCAGCAGAAGAAAGAAATTCATACAGGTTTGAAACAACATGAGGGTGAGTATATGATGACAGAATTTTCATTTTAAAAGTGAACTACTCCTTTAAGGTGGGAAAATGATGTGTTTAAGGGCGATCAGAAGTGAGGCATGGGAAACAGAGAGTGGTTTGGAGCTTAAAGGGATAGTTCACCAAAAAATGAAAATTCTGTCAGTAATTACTGACCCTCGTGTTGTTCCAACCCCGTAAGACATTCGTTCATCTTCGGAACACAAATTAAGATATTTTTGATGAAATCTGAGAGCTGTCTCACTCCTTCATATGTTTCTAGGCAATTTAGTAAAAACATTGTTGAAATAGTCCAAGTGACTACAGTGGCTCAACCTTAAGTTTATCAAGCGACAAGAATACTTTTTGTGTGCAATAAATAAAAATAATGACTTTATTCAACTATTAATTTTCTTCTGTGTGGGCCTGTGACGAAAGAACCACGACGCATGCTTAAGAACTGAGAATATGATGCAGATGTGTCTTGATGTTGTGTTTAAAATGGTTGTAAAGTGTGCATTTCCTCGATGTCTGAATCGAGAACGAGAAAACGTAAAAGTGCCTTACCACGTGGGTATGCCGCACAATGAATGGCTTACCTTTCACACTTTCCCATCAAATGATCGTGAGCGTCATCTTTTCAGTTCTACCAGAAAGACTCGGGAGAGAAGATACTGTACAATTATGCATTTTATTAACAGCCCAGCAAGCAATATATGGTAAGTGGAAGCATCAGCATCTGCGAACTCAGACGAGTGTAAGTATGGTTCCCTTTCGTTCGTCACTCCGAGTTCCGTCGGATGACGACGAATGGGGTTTCGCATAGAAAGCCTATCAACTTCGAGTATACAAAACGAGCCAATGGCAAGCAAATGCCATGGGTCTGCGGAATTTGCATGACGTAACTCCGCCCCACCTCGTGGGTATATAAGGAGGAAGTCCTGCAGCAAGCAGATATGTTTTCGCTTCGGAGCCAAGTTTATTTCTTCACTCCACAAGCCATCTCTGTATTGTCAGCTTTACAAACGAGTTCCTCAGTGTTGGTGTGACGGCGATCTCCGGCGGGGCGCGCGCTTCCTGCTTATCTGTGCAGTGGTTTGCCAGAGAGTGTGTGTCTCCCCGGTCGCTTCAACACTTGAGTGTTTCTCTCACAAAAGAGCTTGCAGGCGGCACGTCTTTTTAAAGATGCCTCGCCCGTGTACTTCTGGTTGCGGCAGATCGGTTTCGGACTCTGATGGGCACGAGCGTTGCCTAGTGTGTTTGGGCATTGAGCATGCTAGAGCGGCGCTCGTGGATGACTCGTGTTCTCTCTGTGAGAACATGACCATCGCGTCATTACGGTCGAGACTCAATGAGCTCGTAAGAGCGAGAGTCCCCTCTGCCACACCCCGATCTAGTGCCCCCTCGCGGGGTGCTACTTCGGCTGGTGGCCAGGGTGATCTGAGGGTTACGGTTTGGCAAAAAGCGCCGAGTATCTGTCCACGCGTCAAACCCCCCTGCATGACGGTGCCCGCTAGTGAACAGTCGATTTCCGCGGGTCTACTCTCGGGTGGCCCGTGTACTTCGGCTGAAGCTACAGAGGAAGATCTGATGTCTGTAGCAGCATCACAAGGTTGGTTTGAATCTTCTGGAAGTGAAGATTCAGCACAGCTGCCACCCTCTGGTGTGCATACGGTTGTGCCTGAATCGGATCCGGAGATGACGGCCATGCTTTCCCGGGTGGCTGCGAGCATCGGGCTTGAGTGGCGGCCACCACCCTGCCCTGAGCGCTCGCGCCTCGATGATTGGTTTTTGGGCCAAGCCGCCGACCCGCGTCCACGGCAAACCCCAATACCATTCTTCCCGGACGTGCATGATGAGATCTCGAAGTCCTGGAAGACCCCGTTGTCTTCTCGGGACCGCTCGCTGGTCTCATCCGCCTTTCCTCCCCTCGATGGCGCAGCTGCCCGTGGGTACACTGGGCTTCCCTCAGTCGAACGCTCTGTTGCGATGCAACTGTGTCCTCAGAGTGCTTCCTCTCGTGGCGAGCTTAAGCACCCCTCCAAAGCCTGTGGTTTCACATCTAAAATGGAGTCGAAGACCTACAGAGCAGCGGGACAGGCAGCCGCCTCTCTGCATGCTATGGCCACTCTCCAGGTCTATCAGGCCCAAATGTTGAGAGACATGCACGAGGGCAGGACAGACCCAGGCCTCTTTAATGAGCTGCGCGCCGCGACCGACCTTGCCCTCCGGGCGACGAAGGTTACCGCGCACTCCCTGGGTTTGGTGATGTCCACAGCTGTGGTCCAGGAGAGACATCTCTGGCTGAACCTGGCTGACATGCGGGATTCCGAGCGGACTCGTCTGCTTGATGCGCCCCTGTCCCAGGCCGGCCTCTTCGGCGGTGCGGTGGAGGATTTTGCCCACCAGTTCTCCACCGCGCAGAAGCAAACTGAGGCCATTAAGCACATTCTGCCCCCCCGGCCCGCTGCTGCCTCCACCCGCCAGGTCGGGCAGAATCCTCAGCCTGCTCGCCGCCGAGGGCGCCCTCCTGCGGCTCCCGCCCCTCCCGCCCGGCCTACGCAGCAGCCTCCACCCAGGCCACGGCGCGGAGGAGGTCGCAGGAAGGCGCCACAGCCCTCTCCAGCCCCGCCCCCCGCTAAACGCCAGGCTAAGCGGCGCTCCTGAGACGGGCTGCTCAGAGAAGATGTTTGTTTTTCAGGAGATGGTAGCAGGACCACTCCTTCCCCCGGTGGAGGGCCGAGGGAGAATCTTTTGTTCTTTTTCTCCAGCGAAAACCGCTGCTCACCCACGGGTGGGCGGCACCTCACACTGGTTAAAGATAGAAACAAACCTCTCTTCTCTGAGCTCACAGAGTTCTCGGACGACACAGAGTGCCGCCCACAAGCCACGCTCTCCTCGTCCCCCTCTGTCCCAGAGGTGGTTGACACGGCGGGTCGCCACGGGCCGCCTCAGCCCTGTCCCCCTCTGTCGCCAGACCCCCGACAGAGCACGCCCCCTTGGAACGCTGGTCCTTCCCTGGCCTCCTCTGCTCGGGCGCGGAGCCTAACTGTGCCCCCACATCGGGCCGCTATGCCACCCACGTCTGGGCCAGTTACTCCGCTTCGCTGCCCCTCCGGGGGGACGCCTGTAGCCCGCATGACCCCGCTGGTTCAGTACCTGGGAGCCTGGCTAGAGCTTCCCCGTCTGTCCCGCTGGGTCGCGCGCACCATCAGGTTCGGCTACGCGATTCAGTTCGCGCGGTCTCCTCCCCGCTTCAGGGGAGTTCGCTCCACTTTGGTCGGTGGCAATGCCCCTATCATGAGAGCCGAGATTGCTACCCTGCTGGCGAAGGGTGCAATCGAGACTGTTCCTCCAGCCGAGATGAGGTCCGGCTTCTACAGCCCTTACTTCATTGTCCCCAAGAAAACCGGTATCTGAATGTCAGGTTATCCATTTGTGACCTAAAGAAAACATACAAATTAAGTGACAAACACTTGTATTAACAGCATATTCTCTCAAAGCATTGCTACAGGTAGATCATATATGCTTCCAGAGATTAGTCATATAATGTTCAAAAGATAATAACCAGGTGTTTTTTACAATCTATTTCTTGCTGTAGAAAGGTTACGCATTTTTTATCAAGGGAATTTCCCTTTTTTTTCTCATTTACACTCGCTTACAGAACTCAAGCAATATTGTTGATCACTGTACAATTTTGTAACATAAGTTTGATATAATGTGACTACATCTGAAATATTCTTAATTTACCAAGGACAATGACTGATATATACACAGTTGTCTCGTCACTTTATATACAGATATTATCTAGTCTATTAATCGGTGTTACGGATTGTATCTTACAGATTTATCATTTGTTATGAAGAGCACAATCTGCTTGTCTCGGGGTAGAATTAAGCTGGCTTGACCATTTTATTTATAGGTCACCACAACTTAAGTCTTTCCGTCATACCCCAAGAGTGAAAATACACTTTTAGCTCTCTTTTCTGTGATTGGTGCACTGCTTGCCAGGGGTGTGTTTCTCAAAGGCATTTTTAGCCAACTATGATTGCAAGTTTTGTTGTTACTATCAAAGTTCAATGATTTAGTGTTCCCAAAACCATAATTCTAGTATATATTTGCAAACAGAATTGCAAAATTGTGGTTGGAACTGCAGCTCCCAGCCTGTCATTAGAAGCTTAGATTGTAGTTAGAATGAGAGTTGAACCTGATTAGATCATGCTTCTGATATCGTTTCATATTTATCATATTTCAATCTGTATCTTTTAGTGTATCAAACACCATTTTTGAAGAGTGCACAGCACTCAAGATCCTGGAACCCTGGTGTATGACCCTCAATATATGTAATATTTCTTATACTTCTAAATTATATTTTCAATGCTTTTGTGTTTGCTTGCACAACTTTAAAAAGGTTCATGGGAACTCTGATAAGCGCGCTACAGGCAGGGGCACCTAAAGATAACCAAAGGCCCCTGGGCTACAGCATTTCAGTAGCCCCCCAGACCTGAGTTAGTTTTACAGAAAATGGTATGTTCCAATGAACTTAAAGGAGTAGTTCACTTTTAAAATGAAAATTCTGTCATCATACTCACCCTCATGTTGTTTCAAACCTGTATGAATTAATTTCTTCTGCTGAACAGAAAGGAAGATATTTAGAAGAATGTCAGTAACCAGGCAGTTTCTGGTTCCCATTGACTTGCATAGTATATTTTTTTCCTACTATGGAAGTCAATGGGAACCAGAAACTGCCTGGTTACTGACATTCTTCTAAATATCTTCCTTTCTGTTCAGCAGAAGAAAGAAATTCATACAGGTTTGAAACAACATGAGGGTGAGTATATGATGACAGAATTTTCATTTTAAAAGTGAACTACTCCTTTAAGGTGGGAAAATGATGTGTTTTAAGGGCGATCAGAAGTGAGGCATGGGAAACAGAGAGTGGTTTGGAGCCTCAAGGGATAGTTCACCAAAAAATGAAAATTCTGTCAGTAATTACTGAACCTCGTGTTGTTCCAACCCGTAAGACATTCGTTCATCTTCGGAACACAAATTAAGATATTTTTGATGAAATCTGAGAGCTGTCTCACTCCTTCATATGTTTCTAGGCAATTTAGTAAAAACATTGTTGAAATAGTCCAAGTGACTACAGTGGCTCAACCTTAAGTTTATCAAGCGACAAGAATACTTTTTGTGTGCAATAAATAAAAATAATGACTTTATTCAACTATTAATTTTCTTCTGTGTGGGCCTGTGACGAAAGAACCACGACGCATGCTTAAGAACGTACTCGGTTACTAACGTAACCTCGGTTCTCTCTAGAGAGGGAACGAGTACTGCGTAATATCTTACGCTATGGGGAAACACTCTTTCCTCGAGATATTGAAGCCAAAAATTATCCTTAATTTTTAATCATGCAAAACGCTTTTGCAGCAGCAAGCAGACAAGGGCGAGACAGCTCGCGCGCCCATTGGCTGCCTTGCTGGAAAAGCTGCAGCCTATCGAGTGAGGCACTGCGTGACGTAATGACAAATGGGGGCGCTTCGCGCCCATTTCGTCATGTCCCGCCAGTAAAGGCGTGGTCTCGCCCTATAATACCCTCGATAGCTGTATTTCCTCTGATTTTTCAACGCTGAAGCGAACCAGAGCGTATTCCAAGCACGGCAAGATACGCAGTACTCGTTCCCTCTCTAGAGAGAACCGAGGTTACGTTAGTAACCGAGTACGTTCTCTTACGAGAGTATCTCTCGTACTGCGTAATATCTTACGCTATGGGGAACACCATGCAACACGCCGTGCTGGTAGGGATCCAACACCAAAGTCCCAGGGGCCGAAGCCCGGGGCGCATATAGTGCATAATCACCATAAACTCACAGAGAGTGAGGGAAGAGAGGCTAGAAGCATCATTCCCTGTAAATAGCATCCGAAGGAGCTGATCATGTGACAAATAGACCATACCGTCAGGGTGAACATTCAGCCTGAACTGGGTGGCCACAAGTGTGTCGACAATTTAATGAGCTGCTGTACCGGTCAGTGAGCAATACGCAGGTCAAACTCAGTATCTGAGCCGCACAGCGGGCAGATAGCACTGAACTTTATACCGCCAAAAGCTTAGCTTGCAAGGCGGGAACCTCCAGGTTATAGTATTTTATAAATGTAGACGGCGAGGCCCAGCCCGCGGCCATACAAATATCTTGCAGGGTAACCCCGCTAGACCATGCCCACGAGGAGGCCATGCCTCTTGTGGAGTGCGCTCTAACACCCAAAGGGCACTGTAGGCCCTTAGCAGTGTAAGCCAGCGCTATGGCACCGACTATCCATCTGGATAGGCTCTGTTTCGAAGTGGCAAGTCCCTTAGCACGGCCGCCAAACGAAACGAAAAGCTGCTCAGTCTGTCTGAACCAGACGAGCGGGACACATAAGCCCTTAGTGCCCTGACAGGGCAAAGGAGACTCGCGTCCTTCTCCTCATTGAGAACCGGAAGGGCAGACAGGGAAATCACCTGTGCCCTGAACGGTGTGTTGAGGGATTTTGGCACGTAGCCGTGCTTCGGTTTGAGTATGACCTTTGAGTCATTAGGTCCAAACTCCATGCATGACGCGCTCACTGAGAGCGCTTGCAAGTCCCCTACGCGCTTCACTGAAGCGAGAGCCATAAGAAACGCTGTCTTGAAAGACAAGTGTTTGATGTCTGACGACTGGATTGGCTCGAATGGGGCACCTTTCATGGCCTCCAAGACCGTGGAAAGGTCCCATGTCGGAACTGAAGGGGCCTGGGAGGGTTTAGCCTCCGAGCTCCTCTAAGGAAACGCACGACTAAGTCGTTCTTTCCTAGTGACTGGCCAGACACCGGTTTTACAAACGTTGCTATGGCCGCCACGTATACTTTGAGCGTGGAAGGGGTCCTGCCCTTATCCAGTAGCTCCTGAAGGAAGGAAAGCACTTCCGTAACCCCGCAGTCTACAGGTGAAAAGCTCTACGCTTGACACCAAGCAGAGAACACAGACCACTTCGAGGTGTAGAGCCGTCTGGTAGACGGGGCTCTAGCCTACGCGATCGTGTTTAACACTCCCTCTGGGAGGTCAGCGGGTACCCGTTGATGGCCCATGCGTGCCGGGACCACAAATCCGGGCGAGGATGCCAAATCGAGCCTCCTGCCTGAGAGAGGAGGTCTCTCCTCAACGGTAAAGGCCATGGGGCAGCGCTGGTCAGCTGCATCAGGACCAGGGAACCACGACTGGTTTGTCCAGAGCGGAGCTATGAGTAGCACTGGGCATCCCTCCCTCCTGATTCGCTCCAACACCTGAGGCAGGAGTGAGACAGGGGGAAAAGCATATAGGGGGGGGCGGCGGGGCCAACATGGGCCAGCGCGTCCCGGCTTTTCGAGAAGAATCTCGGGCAGTGAGCGTTTTCTTGGGACGCGAACAGGTCCACCTGCGCTTTGCCAAACGTTTCCCACAGCAGCTGGATCGTCTGCGGGTGCAGAGACCATTCTCCTGCTGGGACGTTGTTTCTGGACAGCCTGTCTGGCCCCACATTTAGGTGACCAGGCACATGCGCCGCTCTCAGCGAGAGACAGGTTGTGCTGAGCCCAGACCAGGAGGCGTTCCGTCAGCCTGTAAGGTTTCGGGACCTGACGCCGCCCTGGCGATTTATGTACGCCACCACTGACATGTTGTCCGACCGGACCAATACGTGGTGGCCTATTATCTGGGGACAGAAGCGCCTTAGCGCTTTGTCGACTGCTATTAATTCCAAGCAGTTTATGTGAAGGAGCTTCTCCCGTACTGACCATAGGCCAGCTAGCGGTCTGCCCTCGAGCAGCGCTCCCCGCCCCGATGTGGAGGCGTCCGTAGACACCACCTTCACACCCGAGGCGATCCCCAGACTCACACCTGACTGATACCAGTCGGTCACTTTCCACGGTTTCAGAGCTGAAACGCACTGAAGGTCGACCCTGAGGCGAAATAGACCCGCGGTCCACGCCCTGGGGGAACTCGTGCTTTTAGCCATAGCTGCAGTGGGCGCATGCGGAGCAGGCCCAACTGGAGTACGGAGGCTGCTGAGGCCATCAGACCCAGCATTTTCTGAAACCTTCTGAGCGGGACTATAGAGCCGTGGCGGAAGGATCTCGCGACGTGCTGAATATTCAATCCGCGCTCCGGTGACAGGCGTGCTGTCATGGATAGCGAGTCTAACACTGTTCCCAGAAAGGAAATTCTCCGACTGGGGAGCAGTGAGCTTTTCGCTTAATTGACTGTAAGGCCCAGCTCCTCGAGGTGCTCGAGTAATGCGGCCCTGTGTTCTATGAGCTCCGTTCGTGAACGAGATAGAATCAGCCAATCGTCCAAGTAGTTCAAAACTCGCATGCCCCGAAGTCTCAGGGGGGCGAGGGCCGCGTCCATGCACTACGTGAACGTACGGGGTGCTATGGACAGGCCGAACGGCAGGACTGTGTATTGATATGCCTGGCCCTCGAAGGCGAATCTCAAGAATCGCCTGTGATGGGACGCTATTTGTATTTGAAAATAGGCGTCTTTCAGATCTATTGACATGAACCAGTCTCCTTGGCGCACTTGCGCGAGGATTTTCCTGGTCGTAAGCATTCTGAACTGGCGCTTCCCGAGCGTTCTGTTCAGCAGTCGCAGATCTAGAATGGGTCTGAGCCCACCATCTTTTTATGGTACCAGAAAATATCTGCTGTATAAGCCCCCTTCGCCCTGAGATAGAGGTTCTATAGCCCCTTTTCTCAGTAGTTTCGCTATCTCGGCTCGAAGTAGATGAAACACTTCGCTATACACCGTAGTTTCGACTCGCGCCGTATAACGGCGGGGGCGTCGAGCGAACTGTAGCGAACAGCCTCTCGTTATAGTGTTCAACACCCATTCTGATACCCCGGGAAGCCTTGACCACGCATCTGCGTGAATAGCTAGGGGTAGAATGAAATCTGGGCTCTGGCCGCGGCAGGACGGCGGCTCGAGAGCCCCTGTGTACTGGGAACACAGCACCGTGTTTACAGCGTTCGAGGCGGGGGGCGCGCTGATCACAGCGGGCAGCCTGGCCGCGCTCAGCTTCTCTATGGCGGGACGCGCAGAGAAAGCGAGCGGGGCGAATCCTGTGGGATTCGGCGCGTGTGAGGGAATGTGGGCACATTTACTAAATGCGGCACATTTACTACACTGAGAATACTGTCAGCTCGCGCGACTAAATCACTGCTGTGTTTACAGCGTGCGAGGCGCGCGCTGATCACAGCCGGCAGCCTGGCCGCGCTCAGCCTCTCTGTGACGGGTTGTGCAGAGAAGACGAGCGGGGGCGAATCCCGTGAGATTCGGAGTGTCTGTGAGAAACGCGGGCACGAGACAGCGGGCACATTTTCTGCACGGAGAACACTCGGCTCGCGCCGACTGAATCAACGCTGTGTTCACAGCGTGCGAGGTGCGCGCTAATCACAGCGGGCAGCCTGGCCGCGCTCAGCTTCTCTGTGACGGGTTGTGCATAGAAAGCGAGCGGGGGTGAATCCCGTGGGATTCGGCGTGTCAGTGAGGAAATGCGAAAACAGCGGGCACATTTACTGCACTGAGAACACTGTCGGCTCGCGCCGACTAAATGTGTGTTAGTTTCGTTTTTACAGAAACCAAGGGACACGCATCGTGTAGTGTAAGCGGGCATTGTATGGGCGCTTTCACTACATTTTCTGCACAACCAACATGAGTTGGTTTATTTGTGCTAGCCCTGCACCGTGGCGGGCTGTGTCTGGGTGTGGGAATGGGCACTGGGACGTGGGCATTCTTACAACACTCGTAACACCATCGGCCGTGGCCGGAACACCAGAAAATGCACTCTTTATTGGATTTATCTGGGTAGCCATAGAAACGGCTTTTGTGCGCAGGCAAGCGGGCTGAGACACCGGCTGCTTCACTGCGAAACACACTGGGACAGTCACAACGCATGGAACTGAACGAGCGAGAAGTTTTGGTGGAAATCCGGCCGCAGCGGGATCTGAACACCGTCACTTTCCTAGAGAGACTAGGAAGGCCTTGAGACCTCGGGCTTTACCTCAATCCTCGGCCGGGGCCCGCGCTGAGGGGGGCGGCGTCCAGCAGAGCGAGAGCGCGGTGTTTGATCTCGGGCCTGGCGGCGCTGCTAGTTAGCCGAAACGACGGCCTTTGTGCGCAGGCAAGCGGGCTGTGGAACCAGCTTGCTCACTGCGAAATACACTGGAACAGTCACATTGCTTGGAACTGAACGAGCGAGAAGTTTTGGTGAAAATCCGGCCGCAGCGGGAACTGAACACCGTCGCTTTCCTAGAGAGACTAGGAAGGCCTTGAGACCTCGGGCTTTATCTCAATCCTCGGCCGGGGCCCGCGCTGAGGGGGGCGGCGTCCAGCAGAGCGAGAACGTCGAGGAACACGGAGCGCTCAGCTTCCGTCATCTCGGATAGCGTTAGCCACAAATGTATCTCACCATTCAGACCGATGTAATCCACGGCTTGAGAGAGCGGACGCATCGGCTCAGTTTCAATGCCGTCTCCGGTAAGTTTGTCGAGCTCAAGTGCGGACGCGGCGGCAGACGGCGGCCGCTGTCCGTCTGGGAGCGACTCGAGCGAAGCCGGCGAAGCTGGCGGGCGAACCGGCGAGCTTTGGCGGGCTGGAAATAGCTCGGGCGCGCGCAGGGCGCGGCGCTTCTTGCGGCGCGGCATCACGGCGGGCTGGGATGCGGGCTCGGAGAACGAAGCTAGGCGAGTCCGCAGAGTCACCATAGGCAAGCGTTCACAATGATGGCATCCGCCGTCAGCGAGCGCGGTGGCCGCGTGATCCTCACCCAGGCAGGACACGCAGATGACGTGGCGTTCCTCGTCGCTGAGTGGGGCTCGGCAAGAACCACAGGAAGGCATCTTTAAAAAGACGCAGCTCTTTTAGAAATGGGTGTTGCGTCACGTAAGCAAACACACACACACTTAGCAGAGTAAAAGGATATAGTACGCCGGAAAGCGCAGCAGGTACGGCAGTTGAAGGCGGCTGGGCCAGCGACTTCAGAAGATGGCACGTCCCGCTGAGAAGGCTACAAGTCAACGGCGCGGCTTCTCACTCTGGATCCCGCGATGCGTGAGCTTCGCGTGAAGAATGAAAAAATCAGAGGAAATACAGCTATCGAGGGTATTATAGGGCGAGACCACGCCTTTACTGGCGGGACATGACGAAATGGGCGCGAAGCGCCCCCATTTGTCATTACGTCACGCAGTGCCTCACTCGATAGGCTGCAGCTTTTCCAGCAAGGCAGCCAATGGGCGCGCGAGCTGTCTCGCCCTTGTCTGCTTGCTGCTGCAAAAGCGTTTTGCATGATTAAAAATTAAGGATAATTTTTGGCTTCAATATCTCGAGGAAAGAGTGTTTCCCCATAGCGTAAGATATTACGCAGTACGAGAGATACTCTCGTAAGAGAACTGAGAATATGATGCAGATGTGTCTTGATGTTGTGTTTAAAATGGTTGTAAAGTGTGCATTTCCTCGATGTCTGAATCGAGAACGAGAAAACGTAAAAGTGCCTTACCACGTGGGTATGCCGCACAATGAATGGCTTACCTTTCACACTTTCCCATCAAATGATCGTGAGCGTCATCTTTTCAGTTCTACCAGAAAGACTCGGGAGAGAAGATACTGTACAATTATGCATTTTATTAACAGCCCAGCAAGCAATATATGGTAAGTGGAAGCATCAGCATCTGCGAACTCAGACGAGTGTAAGTATGGTTCCCTTTCGTTCGTCACTCCGAGTTCCGTCGGATGACGACGAATGGGGTTTCGCATAGAAAGCCTATCAACTTCGAGTATACAAAACGAGCCAATGGCAAGCAAATGCCATGGGTCTGCGGAATTTGCATGACGTAACTCCGCCCCACCTCGTGGGTATATAAGGAGGAAGTCCTGCAGCAAGCAGATATGTTTTCGCTTCGGAGCCAAGTTTATTTCTTCACTCCACAAGCCATCTCTGTATTGTCAGCTTTACAAACGAGTTCCTCAGTGTTGGTGTGACGGCGATCTCCAGCAGGGCGCGCACTTCCTGCTTATCTGTGCAGTGGTTTGCCAGAGAGTGTGTGTCTCCCCGGTCGCTTCAACACTTGAGTGTTTCTCTCACAAAAGAGCTTGCAGGCGGCACGTCTTTTTAAAGATGCCTCGCCCGTGTACTTCTGGTTGCGGCAGATCGGTTTCGGACTCTGATGGGCACGAGCGTTGCCTAGTGTGTTTGGGCATTGAGCATGCTAGAGCGGCGCTCGTGGATGACTCGTGTTCTCTCTGTGAGAACATGACCATCGCGTCATTACGGTCGAGACTCAATGAGCTCGTAAGAGCGAGAGTCCCCTCTGCCACACCCCGATCTAGTGCCCCCTCGCGGGGTGCTACTTCGGCTGGTGGCCAGGGTGATCTGAGGGTTACGGTTTGGCAAAAAGCGCCGAGTATCTGTCCACGCGTCAAACCCCCCTGCATGACGGTGCCCGCTAGTGAACAGTCGATTTCCGCGGGTCTACTCTCGGGTGGCCCGTGTACTTCGGCTGAAGCTACAGAGGAAGATCTGATGTCTGTAGCAGCATCACAAGGTTGGTTTGAATCTTCTGGAAGTGAAGATTCAGCACAGCTGCCACCCTCTGGTGTGCATACGGTTGTGCCTGAATCGGATCCGGAGATGACGGCCATGCTTTCCCGGGTGGCTGCGAGCATCGGGCTTGAGTGGCGGCCACCACCCTGCCCTGAGCGCTCGCGCCTCGATGATTGGTTTTTGGGCCAAGCCGCCGACCCGCGTCCACGGCAAACCCCAATACCATTCTTCCCGGACGTGCATGATGAGATCTCGAAGTCCTGGAAGACCCCGTTGTCTTCTCGGGACCGCTCGCTGGTCTCATCCGCCTTTCCTCCCCTCGATGGCGCAGCTGCCCGTGGGTACACTGGGCTTCCCTCAGTCGAACGCTCTGTTGCGATGCAACTGTGTCCTCAGAGTGCTTCCTCTCGTGGCGAGCTTAAGCACCCCTCCAAAGCCTGTGGTTTCACATCTAAAATGGAGTCGAAGACCTACAGAGCGGCGGGACAGGCAGCCGCCTCTCTGCATGCTATGGCCACTCTCCAGGTCTATCAGGCCCAAATGTTGAGAGACATGCACGAGGGCAGGACAGACCCAGGCCTCTTTAATGAGCTGCGCGCCGCGACCGACCTTGCCCTCCGGGCGACGAAGGCTCCCTGGGTTTGGTGATGTCCACAGCTGTGGTCCAGGAGAGACATCTCTGGCTGAACCTGGCTGACATGCGGGATTCCGAGCGGACTCGTCTGCTTGATGCGCCCCTGTCCCAGGCCGGCCTCTTCGGCGGTGCGGTGGAGGATTTTGCCCACCAGTTCTCCACCGCGCAGAAGCAAACTGAGGCCATTAAGCACATTCTGCCCCCCCCGGCCCGCTGCTGCCTCCACCCGCCAGGTCGGGCAGAATCCTCAGCCTGCTCGCCGCCGAGGGCGCCCTCCTGCGGCTCCCGCCCCTCCCGCCCGGCCTACGCAGCAGCCTCCACCCAGGCCACGGCGCGGAGGAGGTCGCAGGAAGGCGCCACAGCCCTCTCCAGCCCCGCCCCCCGCTAAACGCCAGGCTAAGCGGCGCTCCTGAGACGGGCTGCTCAGAGAAGATGTTTGTTTTTCAGGAGATGGTAGCAGGACCACTCCTTCCCCCGGTGGAGGGCCGAGGGAGAATCTTTTGTTCTTTTTCTCCAGCGAAAACCGCTGCTCACCCACGGGTGGGCGGCACCTCACACTGGTTAAAGATAGAAACAAACCTCTCTTCTCTGAGCTCACAGAGTTCTCGGACGACACAGAGTGCCGCCCACAAGCCACGCTCTCCTCGTCCCCCTCTGTCCCAGAGGCGGTTGACACGGCGGGTCGCCCACGGGCCGCCTCAGCCCTGTCCCCCTCTGTCGCCAGACCCCCGACAGAGCACGCCCCCTTGGAACGCTGGTCCTTCCCTGGCCTCCTCTGCTCGGGCCCGGAGCCTAACTGTGCCCCCACATCGGGCCGCTATGCCACCCACGTCTGGGCCAGTTACTCCGCTTCGCTGCCCCTCCGGGGGGACGCCTGTAGCCCGCATGACCCCGCTGGTTCAGTACCTGGGAGCCTGGCTAGAGCTTCCCCGTCTGTCCCGCTGGGTCGCGCGCACCATCAGGTTCGGCTACGCGATTCAGTTCGCGCGGTCTCCTCCCCGCTTCAGGGGAGTTCGCTCCACTTTGGTCGGTGGCAATGCCCCTATCATGAGAGCCGAGATTGCTACCCTGCTGGCGAAGGGTGCAATCGAGACTGTCCCTCCAGCCGAGATGAGGTCCGGCTTCTACAGCCCTTACTTCATTGTCCCCAAGAAAACCGGTGGGTTACGGCCAATCCTGGACCTGCGCGTGCTGAATCGCTCCTTACACAGGATGCCGTTCAAGATGCTCACTGCCAAACGCATTTTCGAATGCGTGCGGCCCCAGGATTGGTTTGCAGCGATCGACCTGAAGGACACCTACTTCCATGTCTCCATTCTTCCTCGACACAGACCGTTCCTCCTGTTTGCTTTCGAGGGGCAGGCATACCAGTACGCGGTTCTCCCTTTCGGGCTAGCCCTGTCTCCTCGCGTCTTCACGAAGGTCGTCGAGGCAGCCCTTGTTCCCCTTCGGGTTCACGGGGTTCGCATCCTGAACTATCTCGACGACTGGCTGATCCTAGCTCACTCTCGAGACCAGGTTTGCGAACACAGGGACCTTGTGCTCCGGCACCTAGCTCGCTTGGCCCTTCGGGTCAACTGGGAAAAGAGCAAACTTTGCCCCGTGCAGAGGATCTCTTTTCTCGGTATGGACACCGACTCGGTCGCCATGTCCGTGCAGCTTACGAGCGAGCGCGCGCAGTCACTGCTGACTTGTCTGAGACAGTTCCAGGACAAGAGTGCGGTTCCACTGAAACTTTTTCAGAGGCTCCTGGGGCATATGGCATCTGCAGCCGCGGCAACGCCCCTCGGATTGCTTCATATGAGACCGCTTCAGCTTTGGCTTCGCGACCGAGTACCGAGGTGGGCATGGCAACAGGGCACGCTCCGAGTACCAGTTACTTCGAGCTGCCGTCAGACCTTCACCCCGTGGTCGAGCCTCAGTTTTCTCAGGGCCGGTGTCCCCCTAGAACAGGCTACGAGGCATGTTGTCGTATCGACAGATGCCTCCGCCACGGGCTGGGGTGCCATGTGCAATGGTCATGCTGCCGCGGGCTCCTGGACAGGACCCCAGTGCCTATGGCATGTCAATTGCCTCGAGTTGCTGGCCGTACGCCTTGCTCTGCACCGCTTTCGAGCGCTGCTCAGGGGTCAACACGTACTAGTCCGATCAGACAATACCGCCAAAGTAGCGTACATCAACCATCAAGGTGGTCTACGCTCGCGCCGTATGTCGCAACTCGCTCGCCACCTCCTCTTATGGAGTCAGAAGCATCTGAGGTCCCTTCGTGCTATTTACATTCCCGGAGCCCTGAACTGTGCAGCCGACGAGCTGTCACGGTTTCAGCCCCTCCCTGGCGAATGGCGACTCCATCCCCAGACGGTTCAGCTGATTTGGGACCAGTTCGGCGACGCAAAGATAGATCTGTTTGCCTCCCACGACTCGACCCATTGCGCCCTGTATTATTCTCTGACCTAGGGCACGCTCGGCACGGATGCACTGGCGCACAGCTGGCCGCGGGGCCGCAAATATGCGTTTCCCCCAGTGAGCCTTCTTGCGCATCTCCTGCGCAAAGTCAAGGAGGACGAGGAGCAGGTCCTTCTGGTTGCGCCCTACTGGCCCACCAGGACCTGGTTCTCCGAACTCATACTCCTCGCGACAGCACCTCCTTGGCCCATACCTCTGAGGAAAGACCTTCTTTCTCAGGGACGGGGCACCCTGTGGCACCCTCGTCTCGATCTTTGGAGCCTCCACGTCTGGCTCCTGGACGGGACCAGGTAGGTTTGAGTACCCTACCACCTCCGGTGGTGGCTACCATCACTTCCGCTAGAGCGTCGTCCACGAGACACCTCTATGCGTTGAAGTGGAACCTCTTCGTCAGCTGGTGCTCTTCTCACCGAGAAGACCCCCGGAAATGCCCGGTCAGCGTCGTGCTTTCCTTCCTTCAAGATGGGTTGGAGCGAAGGCTGTCTCCCTCCACCCTGAAAGTCTATGTTGCCGCTATCGCCGCACACCATGACTTGTTAGAAGGTAAGTCTGTGGGAAAGCACGACCTGGTCATCAGGTTCCTTAGAGGAGCCAGGAGATTACATCCTCCTCGCCCTCCTCTCGTTCCCTCCTGGGACCTCGCAGTGGTTCTAACTGCCCTGCAGCAGGCTCCCTTTGAGCCTTTGCAAACAGTGGAGCTCAAGCTCCTGTCAATGAAGACAGTGCTCCTGGTTGCATTGGCCTCTATTAAGAGGGTAGGGGACCTGCACGCATTCTCCGTTGACGAAGCGTGCCTGGAATTCGGGCCGGCTTACTCTCACGTGATCCTGAGACCCCGGCCTGGATATGTGCCCAAGGTTCCTACCACTCCCTTTCGGGACCAGGTGGTGAACCTGCAAGCGCTGCCCCCGGAGGAGGCAGACCCAGCCTTGGCACTGCTCTGTCCAGTACGTGCTCTCCTATGTAGACAGGACGCAGTGTTTCAGGACCTCAGACCAGCTCTTTGTCTGTTATGGTGGGAAGCTGAAGGGAAGAGCTCTCTCCAAGCAGAGGTTGTCTCACTGGATAGTGGACACCATTGCTTTGGCATACCAGCAGCAAGGTCAACCGTGCCCCCTTGGTGTGACGGCCCACTCCACCCGGAGTGTGGCATCCTCTTGGGCGTTAGCGCATGGCGCCTCGCTAACAGACATCTGCAGAGCTGCAGGCTGGGCGACACCCAACACATTCGCCAGATTTTATAATCTCCGAGTGGAGCCTGTGTCCTCTCGTGTACTCGCTTCAACCAGCCGGTACTAGGACCCGCTCAGGTGTCTTCGCTTGCTCGCCATTCCACTCCACGGACTGGATACGTGCAATATTTTCCTCAGGTGAGCTTCTCCGAAAGCCCTGAGTTCCTCCTGCACTCCTGACGTCGACCCAGTGTCTTTGTACCTGTGCGTCGGCTAGGTGCCTCCCGTGTGCATGGTCCCTCTACGGAGCTACCCCCACATGTGTATTCCCACTGTAAGCCTCTCTGAGCATGTGTCTTCCCTTGGCAAGCCACCTTGCCACTCCCTGGGGTTTAAAACTTTTCCACCTGCGGCTGGATACCCCAGTGTATTCCCCATATGCTTCCTTCGGGTCATATGTGTATTCTAAATTCCCCCTCTGTTGGGCTGGGTATATCCTGCATACTCCTCTATATCTTGGGATATGCTCCCCAGTGTACCTTGGTATTCCTGTGTTAAATAGGAGTCCCACTTGTCCAGTATGACAGGGATCTCAGATTTACGCAGGGCACTGGAAGACAGCTGTGAAGGTGGCGTGATAAGACTGGTAACCTCATTCGTCGTCATCCGACGGAACTCAGTAGCACCTCATTTGGAGAAGGTTATTCTTGGAGAAGGTTATTCATGCTTTTATTACCTCACGCTTAGATTATTGTAATTCTTTGTATCTGGGTCTTCCTCAGTCATCTCTTGCTCGACTCCAGTTGGTACAAAATGCAGCTGCAAGGCTGCTGACCGGGACAAAGAAATTTGATCATGTCACCCCAATTTTAGCGTCCCTTCATTGGCTCCCGATCCATTTTAGAATTCAGTTTAAAATCTTGTTGTTTGTTTTTAAAGCTCTTAATAATCATGCTCCATTTTATATAACTGATCTTCTTACTCCTCTGCCACCATCCAGATTAAGATCTGCAGACAAGGCGCTATTATCAATTCCCCGCTCCCGTTTAAAAACTAAGGGAGACAGAGCTTTCTCAGTTGCCGCCCCCCCGTCTATGGAATCAATTGCCTCTGGACATCCGCCTTGCACCTTCCATTTGTACTTTTAAATCAAAATTGAAAACATATCTTTATTGCCTGGCGTTTGATACTTAATATCCTGTTTCAATGTTTTATTTTTGTTTGATGTTATGCCTCTGTGTTTTTATTTTTTATTTTACATTACTTTGTTCAGCACTTTGGATAGCTTCGCTATGGTTAAATGTGCTTTATAAATAAAATTTACTTACTTACTTACTTACTCATTGCAGTACACGAGATCCGGGGGGTGGAGTCGGATCCAGATTAAGGGGTGGGGTTGGGTAGGTTTAGGGGTGGGTTTAGGGATAAGGGGTGGAGCTGGGTAGGTTTAGGGGTGGGTTTAGGGATAAGGGGTGGAGCTGGGTAGGTTTAGGTATGTAAGGTGGGAGGAGTCGGATCTAGATCCGACTCCTCCCCGTGGATTTCATGTTCTGCAGTGAGGACCATCTCACGGAACTCGGAGTGACGAACGAAAGGGAACGTCTCGGTTACGTATGTAACCCTCGTTCCCTGAGTGAGGGAACGGAGACGTTCCGTCTTCTTGCCACTTCCGCTGTATACCGCGGGGATCGCCTGAGTTCAGTCTTGGCTCCTCAGCGAAGAAACATATCTGCTTGCTGCAGGACTTCCTCCTTATAACTTCCTCCTCGTAACTTAGAGCGTAAATGGAAACGAACTAATTTAGAGGTCTTCAGACTCGCGTGGAAAGACAGTATGTCACGTTATAAAAGGGCTCTAAAATCAGCCAGGGCTGAGCATATCCGCAAACTAATTGAAAATAACCAAAATAATCCAAGGTTTTTATTTAACACCGTGGGTAGACTAACAAATAATCAGACATCTACAGAGCAAAATATTCCGTTACAATATAGTAGTAATGATTTTATGAATTACTTCAATGAGAAAATAGAAAGCATCCGAAACACTATTGTAAATGTACAATCCTCTATGGTGTCTTATGACTCGGCCTCAATTATGGCCCCTCTAGAACAACTAAACCGCTTTACAACTATAGGACAGGAAGAACTAAATAAACTTATCATTGCATCTAAACCAACAACATGTTTATTAGATCCAATACCCACTAAACTACTTAAAGAAGTGTTACCTGTAGTGGAAGAGCCTCTTCTCAATATTATTAACTCGTCTTTATTTTTAGGTCACGTTCCAAAAATATTCAAGCTGGCAGTAATAAAACCTCTCATTAAGAAACCGCAATTAGATCCAAATAACCTAGCAAATTACAGACCCATCTCAAATCTTCCATTTATGTCTAAAATACTAGAAAAAATTGTGTCCGCTCAATTGTGCTCTTTCTTGCAAGAAAATGATATCTATGAAATATTTCAGTCGGGATTCAGACCGCATCATAGCACAGAAACTGCGCTAGTTAAAATTACAAATGATTTACTCTTAGCCTCTGACCAAGGCTGTATCTCAATACTAGTTCTACTTGATCTTAGTGCTGCGTTCGACACTATAGATCATAAAATACTCTTAGATCGACTACAAAACTAGACTGGTGTTCAGGGACAGGCATTAAGCTAGTTTAGATCGTACTTATCAGACCGTTACCATTTCGTCTGTTTAAATGGGGAAAAATCAAAGATAACATCAGTAGACTATGGAGTGCCGCAAGGATCTGTCCTAGGCCCTCTGCTTTTCTCAATATATATGCTGCCACTTGGTAATATTATAAGAAAACATGGAATTAATTTTCACTGTTATGCTGATGACACTCAATTATATATCTCATCACGACCAGATGAAAACACTAACTTATCTAACTTGACAGAGTGTCTAAAAGATATAAAATGCTGGATGACGTGTTAATTTCCTGCTATTAAATTCAGATAAAACGGAGGTATTACTTATTGGTCTAAAAAACTACCCACAAAATCCCTTACAATACAACTTTAATTTAGAAGGATGTCCTGTTACTTACAGTAAAAGACCTGGGTGTTATGCTAGACCGCAACTTGACTTTCGAAAATCATATTTCATATGTTACAAGAACAGCCTTTTTCCACCTTAGAAACATTGCTAAGCTACGTAACATGCTATCTGTTTCAGATGCAGAAAAGTTAGTTCATGCATTCATGACCTCGAGACTAGATTACTGTAATGCTTTATTAGCTGGTTGTCCTGCATCCTCAATAAACAAGCTACAGTTAGTCCAAAATGCAGCCGCTAGAGTTCTTACTAGATCAAGAAAATATGATCATATAACACCAATTTTATCATCTCTACACTGGTTACCTATTAAGTTCCGTATCAATTACAAAGTATTACTACTGACTTATAAAGCTCTAAATGGTTTAGCTCCTGTGCATTTAACAGACCTTCTATCGCCCTACAATCCATCGCGCTCTTTAAGATCACAAAATTCGAGGCTTCTGGTCATTCCTAGGATATCTAAGTCTACTAAAGGAGGGAGGGCAGTCTCACATTTAGCTCCTAAACTCTGGAATAGCCTTCCTGATATTGTTCGAGACTCAGACTCGCTGTCCCAGTTTAAAACTAGATTAAAGACGCATCTCTTTAACCAAGCATTCACTTAATGCTTACCTTTTATACTACTTCTGAATCAGTTCGAATGCATTAATATTATGAACATCAGCTATGCTAATTATTTCCCATCTGTCTTTCTGCTGTTATCTCGGGACGCTAGTCCCGAGGTAAATAGCGTTCGTCAGCTCCAGTTTGTATCCAGCCTCTCACGAAGACTTCAGATGACCCAACACCTGTGATGAGACGACTAAACGCCTGTGGAGAGACGACTCGACGCCTGTGAAGAGACGACTAAACACCGGCGATATGTTATGCCTAAATTTATACATGATTAACTAACTGTATTTTTCTTTGTACATTTCTGAAATGCACTTTCTGTAAAGCTGCTTTGAGACAATGTGTATTGTGAAAAGCGCTATACAAATAAACTTGAATTGAATTGAATTGAATTATATACCCACGAGGTGGGGCGGAGTTACGTCATGCAAATTCCGCAGACCCATGGCATTTGCTTGCCATTGGCTCGTTTTGTATACTCGAAGTTGATAGGCTTTCTATGCGAAACCCCATTCGTCGTCATCCGACGGAACGTCTCCGTTCCCTCACTCAGGGAACGAGGGTTACATACGTAACCGAGACGTTCTTTTATACTTCACGTATTAGAACGCGACTGGATATAGATGAGAAGGTAATAAATGACGTAACAATTAAGTCTTCCTGGCAGAACTTACGTTATACGCTTTCATTTCTCGCGCATGCATCATGCTGCTTTGGTAAACTCACGTCAGAAGCCCACACAGAAGAAAATTAATATCTTAATTTGTGTTCCGAAGATGAACAAAAGTCTTATGGAGTTGGAACAACATGAGGGTGAGTAATTACTGACAGAATTTTAATTTTTGGGAGAAACTAACCTTTTAATGCAAAGGTTGTTAATGCTGCTTGAGCATGAGATACTTCGGTCACCAACAGTTAGTGAAAGAAGTTGGTGCTAGTTTTTAGACAGGTTACAAAAACATTGTTTTTTTTTTTTTTTTGCTCGTATCCACTGCTGTATGGACCTTTTGCACTTCCTTGCCTTTAAAGCATTAAACTTATTTTGGAACGACCTTTAATAAAACAGGTCTCTATTACAGCCAAATATACGTGAATATTCTAATTCACTCTTTGCCAACAGGTGACACTTGTGGAACAGAAGAATTATAGCGGTTACATAAACAAAGCAGCAATGTGCTTATAAATACTAGGCCTACATCTGTCACACACCTCAACTACACTACACTTCCCACCATCCCTCTTGTTTCTCACCTGCACACTATCAGCCATGACCGGATCACCTAATTACATCAGCACATGCACATCATCATCTACACACTTTAAAGAGGCACTTCCCCTTCACTTCCCTGTCTGGAAAAGGAGACTCACTTCCTGTTTGAAGTAGTTCAGGAAGATGAAGTGAGGAGCGTGCTACTGAGAACGAGCGTTGGTATTTGGTGAATAAGCAACAACTGTAACAGTTTTACAGTTACATTTCGGTCCCATTAGCTTTCAGTAGGTGTATTAATTAATCCTGACACTAGGGGCGCTCTAGCCAGTGAGATGCCTAGTGGCATAAAAAGAGAAGAGAAGAAGTATGGAGTAGGAAGTATGTGTTAACCACATGGAGAAGCTTTCTCACTGATACTGTCTTGCTGTGTATCCCTTATTTGAGGAACCTGAGGTTCTTAAGCTCAACTAGGGTTCAACGTGCAGGGCTGAGCTAGAAGCTCAACTACCAATAGGACATCGGCCAAAAAAAAAAGGATTAACTGTCTTCGTTTTGTCCACAACATCGTTTTGCCGTCTATGATTCATTCACAAACTACAGTTCACATGATTGACAGCTACTTGGAATATCAGAGGTGACCTCGTCAACAGGGCACTTAAGTACTGTTTCATCTTACCTCTTCCCTTTAAGCTGAACTTTGAGTAGCCAAAGACACTGCTACAAAAGACTGAACGGTCCGATTCCTTGCAAATGTCTGACTATATGTACATAACAAGTTACTGACTGTATGTTGTTTTGTGTTGTAAATACACTTGGCTCATTGAAATGAGAAAGTCTCTGGTCCCTTAATTGTGTAGCATTAAAAGTAAGTGTTACATTAGTGGCGCCCGAACAGGGACAAATTGAAAAGGAAAAAAACAGAGCTTAATTGAATCTTGAAGAGAGACGTAAATTCTACTTTCAATGAGTCATGCCACTTATGGGTTTTCACTGTGACTATGTGTTTGAGAGGTCAATGCATTGTAAGAAACTTTGGTGTTTAAAGCTAAGGTTACATTAAGGGTTTGTTAGTTGTAAAATGGCTGACATGCAAAGAGAGGCAGAGGGTGATGACCCTTTAAGCCCAGACTATTCTTCAGAAACTTTCACTAGGCACCGTGAGCCTGTCCAAGACCTCATTCATTCTCTCAGTAGTTTATATCTGGAAAATGAACAAGAAAATGTAGACCAAGAAGGTGATTTTGAAGATTCTCTGTTACCTCCTCCTCCTGAAAATGAAGAAGAAGAGAGTTTAATAACTATGGTAATGGCTTCAAGGATGTATAAGATAGAAAATAGAGTGGAAGGTTTGGAAGGTACCTCTGATGTTTTTTTTAAAGATATGCAACGCCAGTTGAATGAGCAAGGTAATCGGATGACCGCCATTGAAAGTCAGTTGCAACACCTATTAGATCTGCATAAAGACCATCAGACAGAGATGCAGAATTTAGAAAACTCACTATCTACCAAGTTTGAAGCTGGATGCGGCCAGGTAAAAGTCAACTTGGAAACCAAAGTCCAGGAGTTGGGACAAGCGACCATGGATTGCTTGAAACGGAGAGATGGCCAGCTAAGAACTCTAATTCAGTCTTCTGGGAGAGCCACTTCTACTCCAGGTTTTAACCACACTGGAGCAACCCATAGTTCTTTTCGACCTGTACATTGCCATACTCCCATCAAATTAGAGTTTCCAAAGTTCGGAAGTTTAGATGGAGAAGATCCCATTACGTATCTGGAGCGTTGCGAGGAGTATCTGGCTATACAGCCACTGAATGATGTTGAAATTTTATCCATGCTTCCTTCAGTATTAACATACACAGCCAAGGACTGGTGGCTGGCGGAGAAGAAGAAAGTAAGAACATGGGCACAATTTAAGTCTGCTTTTCGTCAATCCTTTTTATCTGAGGATCACGAAGTTGAAGTGGAGAGAAGATTAAGAGAAAGGAAACAAAGAGTTGATGAAAGCATCCGGACGTTTGCATACCAGTACAGAGCATTATGTCTGAGGTTGAAGCCGGCTATGACAGAGCGTGAGATTCTCCAAGCAGCACTCCGAAATTGCAATCCAAGAATAGCCAGTATTTTAAGAGGTACTGCAACTACTGTGGATGAGCTGGTACGTGTAGGAACACTCGTGGAGAGAGATATTGGGGAGGAGCGAGCCTTCTGGAGGCAAAGACACCAAGAAAACACTCCTAAGCCTCCTGAAACCAATAAATTCCCAAGAGGACGACAATCTAATCCACATATTGCTGTCTTTTCAGAGAACGACGAAAAGCTGATAACTACATTAACATTGCCCATAACCATTAAAGGCCACCAATATCAAGCAATATTGGATACGGGAAGCACTTATTCATTATTGCAAGAGTCTTGCTGGCAACAATTGACCTCAGGACACGAAGTTATGCAGTCAAGTAGAGGACAGTCGTTTTCCCTCGCTAATGGTCATGTACAGTCAGCCTTAGGCAAGGTATCTTGGCAAAGTACTATCCATGGTCATAACTATCCTCTAAGAGCCTATGTGATGAGAGACAGTGACTTGGCTTTCCCAGTTGTATTGGGGCTTGAGTTTCTGACGACCTCAGGAATCGTCCTTGATTTTAAAAACTCTACGTATGCGGTGCCCGAGGAAAACGATACAATCCACACCTTCAATATTTCTTCACCCTCACCAACAGTTAGTTTGCACCTTGCACTACCTTTAGTGCTAATGAGTTCCTCTACGCTTGCCACCATAAAGGAGTTGGTAGACCGAGCTGATGCTACTAAAACGCAAAGACGTCAACTAGAAGGTCTAATGCTGGATTGGCCAACAGTATGCACGGATAATTTGGGACAGACTACTTTAATTCGCCACCGGATCCATACCATCGATGAAGTTCCTGTGCGTAAGAAAGCTTACCCTGTTTCCGGCTCTAAGCAAAAGTTCATAGACGAAGAAGTGGTAAATATGCTTAACAAAGGCATTATAAGGCCTTCTGTATCACCTTGGGCAGCACCAGTAGTCTTAGTGCCAAAGAAGGATGGTAGTACCCGCTTCTGTGTTGACTACCGAGCCTTAAATTCCAAGACTCCTCTTGATGGATTCCCAATGCCACAGATTCAAGACATCCTAGAATCCCTGTATGGGGCAACCGTGTTCAGCACATTAGACCTTAAGTCTGGTTACTGGCAAGTAGGAATGGACGAAGACAGTATACAAAAAACGGCGTTTGTCACCAAAAACAATCAGTTTGAATTTATTCGTCTTCCCTTTGGCCTCAAAAACGCTGCTGCAACCTTTCAAAGGCTAATGAACAATGTTCTGAGAGATTATTTAGGGAAGTTCTGTTTTGTATATCTTGATGACATTGTGATATATTCCAAAAACATTCAAGATCACTTCCAACATCTCAAACAACTTTTTGCAAAACTGGAAGCTTCAGGATTAACACTTAACCTCAAGAAGTGTTCCATGCTGCAAAAGACTATCACATATCTGGGACATGTCGTTTCAGAGGAAGGGGTCCGTACCGAAGCTGCTAAAGTCAAAGCAGTTCGTGATTTTCCTGTACCCAAGAATGTCAAGGAGGTACAAAGGTTTGTGGGTCTAGCCAGTTGGTACCATCGCTTCATTTCTCACTTTTCGGAGCGAGCAGCACCTTTACATGCACTAAAGGCTAAAGACAATGCTTGGGATTGGACCATTGAATGCCAGAATGTTTTTAATGATCTTAAAAATGCCCTCCAACAAGCACCAGTTTTAATGCCCCCTGACTTCACTAAGGATTTCAAAGTGCAAACTGATGCTAGTGACATAGGTTTAGGAGCTGTTCTGACCCAAGAAGTTGATGGTTTAGAGCATGTCATTGCTTATGCTTCAAGACTCGTACAGGGAGCGGAAAAATCGTACTCTACAGCAGAAAAAGAGTGTCTGGCTGTGGTGTGGGCTGTGGAAAAGTGGAGGCAGTATTTGGAGGGAAGGAACTTCGAAGTACTCACAGACCATTCGGCCCTGACTTGGGTATTCAATCAGCCAAAACCATCCTCCCGGTTGACCAGGTGGGCTTTAAGGCTACAAGGTTTTAACTTTACTGTTAAGTACCGTAAGGGATCATGTAACGTTGTACCTGATGCCCTATCCCGAGGAATACCTGGGCAAGAGGTGATAGGTCATATTGCCCTATGTCAACCCACAAAACCAGATCCTAGTTTACCAGTCAGTTGGGATGAGATTGGGAAGGTCCAAAAACTTGATTCTTCTTTACAGTATTTGTGGGAGTCAGCCAAGCAACCCAACACTGATCCAAACCGCATTGCTTATATAGTACAAAACGACTACTTGTTTCGCAGGGTACCCGACAAGCAACAAGGAAGCACCAGCCAGTTAATCATACCTGTGCCACTGAGGGAAGCGTTTTTGCAATTTGCTCATTCAAATCCATTAAGCGGACACTTGGGAAGAATGAAAACCTTACGGAGGCTACTGGACAATGTTTATTGGCCGGAGATTCGTAGGGATGTGTGGAGTTTCTGTACCCAATGTAAGACATGCCAAACCTACAAACCAAGAATCTCTAAGCTATCTGGATTGTTGCAGTCAACCCCAGTAGTGGAGCCGGGCTATATGCTTGGAGTAGATTTGATGGGTCCTTTCCCAAGAAGCCGACGTTCCAATGAATTCTTATTAGTCTTTGTAGATTATTGCAGCAAGTGGGTAGAACTCTTTGCTCTACGGTCTTCAAAGACTCATCTGATAACCAACATTCTGATCAAGGAAATGTTCACACGATGGGGAGCTCCGGCATACTTAGTTTCTGATCGTGGGCCACAGTTCACTGCCCAGCTACTCAATGATACCTGCAAACGATGGGGTGTAGTTCAAAAACTCACTACAGCTTATCATCCCCAGACCAACTTAACTGAGAGGGTCAACAGGACATTGAAAACGATGATAGCATCTTACGTCCATGACAATCATCGTGACTGGGACAAGTGGATACCAGAATTCAGGTACGCTATCAATTCAGCATGGCAAGAGAGCACGACTCTCACTCCGGCAGAGATTGCACTAGGACGCAAGTTAAAAGGCCCACTTGAACGGTTAATCCGTAAGCCGCCTAATCCTGATCATATAGCCTACAGCACTGTTGAGAGACAGAAAGCGCTTATAGACCAAGTGAGAGAAAAGACCGCCCAAGCCCAGGAAAGGCAAGGCAAATACTACAATAAACGTAGAAAGGCTGAATTCTTCAAGGAAGGAGATTTAGTTTGGATCCTTACTCACCCTCTGTCTCGTGCTGCTGACTATGTGATGGCCAAGTTAGCTCCAAAATGGAGAGGTCCTGCAAAAATCTTGAAAAGGGTTAATAACGTCAATTACAAGGTTGAAATGCTTGATAACCCGAACCAAAGTGATACTTACCATGTTGAAAAGCTAAAGAGATTTTTTGGGACTAATTGAAACTTATTTTTTTTTAGGGGTGGGGTGTGTAACAGTTTTACAGTTACATTTCGGTCCCATTAGCTTTCAGTAGGTGTATTAATTAATCCTGACACTAGGGGCGCTCTAGCCAGTGAGATGCCTAGTGGCATAAAAAGAGAAGAGAAGAAGTATGGAGTAGGAAGTATGTGTTAACCACATGGAGAAGCTTTCTCACTGATACTGTCTTGCTGTGTATCCCTTATTTGAGGAACCTGAGGTTCTTAAGCTCAACTAGGGTTCAACGTGCAGGGCTGAGCTAGAAGCTCAACTACCAATAGGACATCGGCCAAAAAAAAAGGATTAACTGTCTTCGTTTTGTCCACAACATCGTTTTGCCGTCTATGATTCATTCACAAACTACAGTTCACATGATTGACAGCTACTTGGAATATCAGAGGTGACCTCGTCAACAGGGCACTTAAGTACTGTTTCATCTTACCTCTTCCCTTTAAGCTGAACTTTGAGTAGCCAAAGACACTGCTACAAAAGACTGAACGGTCCGATTCCTTGCAAATGTCTGACTATATGTACATAACAAGTTACTGACTGTATGTTGTTTTGTGTTGTAAATACACTTGGCTCATTGAAATGAGAAAGTCTCTGGTCCCTTAATTGTGTAGCATTAAAAGTAAGTGTTACACAACTGTACCGTAAATGTAATTATCATGGGTAAAAGTATGGATGGAGATAGTGATACTGTAGTATGCCATGGCAGGATGTAAATCATAAGAGGAAAGGAAGGTGAGATAGTTCTGGAAGTTCAATCTATGATGTGGAGGTGGGTGAAATGTCCAAAAAAGTGAAGTCTACAGTGATAAATGTGAGAAAGGAGGATGAACAAACTGAAATGGAAAGTTATGATAACATTCAAAAAAGAAGGGTGGCATTTTCACCCACTAAAACTAACAAAAGCAAGTAAGAAAGATTAAGTTTGCCAAATATTTGCGTAATAGGAGGCTGCTGGTCTTTGCTACAGACCAACTGCAAAGAGAGAGGTTTCTCAGAGCAAAAACACTTAATGGGGAAAGGATCAGTGCTCATATCCATGGGAATGCAGCAAAGCTTAGAGGAGTTATTTATGATGTTCCTTTGGCAATGACAATGGAGGAGATAATTCAGGAAGTGAAAGGAGGAAAAGTGGTGAAAGCCACAAGACTGCAAACACAAAGAAAAGGGGTGAAACTTATACCCTATCAGTAGTTCTTGAGTTTTGAGTTATGCCAAAGAGAGTAAGAATGGGCTATCTGAGTTATGATGTAAGAGAGTTTATCCCAGCACCACTTCAATGTTTCAAGTGTCAAAGAATGGGGCACACTGCTGGACAATGTAAAGGAAACAAAGTTGTGCTAGATGTGGAGGATGACATGAATATGGAAAATGTGGTCAGGATACAAAAGTAAAATGCTGTAATTGTGGCGGTGAGCATAGCGCTGCTTTTAGAGGATGCCCTGTTCAAAGGCAAGCTAGAGGTACAGAAATATAAAGAAACTAATCAGGTATATTTTCTGGCAGCAGGGGCACCAGAAAATGTCTGTTAAAAAACGGAAAAATACTGTCAGGAAAAAAACTGTAAAAAATGGTAATTTCTTATTATATAATTATGGTTTATTACTGTTATTCTACACTAAAATATCTTTCATTATCTGATATAATGTTAATTTACTGACCTATTGAAGTATTAATATCTGTTTTGTATCATTGTAACACTGACAACCACAGTGATGATGAGAGTCACACGATCATTCAAAGCTCATTACAAGCAGCTTTTCCACAAGAGAGTTAATACTAATATATAGAAACTGCACAGTTTCATTCGCAGAAACATTAAACACCATCATGGTAACACATGAAATTTTAAAAATGCAATAAACATTAGTTTAACAACATTAAATGTAACATAAAACCCTAATATACATAACTGATTCGAAAAAAACTAAGAAAACTATGAAGAAACATAGTTATTTCAACAAAAACATATTAAATGACTGCTGATTTCTGCAGTTATACCTTATTTTCTGTGTTTTCTAATTTAACAGAAAAAATCTGTAAAATATTACGGAATATGTTATGTAAAATTACTCACAACCCTGTAAAAATACAGACAATTTCCTTTAAAAAAACGTAAAATAGATGTAAAACCAAAATACAAGCAATTACCTATAAATTCAATAGTGGACCTTTAAATTACAGCAAATATCTGTAAAATAACAGGCATTCACTGTATAATGACAAAACGGCAAAATTCTGTAAAAAAAATACAGACCATTACCTGTAAATGTACATTCTTTTTTTACAGTGTAGCGGGAGTCA
This sequence comes from Chrosomus eos, assembly GCA_036326025.1. NCBI lineage: Eukaryota > Metazoa > Chordata > Actinopteri > Cypriniformes > Leuciscidae > Chrosomus > Chrosomus eos. The sequence continues at coordinate 24,809,466 of CM070834.1, forward strand.
TTCAGATGAAATACATAAACAACAGAAAAATTATATTTTAAGAACAAATAGTGAACTAAGAAAAAGATAGTGATGAATCAGCACTTGACATGAACTTTTCATTACATGAGTTAAAAATGGTCATAGAGGGAAGTGGATATACAGGACAAGATCAACTATGCTATGCTGTTTAGACAATTACCAAAAGAAGTCTTGGAAATTATACTAAAACTGTTTAATAAGATTTGGAGAGAAGGTGTAAGCCTGATATTTGGAAAAGTGCACTGATACCTTTTGGTAAACCTGGTAAAGATACAGCTAATGCAGGAAACTACATACCTATAGCCTTAACATCACACTTATGTAAATGGATGGAAAATATCATTGTCTGTAGATTGTCATATTATTTAGAGTAAAGAGGATTGCTAAACAAATATCAAAGTGGATTTCGTAAAGGAAGATCTACGGTAGACACTTTATGCTATTATAACAGTGTGATATGCAAACAACAGGCATTTAAATATGCCAATTAGTAATAATTGTTTTTATAACTGCAGGCGCACCCGCACTCAATGACAATGATCCGCAAAATGTAAAACACAATCTGTAAATAGATTCCAAATCTGCAAACAAACTCCTCATGATCCGCAAATGTAAAACAAGATCTACAAATAGATAAAAAATCCACAAACAGACTCTTCATGACATATAAAAATAAAATGCGATCTACAGATTTAAAATCCGCAAACTCTTCAAATAGAAATCAGTGACTTGTACTTGACAACCAGAATTTGAATGAATGCAAAGAAATTTGTCTGCGCATGAGGATCGTTATTTGTTTGTTGATTGTTATGCATTTGTTTTTAGCACTTTTGGCACAACTGTTTCGCTGTTTTTCATTAAAAAATCTACAAATGTCCTCCTTACAATTTGCTAACAAACAGAGTCTAATTTGTATATTATTATAGTATTATTTTTTATTTAATTTTCATAATTTCTTAATGTATTTTGTGAAGTCAGAGTATGTTGTACATGTGTGCTGAGCAGAGATATAGGATTACAGTATGTGTTGGTTCTTTACAAGGAAATTAATGTTTTTCAACTCATTAAAATGTACCACGAAAGTATACACCGAGGATAGTTTCTTAAGTGGAAAGTGGATTGTAACATGTGTAAGCATGAGGTATACGTTCTATTTTTAAACATAAGCAACATGTTTTTCTACCTTACAAGGAAGTTGTAAATCCCTCAGTGGTGCATATAAGCTCAATCCTTTCTGTACTGACTCAGAGAAACGTTTCGGTCACGTATGTAACCCTCGTTCCCTGAAGGAGGGAACAGAGACATAGTCGACGTGTCAACTTAGGGAGCCTTTCACCTTCGAGTATTGATAAAATGAGCCAATGCACATTGGTGTGCGAAATTTGCATCTCACACTCAGGTATAAATACGGAAGTGGATGGGCGCATGAGGAGTCGAACGGAGCCCGGAGTCAGCGGTGGTCCAGCAATAGTGGCGATGGGACTATGTCTCCGATCCTTCCTTCAGGGAACAAGGGTTACATATGTAACTGAGACATTCCCTTTCAGCCGCTCACGTTCAACGTAGTCGACATGTCGACTGATTGGGATCCTAATTAAAACGCCACTATTGTTGCCACCTTCCAGTGCCTAGACAAAAGCCTCCTGATCCCTCGTCATTATTGAGGCGGAGATATGCCAGGGCTTAGGCCAGGGAAGTCACTGCTGTTCCGCAAGACCCCCTCAGTTAGGCTTGGATAACACTGGGAAAGCTTGCCCTTTCGAGGAAAGGAAGACGCTGCAGAAGCCACATCCTGCTCGTAGGGATGTATACATGTGGAGGATACACGTATGGACTGGGCGTTTTACCGGGCAGTACAACATATGGAATGTCACTGGGGTGGGTCCAGCCTAAAACAGGTGGGAGACTCATCCGGTCAGTAACGGCAGAGTGGGCTCTGCCAAGTGAAATACACAGGCTCGCCACAGGGAGCCATTCCATGGAAGAATACACGTATGGGATCCACGTAGGGATCACAAAATATAGACCCAACCTAGCACAGGTTCCACCAGTGCATACGAGTGTTAGGCCTGGCATTGGCAGCTCCGCCACGTCCGTTTCTGAGGGGTGTGGAGGAACTCAACAGGGTTCGGCTAAAGAGGAATTCTACTAGAGCAAGAATGGCGCATCTATCCGGTCCATAGGAGGGGAATGGCGCAGCAAGCCTACACTTCGAGCAGGGCTTACGGTGTTAACTGCCTTCTATGTGAAGAGAGCACACGGGAAGCAGCACGGTACCAATCGAAAAACTTCGGAGGTCTTCTCGGTGAGAAGAACACCACTCAACAAACAGGTTCCACTTCAGGAATAAGCATGCCTCGTAGAGGGTGTTCTCGCAGACGTGATGGTGTTTACGACTGATTGTGGTAGATCACCTAGAACCTCCGTGTCCCATTCAGGGACCAGACATGGAGTTTCCAGAGGTCTGTACGTGGGTGCCATACGGGGACCCGTCCCCCCCCCCCCCCCCCAGCCGGTGTTGGAGGCACCTGTGGAGACCACAGCATACCTGGACACTTGTTTTAGGAGCATTCCGGGCCGGAGAAATTAAGGGTCTGACCAAGGGCTGAGGGTTTGCTGGCAGGCGGGGTGATTGTCACACAGACCGTGCCGCTCTGCCATGCCCACCTCGGGACTTGGCCTTGAAGCCAGTGCTGAAGCAGTCTCATATGGAGCAAGCTGAGTGGTGTTACTGTGGCTGCGGCTGCCATATGCCCCAGAAGCCTCTGAAAAATTTTCAGTGGGACCACTGTTCTGCTCTTGAAAGTATTCAGGCAGTTCAGCACCGACCGGACACGTTCCTCTGTGAGGCGTGCTGTCTGTTGGACAGAGTCTAGCTCCATACCGATATGAGATCCTCAGCACGGGGGCAAGTTTGCTCTTTTCCCAGTTGACCTGAAGACCCAACTGGCTGATATGTTGGAGCAACAATTCCCTGTGTTCGCACAACTGCTCCCGAGACTGAGCTAGTATCAGCCAGTCGTCGAGATAGTTGAGGACACAAACACCATGCTCTCTCTTGGCCACCTCCGCAACCTTTGTAAAGACGCGGGGCGACAGGGCCAGCCCAAAGGGTAGGACTTTGCACTGATACGCTCGACCCTTGAACATAAAGCGTAGGAAGTGCCTGTGTCGTGGCAGGATGGAGACATGAACGTATGCGTCCTTCAGGTTTCACCATCCCGCTTCGGCCGAACCGGACCAGGGGGACCAGAGGCACCACAGACATTCCCGGGGTTGGGGCAGTGAAGTGGAGGACAGGGACATGGCTCGGAAGGCCCTGGGGCGGCCAGAAGCGGGCTCTGAGTGTGCGGTGTGACACGTACCTGTCTCCACAGGTTGGTAGGGGTGTTTTTAGAAGGCATAACCCTCGAAACACATCCAGCTGCCAGCTGACAACACAAGAGGGGGCTGAGGGGTGAAAGGCTTTACAGGGTCACACACCGCCAGTCCCTCTTGGGACCCAAAAACAGAAGAATTTGCTCTTTTGACAACTCCGAGGAGCCAGCGGCCGAACGGTAACCGGATGGCTTCCGTCTGCACTTGGGCGGCAGAGAACGGTTGTATCTCTCTATTAGTGTTAATCGATCTTAGTGCTGCATTTGACACTATCGACCACAACATTCTTTTAAATAAACTCTAAAATTATTTTGGCATTAGTGGAATTACAGTAGCATGGTTTAAATCATACTTATCTGACCATTATCAGTTTGTAGCAGTAAATTAAGATATGTCTTATCGGTCAAAAGTTCAGAATGGTGTTACCACAAGGCTAAGTTCTGGGACACATGCTGTACAGGTATGAGATATAATTAGGAAGCATGGCATTAGTTTTCACTGTCATACTGATGATACTCTCTCTATTTTTCTTCATGCCCTGACGAAACTTACAAATCCAAAAAATTAACGGAATACATAGCTGATATAAAAAACTGGATGACTAGTAATTTACTACTACTTAATTCTGAAAAAAAAAAAACCCAGAGATTCTAATTTTTGGACAAAAAACGTCCTGATGTAATAACCTAGAATACTGTCTAACACTTGATGGCTGCTCTGTCAAGTCCCCGTCGTCGGTTAGGAACCTGGGTGTGCTCTTTGATACAAATCTTTCATTTGAACCAGGAAGAACCAGGAAGTATGACTATATTAGCCCGGTTCTGTCAACACTGCATTGGCTCCCTATTAAACATCATATAAATTTTAAAATATTGCTGATTACTTACAAAGCACTAAATGGTTTAGCTCCCCAGTACTTGAGCGAGCTCTTAATGCATTATAGGCCTTCACGTCTATTGCGATCTCAAAATTCTGGACAGTTGATAATACCTAGAATATCAAAATCGACTGCTGGTGGTAGATTCTTTTCCTATTTAGCACCAAAACTTTGGAACAATCTTCCTAACATTGTCCGGGAAGCAGACACAGTCTGTCAGTTCAAATCTAGACTAAAAACACATCTCTTTGGCTTAGCATATATACACATAACACATTATAGACTTCTATAATTCAATGTTAGGCTGTATATTTAGATCAGCCGGAACCGGGAAAACTTCCCATAAATTCTGATGTACTTGGTGCATCATAAGAAGGATGGCTTCTGTATGTCTGAACCTACGCTAGCAGGAACCTACGCTAGTCTGTACCATGGCATCCAACCCCCATGGGGCTGGATGGGTGAGAGAAAACCACAGTGGACAGTGGGACGCCCCGTGAGACGCAAACAAATCCACTTCTACTGAGCCGAACTTCTCGCAAATTGACTTCACCTCCTCGGTGTGAAGTCTCCATTCCCTGGGACTCAGCCCCTGCCTCGACAGGGTGTCTGCTCTCTGATTCTGGTCCCTTGGGATGTGCATTGCTCTGAGAGATAACAGTTTCCCCTGGGACCACAGGGGGATCTGATGCTCCAATCTGGGTAGAGGGCGTGATCTCAGACCCCCCCTGATGAATCAAGTAAAAACTAAGTGAGTTCTATATTAGTACTCAATTCAAGCGTGTAGAAATGAAAGAGTAAATATCAACGTTATACAATTAAGTCAAATTACTCAACTTTTCTGATACTGGTGTTCCCATCATGCACTGGGCCTTGAATAATTCATTAGGTTGATTTTTCACTGTTTTCCAGCTGTATTTACACTGTTTCATCATTGCTTTTATTGTTAGGATTAGTAATTTGCCATTTTGTGACATTTGGAGTTAATTTTCCACTCAAAATGACACATTCAAACACAAAAACAATCCAGCAAATGTTACTCTCATTGTATATTGTCTACCAAGAATTAAAGGGAAGCTCCACCCAAAAATGAAATTTATGTCATCATTTACTCACCCTCAAGTTGTTGCAAACCTGTATGAGTTTCTTTCTTCTGCTGAACACAAAGCAAGATATTTTGAAGAGCTATTGGAACTTTGGCACCATTGACTTGCATAGTATTTTTTAATCTACTATGGACGTCAATAGCCGCGTTTCCACTGCCGGGCTAGGGCCGGGCCAAGGCTACAGTAACAGCGAGCCGAGCCGAGCCAGTGGCCTCGGGCCTCAAGCACCGGGCTTGCTTTTCCACTGCAGGGCAAGTAGCCCCGCAGCGCTTCCCTAAACCCCGCCCCTAACACGCCTTTCTGGATCAAACGTCATACAACCCAACCCATTTCAGCGGGTATTATGAATTTATTTATTTTTTAAGTTGGGAAGATAGCATGTATATTAACTCACCGGCCGTGGCTGCAATAGTGTCCCGACTTGTCTCGCGAGTTGCCACTAACAGCACCGTCCATCAAGTCGAACCATGGAAACCTCCTTCTCTGAGCTCCGAGTCCGCTTTATCCATTTTGCGTTTGAATCGCCTTGTACAATACTGCGCCCGCAACTTTTTTATTTTTTCCCGAACTTGAAGCGTTGCTCGCTGAATGCTTAGCTTGTTCAGCATCGATGTATTCTTCACAGTCCTCATTTCTTCACACGCCGTCAAATTGACGCTGTACCCTTTCTTCTGCCCAAATGCTCAGAAGAGCTTTGGTATCTTCAACAGACCAGTACCTATAGGCGATTCTCCATTTCGAGCAGCGATTATTTTGCGCGATATAAAAAAAGTGAATTGTGCATCTTGCCGCAGATCATAACGTTCCATAACACAGATAAACTCCGCCTTTTACCTTGAGCACGCCTCTAGCCCGAGCTGGCCCGCTTTGGCCCAAGGTATCCGACGGGCCAGAAATCCTGGCCGTTGGCCCCGAGTAAGCCCCGAGTAAGCCCCGGAAGTGACAGTGGAAACGCGACTGGCCCTGGCACGCACTAGCACGGCTCGGCCCTGGCCCGGCAGTGGAAACGCGGCTAATGGTGCCAAACAACTGTTTGGTTCCAATCGTTCTTCAAAATATCTTCCTTTGTGTTCAGTAGAAGAAATAAACTCATACAGGTTTGCAACAACTTGAGGGTGAGTAAATGATGACAGATTTTTTTATTTTTGGGTGGAGTATCTTTAAGGTCTCTGCGTTCACGTGAGATGTGGCCCCTGAAATCTCGAATATCTATTGTATTAATTACTTCGATGTTTCTAAGTAAAGCATAAAAGTTTAATTCAATGTTATATATATATATATATATATATATATTGGAGTGAAATTAAATGTATTGCAAAGGAAACTTTTAAACTTTTAACTTTTAAAGCCAAGATAAAATTATTATTTCCTTTGTTACTTTCATTAACTTATTTAGGTAGAGTTTACTTAATTCCATATGTGGAATTTACTTAAAAATATGCGTGTGAAATTTACTTTAAATATATTCATGCAAAAACTTGGCAAAAAACAATGCTTTTTTTATTGTTTTTTCAGTGTGTGACTCCCGTGGCTACAGAAACACTCTCCTTTGATTTCCTTGTCCAATGGAGATATCCTAAAATGGAGTAAGTATTGCTTCCAGAATTGCCTTCAACTTCCTTTGAAATAACCCAAAAAATGATCTCCATCCTCCCCTTTGTCGTAGAAGTGGACACATCCACCAGCAAAGTGAAAGCAGCACTCTCTCAGCGGCGCTTCATTTATGCGCCTTCTTTTCAAGGAAAGTGGAGCAAAATTACGACATCGTAAATTGTGAGCTCCTCGCCATGAATCTTGTCCTTGAACAATGGAAACATTGGCTGCAGTGAGCAAACCACCCATTTCAGGTGATTTGGCCCCGAGGAATTGTCCTACTCTTCTTACCGAATTCCACGTTGCCTATCCAGAACACCCAGCATATATTTAATAAAGTTCCTGCTCAATAATACCCGTGTTCCTTCTCCTGTTTATCTATTACAACAGTGTACATTTTGACCATTTTTATTTTATATAATAAAGTGAAAAAAAAAATATATACATATATATACACTGCCGTTCAAAAGTTTGGGGTCGGTAAGATTTTTAATGTGTTTAAAAGAAGTCTCTTCTGCTCACCAAGGCTGTGTTTATTTGATTAAAAATACAGAAAACAGTAATATTGTGAAATATTATTCTAATGTTGGCCAAAGGAGGACTGGCCCCCCGACTGAGCCTGGGTTCTCCCAAGGTTTTTTTCTCCATTCTGTCACCTGATGGAGTTTTGGTTCCTTGCCACTGTTGCCTTCGCCTTTTGGCTTGCTTAGTTGGGGACATTTAATTTTCAATTGAACAATACTATTACAACATTGTTTTCCTGTTATCTCTGTAAAGCTGCTTTGAAACAATTTGTATTGTAAAAAGCGCTATATAAATAAAGGTGACTTGACTTGACTTGACTAATGTAAATCAGCTGTTTTCTATGTGAATATATAGTAAAGTGTAATTTATTCCTGTGATCAAAGCTGAATTTTCAGCATCATTACTCCAGTCTTCAGTGTCACATGATCCTTCAGAAATCACTATAATATGATGATCAAGAAACATTTATGATTATTATCACAGTTGAAAACAGTTTTGCTGCTTCATATTTTTGTGCAAACCGTGATTCATTTTTTTCAGGATTATTTGAAAGTTCCAGAGAAAAGCATTCAATTAAAAAATAAATATTTTGCATTATTATAAATGTCTTTACTGTCACTTTTGATCAATTTAATTAGTCCTTTCTGAAGAAAAGTATTAATTTATTTAAAAAAAATAAAAAATCGTATTTACCCCAAACTTTTGAACGGTAGTGTATATATATATATATATATATATATATATATATATATATATATATATATATATATATATATGGAATGCCCATGCAGTGATGTGTGCCTGGTCACTATCCACTTTAACACTATAGAAAACCCCAGCTTTGACATTCTACTAAATCTATCCTTTTTTTTCACACACACACAAAAAAAGAAAATGGTTTGGAACAACATGAGGGTGACTACATAATTACAGAATTGTATTTTTCTGGATGAAATATTACTTAAATATTTTGACCTATATGACACAAAGATATAAACCAGATCTGATGACAGTGGATGTGTGTCTTTCAGTGGATGCTATTGTTGTGGTCATACCACATTAAATAAGCAGTTAATAATAATTAGAGAAGCACTGGGACATTTGCAATAACCCTTTGTGAATCACTCACACCACCAATGACCAGAACGTAATTGAATTACTGCAGTGAAGGGGCCAGTACAGTTGAACTACTAGTCTGATAGGCATCAGAGATTATTTTATGTGTCTTTCATAATTTCTGTTCACCTCCCTTTGCTTAAAATGCAATGTTCTTATTTTTATACTAATATATTCAGGGTATAAAGCTTTCAAATCTCTATTGTTTGTATGTTTTTATGTATTATCAATTATGTATTATCAATTATTCAATGCTGATGTTGAAGACAATGTTTCATAATGAAAAATCAAACAACGGCCTATATTCAAGTGTTGCATAATTTATTTAGAGACTGTTTTGGACGGGAAATAGTAATAAACTGCCCCATTATGAATTAGAGTCATGAGTGATCTGGGATGTCTCGGGACTTCATTATCACCTCGCTTCATTAGAAGATTTGTGTGATAAACATTTATTAGCTTGTGAATTGGCTCCCAGGGGAATAATTATTATTTGACATTTGAATGTGTCCCTTAAAAGCAAACTATTTTAGAACTCATTAAAGGAAATGCAACAGTTTTATTGCCCCTCTGCGGATATAATGTCACTTCTGTGGATATAATATCACTATTCTCTAATTAAGACATACAGATGTGACCATTGAGAGTGTGCATCGATGGAAAATGATCACGCGTGGTCATTTCAAACACCCACGTACACCACACCACTAATCCTACCCAAATGTAATAGGCACGTATCCTTTCCAAGAGGTTTACAGTGCGTATCATATGCACGTAAAAACGATTTTTTGCATATAAATTGATAAACACAATGTGTGCTATAGAGGTGCATTTTATGAGATTGGGTTGAAAACATATACTACAACATACACAATGGTGAGATCAATTCAGAACACTGTTACAAAAAACTCCTTTTGGGAATCAGGTATCATTTTACAGCTCAATGTCTATTACAGATTACATAGAGTGGAAATTCAACAATAAACTTAAAGAAAAGTTTATTTTCATTACAATACTATAAACAGATTGTGCAGTGGGCCTAGATGAAAGGACTAGAAAAGTTTAAATAAAGAATTGATCTTGGAATTGCAATACAATGCAGAATATTGTAAATTAGAGTACAGTAAAACAAATTAATTCAGCATCCTCTGCCAAATTGCATTGTAGTACTGATAATGACCATATTTGCCATACTATAACAGTTTTTTAATCTTCTGACAAAGACTTTCTCTCCCTCTCCTAGGCAGTTGTCTCTCAGTACTAATGTTAAATGTAAGAAAGTACTTGGCTACAAATCAGTTTGATAATTACGAGTTTGAGGGTGTACAACATGTGCTACAGTATTTACTGTACATAGAATAGTGAAACTTCTCTAATCTAAAGTACTGCTAATGTAATTACTGTATGTGTAAAAACCCTGTAGATTATCCTGTAGACCAACTTCCCTCATGATCATTCCTGCACAAGAACATGGTCAACAATAGTGCTTTGTATTTCATTGGGAACAAAATGTCTTTTGACCCCATCCCCTTCACCCCTTCCCCCTTCCCCTCCTCTTTCCTCTATGTCTCCCACCACCAGGATTCATTTTCCAAAGCACATAATCCACCTATTTATAACTTGCGATTCTGATTGGTGTGTCATCAGTTTTGCTATAATGTTTACACATGGATACACGTGAGCTATTTGAGTTCACAGTGTGACACTTGAGGTTGTGTACTTGTGTTTTCTGAATAAGAACAGTTGAACCTTTGCAAATTACAGTATTTTTGTGTAGAGTTTTCCAGAAAACAGTGAGAAAATCTGAGAGATCTCGCGTTTGCCGACGGAGCGCATAGATTTTGGGTCTGCATCTCTACAATAAGAATCTATTGGCTCAAATTGCATTTTTGCTGAGGCAGCGCGTAGATTATGGGCCTGCATATCTGTATAATTTGTTATGCATTTAGTTTAGAATAAAAATCATTACATGGACAGGCGTGAATTCCGAAAAGGTTTTAATCACTGAGAAGGCATACGCAAAATAGTATACCATTATAAGTAATGTACAATAAAGCACATTTCTTACAGAAAAAAGGGTAACACTTTACAGTAAGCTTCATTAGTTAACATTAGTTCATGTATTAACTAACCATGAGCAATACATTTGTTACTGTATTTGTTCATTTTTGTTAAAGTTAGTTAATAAAAATACGGTTGTTCATTGTTCATTCATGTTAGTTCACGGTGCATTAACTAATGTTAACAAGATTTAAATAAAATATTAGTAAATATATATTAGTAAATGTTTAAATGTAAATATTTTACATTTAAATATATTTAAATGTAAAATATTAGTAAACTAAAAAATTAGTAAATCAAAGATCAATAAATGCTGTATATGTGCAGTTCATATTAACTAATGTAGTTAACTAATGTAAACTAACAAACCTTATTGTAAAGTGTTACAGAAATAAGTAATGTACTTATTGTTTACATTTTATTGCAAAACACTTTTGCTGCCGTTGAGATGGGATACAAGTAAAGTTAGGGACATGTTTGGTGGTCCGGTTAGGTTTAAGGGTGGGTTAAGGGTTAAGGGAAGGGTCAACAATGTAATTATAAATGTAATTGTGCTTATTTTTATACTATTCAAGGCATACAACTTTCAATTCTATATGTTTTTATGTATTGACAATTATTTAATGTTGATGGCAATGTTTCATAATGAAAAATCAAACAGAGGCCTATATTCAGGTGTTGCATAATTTATTCGGAGCTGTTTTGGAAAGGAAAGAATAATAAACTGCCCTTTATGAATTAGAGCCATGAGGAATCTGGAACGTCTCGAGACTTCATTATCAGCTCTCTTCATTAGCAGATTTGTCTGATAAACATTTATTTTGGCTTGTCAATTAGCTCCCAGAGGATTAATTATTATTTGACATTTCAATATGTCCCTTAAAAGCAAACTATTTTAGAACTCATTTAAGAAAATGCAACAGTTTCATTGCCCCTCTGTGGATTCAATACCACTATTGTCTAATTAAGACATAATCTTCATCTGTTTCAACAATATAGTGTGTAATGTGGACAATAACAATTGGTTAGGGGTGATGCAACTAAAGTCCCGAAGGTGCTCTAATTACTCTGTATCAACAAACATTGTTTACAACATGACTCTTAGAAAGGCGTGCAAGCTGTCATACCACATCACCTTAATTGCAGAAATTAATTACAACTACATGCAGGTATTTATTTATTTTTGTTTTAAATATAAGTACAATGCATGCAATATAAAACATGCATGTACACAATAAGTGCAATTATATCAAATGATTAATTTAAAAGTTAATTGGTCAAGTTAAAGACACATAATTTAAAGTGGGACTATTAAAGGATCTGAATGATTCAAACAATATAAGAGATTTGACTAAAAAATAAGAGTACATGAGAGTGCATCTTACAGGTAGAAAATATATTTTGTTCAAGTATAAACAAAGCTAAACTCAGTACACATAAATGAAAATACTGTAATAATACTGTAAACACGTTAACTTCCTGTCATCCAGCTCCCAGTAACATTTGCATCCATATTTTTGTCAGGAGTCTAGTCAGGAGTGGAGAAAATGTCTTGTTTTTGATAATGAACTTACTCAAATATATTAATTTAAACATTTATATATTTCATTTATTTCTTGAAATGAACAAACACATTATATATTGAAAATTTACATTGACCTTTGTCATCCTATAATGTTTATTTCACAGTTCCCATTGATCACAGTTGCCTTGGCAGGTGTTGATGCTTTCTGGTGCTATACAACCGTCCTCGGGTGTTGCATCATAATGTGCAAGAAGTTACTTTCCACTCAGGAAAATCAAGTCTTTGTAAATCTCTACTTGTTCCCAGAATATATATTTTCTTTAAATACAAATAATAATTTGTTTTATTAAAGAAAATTATATAAAAAATTGTGGAGCTGTAAAGAGTTGCACTTATCCAATAAAATATTCCATCTCCTGCTTTAACATCTGGGTTGTACATGTTGGGTTTAAAAAAATGTATCAAATTCATTTACCAAATGTCCCCACAAAGATAGTAATACCATTCATTTTTGACCTTGTGTCCCCAATATCCCCAACATTTTTTGGTCCCCTTGAGAAGAACAGCTTATAAATCATACTTAATGAGATATGATACACATATTTTTCAAACGTCAAAATGCAGAAAGTTTTCTGTGATGGGTAGGTTTAGGTTTAGGGGTAGGGTTTACATTTACTGGTTTTTGTAATCATTATGTATATGTGAAACTATGTTATTGTGAGAAGTTCAACATAAATACACCTATTGTAAATAAATAATAAAGATAGCATTAATAATATTTAAAATAATATTTTAATAATTTGTATAGGCTTTAGTATGTCACATACAAGCCAGTTATTTAAAGGTGCACTATGAAAGATTTGTTCCAAATACATTTTTTTTAAATCCTCCAAGCCACTTGCAATTTTATGTTTCAACCACAGATGGCTACCGAGAGATAAATGTTCCATACTGCACTTAATATAGTAAACATTATAACATCTGGACTGGTGCATCTCACTCTGATTAGTTCAGTGGTCAGGGCACGGATCAGGAAGTTGGCCATTTTAAGAGCTGTCGCAATCACAAAATTATTTCAGTGCACTGGAATGTTTGCTCCCAGAAAAATCCCACATTGCACCACAAAAACCAGGGAGCATCGATGCTCACTATGCTCCCTTACCAGAAATGAAGGATGTCACATTCCCGAATCGTGAAACATAAACACACGAGCCAACTCAATAAATATAATGACACGTGCTAGGAGATTTGAAAAGACAAACCTGGCTCAATGAAGCCAGATTTCAAAAAGATTTAGGACCTAACTGTTGTTGACAGTCTACATTGTTGTACAATGACCTTGTACATAGTTATGTCATTGGAAATTGAGCAATCAAATTTCAATGTGTCCCAATGTGTAGTCAGCCAGGGTCCTTACCAGTGCCCAGATTTATGCACACGATATACTGATTCAAGAGCTCTTGATATAGGGTGTTGATTGAGATGCACTCATCATATTCTATACTTCTGGTGTTATACCCTACACAAACATTTGATGAACAAACCAAATTACTTTTTATCAACGATTTCAACCTAGAGGTTATCCAGAACATTGGTCAGAACTTTACCACGCAGAACTTTGGTGCAGAACATTACCACTTGCATTAGAAAAGGCTAATAAATTAGACGGAAATGATCTCTTGTGTACAAAAAATAATCTATCTGTAAACAAAGAAATTTTTCAGTAAATTACACATTAACATATTACGAGAATAGCAATATAATTAAATCAATTATTCATAAACATTGCCATGTACTGTCATAAATCTGATAAATCATTAAATGATAAATTTCAATATCGCCCATTATTTACCTTTAAGAGATAATGTAACCTATCAAATATGTTGACAAATTCAGTTGTTGTTAAAAAAAAGTCTTCTGTTTACCAAGCGTGCCAGAATTTGAAAAAAATGTAAAACTGTAAAGTTAAAAAAAACTTTAACAAAATTAAATATTGTATCACCTGTACTGCTCGCAATGTGATCCATGCTAAAATGTCCTTGACATTTATATATTGGAAAATAATCAAGACAATTGAAATGATGAATTAATGAAGATAAATCAAGTATTATATGTCAAGACATAATAACTCCAGCAGCTAAACATTTCTATGAGCTGGGACATAATATTAAACATTTCGAAAGTATAGGGATAGAGGAAGTCTTAGAATCATGTAGAGGAGGTGATATAAAGAAATAATTAATGAAACGAGAAGCATCTATCACGTGTAGCTATAATGTGTGGTGAGTTGGCTCACCTGATTTATGTTTTGCAGTTTACAAAGCCGTAAGCATGCTCCCTGGTTTTCACGATGCATTGTGGTACTTTTTAGGGAGCGAACATTCCAGTGCACTAAAAGGATTTTGCATTTGAGACATCCCTTTAAAATAGCTCCCTGACTCCCTGATCAGTTTTCTGACTACTAGATAGCTGACTGAGATGCACACCTATTGCTGCTACTCTGGCCCACTTTCACAAATGGCACACTTCATATGCACTTACGGTCTTGTGGATTTACAATGGCCGAAGCATGCGAGTCATTATGAAGTCCATGATACCGTATTAGGGTGTCCCAATTGTCATTTAAGGTTTCAGAAGGGTGATTGCCAGCACCCTCTATGCGGTGATATGCGCCCTCAACATAGTTCGAATTACGGGGGGTCTTGGGGGGGTCCGATGTGTTTTGTGTGTTTTGTATGTTAAATTTAAAGTTTAAATGCAGCATAACCATCACATACGAACAATTCAGGAAATAATCTAATGAAATGCGATTTTTAAACCTCCCCATTGGGCTGTAGCATTTTTCTGGTACGTTCAGACTGTGTTCTTTGCTATGGTTCTTTGATTTCACTTCACTAGTTGTCCCTCATCATCACCCGCCGGGGCGGGGTTCTTCTTCGTTGAGAAGAAGGATGGCTCCCTGTGCCCATGCATTGACTATAGGGGACTAAACCACATCTCGGTCAAGGTACACCCTACCTCTCATGTCGTCTGCTTTTGAGTTACTGCTGGGAGCCCAGATCTTCACCAAGTTAGACCTCTGCAATGCTTACCACCTGGTGCGGATTTGTGACGGGCATGAGTGGAAGATAGCATTCAGTATCCCTACAATATATTTTGAATATTTGGTCTTACCTTTCAGTCTGACTAATGCTCCAGCTGTCTTCCAGGCCTGGGTCAACGACATGCTGATGGAATGGTAAACAATTTTGTCTTTGTGTACCTTGATGATATCCTCATCTTTTCTCCTTCTCCACAGGTGCACACTCAGCATGTATGCCAGGTTCTTCAGTGGCTGCTAGAAAACAAGCCTTTTCTTAAGGCAAAGAAATGTGAGTTCCACTCTAAGTCGGTCAGGTTCCTGGGGTATGCCATCTCAGCTGAAGGGATCAGGGTTGATCCCGCTAGGGTAAAGGCCGCAGCCTAGTGGCCAGTCCCCGTCACCCAGTACCCGTCACCCAGTACCCGTCACCCATAAAGCTCTGCAGAGGTTCCTGGGGTTCGCTAATTTTTATAGGCTCTTCATCAAGAACTTTAGTCAGGTGGCTGCACCCTTAACAGCTCTCACCTCCACCAAGATACCGTTGAGATGAAATAGCCAGGCCCAGTAGTCCTGTTTCAGCTCAGCTCCTTTACTTTCTATTCCAGATCCTGATCGGCAGTTCATTGTCGAGGTGGATGCCTCTGATGTCGGAGTCCTGTCTTAGCTGAGCCATTAGGATGGGAAGGTCCACCCTGTGCTTTCTTCTCCCACGACTGCGCCCAGCTGAATGTAACTACGACATTGGTAATAGGGAGCTTTTGTCAGTCAGGTTGGCCTTGGGTGAGTGGCATCACTGGCTTGAGGGGTCAGCGCAGCCCTTCCTGGTTTGAACGGATCATAAGAATCTCTACTACGTACATTTGACCAGGAGGTTGAACCATACGACCATATTTCACCAGGCTCGATCAGCTGACTTTTTTGGCCAGTTCAACTTTACCCTCTCGGACCGGTCAGATTCCAAAAATTGTACTACCATTACATACGAACAATTCAGGAAAGAATCTAATGAAATGTGATTTTCAGACTCTCACTCCCCATTGTGCTGTACCATTTCTCTGGTACTTTCAGACTGTGTTCTTTATGGTTCTTTGATATCACTTCACTAACTTTCAAAACGTATGTACCTGATGTGTCAGCGAAAAAATTAAGAGTAAGTGGCTGAATCAACTTTAATCTATGCCTACAGTTTTGACTGCCATGTATATTATCATGCGTTGTGCTTTGTGGTAAATGTTATGAGCAGCTCGTCATCTAAACAGGTTTTCAGAACTGTCTTAATTTGGTTGTTCATAGTGTTTCTCTCATCTATAATGAAGTCATAGCCTAAATAGCTAGCTAGCTAGCTAAAAGTGCACGTAGCTCCTGAAACTCTCTGTACCAAGCATATTGTCCGTATCTTGGTGAAACTAAGCCAAGAATGGTTGCATTAATGCAAGTAGTTGTTTATTATCTCACAGACAAGGTTGTCGGATGGAAACGTGCTCAAATGTGTGTGTTTGAACTGCTGCAGAATCTTTCGCAGAATTAATGTTTAGGGTGCCAATTGGGACAGTTCCAGTGTACCTGTAGTGGCACTAAACAAATAGCACTAACAGAATATTATAAAATGCATATCAAATGGAGCATTTTTCTGCCACCACAATTTAAATATGCGTATCTATTTGGTCACTTCCCTGGTTAATTTCTGTCCCTGCCCCCATGTTTTTTGGTTACATAATACCGTGCAACCAAAAAAGAGAGAAAGCAGGTATATATAAAAAAGAAAAAGAAAAACATGAATAGGCCCACAGTTGAAAAACTTTTGTAATAAAATGTAATCTTTATATTATTATGATTTTTTATTATTTTTATTTTTTATTTTTGCGATGAACATGGTAAAATAACATGTAGGGGAGAGCAGGGCACAACCTAACGCATTTTGACTTTCTCAGTTTGTGTAAATCTACTTAGGGTTCAGAGTATTTATTTTTTCCTACAATAATTTCACACAGTCATGTCTAGTACAATTATGTGATTTTGTTTTATTGATACAGTGTACACTTTTTTCTACCCAGAAAGAATGGAAGTGAAATGTGACAACATGCCCTATAGGTGTGGGGTGCATTGTAACATGTGATTGGCACATTTTAACATGGCCATATGATGTGACAGCTTAAAGTAACACTAAGTAAATTTTCCTCTTCGGTCGCCCTACTGGTTGGAAACAAAATTGTCCATTGCCGCTGTCGTAAATAATCTAGCCTACCGTCGCACGCACGCTCGCTGTTTACCCAGCACCGGCTTCAGAATGAACGATGTCCACAGACAAGGTAGAGTATGTTACATGATTTCATGAAAGGATGATGTATTGCGACATCAGAAACGAAGAAAAAAAGAAATAATGACTATTGTAGCGCTTGACGTAAAGCAGTCGAATTCTGTAGTTCATTTTGTGCATGGGTTTCGGGAAGTTACATAGTGCCAGTAAAAGCGATACAGACCCCGTCAGGCTATGGTAGACAAGTCATTTAACTTTTTTTAAGTCGATGTACCATCACAAGGGTCTTGGAAATATATTATGAAGGTTGAAAAACTACTTAGTGTCCCTTTAAAATGTGATGTGATCTAATAAAAAAATAAAATAAAAAAAAGACAAACTAAAATATTTTCTAAATAAAATACAATTATTAACTTTTTCATATAAAATAATGGCATTTTTTAATAATTAAAAAGAAAATAATTTTTAAGTTTGACAACAAACACACCTGAAAACCTAGCTATACAGCATAAAACATAATAATAATTAATCATTTCTGATTATTGACTCTCAGTCTTTATTCACCCTTTTCTATTGTTTTATGTATAGAATTTATAAAAGTATAGAATAGAATAGTATAGTTCTAATAGGGGCTCATTTTAACGCAGTGTTAGAACGTGCCCCATCTGCAAACCCTGCTGTCTTCTAATGGTTAGCAAAGCATTAAAGAACCATATCAACTTTTAAATAACATGCTGGAGATTAAAATAATATCAGATTTGTCTAATTTAAATTAAACACCAACAATAGAGATGAAAAATAAACACAAGTAAGAAATTTACTTTTGCTATGGTTAAATAAATGTGCAGTGATAAAATTTCTGAATTTTGGCGCATTTTTTCTCTATATAGTGTTGATATGGCATGGCAACTAGTAAATACACAAAGTTTTGTCATCCTTGCATCTGTGGAAGTATTTAAAACAAGGGTGTCACAACTAGCCCCACGTTGGGTTGTGCCCTGCTCTCCCCTAAGGCTTAGTTCTAGATAAAACTATGGCCCTACCTTGAATAAAAAAAAAATGCAGCATTCTAATAGATGCCTTTATATGTAATAGCTCCTGAAATACTGTAATCATGCTAATTTGAATGACCAGTTAAAACTGGTCTTGTATTACCACTTGCCTTTCATATTTTGAGGACCAAATTAAGCAGAGTGAGCAATGAAATCAGGCGATCTGATTGCAATTTTCTCATTTGCAGACTGTTTCTAGAATTTCCACCAATATCAGAAGAAAGTCTAGGCATAAATATAATCTAAAATCGAACAGGTAGCATTTTTTTAACTGATATTTTGTTGTTAAATGTTGTTTAAAACAGTAGTTTGTCTCCATCTGCTGGTTCTGTTAGGAAATTCAAGAAAAAAAGTTTGGAATAAGGACAGGAACGAGTAGCTACCGCATGTGGTCGGTTAACTATCGTCACTGATCAATCAATGATTCGATGCTCGTTTGAGAGGTTTGTCACGCTTTTAAAGGTATAGTCTAACACATTAATCGCTGCAATACATTTCTTTCTTTCTTTCTTTCTTTCTTTCTTTCTTTCTTTCTTTCTTTCTTTTCTTTCTTTCTTTCTTTCTTTCTTTCTTTCTTTCTTTTCTTTCTTTTCTTTCTTCTTCTTTCTTTCTTTCTTTCTTTCTTTCTTTCTTTCTTTCTTTCTTTCACCTTCGTTCTACACTCCAATCACGTCTAAATGCTAGTCGAGATTTCACAATCCTGAAAGACCGCCCACCTCAGCAACTTCTTAAGTTGTAGCCCACTTAACGTCCTAAAGTGAAAGTAGCTAGACTATATCTCCAACTCTTCAATCTCAGCAAGCTGTAAGTACACTTTCATTAATTCATGAACTCGTTGCTCAAACAGCTGGGCATGCTAATGGGAAATAAATCTAGAACAGTAAAGGACAACTCTAAGTCAGACAATATATATTATTTTGCTATAGATATTTGTTTTTATACTTGCAGTACAAATGAATGTAAAAAAAAAAAAGGTCCAATTTAATCTCAGTTCATATATTCTTATCCTGAGTATATTCAATAATGTGTATAATGTAATAGAACGTGTATGGATGATATTAGGCACACTCTCCTCAATACTTCTATTCTGGAGCTGATTTGAAAACCAGCACAATGCACTAACTGCCAAGACCCCCTTGGAGTAGCCTAAATCTTGCGCAACACTGACATTATTTGAAGTTCTGCTCTCAAGTTCCTTAGAATAAAACAATAAAAAATTGTTTTGCTGAGGAAAGTCAACCTTTTAATAGTTATGTTTTTATTTCTCCAGAATGTGTTGCATCTTGTAAAAACACGAAATGACGGCTATCGAGACATCGAGACCTCGCAGATCAATGGGTCTCTTTAACAATATCAAGGTAAGATTCAAAATGTAAATAGCCTATCCCTAATACAAATATGACTTCTCAAATAAAGGTGTCCAGTGACACAACTTGCCCCACCTTAGGAAAGGATAACAATAACCAGACCAATTATGATTTAAAGGGTTAGTTCACCCCAAAATTAAAATTCTGGCCATAATTACTCACCCTCATGTTGTTCCAACCTGAAAGACTTTTGTTCATCTTCGGAACACAAATTCATTTTGATGAAATCTGAGAGCTGGATCACTCCTTCATAGGCTGCTAGTAATTGCATCTGCCAGGCCAGAAAAGTTAGTAAAGACATCGGGAAAAAAGTCCAAGTGATTTTAGTGGCTCAACCTTAAAGGATTTGTTCACTTTAAAAAAAAAACTTTTGCTGATAATTTACTCACCCCCATGCCATCCAAGATGTCCATGTCTTTCTTTCTTCAGTCGAAAAGAAATTAAGGTTTTTGATGAAAACATTCCAGGATTTTTCTCCATATAATGGACTTCACTGGGATCCAAACGGTTCAAGGTCCAAATGACAGTTTCAGTGCAGCTTCAAAGGGCTTTAAACGATACCAGACGATGAATAAGGGTCTTATCTTGCGAAACGATCCGTCATTTCTAAAAAAAAAAAAAAAAAACTTTAAGTTTTATGAGCACAAATGCTCGCCTGTTCGTGACTCTCCTGTTCATCAAAATGAACGAATCTTTTTTCAAGTCATTTCCTTCATTCAACAAACGAAATGATTCGAAAAAAGATTAGTTCATTTTGAACGAGTCTTTTTTCGAGTCATTTCGTTCATTCAACAAACGAAATGAACGAAATGACTCGAAAAAAGATTCGTTCATTTTGATGAACGAGTTCGAACAGGAGAGTCACGAACTCGCATCACAGAACAGAGCAACATTCAGTCTATAACTACAATAAGAATCATGTTCACACAACTCACACATCACCTCTGCACGATTTCTTTCAAAATAGGTAGAAGAGAGGTGACAGTCAATAAATGGGAAAAATAAAGTAAATTGTGTTACTATTTGAAAAAGTAACTCTGGTCTTTTGTTTATTATTTAAGTAGTGTTTTACTTTACTAGTTACTTACTAGATTGCTAGTAAAAGTAATCTGATTAAGTAACTCATGCTACTTTGTGATGCATTACCCCCAACACTGGTGACAATCAATACATTTAACATGACGCTGGGCATCTACATGCACTGTGGTAAGATTTGCCAGTCAACAGGTTCGGTAATTTGTTTCTGGGGGTGTTCTAAAAACAATGTAAACATTGTAAGTATTTCAGCAAAATTAGATATTGTAAATGTTAGATGTAGCAATGGTAGCTTCTTTTTTCTATGCGCTATTTTATTAGAGGCGTAGCTGAGTTTAGTTTCCTGACTTTACTAGTCTCTATAGATTTGGCCTGGACAAAATTAATTTCCTTATATTCACTGCACGTCCTTATATTGTTTTTTTCCCCCTTCTTCTTATGTTTATCCCATTACCAAATGCTCTGAAATAGCTGTACAACAATCAGAGTGATGACTATTAAATGGCTAAAAGGCTTATGAACTTGAACATACACAACTTTGCAAGGAGACAGCTTGACTTGACTTAAACACGTAAAACCAATTAAAAGATTAAAACAAAACACCTTTACAATAAATAGCAACACTAACAGACCCAAAACCTATATTGATACTTTGCTTAGAGACTCCGAAATGTTTTTGCTTTTTTTGGATTTGTTTTTATGCATATTTACACAATGTTTACTAAAGGAATTTACATTTGTATCACTTTTTTCTTTGTTTCAGTTTTTTGTACTGTGTCATGGGATGCTACAGCTTTCTCAGCTCCTGGTGTCTGGTTATCTGAAGGGCTCCATAACCACTATTGAGAGACGATATGGATTTTCCAGTCAGATGTCAGGACTACTAGCAGCCTTCAATGAGGCAAGGATAAAACGTTAGCTTCCAATGGTGCTAACATAATATCATGAATGGCCTGAAGGGCAAATCACTTCTTTTTAAGTTGTTTCTGACACGTGTTAGCACCTGGTTAGCAATTATTTCATTTTAAAGTTACAAGTTCAGGCACAAAGTATTAATATGAAATGGTACTCTGCAAAGACTACTATTATAACTATAATTTTAACTATTATATCAGATCATGCCATGTAAGTTTTGTTGTTGATAAGCAAAGGTGGGGAACACGGTTCTCATCGTGTTTGTGAGTTTCTTTGGGAGTCGCTTACATCGGCCGAGATGTATTGGAATCGGAGCAATGATCGCTAGCATGGGGGTGTTCCTTATAGCACTACCTCACTTCATTGGTGGAGAGTACAAGTACACAGGCTTCAATAGCAGTGAGTAAGCATTTTTAAATTAGCCATTTTTTAGTTAACAACTGATTGTACTTAACAACTGATTGTATTTGACCTGTTTGTATTTGTTGCACAGACAGCAAAGACAACAGCTCGGGTCTTTGCCAATCACACAACATTTCCCCTGAGGAAGTATCTAATCAGAAATGCTATACAAACAAGAATGTCACTGCAGTGTATCCAATATTTCTACTGGGCCAGCTACTGCTGGGCATTGGCGGTGTCCCCATACAACCTTTTGGGATTTCCTACATAGATGATTATGCAGAAAAGAGGAGTTCACCCTTCTACCTTGGTTTGATTAAATATTGAGTTTTATTTAATCATCAATTCACAAAATACAGTGGTTCATTCAAGAAATAAACCAACTTTATCTTTTTTTACAGGCATACTTTTCGCAGTTACTGTAATTGGGCCGGCATTTGGCTACATGATGTCATCTGTCCTCCTTCGTTTTTTTGTTGATGTTGATAAGATGTCTTCAGGTGAGTCTAATATGCCATGCCTACACTTTCATAAATGTCAAGTCATATTTACACACTTTACTGCGCTTAAATGGCATGAGATGTCATTATAATGAAATACTGTAGCAACTGCACCAAACATGTTTAGACGAGTGCCTTTTGACAAGCTATACTGATTTTAAAAAGAACGTTTGACCTCAAGATTCAAGATCTTTAGCAGTGTTGCTTGATTTATCATAGTAAGTTTGGCATCATGTCTCTCGTATGTGGGAGATCTATGATGAATCAGCTGTTATTTCCTCTTTTCAGATAAAATACTTCTGAAAAATGATGACCCCAGATGGGTTGGAGCTTGGTGGTTGGGATTCTTGATAGCTGCCACCCTCCTTCTCCTGACTTCTTTGCCATATCTGTTTTTCCCT